>CM059369.1:3616166-6016166 GCA_030370435.1 Auanema freiburgensis
CTAAGCTAAGCCTAAGCCTAAAAGCCTAAGCCTAAGCCTAAGGCCTAAGCCTAAGCCCCTAAGCCTAAAGCCCCTAAGCCTAAGCCTAAGCCTAAGCCTAAGCCTAAAGCCTAAGCCTAAGCCTAAGCCTAAGCCTAAGCCTAAGCCTAAGCCTAAGCCTAGCCTAAGCCTAAGCCCCTAAGCCCTAAGCCTAAGCCTAAGCCTAAGCCTAAGCCTAAGCCTAAGCTGCCTAAGCCTAAGGCCTAAGCCTATAAGCCTAAGCCTAAGCCTAAGGCCTAAGCCTAAGCCTAAGCGCCTAAGCCTAAGCCTAAGCCTAAGCCTAAGCCTAAGCAGCCTAAGCCTAAGCCTAAGCCTAAGCCTAAGCCTAAGCCTAAGCCTAAGCCTAAGCCTAAGGCCTAAGCCTAAGCCTAGCTAAGCCTAAGCTATAAGCCTAAGCCTAAGCAGCCTAAGCCTAAGCTAGCCTAAGCCTAAGCCTAAGCCTAGCCTAAGCCTAAGCCTAAGCCTAAGCCTAAGCCTAAGCCTAAGCCTAAGCCTAAGCCTAAGCCTAAGCCTAAGCCTAAGCCTAAGCCTAAGCCTAAGCCTAAGCCTAAGCCTAAGCCTAAGCCTAAGCCTAAGCCTAAGCCTAAGCCTAAGCCTAAGCCTAAGCCTAAGCCTAAGCCTAAGCCTAAGCCTAAGCCTAAGCCTAAGCCTAAGCCTAAGCCTAAGCCTAAGCCTAAGCCTAAGCCTAAGCCTAAGCCTAAGCCTAAGCCAAAGCCTAAGCCTAAGCCTAAGCCTAAGCCTAAGCCTAAGCCTAAGCCTAAGCCTAAGCCTAAGCCTAAGCCTAAGCCTAAGCCTAAGCCTAAGCCTAAGCCTAAGCCTAAGCCTAAGCCTAAGCCTAAGCCTAAGCCTAAGCCTAAGCCTAAGCCTAAGCCTAAGCCTAAGCCTAAGCCTAAGCCTAAGCCTAAGCCTAAGCCTAAGCCTAAGCCTAAGCCTAAGCCTAAGCCTAAGCCTAAGCCTAAGCCTAAGCCTAAGCCTAAGCCTAAGCCTAAGCCTAAGCCTAAGCCTAAGCCTAAGCCTAAGCCTAAGCCTAAGCCTAAGCCTAAGCCTAAGCCTAAGCCTAAGCTAAGCCTAAGCCTAAGCCTAAGCCTAAGCCTAAGCCTAAGCCTAAGCCTAAGCCTAAGCCTAAGCCTAAGCCTAAGCCTAAGCCTAAGCCTAAGCCTAAGCCTAAGCCTAAGCCTAAGCCTAAGCCTAAGCCTAAGCCTAAGCCTAAGCCTAAGCCTAAGCCTAAGCCTAAGCCTAAGCCTAAGCCTAAGCCTAAGCCTAAGCCTAAGCCTAAGCCTAAGCCTAAGCCTAAGCCTAAGCCTAAGCCTAAGCCATAACCATCATAAATCGTTGAACACTTGATTTTCTCTTTGCAAATACGTTAGCACAAATGAAATGAAGTTCATCGTCTCATTTCCATTGAGCAATGATCTACAAGCCGTGCATAAGGATTGTGTTAATACTACTAACTACCAATAGTGTTCTGCAATAATTGAAAAGATGAGTATAGTATCGGAGTTGGAAAATGTAAGTTTTAGTTGTTATTATTCTCATGTGAGAAAGTGAAGATGAACTGAAACAATTATCGAAATGAGATATCTATGTACTCACTCTTCAAAAATTTGATTCTTAATGAATATTTGCTTTTCTTGTGTTATCTCGATACCATCTCATTCGGGTCAAATGCAAGTATGACTGTTTCTTACTCCTCAGGAAATTTTTTCCGATTATTTCTGCGATGGAAAGGCTCTATTTGGCGCTCTGTTTGGAGGGAACTCTGTGTCTTCCTTCTTCTGTTTTATTCGATAAGATTCGTCTATAACGATATTATTCCATACCTAGATCCACATTCCAGAAGATCTTATAAGTATAGCAGAAGAGAATTTATAGTTTTTTCATGTCCAGTAATCACTTGTAAATTTAGAAAGACATTCAACACACTAGCACGAGAGTTCAATGAGTACACAAGGTTGATACCCCTGACTTTCTTATTAGGATTCTATGTATCGAACGTTGTTTCAAGGTTTCAGAACATTTATTTTTTTGCTCTTCTAATGAATTGCAACAGATAGATGGTGGAGACAGTTCGAAAGTTTGTCGTGGCCTGAAGATTTAATATCAATAGTCTGTCTTGTTCTACCCTTTCAAGATAACTCATCTTCTCAAGCAAGGCACCAAATAGCCAGATATGCAAATCTGGCAGCTACTATTGCATGGTAAAATACTTTCAAGATTTCATAGTTATTTATTAGGCGAGACATATCATCAAAAGTTAGACTGCGATTCCCGAAATTCAGTAATTTGATTGATGCGGGTTTGCTAACAGAGCAGGAGCTACGTTTATTGGAATCTTATAAAGTCAGTACATACGTTAGTAATTGCTAGTACTCGTTCTTCCTAGGATGATTCGCCGGGCATTATGTGGCTAACTCCTCTGCATTGGATTCAACAAATTATTGCTAAAGAAGTAGGAACTATAATATATTATTGCGATAAGAGAAAAGTTACACGTATCAACAGGTTAGCTCCAACAGAGCTCAAGTTCAGTATTTGTCAAGTTTTTCAAATGAGCTGAAGAACTATAGGGTCTCCCTTCGGCGTCTATACAGTCATGATTGGGTCTGCCTTCCTCTAGTTTATACCCAGGTAAAATTTTTTTGAAACCATGAACATTTCTTCATGAAATCTAGGTTGCCGCTTTAGCCACGTACTCTTTTTTTTTTTTCTGTTTGTTTGGAAGACAATTCCTGGATGATGATGAAGGAATAGATTTCCGAGTTCCAGTTTTCACAATAGTTCAATTTCTTTTCTTTGTTGGCTGGTTCAAAGTAAGTAGGCATCTGGATAATAAGAAATAAAAGAGTTCAAAGGTTGGACAAGATTTGATGAGACCGTTCGGGCTCGACGACGATGATATTGAACTGAATTATATACTTGACCGCAACTTGGTGACTTCATTCGCAATCATTCATACTCTTCACCATGAGCCTTCACGTAAGTTTTGATCAGAAAACATGAAGCTTCATTTTCTAGTTCAGCCATTTTCGATGAAGACTTCTATTGGAAGTACAGTCAATCAGGAAAAAAGCCAGAAAGTAGCTCTTTGTTATGGGGGCGGATTGATCTAACACGCACAGCGCACAAGCATCCTCCAAAGTCGCATACTTATATTGACATAGATGATGACTCTATAAATTTCTTCAAATCGAAGTGCTACATGTCTTCTCGACCGGACAAGTTAAAATCTTTTCAAACATCAAATTATCAAAAACCTTTGCAGATTCATATATTGGTGATTGTGGTCAATATCCAAGCTTCAAAGTTGACTTCCATATTTGAAATTCAGTTTTTAAATTTTTTTAATAAAACAAGCTCAGAAAAACTATAAACAAATATAAATAGATGGATGAAAAGCCATTCCTTTCTTCCCTCGACGATGCCGTAACTGATTCAATCCAAGGTATGTAATGAGAAACACGCGTGTAAACACCTAAGTTCCGTAATTTTTGAAATGTTGGATAAATGTCATATAAGAAACCTGGAAATGTGTTCTGATCTATAAGACCTCTCATGCCTGCTGCTCCAAAAGACGTTATTCCAATTTGAACATCTCGTCCCAATTCATCAATTACTAGTAGTGGTCCGCCACTATCACCCTGAACATAGATAGAAACTTCTGTGGAAACAACCATAATTACAACTACCGGTGATGTTCCGTGAAATAAACTTCCGGCACAAATTTCGTTATTAGTTATTTGTATCGCTCCTTCAGTCGCAGAATTCCATGATAATCGGAAATCCAGTACGCTATAGCGGAACAAATACAAATAAGGTAACTTACAAGCAAGAGGTGTGAGATATAATTGGCACTTCTGTCGCCATTACTGTATTACTGAGAGTGAGAACTGATTCAATCGAGTTAACTGAACGAAATAGCTTATTCCAAACTGAATCATGACAGAATCACGTACTTAGGCGCAAGCCAAACCCTGTTATTATTGATACTGTTCCAGGTTTGAGGAAAACATAATCATCCCTTGTTAAGCACACCGGCTTAACAATGCTGTTGATCAATTTTTTCGCTGACTGTAAAAATAGAATAGAAAAATGAAATTGACATGAACAACTTTGACCAAAGCGATGTCATTATTAATGGTAACAGGGTCATAGTCAGGATGAACGAATAAGACGGTAGCCTTGGTTACCCACTTTGGATTTTGCAAAGTGTCAACTCCCGTCAAGATATAAACGCTCTGCAGAGCGCCGCTGTGAAGAGATAAATGCTTGACTGAGCTGAACAAGAACCTGACACAATGAGCAGCTGTTAATATCCAATGATCATCCAGAACAGTACCACCACACATCATAGCTTTACCGTTTGCATCGTATGCTAGCAATACTGCTTGCCAAGGAAACCGTCTAGATGAATATAGCGCATGATAATTAGATAGGAAATGTCTACCTTGATTCCAAACTCTCACCTCCGATAATTCTGAAAAATTTCGAAGAAAGAGAAGAGTCACAAAAAGATATCGATGCTCCGCGGAGAAAGAAAAGAGGTAGAATAATAAGTATTTTCATTGAGTTTCTCACATAAGAACGTTTATCAATGGATAATATATAGAAAAACGTAGAACAGCCAAATGATAACGATAACAGTTATCGATATACAATACTAATTTCACGCTGAGAACCCATAGTAGAATAGACATTAGGATTCGGGACAGGTTTTCAATGAGAAATCTTGAAATTTGAACTCAAATGTTTATGAAGAACCAAATTCTTGGAGGGATCCACACAGTATTCCTGCAGTTTATAACATTTAGAAACCAACTGCGTTCCATATTTTATTCATTATTGACTCTTGCTTGGCGGGTTGCGAGATCTACAAGCGGAGGCTAATCATTTAAACAAAGTAAAGAAAAATTCAAACCCGTAAACTGCCACCCCTCACTTCATATGAAGATGCCAAAGATCGCATACCAGATCTAGAGATAGAGCCGAATCGAGAAACACTGAAATATCATCAATATGGCATGCCAAAAGAGAAATCGGTACTTCAAGGAGGTTTCCAGGGCACTGATGTTTTGATCTCTCTCAAATAGAGGTTGAGCTGATCGTTCATCTGATAAACTTCCATTTTCAGTATCTTCTCTAATTACTTGGTCTACTATCATCGACGAATTGATAAGTGGTACAATCTCAGATCCAATAATATCCTTATAATTTGAATCCAGTTAACAACAAAAGCTAATTTTTACCTTCTCAGTACAAGGGACAACACCGATTCTTAAAGTTCCATCCAAGATACTCGCATTTCTCGATAAAGCTTGTCTGGCGTGAATAGGACAGGAGTATTTAATATGTAACCAATTTCCTTTTTTCGGAATCTGAAATAAGAGTACGAGTTGCACAGCATATATATACTACCTGGTGGCTGACAACTTCTCCATGACGTGAGAAGTACTTCAAGATGTTCGTGGTTTGATCACTCGGGAAACCAAAAACTGTAACCCAAGTATCGGATGAGAGATCAGAAGTTATCACCGATTCGTTTGGATGATTTGAGGAAAGTCTAGAAAAACAAATAAAGTTGAAAAAATTACGCTTTACTTTTGGGCTGGAGTGTGCAACGAAACGTTCACAGATCTTCTGGCAGCTTTCTTGACTGGCTCCACGTCATCTTTCAGAGAGCGTAAAGGAGGTCCTAATATCATAAAACAGCATAAGAAGGAAACTATGTATATGTCTACGTACCATTCATACCTGGACTTGAATAATTACTGATTTGATTGTGAGTCTGCTTAGATGGTGGAACTGGAGAAGCACTGATGAAACCCATTTTGGACGAACACTGCTCCTGAACTAGTGATGGAGACCAGTGTACTGATTTAGCAGAGCTATTGGCGGACTCTATCCAAAACCTCGATTACGATTATTAATACTACAAAATATACCTTTTATATGATTAGGAAGAGCTGAATGAACAACAGGAGATGCAAAAATATCAGTTGATGGAGCAGAGACATTGGATGTATTCATAACTGAGCAAAAAAAATACAACAGTGGTTACAGTCCACTCACACTGGGGGGCAGAGGACGGATTGACTCTTCTTTTACCTCCGAAAAGAAAGCCGTTCTTCGTTTGGTCGTCTGATTTCGCATGGAACCTGTGAATACAACCATTTTTGAAAAAAAAAGTGAACAAACGATGAATCTGTCGTAAAAGATGTTAGGTTCATTTGACTCTCTGAGTTGTTTGATGGGTTCGATGAAAACATTTTCCAGCTGTAAATACAGAAAGAATTAATACAAAAGTTTCAAATATGGCTAATTTATTTCATTGCCGCCATACTTTTATCTATTTTTCTTTTCAATTTTCAGAGACGTCCTGTTTTATGCAAGTGAGGCGCATAAAAAAGGGCGGGACAACTTTTCAAACCATCAACCATTTTTCATAGAGAAAAACCCTTGGATAGTTTTCTTTCTTTCTCTTAATGTTGAACTATTTTTTTCAAACTTTGGGTTCGTGATAACTTGGTGAAAGAAGAGGAGAACGCTCAGATACTCTTTTCGGTTTGGCTCTTGTTCAGATAATGAGAAAGTTTCAAATTTTCCAGACAAATATATGCTTATATCGTTGATGACGAAGCTCCAAACATTACGATCAAGTTCAATAAGCAAAACCTAGTACTTGACACCTGTGAAAGTAAAGTTATCTATGATCTCTGTTGTGAAGTAAGTGAATGCGTCCCTTGACAGTTCACCTTCTTCTCCAGATCCTACATGGTGGAATGATGCATCATCTCTCATCAAATGAGATCCTCCGTGATATTTTCGACCTGGGGCCCATTCCTGAGGCTATGGAAAAGATTGACAAACTCTCGCAGGTACTGATTTTCGTCAAAGCATTTTCATGAAATCTATTTAAGCTTGCTTTTCACGATGCGAATACTAAGAACCGTAACCAAGTAAGAGGCAAGCAGAGAGACAAAAGATCAGTTGTATATTGAAAGTAACTTGCCTTCATTTCATTATTCTTCGTTTTTTTTTCGCATTATGATGTACTAGTTAATAAGTCGCTAGTTTATATGATAAACTCTTTTAATATATAACAACAACGGTCAAGAAAAGAGTTCAGTTATAACGCAAAACCTCACATCAAAAATCAACAACTTGTGTAGTTGTACTACAAGAACAGTTTCCTCCACAGAGGTTCTCTTTTGGAGTTGTAATCATGGGCTGCCCTTTCTTGCCCTGAGAAAGTATTGAATTAGTTAGCATGTAGATAGCTTAACGTTTATCAATTACCTTTTTCACTCCCAAGTCGGTATTTCCTGTGTTCAGGCCCTCGAGAAGTAGACAAGCTTTACACAGTTTCTGACTTGTGATATAGTTGCATCTGTAACAGAAGTTATTTGAAACACCAGGTGATCAGTAGAACCTGGTGCAATTCAATAATGTCGGCATAGCCACTTCTTTTTTGATGTGTAAAGCTTCACCTGATTGAATCAGATCAAGAATAGCTTTCGGTCGAACACGCTCCATATCTTTGACGAACTCTCTTAATGTTTGATTGTATCAAGATGTTTCCGAAATGTACCTTGCATAACCGCGATAGGCATTAGGTGCATAGATGCACTCAGTATAAAAGTAATCCAACTTCAAAGCTCGAGCATACATGACAATATCTTTTTCGTAACAATACTGAATGAATTAATTCCTTGAAAAAAACGAGCGAAGCTCTGTGTTGTATACTTTGAGTGGCTTAGCCCTTGGAAGTGGAGAATCTTCGCCAGTGCAAATGCTTGTGCATCGTTCTAATCGAGCAATATCCCCTCTCAGAACATTCATTAGTACCGTTTCGGCCATATCATCAGCATTGTGGCCTGTAACGATCTTTCTCGCTCCAACCTTATATGCACCTCTAAAGTATCATAACAACTATGTATCAGGAACAGTCAAACCGATCTAGTGCTTGTCGCCTAAACACGCCACAGAAGGTGCAATTATTTTTTTTTCCTATTTTAGCTACGATATCATCCATAGTCCATCCATAGAGCTTTTTGTAGCTCAATATTGTTAGAGGAATTCCATATTCTATCCTATTACGTTCTACAGCCTATATCGAACTGTTCAACATACTATAATCAAATTGATGATGCAACCTGTAATGAATCATCCCTGTAGCCTTTCATAGTTTGAAGAAAATCTAAGCTTCGGCCCACTCGTCGATCTATCGTTAACATTCATACCAAGAAAAGAATGGAACGCATACGAACATTTGTCTTTGCCAAAATCGAGCAACCGCAGTGTTTTCCTCTAGACGCTGTTGTCGCAATTCGCACTCGTTTTACTCTGCATGCTATTTACAACGAGCTAAGAGTTCAATACTAAAGTTCCGTATATTATATTTTTTAAGTTTATTTCACAAATGTTGTTATTATAGAATATCCTTGGATTACGTGTTTTGAAAAGATTTTGAATCATTAGTATTTGAATTTCGGGTAGACTGTTTTTTTAAATGATGGTCGCAAGACCTGAACTTTGTTGATGCTTCGTGAGTGGATTTAGCACTCACATGAAAAGAGCACAATAAATTTTCATCAACATTCATCATTGCCGCTGCATTATCAAATTGACCACAATAATGAGGTGCAGAGAAAATGGTGACGAGCTTTTTGTTTCCGAAAAACTCATATCCATCTTGTACAACCTTAACCTTTAAGTTTAAACTTGTCTCCGGTTTTCTCTACCTGGTGGGCTCGAGCTACCAAATCTATCTCTAAAGATTTCAATATTGATTGCAATGCATTGACACCGAAAACATATGAAACTCCTCTGCTACTTGGTGCCCAACTCTAAAGTGCTTCCTATGACTATCATTCCAAGAAACTTACATTTATAGAGCTGTCTGGGTCAGACCAAAGCAAATCAAGTTGAACAGAAGGATTCACTGGCTCTGGAAAGCGTTCCAAGTTACGTAATTGATCTATACTTGAAAGATCTGGCGATATTCCTCCATGCATACATAGAATCTTCTTGCTCACCAAACCGGTTAGGGGTAACACTCCAAAAACGTTCTGAAGTTACATTTCCAAGATAATATTCCCCAATCAAAAATAACTTGAAATGCTAGCCAGATGCGAGGATTCCCATATCTGCGATTACATTCCTCAAAAAATCCGTAAACTCTGTTGATAGCTGGGCATTCGTGATTACCCCGTAACAAGAAAAAATTGTTAGGATATTTTACCTGCAATTGTTTAGTTTTCAACTTCTGTTGCACTACTATTTCAACTTTATAACTAAGCAATAGGGTTATTACTTCCAAGTTTTGATGTCCTCGATCCACATAATCTCCTAAGAATAAATAGTTGACTACTGGGGGGAATCCCCCGCGATTGAAAAGCCTCAGCAGGTCTGCAATTTCTAATTCTATCCTAACTACTACAACCTTTCAAACCGCTGTATTGGCCATGTATATCTCCACAAATTTTCACAGGTGATTCGATTTCTATCAGAGTCGGTTGAGAGTGTATTATATTCCTTAATTGTCCTTTTTTAAACCCAATCTTCACTATTACCTTGCGATGTGACAAAGTTGTAGAATAGTATCCTCAGTTATCGTAGCAACTAATGAGTTTCCGGGCGTTCCAACACTAAGCAGTTTGCATATCAAATCATCCACATCAAACTTTTTCATCGCACGTATACAGTCCTGTACCTTTTCACTAGTACAACCGTGTTCTTCAAACTCTCAAATAGAATGAAGCGGTTGAGGCACAACTCGGATTACTAGGAGAGAAACAATATATTTGATAGAAACATACAACCCTACCTACCTACACACTATTAAGAGCTTAATTGTTTCTCTGAATATCATTTTTTCCAATGTATTGTTAATCATATTTCAAAGTAAAGCACTTAAAAGTTCATTAGTAGTGTAAACCAAGGATGT
Source organism: Auanema freiburgensis (assembly GCA_030370435.1). Taxonomy (NCBI): domain Eukaryota; kingdom Metazoa; phylum Nematoda; class Chromadorea; order Rhabditida; family Rhabditidae; genus Auanema; species Auanema freiburgense. Next base: position 3,626,149 of record CM059369.1, read on the forward strand.
ATGCTAGCATATTCGGATTCAATCGCGTATTTATGTGACCTCTTATGACGCTGACTGTGTAAAGGTCAAACAAAACAACTAATTGCTAAAATTGAACGTTGCAATGCGAAGATTCTTTTCTCAATAATGATAAAAACGTTCGTCACCCTGTTTGAAGCACTCAAAACTTTATTAGTATCTATCTTTCTTTTTATTTTCATGATTCGTTCATGATTGGTTTTCCAGATATGAGTCGAAGAGACGAGGATGAGAGGGGAAGATCGGTAACCAGAAATTCTACAGATCTCTCAGCTTTTTACAGGTATGAATTACGGTTTTAATAACTCTGACTTATTCTTTTAGGGAGAGATTTGGTAGTCATTCTCCTGAAGAATATATGAATTTACGCATATCTGGATTTGATGATCGCTTGGAGAGAGAAGAAATAAAAGAAATACTCACTAATGAGTTTCGTAAATTCTCACCATTTGAGGTCAGTTCATCTAAAAGCTTGATCAACAAACGTTTTTTAAAGATAAAAGTCGTCAGAAACCCTGGTGATGATGAGCGTCTTGCTTACGTGAATTTTGAAAAAAGAGATTGCGCTAGGAAGATTAGGTAGGATCTTCCAAAACCCATATCATATATTGTGTTTCTCGTGTTAAGATATAATTTGATGGAGAAGTTGAAAAAGTCTCTAGGAAAACATGTTCTTTGCGATCCAGCTGGTATATTACGAGACCAAGAGGGCAAGTACATCCCCGATAGATTTAATAGAGCTCTTCAGGTGTCTATTCGAAAACTTGAAAGAACTTATTTTACATGTTTTATAGAATGATCGAAATGGTAATACTAGACGCTCACCTGAAAGGCGTAATACCAGTCGCCCGAAAGAACCTCCCACTTGGAGGTTGAAACAAGACGATTCTGACGCAACAAGAACATTGTTTGTTGGAAACATGCCAGCCGATATAACTGAGAGCGAAATTAGAAAAGTATTAAACCCTTGTTTGTGTCAACTCTCATCTTTCGACTCTAGGTATTTTCTCGTTATGGAAAAATAGAAGATATTGATATCAAAACTCCTGCAAATACTGATGCTGCTTATGCTTTTGTTATGTTCCAGGTTTATCTTTCTCAAAGTTTTTGTATACTTGGAAATTTTTTTTTCAGAGTCTTGAGCAAGCAATGGATGCGAAACATGGGGAGCATGATCGTTCAATTCGACATGGGTGCGCTCGATGCAAGATTGGATATGGAAAGAGTCAGGTAAAATGGGATCTTCGAATTCTTTCTAAGAGATTTGCAGGCGTCACGGAGGTTGTGGATCGGTAGCCTGGGTCCGTGGGCTTCCGCTGAAATGCTTTCTAAGGAGTTTGATAGATTTGGAACAATTGAAAAAATCGATTATGAGGTTGTTTCTTGTGAGATTTTATTAGAAGTCTCGTTTAATACAGGAAGGAGCAGATATGGCATACATACGCTTCGCTGGAATCAGCTCTGCGCAAGATGCTTGCAAAGCTATGAAAAATTTCCCATTAGGAGGCCGAGATCGTTGCATCGTGGTAGATTATGCGAAGTAAGAAACTACAAGTTACACGATTTCATGCTAGAGATTTTAGGGATGATGCTCCAAAAGAAGGAACAGTTGGTTCAGTGTTCGCTAGAAAAAGAAGAGCCACCAAATCACCTCCGGGGCTCGGACCACGAACTCCTCCGGGTTCTCCAAAACCTACTGTAAAAAGCTTCCAAGAGTTGGATGATGACTACGCAATGACATGGCAGGGACAAGTAAGATATATCCAGTTTGTTCGAATCATGGTTTTTGTCTTAAGGTGCTTTTGAAAAAGGCTGAATACAATGTACGATTGTATCGCGTTGCTGGGTCAGAGAAGCTTTTACAGAAACTGTTGAGGGATGAAGATGGGAATGCTGTGAAACTCCATGTTACTCAAAGGTCACTCCACGAATCCTTACCGCTTCTTATACATTGGCTTACAGGCTAGCTTTGGGTAGTCAGGAGGCATTGCTAGAGAGATTGACGAACACATCTACCAAACAAATTGCTATAATGATAGCAGTTGGAAAACAATTAGACGAGTCTCGACCCCTCGTACGCTATCTTACTGAAAAAGATGCCGCTGGTAAGTTTGTAATTTCAAGCTGTTCACCTTAAAGTTCTGTTTTCAGGCGTGGTTTCTATTACTGATGGTATTCTTTACATCTTCCCATATAGCGAAATGGCACAACAGATGCTGTTCCATTTCTCACCACACGTGAAATTATTAGCGGAAGGATCTCCATACTTGTTATTTGTACTTGGAATGAAAGCACCTTCTGTATCTTCTTCACCTCGCTAATCGAAACTTTCCGTTCTTGAAAAATTTTATTACTTCCAAGCTTGTTGGTCTGATATTCTCTAGAATACGGAGATTCGTGCTCTACAGTAATCTAAATATTCAGCTATTTATTCATTCTACCTTGAATTTATTCATGTTTTCTGTGGTGTTGCCTTGATATTCTGGTATTATTCTCTGACTAATAATAATTTAATAAACTAATAAAAAGGCTTTGTATACTTCTTGATTCACCCATTGTTTCTATATTCATGTCATGTTCTAATAATGTTCATATTAATTTATTATAAGATATGGGCGGTCGCTCATCTGTATATTCAATGAAACTTTCCTTCTTTAATTTCGCTACATCGTAGAAGCGTGCTTTTCGCTAACTTCGATCACTTATTTGTTTTAGCTCGAGAATCTATTACGTATCAAGAGTATTCAGACCATCATGCCTATTCCATGTTCTTCTCTCGGGTGTGCAGCAAATGCTTTAATAAAAAGGGCGAAGGATGGAATGGCAGTCTGTCATAACTGTTTCATAGCACGATTTGAAGAAGTGAGGTATCATTTTATCTCATATATTTATACAGTTAATTAGGATGTACACCAAACAATAGTTTCCACAAAGCTCTTCCGGGTTGGCGAACGAGTCGCTATAGGAGCATCAGGAGGTAAAGACTCTACTGTCTTAGCTTATGTTATGAAGGTTCGACTGATAACATAGTTATGAATATTTTCTTTCGTAGACCCTCAACGATAGGTACAATTACGGTCTGGATCTTGTGTTACTCTCTATCGATGAAGGTATCAAAGGCTACAGGGATGATTCATTACAGGTTGCATCATCAATTTGATTATAGTATGTTGAACAGTTCGATATAGGCTGTAGAACGTAATAGGATAGAATATGGAATTCCTCTAACAATATTGAGCTACAAAGAGCTCTATGGATGGACTATGGATGATATCGTAGCTAAAATAGGAAAAAAAAATAATTGCACCTTCTGTGGCGTGTTTAGGCGACAAGCACTAGATCGGTTTGACTGTTCCTGATACATAGTTGTTATGATACTTTAGAGGTGCATATAAGGTTGGAGCGAGAAAGATCGTTACAGGCCACAATGCTGATGATATGGCCGAAACGGTACTAATGAATGTTCTGAGAGGGGATATTGCTCGATTAGAACGATGCACAAGCATTTGCACTGGCGAAGATTCTCCACTTCCAAGGGCTAAGCCACTCAAAGTATACAACACAGAGCTTCGCTCGTTTTTTTTCAAGGAATTAATTCATTCAGTATTGTTACGAAAAAGATATTGTCATGTATGCTCGAGCTTTGAAGTTGGATTACTTTTATACTGAGTGCATCTATGCACCTAATGCCTATCGCGGTTATGCAAGGTACATTTCGGAAACATCTTGATACAATCAAACATTAAGAGAGTTCGTCAAAGATATGGAGCGTGTTCGACCGAAAGCTATTCTTGATCTGATTCAATCAGGTGAAGCTTTACACATCAAAAAAGAGGTGGCTATGCCGACATTATTGAATTGCACCAGGTTCTACTGATCACCTGGTGTTTCAAATAACTTCTGTTACAGATGCAACTATATCACAAGTCAGAAACTGTGTAAAGCTTGTCTACTTCTCGAGGGCCTGAACACAGGAAATACCGACTTGGGAGTGAAAAAGGTAATTGATAAACGTTAAGCTATCTACATGCTAACTAATTCAATACTTTCTCAGGGCAAGAAAGGGCAGCCCATGATTACAACTCCAAAAGAGAACCTCTGTGGAGGAAACTGTTCTTGTAGTACAACTACACAAGTTGTTGATTTTTGATGTGAGGTTTTGCGTTATAACTGAACTCTTTTCTTGACCGTTGTTGTTATATATTAAAAGAGTTTATCATATAAACTAGCGACTTATTAACTAGTACATCATAATGCGAAAAAAAAACGAAGAATAATGAAATGAAGGCAAGTTACTTTCAATATACAACTGATCTTTTGTCTCTCTGCTTGCCTCTTACTTGGTTACGGTTCTTAGTATTCGCATCGTGAAAAGCAAGCTTAAATAGATTTCATGAAAATGCTTTGACGAAAATCAGTACCCGCGAGAGTTTGTCAATCTTTTCCATAGCCTCAGGAATGGGCCCCAGGTCGAAAATATCACGGAGGATCTCATTTGATGAGAGATGATGCATCATTCCACCATGTAGGATCTGGAGAAGAAGGTGAACTGTCAAGGGACGCATTCACTTACTTCACAACAGAGATCATAGATAACTTTACTTTCACAGGTGTCAAGTACTAGGTTTTGCTTATTGAACTTGATCGTAATGTTTGGAGCTTCGTCATCAACGATATAAGCATATATTTGTCTGGAAAATTTGAAACTTTCTCATTATCTGAACAAGAGCCAAACCGAAAAGAGTATCTGAGCGTTCTCCTTTCTTTTTTACTTTTGACTTTAGAGGACTCAGAGGCTAAATCGTTCAAAACCTTTAAGTAAACGTTAGATTGTAACTTTGAGTCATAGATCTTACTTCAATCATCTGACCGTGATTAGGAAAACGGAAGTTCGGATTCGACCCTTCTCTCATTAATTCATATATAAACGCTATCGTCTCACCAGCTGTGATTCTGTTATCGATTTGGGTTGCTCCTAGGAAAGCAGTGAGCTTAGAATAATCGGATAATGCAGAGCTTATTTCATTCTGATCAACTTCCTTAAAAACGGTATGTACATTATAAACCATAACAAACTTGTACCCTCAACATTAAAGCCCAGCATGGTAAAGCCACTGCAAACAGAGTAGTATCCGGAGAGTTTACTTTCTTGGTGATCCAGCAATTTTTCAAAGCCTTCAAATGCGAACCAAGTTAGAATCAAATCCAACTAGAATCTAACTTTTAAATTTTCTCTGATTGACACATCATCTTCACAGGATAGGCTGCTAGTCACAGCTATTGAGAGACAAGCACGTGATCGCAACATGGTCGTTTTCATCTCATCAACTGCTACAGATCTTAGCAAAGAAAGAGGTTCTTCAATTAATGAACTAATGTCATTTCCTGAATAAGAGCAACCGAGAGCATTCGAGAGCATAGAAATATAAAAACGAAACCTGTTTGCAACGCTATTTGAGCCAATAAAACAGAACCTAAACTGCATTCGTCATCCGTTTTCTTGATGAACTTTGTGGCCAGATCCACTAAAGTTACTTTCCATTTAGATACAAACTCCGGCAAATAGTATCTAGAGAATGCAGCGATCAAATGACGGACTGCAGCTACTCTTATGGATATGCTAAATACACAAAGGTTTTCGAGAAAAAAACACCTTCTAACGTTTTATGAGAAGCATTATCGATATGTTCAACTAAAGCATCAATAATTTTTTCCTCTTGCTCTTCTGCTTCCAAAGTATCGCCTGAGGTCAAAAATGATTCAAAATTATTAATTAATTTCCCACCTTGAATACTTCGCATATCAGAATCAAAACTGAGATGAGTTGACTCAGAAGCGTCACTATCGCAATCTTCTTCATCTTAAGAATAACAATAGACGAGAAAAAAATTGCGAAACAAACCTGACTTCTTGGATCGGTTCTTGGAGTATGACTCTTTCTCCTTATTTTTATTTTTTCCTTTTCCCATGATTATTCGAACTTGAAAAAAAGTAATATAATGAGCTTAACATTTAATTGAAAAAACAAAAACTGAAAACATCAAGGAAATAATTTAATGAATGATACAATTTTTAAATGCTCAATGCCAAGCGATGAAAAGCAAAGAAACCAGAGTGCCGGACGCGAGAGTCGTGTCATTCACACTCTGCTTCCCTACCGTTGACTACAATGGCTACAGCGTTTGTTGCCTGCTTACTCTTTATATTGTTGTTGTTTAGAAATTCACCATTTCATTATTTGAGAATGATTCAAAAGTTTAAATGTATTCTATAACAACTAGAAAATAACTAAATGTGAATACAGCTTACGTTCAGGGCATTTCTGATCAATTCATTTCTGTTATCAACAACCGGTTGGGCAATATCAGCCGCAGTGCGCTTGCGTTGCTTCTTCGTGTGGTATGGTTGAAAGTTCTTCTGACGATTTTATACCTATCTCAAACGTGAAAAAGGTAAATTAAAACTATATTAGTGTTTACAAATATTACTTCGACAGGTAGAAGGACTCCGCTGGTACTATCTTCAGTATCTATTGATTACTGGGTTGTATATGCTTGAGCCTTGGGAGAGAAAGTTGTTTAATTCTGTTGGAGCTATTGCTGTTGGTTTTCTAATCAGTTTTTTATATTTTGCTGTTCCAGCTTTGACATACTAAGTTAGATTCTATTGTTGATTTTTTCTTTCAAACGGGTATTTTAGGTTCATAAGATATGGCTGACAACATTTCTGTTTTATTATTATCTGTCGGCGATGCTCCTATTTTGAAAATGAAAAAGTTTAATGTACGAAGGGATCGAACTATGGCTTGGTTTTCATCTGTTATTCGTCAATTGATTAAATTAGAAGAGGAAAAAACTCTTTTCTTTTATATATCTCAAACCTTTGCTCCTTCACCTGATCATACTTTCGAAACCCTTTATAACTGTTTTGGTGTTGAAGGCGAAACCAATCTTGTTTTCCATTATAGCGTTGGTCCTGCATACGGATGACTCATACGCATCAAACCATCGCAATACGTTGAATAAAACTTTGAATCATATTTCGTTCTGTTTTCTTAGTATTGAATTGGTTGTACCCTCTGATTCTTTGACACTGGTTTCGATGACTTTCAGTAGCAACCTAGGAACTCATTATGATTCTTGATGAATCTCAAATCCAAGAAGCTGTTGATAGGAAAATGAGAGAATTGTTGGATTCTGCCAGAGTTACGCATTTGAATCCTAACACTCCTATTCAACGGTGGTTATTTTCTTACACTAGTAACTCCTTGGGTATTTTGCAGATATTATAGAAGTGTTCTAGAAGTGCACAAAGCTGCATTAGATGCATTTGAATCTGGTGTACTCAAGAAAGCTTTTGTTTTACTTGTTAGGTTTTGCAGGTATATCAAAACCATTAGATTCACAAAACAAATTTTTTTATGGCAGTTTGACAGTTGAAGAACTGCCCAAGCATCCACAAAATGCATCTTTCGGAGGCACCGAAAAGTCTATCGTAGCTGAGCTTGTGCAGTCGTCGCTAATAAGAGTAACATGGTGATATGAAAGAAAATCTGAATCAGTTGCAGGCAGAGGAAATCAAAGTTCTGGTAAAACGAATCTTGTATAACGAGGTTATAAAAGAATTGGAGAGCATTCGTGAGGAAGAAGCAAGAGCTTCAACAACTATGGATGAAGTCGGTAATGCAGATGCATCTTCATCAATCAATGAAAAGAATTCATCTGTTCCAACAATAACAACTCAACCGAAATCTGAGACTTCTAGAAATGAGTCTGGAACACTACTTACCGTACCATCAGATATTATAGATGAGTTTTAATGACTTGTCAGAATAAGATAATCCATTTAACTTATAATACAGGTTCATGTCAGTTGCTCACAATAACACTTCTAGGAATATCGAAACATGTGGGGTTTTGTGTGGGAAAAAGGTAAGGTTGAAGTCTCTAATGTATAAAGTTGTATTGAGATGAACACCGGTTTTTTGATAACCCATGTTATTCTTCCTCCACAAGTTGGAACTGCTGATAGTTGTTGCGCTGAAGATGAGATGGGGGTCAGACTTATTATAATAGTTAAACTCAAATCCTGATTCAGTTGTTCAATATACAGAAAGAAAACAGTTTGCTAACACTAGGGTGGATACATACTCATCCAACACAAACGGCTTTTCTTTCCTCAGTGGATCTGCATACTCATTACGGTTACCAGTCTTCTCTTGATTTGGCCATTGCTATTGTCGTCGCGCCTACTCATCAGTAATTTTTTCTGCTTAACGTATTGAACAGCAGTTTCAGGGTCGGCACTTTCACCCTTACATCGGAAGGAATGCAGATCATTAGTCAATGTGTTGATAGAGGCTTTCACACTCATGCTGAAGTATCAGGACCTCTATTCGTTGAAGCTCAGCATGTAAGCTACTCAAGCGATTACAAAGTGAATATTTGTGATTTACGATCCTAACAAGTTGAGACTTAGAACCAGAAAATGATTGAGAATTATGTTAATTCACGAACGTCCTGAAGATTGCTTTATGAAGTATAATAAGACCTTCCGATAATTGTTTCCAGAAAAAAAAAGATATTTATACCCTGTAATAAAAGATATATATATATATATATATATATATATATTTATATTGTGCATTCATCACACATCGAAATACACTCGTTTTTCAACTGACATATTTGATTTTATTCATTCATCGGTTTTCCAAGAGCCTCCACATTGATATTTAGTGGCTTCTTACTAATTTTACTAACGGAGAGGTCCTGCAACGGAAAAACCCGCCCTTTACTTTTGATGCCAGGGCTAGCATTCACAGACTTATATGCTTCCATATCTGAATAGACGTTATGTCAAGCTAATAAAAGGATCATTTTTATTTGCTTGTCTACTCATTTTCTCAATTATATCTTTCAACTCGTACCCTGATATTGCTGTACAAAGGTTTTCACCTCAACAGCTTCCTCTATATACATGTCCTTTTATAAGCGATAAGTCGCACACTGTTCATTCACCTGTTACAAATAATGCAACGGAAAATCGTCTACTTGTTCTATTAGAAAGTTCGTCGTCAAAAAATGGAAAGCTTATACTCCAATTGCTCAATGCTAAAAGAGTACAATATAAAGTAGAATTATTCGCCAAAAATATACCTTCTCTCACAACTGCGCTACATGGACGGTTTTCTCTCGTAGTCATTGAAAACTATTATAAATATTTGAATCTTCCCAAATGGAACAGACAAATCTTAGACAAGTATTGCTCAGAGTATAATGTAAGTTGATCGAGCTTTTTTCTTCGATGGTTTTTTTTATTGTGAAGTAGTTCAGGTTCCATTAGTTGGTTTTATATCTTCGAGATTGAACGATACTTTCGAACGAGCGAAAATCAAAGGATCTGAGATTTACTTACGACAGAATCAAAAAGTTTCTTCACACTTATCTTATCTGATGTAAATGCTTGATTCTTCAGATCTCTTCGCTACGTGTAGAACTTTCGAAAATTCACCGTGTTCTTCGTGTAGGTGCTACAAAATATTCCGATACTTCCCAAAACTGGGTGTTGTTCGAAAAGTCGAAGAATATTGAAATTGTGAGATGAAACATCATTTACTGGTCAATTAAAGTATAATTATTGCAGGTGGTATCGGCAGTTGATCCGAAGAACAGAAGCTTCGCAGCTGTAATTTGGGAGAAAAACTCCAGCGATGGAGTAGAACGAATATTGTTTGGGCATAACCTTACTGATTGGATCATCAAGGTGGTTTTTATAAATGTATAGTTTTTTAATTCATTCTGAAGACTACGTTTCACGATGTTCTGTGGCATTTTTCCGCTTTCGATACAAGCTCTAGCCTAACTCGTTTTGTTCAGGTACTTCCCAAGTGAAATTATTATCTTTTGTTTTTAAAGATTGATATTGACGATATTTTTGTGGGAGCAAGGGGAACTAGAATGGTTGAAGATGATGTAAAGTATGTTTTGGTCCGAAGGCCTTTATGAATTCATGGAGAATTTAGTGCGCTTGTTGAAAGTCAAGAAACGCTGAGAAAGCATATTCAAAACTTTACTTATACTCTTGGGTTTTCTGGAAGTTATTTCAAGAATGGCGATGATCTCGAAGATCGAGGAGACGAACTTCTCATAAGTTTTTAAAAACAATCTTTCTTAATCATAGAACTGTTGATTCAAGAATATGCGAAAGAATTTATATGGTTCCCTCACATGTGGAGGCATAATCATGCTCATGAGTACAACGGTTCTCTTCTTCACTCTACAATGCTCTTGAACAAGTTATTTGGAGAGGTGCTGTCGTTCTTATTTCATTATGTAATGCAATGACGGTTTTAAGGAGATGAAATTGCCTATCCTTTACCCTTATGCAATCGCTCCCCAACACGATGGTGTTTACCCTGTGCATACCGAGTTGTATGAAGCGTGGCGCCAGGTAATTTCGCAAACTTAATAAATAACTATAACCATCATTTAAGGTTTGGAAGGTTGAGGTTACTGCTACAGAAGAGTATCCACACTTCAAACCAGCTTCTGATAGGAGAGGATTCATTCATAGAAACATTTCGGTAAACTTCAGTTTTTTTGGCTTGCAATAATTCGTTCAGGTACTTCCCAGACAAACTTGCGGCTTATATACCCATACTCAATTTTTTCACAACTATCCTGATGGATTTCAAAAACTTGTAACACTTATAGAAGGAGGAGAGTTGTTTTCTACCGTACTTGTGAATGATGTAACCATTTATGACTTAACTCAATGATATTCAATAAGATTTAGATCTCCATTTTCATGACGCATCAGCAAAACTTTGCTCATGATCGGCTTGCTGTGTATACATTCCGCAATCTTGTCTTATTCATAGAATGTTGGACTAACTTGAAGCTTCGTTGGCAAGATCCTATAACTTCTGCTCGAATGTATTTTGAAACTCATCCCAACGAAAAGACTCCTGTTTGGAACGTGAGTTCAATAGTATTATTATTATTATCTAAATGACTTATTTTAAAGAATCCATGCACGGATTCAAGACATCGAACTATTGTTCCACCCTCTCTGAACTGTTCTAACATCACATTACCGAATGTTGTAATTGTTGGACCCCAAAAAACCGGTACTTCCTTGTCCAATTCGAATGCATGTTCACAGTCGTTTAGGCTCGACTGCCCTGGGTTCATTCCTTGCTCTGCATCCAAATGTAACTACTAATCCTCTGATACCTGATTCTTTCGAAGAACTTCAGTTTTTTGGAGGTCCAAATTACAATGAAGGAGTTGAATGGTATATTATTGTTCATTAATTCTTCTTTTCTCACATTATTCACAGGTACATCAACAAATTCACCCCGGCTAAAATCATTTTTGAAAAAAGCGCAACTTATTTTGATAACCCGGAAGCCCCGAGACAGGTAATTGGTTTCATTCGCAGTATTTATTCACCTATTTTTCAGCTCTCGTCACTTTTACCTGATGCTAAAGTTGTGATAATTTTGTACAATCCAACTTTGAGAGCGTATTCTTGGTACCAGGTTTGTGGAATTATTCTAAATACCTCATTTACTTCTGATTTAAGCATATGATAGCCCATAATGATTCGGCGACTCTTTCTTCCGGAAGTCTTGAAAACATTTTGGATGGTCAGACTGCAACTATTCGTAAAATTAGACAGAGATATATTTCTGGTGGCAGGTTCATTACTCGAGCTTTCATTTCTACTCGAAGCTTTGCAGATACACACATCACCTGGACCGTTGGTTGGAATACTTTTCGTTATCGCAGTTGCTTTTAATTGATGGTGAAGAGCTGCGAGAACACCCTGTGAAGGTAAGGTAAACGAGTTGCAAAGATCGCTCTATGCTTTTTCTAGGTTGTCCAGGAACTCTCATTTGGTTTAGGTTTACCAAATTATGACTACAATAAGCATATTCGTTTTAGTCCTTCTAAGAAGTTTTTTTGTAGAGTAAGTTACCTAATCTATGAAATACGATACAGACTCCTTTCTAGATTACAGAGGGTAAGACGAAATGTCTCGGTGGAAGTAAAGGACGTTCATATGAGCCTATCACTAGCTCGCTGAACAATAAACTTGACTTGTTGTTTAAAGCTGACAATCTCTCTCTTCAACGTTTTCTGATAAAAAACAAACTACCAGTACCTCAATGGCTTTCTCGGATTTTAGATGATTCTTGATATTTTGAATAACTGCTTAGTTTTATTATTTTGTGTATATTACACGGGTTGTACAGATCATTTGAGAATAAGAACAATTATCTTACAAATAATGGTTTTGCTCTGAGCGTTACATCGCTTAAATACTTTTTCACCCACCATTTATTCATATATGCTTTATCGTTATAGATGCCAAAGTATTATTGTGACTATTGCGATACATTCTTGACCCACGATTCTCCGTCGGTCAGAAAAACTCATAATGGTGGAAGGAAACACAAAGAGAATGTTAGAATGTATTATCAGGTTTTGCTTCAAATCGTAAGTTATAAATTATATGTATCTTTAAGAAATGGATGGAAGAGCAAGCTCAGAAGCTGGTTGATGAAACCGCTAGAGCGTTTGCTCAGAGTGCAGCTAGAGGGCGACCTGTGAATTCTATGGTGATGGGAACTCTAGGAAGACCAATTATTCCGGCAGTACAAAGACCGGCTATGTCATTTTCTGCTTTTCCTGGAGCTCCGGTAAGTGATGAATTGTTGCTGTATAACATTGCAGTGATTCCAGGTACCATTCGGAATGCCATCGATGGGTGTTGGTGCTGCTACTACTGGCGCTGCCGCAGGCGCGGTTGCTGGAGCTCCTGTTGCACCAGGTGCTTTAGGGGTTCGAGCTCCTGCTGTTCCATTCCGACAACCTCCAAGATACTGAATACGATTTTATGTTTCCAAGCAAAACCCGATCTTCATTTAATATCTCCAAGTTGCAACCAATTGTTGTTTAATAACTATTATTCTATCCATTGTATAATAAAATTGGTCACGTTATGTTTACTTTTGCTTGGCTTCAGTTGAAGTTCTGTACGTATTTCAGTTTATTAGATACATAAGCTGTGATTATCATGTTTTTTTTTCTCTAAGAACGAATTTAAGATGGATGACTATGAGAGGGAGAAAGTCCGGAAGGAGATCATGACATTTTTCCGTATCAATGCATACACTCCGAGGAAGTATGTTCTCTTCAAAGCCTAATTGAATATTTTTTTTCAAGGGATGGCTTGGACTGCTGCGTTGACAGAATGCTCAGATTCGATAAAGCCACCAGAACAAAGTGGTTGGAAAAAATTATTGCTACCTTGAGGAAGCAGACGTGTATGTTTCAGTTCATGAACTAGAGATTGAAATTTGTTTTGTAGTAATCAATCCTATTCTCTCCAAAGAAGTTTTCAACGACATTTTTTTGCAAATCTCGAATAATGGACAGAAGAAGTTTCCTTCACTTGAATAACAAAAAAACATTTTTTTTAAGGGAAGAATTGTTCAAAGTGTTCGATGCGTTTTCAGTCAAACAGTATAACTATGACCCCGAGTGCTCCAAAATGATTAAGTCTACAAACAAACCTAAGATAGCTTCTAGCGTGAATGGGATGACAACAGCATTACGGAATCGCTTCAGTATCGTTCAACAAGCAAGTGTTTCCAATTTTTGAAGCCGTTGATCATTTAGCATTATAGAGAGCTCAAAGATGCAAAAGATTAGAGCAAATACAGTTTTCACAAATCGACGCTCTCTTAGGTTGTATCAAGAGAAGAGAGAATGTGATTATTCTAGGAATGATCAGTCAGCAAAAAGTTTTTTTTAACATTATCAGTTTTGAAAATAGTTGATATTGAATAGGCTGACTGTTATCATATTGAAGATTTGACAGGATCTATACAAGCAAACTTCTCAAATGCTGAATTTAAAAATGGTCTCTTTACTGAAGGAGGCATTTATATGTTTGAGGTACTGACATGTTGACACAGTAATGTGAAAACAGTTTTCAAGGGAACATTGGAATCGAATATCTACTATGTTTCTACTGCTGCACTTGTACCTTCAGAAACAGCTGAAGAAACGCGTGAACACTTTGGAAATGAGAATTGGTTTGGAGGGGATGACCCTGTACGTATTGGACAATAGGATGCTTCCAATTTGGGTCTCCGAGCAGGGTTATCTTAGTTTTTCAGGTTGCTTTCCGTTGTAACAGAAAACTAGTAGCAGCAGGCTTACGAAATGTGGAAGCAGCTATAGTAATTCTATCTGACGTTCACTTAGATCAACCAAAGGTAATTGTCACCCCAAAACCATCGTTCTGAAAACTAATATAGGTGATGCAAGCATTGTATCATATGTGGTCAGGATTTGCCATGTGCCCTCCTGTTGCTTTTATATTATGTGGAAACTTTTGTTCCCGACCCAGACAACCAGATACTATGGAGTTAATGGAAGAGGGATTTAGAAGGTGCCCTTTAAGATATATCTACAAATATCACGCATGAATAATGCAGATTAGCCAATCAGCTGAACGAAGACAGTTATCGGAAGGCGTTCGTAGACACCTACTTCGTTTTTGTTCCGGGTCCAGATGATCCTTCAATGAATTTGGTTTTCAATGATTGAGAATTATAAATCAATGAGTTTGAGTTTTAGTGCCTACCAAGACCCCATCTGCCATCACCTTTACTGAAATATCTGGAAACTCTTCCTAACATATTTTTCGCCTCAAATCCTTGTCGAATTCAATATGGCAGCAAAGAAATTGTAGTATTACGAAATGACTTGGTCGAAAAAATCTGTCGGTGGGCATTTCAGTTAAAGTTATATGGTGTATTGTTAACTATTTGAGGCATACCGTGAATAGTGTTGAGCAATCCGAAATCCCGAGAGCATTTACACGCACTATTCTAAGTCAAGTGAGAAAATACAATTAACAAATGGGCTGTAAAACTCCAATTTTAACAGGCCAATCTTTCACCTTTGCCATCGCATATAGCTCCAATTCTATGGGATTGGGGCACAGTGTTGTCACTTCATCCTTTGCCTGATCTCTTAGTTGTAGCCGACAAATACGTTTCTTTCACTGAGCAGGCTTCTGGTTAATATCATTTTTATCTTGACTATTCAAAACGACATTTCAGATTCAATTGTCTGCAATCCTGGTTCTTTCTCTACTTCTTCATTTGGTTTTCATGTTTACTATCCTGAACAGAAAAAGGTTGATGATAGCGTCATCGAGCTTGAATAGTTTCGTTTTCGATCTCATTCTATCATTATGTCATCCGCTTGCCAACTGCTAACTACTTTGAACTCATATCACCAATTTTCATCTCATTTAATATGTACTTATCTCTCTGATGATCCTCACTAAAAAGTAACTTAAACTGTCCAATTTCAATAAAATAACATTTTTTCCCGAGCATTGATTATAATTGAATTTTTTTTTTGCGAGACGTAGATTTCTGGAATCTCGTGTTACAATCGGTTTCTCAATATCCACCCATTTACACCTCGGTTAAAAGAGTTAAACTTCGAAGTGTTTCACCCATTCCTTCGGATACTATGAAGAATACGGAGCCACAAGTTGTTTAGTCACTTCCTGTTCATTCGTAGCTTGGGTCATTTTCAAGATATTTGATAATATTTTATTGAACAGAAAGAGGAAAGATTCTAAAAGGATTATTGACGCGAAGTATTAACTGCTAACAGCTGTAGATTATGTAACGACGTAATTGGCAGGTGAAGAAGGATTGAAGCCACTCCCAGCCCGAACTTTTCACCTGTTCGCCAACAGTTTTTATAAGATCGCTTTTACTAACAATATTTTAATTTTACTCTTTTTCTTAAATGTAAAACAAACTCAGTATTGAAAGCTCAGTTTCATTCGATATTCTTCTTTTACACATTACTAATGATTCCGGTTTAGGCAATTGAATATGTCTGTTGGGTATACGAAGTTTTTCTTTTATTTATTTCTGTCAACAGCTTTGTTACATTCTGTCTCATCTAACTTCGCTATTGGTCGTCTTTCCCCTAATCGTCCTTCTGCTGGTAAACGAAGCTCTACGAATGATCATATTTGGAGAACTATTTTATTACAAACAGGTTAATACTAAAAGCATACCCGTTGATAAAGCATAGTTACAGAGAGGGAATGTTCTCTCGTAAGGCGTCTTCTTCTTCGCGAAGAGGTTGAACGTCTTCAAGTTCGGCTTGTAGAGATGATGGACCTATTGGATCAGTGTCAAGAAGCAGCAGCGAAAACAGCATGAAAACAAATCTAACACAGGAAATAAATCATATTCGTTAATCTTGTTTTATTTAATTTGTGTAAACGACAGTAAGGGTATAGATAGAACGGAGCAAACACGTTCGTTCGCGCGGTGAGGATATTCCCGTTATTTTCAGTTTTTCCTCAAAAATCTTCATTTTTTGGAAAATTTACGAAATTTCTTTTTAATCAAGGATCGCAAACGCCCGACAGTTTTTTTTTGCATTCACATATGAGGCAGTTGACGTAAAAATTTCATAAAATCATTACTGAAGGCTGACGCAACTGACGATCAAAAATATAATTAATTATTCATTTTAAAATTATCTGCAAATAATACTGAAAGGTCAGCTGAAAATAAGATATGAAAACTTCAGTACCAGATCACCATTTGTTTCAAAAAATACACTGAGTTTGAGTTGTTGTATTCCTGTTTTATAAGTCTTCTTTATCACAGCTTATAAGCTCATGTGAGGTGCAAGCAGCGAAGAAGCCACCCCAAAACATCAAACAATCTCCTATCGAAACGATCACCATTCATGAAGTTTCAAAGATTATTTCGACTTTATATTTGATATAAATCTAAAGGATGAAACTGCAACGATGTATGGAACTGTTCTGAAATAAGCAGCTGCCCTGTGTCCTATCGTTATAAATAGAGGAATCTTGAATGCAAGAAAAGTATGAAGTACCAATTGTTTTCATATATTCTACTGGGAATCGTACAAACGGCTGCCTCATTGATTCAAAATTAATTGAATTTCTGTCTGATGGTATATTCGTCGTACATCTGCCCCTATCTATGTCGCTTGTTTAGAATATTTGAACACTTGTTGAAGCAGAGAGTATTGTAAAGTTATACGAAAGACGAATAGATAACATTCCCAACATGCAATATGTGAGTCAGAAATGGAAAGAAACAGTTACCACTCGAAGATGAATATATAAAGATGCACAGGCTCTCGTGAATACTTAATTTGAAAAGACAAGTATTTATATGCTTGACATAATCAAGCTAGATACTACTACAGCGTAGCAAGACTGTTTTCATAGACACGACATACTCCTATTTGTGTTTGTTTCATTTTTTTGCGAAGTATCCTGGATGTCAATAATGGTTTTTGAAAAGAAAGAAAAGAATAAGATGAAAAGTTTTTTGTTATTGTCAACGACTCCTTTGTAGGGCTTCGAAGAATTCATGCAAGCTCATAAGAATTTAGTTCTCTCTCTGTGCCTCCCTTGAACTCACCCCGCATAGATGACGACTATAGGAGTAGAAGATCCAGCTTAGTCTCAAGAATTCCTCTGTTTGAGAATTCCTTTTTTTGAATTACATTCTCAGCTATGGTATCATGGAAATGTTATTTTTTTCACTCCCTCAATGAGAGAAATCAAAGCCGACACTGTTTTTCAAGACAGACGGTTTGAGAAACTTTCTTTGATTGTATTCCTGAGCATTTAATTTGAAACTATTTCCTTCTATATCATTAGTGAATCATGTAACAATAGATTGAAAACAGATAGTTTCATCCATTTATTCAGTGTTATCCATCTGTTCGTATTACACGTGGATGTTCTGTTTTCTCTCATCAGCTTTATCAAAGCATTGAAGGATTGTAAACTTTTGATATAATCTATTTCTTTTTCAGGAAATTTTCATAGCATCATGCCCACTATATTAAGCAGTATGACGATTCTTTTATTATCATCAATCATTTATACCTCTGTGCTGGGTGAGTATCAAAACTTCGATGACAGAAAAACACAAGACTTTTAGCTCAAATAGAAACAACAGTTATGCCATCTTCTGCATTGAATGGAGCATCGAATACACTTGTTCCTACCGTCATCTCGGTATTTTTATTGAGAAAGTGGATGTAAATTGAACACTCTTTTACAGATTAGCAATGAAACCAGTCTGAACGATCTGAACGTGACGGTTCATGAGGAAATACCAACTTCAACACCTAAAACCTCAACATCATCAGTAACTTTATCCCTAGCTCTATTTCAATCGATTGTATTGATCAGTTTTCTTCTCTAATTTATAAGCCTTAATTTCATTAAAATTTGGAAATTCCTATTTAATAGTTTATTTTTCAATGAACCCGTAAGTTAGTAAGTACAGTTGGTATATCTCTCAGTATGTCGAGTTGGTTTTTTTCTCGAATAAATATCTTTGAACTCCTATCATTACAAGTTGATATGATTTAGGAGAAGTCTGACCACCAGGCAGAGACTTCCACTGACTCATGTTCTTGCAATATTCTTGGGCTGGGCTGCTGAGAATTTACTGGAGATGGCATCTGAAAATCAACTTCAGAACTATAAGAGCTTGATTCTCACTACAACATTCGCAGATGGACTTAAAGGCATCTCGAGCTCTTCTTTCAGCTTCGGAGGTGAGAATTGCCCGTCTTCGGCTTTTTCTTCCACGTCCGGTAACTCATAAACGTTGAGCTTAAAATGTTCTGATACAAAAACTGTCAGATTATATTCGCATACATGAAGACTTTTTTGAATCATAGACTTTTTCTGTTCGCCAGATCGTTTCGGCAAAAGCTGCACATTCTCCGGCTGTCTTCTTTGTGACTTTTTCTCACTATTGCTTGTCATGAGCTTCCGTGCAGCGTCGTGGAACAATGTACTTGTTTGGAACTGAAAGAACATAAACAGACTGTGTAAGCTATACGATGTATGGTACCGAAAATGCCTCAGGTATACTACTTCTACGATTTTTAATCGCTTTTTTACGAACTGGAGTAGATTCCTCTAGTTCATCAGTGGAGTACCCGTCATCTACGCCGAAGCGAAGACGAGGAACTTCCGAAGATTCATAAACATGTTGTGTGGCACACGATCCTAGAAAAGAGGCAAACGTTGTTTACAACAACAGCAAAAGTCTCGAAACCTGTGGTGGAAGGGACAGAGTATTTGTTGAACTCAATCACAGATTCCTTTTGTTGTGGGTTGCGCATTCTTCTCAAGCAGTTTTCGAGCCACGTTCTGATAGTTTGCTTGGCAACTTCTTCCTCTATTATGAATTCAAGTTCTTCCCTCTGATAATATAGTTAAAGTTGACAACTTTTGATGTTCTTTTCAACGAACCTGTAAGAGTTCTTCGAGCTGTAGTGATTTGCGGATATCCACAGATCTGTATGATAGCATACTGAAAGTTCGCATAAACATTCTTTAATGAAAGAAATCTTACTATAAAACATCATGAAACGAAACATCATCTCCCATATGCAATCTTTCCATTTCATAACACATATGTTTAAATAGAACACGATCCTTCTCTGGATCTACTTCTAGTCTTCCCTAATATTGATAAACATGAAAACTCATACGGAAACATGATACAAGAAACCTTCAAAAGCCTTAAAAGGAACTTCACTCTCCCAACAGGTATAGCTCTTTTTTGCTCCAAATCAACTGTGTTCCAAACAAGCTTAGAAATTACTTTTTTTGAAATGTAAATGACTCATGTTCATACTTGGAAGTTTCGAATATCATTGTAACTTAACAAAGCATCTTCTTCACTCGAATAAAATAAAGAGAAGTTCTCCATAATGATGGCTGTAAGCAATAATAAGCAAAGGAAGAAAAGATACAAGCTTACCAACTAGTAAGTTACGAACTATATAAGTGATAATTAAGTAGAACGAGCAAAAATAGATTATGGCTCCATAGTAATTGCCGCAGTCAGTCTCCCAATAACTTAAACCTTCCTCCCAGTAACAAAAGGGTGGACTCCTCTAAAATGGTACATTATCTGAAGTTTAACGGACGAACGTTTCAATACCATGCAGTCATGCATAATGTCGTTCCAATCCTCTCCAGTGATACTACGAAATAGGACAACCAAAGCTTCAGAGCCTGTTCGAAAGTTCACGTGTCTATAAGTTCAAGAAGATTAGTGTTGTCATACCAGCTATTCTTACTTGCTGACAGCTTGACCATACTTCACCATTCCAAACAGTATGACGCCCGCGTAAGCATAGAACAAAACCAATAAAAACATAGCTGTTATAATGAAGAACGAGCGGAACATGCTCATTACGACAGTTAGCATCAGCATTTTCAATGTACTATTTCGACCTCAAATTGGTTTTCTTGATATTATAACAGATATATCTTGTCTTACTCGCTATAGTGAAAAAGCGTAAAATCACAATCAAGTAACCGAATGTATAGGTGAACCTCTTCAAGTTCGTAACGCGAACAAGTTCGAATTTCGATGATGGTAAAGCAACGAAAAAGTGTAGAAAAATCCAGAAAAGACCAAAAATAGTTATGAGCAAGTCTATTCTGTTTCGTCGGGATTGCCAGAATCCAGAAAATGTGAACGCAATTATTTTCAGAATTATCTGGAAGAGGTGAAAAGAACTGGTGACTGCTCAAGAATTGATCAAACCTCTACTGCGAAGAAGACGTTGCTCACTGCGCTTAGCGTTGTAATGACGAATAGCTCTGTTCTTCGTTCCGTCTCTTCTTCAACATTCCAGGGGAATACCAACGTTAATGAATTGATTATTACTAGAACGTTAAAAAGCTGAAAAAATGCCGTTATAATATTGACAAAATATTTGGCTTACATTTTCGAACCAATGGCTCAATGTTAACTCGTATAAGTTTGTTCGCAATCTAGCTGACTCGGGAGGTTTAGGAGGCACATGCAGAGGTTGAGCCATTTTCAACCGAGCTTTGAGGTCATGCCATCTTCTCTGATCTACTGTGAGCAACGCTGTTCCCTATAAAGAAAACCATAACATTTCTTACTTTCCAGTTTCGAGTTTTGTATGAACAAATGGTGTTTTAATGAATTTGTCATAATCCCTCTACAGTATATTACCCTGTTTTCGGTATAATTGGCAATGACCACACCAACAAAAAGGGTCAAGCCAATCATACATCCAATGAAGACGTATATATGAATAAATACTACAGCCCACTTAAAAATAACAAAAAAATAAGTTGCATTAGGCATTTGTTATACCGGTCCTTGTCTGCTCCAAAGAATATCACGGATGACGTTCCAACCTTTATACGACAATGTTTCGAAAAGAGCCAACATTGCATTACCAACATGATCAAAGTTGAAGTTTCTGGGATTTGTCCTAGAAAGATTGTTTACGAATCGGTTTTTGACAAGTGCTAACTGACCAGACTCTGGGAACTAAGATACGTGGATGTAAATGATCATCATTCTTCCCATGAACTTCAAGACGAGTGACAAAAATTTTTTGCCAAAATATTCCAGTACAATTGTCCTGCAAACAAATTAGAAGAAGAAAAAGAAATTGTTATTACTCTATTGGTTACGGTAGGATCGTTACAAGAAGCCAGCTTTCCTCCGACTATCTGTACCCCAAAACTGGCAAATATAAACATGACAACTATCATCAGAATTGTAACCTATGAACAATATATTTTTGTAATGATAGCTTTGTTATTGTTCAAACCAGCATGATTTCTTTGAAACCGCGGAAAAATTCGAGAACAACACGTCTTATATGGGGAACAAGTGTATATACTCTAAGCGGTCTCATTGCTCTGAATATCATTACTAACTGAGCTAATGAGTTGATCTCGACATGCTTCGGCATCCACAACAGGAACAAAAGGCTTGTCTGTGTACGACAAAATACAACTTTCCAATTTGTAAAATCTTACAAAGTATATGAACATAGTCATGACACCTCCAACATCACGAACGACAGCTTTCGGAGTGAAAAATAGTCCATTGGCTACAATTTTCACGGCTAGCTCGAACGTCATGCTCAACACAAAAACGTAATCAGCTATCTATAAACATGTCTTAATCTTTTCGTAGTTTCTGGCAGTTGGACCTGTAGATAAAAGTTGTTCATTACAAGATTTTCCCCAGTTGTGGGCCAAGGGCTCTCAAATAGCATTGAAATGCAAGACAGTATAGTAATCAAGACCATTCCCCAATCCAAGTAAGGCATTATTCCAATCAATGCTCTGAGAATGAAAGTATAAGAACCAAAACATTCCAAAGAACTTAGGGTTACTTGATTTCTTTGAAGCTTCCTTTAATCTTACTTGTTCCGTTTCCACCTTCGTCTTGACTATCATATTTTGAATGAACCACCTATAACGACAGCGGTGAAAAACTCAAGAGTTGAAGAGAAATATCACTTTTTTACAGAATTCTCTCAACTTTGAAGCCCTTCCAACAAGGAATAAAGGACGATCGAACATTGGATGGTTTTCCCTCATGTCTTCTTCGATACGATTTCTAAACCATTTCTCAACGAAGTTGTGTTTGTCAACAAACCTAGTAATTTCCGCAAGCTGTCGCTTCTGCTGTAGTGCTCTGATGTCAATTTCTCCCTGTTTTAGTTCTTTCTTAGGAGCGGAGTCCATGGGACGGCTGAGATCTCCATTTTCTCCGTACATGTACTGTTGCTTCGTTCTTAGAGTGTTTTGTAGAAATTTTGCGGTCATGGTCCTCGATTTACTAAAATTGAGTAGAAACTAATGAACTGAGATGCGACGGTTCTTTTGTTTAGCGAATTATTAAAGGTTCAGCCATAAGCCAACAGCCAGAGTTAAAAAATAGATTTGTATGGATATGTCTCATAGACGTTTGTTGTATAAGCTTCAATCACACACATGTAAGGGAAACAACAGGGATAGATCAACAATTTAAGCTTGTAAATAATCACTTGCACTTAACTCATTCAATATCCAGCATGCAACACTTATACTTGCTCGTTAAAAAATAAGCAAAGAAATGTATTTGAAGGAACATACGGTAAAGCATCCTTTCTGGGATGTAAAGTTGTCGACGACCTGGTGAAGTGTGGTAGAAAACTGAACGAATTGGACACGGACTGTCGTGTTCTATCCGATAACCTGTGAGGAAGGTTTGGTCAAAATAACGATAAACTTATTAAGTAATGTGATAACTCTTTCTTCTAATTGAACTGTTTCATTTGAACAATCACGACATGAGGGGGAAGACACTGAGTTTCAAAGAAGACATTGGACACAGCCATATGGTTCTTTCATGCAAATTTAAAATTTTTTCAATTGGCTCGGAATATGTTTCATTAAATCTTTTTCAGTTATATTCAAGCATTTAAACTTACTCAAGGAGACTGGCAATTGAAGATCTGAGTGAAACCGTTCCAATATGCCGGAACAGAGGCTTTTGATGGTTATACTTTTGAGGAGAACTTGCGATTCGCAATACTCTTTTACTATCTTCTACTTCTGCAAAAGTGACACATTATAATCTTCCATGTTTGATAATCACCTGAATCCATCAGATCCAATATATCCACAGTTTCTGCAAACTGGTGAGTAAAACTGTCACGAACTTTCGGCATCGGGAATTCTCCTTCAACTCTGAATGCGAAGAAGAGATATTTGTATTGAAATGAAATTGTCACCTCTTCATTCGCACCATTTGAGGTCTTGTAGGGAACTTATCAAAAACTCTCAACCTCCAAGGTAATGTTGTTCTCATGGACGTTGTCTGGAAGCACTCTGAATGCAGGGAAATACAATGGTAACTTACAGCTTCTCTGGCTTTCAATTGTTTAACCTTCTTCAGTTCTTCATCCATTTCCAAGTTATCGAGAATAACAGCAACGAATAAACTAAGAACAATCTAAATGGAATAATAGGAAACAGGGTTGGGAATCAGTTACTTACTAGAGTAACAAATAAATGATAGGCAACGAAATAAATTGCAACAAAGGGAACTAATGGATCATCTGTTGCCCGGAGGACTTCTACCACAAAGTCAGTCCAACCTTCCTGAGTTATGATTTGAAACATTGACATGAAAGCCTATGGAAAATGAGCGAATGATAAAGAAAGTCTCTGAATCTTATAAAACTTGTGGAAACGTGTGGAAATGGCTAAGGTCTGGTACAGCAAAGAACAGCTGTAATGATATGGCAGAAGCAATGATAACAAAGGTTATAGTGAATATGACTAATCCTCCTAGCTTTTTCCCTGGACTAAAAATCTGGAACAAAACGGTTTTTTATTAAAAATTATCTTCAACATACCTTCCAAACAAAGTCTTCTAATATTGGTGATGCTTTGATTAACCTCAAAAGGCGAAAAGCTTGGAAATATGTAAAATAGTTTTTCTCATAGAAGTATTTTAAAATATTGAAAGTGCTGCCAATGCATAGAATAAGTTCAAATTTGAATATGCCTCTTCTGATAAAATTTTTAAACCCATAACATAGAATCTTAATCAAACATTCAGCGTTGAACAATATCGTGAAGCCAACCTGAAAACAACAACTCATACCAGAGAGGATCATATAACTCACTTCAATATAATAATAATAGACTTTCCTACTTTTGTCACTCTCATCATGACGATAAACGAATGAAGCGTTAATAAAAGCGTTCAATAGAACAAATAGTATGATAAGACATTGAAATCCCATACTTCTCAGATACTATAATAGTATGCTATTCATAGTTTCATATTTGACAATACCCTTTGGATCATATGCATACTTCCTTCCGCTTCTGTTTCGGCATCTAAACGAATCAATCGCCAACCGTCGTCTGTCTTCTCGAGCTTCTATCCAGCGAAATCAGATTGAGAAGTGATTTTAGCAAGAAATACCTGTCTAAAATCTTCATCTAAAACTACTTCCTTTTTTTGCCACATTTCACTAAACTGCACACGGATTTCAGCAAACGTTTCGGTGATAACGGCGATGAAGACGTTCTGGAATCAAACATTAAAAACAACGAAGGTTAGCGATAACTCACTTTCACGAGCCAAGCTAAGAAGAAAATGAGCGTCAAAAAATAAATAAAAGCCAAGTGAGATGGTAAGGAGTCCATGCAATCGTATAAAACGTAAACCCATCCTTCTTCTGATGCGGCTAAATATACAGTAAAAGCCGAAGCAGCTGAAATTAGTTTTCTCTTTAATTTGAAATTGTGAGTTCCAATACCAAAATGATTGAACATTCCATAAAAACCTTCTGATTTAGCATTCAGATTCAGTCTCATACATACCTTAAAACCATTTACATAGCTCGATACTAAGCAAACTCTTACCATTTCACCAGGACATTCATATCCACCACCTCCTTTCTGTGAGCACATGGTGTCCGGTATGGCTAGATCAGCTATTGTGACATTATTGGGATTAGTTGCTGCAAAGAAAATGTATTTTGAGTTTGATTTCTATTTCTTTTACTGGGAACAACACAGTGATAATCCATTCTCCCAAATAGCTGAATACCCATGATGGCGTAAAAAGTCATGAAAAACACGAAGAAAAGAGTAACATTCTTAACCTGTTGGCTCGATCGTCTGAAAGAAAAGAAGTTATACGCTGCAAGTATCGCTATTACTACTTCAGTAATTGCTCTATTCGATTCTTAGGTAATTTAAACTTAACAACAAGCCTTATCAATCTAACAATAATGAACGGTCGGATACTACGAATCACTCCAAACCTGAAAAACTCTTTTGAGAGGATGTGGCAATGAGGAAACTGACCAATTTTTATAAAAAAGACCCAAAAAGGGAAACTGAACTGATATAAGTTCATAAATGTGTAGAATCCATGATAGCCAATGTATACAAGAAAGAAACAAATCGAACTGACACCATCGGTCTCTCAAGAACGATGAATCTAACTGAATGAAAAACATCGTTTTTAGTTGTTTGTGAAATGAAGAAGCAAACCTTGAAGTAACCTTCATGATGAATCCTCAACGCAATATCTGCCGTAAACGTTAGAACGGGTATTACGTCAGCTAATAAAACAATATAAGTTAAATATGAAAACAACTGAAATGTATGCGGAGTGTGCAAACAAACAGTAATCAAAGATATTATACAGGCTGTCTTTAATGCTCTCTCCATTTGCTCATTTTCCATGTAAACTGAAATGAAACCATATAAGTCAAAGTACAGCCTTCGTTCTTGTTTCAATGGGACTGTGAACCATGTCCTCAATCCAAACAATTTCACATCTTTTGAGAAAAAGTATATGAATAACATTATGTTCTCTCATTATGCTAGGAACCAAACAGCCATGATCCACAAAATGGATATTATATAAAGAAGATGCAAAAACACATCTCTTCTCTCCAGAATTTGATGACGTGTTAACGTTTTACGGGGATTGTTTTCTCCATACTTATCTTATGCAATCTTAGATATTCTGGAGGAAAGAGCTTTTCTCCTTATCGAGACATTACATTAACTGTTTTCTATTCTAATTTAAGTCTTTCTCTCGTTATTCCTTATTATTCTTCTTTTCTTGTGGTTACTTCTATACGAAGAGTACTTCAATTTTGTTTTTGATCTTAATCCTCGTCGGAAGATGAGAAAAATTTAAGCTAGTAGAGTAGAGTTTTTCTCAAGTGAATGAGAAAGTTTAAAGTGTATTAGAAGATAAATGGGGATATACAGAACATCAACTAGAAATAACGAGTATGTATCACATCGACATGTGAATGTTCGGAAGCTAAAAAGTCTTCACAGCTCTCCTGGGGATTACATCTCGGGTATACAAAAGCTTGAAATAGCTGGAGAGCTAGACGGGTTTGAATCTTTCTTCCAACTTCACTCCTTCTCTTTTTCACAAATTATCACACGCAGGAGTTTTTGAAAGAACAACAAAACAATCTCTTCGTTTTCGAAAGCTCTGAAAGCTAACCTTTTTTGACCTGTTTTTTCTGTTGTGTTGAGAGCATATCTGATATGGCGGCTATACTTTCACGTGCTCCAAACTGTGTCCCTCCTCTTCCTGGAAGTGTTCTATCAATTATCTGAAAATCACTTGGCACATACCAATTACAGAATTCTTGCGTGCTAACATTGCTGAAGATAAAACGGCCGCCTTCGCCACTGAAAAAATGTTCGTTCAAGATGAACACTAACTTGGTTCTTAGTTGTACTGTTTGGGTTTGACAGAAAACTAATGAGATGATAGCTTTGTAAAGAGGGAATAACTGTGAATAACGCAAGAAAAAATTTTACCATTGCTATTAGCACTCTGAGAATGCTTCTTTTGATTATAAGTTTGAATGAGGCTTTTTTTACGGTCCGACATATCACGAAGTATAGAAAGGAGAAAATTGTTCTACAGAATTATAGTATGAATGAATGAAACAGAGTCTAATCAAGTCGTTACTCCATAAACCGTGGAGTTAAAGTCGAGATACTACGAAGAGGTTGTAGATTAGTTAGAAGAACAGTCGAAAGATTCTTATAACAAAATACTTATAAGAATGTGTAATAGCTAGATTTGGTATAGCTAGAGAGATATAGTCGTCCACCTCAATGTAGTTGTTCAGATTCACGAATCGCTGGGTTGGAGAGAAAATAGAAATAAAAAAAGAATCGCAGCTTTGCGTTTTCTCTTTATTTCTAGCTTCTCCGCTGTGTCATTTCTTTCTCTCACTTTCTTCTTCTTTTCTCCTCTTCTATTTAGACGATGTTATTAGCACGAATCCCGAATAAAAATGAAATAGAAGAACAAGTATGAGTAAGAAACAACAACGTCCTTCTGGTTGAAATGCTTCTCGTAAGCAGCGCTGAACGTTTCTTCGTTAGTCTAATAATCGCCGGTAGAATGTGAAAAAAATACTGATCGTCATAAGCAGCTACAGAATAAAAAAAAGCTTCTAGAGGAAGCTTTGGAGACGAGGCAAATTTGTGATAACAGGCTGGGAACAAATCGTCTAATGGGGGAGGATTAGCTCAGAAAGTCTCAAGTATATCTTTCCACCAGCTTCTTCCCGTCTTCTTATGGTCCTACTTGGCTCGTTGTCCTTGTTCGGTTTCCGTCTCATCCTCCTCTTTTTCATCTTTCTCAATTTTCTGTGCTCTCTCCTCGCTATACTTTCTTCACTGGTTGAACCCTTCAACATCTTTGGGGTTCTCTTATTTCGTCAGCATCTCTTCAATAGCATGTGAGTAGTTCCTAGTGACAGAACGAGTCCGATGGGAGACAATGAGGATGAGCAGTTGTAGCATGAGCAGAGCTTCTTCATCTTTTTCGAATGACCTTCAAATTGTTCTGATGAGAAGTTTATGTTTTAATTGAGAAAGTCCAATAAATATAATGTATTGATAGAAGAGGTGTTTAATTATCTTAGAGACTCAGCATATACGTAGTAGGATCATTCATTCTTTCTTATGGACGGATTGTCATTAATTCGTCCATGAACCGCCATTTTTGAATAATATATAAAATCTCGAAATGAAATTGAATTCACAAGTGGCTGTTAAAAGGTTTGAGAATTCCTCGTTTCATTCCTCTCTCTGAGAAAATAACAGAAACATTACAGATTATGAAGGTTTTATTCATTAGTATGAGTAATGACTCAAATTAACTTTTCAAAATTATAGCATACTATTATAGTATCTGAGAAGTATGGGATTTCAATGTCTTATCATACTATTTGTTCTATTGAACGCTTTTATTACTTTAAAGCTTGAATGAGTTGATATCTAACAATCTTCATGTCTATTCGTAATTCACATGAAGTCTGAACTGATCATTATTTGCAATGCGATTTTCTCTTATTTCCAAAAAAGCCAGAAATTAGTTAAATGTTTCAATATATGAATATGTAGGATGTCGTTGTGAAATTTCAAGCAGATGGCGGCATAGATTGATGATTTCATTTAGAAACGTTTCATGGCTACATTCCGAAATCAGAGACTAGAGTTGAAGAATAGGAAGTTGCTGATTCCCTAAATTCAACAACAGAGCAAGAAGATAAGAATGTCAAAACGAAAATGATTTGTAGTTGTTTAAAAAGGGAAGTATAGAAACAAGATGGAAAGAGCTGATGAGGCATTAACTTCATTAATCTGTAGTTCAATTGAAAAAAATTAAAACATACATCATTTTTACTGTTGATAATAATATTAGTGAACTAGCATTCCTAGAGAAGTTATAGAAGAGTATGATTCGAAAAAAAAGTTAGAAGATACAACGTTTACGGAAATCGTGAATCTCTATTCAAGAATGGCAGTCAATGGCAAAAGGTGCCAAAAGAATTAAACGAGGAGGACCAACGGAAGCAGCCTTTAGACTTGCGAAACTTTATATTTTCACTTTCTTTTCAACTTCTCATATTGCTCTTCAATTGCTAATACAATTACATTTTGAGAAATGAAGCTTTTGCACCGGAATGAAAATTAAAAAAGTAAAGTTTCAGTGAATGAACAGAGTCTCTACAAGGGCGAGATTGAGTTTACCCAATCAACCTCAAATCCCTTTTTTGATTGGGATAGAAGAAATATGAAAAAGGACAATGTATATTCAATAAGTGTGTTATACGTTAGGCAAACCAAAAAGTGCGAAGATAGATTCGCAATCAATGGGTTAAGTATGTGAAATGAAAGCGTTTACACATTGAGCAAGAAAGGACAAACTCCTTTTTGAGAAGTTAAGGTTTTAGCGGAGAACAATGGAACTTCTTTTCAATTCACAGGTTGGCTAAGCCAATTATGGGCATTGGTAAACTCATAAAATATCAAACCTCGATTAGAAAACTGAATTTGAAGAGGTTTCCCAATAATAGAAGAAGAGCATGAAGCGGCGTATATTTCCTTGTCTAATGACATCTTATTTGAAACTTTAAGACAAGTTGATGGTATTCGTGATTGACATGATGTCACCAACGTTTTATTCGAGGATAACCGACTTTCCATTGTGGAGATATGTTTTTGATAGAATGATTAATTGGAAATAGGAAGTTGAAATCCATCAGTATTCGGTTTTAACATTTTTCAACTGACCACTTTTGGCTTTTCCATCTTCGTTCGATGTATTCTCCAGTCAAAATGAAATTAGTAACGGATTTGATACATTAGATGGTTTGCTCGGTTAATCGGCTAAGTAAAGTATATGAAATTGAGTTTGATCGAGATTGAGATGTATAATTTTTTTCTCTCATCAGATCTTATTATGACCTGTGAGGGAGAGGTGATGACTACAAACGAATATATATGCTAATCGAGAACGCCACGACGCTTGAGCAGATTAAACAAAAGTAACAAAAGGAAAACTTTCTGGATTCAAAACTTACAAGTAGACGTAGCCATTTGATATATGTAATATAAGATAGTGCAAAAGAAATGTCCAGAACGTGATGTAATATGGAGAGAATGATGGAGCTAAGAAGGTAGAAAGAGATGGAGAGAAATGATGAAGGAAGAAGGGGCACGTTACGGAAATGCTAGAGGGGAGCCATTTTCCCCAAAGTAAACATACTTAAGAAACTAAATGAAGCGCTCTTACATTGAAACCATGGCTTTTTCATGTTGAATTGACTTCTCATTCGGTTAACTGTTGTGATCATGGAAGAAAATTTGTAATTTGTCTAACAACTGTGTCAAACGAAACATATTTCTTTAATATGTTGACTGATAAAGAAGAAATATATGAATAGGATTGCAATAGTAACACCATATTAGAAAAAAAGCTATTATAAACACAACTACAAATGAACAAGACTTAGAGTAAATCCGTATAACTTCGAATGTAAGCGCTTCTTAAACTCTATTTCTCTCCATTTCTCTTCTTTGACTTATTCAGAAATTGATGTCCTAAACTGATGATGAAAACGATAAGAAGGGAAAGTCTACTGAAGTTTAACGATTCGATAAAGAAGAGCAGACCATGGTTAATATAATGAATACTATGACAACCAAAACCAAAAGTGGTATATGGAACGGTAAATTATAAGGTTTAGATCATGTCCTTCTGAGTATAGAAGCACTCACATAGAAATGAGAAATAACTGAATTAGAGAATAACGGGTGAAAATACTCGTAAATTGTGGGGGAAAGTTGCTAATGTTAAAGAGAGGCCTTAAAAAGATGAGTTATAACAAGGAAAAGGGAAGGAGAGAAATGTTCGGAAAAGTAAAGAGAGATATATTGAAAGAGAGAGAGAGAGAGAGAGAGAGAGAGAGAGAGAGAGAGAGAGAGAGAGAGAGGGGATAGGGAAATAAAACGGAGGAAGACAGAAAAGGTTGCAGAGCAGAAAGACATGAAATAGTCCAAAACGAGAATCTTGCAAATTGGATAGGATGACCAAACCGATAAATGCACATTTTCCATATTTTTTCATTTGGCTAGTCTAATAAGCCATCTTATTATTTTTGAACTTTTTTTTCACAATTTACAAAAGATGTTTGAAGAAAGTGAGAAACGTTCTAAGAAAACGTAAAAGAATGGTGGAATGGTCTTCTGGCTGTCAGTAAATATTATAAATGATCATTTTATAGAAATTAAAATTCAAATTAAACAGAATAATATTCTGTTTCCGTTCCATGATGAGGAGTTCTCCGGCTTCTCTATTTGTTTCCGTTTTTTTCCATGTTTCTCCACCAGAAGAACATGCTTAAGAAGCTGGACAAGAAACTCACAAAGTAATCAGAAGAAATTTCAACTTTGAGCGAGAGTTTATTCAAAACACTTACCGAGGAGCCTCGTAGGCGCCGACATATCCTTTTGTCTCCTTCTCAACCGAATTTTGAATCTAGAAAATGGACTATATTAAATAATTTTATACGTGTAATAGTTCAGCCATACAATAAAATGTGAGAAGAGGGGAGTTCAAAATAAAGCTTTGAGATTGGCGAGAAAATAAAAATATTTGGAAAAATAGTGTGAAGTATATCTCATATCATAGCTCTGTGAGTGGATATTGAAATGCTTTTAGACTTGAAAACTCGAATAGGAAATTCACAGGCATGAAAGCTCAAGCTTCAGCAAACGATTGAAAGATTAGTCGAAGAATAAATAAGCAAAATAACTTTTATTTCATTCGAGAAAAAATAAAGAAAAAAATGATTTTAGGAGCAGTGAAGAAGAACCTAAAAAGGAAAAAAGCTCAGGTTTGTTTCTGGTGAAACAAGAACTTATTGAGTTTCTTCACTTATTTTAACTTTCCTCATTCATCAATAATCACAGTCGACTGAACTTGAGACCTGCTTAGAGATATTTTACTTTCAAATTCAATTGAGGAAGAACGGGCATGTGTCCAAGAATATTTAGAAAATGTGAAAATATAAAATACTAAAAGAATATTTGAAACAAAAAAACGTAATGAGACACCTTATTGTGATGGAAAGACAATAAATTATGAATGAAGAGAAGAAGAAAATTTTTGAAGCATTTCTTCATATTCTGTTCATTCTCTCTTTTTCTCCATTTGTTTCTATGAGAAATTATTTTTTTTGTTGTATATTCGAGATTCAATTTTATGACTAATTGCGTTCCGATGAAATTCATGTTCATATGATATCTTTTGTGACCCGTCACCAGCTTCTTCGAAGCTGATTTACGCTCGAATCGCCATTAATATTACGAATTAATCAGCATCTTAACCTCTTACTTGTTTAAAGTCTTTTGACGACAGAAGAAGAATAAGAAAACGGTTGAATATAACATTATGAGAACTATTCGAGCTGATGGGAGGTAAGAGACGGTAAGAATATGGGAGTGAGTAGAACAATCATTTCATTTGAGCGTTAGTCTCCTGAACAACAACTTCACACAGACACGTGACACTTAGTGCGAACACGTGCGTCTAAGTCTGTGGTACTTACTTAGGCATTAGAGAAAGCTTGGAAGAAAACGCTGTAAAACTAATATTTCTCGCAAAAAAGAAACTATGGAAGATAAAAGAATGACAGAATGACAAGTTTGAAGACCTTTCATGACGAAAAAAAACAAAACAAACAAATCATTTGAAGAGCATAGACACATGCTGGCACATGCTGAGTTCTGAAACAGAGAAGGCGAACTTTCGACTATCTCGGATTTTGTGGTCATCGAGTGACAAGGCCATCTCTCAAGATTAAAAAAAAGCTAATAAATGGTTAACGAGAGTTAGTAAAGATGAGGTGTAACAGGAGTGAGGATATGGCTGGTTTCCTATCTGGTGAAGGCAATTTGTCGATGAAGCCTAATCCTTCGATGGGTATTTCTCTCTTTCTTTGCTCTCCTTATCTAACTTCATCTTTCTTCCTCCTTTCTCACTCCTTCTCTCAACATCTTGTTCTTGAATTTTACGTCTTCAAGAATAAATTGTGGAGTATATATGGTGTAGACGGAGCTCGTCAACCTTGCCGTTCATCATCTCTAGCAGCTACTTCTTGCTATCAAAGTAGATGAAGAAGGGAAACGAGAACCTAAGAGAAAATGAAAAGAAGGAGAAGGATGAAGAAAGAAATACATGGTTGTGAATGCAAAATCTTCATCAGTTCTCCAAGGAATTCACTACCAACCGAACAAGCCTACTTGAATGACGATGGAGGAAGGAAGATGAGATATAGACAACATATCGCTCACGGCAAAATCTGCTCTCTTTCCTTTCTCTTTCTCTCTTCGGAACCGGACCGACAAACGGAGACGGATAGCCGGACATAGTGTACGTAAGAAATGAGAAACTGACCATCTGAGCACGATATGAAGCTAAGCACAATTCATTCAAAAAAAGTATAAACGAAGTGAATTGAAGTTTTATTAGATGAAGTAGATTACATTATAGTCGCAACATTAAAAGCATAATCTTAGTTCGAGTTTAAAGCATTGCAAGTATTCATAATTTGACGTTTCACTTCAGCAAGCTCTTCCGATGTTAATTGATCGGAAACGATATCGAAATCTCCATCGTCGATGAAAACGGAAGAATTCCCTCGAGCCTAAATGTATGCTACATGAAAATAATGAATTATTAGAACATACTCCTAAATAGATAATAGGCTCTTTATGGATTGGATCAACATCAACATCTCTTATTTTTCGGATAGTAGGAACATCTTCTTGTTCAAAGTCGGAAGTCGAATTAGACCATTCATTTTCCTCCTGAATAGATCATTCGTTACTGTTTTTTATTTCTTGAACTAGGTGAAGCTTTGCAAAAAGCGAGAGAAGGAAATAGATTTTCCCTACAATTCTAAACAAAAATGAAATAGGAAATGAGAAAGGATTGACAAGAATTCACAACGATAGCTAACCTTGCATATAAGTTTTCTCTTCTGATTTCTTCTATAGATGACCCATGGTGACACCAAGCATATGACACACAGAAATACGAACTTACCTCTCATCTGTAATATTCGTAGTAGTAATCTCAAGTCGATTGTATAGAAAATAGAGACAGAATGTGATTTTTAAGAAAAGAGAACAGAAATACGTTCGATTTCTGAACTTACTTCGCTGGTCAAACTGCTTCGAATCTTGTGCGCTTCGTTTTGCTCATCAACGCCGTCATCATCATTGTCTCGTCTTGCCTGTCAACTCTCCATTTTACGATGAACAGTACCACTTAATCCCTTAATCGGTATGTTATTAGACGACACAAATGACAACATAGAAAGACATTCACGACAAGAAAAACGAAAAAAGAATGTACAATAGAGATTTGTCTATTGAAGAAATGAATTGCCGGCTTTTGTTAACTTCCCTTCTTTTTTTATTATTACTCGAAAAGCATTGTTCAAAGGTTTATTCACCCCATAATTCTTCCAGTTCCATATAACTTCGTATGATATTTTGGAAGAACGATGAAGAACTTTCTAACTTTCATTGAATGAATGTGATTGTTTGTTTGGAAATATTAAAAAAAAAACATATTTTTACGCGAGTACAAGTCTTTATCTTCTTCATTGGAGTCTGCAAGTAGCCGAACAATAATTATATTTTGGTTTAGTGAATTCTTTGAAAGATTCACACGCATAATATTTGGCAGTTAAGCCACATCCTGAAACTACTTTCTTATAACATTCCATTCCGTCTTGTACGTATTGACAGGCCTAAATAACATCATATTTGGAAACATATTATGTTCAACTTCGTTACATTATCTGAATCAAAGGCAATGTTTTGGTAAAACTTGTTGGTGCAGGAATTCAAAGCGTTCGATTTCCCTTTATACACGTTTTGAAGACATGTCCAGTTGTCAAGAGCAGCTGAAGAAAGAACGATTATGAAGAGCAATAAGAACAACAAAAATAAAAATATAAAAAGAATGAAACTTACGAAAGAAGCCTGCTCCACATTGGAATTTAAGCTTATTCATGAGAAAAGCGTAACTGTAAGCTTCATTGGGCTTAGCATCGTTGTTAATCAAGAACAGGGGATCAAAGCATTCTTCAGCGGATATAGATTTGCGCATCATGCAGTTCAAGAAATCATCATAAGCACTGAAATAGAAAAAGCTAAATGTTGTAACCAATATACTGCTATACTTGCAAACACCTATTATTCCTTTTTCACCCACATGAGAGGATCGACCATTTGCGAAAATATTCTCAACTTGGAGAGATAGGCCTTCAGGATCCAACCAACTATAGCTGTTGTCGATGTTCAAGGATTTCGCGAATACATCTTGACAGCTTTCAAAAGATGGCACGGAACAGTCAGCGTTAATCTGGCATGACAGCGCTTAAACCAAAACAGTATTTGTCCAACAAAGTTTTCATATAGGGTGAGAAGAACGAGTGCTTGAGGTCAAAAAAAAATAAAAGCATTCAATTACCTAAGAGAAGCAAAGCGGAAACTGTTTTCTGAACCATTCTCTCTTTAGAGAATTTGTTAATAAAGCTTTTATAATCAAATTAATTATCGGACATGACGCCCTTATCATAATCCGATTAATCAGTTCGAAAGTTTCAGATCAGAGATGGAATGTTTCTCAGTGATTATTTGCAGGAAATAGGTGAGCATATCGATACAAATCTTTATATTCATTATAATATAGCTTTCATTTCTTCTATTAAACAACGTTACAACGAAGTCCATAACAGGATTGATCAAATGTGGAGCGGAAGTTTTCGCATCCATAAAAGCCAGCCTACATTCTCGAAAGTTGAATAGGGTTTTTTATTTTCAAAACTTACAGCTTTTCCATTACACTTATTACTATAAACGTTGTACAAGCAACGACCAGTAGCATCAACAGTTCTGTAACGACATCCTAAGCTTTATTTATGCAGTTCTACTCACGGGCAAAGAGAAGAAGGATTGATAGTCTCGTTGAAAGAAGTAATACAGTCCTTGTATTTCTGACTCTCTGGAATTCCACTCAAGCAATCGTAGCTGTTGACTACTTCTATAAACCATTGCCAAGCTTTTTGAAATGTATGAGTGAGCAACGAACCTTCAAAACCAGCATTGCAGAGGAATTCAAGTCCCATGTATGTTCTTACATAGTCGAATCCTTAAATTGTATTTGATCACACATGACGAATATTTATTTTCAAACCATTCTGATAATCTACTCCATTACGATCAACAATACTGAAGAGGTTCAAGCAACTGTAGTATGTCGTTCCAAGACACAGATAGAATTGAGTTCTTTGACTGAAATTGATGTTTTGTCTTTAAAGCTAGGTTATGATCCAATATACTCGCAAATTTGAAGAATTTCAGTAAGGTTCCCATTGAGTAAAGCGTTGACACTGTTGTAAAACAAAGTTCCTTTCTTATAATTGATGCTTGTATCTATTTGGATTCCACTATTGAATGAATACTTCAAACAGAAAAGGTTTCGATCAATTTTTATTTCAATCTTACCTGGCAGTGGTTGAACAAGCTGTCAGTGCAGGGTGTGATCGCGGCCTTAAAAATGTTAGTTTTCAGCAATTCTAAGTTCAAACGAAATTCGACTCACATTCGATGTATCAATTTTAGAATTTTGAGCCAAAAGACCAACTATGGAGTCGGATAACGGAACATTTGCAATTAATTGGGCGCTAGCGACGGCACAAGTCGTCAAGAAAAGTAAAGTTTTCATACTGTAACGAGAAGCATTTATAATAACGATGTTAACAAGTTTATTCAAGAGGGTTGGTGGTGATGAAAAGAAAAAATTGGATTCGTTTCAAATATTGAAGAGTATCATATGAAACAAATGACGATTTTCTATTCTTTCTAATAGAATTATCTTTATGGATCGTTTATCAGCTGCTCGTAAAACTGCAGTACATCAATTCATCATACTATTATAGTTATTATTAATAAAATATTCTTGAACATTATATGCTTAAAACACTCTTTATTTTATAAGTTTTTGACAGAAAACATTGTATTTCTCAAACTAGGATCAATGAAGAATACATTCATTTGCGACGTTCATCTGAAAGCTTCTTTAACAAGTCTCTCTTCTCTGTAAACCAAATCGTCATTCTAATCATTATGAGTTGGCTTACTTGAATATGAATCAAATATGGCTTGTAGATGATCTACTTTTCGAACACCTGCAGCTACATTAGCTGGGGCTGTTACGGTACAGACGTTCTGAGGACAGTATTCATTCAAATTCATTCCTACACGAGTTCTTTCACATTGCCACCAAGATACCTATAATTGATCTAGCATACTTTGGTTATTATTATTGAAATTCAGACCTCATTATTGCAAGCAGTTTGGAATGGCGTTCTTGTGCATTGTTCGTAATGATATGCGGCAACACAGAAATCTACTTTCTGTTGAAAAATGCTTAAACGTTATATTAGGACAATCTTACTTTAGCGATATCATCATTGTATTTTTGTGTGCAAGAATTGAGAAGATCAGCGCTTAAAATCCAGACTGTTCCAATGCATCTATCGTTTTGGGACATTTCTGGAACAATAGTAGTCTTCAGGATTATTCTTCAAAAGAGACTGACGTAAGAATCCACCATCGCAGTCGAATTCCATTTTTTTAAACAATTGAACGAACATATACGCGTTTTCTTTGGTATTACCAGCATTGATGAATTGTGGCTATCGAATATACATTGAGCATTTGATGTAAATCTAAAGGTTTACCACATTCATGCAAGCATCATACATAGTTCCCATACAGTATTGGAACTGTTGTCTTGCCGAACAAGCAGTCAAAAGTCCTGGCATACCCTGAGTATGAATATTCTAATAAACTCAAAAGACTTCATGTTAACAAACATCTAAATAAAGTAGTCCAATAGCCTGGTTCATCTTTTGAGGATCTTGCCAGATGGAACTTGAGCTGTTGATAGCATTAGCGAAAGCATACTGCAGTAAAATCAATAATAATAAGGATGAAGAAAAAAGTTTAAAATACTTGACAATATTGGAAGTTAGCTGTAATACATTGTGAATAATCAGCATTCAAGTTGATATAGGCACTTGGCGCCTGTATCAAGTTCATAGGATCAGCCCATGTCACACCTAAAGGATTTTAATTTAAGTTTTTCTAATTATCGACTTACCGAACAGGATTATCAAACTTAACAGAAACATGAGGAATTTTTATTGCTAAATTCGATATAATTAACGGTGAAGTAACCAAAATTATCAGCTACTTATGTATGTATATATCAGGCTGATAAGCATAAGGAGTAGCCGCCCTTAATCCCCTGGGAATCGAGAAAATAGATTTTATCATGATGATTCTTCGTTGGATTTGGTAATCATAACCTAAGGGCGTTCCACTACTTCAGTTTTTTATCATGTTCTTCATTTGTTTTTTAATAACTTTGCAGATCTAAAACTGATGAGCGCTTTCTCTTCTATCTTCCCAGCTCTTCTCGCCTTCCGCTTATGTCTCTTTATTTTGAAGAATTGTTCTTCGAAGTTTTTTTACGTCATTCTTTCATCTTTATTGTTGTCTTTAGAATTATTTTTGTGATCATTGAAAACTTTAATTTCTTGATAATCAAGACGGTTTCATGTAAGTTTTTCGAAGAATCATAATGTTCACAAATAATTGGAAGATATCTTATGAAGAAATGAATGTTTTTTCATTAGTAGTAAGAAAAGCGAATATTACTTTAATGGATATGCAAACAGTTATTATAAGAAAACGGGTAATGAAATGGGAACTGGGACAGAATTAGGTTAAGTATATAAGAGAAAGATTTTATAAACTCACTGATAAAACTGTTCTTCTGCAATTGACTTTTGTTATGCTTCGGATATTTGGTCTTATAGCATTTGTAAGTTGTAATCAGATTCTGTTATTTTAAAATGATGTTTGTAGAGTTCATTAGTTTTAATATCATTGGCACAAGATGATGTGTCATGTGGAGTCAATGAAATACATTCGTGCGTGCGTTACTGTAAGAGGACTTGCTTAGATATAGGCAAAAATCAATGTGCTGAGGTTTGTTTAAGATGAATATGTTTCAACTTTTCTTCCATTTAAGGTACCAGGTTGTCCCCGTAAAACTTGCCATTGTAAAGATGGTTTTTATTTGAACGATGAGAAACAGTGTGTTCCCAAGGAACAATGTCCATGTTCGTTTTTTCCGTGTTACTTCTGTTTTTCAAATAAACTTTAAGCGTTGATGAGCGAAAAAGTCCTTCCCAGTGCAGATTCTGCTGCAGCACGAATTTCCAATGCTGTTCAATCGGTTCGAAACCAATCTCGTATTGAGCAAATAAGGTTTTCTTAAGGTTATATGTGTGTTTGAGCGCTGTACAACACCAACAAGTGTTCCAAGTTCCACAGTTGCACCTTCTCCTTCAAGTTTGATAAGTCTTGAAATTCCTTAGAAGATATTTGTTGTTTTGCAGGAGTGGCATATAGTGGATGTTCTCTGAATCAAGAGCGAGTTCAATGTGGAACTCCATGTGAACCTACATGCTTGAACCCATCTCCTGTAAGTATATAATTTATGCTTAACTTCACTAATTCATGAACAATACTTTAAGGTTTGTGCGCGATCCTGTCTTGTAAATGTATGTCAATGCAGATCTGGATTCTACCGAGACGGAAATCGCTGTATCAGACCGTATTGGGAAAAATGGCTTCATATAACTTTTTGTTGAAATTATAGAAGTGAATGTCCTGCTTACCAACCCGGCTCCGGAGCTTCTGCTTCGGCTCCAACAAGAGTTGTTAACGTTAACGCCCCAGTTCCTCGCTTGAGAGCATACATAGCTGACCACAGACCTTATTACGGCATGGTTACGAGTTATAAGAGTGAATACTAATTTAACAAAGTGTAAACTATGAACAAAGTATTTCAGTTTGCCCCGCTACTGAGATATATGCCGTTTGTATTCCCTGCGAGAGAACTTGCGATTCCACAAACTGGGTAAGAAAAGATTTTATGACATTGTTCTATTGTTTTTAAGCTATGTCACGATTATTGCGTTGATGGCTGCACATGTGATCAAGGTAGAGGATATTACTATAGAGACAGATCTACTGGCAAATGTGTGAACCGCTGCCCGGCTTACAACACATATAGTTACAATTACTGGTAAAAAATCTAATTATCGTTCAAACATTTGAGTTGAACATTCAGGCAATACCAACCAGCTGGTTATTATCAAGCGTACACAAGCTACAACGCTCGAGGGTAGATATAAGCTT
Organism: Auanema freiburgensis; assembly: GCA_030370435.1. Taxonomy (NCBI): domain Eukaryota; kingdom Metazoa; phylum Nematoda; class Chromadorea; order Rhabditida; family Rhabditidae; genus Auanema; species Auanema freiburgense. The sequence goes on from CM059369.1 coordinate 3,666,790, forward strand.
CAATTTCTGAAATAATTTGTTAAATAATTTGTTTAAGAGATATATATGAATCACTATTCGACCCAAATGAATTTGAAAGTGATGAACTCAAAAGAAAAGCAAAAAGAAGTTAAACTTGAAGAGAAATTCAATAATATTCCAGCTTGTTCAATAAATACCAAATTTTCTTCAAAGACATCTTTATGTTTTGTCGTTAAATAAGTTGGTGAGTACAACATCATCAATATAAGGAAGGGATAGACATAAGGTTATCATAAATCAATTGTTTATGGTATGCTGCTCAAAACAAAAAGTAATGATAAATAGTGAAAAACTATCAGTTGAATATGGGAACTCATGAATAAAACAAAAGAGCGAGAATGAACGGGACATGTGATGACACTGTTTGACACTGAATCAGTTCTCATGGTAGCACGATTACGATTAAACTATTCCAAAATTGCACGTTCGAAGTGGGTTTATAAGGAAGAGAAATAGGTGAACGTTGTCGCACCCTCTCAACCATGTCTTCACCAGGTAACACAAACATTGATTAATTGTTGAAAAGTTACCAATTATTCCAGCTTCTATCCTCGAATCAACTTTTGCTGCTTACGAACAAGCCATCAACTCTGGGGTACCCGAAAAAGTACTAAACACTTTTCGAATATCCATTTGTTATTGTTTCCATTTGTTATAGACTGTAGAGTTCTATCATCCGGAAGGAGTTCTTGTGCACAAGGGCAAGAACTCTACCTATGGCAAAGACAACTTGCTTTCACTTTTCAAATCATTCGAAGAAATGATGGGAAAAAACCAATCGAGCGTAATTAGTTTGTTAACTCAGTATGTTCAATGATGTAGCTTTCAGGTCAGTGACAAGGTTTTCGAGGGAAGCGAAAATCATATCTTTCTCAAAGCCAAATATGCAACTGAAACGGAAAAAATCGGAAGCGTGAAGGTACTGTCATATTGAGAATGTTCATTTTAATTCAATTGAAGGGTACCTTCTCACAAGTTTGGAAAAAAGAAGGAGGAAAATGGCTGATCATCTATGATATCTTTGACGATAGCTTGTAAATTAGTATTTGTATACTCTCAAGACATAAATCAATAAGAACAATAGTGCTAAAGTTATTATATTCTTATTAGTTTGTATTATATCGAATGCCTCATATCAAACCAATTACATTCAATTAACGAAAAATAACTGTAGACATTCATTCTGCAATATATTGAACAAAGAACCATCTAAAGTAAGCATTACCACATGGAGAAAGTTGAGATTGATATGCATATGATAGTTGTCATGATAGTTCGCCGTGCGTATCTATTAGAGTTGGACATTCGATTGAACTCTATTCGGTCAATTCGATTGATCGAAAGTCGAATTTTTTGAGATTCGATTGAGTCGAACTGATCGAAAGTCGAATGCCCAACTCTAATATATACGAGCGGCGAACTATCATGACCACGGCTGTATGTATTTAGAGTTGGACATTGACACGACAGAAATCGACATAAAGTATGTCGGTTTCGTGGAATGTCGAATGCGTCGATTACCGAATTTTGCAAATTCGACAGAAGTCCAATGTGTCGGATGTCAAATTAGTCGTGTCGATGCCCAGCTCTCTCTATATATAATATATATATAGTATATACATACATATGTATATATACTTAATATATTATATTGTTGTTCGTTATACAATGTTGTAAGAAAGAAACAAAATATCACAAGGTCTATAGGAATGAACCTGTTTTTCAACGGAAGCTTTTTTATCGAAAAAACAATTCGTTTCATTAATTTTTTTCGCATTTCTCTTTATCACAGCTCGACTACAAAAACGCAGAAAGCATAATGTACATGTAGTCTGCAGGACAAATAAATAGGAGATGTTCAAGTGAACAAATCAGAAAATAGTATCTTTTTTTGTTTCCTTTTTCAAATACCATATGATAATGCGACTGATTTACATCGATTATACGAATCTTTGTGGTATCTGTGTAGTACCAATATGAACTAGCTCAATATTGTACATTCACTCGCACTATATAAAGGGTATCGAGACAGTGTTCTCATACAACTTATCAATTGCTTCCAACTCCAAACCTGCTGACTTAACTGTTAACTGACATACCATCTTGCTTCTTCTTAATGTTAGAACATTTTATACTATTTGGTAGAGAAGCATTCTTTCTTCAAAAGGTTTTAAACTTGTGAAGAGTCGTTTCGTTGTTCAAATAGATTTCAAGAAATGAAATGAGAAGGTTCTCACAGAGTTTTCTTTTCCACTTTAACAAAACGTTCTGTTCTCTTTTTCGTTTAATTTTCTCATAATTTCGCTTGTTCCTTATCGTTCTTTTAATAGAACTTGAGGGGTTGGCTTCCTTTTTTTTCTTGAATAAAGAAAGCTTCAATGTAAACAGAAATCCAATATTCCAGAGAGACTTGCACTAACGTCCAGATTGCACTATGCCTTCAGCAGGTAACGCTTTTAGAGTTTTAAACCTACATATACACTAATTATTTCAGCTGATATCCTTGAACCAACTGTTACAGTTTATGAAGAAGCTTTCAACAATGGAGATCACGATAAGGTGGGGTTTCCGCTGTTTTCCAACATAATATCAAATCTCAAATGTTTCAGGTTATAGAGTACTACCATCCCGAATCTGTTGTTGTTCAACAAGGTAAGAACGCTACCTATGGCAAAGATAACTTACTTACTTTCTTCAAATCCTTCGGAGAAATGATGGGAAAAAGTGAAACGAAAGTGAGTTTGTCACCACTACAACTCTCGAATTATATCTTTTAGATTACTGACAAAGTTTACGAGGGATCTGAAAACTATATCTCATACTCGGCTAAGTTCGAGAGCGAAACCGAAAAGATGGGCACCGTGAAGGTTTGAAATACACTTAGGTGAATATATAACTGAGGATCAATTGAAGGGTGGCTTCTCACAAGTCTGGAAGAAAGAAGGAGGAAAATGGCTGATCATCTATGATATCTTCGAGAGCTCATAAAACTTTCATTTCCTCACTTTTTATTTGATCCTAGGATGTAAACCTTTGACATTGTCTGCTTTTTTTCTTCTTTATCATATTGCAAATGAAATATAAATCACCTTCACTCATACAGTTCGCGCTGAACGAATGAAAAAGAGAAATTACACGAAACAAATAGTTCGATGCGATATTGTATTCATGAATGATGTTTGTGATTATACGTATCTTCACGCAACAGACATTAGTGACTTGAACATAACGTATTCCATTGAGTATCCAAATTAAATGATGACGTGTGATGGAATAACAAAGATTATTATTGGTTTTCAATGAAACTTCTTTTGTTGTTAACCTTTTTCCTCTCCCACTCCTCCTTTTGGTTGACCTAATTATGTTTTCATATTGGCAAACTGCCTGCATTAAGGGTAACCACCCAGAACCGACATAGTACTTGAACGTATATGGAAGTATTACTTTGTGAGGTTCGTTTTGTAACAAATATACATGATCTTCGTGAAAAAAACTGAAAGTGTAGTGACAAAGATACGAAATTAGGTTCCAAGATGTCTTTGTGATGATGGCAGATTCAACAAACAGAAACATCTGCAATATGAAAAAAAGAAAATAAGTTACAGAACACTAACTATATTTGATGGCTTTTCTAACATCTGATATGAAATACTCAACGGCAATACTAGCAATATTAACGTGCTTTATGTTTTTGTTCCCTTGTTCAATTGGTTTCGTACACTTCTCAAGGTTGCTTTCATGATTCATAATGTTTATTCACGACAAATAGATTTACAGTAGCATGTTAAAAGTAAAAATTTAAACTCATATAACAAAACTTATTAAACTGAAGTCAATTTGCTGAGACCCATTATATTCCTGATAACTTGGAATATTTGAAGAGATATAAAGAGCTGTAGAGAGTTAAAGAAAAAAAGACTCAAAGAGGAGGAGAGCCTAAGCCAACTTATTTGTTTCGCTATGTAATGAAAAACTATAAGACCGCGTGGCGAAAGTGAAGCATAGTTTTGTTCTATTTGATATAATTTAATTATTTTATACAATAGAGAAATGGTCATATATGGAATGAACGTTTGAACACAAAACAGGGTTTTCTATTTTTGAAAAAGCCAACAAAATCATCTTGAAGTTTAGACGCAAGTTTCGCTCTTACGACGAATTCTGGGAGGCAAGAAATCCGATGAAGGGAAGGCTGCTCCTCTATAAACGATTGAATAATTAGGTCGTCCTCATCTATTGAGTTAAATATTACCTTACTCCCCCCAATTCTGGCATGCTCTCGGCTACTTGCCTATCATACTCTTCTTGCTTCGAATATCGAGTAGGTTGTGGAGTCTGCATAGGATACATCATTGGATCAAACTCCATGGATCTTCAAAAAAAGCATGTGTTACAATATACAAAACAATTGTGAATACCTCCCAACATTAGTTACGTTAGTACGAGAACTTCTTTGAATGCTGTAGTGGTCTGATAGATCCTTACCTCCAGCGAACGTGAAGTATGTGGACAACAGTGCTATTAAGAAAGAGATGAAGTGACAGAAACAAGCTGCCATTTGCAAGAAGAATGCTAATCCAACTCTTTGCTGTAAAAAGTATAATCAAGTGTTCACATTAGCTCAAGTTTACCTCATATGTACCGACTATACCCTTAATGAATCTGTTATCTGCTCTGTGAGAATAGAAGAAGAAGATTCCTTCCGCTACAACTGACAAGAAAGCTGAATTGTAAAAAAAGTTGTTTATAATACTATATTGAATTCACTTACTTGTGACCAAAAGAAGAGCTGTGAAAACTAAAGTTAAGGATCCATAACAACAAGAGCAGATTCCCAGGCAAGTAGATAAGAAAGAGGAAACTAAACCTAATCCGAGAAGTATGAGTACTACGGTGTGCCAGCCTATATTAAGAAGTGTATGTTGGTAAACTATCATCGTAAACGTACCATAAAACTTGTGTCGATTGACTTCTCCAACAGGACTGTTATCGTCTTCGATATCAAAAGTTCCAGAATATTTATCGTAGTCGAATTTATAAACACAATGAAGAGGTTCAGAAACAGTAGCATATCTGTGAGCATTGATGCGAGGTTTCAATAGAATTTAATAGAGTAATACCTTTGAAGGATGTGATTTCCATCTCGACTGTGTCGAGTACAATCTAGCCACAGACCATGCTCATGGATGGAGTTGTATTCACGTAAGTTGACAACCTGTAAAGTAAGGAAAAAATATTTTTACAAATATATTATTATTTTTTCCTTCTCATTTCCTTTCATTGCCACTACCTGTTTGGCAAAAATCGATTAGTCGGTCAAATCGAAAGCCCTTATATGTTCAATGAATAAGTAGAGAGAAAGAGAAGATTTTCGAGGTCAAATTTGAATACGAATTCGAACAGAATAAGGATACCAACCTGCCAACTTGGGGTTAAAATAGCTCCAATACTGAGCCCCATACCAATTAAAGACATGATTATCGCGCCGGTGAGGCATCCTTTCCTTCCAAAATCAGATGACGACGACATTCGCCTCTGGAATTAAACTTTAAATTATCGGTAAATTTATATATATATATATATATATATATATGTATGTATATTCTCGCATAATTTTGTTAAACTATCAAATGAAGTAGTATTGTAAAACATACATTATGTATCATTTTTATTATTCTGTAACTTTAAATGAATGGAAGACGTTAGTTCAGGTTCAGGGAACGAATTAAAGAAGTAAGCGAAGCAGACGGGACAGACAAAGTAGACAGCCGAATCGCTACTGTACGAGACAAAACACGTAGCGCTTGCAGAATTGACAGAGAGAGGAGAAGAGATGTAGAGAGGAACAGAACATATGAGGACATGCCGCACATACATATAAATTGAATATGCTACGTCGGATGAGTCATATGTGTTAAAAGAAAATGATCATGTATAGTAGCGACTTCAGTACGTCTTAATGCAAACACAGTTTTCATTAAGATGCGACAATATGATAATTCAAGGAATAAGATAAAACTTATAATTCTGATTTTCTAGTAAGCTATAGTTGCAGCCAACAAGAGATTCTATTCAGAACTATACACTAACGAATAAAAAACGATTATAGTCAGAATTTTTTAGTTTAATGATGATTGAGAATGCGATAGTTCCAGAAATCGACTATTGGAATATCTTAAATTCAGATAAAATTTCCTTGAGAATTCTCTTTTCTAAGTGACAAGAAAGAAAAATGAAATATTACAGGCTCGAAATCAATGAGAATATGACTGTAGAAAAGAAAACGGCATCATTAACGGTTCTCTTTTCAGGGTTTAGTCAAGGACACCTGAGAAAGGAGATTAAACGAGGAATCGGTTTACGATTTCATTGGATTCAAAACGAAAACAAGATACTTTTAATCCACATTCTCGAGAAGAACGGTAACTTTCGCAAGTTCCGCTCTTTCTATAAACTTCTAATTAATGCATCAAGTGAACAGAGTGCTTTTTCTATTCTGCGGCGAATCCTGTGTTCTGTTTCAGCAGTTGACCAGTCAATTAGATACCGTAATCGAAACAGGGAGGCAAATTTATGTAAATGGTCAAAAATGCTATTAAAGAACAAAAAATGTCTGAGTGACATGGACAAGAGGAACATCACTGTTCGTTTGCCGCCAATTAGAAAGGAAGAAAAAATGGGAAAAATACAAAAAGTCTGTGTAAAATCAGAATATGAAATGAGTAAGTAGAGCAACGCCACCCGAGAAGCCATCATGCTTTTTTAAAAGCTTTTAATATATGGCAAAAAGTACAAAAAGTCAATAGTAATCAATGCAGTAAAAATGAATGGAGAAGCAGGTTTTCCCCGTGTAAACGCGTTCAGAAGCATCTTCCACATTCCTTTATGGCGTTGAAGAAGAATAGATGAATGGATTTTGAGGAATAAAGACGAATAAGGGTAGAAAAAGGAGTTTATGACAATTTAATGTCCGTTTAAGGATTTAAGTTGGACATGAGAACCGATGGTCCTGACCTCACGAAATGATTTTAATGAATCCATATGATGATAGGTCAGTTCATTAACGAGTCTGTTCTTTTGATTGACTGTCAACTAAAAATAACAGCAGGTAGATATTACTTGATAGAGTTAAATAAAAAAAACACAATTGGAAAGAACATGTGGCTATATAGTAGACAGAAATCATTGAACGAGCTTCTTCATAATATCAAATATTCTCCACAAATAAGAAGAAAACATACCACCGGTTGTTGGGGATCATATAGGTATATCGTATTCATCATATGAAATACACTGTTTGTACTTTGATGAATTCAATAAAAGAAGTTAGTGATATAAACATAGCCAATTATCGATAGAATACCTATTTTTTCTTAAAACCATGTCAAATTCATTAAGATTTTAAGTAAAAATAGTTTAGTTTGGGTAGGGAATGCAGAATTGTTCGATACTGGACAAATCCGAATGAGCGAATATACTCAATCGACTCTGGGTACTTACATTCATATTCTCTACCTCACTTTCCATTCAATAGAGCATTTCCGGAAGAGAGATTTATGTGAAACTAGCTGATGTCCAACTAGTATTCATATGACCATTGTCATAAGTTGGTCATTTTGATATATTTTCTTTAATATTTCAAGTTTTGAACTGGACTATCTAGAAATTAACAGGAAGATGAAACTTTCTGTATTCAAATTTGAGTCAAGACATATCATGTTCGTTAAAACTCTGTCGAAATTGATCTTTTTTTTTTGTAAAAAAAACATTTTCAGAAGAAATGGTGGGCTATAGGGCAAAAAGGTGAAATTTAAGAATAAAGTGTGTGAAAGTCTTCTGAAATAATCTAGAAATTCCATAAAAGAGAAGATAGAGACAATTTGAAAATATGAAAGGTGACAAATACGAAAAGATAGAAGACAGATGAAATCATCAATGTACTCAGCAGGAGGGAAGTCTTCGAATTCTTTTAAAGAGAGAATTGAGTCTTTTGAAGAAACAGATAAGGATAATCATGGATGAGACATATAGGAAGCAATCAAAGGGCAACAATCTACAACGAATTGATAGAAAATGAATAAGTTCAGGTGAATGAGAAACTGAATTTTATCTCCAAATAGGAATCGGTGTCATGCTTCATGAGGCGGATCTTAAGATTAGTATTTCAGATTAAGAGGCAATGATGAGGAAAATTCGTAGTTAAATAACTACCAATTGAAATGCAAGTACAGATGGGAAGAGAGCTATGGAAAGGAAGAAACAAGAAATTCGGAGAAGAAGGAAAAAATGATCTGAATAAAGGCAAACTATATCTGAACGCTAACAGCAAAACTTTTCTGATACAAATGAGTAGAGAAACAAATGGGATCGAAGTGTGAGGTGGTGTTTTCACAAAGATATATTGTAAAAGGCTGGGGAAGATTCTCTGTATACTATACAATTAAAGGTAAAATTAGAATGAAGGACACCTTGATTTGCATGCGATTGGCCTTGGTGGAGACGATGGTTTCTCTGCCATCTAGATAAGGAGGCTCAGATGGATTGTCCTCAGCCATCCCAGTAGATCTACAACGTAAACAACACATGGATAGGTTTTGAACTCAAGATTTTCTTCAAGAATATAACAATATAATATAAGAACAAAGGAAAAGTTTAAAATGTGGAACACAACTAAATTACCTCAATTGATTTCCATAATTATCCTAAAGTCCGCCAATACTAACTGACCGATTAGAAGACAAGTTGAAGACTTTCTTGAAAACCTGAAACGATTGAACTATGTGATACTGAGTTTGCAAATGTATAGTTACAATCGTTGGAACTAACTTCTGTGGTTATTCTGAGAAGTTCTCTGGACATGATGAGTAAAGTAATGCGCATTTTAACAGCTTAAGAATGAGATTATGGTTGGAGTTGTTGTGTGAGACGATAATTATATTGAAAACATTCTATTATATAAAACAATACTACTTAAGATATAAAACAAATATAAAACGTGATGTTCAGGATAACAGAGAGCTTGAACATTATTCCATCCATCAATACTATTGAATTATCAAAAAACAATCACAGATATTCTGAACATCAAACATGATCCTTATGTGGGCATGACAGGTGGCATAGTTCAGTTCTTTGCAGAACAAAATGATAATTTCAATTTGTTTTAATACATAATACGAGGCAGAAATGTAAATGTCATAAGAAATCTGATATTGCTATGTTTCATCCATTCATTCCTCGTTCTATCTAGCACCTTTCTCTCGCTCTCCCTCTCTCTCTCTCTCTCTCCAGGAATATGTTTTTCTTCTTCAGAAGAATTTGTGTGGAATGATGATTAACCTTCAGAAATTATTATTTTGCCTCATAAGTTCAGATATTCCGGAAGAAATACAGTGGTTATTGTCGTATCTTCCTATTACCTAACTCTTCAAATCATGTGAAAAACTTTTCGATCGTTTGAAAACAGTTTCTTCTGTCACCTTTCCTGTCATGTTTCTCACTGAACAACTTCTTCCTAACACTCCGTTAGAGTTCCAAAACAGTTTGAAAACTTTTTTTTCAAAAATATTTATTCAATGAAAGAGAAATTGGTCATGAAAGCAGATGTCCTTATTATTACCTTATGATCTTCGTCATTTCCCTCTAAGTTCATTTTATTCTGTAATAAACTTAATTTTTATTTCTTCTACTTTCTTTTAATTATTATTGTAAACTCCATTCCGTTTTTCAAATAGATTGATAGCATACGTAAGAAGAAGATGCAGATGCACTTCCTCGTCTTCGAGTATGACCCGTAACCTTTCACCGTTGTTTCGAGCGAGAGCTATTGCAAAAACTGCGGAATAGTTCTAGAATTGTTTTAGCATTAAAGTGTTTGGTGTTCATTGTGATATATTCGCTCTCTCTCTCTCTTTCTCTTTTTATCTTTCCCTCTGCAACCCGTGTTTCTACTTTGATATTTAGGTTTCTTCGTTTCTTGAGCGAGACAGAGGAAAAAAAAGATTTTTGTCATTTCATTCTTATGTTCCCAACTCATCAGAATGTAAGATCGTTATCGAATGACAAGAAACTTTCGCTTTTCGTAGAATCAGTGAAGAGTTCATAAGAAGCAGTACATGAAACAGATGGGGTTTTGTAAAAGCAAACTTGTATGCTCTGTAAAATATGCATTTTCACATGTATAAATACATATGATGAGTTCGCAAAAATCTAGAATAATGCTTATTTTTATGGATAATAGTGTTTACATCAATATTTGTATATTTACAGTTTTTTGTAGGTGATTCTATTGTACAAGTTGCTTTGCCATTTAACTGTGACATTGATAGAGAATCTATCTCTATCTCCAAATGCTAATTGATTATCCGTAATTTTTATTTCCGACATGTATATCGGTTAAATGAACAATCATAGAATACAAATGTACACCTTGACACATTCATTTTGTCTGAATAATTCGAGATCGTTCCATCGCTTTCATACATAATATGATTCTCTTCTAGGTGATACACGAAGCTTTCCAGGCATTTAGTTTATAACAACATAAGAGAATCTTTTCGCTTTCTATCTATCTTATTTTTGTCACACAATCATCGCTTTTAATCATTTCTTCAAATATTTCAATTCAATAATCAAGCTATCCATCTCGCTTCTCTTCATCCCACCTTATAAGCTATAAGCTTTGAGGTCTCTTCTTCTTTCCCATCGTCAACAGTTTAATTGCTGATTCTTCGTCTTCCAAGTTTCCTATTGCAAATACAAGTTCAACAATGGCAGAGACATTGATGCATGTTTGACCTGAAGCAAAAATGTCTCTCAGCAAATATCTTAAAATCTGATCTGCTTATAACAGCAATCACAATAATTGAACATTCACCGTTATTGAACAGTTTTTCATACTTTAAGATTTGGGGAAAAGTTCCTCCGTGATCTTTTCTTTTTAACTTTCACCTTGTTTTCACTCCATACTCGGAGCTATTGAAGATGTTTATCAATTAATCGATTGATCAATCAGTCGATAAAACATAGAAAACATGAATATCCTTACATGGGTAAATGTGAGTTGATCTTTTCACTTCTGATTTACATCGAAAGTCTCCCATCGATACTAATTTACCTGGAAATTCATCTATTAGGCAATCATTATTTGATCTTAGCGACATTCGTCCTCCTGCCTGTTTCTCCATCGACTCATTTCTTCTCTCCTTTTATTGCATTTTCTTCCCTAAAAAAAATTTCGTGACATTTGACAAAAAAAAGTTTTTTCTGCATGTTTTTCGCTCTTTGTTGTATAACTCTGATCTCTGCTTTAAACGAAGCTCAAAAAAAAGTGAAACATGATGTTTCGTATCTACATAGGAAATCGTATTATGAAAAGTATGCTTCATTTCCAACTTTCGTTTAATGTTCGTGTCACCAATCCAATAAGAATATTATTTTTTTGGAAGATATTTCTATTTACCCTTCCTGAACAGTTGTTTTTCAGCATATGAATGAACGATGACGGTATCCTATAATTTGGATGTCTCATCCGTTTCGGCCTTCTCATTTCTCCGGCTACTTTTCAGATGGAGAGGGTCTATCTGGAAATCTGTCTATTCTGAATATTTTTTATGGCTTATCATGTATTATTCAATTTTTTTTATGTACAGATTCGGTTTCAATGAAGCTCAACAAGTGTGAGTAGTTACAGTTAGTATTTATCTCATTTCCATTCAAGTACTTTTGGAAAAATTGCTAACTACTGTGATAACAAATTAGATTATATACCTCTCACATTCATTCTTGGTTTCTTTGTTACAATTGTTGTGGAAAGGTGGAGACAAGTCTTTAATAATATGGGATGGATTGAAAAGTTCTTGTCATCATAATAACTTAACATTATTCCCACTATTCAGCGTTGCTCTCACTGTCTCGGCGTTATTCGACAGTAATTCTGAAGACGATGTGCTCAAAAGACGCAGTGTTGTGAGGTACTGCGTTTTGAGTCAGGTTAGCTGCAAAGAAAAAAAGAAGAAAATTTGATTTTCATCAGGTTTTAACTTTCCGTGACATCTCTATGAGAGTTCGAAGAAGGTTCCCGAATATGGAATCCTTGGTTAAAGCAGGTATTACTGAATGCTTCATAACTTCTCGCAAAAAAAAATTTGAATGCTTCAGGTTTCATTCATGAACACGAACTGAAATCCTTGGAAGGGGTTGAACTTGATTACAATAAATACTGGGTTCCTCTGAACTGGGCCATGTCTATTTGTGTTAAAGGACATAAGGAAGGAAAAATCGTTGCTCCACCATCTCTTAATAATGTCATCAACGTATGTATAAGAAGTAAAGTTCATTAATGAAACAGAAAACATTTAGGAAATACGGGCTTTTCGTACAAATTTAGCGCTACTCTGTAACTTTGATTGGGTTCCTATACCTATTGCATATCCACAGGTAATAAATGCTTCATTGTATATTTAACAGTTGCTGATTATATAGGTTGTTTTTCTTGCTGTTCGTGTTCATTTCCTCATATGCTGTATTTCAAGACAATACATATTGACTGGAGACAGTGTCAAAAGCATCGTATGTTCTTTGCGCTTCAAAGTATTATTTATCCGATGTTTCAGATAGACTTATATTTTCCTTTCATGACGTCCTTACAATTCATTTTCTTTGTGGGATGGATGAAAGTGTGAATTTTTTGTTAAACTGCCAAAAAACTTCTTTTAAGGTTGCAGAAGCATTGTTGAACCCACTTGGTGAAGATGATGATGATTATGAATGCAATTTTTTAATAGACAAGAACATAGCTGTAACACCTTTCTCAATGTGAAAATTGGAATAAATCAATATATAGACTGGTTTAGCAATTGTGGACAGTGCTAATAGTGGTCATCCTGAACTTCTGCCAGATAAATTCTTAAACAAGACATTCGTCCCTGTGTATTCTGAAGATTCTACCAGAAACGGATTGGATTCTGGATTGTTCGGATCAGCTCAACTCGTCACGTGAGTTATCTGCTTTTCACCTTATGAAGTATTAAAAACTTCCAGATTAGCTGAACCAGCAGAAGAAGTTAAAATGGTTTCTGTGGACCCAAAAATATCAATGCCAGACCTCTTTAGTATTCCGAACAATTCCACTCTGAACATCAATCTTATTATTTTCAGCTGATGAGTTCAACTCTTCCAGGCGTAGTACTCTGAGTAGGATCCGCCGAAGGTCAAGTCAACCTTTCTTCAGTGGACGATTCAAATTTGGAAAACGGGGGTTACTGGGGTTTTCTTTCTCAATGTTCACAGGCTTACGAGCATGATGTTATGTGTATTTTGCTTAACCAACAATCCTACAATTATAATGTCTTTGTGATGCGTATACATAACAAAACAAGCCTCTAACATTTGGGTTTTTGCAAAGTGATGGTAAATCATAGTCACTGTTGTCCTCCATTCTTGTTCGCACTTCAGTTTAAACTCGAATCTTTTTTTTACTAAATGTTATATTCCAGGACTCAGCCGAAAATAAGCCCCATGGTAGAGCTGGGTGTTAGCTTGCCACCCAATTTCACTTTGCACAGTGATCGCCCTAACCCTACTAACCATTATACCAAAAAAAGAGAGAGTAATGGGATGAGTTCGCCAGGTACCTTAAGCCATTCATTTTTGTCCTTGATATATTCAGTTGATTTCAACTCCACCCATGTGCTCGGGAAAGTTGATGAAGAGGATCTATCGAATTCCAAGTCATCCAAATCTACGAAATCGTGCTCAGATGATGATGATGATTATGAGGTCCGTGTTCAAGGCGTACAACATTCGAAGTATTCTTCCAGGTACACGAGGTCATAAAAAACGAACTGAACCCGCCAAAGCGTTAAACCAGAAAATATAAATTGAATATAACATAATTAAATAATTGAGCAAATACAACAGTAGTATTATCTGGAGACTATTACCAATAAAATGTTAATAGTGTTCACTTATTGTATATACATTTTCTTCATGATTTGCCTAACTGTTAATTTTAAAATTCAATGCTCTAGATGATCTTTACGAACCAAGCCTTTGAATTGAGCGCTATTTAATTTTTTAAGGTAATCCCGCATGTGCGTTTGTTCACATCACATCCACTTCTAGCAACACGCAAGTTCATAATGAAACTGAGCGCTATTTCATTTTCTACATGAAGCCGAAGTGTGCGGTTGTTCACCGCGTCGCTGCTTTCAGCAGTAAGAATGAAACTCAAAACTTTTTCATTTTCTACGTGAAGCCGGAGTGTGCGGTTGTTCACCGCGTCGCTGCTTTCAGCTGTTAGAATGAAAATCAGAACATTTTCATTTTCTACATGAAGCCGAAGTGTGCAGTTGTTCACCGCGTCGCTGCTTTCAGCAGTAAGAATGAAACTCAAAACTTTTTCATTTTCTACGTGAAGCCGGAGTGTGCGGTTGTTCACCGCGTCGCTGCTTTCAGCAGTTAGAATAAAAATCAGATCATTTTCATTTTCTACATGGAGCCGGAGTGTGCGGTTGTTCATGGCACAGCCGTTTTCAAGAATACACAAGATGTTTGGCATGATTGTAAAGCATAATTGATAAAAAAAATGTTTAATGTGCAGAAAAAATTATTCTGCTCATAAGACGTAAAACAAATGTATAAAAGAAAATATATATAGGAAATATTTTTTGATATCACCGAAGACCTGATTATAAGAGGATGATGATGAATAGATGATATGAGAATAATCACAAAATAATTATTCTTTTAAATTTCGGCTATAAACAGGCAGAAAGGGGAGACAATGAAAGAAAATGATGAAGTAGTAAGAAAACTTGTTTTAATATAGATGATAATCCTATATAATAACGTGTTTCATTAGGGAAATACAATCACTTGAACATTAAAACCTTGAAACTTCAAAAGTATAAATTACAATATTAAATCTATTATAGATTATCTTATATGAACAGTTCTCAGCTCAATATTATTACTTCTGTCAAAGTTCTCCAAAAACAACTAAGCTTTTCAAAAGCAAATCAATTGGAAGTATCTAGAACAGTGTTCTATACGGTTGTGCAAAGTGTTTTAAATGCAAAATACCCGAGTTTACTTGAAAAAAACCCTTTGATCAGGGTGGAATGTGTTAGAACAAAATGATATCTAGTCAGGAAAAGCCATAAATAATAAACTTTTCGAAGAATTTCTGATTTCAATATAATTGCGGCCGTTCTTCTCTATCCGTCTCAAAGAGCGATTTTAACATTAAAAACGTATGTAGTTGATCCGGAGAAACGCTGGCAAGTCGAGAATCATATTCAGTACGAGGAGCAGTAGCTGGTACGGACAGTATTCGGCGAGCTAGTGAAGATAATGAAGGAAATTGGTTTCTACCCGCATTGCTCCAAAAGAACACAAGATCTCTTAAGCACAAGCTATACAGTACATATACAATTTATAACTAACTTTGTCTGATGCGTTGGGAACTGCGAACGAAGATAACATTCCAATTCATCTTCGGATACAGGGTCATCTTCTAATGCATTCAGGAACATTTTCCTCTTGCGGAATGGCTCTCCGTCAGTCGAAGAGCCCCGACTCAAAGGCTCTTTCGGAGATCTTATGCCACATAAAGCACGAATACGATCACAAGTTTGTTGCCTGGTTAAACGGATATATACATGCAATGATATGCAGAACCATACCTCTCTGCTTCAGTACAGAGACTGTTCTGCCTTCGATTCAACCTAGGATTTAAAATAGCCGCAATTCTATGTTCTACTGTTATCACATTCTCTTTCTCCCTGCCGAGAAGCTCGAAAGCCTTCTTCAAAACAAAAAACAATCAGTGAAATTAAATGAATAATGTGAACCTGTTTGAGCTCTTTCAAGAAAGGAGTGAAATCTTCCTCAGCTGCTTGACTTTCGTGCATGAGAGCATACCATTCGGGTAGAACTTTATGAAAATTTGGTTTTTCATCAGTCAGCGATTCTATTGTCTCTTTGAAAGGATCCAAGAAAATTTCAATATCACGCAGATGTTGGCCATCAATTTGGCTGAACGTCGGTAATAAACCTATCACGTTTTTCTTTGAATAATTTGGATAAGGATGTAAAGATTACTTGGAGCTTTTGATCGAATAATTTCTTCTAATGTGTTCATATGGTCATTCCAATCAGCTAACATCCTATGTAAGTTGAAGATATCATCCTCACAAGGCTTGTGCTCGAAAGGTAATCGAATCTAAAAATCGAGGAATATGATCAGTAGAAAGTCAGGTGGTGGTTCGTTACTTCAGCCTCTATTAGCTTTTTGAGAATAGTGTCCAATGTCGTAACCATTGGTAGGATTGGTACAGAACTAGTTGTTAAAATAGCTAATAAAATCTATAAACACACAAATATGAATGTTCAAAAATGTCTAGTTAATGATACTTCTCTTAATTTCTCTTTTATATCTAAAAATGTTCTTAATGGAGCAAACTCTTCACTGTTTCTTGAGCATGTCACACGTAATAAGCTGCGATCAAGTTCATAGTTATGAATAACCAAGTTTATGATTTCTCCGAGTGATTGATTCTCTCGAGCTTTGAAAACTCTACAATACACATAGATGATACTTGGTCACAAGAAAAGATAAAAATTCACCCCAATACATTACTTCTCCACTTCCAGTCATGACTTATACGAGATCCATGAACAACTTTAAAAACCTGTAAAAAACTCATTTAATTCACAGTACTTTATGAAAATTTCTCTCAAAAGTTACTTCCGAAGAAATGAATGATGCAAGAATAATAATGAACTCACCCTTCCGGCGTACGAAAGTGATTCGAGAGCCAAACAAACTCCCTGGGATGTTCGTGATAGCTCGTTTTTGAGATCATCTGTGCAGAACCTGAGGGTCGACTGTAGGCTCTAAAGCGGAGAACAAAGCTTTGAATTCAGAAAACTCTAATACATACACTACTAATCATCTCTGAATCTGGGTAAACTTCACTAGGCAAAATACCAGGGCGTTTGGCCATGTACCATATTCTTTCGAATAAAGCTTTGAATCCTCGTCCCTGAAAGACATATGGATATATAGGTACTTAAATGTTTCGCGTGCGTTATGATGTCAAAGCTTCTAAAAATGATTTAAGAATTGATTTTTTTAAACTCACATTGAATATGGCAGGATCTAAGAGATCTTGAGCGCAACAACGAACTATTGCGTCTGTTAATGCTTCTCTATCCATATCGCCAATAGAGACCTCTCCAGAATTCTGAGATACAAGTTGTGTTCCCCCAGAACTGTCTTCAGACTGAAACTTTGCGTAATAGATGAGGCAAATTAGATCAGTTTACATTAATAGTTAACGATAGAGTCGGCTTGTGATCCATTTGTCTGTTACTTACAGATATATTGGATTCGAACGAGGACTGCTGTAGTGGCTCGTTAGTTTCAGTGGATGAGCTGCATAATAAGGAGTTTACAAAAATAATCAAACAAGCTACTATCTCAAAAATTAAGAGGTGGATTTGCAAACTATAGAAAGAAGCTTTAATATAGAACAGCTTACCCATGAGCACTGGAACGATAACTGACGCCGATGGGACACCGATGCCGAGTCATGTTGCCCGTACCACCTCCGGTATCGGTGTACAGAACCTGCAACTCGCGAATGATTCTTTGAAAAAAGTTCGAATCAAGTCAAATCAAATGCCTGTTAGACGAATATCGAATTGAATTGCTTGAACGTTGAGCTGAATTCGACAAATTTCGTTTACTAAGCCATCAGCAAGTCGAATCTGTTCAGCACACGCTTGATACAGAAGGGATAGAAAATTAGAGAAGAGACGAAAAGAAAGAACATCAGAAAGATAATGTACTTGAAGAGGTAGAAGAAAAAAATTTCAGGTGTAGTACAAAGTGTATTGGGTTGAAGTAGGCGGGCAGATCGTGCAAAAACGATTCGATCTACTTCCGATTTAAGCGAAAACGCTTGTTATAAACGATGAGTGATGTCGCGAATTGACTGAACAAGATAGATGTCGGCTTTCATTAGAAAATGTCCTTTTGACTTTCTCCAAACAATTGAAACTTTCAATCTTTCCACTCAATGAATCAAGAAAGCAAACTTACTTTGCATGCATAGCAGGCCACGAATGGTAAACGAGCGTTATTGGCAGTGTCCAACACCTGTAAGTACAATAATATGATTTTTCCAATCTAACAATCGCATTGAGAACAACTTTCTCAGATACAAAAACTTTCAACATGTATTATTAATTTTACCTGTCCAAATAGGTTCCACACTTCAGACCTTCCACGTTTTCGAACTAGCCGGAAGCGACCCTGCCCACTACGAATATCGTCTTGAATGATGGCTTTAGGTGGCATCTTGAAAAACTATTGTTAATACTCGTTTCATATTTCTTTGAAATCTTTATTAAAGAGCTAGCAAATTGTTATTTATATGATCACAATCGCAAGTTTTTCATACAAGCTCAAGTTCCGTTTTTGAGATAAATTTGAAACTATGTTGGCAAAGTGACCTTCAAGTCATTTTCGAAGTTCCAGATCATGCAACTCCAAACGGAACTGATAATTGAAAATTTTCCGTTTGAATTGGATATGTTCTATCACGTGGAATTGGAAATTGACCAAAGTTCTAAGCGTGAGTGAATAGTTTTTGTGTTTTTTCTTTTCATGACAGATGAAACTAAACTCATACTTCGTACTTCAATCTTTTTTGAGATACGGAATACAAAACAACTGGTTTTCTTTATCGAAATAACTCATTTATGGTTTGAATCAACTTGAAGATGAATATTTTTGCCGAAATTCCAGGAATCATTGAAGTAACGCAGTAAAATTGTATGAGTCGGACAAGAAAAGTGCAGAACACAACCACGTGTTTGAAAGTGCATATGCACACTTCCGCACACAGAGAAAAAAATAGAATTTTTAAGTTAATAAATGAATCATAATTAATTTCTGCAGAAACGTGGTAAGGAAGATTCCTTCAAACCTTGGTAAATGCCATACTTTTAATTGAGAAATGTTCTCGTTTGATAATCGCATAAAAGTTGGAGATAAAAGAGTCTTGTGATATGAACTCGAAGAAATATAAGTACATTCAAAACTTTGAAAATAGTTCTTATTATATTGTTTTTGGAAAAAAATAGGGAACTTATGTTTCAAGAAAGATAAACAGGAGAGAGAGATAAGCATGAACTAACTATCAAATAATCGGACAGTTATGATAAACTTATAAGAATTGAGTTATATGGCAGATAACCAAAAATCAGTCAGCAGACATGAAAGATAATGGAAATAATGAATAATGAAAACTTTGTAAATAAGAAAAATATTAAAATGAAATACTTACATCTTGAGTAGCGGGTGGAGCAGACAAGTCAATGGATGTTGTTGGTAGAGAATCCAAAGAATTCGAACATTCCATTTTATTTGGTTGATTCTTTTTGTTAGGAAAAAAGCAGAGTAACGTCATAACATATGAATGATTCTTACTTGGTTGAAGTTTATGAGATTCTTATTTTGTTCTGGAGTATCCATGTTTATACCAATACTGGCAGCCATTGCTAAATGATTGATCAAGGCGCTATTCAATCCGAGCGAAAGGTAATCATGCCCAGATTTAGGAGATTCAGCTGGAAAAAGCAGAATGGAAAACAGTACATGTATAAGTATTTTCAAAGTAGATGTTTTTTTAAAGCAGCTTAGAATATTAAGTTAAATATATGTTTTTGAAACAAAGTATGAAACTGAAAAAGCATTCAAAATTGAAGCAAACATTTTGGCGAGTTAGCTGTGCGTTAGTTGAAAACCATTTTAGGAGGTAGCAATTGAGAATGAGAAAAAACCATGAAAAGCTATTATTGTAACGATCTATTATGGCAAAATTGAATTAATTTTTTAATGAGAATTAAGTGTTTTGTATTCTAAAAGCTAGAATTACCAAAATATGAATCCAAAGAAGAAGATGAAAGCTCACATCCATATGCTCGATCCACAGGTGATTTTCGTGGAAAATCCGGACTCGGAACGGTCAGAAGGTTATTATCTGGCGTGTTGTTACGTTCAGTAGATTGATTGAGAGGGGAAGCTGGTGAATGTATGAGAAGACGTGGCACATCAACAGGTGAGAATGCTGATATACGATTGGTGGCTACGTCGAAAGCTGATCCAGGGCGGAAATTAGCTGAAGTAGAAAAATGCATGCAATTAATACATATGCCTAATTAGCTCCTCCTGAACAGTTGAGAAGTTAATAAAAGTTATTTTGTTTGAGTTAAAGATTATGTCAGATTAATTAGTTTCAATTAACTAGCAATCTTTGAGTTATGAAGCAAGTGCTACTTGTTTGATTAATCAATGACTACAAAACTGAAAAATGCCCAAACTGCTCTCATAACACAAGAGAAAAGGAACGGAAAAAAAGATAAAATGAAAAGCATATGAGTGTTAATAAGTTAGGTAGATAAGTGAAAATCTCTGTTTCGCCTTCTTTATGATAAGCTTAACGATTTATAAATCAGAAACATAAAGAGCTTCGAATTATAAGATGTCCGATAAGAATGATATTCGAAAAAAGAAAAGACATAAGCATTAGTTACTAATGTTTATTTCTTCCCAGAGAATGCTGAGCTCTTCGAATAGTATCATCTCCTCGTTTAGAAATGTCATCTTTTCTTCGAAATTTCCAAAAAAAAGAAATAATGGTCTAATCAGCTCAATGAGAAAACACATCAACAATCACTTTTTTCTTAAGAACTTTGAACCTCAAATCAGATTCAACTGATAATATTGATTCAGAGTCATCTGATTCCTTTTCAGGACATTTTTATCTTTCAACTCAATCCGTGTTCTTTGGAAATATGTTAAAAAATATAAATACAATTTATATAAGAGATAACATGCTAGGAAAGATGAAGAGATGAAGATGTTGTTAACAATAGTAAAAGTTAATCACAATTACCTGTATTAAATTTAATAGAACTAGTTTGTATTTGAGATACGTCAAAGGATGATGCTCGTTTATGTTCTAACGATGGATCATCATCCGAAACAGCTGCAGATTTCTGAACAAAACTGAAGTTATTGAAACTTTGACAAGCTAGAGCTAGTTTGGTTGTTCACATATTATTTTACTAATTAAAACAAACATCATTATTAAAAAAAAGTTGCTAAAGTTGAATGAATGGATTACCTTAAGGGAGGAACGACTTCGATGTCGCGCAGCTGCACGACTTACGTCTTCCGTCACCGACAGCTTGCTGAAAAATGAAAAATCAGGAAAAGTTGCAAAGAAATATAGTCAGATATCATAGTAACAATTGCGGAAATGAGAAACATTGCATGTAAGGTTATAGATTTTTAAGAAGACTTCTGTGCTCAATTGAGAAAAGCTGTTTGATGAGAAAAAGAGGAAATTATGAGAAAAGCAACCGTTCATAAAGAAGCACATTGAGCAATTATTTGAAGAATTGATCACACGTATATCAACTGTACGTGAGAGTCGTGAATAAGAAATTAGCATAAATATTGTTATAAATTAACATTAATAGTGAGAGAGACAGAGTAAAGAATGAAACGAAATAACAGATTAGAGATATATGCTTATATGTATATTCAGAATAAAAAATTATAGAACTAATTAGCTTTGTGAGTGAAACGACTACAAATACCCAAAAAAGTATGCGAAAAACTACATGTTGAAAATGTAAAAACAAAATTTTTCAAAACAATTCGTAGGACAGTGAATGTTCTTTGGTTACTTAGACCATCTGATGGCCCTCAGAGTGTTTTATTCTTTAATTCTACTTCTTTCTCTTAGCGATTCATTATAGACAACAATGAATGCAATGAAATGATTTATATTCAAATTATATTTGTTCCATTATTTGATCATCATTGAGACATTTTCAGTATTTTCCTGAAGTATCAAATCAGATTGAATTATGTTGATTGATGAACATTATCCATCCAGAAGAGGAACTTGAACTGATTGATCATCGGGTTCAGAATTTTCATGCAAATCTTCTTTCAATTTATTCGTCACCTAACATCCAATGATATGTTCTATATCTGGCGTGTGTTCGGCGCACTGCTTTTCGTCATTCTTATTCTTCTAGAGAAGTGAGTTGTTGAAAATTTGATGCATTCTCATGTACGATAAGAGTGAGAAAGAGAGTGAGAGAGAATATAATTGTCGAGAACATTCATTAACAGCGAGACACAAAAATAGAGTACAAAAATATACAAATGAAATAGGGAACGAAAGAAGAATATGAAGATGAAGTGAATCAGCTAGGAGAAAAAGAGAATGAGCGCGAGAGAGATTGAGAGAGAAGTGATACGTTGTAGAATCACGTGTGAAGTAAGAAATTCAAAGAGGCATAAAGATTTTCATGGGCGACATTGAACTGACTGATAATTGACAGCTAAATAAAAAGTTAGAATAAAAGATATGAATTACTTAGCTAACATTTGGAGAGAATCAGACAAATAGAGAATGGCAAAATGAAGAAGTACAGTGTGGAGTAATAGACTACTTAGAGTTGTAACTCCAGTTTCCTTCTCTACCTTTCCGGTTAGATAAGATTGCCATGCAGCTCATTCAAAGTCAAAATCATATGGGTCAGGTTTCTTTCCTTCCGTTTCAAAACTAACATCTTCTTTCTTTTCGATTCTTCCTGAGTGAATTAAACGGAGGTTTCATACATACATTTTCTCAACCCATTATCATCTCGCTTAGGAACAACAGCACTAAGGTTTACAAAAAGAAACATAAAATTGAGAATTGCTCTTTAAACCCGTTTGATGCTGTACGCACATTATTTTCACCGATGCTCTTCTCATCTTTCAGAAGAAGCTGTGAATGATGCTTCAAGCTGATAAGGCGTTTTCTATAATTTTCATGTGGAAATGGTGTTAGAATTCATTTTTTTATTGCTTCTCCTTAACCTGTGATTCGCTCGTGTTTGACATGACCATCATGAAAATTTTTTCCGAAAATATGTTCTGTTGCATTTGTACGCATCATTCTCATACTCTTCACGTTTCACCCGTTAGTCTCACATTTTTCACGCACTTTGATGAAAAAACGTTTTTTCTACACTCTTAACTGTGTTTTGATAGTGACCGGTTGGTATTTTTCCGATTTACATATGATCAGTCGCGTCATAAATGTGTTTTTATAATTAAGAGAGAAGTAAGGGAATTATCAGAGTATACGCTCCAATTATCGAAACGGAAAATAACTTTCAATTAGTTTCCAAATAAAGTTGTAAAATGATAAAATGCCAGCAAAGCAGATGCAAATGAGCTTTAATTAAATAAATTGTCCTTAATTGGGTTACTAAGCTGCTTATAACCTGCTGGAAAGATATATGTTTGGAAAGTACATTCGGATATTGCTTCATTCTTGAATTGGAGAAATGTTGAATATGATAATTAAATGGAATAAAAAAGAGAGTTTCAATCGATTAAAATTCAATAGAAAGATTCAACTCAAAGTTGGAGACGATTGTTCGGAAAGACTAGAAGAGAGACGCACAAGAAATTAATAATCAATAGTTAGATCGCTAATACATCAAGAAAGGAAATTCGAAATCGAAACATACAAGTACATTCCTGATTGTTTTTATTCTACTAGTTAGGAAATGGAAGATAGATGATACAGCCTTGTCTTGACACCCAATCGGATAGTTCTGGTTGTGTGTTTGGAATGTTTGTTTGGAGTAATCAATGTTTCATTTCTTTTTTTCATCAAGAATCAAACACGAGAACGGTTTCTGGGAAATATTCGAAATAATGTATGAGTCACTTCAGATTAGAATTAATCGAAAGAAAATGAAAGTTAGAAAGCTTTTGAAGCAAACTGACTATTCTTATCATTTGGTGGTACGCAATTTTGTATTCTGAACTCTATCGACGAGTGAAACCGAAAAGCTTTCTAATTTCGTCAAATTGTTCTTGACCTTGATGAGGCAAATAGGTTGAAAAGTTCGAACTATCAAGCTATAGCATAACAAGATCACATATTTGATCAAATAGTTCAACCTTTCTTAGTAATCGTTTTATGTCCCTACTGTTAGAAGAGCGTTTTTAGTTCATTGATACAACGAAGCTAAATTGCTTTTCAGAAAACGGCTAGACAAGAGTACTGATGTAGGTTGAAACAAGATGTCTGTGCTCATATTTCTCTGCTTTTTTTTCATCGGCTTAACAACGATCAAGAAACGACTTCAGCAGTTTATTTTAATATCACTGAGTGTTGAGTTGAAAGTGAGGAAGATAAGAAAAGTGAATAAGAAACAAAAAGGAAAATGCGTGTGGGAAAAGAAAAAACCTGAGAAACAAAGATAAGGAAGAAGAAATAGAAAACGAAAAGCATTCATTACAGGAGACAAAGTGAGAAGATAAGCACTGAGGATCTTATAAAGTTCGATTGAAAAACTCATGGAAAGGAAAAATGATGTTGGAATGATTCACATGTTCAGAAGTAAACTATTGAATTGACTTACAATCGCTGAAGGTCGGAAAAAGTCTTTTGGAGAGAAGGGGAGATTGAGAAAGAACACGAGTAATATAAAGAGAAAATGCTTCACGGTTTTACTAACTAAACAGAATGAAGATAAATGGAACACGTATAAGCAGAGGAGGAAGCGGAGAGGTTCGTGCAGGAAAATGAACATAAAAATATGTATATATCTTTATATTGAAAGGAAAATAATAATGGGGATCAGAGAAAAAAAATGAAAAGACGGAACATTTTTAATGGCAAAACAAGAAAGACGAAAGAATGTATGGGTTGATTCTCATTGTGATTTGAAAGACGGCTGAGAACCTGGTTCTCTTCCTAGAAATTTTCAGATTTATCCGCAAATCAGTATAGAAATCCATAGTAATGAGGAGAGATAAGATGTGATTTTCATACTATTAGAAGCGATTGAGAATAGACAAACATCTTGTTTTAGTTCATTCTTTCTTCAATCAAACTATAAGTATATGAATGAGTAGATTAGTTTCCATGCGATCTAAATATCAAAGTAATCAGGAAGTTCGCAATGGATTTAAAGAATCAAGGAATATGGGTGGGACAGTGGATAAACACTTTTTGGATGAAGGGTTTGATTAGAATGAGAACCTTCAGGACAATATTGAACAATCTACATGAGGAGCAGCTTTGAGTATGATTGTCAAGAAATGAGAAAAACAACTGAAATGTTACATAATGCTGTACTGATGAGGCAGGAAATAACATTAATAATAGTAATAAAACAGATAAATGGGAGATAAAAGTTGGTTCAAAAGCATGGATTGAAGTCGGGATAAGGAGGCATAAGGAGATACAGACATAAGCGGAGCAGTAGAATGCAAAATATTAACTGAAAAAAAAGAAAACGAGGAAAAGACTGGTTTCCGGACACAGAAAGAACGGAATAAACGAAAAGCTCCAAATTCATTCCTGCTTTGTAATAAATCTGAGAATGATTATCTTATCTGTGGAAATGCAATTGATTATTTGTTAAACAGTCTATGGCAGTCGAAAAATAGCTTCCAATTGAAATAGTTTCAAACAGATGAGTACCAGAAAGAGAAAAAAAACAATTTCATGAGAAAAAGCTTATTTGGATTTAATGAAAAGGATGCGAACATGTTTCCTAGAAAGCAATGGAACGCAAATTTCTTTTTCTATATGATTGAACAACTTGGTATCTTGATAGTAGATCAAACACTTCTTGTCTCGCCTACCTAACCAGTTTTTGATGATGAACTAATAGCTAAAGTTACATTCGCTACATGGAAACGAATATACCACGAGCAACTACCAAATATAACAAACTTTTCTAAGTATTTCAGGGTATTCCATGAAAATGAGAAAAAAACAATGTGTCAATCAGCTCACTTCCTACATGCTTTCATCTTATTAAAGCCGTAGATATGTTGGCGAATTGGAAACGACTTATGGAAAATCCTTTTGGAAACCTTTTTTACTCATTTGATAAAGCCAGAGCTTAATTATCTCTGAAAATGAGCAAAAATGGATTCTAAAAGTCACGGATTCTGAGATGGATGATCCGTTTTTGCATAATATAATCTGGTGTTTTGTGAGCTACGTGAGATCTCGCTTGATCAACGTGCTATTGAATAGTTGGCGGCTTCAGTTTTCAGAAACTCAGACACACCGTTTGCTCATCACTTCTGTTTCTCTCTTCTTCACTTGCTCTTTCTTTTATCTCTCTTTCATTCACTCTACTCCCTTTTGAAGTCATTCTGCTCCCTTCATTCCTTTTCATCATGTCGTTTTAAAAGTTGTCATATATCTCTTTTTCTTGAAAATGTTCACCATTTCTCAAAGTCATAGCCAGAAAGTGAGGACAAAGTATTCAGTTTTCAAAATTAATAATTAATAAACGAAACCCCAACGACATCCATCAATGTTTGGCGAGAGGAAAATGGAAATGAAGCTGGAACCTTATTCGAATAGGTTTGCTTAATACTTTGTTCCGACGTTTTTTTTCCTCCATCTCGTTCTGTCTCCTTTTAATAGAAGATGAGTGGTTAAGTCAGAAAAAAAGGTTTCAACGTTGAAATAAAAGAATATAGAATGCGAAGAAAAATAAAGGCAAATAACCATTCGGAATTCAAACTGTGATTGTAAATAGAGAATGAAATATAAAAAAGAAAAGAAGAAGAAAGAGAAATATGGGCATGCTCCATGCTCAAACCTAATAATTGGATATGTGTTCAGAGGTATGAGGTAAAAGTGAGGACTACAAAGAACGACAATTTACATAAGTCATTTCGCATCAACATAGCTACTTCCGTTAATTAGATTTCAGTCTATTGATTGGATTCTTCATCGATTTTATTGCTTCGAAAGTATTTTTGGAACGACAGATTGCTTATGAACTGGGTGCTAAGTGGTTGGAGTATGATGCCAAAAGGTGAGCGACTAGAGATAACGCAATGGAATTCGAAAATTGGAATCGCCGCAGAAGAACAGGAAGAATTAGTCAAAGGATTTTTGAGACCACGGAGAAGTTACTTTGCAAACAGAAATCGGGAATGGTATAAACGTCCCGAAAGGAAATATGATCATTATGGAGAACATTAGGAATAATTAGAGAATAGTGAAGAATAATGAGGGTTTATATTTGTAGAAAAAACAAGTAGTGAGGTGTAAATAGAATAAACTTCAGTAGTGAAGAGAGCGAAAAGAGAGAAAGACATAATGTAAAAAAGTTTAGGGTGAGAGATGAAGACAGAGAAAGAGAAAGAGAAAGAGAGGGAGAGAAAGAGAGAGAGAGAGATGCTCAGTGTATGTGACGCGGGAAACTGAATAGGACCAGAGAATGAGGAGAACGGAAAAAAGGATAGAGAGAGAAAAAGGAAGAGAAAGGGAGATAGAGTTAAGCCTCAAATGGCGAATCACAGAAATGAAAATGAGGAGAAACGATAGAAGAGTGGATGAAGAAAAAGGAAATGAACCCTATGCGCCTATGGCAACGACGTAATCATCCGTAAGAGCCCTAGCGATAAGTTTCCGTGTGACACTTAGCTTTACAATTTTAGAGGAATTCCATCAGATTATAAAGACAAACTTGTTGTTCTGACGAGAATACAAACAAGCCAAAATAAGAGAAGGATTATTCAAATGCGAAAATGTGAATAATTGTCATTAGCGAAGCATTTCTGGATGAGAATGAATGAAAATCTGTTGAGATGAAGTTTGTTTCTGTAATATCTCTTCCTTCATGCATATTCTTTCCTTAATCTCAATCCAGATAACACAATGAATCTGAAAAGTTTTTTTCTCCTTCTAGAGACAATATCTCGATAATTTCAACGCAGATGATTGTCGTCGTCGTCTTCGTTGTTTCATCATCTTCTGTCATAGATGAATCATGAGAGCGAAGTAACAGGACCCAATTTCTCTTAGTATCATCCCATTCTTTGCAATGCATTCTTTACATTATTATTATAATGACTGAAAATCATTATCCTTCTTAATCATAGCTCTGCTGATGATCAGAACTTTACCATTTATGACGTTGGAACTGTGAGCAAAAATAAGAATGTGTGAATATGTGAGATCATTGGATAATACAAAACTCGGGAAGCACTATGATGATTCTGGTAGAAGACAGACGTCTAACCTTGAGCTACTCCTTTCTTTCGTAGCGAAAAGCAGAATTTGCAGAAGAAGGAATTTTTTATTTTACTTATATGATAATTACAATATATAATCTTTGATAAATGATTATTCGTGTGACGTAAATCGTTGCCAGGTTGTTCTTATCTGATTTGATTGTTCTGATTGGAAAAATGACAACTGCGTCATGAAAATTGCGATGATTTAAAACTTTCTTTACCTCAAAAAAAGAATTCGGAATTTCATTTTTGAACTATGGCACTTTATGCAACAACGGAAAAATTGAAAAATCTTTTTCGCTCAAAAGTCACTCCTTGTTTTCTAATTATTTTCGGTTTCTTACGTAATCAACACCCGCTTCTCGGTTTCGCATGAGTTTTACTGCGAGAGTAACTAATTCGAACGAATATTCTTTTAATTAACTTAAAAAGGAGAAGATTTGCTCATCTGATGTGCGAATGAATAGAATATGAGACTTTTTTAGATTGGATATAAACATATTCAATATCTTAAAGAATGTATTTTCTAAACAGAGGCAAGCAGAGATAGAAAGTGAAAGAAAGAAATGGAACACAACCGTTCTCAACGAGCGAAACATGAGAAATGGAAAATGAGAGACACACAACGTGGAAACGGCGTGAACGTTTAATATGAACTAATCGAGTGAGGTATGGTTATATATGGAATTTAAGCTATAAGAAAGTATAATAGTATAAATGAATCAGATTGCGTAGGTCTCATCGAGGACTTATGCAAGAGCTCAAATGAAAAGAGTGTATGAAAATAAAAAGGTTTGTGTGAAAAAAAGTTATGTTAGGCAGAAACTACTTCATGTAGGGAAGAGATGACCTTATTGGAGCAAATAATAACATTTGATCTTTCAGTCGTTCAAATTGGTCAACCTAATGCATCAGGCTGCGCTGAAGCTGGGGGGGGAACCGTTTAGCTTTTCCAATAATGTATCGAAAAATTGAGAGAAAATTAAGAGAGATGAGCATAAGCTGAAGCCATGTAACCTACTTTAAAGACAGAATGAATAAGCCAAATAATTGTATTAAACATCGTTTATTCAATTCATACCCGCCGCAACATTTTTTCCACAAAAATTACTTTGAATCTATTGTGAGAAAACATTTTCGAAGAAATAAATTTTCAAAATTAAATGTTGCGATTTAGAGTTGACAGACCGATTTTAACATTCATTATAAAAAGAGAAACTGAAAAGCTTCAATTTCGATTAAAACTAGATGCTGGGGTCAGTTGAAGGCGAAAGGAAAGTTAATGACTTGCACTTCTTAATTCCTTTTCTTGCTTTCCTTCTCTCTCTTTCATTTTCTCTTTCTCTATCTTTTTCTCTATCTATCTACAACTATTCCTCACTTCAATACTCACTCTCTATTCCTAGCTCTCTATTCAATTTTATAGTATTTTGTTACTTTTTCCTTTTCAAAATTGGTAAAGACTCTTTTGCATGACTCACTTTATCCTGCGTATCTTCTTACCAATTCAGTTCTCTTCATTCTTCCTCTATTCGCTCAGCTTTTTCGATCAGGTTTAAAGATTCAAAGTTCAACAACAGATACGGAACAGATCACTATTTCATTTACTGAGACCAAAAAAATGTTGCTATCATACTGCTATCCTCTATTATTATTTTTCTTTTCTTGTTTCATTTTCATTTGTGTCATCTATCGCTCAGGTTAGAAGTGGGTGTAGGCCATGAGTGTCGATGTCAGCCGAAATTTATTTTTATGTATTTCGTTATTTCTCTTATTTCTATTCACGTTCATTTTGCTATCTCACGACCCTGCAATATCTTCTCCACTTTTTCGTCTGACTGCTTTTGCTTTCGTGTCATTTCGCCAGAACTTCATTGGCAGGCACACGTAGGCTTTCCCGAACCTCTTTCCTGTCTCACAGCTTCACACTCTCTGTTCCACTATCTCTCTTTGAGTTTCCCTCTTTTTTGGGCTCTCTCTCTCAACTCTCATGCTTTTCTTATTACTTCTCATCCCTTCTCTAGTTTTTCACTCAAATTTAACTCGTTAAACACAAGTAGCAATAGCCACCTAAGCTTCAAACTTCAGTTATTGGCTGAAAAATTAGATATTAAGTGAGAAGGAAAAGCTATTCTGGGCATATGTATGACTTGTCAAAACAACAAAGTAGCTAATGATGAAGGATAAGCAATGTAGAAGTAACATGAGAATCAATAAATATGGAATACGTTCAGGAGATTGATCCAAAGTAAGAAAAAAGGTTTCTAGGCTTGTTCACAAGTTGAGTTTCTCTCAGAAAAACATTCGGTCTTCCAACATACACAAAAAGTCGTTGAAAGTTTCCATATATGATCTTGATAAATGGTTGTTCTCGTAAAACAACTTTTATTTCGAAGAATTCTCATTTCCTGTCGGAAAACAAATGCCGGATTTAAATTTATGGAAAGTATATTAGACCTGATGAATATGAAATGAAATCACATTGAGATGAGGAATAACGGGCGTTGAGTGATTTGAAGCTATAAAGCCTACAAGGCGACAGAAACGAAGAAAAGACAAGAGAGGTAGACGAACATAGGAAAAATAGAAAATAGTAGGTAACCAAGAGAGAGGGAACACGAGATGAGATATCAAGAGACCAGGTGAGAATTGACTGGTTTAGAAGCATCTCAATACAGTTTCGAAAAAAGAAATTTGGAAAACAAGGAGATGAGAGAACAGCTAAAGAGTAATGCCTCTATGACAGGAACATTCTTCAATTCTAAATATTCATCACGAAGAGAAGAAAGGCGGAAAAGCTCACAAAAGATCGAAAAGAAAAGTTTTTTTTTGCTTTCTTATCAAAAGTTTCCTATATAATGAAGAAACGATACGGTTATGGATTGATGGGAAGAACAAAATAGGAAGTTTGAATCAAACATCGAATTCGCTTAATCCATATAACAATCCTTGTTCTTCTGATTATAATGTTCTTTTGATAATCTTTTTTTCTTATTCTCTCTCCCTACTTTTCTTATGACTTTTTTCCAAGAAGTTTTGGCCTTTCGCCTCTGCTATTCCGCAAACTCATCCTTTTTTTTCTTCTTGTCTTCTACCGTCGATTAACTCTTAATGGCTGGAAATATGTGTTTCTGTTTCTCTCGTATTTACATATTGGAAGACACACTTCTATAAAATTTTTGTTATTGAGGAACTTCAAGTTGAGAAAACGTTTTTCGATTCTTTTCAAATATGAAATCTTATTATTGTAAAGTACTTAATCAGTGTAAAGTCATCAAATAGCGAACATACACTTCTTCTACGATCATTATTAATAAGGAAACATAGACTGAGAGCTGCGGTGAGTCCAACAGAGAATCAGATATCAACTCGCCCTATGTTTCTCACGTGATATGTCGCGTGAGTAGAGGGTTTCATCTAAAGAAGTTGAATCGAACGGCTGCATGGGCTGTGTGTTCCGTGTTCTCTTTCCTTCTCTGCTGTTCCATTCTCTCTGCATTTTTTTCTTTTTTTCTTTTCATTTTCTCTAAAACTCCAGCTTCTTTCAACTTATATTCCATACACCTATCAAAAGATAAAAATATTTCGAAGAGAGAAATGGAGGAAAAATTTAATTGATATTTGAAAATGAGCAGACAATTGCATTTGATTCAGAAATAACAAAAACAAAATAATTTAGTTGAATATAAAAAATGAAGATCTCCATAATTGATAGACTGGTTGACTTTAGGCAAGTTGTTTATGTTTTCGTTGACTTTTAGCTCCTTGTGGAATATCCTTGAAACGACAGTGTGTTGAAATGGCGGCCTCGCATGGCTCAGTCATCCAGATGAACCTCGAATATGTTTTGTTTCAAAAGATCATAAAAACATATTATACCAATCGTTTGCTTGCGAATCACGATATTTTCCATAAGTATAGTACTTTTGGCATTTAGGATTCACATATGGAACTTTTTGTAAGACCTACGATGATAAATGCATCAGGTAAGAGAGAGAGAGCAGAAAGACAAACTGATAAATCGAAGTCAGGCTCACAGCCTAAAGGACAAGCAATGCGTGTGGTAGAGTTTTGTGCTAATGTATTCCAGGATGTTTGAGGCATCGGCTCACGTCGACATCTTAAAAATATGTGAAAATGAGATGATGGAAAAAGATATTTTGCGAACTTGTAGTTTTTCGGATCTCTGGGAGGGTTAGCATCTGGAGCGATAACTAAGCAATCTCCATTACGGTTCACACAATCTACAGTACGTTTCTCTGTAATCAAATAATGAGTTAACAGGAGATTAAAAAAAATGTTCTCATACCCCATCTATTCCATATGAAATCGTCAGCAGCCGATACCACACTAGTGAGGGCACAGGTATATAGAATGTATTGTAACATTATGTTCATTTGAAGAATGTTTTTTCCGTATTTATATGTGAGTACAAAGCTCTGGTCTGCCTTCTCAAACGAGTTTGTTGCAGCTTAGAAATGCAGGAACAATAGCCAATTTATTATTATTATTATTATAATTATTATGCAACCACCATGTTTCCAAACCTGTCTAATCCGATCATTCCCAAACATCTTACACTTATATAAGAAAATACGAAAGATATTTATTGTTTTAAATAATTAACAAAACACTTCCTGTGAGAAATGAGAGTTTTGTTGATATAACATTATAATTTCCTCCCATTTCTCAGAAAGATTTATGAAAAGTTTGATGTCGGAACACCGCAATGCAGTTCGAAGGTTATTTTCTGTTGAGAACAACGTTCAGTTCTCCATAAATACCAATGTCCATCGCGGCTCATGGTGTTGTAGGTGTAGAAGCTGAAGTTTGAATAATTAAACTGTTCAAGTATGTCATATTATTCTCATACCGAATACATTTGCGGTTTCCATTTGGAAACTTTGAAATAACAGAATCACGATCTGCGGTGTCACACTCAATATCACATTCGTGGCGGCCGTTCTCTTCAAAAAAACCAAAAAGTGAATAGGATGATTGTATCTTACCATCTAGTTTGCAATGAGCTTGCTCATATGTACCGTTTTTCCCTTTGGATAACAGACAGTCATCCATGTCACATGTCAGAGTTCGTCTCTCTAAAAGGAAAAGTTTGCCAGAAATAGTGAAACGTATAAAATACCCCAAAGAATGAGTGAATCTACTGAATTAATAAGTAGAATGAAGATGAACAGTTCGCAACGCATAATCGAAATTTATGACGGATTTGATATTTTTAGAAAAGATATGGGAAACTTGATCAAGAATGGAAAATTTTTTCTTGTTCATCATGTTTTCCAGGTGTGGTTTGACCCTAATTGGAATAATTTGTTGAAAAAAAACTGAAGCATCAATTGATTAATTCATTCACCGAAAACATGAAAATAACAAATGAAAATCTTCAACAGCTCATGAACAGAATAGAGAGAAGAGGTAATGCCTAGAGAGGTACAGAAAAATTCAAGAGAACAGAATGAAGCTTGATGGTTCCATAGAGAAAATAGATTAAGCAATAGAAAGAACAAGTGAATAAAGGAGAAGTCCGAAAGCGGGCAGAGATTGAACTCGACGCTCTCACAGACAGAAAGAGGTCTCGCTTTTGTTGACGTTGGCTCTCAGAAGACATGATGAAGCTATAACAGCATAGTGTCGTCATTCTCATGTCTTGTTATCCAATAAATGTGCTTGTAATTGACATTCACCGGCTTTTGTGTCTCCTCACCTACACAATCTTTGCATTAACAAATATTTGAAAGAATAAGAGGATATATGAACGGAATTTCGGACATCAAGCTCCTTCCTATAAATTCAATTAAGATTTTCCTACTATAAAGCTCACAAACCACTGCTGTATCTCAACAATCTTGTACTTATTCTAAAGCTTTAGTACGGGCTATATTATTCCTGCTCACTTTCCACATCAAATGCACGTGACAGTTTCATGCTTGTACTTGTTTCAACAGCGCACCGGTTGTGCATAATGAGAAAGTCTTCATTTTCTCTTCGATTTCTTTTTCTGGTCAATCGCAGAGAAAAAAGTGGTTGTATAAAACATCAAAAACGTTTTTTTGTCTTTCTAAATTGTTGATATTTGTGTAGCCTCTTGAAATTTGCTTTTTCTACTCCCGACTCGGCCTTTGGCTATTTTATGTCCATTAAAAGAATTCATTTTTAGTTATAAAGCGTTTTATTTTCTTCTCATACTGTTCTCAGAATCCATATTTTCAGTTTTTCAATAGTATTCCTTGAGATTTTATATTTTTATCCTAGACAGTTTCAAAAATCTGAATGTGTGTGTGTGTGTGTGTGCGTGTGTGTGTGTGTATGTATGTGAGGCGTGCTGTTTGAATTACGTCTGATCGTCTTAAACCGTACGTTTAACTCATCATCTCTTAAGGCTTCTCTATTGCCTTCTTTTTCAATTTCGGCCTTGGTCGAAAGAAATGAAGTAAAACATCAAGAGAATAAAGCTTAAAAGAAGATTGCTCTGAGAGAATAAAAGGAAGATTTTTGCGGTCAAACGAATTGAAAACGTTCATGGGCGCACAGTAAACTGACCAATCGTTAGTTTAAGAATTAGAGAATGCGAAGAAGAAAGATATAATGTGAAGAAAAGATTCGATGTTCAAAAAGTTGAAATAGAGAGAGAACGTGAAGAGCTAGATGGCGGTAGTCAACTAGAACTCTCCGATGAGAGCTTCAGGGCTTCTAATGGGCCCAAAGAGCTCGAACACTCGAACTGTTCAGCAAGAGAAGAAAAGAAAGTAGAGCAGTGCTAGCAGACACTAGCGCACTCTATATTTTCTCGGATTAAGCCTTTTTTATATGAAAATTCTCAAGTTATTGTCTTACGTTTTTACTTGTTTTATCTTTGAACGTTTCTTAACATTACTTGAGCTGTTCATTCCAGAGAATTTGAATATTGATACGGTTCATTCTTTTTTTCAGTTTTTGGAATTGATTAATGATTGAGAACTTAGATGCAACTTCTTCATCTTCAGTACCTGGACCATCTCGATC
Source organism: Auanema freiburgensis (assembly GCA_030370435.1). NCBI lineage: Eukaryota > Metazoa > Nematoda > Chromadorea > Rhabditida > Rhabditidae > Auanema > Auanema freiburgense. The sequence goes on from CM059369.1 coordinate 3,701,984, forward strand.
CAGGCGAAGGTATATGCCCGGAAGTGCTCGGAGCAAAACTATAGAGCTCGGTACCCTTTCAGAAGTTGAAGAAGATTTATACCAAAATAGAAAAGGTTCGCATATATATGCGACACCGGGTAGCATATAATCAATTTTCCATTTATAGATATTACAAATCATTGCCCCTCTCCATTATCTCAAGATGATTCATGTATTGGTTCTGTTCGGCGTCCAAGTATGGGATCAGTTCGAAGTATCGCCCGCCATCTGAGCGAAAAGCATAAAGCCGAAAAAAGTTTCTTTTTTTTGGTTCCAACCATGTTTTTCTCTGTTTTAGATGCTAAACTTGAAAGGCAGAAAGAGTTCGAAACCACAAGTCAGAGTTTTGTTCCTAGTTCAACAACTGGACCTTCTAGTCACAGTGTGACAGACGGTAGTGAACGCGTCGGTCCTCCAATGGCAGCTCAAAGAAGAAATACAATTGCTTTAACGGCATCTCAAATTCGCCAAATCGAAGAAATAGATAATCGTCATTTTACTCAGGAAGGGACAGCACCTGCCTCAGTCCAACGAAGTGCAAGTGAACGAAGAGAGATGCGTGAGGTGAGTACATCAAAGACGATATTCTCCTTTTGATCAGTCGACACTAGTCTCGCTTTCATCTAAAATGCTCTGTCTGAGAAAATCTATTATATATTCCTTATTGGATTATATATTAAATGTGTGATGATTATCACAGAAGCAACTCTTAACAGCTACTTGGGTGTTCCTTTTTCTCAGTTCTCTACTTTTTCTTATTCACAAGGATAGTCTATACCTTCTATCTTCTTCACTTATATATAAATATATAACTGTGTATCTTAGAAACGCATACTCTTTTGATAATGTTTGTCTATCCAAATAAAGTAAAAGCCATACAATGCCGGTCAAATGAAGTAGTAGTGGAGGTCAGTACACAGCCATCTTCGCTTCTTACAATCATTGCCCATCATAAGAAATATATAATTTCCAATCAAATTCAGAATGATTTATTCTTGTTATTCTCCTGTGGTGAGTTCACTTTCGTTATGAAAACATTCTCATTTTAAATCCCGAAAAAGTAAACTTATTCTTGTACCTTTCACCTTCTCATCTCTTAGAATAACAAAATAACAAAAGAAATTGCTGTGTAGCGTGAAGGAATTCCGAAAAAAATTGAACTTTTCTAGTCTTTTGTTGTCAAAAAATATTATCTTTTTTTTTTCTCACCCCATAGTTGGCCAATGTAAACGAGGTTATGGGTGTAAGCTTCGACTTCTTTTCGAAACAATTCATTCTTTTATGTTGGGTATTAAACAAATCCTTTGCTTGCTTCTGTCTGTATTAGAAAAGTCAAACTATATGACTAAAGAAGAAAATTACTTTTTTTTAACACATTATTGCATTAACTTTACTACTTGAAGCCATTCACGAAATGGAGTCCAACGCATTCTGAAGAAAAGTGGTCTCTACCTCACAACGGGTCAGAATATCAACGTCAGCGACCCCCTTCAGTTATCTCGAGGTAAAAATTATTAAAATATATAATTCTATTACCTTTTTCAAGGCATCCAACAATAATAGGATCATGCCAGGATGGCAGTGGAAGAATATCAAGATCAGCTTCAGTTGTTGGACGTATGCTAGTATATGATCCTCGCACAATGTCATTAATTGATCCCCGAATTCAAACAGAATCAAGAATTGATCCTAGGTTCTAAAACCGTTATCGGCTTACTCAGGAAATTTTCTTTTCAGATTTGGAGAAATGGCTGTACCGATATGGTTACCATCTCCCTCCGGTCACCCTCTATACATTCCTGTTGGAACAGCTTCATCTGACATTCCATATGCAACACATAAACTCTATCGAAGGAAAGAGAAAACTTCAGTTTGTTGTGAAGTATGTTGTGGAGGAATAGCTCAATTATTGTGGACAATCATTTGCATTATACTGATGGGGCTAGTCTCAACGCTTGTTTTAGCTTTATTCTATATATAACACAACTCGAAACTTGAAAAAAAAAATAAAATTTGTTTGTTTCTATTTGTTTTTTTGTTTGTGTTTGTGAAGATTTTCGTTATCATTTGGGAAAACAGTTTCTATGAACAGTTTGACAAGCTTTATACATTTTTTTCTTCTTTCGCTCTATAGTTTGGTCTCCGCTATGTGATGTGAGAAAAATCAGAAGCCGCTGCTTATTGAACGCTTAGCAGTAGCCTTGGTGTTTTCGTTAGCTGCCAGAACAGTTTCTTTTCGACTAATTGTTCTGCTCTTCGATAATGGTGAACTGAACTTGGTGTTTGAAATGAAAATCATAAATAGCTGAGAAAGTAGGAAAACAAATTCTATCAAACAAATTGCAGATATGCCCATAAGAATTCCAAGAAGACCACCCAGTCGAGACAAGAACGAAGTTACCTGCAAAACCCGGGGTTTTTTTTTCGATAAACAAAGTGATTACCCCAAACGCTTCTGTTTCTACAAACCCGAAAACAACTAAAGTTGGGAGTGTTGTTCTGAGAAGAACCTTGTCTTCCTCCTCTTCATAACATTCTGATTGAGCTATACCAGTTTTAGACTCGCAAGAAGCTTTCTAAATACTCAATGACGAACATACTACTTGAATAGCCAACTGACTTTGGATACATAAATTGATTCTGAGAATGCTACGTTGTAAACGGTGTTCGAGCAAGGTAAAGGACAATAACATTCACTCCATTTCGAAGGATCTCCTCTAGAGGCCGAAGTCTCTTCGATACATAAGCCTAAAACTTCCTAGTTTTTCAAGTTCTAGTTATGAAATCTACGTTCTGATAGAGAGCAGGATGTCTCAGTTTCAGGAGCAGGATACCTAGGATCCATACAACCACAAGCTTCTTTGATAATATCTTGATAACAAGATCTTAAACAGCCCTGAAATACTTTGACTATCAGGCTACGAGATTATTCAACTTACATCTGTAGTATATGTACCTCCATAATAGTATGATTTCACTTCTTTTATATTTTTGACACAACGACCAAATCTTCCTCCTAACCGTTGATAATATATCTTCAATTCAAGAAAGTCTAACATGATTGTATGAAGACATTACCGGCTGAACATTCATTTGAATCAAGTTATTAGGCCTGCAGTTGATTCTTGGAGATTCGGCGAATATGGACTCGTCCCAGTTGTGTGTGAAAACCATGATGGCAGCTGTCTCAATCCAGGGAAGGTATTCACTCTGCTGAACATTTGTTTGAAGCTCCAAGCCTACAAAGAAAAGAATAGAAATGAAACACCAGGAACAAGATGAATCACACCTCCTGTTATCCCAGAACCTCTGGCCTTATACAATGTCGAGCTGTTCAGATGATTGAAAGTGAAGCAGTTCCCGAGTACTTTATCATTCCATCTGATAAAGTCAGAACTGGAACAACTTCTTAATTTCTTGTGAATATCGAAGTAACATACCGCACGTCGATTAACTTCTCTTCATAGGCCACCCAAATAAAAATATCGTCATAATCCCAACTCAAGTCCATTCTCTCTTCCAGCGGATAGCCGCCAATCAAAAAGGGAATAATGTCTCTCACTACAGTAGGATCACTCATAAGTTCTTCTGTTAACTAAAAAAAAGCCGTGACTCACAGAATTAGAAAGCCTCACTACCCTATCCAAATCATCCGGGTGAACATTTCCATGTGTACTATTCAATATTTCATATATAATCTTATCTGAATGGAATATTCATCTGAAAACAGCGCTCATCCTACTTATATTGCACTCCGCTCCCATCCAGGTTTCTCCACAAACACACTCGTAGCTCCCATAAGTGTTAACACATATGGCTTGTGGATCTTTCCTATTGCATATAGTTGAATCCAGAGCACATTCATCAACATCTTAGTAGTGACATATACACATAGGGAATATCATGTAGACAAAGCAAACCTTCCCCACAGTTAACACCTTGAAACTCTTTAGTACAATCACATGTATAGGTGAGACTAGGGCCATTCTCACAAGTTCCTCCATTCTCACAAACTGGCTGATCACAAGCGAATAATTCTGACAGAGTAGCAATATAATCAGAATGATACCATACACGTACGAGTTTCGCAGCGTTGCCCAGTGTAGTCGATCACGCATGAGCAAGAAAAAGTACTTTCCAGTTCATTCGGGACATTAGTACAGGTGCCTCCGTTAAGACACTGATTTTCATAGCAAGCGTCGAAAACTGAACGAAACTGTTCGTAGGCTTGAGACTATATAATGAATTACTTTCGCAAGTGGCTCCCGTGTATAAGTTGAGGCACTGACATTCAAAACCAACAGCTGTAGATAAGCATGTTCCTCCATTTTGGCATGGACCCGTAGCACATACATCATCTCCTGATATGAAATGTTATTTCATACAGAGTGTTCACACAAACCACAAGATTCTAAAGAAACGCGGTCGTCTGGGCAACGACAGAAAGCTCCAGTAGTGTCATCAGTAACTTCACAGTTTCCGATTCCACACGATTTTGATGAACAAGGAGAAATCGAAGCAGCTTAAGGGAAAAATAAAATTTTGTCAAATCTAGAAAGATACGCGAAGAACAAGTAGAGTCTGTATACTCCTTGAAGCAAACACATGCCGAAGTAGAAGCGTCTACATTATAACAAACTCCATTTGATGAGCAAGGGTTGTTCGCTTCACATGCAGCTAAACGAGATAAGCAAATGAGCATGCTACCAAGATAAACTAACTCTGTATGAAGTAAACAGGCTGCATTTCCGCTTGCATACTAGTTCCTGACTTACAATCAGTCAAAACTATAATGAACCGTACTATCAATTGTAGAAAATACTTCGAACGTACGAAATTCTAGTAGAGATGTTAGTAAACCTGAAGCTGTATATTCTGTAACAAGTTCATTGGTAGTTGAAAACCAGCACTGTCTATTTTTATGATAATATGCTGAAAGTGTTTCGATTAATACTGTCAGATCAGTATGAACTTTACTAGAATATCTATACGTAGATGTCGGATAACTTTTCAAATAGTCTTGAAGGAAATTTCTGCAGCTAGGTCCACTGTTTGCTGACCCTGTTGAATGTAAGTAATAATTAGGAGAAGCAAAATTGTAATTGGGCTGGCTGAAACATTTCACGTATGTACTGGTAGCTGTAAAAAAGAATAGACAAAGCTGATCATTTTCCAGATAAGATACCATCTTGGGACGTTTCACAATTCACTCCCACATACCCAACTGGACATTTACAGATTGCCGTACGTTGTTCGTCTAAGATTTCGCATATTCCACCATTTTGACATTTGTTAGCACATAGATCCCCGTCATCTTGAATGCAATCAAAGGTTTATCTTGTAACACAAGTGTACATTGACATTGGTTTCCATATGTATTAGTTTGGCAGCTGCATTGATAATCTCCATTTACAACGGAGCAATCCCCTCTGTCTAAGCACGGGATTGTTGAGCATGGGCTTGAGCTAGCTAAAAATAAGTATATCCTCTTCAGGAAACAGCAAAGGGCAGTACCAATTGAACAGCTTGGAGGAGCCCAGCCTGTTGCACAACCACACTTTGGTGCATTGGAAACCAATGAACACTCCCATTGACCATCGGAAGGACATGTCATTTCCGCACAGCTTGAAGGAGCTGAAGCGTATTTTTAAAGTGTCCGTTCATTTCTATACATTACCATCACATTCAGTTGCCGAAGTTTTTGATGTGCCTTCAGGGCACACGCAATTTGTGCATGATATTTCATTATTGCTGCAAACGTTACATTCTCAAGTTAAGAAAATGCGGAACAAACGAGTTTGCTATCTGGTTTTCAGGATAACAATATCCAAAGTTAGTACAACCATGGGGAGGGTCAACAGTATTGAGATTCTGAAATCTTGTAGATAGCATGGAAAAAAATTCTATTAGAGATACCGTTGCCACAGAGAATTGTATAATAGCTAACAGAAATGAGACAAGATCCTTCATTACCTTAGTAGGAATGTTTTCATGACAGTAGAAACTAAGCTTTTCATTCTTGAAGATAAGATTTTTCAGGATTTCTAGAAGTGCTTGACATTCTTCGGTATATATGAGAGAGAATATCCTTGGCAACAATATGCACGTTTGACTTTGTGAACAATGTGAGTTGCTTCCCAAACGTTCCTTGGGAATTTTTAATTGGGCGAAAACGTGCTAGTGAAAGGAAGAGGCTTCAACAACGTTTTCGTAAGAATCGCTAATCGCAAAAAATGCTGGAAAACAAATTCCGTCTTAGTTCATAACCTTTGAAGATAATAAATAATTCATTTCAGAACTATCTGACTATAAACACAGGCAACATCGTATAAGTACAGAAATATAAGCTGGTTCACACACCTATTTAAACTGTTAATATGATACATTCTAAACTAATTGTAAACCTAATCTTATGATAAAATCAATCAAATATAATACATAAACTGTCCATTATAGAAAAAAATTCTTAGCTTCATGCAGTTTCGACATGTAAGTTATCGAAGAAACTCACATCTTCGTTCCTTTTCTCCAGAACACAACGAGCGAGATACAGTAGAATCTGAAATATAGTTCGCCTCAAATGACTGTCCGTTGCGAAACCTCAATTGATGCAGCGCCTGGTTCTGCAAGGTTAGTCTCCCAATGCTTAACATCCATATCTCTGGCCAGATTAGGTCCCATACTTTCTACTATTCGTTCCCCTTCGGAGAAATTATTGCCCAATAATACACAAGGTGTTCTCTAGAGATAAGAATAATTCGAGTGGCACGAAATTTATGCTATACCAAGAGTTTGGAGATGTGTCTATGAGTGGTCATCACATTTAATAAACTTGGGGAATCTGTACATGAATATAAAAGAACTGCTGCATCTGATGCTCTTATAAAAGAATCCCAAGTATGGTTAGAGCCTTCTACCTGCAACAACGCCTGAATTATAGCATGCAGTTCATACTCACGTATGAAACAGCATCTATGATGTCTATCACATAAGTTTTATTCGGAGTTGTGAGCGCCTGGAAACACTCAACAGTTTGTAGAAAAACTTTCTGATTACCATTGTCATCATATGAGCTAAAGATCGAGTACTGATTTGTAATCCACTCCACATAGTACGTTCAGCTAAACCCACCATCCGAGCATACTTACGAAAATACTTTTCAACTGATAGGGCAACATTGTCCAGCTAAACAACATAATGAAGGTACTTATTGTTTCAGAACCTACAAATGTCGTTTTCCCTACGCCGCTTTTTCCGAAAACTACAACAGTGATCTCTTCTCCAGCCTCGATTTTTTGAAAAAGACTTCCGGTCCCGTCGTACAAACACACTTGACCGTAAGGTGGAGCCAATCCGTTGGCTTCCTTTTTGCTATTACCCATTGAAGGGAAAACATTTTCTAAGAACTTACACTACTAAGCATTAAACTCATCACTAACTTTTACGGAACGAGAGCAATCGCTTCCATAATGATTTAGATTTGCTTGATACATCACTTTCATCAATAGTAGCTGGAACGGTTTCTGCAAAAGTCAATAACAGTACTAAGTATATCAGCAGCATCGATACCACTTGCTCTTCGTTTAGAACGACTTCTTCTGATTACACCTATACTTCGTCTGAACATTGATGTTCGCTGAAAATGAAGATAAAAGCAATTGGGAAAACTATTAAACATACACTAAAAGTAGCTTTTGCCGAAATATCGTCATCATCAAGCGTTCTAGTAAACGTAGCTGTTGAGAATATTAAAGATAATCAAAAGCTTGCTGAAAAAAACCTGATCTCCTTTGCATAGCCTTACGTATGAAAGGTTTATGTTCTTCTGACATTACCGAGTCCGAATCAGAATCTAATCTAAAGCACAGGTGTAACCTACAAATACTCCGGAGTTGTTTTATACCTATTCAATGGCATCGATCTATCCAACTCATGCATAATAGGCTGTACTAATGAACTCCTCAAGGGACGAGCAGTTAAAGGCGGAGGAGAAAGACGTCTCAACGTATCCATACAAGAAGTATTGGAACTTCAATTTTTTGAATGTGAGATAATATTCTAAAAATCCTTACTCATTGAGGTAAACAACATCATCTTTATCTGAGAACCGGCATCGCCTGGATTTTGTACTAGAAGTTTCTGCATCGTTTTCAGACTTTGAAAAGGTTCAGTTATGCAGTACGGAACAAAAAATAAAACCTCATCGGTCGTTTCATCACACACCGGAGAGCTATCTTGAGCCTGCAACTTTTCATTAAAAACCATTGTCTCATACTTTTTTCTATGTTCCTCGACGACCTATAGAATAATTTTGGCGGACCGACAAGATAGAAACCTAACATTTTGTAAAGAAATATTGATTATTGTCTTCTCAGCTGGACTTCTACAAACGGGACAGTTATCGTGCTTTTCAAGCCAGGATACAATGCAACCGGAGCAAAATGAGTGACCACAATCAAGCATTGATGGCTGAACAAGAAAATGGAAAAGAAAACTAACAAAAGGAAAATACCTTTGTGAATAACAACATGCAAATTGGGCAGGTTAAGTTACTTTTAATGACACCTTTATCCAGCATCGTTTCAGTCATTTTTCTTAAATATGAACTTCAATTATTACACACCAGACATCTTTCGGAAAGAAAAGTGTTTAAGCTGTTGAAATATTCAAAAAAAAAGTGAGACGATGAGAGGTGCTCATTGTGTTTTCAAATGTTAGCATTAGAGCACAAAACAGCGAGAACAATAATATTTCATACTGTAGATTGTCTAAAACAGTATTCTTTACCGCCATTAGATTGGGAAGGAAAATTGTAATCGTCACGTGATATGTTGACGTCATGCTATTCATGCCTACGTACTCTGAATCATTTTCATTTGTCGGTGCGCTCAGATTGGTTGAACTTATCAGCGCGGAAGGGTTCTCTCCTGACGATTTACGTCATTTTAATAATATAACTGAACAGCCGTTATCAATCAAAATCTGCACAGATTTTGCAAATAATTTCATTTCATTTTCAACAGTTGGATTAGTTAAACATTTCAGATAAAGCATCTCCGCGATAAGTTATAGCGTCCTACTAAGCATCGTCCCGGACAATAGCAGTTCGTATGACATAGACCACCAGCTCTGCATGTTTTCTTCTGAAATGAAATTGGTTAATTTTGATGAAAAACAAGAATTATGACTAATTGAACCGTTATAGTCTTATATGGTACGCTAGCTCTCATCACAAGAGATTCCTCCAACTGTAAAACCATATTAAGAAGCTGAGCGAACAGAAAACACTTACTGGTATGATGTTGATGTCGTCCGGTTGATTATCAGTAAAAATCTATAAAAAGAAGATAAAATAATCTTTTTTGTAAGAGTAGTATAATACCATAGCAGATTTGACAATGCTCAAGAGGCTGCAGATGAGTAGAAGCCGCATAACCATTGTTCTTCAAATTATCTGAATATAGAGGTTGAAAAGAATAAGAAAGAAAAAGAAAAAATGAAGTTAAATAGTACAAAACTCATGAATAATTCTGAAATTTGAATATTTTTATTTTCTCCGTAAAGAAAACAACAGGTGAAACGTGAACTGAAATTTGAAATCGTTTGATTCATTACGTCAAGCTCATTGCTAACATTAATCTAGAAACGAAAATGGAATATCTCAAGAAATTGTAATATATTATTGGTTCAAGTTTACAAGAGTAGAATCCAATACCAAAAACTAAAAATCGCCTTATTTCTCCAGAATGGACTGGAGTTCTGAACTCACTACTTTGAGAGAGACAGGTTGCGGGAAGTGAAAAGCGGAATTGAAAAGATTCACATTTCTTCTGAAGTCATGAGAGAAAAATAATTTTTCATTCAAATTTTCAAATGAATTGGGAGAGCAGGAAAAAACTGCGGAATTAAAAGGGATGATGTAAACGGGATTTTAATAATTAAAACGATAATGGAGGATAAGAGGAAAGAAAAACGGATGAAGTAAAGAAATATAATTTGCCTCTCATTATCGCTTTCAAAAGTATAAATATGAAATGAGAATGTGAACAGAACTAAGGGGGTTGGGTGGGAGGAGAATACCCAATTTGAAAATGATGAGGTACTCCGGAAGGAAGTTGAAATTACTTAATTGGATACTCGTATTAAATAATTATGACAAAATGTTGTATTCAAGCTGCATTCATTATTGGTCTCTTGGACGCTCTATTTCAATGTTGAGCGTGAGCATGCGTCTGTTTTCATTAAAATTCTAATTTAAAAATTGTTTTATTGGAATCGCAAATGCAAAATACAAATATCTTGTTATTATGAACCCTTTTTTGGAGTGTATGAACGAGAGAAATTATGAAGACCCATCCGATACAACATGCGAGAGCCGGTCAAATGTGAGAACGTTTCCATCATCTTCGAGATGCAGGACGAGGAGTTCGATTGAACGATGTTGTCGGCCGGTTACTTTCTTTCTGTTCCAAGTCCTTGAAAACGTTTGTTATGTAATACTTGTAAATGTTCTCATATTTCTTTAGTTAACAAAAAAAACGAAGAAGGATAACCTTTAACTTCCACTTGATTATTGCTTTTTTCTCTTCAGCAGTCCTTTTAAGCTTTTCCTCCAATTTCGCAGCTCCATCAAGTGAATTCTTTTCTTCCTTCAAAAGTTCAATTTGCAGCCTTACACTACAAATGATTCTATGTGTTGCGTACCTCAGTTATTTTTGTGTTAACAACTAAACTGCGAGCTCTTTTGTTTGTTCCCGTTGGACGAGAGTATTTCAATAGATACATCAAACGATTAGACGGTGAAAGAGATAGTTCAAGCATAAGAATTACTTGAGCCCACTTAAAAAAGTTCTGATGAACCAATGTTTCAGATCCCGACTAACTTGTCTTTTATACTCTTTCTTCGTTCGAAAAATAGCTTCGTATGTTCTTGTCATCATAGCAATAAGTAGGTTGAACTGTAATATAGATACCCCCATTTCGAAGATTAGAAAAACACTCTGAATGTAAAGAAGTGTTTCGGTACGCTGTTTGAATGATACTTTTCCTATCCAGAACATTATATTGGCAGGACAGAGAGCCAAGTTACGATAAAGTACGGTAAACTCTCCGATCGTGAGAATGAAGGTTCGAATGAAAGCTTCTACTGGACCTTGAATTACATTTTCAAAGATGAGAGCCTTAATTGTTAATCAATTAGGAAGTTAGTTCTTTCAGAAAAACCTGATCGAAGCTGGTTCTCTGAGCAGGGGAAAGGGCGTTTTTATATGTATCGTTATTCCTATATTTTTCAGCTTCATTTTTCACTCTTTCACAAGAAAGAAATACCAAATAGAAGGCTGAGAGAGCATTTAGTTTCTTTAACAGAAGTAAATACCTTGCGAAAAGCCGACTAAGAAGATGCCATAGATGAAAATGAATCTTCGAATATCAGTTGCAATGATTGTATAGACCATCAGGACAAAAGGTCCAACGAAGTTGATTGCTCTGAATAATTAAAATTCCCAGTAAATCAAATAAAACTAACCGACAATAGAATAGAAAATGGATTGTTGTCATAAGTACTGTAATACAAGCCAAAATGTTGTCCACTATTAACAAGTGAGCTGATAATCTACATGATGATCGTATAATCACAGTGAACAGAATAAACAAGAATGAAGTCTTATAAGCTATCTTGGCGGGAAAAGCTTTCTATGAATCTTTATTTCATTTGATTCAAGAATAAGTTCACAAACCAAAATGTTCCACCATTTACTTGCACCAATATAACGGATATCTTGAACGTCGAGGAATATTTGAACCATTACACTCAACAAAACACACATTTCAGCAGCTAAGCGAATCTATAATAAAATTCATAGAACGTGCCCTATTCATATTTCACTACATGGTTTTCCCAATCGCTTGAACTCCCATAATTCAGTAAATGACACTGAACATCCTCTGGGTCTAAAAATGTTCGAGTGTAAAGAGAGCATTGTCACAGAATTTAACTCCATAGAACAGCTGAGTAAGTTCCATTAGCAAAAGGGATAAACGGAATTCTCATTGGTCCTGTACTGCTTGAAACGGTCGTCCACTTTGTGGCTGCATATCCATATTTGGTAATCCAACCATCGGTTGAAAGCTTGAATTAACATTACATGGTTTCACTTTTTGAAGCAACAAATATAACTCACAGAAGTAGAAAACGAAATAGGGCGTAAGAAGAAAGCTAACGTGACCAATGTCCAATGGAGACAGAATGCTAGAACAGATTGTGCTAGCCTAGAACAAAAGCAGTATGTACTTCATATTGGGTGAGTGATTTAATAAAAATTGAAATTTTTTGTCCTAGAAGCAAAGAACTTAAAGGTTTTGAACATGATCTTTGACTTTCCCTTGTTTCATTAATTAAGCTTTGTGAACACTCATAGTCAAAAATTTCTTGAGATGTTTTAATCTCCTTTTTGTTCTTTGAGAAATACAAACTTCGCTTTCCCAAACGCTTTCCATTTCTCTTCCAACAACTCCTCCAACAAGCCATCAAGGAGCTCCAGGTGTTCGGGAGTTTCCTAGACAACAATAAATCATTGAATGAATAACAACAAGCTCTTTGTTTTTTGAATAACCTACTATCTCAAACAGAGACATTTGGTAGAAGAACTTGATAAGAGTAATGTTAGCTAAGCCATACCCCGTATACCACCAATGACAAAGCACTGTTTTCATTCAAATCTCCTGTCGATTCATTGATAGTGTCGATTTTGGCTAAAGGGTAAGCTGTCGATGAAGCATCTCCATACGCCCATACCCTCTCTCCTTCTATTTCCAGAATTTCCGTAAACATCTAAAAGTAAACGAAAATAGATAAATGTGAGATTAGTCAATTAAACCCTCTTTTTAGCCATCTTAGCAGCTAAAGTCAATGGAGTTAAGTTCTGTTTGTTGCTCATTCGGAGACTTGCGCCATTCTCTAAAGCTACTCGGAACATATTCTGAAAATGTTCAAATCAACTGGGAGGAATAGATGTAACAGACCATGTTTTCATGAATTACACACATGTGAAGAACAGTGTTTCCATTAGTATCCTGAGCATTCGGGTTGGCTTTTTTAGCCAGCAGGAGACGATAACAGTCAGGCTGGTTCATGCAAGCAGCAAAAGATAATGGGTACTCTCCGAAGTACATGGTTCTGAATATGAGAATGATCTGTCCACACTTATATCTGTGTGTTCACCCTGTATAGTTAGTCTTGGCACTTAGTTCAACATATTCGTGTTCCAACGAATCTGTACGAGTTGCTTTCTGATCATCTGCACAAAAAAAAGCTCCATAACATCTTAAATACACCTATAGACAACAAAGCAACACAACCACACAATATGAACCTTGTATTAACATCAGCTCCTCTTTTCAGTAAAGTATAAGCCATTTTGACATCTTGGTTGACAATGGATTGATGAAGTAATGTTAAACCTAAAACAGTTAGGTTTGTGATTAAATATAAATTCAAGGATACCGTAGTAATCCTCTGAGACGTTTATATCGTTCACTAATTTTGGATAAGAATCTAGAATTTTCAAAGCTAGTTTGTTGTGCATATCAGTTCCCTGTAGGAGACAAATCCCTATGATTGTCTCACCCATGGACCCTTCAAGCAAATCAAAACCTGAATTTAAGAAAAGCTTCGTCTACCTCGCTCATCCAATTTCCATGTTATATCACGATATTTAGACTCGCCTTTTCCTCCTTTGCCACCACCGTCCAAAAGTTTTAAAGCTGCAAGGTTTTTCCCTTACGAGTATGAATTATGCTAAGCAAACCTTTTTTTAAATCTCCGACGTTTTCACCTTCTTGGTTGAAATCATCCAACACATTCGGACCACTTTTTCCTTTTCCTTTCTTTCTTGAAAATGCTCCAAGTCGTTCGTTCCTCTCCTGAACCAGCATATTCTGTTTACAAGTATTATGTTATGGTCAGACCTTGTTACGTAGTTTCACAAGTTCAGTTACGGTGCAGACTTTTCCTTTACCTTGGTTATACATAAAGTCCCTGACTTTTGTATCAATGTAAGCGTCCAGGATGGAAGTGTCTCCACTTGTTAGAGCATATCTGAGAAAGAACGCTCACATTATTTTCGATTCTTGTAACAGAAATTTCGGAAATGGAGTTTTTACCACAAAATTCGAATATTTTCTTTCTTTATTTTTATTCATATAGTGTGAAGAAATATACTCTTTCATGCTCATACTAGTATAAACAGAACTTCAAAACATTCTCTATTGCAGAAGAATAGTTTGGAACTTGCCTGAACCAAGGTATGAGCTCGCCACCACCATGCATATCGACAAGTCGATATAGTTTACGATCTTCTTGTAATCGGCCCATACCTTGGACTTTCTGTTCCTGTGAATGACCAGAACCCATTTTTCTGGAATAGTTTCTCATAAACTATTGACAAAGATTGAGTAATGCAATAAAATTAAGTAGATGTTCTCAACGAATGATAAAGCGTAGTGAATGCTGGACATTACATACATCTATCCGAACGAACAAAACTGAGAATTGACGTCTTGACAATATGCAGGAATCATAGATTGAAACTCGCAGTTACCGTAACCTCAATGCAGTAACATCAAGATAGCCATATGAAGTTCTATGAGAACTAATATAACGATTACATCCATTTATACAGAAACAATTTAAGAATACGAGAAGCTTATTCAAAAGAAATATTTTTTAAATTCTTTGATGTATAAGAAATCTTGAAGGTTGGACGTCGAGCGAAGGCACGACATCTGGTGAGAAATTGTGGTGTGTTGCTTAGGTAACGCGAGTGTTTTCGAGAATTTTGATTACTATCGTCAAATATGGAATGTCTTGGAAATAAAAATTGAATTAACTGTTCATTTCAAATTAAATTGAGGAAAACGAAATGAAGTTTACTGTTTTAGTTCGACTAGTGGAATCGTTCAGAACCTTCGTTAAACTCGTATTTTGATCCATTAATGAGAAGGAGAGCGACCCAATCATTTCATGTATTCCTAGGCAGAGTAACAACAGACATTTTTCAAAGCAAAAAGAAATATATTCAGAGTTCGACAGTTTTATTACACAACTCAACAACGAGTTTCATGAATTTCACATACACATTGTTAAGATATGCTCAATGAAATATGCATATGGCGTTCACATCATATCGGACAATGTTCTTTCCACCATCTGCAAAAAATGTTTTTCTCAAACATTTGTGAATTACTCTAACTTGTCTTTTATCCGCAACCCTCCTCCTTATATCTTTTATTTCATGTTCTCTCTCAGCTTTGACTGTTGTTACTAAATGAACTACTGATTTTGCACGATTTACAGCTGATTCCCTCTGGATTATACATAGTTCTAACTCCTAAATTATATAGGTTTATGTTTTACATTTCTCCGACTCTCAACCCTCTCGGTTTTTTTTGCTCTCTTCATCAAATCTCCATATAAGTTTCTTAGACGGCGGAGGTTTACCCGTTCCACTTCGCGCAGACTTTCTGCTTCCTCCACATTTACATCTCCTAGCATTCGAATTTTAGTTTTCAAAGCCGACAAATTGTTCCTGTAATGGTTCAATCATGAATTAATATGGAAAACCCTTTCTACCTCAGACTTTCTGCTTTCTGTCTAAGCTGATCGTTTTGGAGAACTTGCTTTCTGATGGCTTCTTTCACTAACTCAACCTTTCTTTCCTTCTCCGTTTTGTCCTTATTTTGACCAGTACTTTCTATGTTAAAAACTTCCAACTTTGCAACTTCTAAATGACCAAGACAAGTTTTCACAAATTTCAGGTCGAAAACCTCTGCATAAAGTTTCTTTCACTTCTTCAGCTTTCCTCAAATCAGCTGTTAATCTTTCATTGTCTTTCAATATGTTTTCCACTTTGGAGCTTAGAAGATTTTTCTTAAGCAATACTTATTACTCCAGATTGTTAACTATGATGAACCTTTTCCTTGAGAGATTGAATCTTGAACTCGAGAGCAATCTGTTCTCTTCTCAGGTTTAAAAACGATTTTTTCATGCTTGGAATCAAGTTTGTGTCTTTAGCCTTCGAGTCTACCAGAGAACTTTTTGTGGTCAATGAAAAACCCTGAAGTTGAGCATACTGAGAATGGAACGCTAGGAAACTTGCAATTTGCTTTCTTTTGTTCATTAATTTTCTTGCTATGCTCTCATTTTTCTTTGTGATGTCCTTTAGGTTTTTATCGAAATCTGAGTCTGATTCCAACTGGAAAGCTGAAAATAGATCACAGCTCCTGTTGAAATGTCTAACCTCTGACAGGTCGCTCTCCTCTTTTAAGCATTTCTTTTTTTTTAATTCCTTATACTTTTTTTCCATTTTTGTCAACGTCTGAAATGTTGTTTTATAAACTAATCCGAGAAAGTCTTACGTTTGTCTCATTTTTCAGAAACTGATCGCATTTTTGGATTTCATCTTCTTCCTGTTGCAACACTAACTTCGTTCGTTCAATACTTCGACGTAATTCGTCCATATACTCGTCATTCATTTTGTTTAACTTCTGAATATTCTCATAAAAAGTTAATGATTTGAGATATAAACAACAACCTTCAATCGTTTCTTTCTTTCACCGACGTCGCTTTCCAATCTTGTTATTCTAAACTTTTACCTTTGAGTGTAGTTCTTAATTAGTTCGTGATTCACCTCATATCTTTATCTTTAAGGTTACTTAACAGATTGCTGAATTCATCCCTAATTTGTACACTTTCTCTTTCAAAAACGTCCATCTGTTCTTTCAAATCAACTGCCTCAGAGGTCTGTTCAACACGCCTTTTGATTTCTTTCGTCAACAGCTCTTCTAGCAATGCTTGGCTTTCCTCAGCTAAAGAAATGTCTGCTCGCAGTCTTTCGATGGCAGAATCCTCAAATTTTCTCAAACTTCTTACTGCAGAAGTTCACTAACTTGAGCAGTTTTTTTTCTGACTGAATCCTCCACATCTTCACGCACTTTGTCCAAAATAGATCGTAGACTGCGAGTTTCTTGTAAGATATTTTCTTTTCTAGCTTCATTTATTAATTCGCTGATCATATTTGTCTTGCCAATGATTTCATTTTGGAGCTCGAGGTCTGGAATTATAAAAAAAATCAAGAATATACAATGGGTTTTCCACTTTTTTTCTTATAATTCTCCAATTTCAGCTGCACATCTTCCCCATCTTCGTCTCCAGCCACATTCATCTCGGAATCTTTTGTTTTTTCCGTCTTCGGGGTTCTGTCTTCTTCTTCTATTTTCCTTTGCAGGTGCAAAACTTTGATTGTTAAACCCTTTGTGAGGGTTTTCTTCTCGCTACGTTGCTCTTTGATCTTCTTGATTCTTTCTCTCTGGAACATGAAGGACAATCAGTGTGTTCATTAGATAGAATTAGAATAATTTCGAGAAAAAATCAAAATCAAGCTCAGAGCGCATCTGTGTCAACTACGAACCATTCGCTGTATTTCCTCATCCAAATTTCGATTCACTTCCTCAAGATGGTTCTCCAACTCATTACGATACTTTTCCAATCTCTTCATAAAAGAATAATAAAATTTGATTGATCTTAAACTTACTTTTAAATTGCTCATATTACTAACACACACACATACTACATTTTCAGCAGCAGCTGCTATTTCTTGGTATGCCTTTTACGGTAACTAAGCAACACTTTATGAGAAAATAGGAACCAAGCATGAACTATTTTACATCAATTTCTAGAGGTAAAATTTTTTCCAAGTACTAATATACTGGAGTATATATATATATATATATATATATATATATATATATATATATATATATATATATATATACATGTATATATATTTATCAACACTTATTGCTATAACAAACTTCTAGGTTCAAGTTCCCTAGTCAGAACCATTCATTGCTTTGAAAAAACTATCACGTTTCCTTTTCGAGACCATGCTTAATAGATAATTGTCTGCTTTCAACAGAGCTGGACTGCTAGGGCTTAAGTAACAATTCGGCATTATGTTAACGAGCTTGACTTTGGCTTTTGGGGCAACAAACCCTGTTAGAAAAACATCATCCAGCTGTAACAGTAAGAAGCCTTCAAAAAAAAGGGAAAGAATAATATACCCATAAGTAATCAAAGTATTGCACGTTTCTTAGTATGTCAGTTATGGCTTGAGAAGATATGAAGTAACCAGAACCGCTACAGAAGTCTGGCCAATATCTCTGATTGAAACGTCTCGTCACAGACCTATAAAGATATGTGTGGACATAACACATAGAAACTTACCATTTGCCCATGGCACTGTGAGAAATTGGAGATTCATGGAACATGCAACAAAAGATCTCAGAGTTCGTGGAACTGTTTCTCCAGAACTCGAGATCTAAGGTTTTCATTAATTTTATGCTTTCGATAAATTTGCTTATTCTTGCTATATTGAAGACGATGTCATCATCAATTTTTAAAACCATGCCCACATCACGGCATTTGGTATCGATATATCTCATATGAGATAGTTGCTGAAAAGGGAAAAGTAGAAACCTTTTTTGAGATAAAATCAACTTTTAATGTCAAATTATGATAACTATCAATGAAATCTGTTTGTAAAATATCACCAAACTTCTCATTCTCACGACGTATCAACATGTTCCCGCTTTCGCTTAATGATAAGCCGACTGAAAACATCAAGTCGAAGCCATACTAGATATATTGATGAGATTATGTAATTAACAGAAAATTAACTTTCGCTTTTTGACTGCCAATGTTATTCCTATACCATTGTCTGCTTAATTCGTCGGAACAAGCGACTTGAACGACTATAAGGAATTTTAAGTTCTCGCATGATACGAGATTAGGTTCCAAAATCACATCACGTATTTTCAAACTCTGAAAACCAGATGAATGTTATCTTTATGAGAGAGTTCAAACTTGTATCAAATCAATATCCAATTCAGTAAACAAGTAGAACTTAGCACTGTCATAAATGACCCAGAGTGCGTAATTACCGCAGGATAATACATTGATATCAAATGCAATCAACTGGAAGAGTATTAATATAATTAGTTTTCAATGTCTCCTACCAGACAAATGGTGACTATGAGGCATAGCGAAAAAACTTTAGAGTATAATCTGAACATGCCACAATGGCTAATTGAACATCTGAAGAAAAGGAAAACGAACTAGAAAACCACGTAATAAAAACAAATCTACACATTCGAGAATAGAGCTTCCTACTCTCTAAAAACAGAACCAATCAATTCAGCTAATAGTTAAATAGGATACATTTGAACAAATACGTCACATATTAATACGAAGCGAATTATTGAAAGCTCATTTCCTTACTCCACTGTAAATGTGTCAACAATGTTAGCTGGGAAAGATCACATCGACGCGTGTATGTATGTAGATACGCGAAGCAATCGGAGCAAACTGAGAGAAATAATCTATATTTACTCTGCTTATCATTATCACCATGTTTGAACTTTCATGAGTCATATTTGGCACAGAACTAGCTATAGTCAAAAGAACATATTACCTTGAAACTCAGAATATCTACCCTACATTGTCTTGCCCCCCAACAATGACATGTTTTAAAAAAGGCTTCAACATTCTTCAGCTTTTTTCCCTCTCTTTCGAGGGGAATCCAAAAATAAGAAACACTCATATGCGTCCCTATGCACGGAAATCTTTAGTAAAAGGCGAAAGATTTTCACGCAATACTGCAAAGGAACCAGAGACATACTTCTAAGATGCCACTAACGAACCTTTGATAACCTGAACCGTACATAGTGTGAGTTTGATTACATTACCGATACCAGGCTACTGAACATATGTAATAGCGTTGTGAACATAGCTCAATCATTCTGTTCCTTCATCAGCTTTTTTCCCTCTCTTTCGAGGGGAATCCAAAAATAAGAAACACTCATATGCGTCCCTATGCACGGAAATCTTTAGTAAAAGGCGAAAGATTTTCACGCAATACTGCAAAGGAACCAGAGACATACTTCTAAGATGCCACTAACGAACCTTTGATAACCTGAACCGTACATAGTGTGAGTTTGATTACATGACCGATACCAGGCTACTGAACATAAGTAATAGCGTTGTGAACATAGCTCAATCATTCTGTTCCTTCATCAGCTTTTTTCCCTTTCTTTCGAGGGGAATCCAAAAATAAGAAACACTCATATGCGTCCCTATGCACGGAAATCTTTAGTAAAAGGCGAAAGATTTTCACGCAATACTGCAAAGGAACCAGAGACATACTTCTAAGATGCCACTAACGAACCTTTTATAACCTGAACCGTACATAGTGTGAGTTTGATTACATGACCGATACCAGGCTACTGAACATATGTAATAGCGTTGTGAACATAGCTCAATCATTCTGTTCGTTCATCAGCTTTTTTCCCTCTCTTTCGAGGGGAATCCAAAAATAAGAAACACTCATATGCGTCCCTATGCACGGAAATCTTTAGTAAAAGGCGAAAGATTTTCACGCAATACTGCAAAGGAACCAGAGACATACTTCTAAGATGCCACTAACGAACCTTTTATAACCTGAACCGTACATAGTGTGAGTTTGATTACATGACCGATACCAGGCTACTGAACATATGTAATAGCGTTGTGAACATAGCTCAATCATTCTGTTCCTTCATCAGCTTTTTTCCCTCTCTTTCGAGTGGAATCCAAAAATAAGAAACACTCATATGCGTCCCTATGCACGGAAACCTTTAGTAAAAGGCGAAAGATTTTCACGCAATACTGCAAAGGAACCAGAGACATACTTCCAAGATGCCACTAACGAACCTTTGATAACCTGAACCGTACATAGTGTGAGTTTGATTGCATGACCGATACCAGGCTACTGAACATATGTAATAGCGTTGTGAACATAGCTCAATCATTCTGTTCCTTCATCAGCTTTTTTCCCTCTCTTTCGAGGGGAATCCAAAAATAAGAAACACTCATATGCGTCCCTATGCACGGAAATCTTTAGTAAAAGGCGAAAGATTTTCACGCAATACTGCAAAGGAACCAGAGACATACTTCTAAGATGCCACTAACGAACCTTTGATAACCTGAACCGTACATAGTGTGAGTTTGATTACATGACCGATACCAGGCTACTGAACATAAGTAATAGCGTTGTGAACATAGCTCAATCATTCTGTTCCTTCATCAGCTTTTTTCCCTTTCTTTCGAGGGGAATCCAAAAATAAGAAACACTCATATGCGTCCCTATGCACGGAAATCTTTAGTAAAAGGCGAAAGATTTTCACGCAATACTGCAAAGGAACCAGAGACATACTTCTAAGATGCCACTAACGAACCTTTTATAACCTGAACCGTACATAGTGTGAGTTTGATTACATGACCGATACCAGGCTACTGAACATATGTAATAGCGTTGTGAACATAGCTCAATCATTCTGTTCGTTCATCAGCTTTTTTCCCTCTCTTTCGAGGGGAATCCAAAAATAAGAAACACTCATATGCGTTCCTATACACGGAAATCTTTAGTAAAAGGCGAAAGATTTTCACGCAATACTGCAAAGGAACCAGAGACATACTTCTAAGATGCCACTAACGAACCTTTTATAACCTGAACCGTACATAGTGTGAGTTTGATTACATGACCGATACCAGGCTACTGAACATATGTAATAGCGTTGTGAACATAGCTCAATCATTCTGTTCCTTCATCAGCTTTTTTTATTCTCTTTCGAGGGGAATCCAAAAATAAGAAACACTCATATGCGTCCCTATGCACGGAAATCTTTAGTAAAAGGCGAAAGATTTTCACGCAATACTGCAAAGGAACCAGAGACATACTTCCAAGATGCCACTAACGAACCTTTGATAACCTGAACCGTACATAGTGTGAGTTTGATTACATGACCGATACCAGGCTACTGAACATAAGTAATAGCGTTGTGAACATAGCTCAATCATTCTGTTCCTTCATCAGCTTTTTTCCCTTTCTTTCGAGGGGAATCCAAAAATAAGAAACACTCATATGAACACATGTAATAGCGTTGTGAACATAGGTCAATCATTCTGTTCCTTCATCAGCTTTTTTCCCTTTCTTTCGAGGGGAATCCAAAAATAAGAAACACTCATATGAACACATGTAATAGCGTTGTGAACATAGCTCAATCATTCTGTTCCTTCATCAGTTTTTTTCCCTCTCTTTCGAGGGGAATCCAAAAATAAGAAACACTCATATGCGTCCCTATGCACGGAAATCTTTAGTAAAAGGCGAAAGATTTTCACGCAATACTGCAAAGGAACCAGAGACATACTTCCAAGATGCCACTAACGAACCTTTGATAACCTGAACCGTACATAGTGTGAGTTTGATTACATGACCGATACCAGGCTACTGAACATAAGTAATAGCGTTGTGAACATAGCTCAATCATTCTGTTCCTTCATCAGCTTTTTTCCCTTTCTTTCGAGGGGAATCCAAAAATAAGAAACACTCATATGAACACATGTAATAGCGTTGTGAACATAGCTCAATCATTCTGTTCCTTCATCAGCTTTTTTCCCTCTCTTTCGAGGGGAATCCAAAAATAAGAAACACTCATATGCGTCCCTATGCACGGAAATCTTTAGTAAAAGGCGAAAGATTTTCACGCAATACTGCAAAGGAACCAGAGACATACTTCCAAGATGCCACTAACGAACCTTTGATAACCTGAACCGTACATAGTGTGAGTTTGATTACATGACCGATACCAGGCTACTGAACATAAGTAATAGCGTTGTGAACATAGCTCAATCATTCTGTTCCTTCATCAGCTTTTTTCCCTTTCTTTCGAGGGGAATCCAAAAATAAGAAACACTCATATGAACACATGTAATAGCGTTGTGAACATAGCTCAATCATTGTGTTCCTTCATCAGTTTTTTTCCCTCTCTTTCGAGGGGAATCCAAAAATAAGAAACACTCATATGCGTCCCTATGCACGGAAATCTTTAGTAAAAGGCGAAAGATTTTCACGCAATACTGCAAAGGAACCAGAGACATACTTCTAAGATGCCACTAACGAACCTTTGATAACCTGAACCGTACATAGTGTGAATTTGATTACATGACCGATACCAAGCTACTGAACATATGTAATAGCGTTGTGAACATAGCTCAATCATTCTGTTCCTTCATCAGCTTTTTTCCCTTTCTTTCGAGGGGAATCCAAAAATAAGAAACACTCATATGAACACATGTAATAGCGTTGTGAACATAGCTCAATCATTCTGTTCCTTCATCAGTTTTTTTCCCTCTCTTTCGAGGGGAATCCAAAAATAAGAAACACTCATATGAACACATGTAATAGCGTTGTGAACATAGCTCAATCATTCTGTTCCTTCATCAGTTTTTTTCCCTCTCTTTCGAGGGGAATCCAAAAATAAGAAACACTCATATGAACACATGTAATAGCGTTGTGAACATAGCTCAATCATTCTGTTCCTTCATCAGCTTTTTTCCCTTTCTTTCGAGGGGAATCCAAAAATAAGAAACACTCATATGAACACATGTAATAGCGTTGTGAACATAGCTCAATCATTGTGTTCCTTCATCAGTTTTTTTCCCTCTCTTTCGAGGGGAATCCAAAAATAAGAAACACTCATATGCGTCCCTATGCACGGAAATCTTTAGTAAAAGGCGAAAGATTTTCACGCAATACTGCAAAGGAACCAGAGACATACTTCTAAGATGCCACTAACGAACCTTTGATAACCTGAACCGTACATAGTGTGAGTTTGATTACATGACCGATACCAGGCTACTGAACATATGTAATAGCGTTGTGAACATAGCTCAATCATTCTGTTCCTTCATCAGCTGTTTTCCCTCTCTTTCGAGGGGAATCCAAAAATAAGAAACACTCATATGCGTCCCTATGCACGGAAATCTTTAGTAAAAGGCGAAAGATTTTCACGCAATACTGCAAAGGAACCAGAGACATACTTCTAAGATGCCACTAACGAACCTTTGTTAACCTGAACCGTACATAGTGTGAGTTTGATTACATGACCGATACCAGGCTACTGAACATAAGTAATAGCGTTGTGAACATAGCTTAATCATTCTGTTCCTTCATCAGCTTTTTTCCCTCTCTTTCGAGGGTAATCCAAAAATAAGAAACACTCATATGAATACATGTAATAGCGTTGTGAACATAGCTCAATCATTCTGTTCCTTCATCAGTTTTTTTCCCTTTCTTTCGAGGGGAATCCAAAAATAAGAAACACTCATATGAACACATGTAATAGCGTTGTGAACATAGCTCAATCATTCTGTTCCTTCATCAGCTTTTTTCCCTCTCTTTCGAGGGGAATCCAAAAATAAGAAACACTCATATGCGTCTCTATGCACGGAAATCTTTAGTAAAAGGCGAAAGATTTTCACGCAATACTGCAAAGGAACCAGAGACATACTTCTAAGTTGTAACTAACGAACCTTTGATAACCTGAACCGTACATAGTGTGAATTTGATTACATGACCGATACCAAGCTACTGAACATATGTAATAGCGTTGTGAACATAGCTCAATCATTCTGTTCCTTCATCAGCTTTTTTCCCTCTCTTTCGAGGGGAATCCAAAAATAAGAAACACTCATGTGCGTCCCTATGCACGGAAATCTTTAGTAAAAGGCGAAAGATTTTCACGCAATACTGCAAAGGAACCAGAGACATACTTCTAAGATGCCACTAACGAACCTTTGATAACCTGAACCGTACATAGTGTGAGTTTGATTACATGACCGATACCAGGCTACTGAACATAAGTAATAACGTTGTGAACATAGCTCAATCATTCTGTTCCTTCATCAGCTTTTTTCCCTCTCTCTCGATGGGAATCCAAAAATAAGAAACACTCATATGCGTCCCTATGCACGGAAATCTTTAGTAAAAGGCGAAAGATTTTCACGCAATACTGCAAAGGAACCAGAGACATACTTCTAAGATGCCACTAACGAACCTTTGATAACCTGAACCGTACATAGTGTGAGTTTGATTACATGACCGATACCAGGCTACTGAACATAAGTAATAGCGTTGTGAACATAGCTCAATCATTCTGTTCCTTCATCAGCTTTTTTCCCTCTCTCTCGATGGGAATCCAAAAATAAGAAACACTCATATGAACACATGTAATAGCGTTGTGAACATAGGTCAATCATTCTGTTCCTTCATCAGCTTTTTTCCCTCTCTTTCGAGGGGAATCCAAAAATAAGAAACACTCATGTGCGTCCCTATGCACGGAAATCTTTAGTAAAAGGCGAAAGATTTTCACGCAATACTGCAAAGGAACCAGAGACATACTTCTAAGATGCCACTAACGAACTTTTGATAACCTGAACCGTACATAGTGTGAGTTTGATTACATGACCGATACCAGGCTACTGAACATAAGTAATAACGTTGTGAACATAGCTCAATCATTCTGTTCCTTCATCAGCTTTTTTCCCTCTCTCTCGATGGGAATCCAAAAATAAGAAACACTCATATGCGTCCCTATGCACGGAAATCTTTAGTAAAAGGCGAAAGATTTTCACGCAATACTGCAAAGGAACCAGAGACATACTTCTAAGATGCCACTAACGAACCTTTGATAACGTGAACCGTACATAGTGTGAGTTTGATTACATGACCGATACCAGGCTACTGAACATAAGTAATAGCGTTGTGAACATAGCTCAATCATTCTGTTCCTTCATCAGCTTTTTTCCCTTTCTTTCGAGGGGAATCCAAAAATAAGAAACACTCATATGCGTCCCTATGCACGGAAATCTTTAGTAAAAGGCGAATGTGAACATAGCTCAATCATTCTGTTCCTTCATCAGCTTTTTTCCCTTTCTTTCGAGGGGAATCCAAAAATAAGAAACACTCATATGCGTCCCTATGCACGGAAATCTTTAGTAAAAGGCGAAAGATTTTCACGCAATACTGCAAAGGAAGCAGAGACATACTTCTAAGATGCCACTAACGAACCTTTGATAACGTGAACCGTACATAGTGTGAGTTTGATTGCATGACCGATACCAGGCTACTGAACATAAGTAATAGCGTTGTGAATATAGCTTAATCATTCTGTTCCTTCATCAGCTTTTTTCCCTTTCTTTCGAGGGGAATCCAAAAATAAGAAACACTCATATGCGTCCCTCTGAACATATGTAATGGCGTTGTGAACATAGCTCAATCATTCTGTTCCTTCATCAGCTTTTTTCCCTTTCTTTCGAGGGCAATCCAAAAATGAGAAACACTCATATGCGTCCCTCTGAACACATGTAATAGCGTTGTGAACATAGCTCAATCATTCTGTTCCTTCATCAGCTTTTTTCCCTCTCTTTCGAGGGGAACCCAAAAATAAGAAACACTCATATGCGTCCCTCTGAACATATGTAATAGCGTTGTGAACATAGCTCAATCATTCTGTTCCTTCATCAGCTTTTTTCCCTCTCTTTCGAGGGGAATCCAAAAATAAGAAACACTCATATGCGTCCCTATGCACGGAAATCTTTAGTAAAAGGCGAAAGATTTTCACGCAATACTGCAAAGGAACCAGAGACATACTTCTAAGATGCCACTAACGAACCTTTGATAACCTGAACCGTACATAGTGTGAGTTTGATTACATGACCGATACCAGGCTACTGAATATATGTAATAGCGTTGTGAACATAGCTCAATCATTCTGTTTCTTCATCAGCTGTTTTCCCTCTCTTTCGAGGGGGATCCAAAAATAAGAAACACTCAAATGCGTCCCTATGCACGGAAATCTTTAGTAAAAGGCGAAAGATTTTCACGCAATACTGCAAAGGAACCGGAGACATACTTCTAAGATGCCACTAACGAACCTTTGATAACCTGAACCGTACATAGTGTGAGTTTGATTACATGACCGATACCAGGCTACTGAACATATGTAATAGCGTTGTGAACATAGCTCAATCATTCTGTTCGTTCATCAGCTTTTTTCCCTCTCTTTCGAGGGGAATCCAAAAATAAGAAACACTCATATGCGTCCCTATGCACGGAAATCTTTAGTAAAAGGCGAAAGATTTTCACGCAATACTGCAAAGGAACCAGAGACATACTTCTAAGATGCCACTAACGAACCTTTGATAACCTGAACCGTACATAGTGTGAGTTTGATTACATGACCGATACCAGGCTACTGAACATAAGTAATAACGTTGTGAACATAGCTCAATCATTCTGTTCCTTCATCAGCTTTTTTCCCTCTCTCTCGATGGGAATCCAAAAATAAGAAACACTCATATGCGTCCCTATGCACGGAAATCTTTAGTAAAAGGCGAAAGATTTTCACGCAATACTGCAAAGGAACCAGAGACATACTTCTAAGATGCCACTAACGAACCTTTGATAACCTGAACCGTACATAGTGTGAGTTTGATTACATGACCGATACCAGGCTACTGAACATAAGTAATAGCGTTGTGAACATAGCTCAATCATTCTGTTCCTTCATCAGCTTTTTTCCCTCTCTCTCGATGGGAATCCAAAAATAAGAAACACTCATATGAACACATGTAATAGCGTTGTGAACATAGGTCAATCATTCTGTTCCTTCATCAGCTTTTTTCCCTCTCTTTCGAGGGGAATCCAAAAATAAGAAACACTCATGTGCGTCCCTATGCACGGAAATCTTTAGTAAAAGGCGAAAGATTTTCACGCAATACTGCAAAGGAACCAGAGACATACTTCTAAGATGCCACTAACGAACCTTTGATAACCTGAACCGTACATAGTGTGAGTTTGATTACATGACCGATACCAGGCTACTGAACATAAGTAATAACGTTGTGAACATAGCTCAATCATTCTGTTCCTTCATCAGCTTTTTTCCCTCTCTCTCGATGGGAATCCAAAAATAAGAAACACTCATATGCGTCCCTATGCACGGAAATCTTTAGTAAAAGGCGAAAGATTTTCACGCAATACTGCAAAGGAACCAGAGACATACTTCTAAGATGCCACTAACGAACCTTTGATAACCTGAACCGTACATAGTGTGAGTTTGATTACATGACCGATACCAGGCTACTGAACATAAGTAATAGCGTTGTGAACATAGCTCAATCATTCTGTTCTTTCATCAGCTTTTTTCCCTCTCTCTCGATGGGAATCCAAAAATAAGACGTTCCATTCGGAATCTATAGACATGTAGACTATGTCATAGCCACAGAGTTAGAGTTAGGCATGGACGCAGAACAACCATATATAAACTAGCAGAGACAGTAGATCTCTGAGTTATTCTGAGATACACCGCTGAGCTGCTTCACCGCAGACTCATTCCAGAGTACTCCTAGAAGATGCCTATCACATCTTCTATGCTTATATTTATTATGTCTTAATGTATATCCATGTGTATGATCAAGTGTATCCTTTTATCCACCCTATCCTGAACTCTTGCTATTGAACCATTGTTACTTTAACTTCTAATAAACCTATATAATCTAAAGGAATGTTACTTACACCAAGGCAATTCTGTTACGCTCATATACCGCTACATGAGTTATCCCTCGGCAATACCATCGCTACCGTGATAACATGAGTGTGCCATTGATTCATTTAAACATGCAGAATCCATAACAGAACGTGGAGGTTCCACCTCGAATCAAACCTTTGGTTTGAAGGAAACTCGATTCTATTCAACAATCATATCCAACGACTTTTGCAACATTAGGTTAACCGTTCATGATGAACAATTCCTGTTTTGTTATTTTCCCCGAACTTTTCCCACTTTTAAGATCTAAAAGTCTGAATATTCTGTTCATTATGCTCATTCCATCTCACAGTTAACCGGCTCACTTGGTTCAATTTCATTTTACCATCTAAGAGGCAAAAGACTGTGACGGAGTGGGAACCCTCACAGATCCTTATATTTTGAGAACTAAGGTACCATCAGAACCAAGAAGCTTAACTAAGTACCTCACGTATTTTCTGGAGTTATCGCTGACCTGACAAAAGTGCACTAAGTTGTCAGAGAACTAAAACCTAGAGGACTTGTCTTTCTAACCGACAACTCATATTTCGACACAAACTCCGTCAAGATTCAGACAAAAACATACACGGTTATTAAGATGAGGTTTATGTTCTATAGTTAGCAAAGCGCGCCAATTTTGTTACAATATCATCATTATTCGGGAGAATTATCTATGATTTGAGCTCTATTTCATCTCCAATGTTCAAGTTGCAAGGAAGTGCGCTTTGGTCCTCCAAGTCAAGCCACTACCGTAGTCCATCCCATCTCACATTTTAATTGCCAAACAGCCTCGTTGTTGAATAGATGATTGGAAAAAGGAACATTTTTCTTCATTGAGAACCCGATTGATCTCCGGTCCTTCTTCAAAATGTATGAAACGAACGTCATGTTCCAGAGAACATTTCCTACCATAAAGCACTTGATCGCACTGGACCCTCATTACTACTCTTTCATAATGCCTCAAACTCAATCTTTCTCATAGTATTTCGTCTTTCTCGTGAATGTATTTTCCGCTTGCTAAGTTGACTACGGTATTGAAAAAAAAAAAAGATCAGAGAGACCGAGTCAATTGCGAACAAAGTTCATTTCATTCAAGTTAGTATACTGTAGGAATTCAAGAAGCGCAATAGTTTTATATATTTATTCGAATAAGAAAAAAAAAAATAATAATACAAATTGCGTAAAATAAGGGGAGTAATAAAATGAATTACAAGTAAAAACTAATGGTCAAGAGGTAAAAGAAAAAAACATATGTGTGCAAGCACACATACGAAAAAAAAAAAAAACCCTCTTGATCATCAGGTCGGTTCCCTAATGGAACCGACGAGGCAGTTGGTGGGGCAAGGAGCCCGACGGACCATACCGGTCACGCCGCTCCCGCATCTTAGTTAGATGCTCCCCAAGGTTGCGCCTCTGGCACTCGTCCAGATGGCGGTAGAGCCCTTTTTCATGCTCTACCCAGCCATCGAAGGCTACCTTGAGGAGCTTTATCATCTCCATAAAATCTTCGGAGGAGCAGGTATATGCCTGCTCACAACCGAAGATTTCCCCCTTATCTGCATACCTGTGGCTCAGGATATGCCTCCTGAAGCCATCGTCAGCCGATAGCGCCTCCGCCATAGGCGCCCCATCTTCACCAAAGCTCTCAGCCTTCAACATTCCACCGAAGAAGATGAAAATGTCGCTTATAAACTGGAAAGGTACTCATTACTCCATTAAAAGAATTTTTCTTCAGGCAACTTACAAATCTCAACATTTCTGTTGCATGGATATTAATGCCATGCTCGTATTCTCTCTCAAGTATGATACTCTGCAGATGCAGAAGTACAGTCTGCATAGACATGTACACCTCGAGGAGCATGTTGAGAAGGAGAGAGAGAAAGAGAGAGAGAGAGAGGAAGAAAAAGAACTTCTTCTTAAGCCACAAAAGTTTGAGCGAGACACTGAAATAAAGCATTATGTATATTATAAGAGTTTAGACATTATAGATTTTTGATGATAGATAAATCGAGATTAGAGCTGTCTTAGAAAGATAGAGAGAAAAATACGGTAGAGGCGGGATCTAGACTCGCCCAGGCCCTGATCAGCCCTGTCACACTACCCCTCCAGACTGCTTTACTGAGCAGTCATCTAGCTAATTCAGCAACTTTTCGCATTTTCACCAAACTTCAAGCCGTACCCGTACATTCATCACAAGAACCAGGTATCTAAATCAACAGTGAGAGGCACGTGAAAGAAACATCGTTCACGTAACTCGACACGCTCGGTTCTTTCGAACCAGAAGGTCGATAACGCCTAGTTCAAGTGGAAGAGTACAATCGAGAACCACGAAAATATCGGATCATACCGATACACCAATTAATAATCCTAAATCTCTTAGACCGAGAACAACACGACCACAGTTCAAATTCGAAGACTCCGACGAAGACGCCATACCGTACCACAGTCCGACGGAAGAGGACGATCCTTCCTACGAACCGGAAAGCAACCACTCGGACCTGACAAAAAGGGAAGACGCACCTGTCAACATAACCGGCGAAGACACACCGATACCGGAAACACAAGTACGCCCGATTTCTAATTCAAAAATTTTAACATCTGAACTTTCTAAAAGCCAACAGGCAACGAAAAAGAAATCACCCTTTTCTAATATCATTGATAGAGTCAGAAAGACTCTAGTCAACCTTTCACCAAAAACACCGGAAGAAAGAAGAAAGGAAGTCGAGAGAATCAAAAAGACCTATTTGGACAAAGTGAGAAGGAGTATAGAAGAGAGTTCTAATAAAGACGTAGCTCTCCCCAAAACAGCTCTGAGAACTACGCCAGCCCGTGAATTTATAAGAGGTCGAGGTTTTTACACCCCACTTTCGACCTCAACTCCTAATCTTTTTCACAACTCACAAGCTTCGAGCGCAGAACGCGCTCACCAAAACAAAAACCTTCCTCTTGATATCACCCCACTTTCATCCAATTCTTCCAACTCTCCCACATCCGAATTTTCAATTAAAAGTATAGAAACAATAAATTTATCAGATAAAAGTGTTGAGGATCAAACAAATACTAACAAAAATATCCTCAACACAAACCAAGAAAAATTGGGAGAGAAAGAACTAACGGATAAGAGAGAAGCAATAGCGAAGAAAGAGAAAAGCAAGGTTTCCAAAGAAAAAATGGCAGAAAACCCTAGAACACTGCCAGGAGCAGGCAGGCAGGCAATAGCTACTGCCGTTTCTCAACATTGTCCAATTTATGATGGGAATACAAGTTTTCGCGAGTTCATCAGTACTTTCAACAATTTTGGTAACGCCCTCGGATTAGCAAATCCGGAGCGTATAATGTTGTTGCCTATGCTTTTGAAAGACCCAACAGCCCAAGAAGCAATGGCAAAAGTACCATCAGCTATCAAAGAACTTGGACCCTACGAAACCTTACTTTCTAAATTGTGTGAATACATCTGTCCCGAGAGTCAACGTGAAAACACTGTCATGAGGCTCCAAAACATGAAGCAAGGAGAACAAACCGTTCGAACATTCGCAAGAAAGTTGAGAGTACAGGGTCGAATGGGATTTCCCGAAGACGATCCTCATAAAGATTACATCTTGCGTATGACTTTTCTACGTGGACTTAACCCCAACATTCAAGCAGCAGTTAGAAGGATGAAACCATTAACATTTAATGATGCCGTAGAGCATGCTGAATGGGAGGAAGCCATCCAACCTCCAGAAAACACCATATTGGTTAACGCAGTGGAAAGAATGTTTAATTCACAAACAACGGATAGAAACGGAGAAACAGTGTCAAGACCACGTCAAGATTGGAATAATCGTGGATACAATTACGGCAACGGTAGAAACAACAACTATCGTAGAAGTCAGTCTCGACAACGAAGTCAGAGACAAGGTACGATTAACGGTAATTATTATCGAAAAAACGATAATAACCAAAATGGTAATCGTAAAGTACGGTTTCAGGGTCGATCAAATTTCAATCGATCTAGAAACCAAAGTCAGGAAAGACCTAGAGATCAAAACAATAGAAACAAGGGATACAGGAAAGTTAATACTCTCTCACTACTTTCCCCTTTGACCATCACTATTGCTCTAGCCCTGGCGACTGTTTTCTACATTCCATGTGCTCATGCATATCAAATTTGCACAAAGGCGAGAGGAGGTGTTTTGTTGACGCCTCCACCGCTACGCAAATGTACTCAAAGTGAGCCCGAGCATGTAATTAAAACATCAATCCATCTTTATACTCGGAATTCTACAGCTCACGAATGGGATGCATGGCGATGCACCAAAGAAGTACATGAAATATGCATCAGAGATCTGTTCTTTCTAAGAGATTCCAATCACACGATTAGAGCAGTCGAGCCACTACAAACACAAGAATGTAGAGACATAGTGAGAGACAGAAAATACAAAGACCAAGTCCTACAACAGACGGGTCATAATGTATTCTCAACGGGAGAACCTATGCATGAACCAGGAAGATCATGGTCCTACTCTGAATGCGTACAAAGGCCACGTATCATTCTAGAAAGAGGACACATGACGAGGATGCCCGACGATTCAATTTTGTCAGATCTCCTCCTTAACACCGATGGATGCCTAGCACATCACGGTGATTGTAAGTCTGAAACTTCTGTGGTAATCTGGACTCCACAAGATTACGACAGAAGATGCGACTATATTGACTTAAGTCGATATGATGCAATTATCGGGGACAACACCATTGTTATTCCCAGTACCCAGACTGCACTCGTTCTAACCAACGAAGAAGTTCCTAAAGCCATCAAATCATGCTTCAACGGCCCCGTTTTCCATACAACAACAGGCAATTACCTAATCTTGCCCGAATTCCCTAATGATAACAATATTCATGATATCATTAAGCGAGAATTCAAAAAGCTACCTCAAAAAGGTAGAACCAAAAGGGATGTTACTAAAGGTTCCAAACCATGCTCTTTCAAGTTCAACAAGGCATGGATGGAACAATTTCCCAAGTACCAGGAAGGCCCACTCTTTGTTTGCCCATACCCATTTCTACGCCCTATCTTAAGTTTCCCAGGCATTGCACAAACATGGGAAGAAGTTAGAAGACGGAAAGCTATCGATAATTCCTATAAACTATTAGATTTTGCTAAGCAACGTCCAATCGATTTCAAGTTCTTTTCGAAACAAGCAATTTCTATAAAGGAAATCGAAAGTATTTTGGAGAAATACGAAGTCAATGATGTAGAAGAAGCTTATGTGCTATATTATGCGTATAAAGAAATGATAGAGACAACAAAGCTTGCTATATCATATCTGAGTAACGACCAGCTCTTAGTGCTTATCTCACAACGACTGACATTTGAAGAATTTGATGCTAATTTAGCCAAGCAAACGGAAGAATCATACAGAGCGAGGTCAGAAGCTATAGCTTTTAAACTTGCTGTCAAAAGACACCCTGTAACAGCGTCACAGTCAGTACCATCCATAAATGAAGTCCTACAAGCATTCATCCTAGTGAAACCTTCAACAGGAGAACGTAAGATGCCTAGTAATTTAAGAACTATATCTCGTCAATTCCTTGAATTGGAAGAGGAATTACGTACGATTATCGCAAAGAAACCATCAGCAGACGATTTGGTACGAGATAAATGGTTCACTAAGCATCCTGAACCCAGAGGATTCACTCCAATAGACTTCGAGAGATACATTCACTACTTCTCGGACAATTATGGAATGAGATACGATTTCGACCTACGTACACCAGTACCTAGTGAGGAAGATCAACGAAGATTGTTTTATTTCTTTATTTCCATTTTGGAAGAGAAAGAGCTAGCACCGAGTAGTAAATCGTTTAAAGAGCGAGGTTTTGAAGGAGCACAACAACCATCAGTCACAGTAGAGATTAGTTCAATTGCGCCTGGAGCGACACTATCGCTGAGAGCTCCAGTGACAAAACCAACCCCTCCTAGTACAACTCCAGTACCAATAACAACTACCACCATTCAAACCTCTTCTTCGACTACTACCCTACCTACAACTCCAACTACTTCAAGGATTATAACAACAAAACCAAGAGAAAGAACGACAACAACTCCTATAACTTCTACTACAACAACAAAGAGGCCAACAACTACAACTTCCATAATTCCAAGAACATCAACAAAGAGACCGATGATCACCGAAAGTGCAAAGGCAATTAGTATCACTCTGAAGCCCAGCGCATCCAAAATTACTGAGGCAGAAAAAAGAGAGAACGTCCAAAGGCCAAGCAATGTAAAAGTGCAAATTCCCTTTGAAGAGAAATCCAGTCAGGAGACGGGAACTAATAGAGCATTTTTTATGAATGAGGACGGAAGCAAGATACATAACCTTAGCACGAAAAACGTACTTAGTCTAGATGAAAGGGATCTACAAACTAAAGCCAACTATGTTTCTCAGACTATAGAAAGCGAACAAATGACTCTTCACAACATTACTAGACGAATTGGTCAAGATCATTTACAATTCGCAGTACATGTATTCCAAGAAGACCTCAAGAAACATTTCGCTATTTCGTTTGAAACAGTCTGTGAGATCCAGAATAAGTATCTAGAACTTTGGAGATCTATTTTAGCAATTGAGCCAACGATAGCAATGCGAACTATTCTCTCAAGAGAAGATATAGCAGCAAGATTTGTTGGAGAACATGTTATCCACGTACACACATGTGTGAAGATCGAGCCAAAAACGATCTACTACAATCACACTGTTAACAACACGTGTTACCTGGAGACACCAATAAGGACAGCTGAGAACAACTTATTGTTCGCATCCCCAGGCTCAGCAGATCTATTACCGTCAGGTAAAGAAATCTCTTGCGAACACGTTCCTACGGACGTTTGGCAAGAAAATGGAGCATGGAAAGGCGTCAATGGTTCGATTGATGTGAGTCCTATGTCCATAATCGAAGGATTCTATCAATCAAAGGTTACACCTTTGAAGTTCACAGGAATTAACTTGTACAGTAACTTATCCTCAAGAACATCGTCAATGACTGCAGCTATAGCTTATGGAGTCAGCTTAGCTAGCATCAGACAGAATCACGCTCTTCATGTGATTCACAACGACCCAATTATATCAACAATGGTTAAAACTTTGAAGAAAGGAAGTAACTATGTGTCAACAGCACATACTTACATCAAGAAGTGGTATAACAACGTTGTCGACTTTATAATCGGAACGATTGAGAAAACCCTAGTAACCATTGGAATTGTCACCTGTCTTCTGATCGTGATAATTGCTGGTATAATTGCGTATAAACTGCATTTTGGGAAAATGAAAATACCAATAATGCACGTGTCAGGATCATCTGCACCTCTAGCACCACCATCGTACGAA
Organism: Auanema freiburgensis; assembly: GCA_030370435.1. NCBI lineage: Eukaryota > Metazoa > Nematoda > Chromadorea > Rhabditida > Rhabditidae > Auanema > Auanema freiburgense. Next base: position 3,737,899 of record CM059369.1, read on the forward strand.
GAAATGGTTGAATTAGTCTCTCAACCAGACCGCCCCATACCTAGAAGCGTGATGAAAGAGTATTTTCCTAATATTGTTTCATTTATTCCTTTGGCCATACCCTTGGTATGTAACGTCAACGCCAAGAAAGCGCATAAGGTAGAACTACCACTCATCTATCTCACCATAGATAACAAATTAGTTCTAACACTGTGGGACTCTGGTTCCTCCGTCTCATATGTAAGAGAATCAACTTTAGCTTACTTAGGGATCAAGGAGTATAAGACTAATTCAAGTACAGCAGTCACTGCAAACGGATCAACATTCAATTTACTGGGTAGCATTAAGCTCATCGTTGAAATAGCAGGCTACGAGATGGAGCACACCTTTCTTGTTTCAAAAGATAGCGAATGCCCATCGCCAGCATTGTTAGGATTAGATTTCATGAGAGCACTAGATGAAGTTGACATCATCACGACGCTCATGCCTTCAAAAGATGTCTTGCAAGTTGGAGAAAACACGTTACCACTGATGAAATACGATAAACTTATGAAAGCATTGAAAAAGACGAAGACCTTTATTAACTTAGTTAATTCTGATACAATCGTCTTAGAACCTCATGAAAATGCCAGCATAACGTTCAATCCAGGAAAGGAGATGAAATCAGACCAATGGCTGTACGTTGAATCTATTGTGAAAAACAACGAAGCTCAATGTATTCCAACGATTTGCAAATTAGAAAACGCAATACAGGTCACATTCATCAATACATCAAACGAAAGGATAAACATACCGGCTAACCAAGCACTCGGAAAAGCTGCTTTAGTCGACATCCCAGAGTTTGAAACCAACGAAGCATTGCAAGTACATATACCACCTGAAGCAAATTGGGAAGAAAACCTTCCAACCTTTCCTAAAGATTTCATGAAAGAATTAGACTTACGACAAGCTGATCTTAACACGGCACAGAAGATAGAACTCAAATCTATCATATTGAAGAACAAAGCCGCATTTCTGAACGAAGACAAGAACATTGGTCTTTTCGAAGGACCAGTAGAGCACTCCATACCGATCAGATCGGACATGGACATGCCCAAACCCAGAATTTTTCGTATTCCATTAGGAAAACAAGAAGAAGTGGAAAGACAAGTAAAAGAGATGTTAGAACAAGGTATAATAGAGACATCAACGTCTTTATTCAACAGCCCTGTTGTACTAGTCAAGAAGAAAGATGAAACTTTTCGTTTCGTCATCGACTTTCGAGCGCTTAATAGTGTGACTAGAAAGCAGACCTATGTCATTCCAACAATATCAGACATAGTAGATCTAGCTGCAGGAGCTCAGTATTTTTCTAACTTTGACCTTGTATCAGGATTCTTTCAAATCCCATTGAAAGAATCTGACAGACATCTTACTTCTTTTACAACCAACACAGGCACTTATCAGTATAGAAGGATGCCTATGGGATTGTGTGGGGCACCACACACCTTTCAAACAGCTGTAAGGTTTTTGCAATCAAAATGTCAGTGTAGACTATTCGTTTACCTAGACGATCTTTTAGTTATATCCGAAACAGCAGAACAGCATTTGAAAGACATTAACGAACTGTTAGAGAGAATCTCAGAACTGGGAATGAAAATAAAGTTAAAGAAGTGTACGTTCGCTTCGCGAGAAGTGAAGTTTTTAGGACTTATAGTAGGTAGAGAAGGAATAAAACCAGACCCTTCTAAGGTAGAAACCATCAAAAACTACCCAATACCCAGAACACCAACAGCAGTGCGAGGATTTTTGGGAATGGTAGGATTCTTTCGAAAATTTATCAAAAATTTCGCGCACATAGCCAGTCCTTTACACGATTTAACCAAAAACGACCAAGAATTCATTTGGTCAGAAAAAGAACAGAATGCTTTTGAAACCCTTAAGAACTTTCTAATCAAAGCACCAGTTTTGAAACCTCCCAAACCAAACCAAACGTTTATCATTGAAAGTGATGGCAGTAATATCGCCATCGGAGCAGTTTTGTTACAAGCCGAGAATCCCAAAGAGCCATTGAAAGATTTGCATCCAATAGCTTTTGCAAGCAGAAAACTGATAAAAGCTGAACGAAATTACGCACCAATCGAGATTGAAGCTCTCGGATTGATTTTTGCTTTAAACCAATTTAGAACTTACATCTTAGGCACCCATACTATCTGTATAACAGATCATAGACCCCTCACAAGCTTAATGAAAAGAAGAGATTTATTTGGACGACTAGCAAAGTTTCAGCTAGTCATCCAAGAGTTTGATATTGATATTAGATACAGAGAGGGTAGACTAAACAAAGTATGTGATGCTTTATCGAGATATATAGGTGATGAAGCAAATGACCCGAAACCCGAGAAACCAAAGAAGAAAGCTCAATCAAAAGTAGAGAAAGAGCCTGTAAAGATCAATTTCGTAGAAGCCAATGGTTTGAAAGAAATTCAACAATCCACACCTTGGATCAAAAGAACGATAGCAGAAATAGAGTATAGAGCATCTAGGAATAAGAATGTGAATGAAAGATACTGTGTAATAGAAAATATGCTTTATACTAAACCTACCACGAGTAGACCACATCCCGCTATCATTATTCCTAAAGACCATGAGATAACTCGAAAAATAATAGAATACTTTCACGTAGATCCAACCATCTGCGCACACTTAGGCATTCAAAAGACAAGAGACGCCATTTTGAGAAGGTTCTCTTGGACTAACATGCAAAACGAAATATCTGAGTATATCAAAAGATGCGTTAAGTGTGCACAGAGAAAGAAGAACCCTCATCAAATGACTGTTGAACCATGTGGTAGATTCGTAATACCTAGTAAACCTTTTGAACGAGTACATATGGACATAATGGGTCCATTCCCGCGTTCTAGTAGGAACAATCTATACGCTTTAACCATGCAAGATGCATTTAGTAAATTCAGTATCACAGTTGCTATCCCTGCAATTACAACAGAGATAGTGATAGATCGATTTTTGAAACATCTAGTATACATTTTCGGGCCCCCTGCACGTTTAATCACTGACAGAGGTTCGAACTTCATGTCATCTAAATTCACAGCAATATGTAAACAAAAAGGCATCAAGCATGAACCTACGTTACCCCATCAAAAGAATTCAAATGGTCAAATCGAAAGATTACATAGAACTTTGGAAGAATGCATTACCCATTACGTCAAAGAAGACCTTAGTGACTGGGACCTTTTCCTTCCCAAAGTCACATTTACTCTTAATACTATCCCAAGTTCTACTACTGGTATTTCACCATACATAGCCCTTTTTGGAAGAGATTGTCGTATGGCTTTCGACAACAACATGACTCAATCGAAAGAGAGTGAGAACGATAACGATAAGTTAGCTCAAAAAGTAATCGATACATTTATTCTGAATAAACTAAGCAAAACAACTTTAGCGAACTCTATGAAATATAACGAAAACAACAGAGTGAATGAGAGAGATATTAAGAAGGACGATCTTGTAATGATCGCAGTTAAGAATCTCAAACCAGGCCACAAACTCAGAAAGAGTTATGATGGACCTTTCAAAGTTGTCAAAGTCGAAGGAAGCTTAGTTCAAATCATGAACAACAATAACAAACTTCAAGACGTCCACAAGGACAACTTGAAGATATATTTAAGACCGGTCGATTACAACTTCAATACAAATGAAACAGCTAACGACGAAGCAGAATCAACTCACGAGACGACAGCCCAAACGAGGACAACACCAATCCATGCGAGACCTCAGCACGTGACATTACCACAACGATCGATACGAAACCAACGAACATGCAATAACAGAGGAAGATGATGACATTGAAATCGTCTATGACAGCAAAGACGACGAGATCCTAGAAGAAGAGGATCCTAGGGACCCAACGTATGTCCCTCCATTTAATCTATAAAGAACAATCAGTTCACAAGTTTTGCATTCACAACAATTTATAAGAAATTTTCCATAAACAAAACCTACATACAAGGGATTTGAAGTTTTTGTAAAATAACTATAGTTAGGTTCAAAGAGTTAGACATACATCTACAGTAGAGAAGTTTAGTAAATGAGATGTTCAAGCTGTATCCTTGAGTCCATGAAGAGATCGTGAAAAGAAATAAACCCACAATTTCATTTCCACCTTCGGAAACAGTGGTTTTCTAATCCGATCAATGACTCGTTCTGAATCAAAGATACAGATAAATCCTCTAAAGCTAACTATCTCATAGACTGAAAATAAATTGTCTCAACTCCTAGATTCTAAAACTATGCAGTTACACCATCATCATAGCAAATCCATGTATTTCGGAAAAGTTTATTCATTTTAATTCAAATTATATGCAAAACTAGTGAATACTGATTGAGAACTTACCTTCTTCGCAATCTTTTGTAATTTTTAATTTTTATTCTATCTTATAAATAACAACAATGTAAAGTCCACATGCCTATAGTACCTTTGATGCGATGCCAACCTTTGCGAGGACGCAAATTTCTCAAAGGGGGGGGCACGTTCCATTCGGAATCTATAGACATGTAGACTATGTCATAGCCACAGAGTTAGAGTTAGGCATGGACGCAGAACAACCATATATAAACTAGCAGAGACAGTAGATCTCTGAGTTATTCTGAGATACACCGCTGAGCTGCTTCACCGCAGACTCATTCCAGAGTACTCCTAGAAGATGCCTATCACATCTTCTATGCTTATATTTATTATGTCTTAATGTATATCCATGTGTATGATCAAGTGTATCCTTTTATCCACCCTATCCTGAACTCTTGCTATTGAACCATTGTTACTTTAACTTCTAATAAACCTATATAATCTAAAGGAATGTTACTTACACCAAGGCAATTCTGTTACGCTCATATACCGCTACATGAGTTATCCCTCGGCAATACCATCGCTACCGTGATAACATGAGTGTGCCATTGATTCATTTAAACATGCAGAATCCATAACAGAACGAAGAAACACTCATATGAACACATGTAATAGCGTTGTGAACATAGGTCAATCATTCTGTTCCTTCATCAGCTTTTTTCCCTCTCTTTCGAGGGGAATCCAAAAATAAGAAACACTCATGTGCGTCCCTATGCACGGAAATCTTTAGTAAAAGGCGAAAGATTTTCACGCAATACTGCAAAGGAACCAGAGACATACTTCTAAGATGCCACTAACGAACTTTTGATAACCTGAACCGTACATAGTGTGAGTTTGATTACATGACCGATACCAGGCTACTGAACATAAGTAATAACGTTGTGAACATAGCTCAATCATTCTGTTCCTTCATCAGCTTTTTTCCCTCTCTCTCGATGGGAATCCAAAAATAAGAAACACTCATATGCGTCCCTATGCACGGAAATCTTTAGTAAAAGGCGAAAGATTTTCACGCAATACTGCAAAGGAACCAGAGACATACTTCTAAGATGCCACTAACGAACCTTTGATAACGTGAACCGTACATAGTGTGAGTTTGATTACATGACCGATACCAGGCTACTGAACATAAGTAATAGCGTTGTGAACATAGCTCAATCATTCTGTTCCTTCATCAGCTTTTTTCCCTTTCTTTCGAGGGGAATCCAAAAATAAGAAACACTCATATGCGTCCCTATGCACGGAAATCTTTAGTAAAAGGCGAATGTGAACATAGCTCAATCATTCTGTTCCTTCATCAGCTTTTTTCCCTTTCTTTCGAGGGGAATCCAAAAATAAGAAACACTCATATGCGTCCCTATGCACGGAAATCTTTAGTAAAAGGCGAAAGATTTTCACGCAATACTGCAAAGGAACCAGAGACATACTTCTAAGATGCCACTAACGAACCTTTGATAACGTGAACCGTACATAGTGTGAGTTTGATTGCATGACCGATACCAGGCTACTGAACATAAGTAATAGCGTTGTGAATATAGCTTAATCATTCTGTTCCTTCATCAGCTTTTTTCCCTTTCTTTCGAGGGGAATCCAAAAATAAGAAACACTCATATGCGTCCCTCTGAACATATGTAATGGCGTTGTGAACATAGCTCAATCATTCTGTTCCTTCATCAGCTTTTTTCCCTTTCTTTCGAGGGCAATCCAAAAATGAGAAACACTCATATGCGTCCCTCTGAACACATGTAATAGCGTTGTGAACATAGCTCAATCATTCTGTTCCTTCATCAGCTTTTTTCCCTCTCTTTCGAGGGGAACCCAAAAATAAGAAACACTCATATGCGTCCCTCTGAACATATGTAATAGCGTTGTGAACATAGCTCAATCATTCTGTTCCTTCATCAGCTTTTTTCCCTCTCTTTCGAGGGGAATCCAAAAATAAGAAACACTCATATGCGTCCCTATGCACGGAAATCTTTAGTAAAAGGCGAAAGATTTTCACGCAATACTGCAAAGGAACCAGAGACATACTTCTAAGATGCCACTAACGAACCTTTGATAACCTGAACCGTACATAGTGTGAGTTTGATTGCATGACCGATACCAGGCTACTGAACATAAGTAATAGCGTTGTGAATATAGCTTAATCATTCTGTTCCTTCATCAGCTTTTTTCCCTTTCTTTCGAGGGGAATCCAAAAATAAGAAACACTCATATGCGTCCCTCTGAACATATGTAATGGCGTTGTGAACATAGCTCAATCATTCTGTTCCTTCATCAGCTTTTTTCCCTTTCTTTCGAGGGCAATCCAAAAATGAGAAACACTCATATGCGTCCCTCTGAACACATGTAATAGCGTTGTGAACATAGCTCAATCATTCTGTTTCTTCATCAGCTGTTTTCCCTCTCTTTCGAGGGGGATCCAAAAATAAGAAACACTCAAATGCGTCCCTATGCACGAAAATCTTTAGTAAAAGGCGAAAGATTTTCACGCAATACTGCAAAGGAACCGGAGACATACTTCTAAGATGCCACTAACGAACCTTTGATAACCTGAACCGTACATAGTGTGAGTTTGATTACATGACCGATACCAGGCTACTGAACATATGTAATAGCGTTGTGAACATAGCTCAATCATTCTGTTCCTTCATCAGCTTTTTTCCTTCTCTTTCGAGGGGAATCCAAAAATAAGAAACACTCATATGCGTCCCTATGCACGGAAATCTTTAGTAAAAGGCGAAAGATTTTCACGCAATACTGCAAAGGAACCAGAGACATACTCCAAAGATGCCACTAACGAACCTTTTTTAACGTGAACCGTACATAGTGTGAGTTTGATTACATGACCGATACCAGGCTACTGAACATATGTAATAGCGTTGAGAACATAGCTCAATCATTCTGTTCCTTCATCAGCTTTTTTCCCTCTCTTTCGAGGGGAATCCAAAAATAAGAAACACTCATATGCGTCCCTATGCACGGAAATCTTTAGTAAAAGCGTTCCATTCGGACACCATAGACATGAAGACTCAGTACTTATCACCATTACATGATCAGACAACTAGACATAAGCTAGACTCATAGAGCACCCAGTATATAAACCACCTGTTTACACTAACTATAGGCCCGGAGAGGCTCTCCTCAGGCTATCCCTAGGATGCTCTGAGGATGCCCTCATCCACACAGCTGATCATTACTATCTCCCAGCTACTGTGTTACCCAATCCTGGACCTCCTAGAGGTAATACTATGTTCCCTCTAGTATTATTCCATCGATGTTAGGATTACTTATAAACAGATAACAGGTCGGTAGCCTTAACATTTATATTGTAACCTTAGTCAATGTTTGTACAACCTCTTTTTCTATATCTACGTATTTGAATCATGACGATAAACCTTTATTTCAATCTTCATACTTTATAATTCACTGGCATTCTGTTGCGCTCCTTTTCGCTACACCCAAAACGAAAGTCCTACGGAAGACTATCCTTATAGTCATCCGAGGATTGGAGCGTGCCAACGATCGATCATAACTATCGCGATCAACCAACAGAACGTGGAGGTTCCACCTCGAATCAAACTTCTCAGTTTGATAATAACTCCACACTAAACTTTCTGAATCATCAATTTCATTCAACTATTGCAACTTAGGTTAACTTCCATGATGAACATAAGTTGTGAATATATCAGCTCACAACTCACAAATTTTATATCCCGATATATTTTCCCCCATCACCAAACCCAGTCTGAAGCATCATTGTTCATCTACAGTATTCCTATCACTTTTGAAGTTAACCAGCTTACTTGATTCTAAATTTTGTTAAGAGGTTCAAGCAATGGATTTTGGGGAAAATCACATTGACTTAATGTTTGCAAGTTTCAAACGATAAAAAAAAAAGAATCAAGAAGTCAAAAAAGGAACATACCCGCTAACACGATACACTCTCGACGGAGAGATGCATGTATCGCAAAAAAGGTTCAATCAGAGGACTCATTTCACGACACAAAAAGACCAAGCAACCATTTTTCGATAATACGCTATCAATTCAGACTGAAGTACAAAAACTATTCTATTTTTGACGTGAAAATGTGGTTGTTACCTTATGTTAGCCAAGCGCTTTATTAAATTAATTATGACTTTCGGGAAACCCTGTCCAAGATAGCCATCTATTTCGATATCTCCTCACAATTTTTAAGTTGCAAGGTAGTTTACTTTAGTCCTCCACGTCAAGTAACTACCGTAGTTCATTACAATTCTAAAACCTCGTTGATGATCAGAAATTGCCAAACATTACACACTTCAAGAATTCGGAATCCGTTTGATCAGCGGTTTTTCCCATAATTCTCCAGAAGACTACTGTATTGTTCTCACAAAAAACTTCCTATCCTACCACCTGTTCATATGTAAAAACTAACACATTCACCAATTGCTCTCACACATGTTCTTGAATTTAACTACCAAGTAGCCATATGACTACCAAAAAAACGATTGACACATGACTATCACAACTTCAGAATGTAACATTCATACAACATCTCTAGAAAGCGTAAGTAAACCCATGATAAACCCCCACTCATCTCATTAACAGTTGTCTACCAAGTAAAAACTCTAACAACGGCTAAGCACGTTAAAACGTAGCGGAGGAAAGCATTTATTATAATAACAAGCAATTACAAAATAAGCGATATACTAAGTTAACAAAAGAGAAAAAAAGCGCCTAAAAACCTAACCCTACAATTATCTACAAGGACGACCGCCACAGGAAGCCCTCCAACAGGTCTTCCTGCACCACATCAAGGTGACGACGGATTCCCGTCACCTCCAGCAGCCATCCCTGGAGCGCCTCCTTCATGAGGTCATGAAGACGCTCCAGATCCACGTCCTCCATCTCCGACACCGAGCTGTCACAACTCAGAGTGTTACACATGCGCACATACTTATGCGACAGTATGTACACTCTAAAGTCTCGGAGTATTTCCAGCTCCTGCGCGGCTATGGAGCCGGAGCCGAAGCTGTCGGAGAGGGTGAACCCCAAGAGAAAGGACGTGAGGTCCTGGAGGAACTAGAAAAGAAAAAGGAATTATCAGGAAAGTTCACAAACAGTATTGCTTACAAAGCTCAAAACCTCATATGCGGGCAAGCCCACATCTTCATGGCTGCCGCCCTCTATGATGAAGCTTAATAAGCTTAAGAGGACGGAAGGCATGGAGAGCATCATTTTTCCAAAAGCCATTTTTATTGAAGGAGAAAGAGAGAGAGAGAGAGAGCGAGGAAGAGCGAGAGTTTACTTTAAGTTCAAGTAACGAGTTACTGAAAAAAAAAAGAAGGTATATATATATAATTGAGATATTGATCAAAAATCAATTCAAGAAGGTAAGAAATTGTCAAGAGAGAACAAATGGAAAAGAAAAAAAAAATAAAAACAAAAGAGATAGCAAGAATATAGCACAAATACCACAAAAAAAAAAAAAAAAAACGGTAGTGGGCGGGGTCGACACCGCCTCAGGAATGATCAAGCCTGCAAAATCATTACCCTCCGACTACTGCCTGAAGCAGCAGTCACCTTCAAGCTATCTGCTTACTATTTCACCAACCAACATCCATCCATCCATCCAGCCATCCAGCCGTCCAGCCTCTAGCCATTCGCTAATCGTCATCCATACCCAGCTAAGAATCCAACACCCAGGACATAGCGATTACCTGTATACGCAAGTTTACTTTTGATTAACGAAAAAAAAAAAGAGTTAGAGCGAGGAAAATTTTTGATACAGTTTAAAACATTGTTCACGTGACCCGACACTCACGTTTCTTTCGCACAAGAGAGAGAAAAACTCCAAAGTCCGGAGAGCTAGGAAAGAAAGAAGCTTTCAAAATATCCGAACAAAAAGATACCCCCAAACCAGGCCATCGAGTCTTAAGGGCCAGAACTAAACGAATTCATTCAGAACTATCTGACTCAGACAAAACCAGCGGTTCGATCGACACTGACGTATCTACCGATCACCAAGACCCAGACTTCCTAGTCCCAACAGACGCTTCTTCCTGCTCATCAAACACGGACGCAGCGACGCCGGTAGCAGACAAACAAGTACGCCAATCTAATATTCCAAAAACAACGAGAGAAAGTGAAAATCTTAATAAAACAAAATCTCCTATATTAGACGCGCTAGGCAAAGTGAAAAAAGCTTTTACCACTTCTAAAGAACCCCCTGCTACCCGCCAAGAAAAGCTAAAAGAACTTGTGAAGAACCAATTACAAAAATCAAAAGAGATTGTTGAATCGCGCACAGGAAAAACTATTGAATATCCTAACCTTACAAACCGTGACGCATCTCAACCTTTTGTTCAAAAACCCCTCACGCCTCTAGCAACATCCACTCCCACCACACAAAACACTTCACGGCACACGAACTCCCCCATTAATCAAAGTTTTTTGAACTCACCAACTGTTCCGTGCCGTGGAACACCTATCCTTTTGTCAACCCCATCCAATATCATAGAAACACCTGAAAAAGTACAACTTGACGCTAGAATAATGACTGAGACAAACAATTCAAAAACGAGAGAGAGAAATACACTATTCCAAACGGAAAAAGAGCTGCCCGGTGCTGGAAAAGCAACTATAGCCACAGCTCTTACTTCTCCATTCTGCCCAACGTATGACGGAACAAAGAATTTCCAGCAAAAGCAATTCTACGAGAGAGATCATCAATAAATCTAATCAACTTGCACGCTGTAACAATTGCACCTCAAGACATGTCGATAATATCTATCCGCCCCAAGGATCACGTTAAGCTTGATGAATGGTTATTTATCAAACCAATGACACAAACTGAAGAACGAACGTTCATTCCCACGATATGCAGACCTAATACGGAAATACAAATAGCTTTCATCAATAACTCTAAGGAAGCCATACATATCCCGAAAAATGATGTTTTCGGACAGGCATCGATAATCGACATCCCTCATTTCGAAACAGTAACTAGTACTCTCCAAACGTACATTCCTCCTGAAGCAAACTGGGAAGAAAGACTACCTGTATTCCCCAAGGAATTCATGAAGGAACTTGATCTTAGAACAGCAGACTTGGATGTGAAACAAAAAGTGGAATTGAAGAACATAATCGCAAGGAACAAACAAGCGTTTCTCCACGAAGATCGCAACATTGGACTTTTCAACGGACCAGTTGAACATACCATTCCGATTCGCACGGACATGGACATGCCAAAACCACGAATCTTCCGCATCCCGGTAGGAAAACAAGAAGAAGTAGAAAGACAAGTGAGAGAAATGTTAGAGCAAAACATAATTGAAAAGTCAACATCATTATTCAACAGCCCAGTTGTACTAGTCAAAAAGAAAGATGACACCTTCCGTTTCGTAATAGATTTCCGTGCACTAAACAGTGTAACTAGAAAACAAACCTATGTCATTCCAACTATATCAGATATAGTAGATTTAGCCGCAGGTGCCCAATATTTTTCTAATTTTGATTTAGTATCAGGATTTTTCCAAATACCACTTAAAGAATCTGATAGACATCTCACCTCTTTCACAACTAACACAGGCACGTATCAATACAAAAGAATGCCTATGGGATTATGTGGTGCTCCACACACCTTTCAAACAGCTGTTCGATTTTTGCAAACAAAATGTCAGTGTAGACTCTTCGTCTACCTGGACGACCTTTTAGTAATATCGGAAACGCCCGAACAGCATTTGAAAGACATTAACGAGCTTCTTGAGAAAATTTCGGAACTAGGAATGAAAATAAAGCTAAATAAATGTACATTCGCCTCGCGCGAAGTTAAATTTTTGGGACTAATAGTAGGACGAGAAGGAATAAAACCCGACCCTTCCAAAGTAGAAACCATTAAGAACTACCCAATACCCCGTACACCTACAGCAGTCCGAGGATTCCTCGGAATGGTAGGATTCTTTCGGAAATTTATAAAAGATTTCGCACATATCGCTAGTCCCCTACACGACCTAACTAAAACTGATCAGGATTTTATTTGGGAAGAAAAAGAACAAAAAGCTTTTGAAACTTTGAAAAGTCAACTGATCAAAGCACCAGTTTTGAAACCACCCAGACCAAATCAAACCTTTCTCATCGAAAGTGATGGTAGCAATATTGCTATCGGAGCAGTTTTGTTACAAGCCGAAAATTCCACAGAACCTTTCAAAGACCTACACCCCATAGCTTTCGCAAGCAGGAAATTGATAAAAGCTGAACGAAATTACCCACCAATTGAGATTGAAGCTCTTGGTTTGATTATTGCTCTAAACCAATTTCGTACTTATATCTTAGGCACTCACACCATTTGCATAACCGACCATAGACCCCTTACAAGTCTCATGAAAAGAAGAGATTTGTTCGGACGCTTTATCGAGATATATTGATGATGAAGCTAATGACCCGAAACCAGAGAAACCTAAGAAGAAAACTCAGCCAAAGACTGAGAAAGAAACGGTAAGAATTAATTTTGTAGAAGCAAACGGTTCAAAAGAAATCCAACAATCCACACCCTGGATTAAAAGAACGATAAACAAATTCATTTTGGACAAACTAAGCAAAACAACTTCAGCGAATGCAATGAAGTATAATGAAACTAACAGAGTAAAAGAACGAAATATTCAAAAGAACGATCTGGTAATGATCGCAGTTAAGAACCTTAAACCAGGCCACAAACTCAGAAAGAGTTACGATGGACCTTTTAGAGTTGTGAATGTTGAGGGGAATGCAATTAAAATAATAAACAATAACAACAAACTTCAAGATGTCCACAAGGACAACTTGAAAATCTATTTAAGACCGGCTACTAACAGAAATAACAAAGAAATCGAGTCGGATGATCTAACTCACACACTGCCACTGACCAACCACGCTCCCACTAAACGAACAGCTGAGGCAGCTCCAGAACAATCAATGTGGGATGCACCAGGCAAAATTAATGGTGAAGATGATGAAATCGAAATCATCTACGACAGCCGGGAGCACAAAGAACTAGAAGAGGACGACGAACCAGAAGAAGACGAAGAACTTGAAGAAGACGACGAACTTGAAAAAGACGACCCTTCAGACCCCACTTACGTCCCATCTCACATAATTTAAGGTGATTTAATCGCTCAACTTCAGTACACATGAGTATCCTAGAAAAAAAAAAAGGGGATCTTAAAAGTTATAACTGATAGATATTTCTGTTCAATTACAAACTCTGCTAAGCAATAACTCAAATGAAGAGTTATAAGTATTTCAAACGTTCGCGCTGTAATTTTGAGTCCATGAAGAGACTGTGAGCGGAAATAAACCCACTTTTTCAACTTCCATATTCGGAAATATGGTGTTCCAATCAAGTCAATGACTCGCTTTGAATTAAAATTACAGACTCGCATATTATACTACCCTCATTTGAACATTTTTGCGCAGCAAGCTTTGTTACAAACACTTCTCACTAACAGTTATTTAAAAAGAAACCCTATGAAAAAAAAAAACTTTGAAAAGCACTCATGTACAACAAGTTGAACGATTAAAATCCTAAGAACCTTTATTCTTTTATTATTATTGTAAAATATGATTGTCTACATGTCTATAGTAGTAGTAGTATATTTGAGTACCCACCTTTGCGAGGACGCAAACTTCTCAAAAGGGGGGGCACGTTCCATTCGGACACCATAGACATGAAGACTCAGTACTTATCACCATTACATGATCAGACAACTAGACATAAGCTAGACTCATAGAGCACCCAGTATATAAACCACCTGTTTACACTAACTATAGGCCCGGAGAGGCTCTCCTCAGGCTATCCCTAGGATGCTCTGAGGATGCCCTCATCCACACAGCTGATCATTACTATCTCCCAGCTACTGTGTTACCCAATCCTGGACCTCCTAGAGGTAATACTATGTTCCCTCTAGTATTATTCCATCGATGTTAGGATTACTTATAAACAGATAACAGGTCGGTAGCCTTAACATTTATATTGTAACCTTAGTCAATGTTTGTACAACCTCTTTTTCTATATCTACGTATTTGAATCATGACGATAAACCTTTATTTCAATCTTCATACTTTATAATTCACTGGCATTCTGTTGCGCTCCTTTTCGCTACACCCAAAACCAAAGTCCTACGGAAGACTATCCTTATAGTCATCCGAGGATTGGAGCGTGCCAACGATCGATCATAACTATCGCGATCAACCAACAGAACGACGTTCCATTCGGACACCATAGACATGAAGACTCAGTACTTATCACCATTACATGATCAGACAACTAGACATAAGCTAGACTCATAGAGCACCCAGTATATAAACCACCTGTTTACACTAACTATAGGCCCGGAGAGGCTCTCCTCAGGCTATCCCTAGGATGCTCTGAGGATGCCCTCATCCACACAGCTGATCATTACTATCTCCCAGCTACTGTGTTACCCAATCCTGGTCCTCCTAGAGGTAATACTAATGTTCCCTCCAGTATTATTCCATCGATGTTAGGATTACTTATAAACAGATAACAGGTCGGTAGCTTAACATTTATATTGTAACCTTAGTCAATGTTTGTACAACCTCTTTTTCTATATCTACGTATTTGAATCATGACGATAAACCTTTATTTCAATCTTCATACTTTATAATTCACTGGCATTCTGTTGCGCTCCTTTTCGCTACACCCAAAACCAAAGTCCTACGGAAGACTATCCTTATAGTCATCCGAGGATTGGAGCGTGCCAACGATCGATCATAACTATCGCGATCAACCAACAGAACGGTTGTGAACATAGCTCAATCATTCTGTTCCTTCATCAGCTGTTTTCCCTCTCTTTCGAGGGGAATCCAAAAATAAGAAACACTCATATGCGTCCCTATGCACGGAAATCTTTAGTAAAAGGCGAAAGATTTTCACGCAATACTGCAAAGGAACCAGAGACATACTTCTAAGATGCCACTAACGAACTTTTGATAACCTGAACCGTACATAGTGTGAGTTTGATTACATGACCGATACCAGGCTACTGAACATATTTAATAGCGTTGTGAACATAGCTCAATCATTCTGTTCCTTCATCAGCTGTTTTCCCTCTCTTTCGAGGGGAATCCAAAAATAAGAAACACTCATATGCGTCCCTATGCACGGAAATCTTTAGTAAAAGGCGAAAGATTTTCACGCAATACTGCAAAGGAACCAGAGACATACTTTTAAGATGCCACTAACGAACCTTTGATAACCTGAACCGTACATAGTGTGAGTTTGATTACATGACCGATACCAGGCTACTGAACATATGTAATAGCGTTGTGAACATAGCTCAATCATTCTGTTCCTTCATCAGCTGTTTTCCCTCTCTTTCGAGGGGAATCCAAAAATAAGAAACACTCATATGCGTCCCTATGCACGGAAATCTTTAGTAAAAGGCGAAAGATTTTCACGCAATACTGCAAAGGAACCAGAGACATACTTCTAAGATGCCACTAACGAACCTTTGATAACCTGAACCGTACATAGTGTGAGTTTGATTACATGACCGATACCAGGCTACTGAACATATGTAATAGCGTTGTGAACATAGCTCAATCATTCTGTTCCTTCATCAGCTATTTTCCCTCTCTTTCGAGGGGAATCCAAAAATAAGAAACACTCATATGCGTCCCTATGCACGGAAATCTTTAGTAAAAGGCGAAAGATTTTCACGCAATACTGCAAAGGAACCAGAGACATACTTTTAAGATGCCACTAACGAACCTTTGATAACCTGAACCGTACATAGTGTGAGTTTGATTACATGACCGATACCAGGCTACTGAACATATGTAATAGCGTTGTGAACATAGCTCAATCATTCTGTTCCATCATCAGCTGTTTTCCCTCTCTTTCGAGGGGAATCCAAAAATAAGAAACACTCATATGCGTCCCTATGCACGGAAATCTTTAGTAAAAGGCGAAAGACTTTCACGCAATACTGCAAAGGAACCAGAGACATACTTCTAAAATGCCACTAACGAACCTTTGATAACCTGAACCGTACATAGTGTGAGTTTGATTACATGACCGATACCAGGCTACTGAACATATGTAATAGCGTTGTGAACATAGCTCAATCATTCTGTTCCTTCATCAGCTATTTTCCCTCTCTTTCGAGGGGAATCCAAAAATAAGAAACACTCATATGCGTCCCTATGCACGGAAATCTTTAGTAAAAGGCGAAAGATTTTCACGCAATACTGCAAAGGAACCAGAGACATACTTTTAAGATGCCACTAACGAACCTTTGATAACCTGAACCGTACATAGTGTGAGTTTGATTACATGACCGATACCAGGCTACTGAACATATGTAATAGTGTTGTGAACATAGCTCAATCATTCTGTTCCTTCATCAGCTATTTTCCCTCTCTTTCGAGGGGAATCCAAAAATAAGAAACACTCATATGCGTCCCTATGCACGGAAATCTTTAGTAAAAGGCGAAAGATTTTCACGCAATACTGCAAAGGAACCAGAGACATACTTTTAAGATGCCACTAACGAACCTTTGATAACCTGAACCGTACATAGTGTGAGTTTGATTACATGACCGATACCAGGCTACTGAACATATGTAATAGCGTTGTGAACATAGCTCAATCATTCATTTCCTTCATCAGCTGTTTTCCCTCTCTTTCGAGGGGAATCCAAAAATAAGAAACACTCGTATGCGTCCCTATGCACGGAAATCTTTAGTAAAAGGCGAAAGATTTTCACGCAATACTGCAAAGGAACCAGAGACATACTTCTAAGATGCCACTAACGAACCTTTGATAACCTGAACCGTACATAGTGTGAGTTTGATTACATGACCGATACCAGGCTACTGAACATATGTAATAGCGTTGTGAACATAGCTCAATCATTCTGTTCCTTCATCAGCTGTTTTCCCTCTCTTTCGAGGGGAATCCAAAAATAAGAAACACTCATATGCGTCCCTATGCACGGAAATCTTTAGTAAAAGGCGAAAGATTTTCACGCAATACTGCAAAGGAACCAGAGACATACTTCTAAGATGCCACTAACGAACCTTTGATAACCTGAACCGTACATAGTGCGAGTTTGATTACATGACCGATACCAGGCTACTGAACATATGTAATAGCGTTGTGAACATAGCTCAATCATTCTGTTCGTTCATCAGCTTTTTTCCCTCTCTTTCGAGGGGAATCCAAAAATAAGAAACCCTCATATGCGTCCCTATGCACGGAAATCTTTAGTAAAAGGCGAAAGATTTTCACGCAATACTGCAAAGGAACCAGAGACATACTTCTAAGATGCCACTAACGAACCTTTGATAACCTGAACCGTACATAGTGTGAGTTTGATTACATGACCGATACCAGGCTACTGAACATATGTAATAGCGTTGTGAACATAGCTCAATCATTCTGTTCGTTCATCAGCTTTTTTCCCTCTCTCTCGATGGGAATCCAAAAATAAGAAACACTCATATGCGTCCCTATGCACGGAAATCTTTAGTAAAAGGCGAAAGAATTTCACGCAATACTGCAAAGGAACCAGAGACATACTTCTAAGTTGTAACTAACGAACCTTTGATAACCTGAACCGTACATAGTGTGAATTTGATTACATGACCGATACCAAGCTACTGAACATATGTAATAGCGTTGTGAACATAGCTCAATCATTCTGTTCCTTCATCAGCTGTTTTCCCTCTCTTTCGAGGGGAATCCAAAAATAAGAAACACTCATATGCGTCCCTATGCACGGAAATCTTTAGTAAAAGGCGAAAGATTTTCACGCAATACTGCAAAGGAACCAGAGACATACTTCTAAGTTGTAACTAACGAACCTTTGATAACCTGAACCGTACATAGTGTGAATTTGATTACATGACCGATACCAGGCTACTGAACATATGTAATAGCGTTGTGAACATAGCTCAATCATTCTGTTCGTTCATCAGCTTTTTTCCCTCTCTCTCGATGGGAATCCAAAAATAAGAAACACTCATATGCGTCCCTATGCACGGAAATCTTTAGTAAAAGGCGAAAGATTTTCACGCAATACTGCAAAGGAACCAGAGACATACTTTTAAGATGCCACTAACGAACCTTTGATAACCTGAACCGTACATAGTGTGAGTTTGATTACATGACCGATACCAGGCTACTGAACATATGTAATAGCGTTGTGAACATAGCTCAATCATTCTGTTCCTTCATCAGCTGTTTTCCCTCTCTTTCGAGGGGAATCCAAAAATAAGAAACACTCATATGCGTCCCTATGCACGGAAATCTTTAGTAAAAGGCGAAAGATTTTCACGCAATACTGCAAAGGAACAAGAGACATACTTCTAAGATGTAACTAACGAACCTCTGATAACCTGAACCGTACATAGTGTGAGTTTGATTACATGACCGATACCAGGCTACTGAACATATGTAATAGCGTTGTGAACATAGCTCAATCATTCTGTTCGTTCATCAGCTTTTTTCCCTCTCTTTCGAGGGGAATCCAAAAATGAGAAACACTCATATGCGTCCCTATGCACGGAAATCTTTAGTAAAAGGCGAAAGATTTTCACGCAATACTGCAAAGGAACCAGAGACATACTTCTAAGCTCCACTAACGAACCTCTGATAACCTGAACCGTACATAGTGTGAGTTTGATTACATGACCGATACCAGGCTACTGAACATATGTAATAGCGTTGTGAACATAGCTCAATCATTCTGTTCCTTCATCAGCTGTTTTCCCTCTCTTTCGAGGGGAATCCAAAAATAAGAAACACTCATATGCGTCCCTATGCACGGAAATCTTTAGTAAAAGGCGAAAGATTTTCACGCAATACTGCAAAGGAACCAGAGACATACTTTTAAGATGCCACTAACGAACCTTTGATAACCTGAACCGTACATAGTGTGAGTTTGATTACATGACCGATACCAGGCTACTGAACATATGTAATAGCGTTGTGAACATAGCTCAATCATTCTGTTCGTTCATCAGCTTTTTTCCCTCTCTTTCGAGGGGAATCCAAAAATAAGAAACACTCATATGCGTCCCTATGCACGGAAATCTTTAGTAAAAGGCGAAAGATTTTCACGCAATACTGCAAAGGAACCAGAGACATACTTCTGAGATGCCACTAACGAACCTCTGATAACCTGAACCGTACATAGTGTGAGTTTGATTACATGACCGATACCAGGCTACTGAACATATGTAATAGCGTTGTGAACATAGCTCAATCATTCCGTTCCTTCATCAGCTGTTTTCCCTCTCTTTCGAGGGGAATCCAAAAATAAGAAACACTCATATGCGTCCCTATGCACGGAAATCTTTAGTAAAAGGCGAAAGATTTTCACGCAATACTGCAAAGGAACCAGAGACATACTTTTAAGATGCCACTAACGAACCTTTGATAACCTGAACCGTACATAGTGTGAGTTTGATTACATGACCGATACCAGGCTACTGAACATATGTAATAGCGTTGTGAACATAGCTCAATCATTCTGTTCGTTCATCAGCTTTTTTCCCTCTCTTTCGAGGGGAATCCAAAAATAAGAAACAGTCATATGCGTCCCTATGCACGGAAATCTTTAGTAAAAGGCGAAAGATTTTCACGCAATACTGCAAAGGAACCAGAGACATACTTCTGAGATGCCACTAACGAACCTCTGATAACCTGAACCGTACATAGTGTGAGTTTGATTACATGACCGATACCAGGCTACTGAACATATGTAATAGCGTTGTGAACATAGCTCAATAATTCTGTTCCTTCATCAGCTGTTTTCCCTCTCTTTCGAGGGGAATCCAAAAATAAGAAACACTCATATGCGTCCCTATGCACGGAAATCTTTAGTAAAAGGCGAAAGATTTTCACGCAATACTGCAAAGGCGTTCTGTTGGTTGATCGCGATAGTTATGATTTAGATGAATTTAGAATCAAGTAAGCTGGTTAACTTCAAAAGTGATAGGAATACTGTAGATGAACAATGATGCTTCAGACTGGGTTTGGTGATGGGGGAAAATATATCGGGATATAAAATTTGTGAGTTGTGAGCTGATATATTCACAACTTATGTTCATCATGGAAGTTAACCTAAGTTGCAATAGTTGAATGAAATTGATGATTCAGAAAGTTTAGTGTGGAGTTATTATCAAACTGAGAAGTTTGATTCGAGGTGGAACCTCCACGTTCTGTTGGTTGATCGCGATAGTTATGATCGATCGTTGGCACGCTCCAATCCTCGGATGACTATAAGGATAGTCTTCCGTAGGACTTTTGTTTTGGGTGTAGCGAAAAGGAGCGCAACAGAATGCCAGTGAATTATAAAGTATGAAGATTGAAATAAAGGTTTATCGTCATGATTCAAATACGTAGATATAGAAAAAGAGGTTGTACAAACATTGACTAAGGTTACAATATAAATGTTAAGGCTACCGACCTGTTATCTGTTTATAAGTAATCCTAACATCGATGGAATAATACTAGAGGGAACATAGTATTACCTCTAGGAGGTCCAGGATTGGGTAACACAGTAGCTGGGAGATAGTAATGATCAGCTGTGTGGATGAGGGCATCCTCAGAGCATCCTAGGGATAGCCTGAGGAGAGCCTCTCCGGGCCTATAGTTAGTGTAAACAGGTGGTTTATATACTGGGTGCTCTATGAGTCTAGCTTATGTCTAGTTGTCTGATCATGTAATGGTGATAAGTACTGAGTCTTCATGTCTATGGTGTCCGAATGGAACGTGCCCCCCCTTTTGAGAAGTTTGCGTCCTCGCAAAGGTGGGTACTCAAATATACTACTACTACTATAGACATGTAGACAATCATATTTTACAATAATAATAAAAGAATAAAGGTTCTTAGGATTTTAATCGTTCAACTTGTTGTACATGAGTGCTTTTCAAAGTTTTTTTTTTTTCATAGGGTTTCTTTTTAAATAACTGTTAGTGAGAAGTGTTTGTAACAAAGCTTGCTGCGCAAAAATGTTCAAATGAGGGTAGTATAATATGCGAGTCTGTAATTTTAATTCAAAGCGAGTCATTGACTTGATTGGAACACCATATTTCCGAATATGGAAGTTGAAAAAGTGGGTTTATTTCCGCTCACAGTCTCTTCATGGACTCAAAATTACAGCGCGAACGTTTGAAATACTTATAACTCTTCATTTGAGTTATTGCTTAGCAGAGTTTGTAATTGAACAGAAATATCTATCAGTTATAACTTTTAAGATCCCCTTTTTTTTTTTCTAGGATACTCATGTGTACTGAAGTTGAGCGATTAAATCACCTTAAATTATGTGAGATGGGACGTAAGTGGGGTCTGAAGGGTCGTCTTTTTCAAGTTCGTCGTCTTCTTCAAGTTCTTCGTCTTCTTCTGGTTCGTCGTCCTCTTCTAGTTCTTTGTGCTCCCGGCTGTCGTAGATGATTTCGATTTCATCATCTTCACCATTAATTTTGCCTGGTGCATCCCACATTGATTGTTCTGGAGCTGCCTCAGCTGTTCGTTTAGTGGGAGCGTGGTTGGTCAGTGGCAGTGTGTGAGTTAGATCATCCGACTCGATTTCTTTGTTATTTCTGTTAGTAGCCGGTCTTAAATAGATTTTCAAGTTGTCCTTGTGGACATCTTGAAGTTTGTTGTTATTGTTTATTATTTTAATTGCATTCCCCTCAACATTCACAACTCTAAAAGGTCCATCGTAACTCTTTCTGAGTTTGTGGCCTGGTTTAAGGTTCTTAACTGCGATCATTACCAGATCGTTCTTTTGAATATTTCGTTCTTTTACTCTGTTAGTTTCATTATACTTCATTGCATTCGCTGAAGTTGTTTTGCTTAGTTTGTCCAAAATGAATTTGTTTATCGTTCTTTTAATCCAGGGTGTGGATTGTTGGATTTCTTTTGAACCGTTTGCTTCTACAAAATTAATTCTTACCGTTTCTTTCTCAGTCTTTGGCTGAGTTTTCTTCTTAGGTTTCTCTGGTTTCGGGTCATTAGCTTCATCATCAATATATCTCGATAAAGCGTCCGAACAAATCTCTTCTTTTCATGAGACTTGTAAGGGGTCTATGGTCGGTTATGCAAATGGTGTGAGTGCCTAAGATATAAGTACGAAATTGGTTTAGAGCAATAATCAAACCAAGAGCTTCAATCTCAATTGGTGGGTAATTTCGTTCAGCTTTTATCAATTTCCTGCTTGCGAAAGCTATGGGGTGTAGGTCTTTGAAAGGTTCTGTGGAATTTTCGGCTTGTAACAAAACTGCTCCGATAGCAATATTGCTACCATCACTTTCGATGAGAAAGGTTTGATTTGGTCTGGGTGGTTTCAAAACTGGTGCTTTGATCAGTTGACTTTTCAAAGTTTCAAAAGCTTTTTGTTCTTTTTCTTCCCAAATAAAATCCTGATCAGTTTTAGTTAGGTCGTGTAGGGGACTAGCGATATGTGCGAAATCTTTTATAAATTTCCGAAAGAATCCTACCATTCCGAGGAATCCTCGGACTGCTGTAGGTGTACGGGGTATTGGGTAGTTCTTAATGGTTTCTACTTTGGAAGGGTCGGGTTTTATTCCTTCTCGTCCTACTATTAGTCCCAAAAATTTAACTTCGCGCGAGGCGAATGTACATTTATTTAGCTTTATTTTCATTCCTAGTTCCGAAATTTTCTCAAGAAGCTCGTTAATGTCTTTCAAATGCTGTTCGGGCGTTTCCGATATTACTAAAAGGTCGTCCAGGTAGACGAAGAGTCTACACTGACATTTTGTTTGCAAAAATCGAACAGCTGTTTGAAAGGTGTGTGGAGCACCACATAATCCCATAGGCATTCTTTTGTATTGATACGTGCCTGTGTTAGTTGTGAAAGAGGTGAGATGTCTATCAGATTCTTTAAGTGGTATTTGGAAAAATCCTGATACTAAATCAAAATTAGAAAAATATTGGGCACCTGCGGCTAAATCTACTATATCTGATATAGTTGGAATGACATAGGTTTGTTTTCTAGTTACACTGTTTAGTGCACGGAAATCTATTACGAAACGGAAGGTGTCATCTTTCTTTTTGACTAGTACAACTGGGCTGTTGAATAATGATGTTGACTTTTCAATTATGTTTTGCTCTAACATTTCTCTCACTTGTCTTTCTACTTCTTCTTGTTTTCCTACCGGGATGCGGAAGATTCGTGGTTTTGGCATGTCCATGTCCGTGCGAATCGGAATGGTATGTTCAACTGGTCCGTTGAAAAGTCCAATGTTGCGATCTTCGTGGAGAAACGCTTGTTTGTTCCTTGCGATTATGTTCTTCAATTCCACTTTTTGTTTCACATCCAAGTCTGCTGTTCTAAGATCAAGTTCCTTCATGAATTCCTTGGGGAATACAGGTAGTCTTTCTTCCCAGTTTGCTTCAGGAGGAATGTACGTTTGGAGAGTACTAGTTACTGTTTCGAAATGAGGGATGTCGATTATCGATGCCTGTCCGAAAACATCATTTTTCGGGATATGTATGGCTTCCTTAGAGTTATTGATGAAAGCTATTTGTATTTCCGTATTAGGTCTGCATATCGTGGGAATGAACGTTCGTTCTTCAGTTTGTGTCATTGGTTTGATAAATAACCATTCATCAAGCTTAACGTGATCCTTGGGGCGGATAGATATTATCGACATGTCTTGAGGTGCAATTGTTACAGCGTGCAAGTTGATTAGATTTATTGATGATCTCTCTCGTAGAATTGCTTTTGCTGGAAATTCTTTGTTCCGTCATACGTTGGGCAGAATGGAGAAGTAAGAGCTGTGGCTATAGTTGCTTTTCCAGCACCGGGCAGCTCTTTTTCCGTTTGGAATAGTGTATTTCTCTCTCTCGTTTTTGAATTGTTTGTCTCAGTCATTATTCTAGCGTCAAGTTGTACTTTTTCAGGTGTTTCTATGATATTGGATGGGGTTGACAAAAGGATAGGTGTTCCACGGCACGGAACAGTTGGTGAGTTCAAAAAACTTTGATTAATGGGGGAGTTCGTGTGCCGTGAAGTGTTTTGTGTGGTGGGAGTGGATGTTGCTAGAGGCGTGAGGGGTTTTTGAACAAAAGGTTGAGATGCGTCACGGTTTGTAAGGTTAGGATATTCAATAGTTTTTCCTGTGCGCGATTCAACAATCTCTTTTGATTTTTGTAATTGGTTCTTCACAAGTTCTTTTAGCTTTTCTTGGCGGGTAGCAGGGGGTTCTTTAGAAGTGGTAAAAGCTTTTTTCACTTTGCCTAGCGCGTCTAATATAGGAGATTTTGTTTTATTAAGATTTTCACTTTCTCTCGTTGTTTTTGGAATATTAGATTGGCGTACTTGTTTGTCTGCTACCGGCGTCGCTGCGTCCGTGTTTGATGAGCAGGAAGAAGCGTCTGTTGGGACTAGGAAGTCTGGGTCTTGGTGATCGGTAGATACGTCAGTGTCGATCGAACCGCTGGTTTTGTCTGAGTCAGATAGTTCTGAATGAATTCGTTTAGTTCTGGCCCTTAAGACTCGATGGCCTGGTTTGGGGGTATCTTTTTGTTCGGATATTTTGAAAGCTTCTTTCTTTCCTAGCTCTCCGGACTTTGGAGTTTTTCTCTCTCTTGTGCGAAAGAAACGTGAGTGTCGGGTCACGTGAACAATGTTTTAAACTGTATCAAAAATTTTCCTCGCTCTAACTCTTTTTTTTTTCGTTAATCAAAAGTAAACTTGCGTATACAGGTAATCGCTATGTCCTGGGTGTTGGATTCTTAGCTGGGTATGGATGACGATTAGCGAATGGCTAGAGGCTGGACGGCTGGATGGCTGGATGGATGGATGGATGTTGGTTGGTGAAATAGTAAGCAGATAGCTTGAAGGTGACTGCTGCTTCAGGCAGTAGTCGGAGGGTAATGATTTTGCAGGCTTGATCATTCCTGAGGCGGTGTCGACCCCGCCCACTACCGTTTTTTTTTTTTTTTTTTTGTGGTATTTGTGCTATATTCTTGCTATCTCTTTTGTTTTTATTTTTTTTTCTTTTCCATTTGTTCTCTCTTGACAATTTCTTACCTTCTTGAATTGATTTTTGATCAATATCTCAATTATATATATATACCTTCTTTTTTTTTCAGTAACTCGTTACTTGAACTTAAAGTAAACTCTCGCTCTTCCTCGCTCTCTCTCTCTCTCTCTTTCTCCTTCAATAAAAATGGCTTTTGGAAAAATGATGCTCTCCATGCCTTCCGTCCTCTTAAGCTTATTAAGCTTCATCATAGAGGGCGGCAGCCATGAAGATGTGGGCTTGCCCGCATATGAGGTTTTGAGCTTTGTAAGCAATACTGTTTGTGAACTTTCCTGATAATTCCTTTTTCTTTTCTAGTTCCTCCAGGACCTCACGTCCTTTCTCTTGGGGTTCACCCTCTCCGACAGCTTCGGCTCCGGCTCCATAGCCGCGCAGGAGCTGGAAATACTCCGAGACTTTAGAGTGTACATACTGTCGCATAAGTATGTGCGCATGTGTAACACTCTGAGTTGTGACAGCTCGGTGTCGGAGATGGAGGACGTGGATCTGGAGCGTCTTCATGACCTCATGAAGGAGGCGCTCCAGGGATGGCTGCTGGAGGTGACGGGAATCCGTCGTCACCTTGATGTGGTGCAGGAAGACCTGTTGGAGGGCTTCCTGTGGCGGTCGTCCTTGTAGATAAATGTAGGGTTAGGTTTTTAGGCGCTTTTTTTCTCTTTTGTTAACTTAGTATATCGCTTATTTTGTAATTGCTTGTTATTATAATAAATGCTTTCCTCCGCTACGTTTTAACGTGCTTAGCCGTTGTTAGAGTTTTTACTTGGTAGACAACTGTTAATGAGATGAGTGGGGGTTTATCATGGGTTTACTTACGCTTTCTAGAGATGTTGTATGAATGTTACATTCTGAAGTTGTGATAGTCATGTGTCAATCGTTTTTTTGGTAGTCATATGGCTACTTGGTAGTTAAATTCAAGAACATGTGTGAGAGCAATTGGTGAATGTGTTAGTTTTTACATATGAACAGGTGGTAGGATAGGAAGTTTTTTGTGAGAACAATACAGTAGTCTTCTGGAGAATTATGGGAAAAACCGCTGATCAAACGGATTCCGAATTCTTGAAGTGTGTAATGTTTGGCAATTTCTGATCATCAACGAGGTTTTAGAATTGTAATGAACTACGGTAGTTACTTGACGTGGAGGACTAAAGTAAACTACCTTGCAACTTAAAAATTGTGAGGAGATATCGAAATAGATGGCTATCTTGGACAGGGTTTCCCGAAAGTCATAATTAATTTAATAAAGCGCTTGGCTAACATAAGGTAACAACCACATTTTCACGTCAAAAATAGAATAGTTTTTGTACTTCAGTCTGAATTGATAGCGTATTATCGAAAAATGGTTGCTTGGTCTTTTTGTGTCGTGAAATGAGTCCTCTGATTGAACCTTTTTTGCGATACATGCATCTCTCCGTCGAGAGTGTATCGTGTTAGCGGGTATGTTCCTTTTTTGACTTCTTGATTCTTTTTTTTTTATCGTTTGAAACTTGCAAACATTAAGTCAATGTGATTTTCCCCAAAATCCATTGCTTGAACCTCTTAACAAAATTTAGAATCAAGTAAGCTGGTTAACTTCAAAAGTGATAGGAATACTGTAGATGAACAATGATGCTTCAGACTGGGTTTGGTGATGGGGGAAAATATATCGGGATATAAAATTTGTGAGTTGTGAGCTGATATATTCACAACTTATGTTCATCATGGAAGTTAACCTAAGTTGCAATAGTTGAATGAAATTGATGATTCAGAAAGTTTAGTGTGGAGTTATTATCAAACTGAGAAGTTTGATTCGAGGTGGAACCTCCACGTTCTGTTGGTTGATCGCGATAGTTATGATCGATCGTTGGCACGCTCCAATCCTCGGATGACTATAAGGATAGTCTTCCGTAGGACTTTTGTTTTGGGTGTAGCGAAAAGGAGCGCAACAGAATGCCAGTGAATTATAAAGTATGAAGATTGAAATAAAGGTTTATCGTCATGATTCAAATACGTAGATATAGAAAAAGAGGTTGTACAAACATTGACTAAGGTTACAATATAAATGTTAAGGCTACCGACCTGTTATCTGTTTATAAGTAATCCTAACATCGATGGAATAATACTAGAGGGAACATAGTATTACCTCTAGGAGGTCCAGGATTGGGTAACACAGTAGCTGGGAGATAGTAATGATCAGCTGTGTGGATGAGGGCATCCTCAGAGCATCCTAGGGATAGCCTGAGGAGAGCCTCTCCGGGCCTATAGTTAGTGTAAACAGGTGGTTTATATACTGGGTGCTCTATGAGTCTAGCTTATGTCTAGTTGTCTGATCATGTAATGGTGATAAGTACTGAGTCTTCATGTCTATGGTGTCCGAATGGAACGAAGGAACCAGAGACATACTTTTAAGATGCCACTAACGAACCTTTGATAACCTGAACCGTACATAGTGTGAGTTTGATTACATGACCGATACCAGGCTACTGAACATATGTAATAGTGTTGTGAACATAGCTCAATCATTCTGTTCCTTCATCAGCTATTTTCCCTCTCTTTCGAGGGGAATCCAAAAATAAGAAACACTCATATGCGTCCCTATGCACGGAAATCTTTAGTAAAAGGCGAAAGATTTTCACGCAATACTGCAAAGGAACCAGAGACATACTTTTAAGATGCCACTAACGAACCTTTGATAACCTGAACCGTACATAGTGTGAGTTTGATTACATGACCGATACCAGGCTACTGAACATATGTAATAGCGTTGTGAACATAGCTCAATCATTCATTTCCTTCATCAGCTGTTTTCCCTCTCTTTCGAGGGGAATCCAAAAATAAGAAACACTCGTATGCGTCCCTATGCACGGAAATCTTTAGTAAAAGGCGAAAGATTTTCACGCAATACTGCAAAGGAACCAGAGACATACTTCTAAGATGCCACTAACGAACCTTTGATAACCTGAACCGTACATAGTGTGAGTTTGATTACATGACCGATACCAGGCTACTGAACATATGTAATAGCGTTGTGAACATAGCTCAATCATTCTGTTCCTTCATCAGCTGTTTTCCCTCTCTTTCGAGGGGAATCCAAAAATAAGAAACACTCATATGCGTCCCTATGCACGGAAATCTTTAGTAAAAGGCGAAAGATTTTCACGCAATACTGCAAAGGAACCAGAGACATACTTCTAAGATGCCACTAACGAACCTTTGATAACCTGAACCGTACATAGTGTGAGTTTGATTACATGACCGATACCAGGCTACTGAACATATGTAATAGCGTTGTGAACATAGCTCAATCATTCTGTTCGTTCATCAGCTTTTTTCCCTCTCTCTCGATGGGAATCCAAAAATAAGAAACACTCATATGCGTCCCTATGCACGGAAATCTTTAGTAAAAGGCGAAAGATTTTCACGCAATACTGCAAAGGAACCAGAGACATACTTCTAAGTTGTACTAACGAACCTTTGATAACCTGAACCGTACATAGTGTGAATTTGATTACATGACCGATACCAAGCTACTGAACATATGTAATAGCGTTGTGAACATAGCTCAATCATTCTGTTCCTTCATCAGCTGTTTTCCCTCTCTTTCGAGGGGAATCCAAAAATAAGAAACACTCATATGCGTCCCTATGCACGGAAATCTTTAGTAAAAGGCGAAAGATTTTCACGCAATACTGCAAAGGAACCAGAGACATACTTCTAAGTTGTAACTAACGAACCTTTGATAACCTGAACCGTACATAGTGTGAATTTGATTACATGACCGATACCAGGCTACTGAACATATGTAATAGCGTTGTGAACATAGCTCAATCATTCTGTTCGTTCATCAGCTTTTTTCCCTCTCTCTCGATGGGAATCCAAAAATAAGAAACACTCATATGCGTCCCTATGCACGGAAATCTTTAGTAAAAGGCGAAAGATTTTCACGCAATACTGCAAAGGAACCAGAGACATACTTTTAAGATGCCACTAACGAACCTTGATAACCTGAACCGTACATAGTGTGAGTTTGATTACATGACCGATACCAGGCTACTGAACATATGTAATAGCGTTGTGAACATAGCTCAATCATTCTGTTCCTTCATCAGCTGTTTTCCCTCTCTTTCGAGGGGAATCCAAAAATAAGAAACACTCATATGCGTCCCTATGCACGGAAATCTTTAGTAAAAGGCGAAAGATTTTCACGCAATACTGCAAAGGAACAGAGACATACTTTAAGATGCACTAACGAACCTTGATAACCTGAACCGTACATAGTGTGAGTTTGATTACATGACCGATACCAGGCTACTGAACATATGTAATAGCGTTGTGAACATAGCTCAATCATTCTGTTCGTTCATCAGCTTTTTCCCTCTCTTTCGAGGGGAATCCAAAAATAGAAACACTCATATGCGTCCCTATGCACGGAAATCTTTAGTAAAAGGCGAAAGATTTTCACGCAATACTGCAAAGGAACCAGAGACATACTTTAAGATGCCACTAACGAACCTTGATAACCTGAACCGTACATAGTGTGAGTTTGATTACATGACCGATACCAGGCTACTGAACATATGTAATAGCGTTGTGAACATAGCTCAATCATTCTGTTCCTTCATCAGCTGTTTTCCCTCTCTTTCGAGGGGAATCCAAAAATAAGAAACACTCATATGCGTCCCTATGCACGGAAATCTTTAGTAAAAGGCGAAAGATTTTCACGCAATACTGCAAAGGAACCAGAGACATACTTTTAAGATGCCACTAACGAACCTTTGATAACCTGAACCGTACATAGTGTGAGTTTGATTACATGACCGATACCAGGCTACTGAACATATGTAATAGCGTTGTGAACATAGCTCAATCATTCTGTTCCTTCATCAGCTTTTTCCCTCTCTTTCGAGGGGAATCCAAAAATAAGAAACACTCATATGCGTCCCTATGCACAGAAATCTTTAGTAAAAGGCGAAAGATTTTCACGCAATACTGCAAAGGAACCAGAGACATACTTCTAAGATGTAACTAACGAACCTCTGATAACCTGAACCGTACATAGTGTGAGTTTGATTACATGACCGATACCAGGCTACTGAACATATGTAATAGCGTTGTGAACACAGCTCAATCATTCTGTTCGTTCATCAGCTTTTTTCCCTCTCTTTCGAGGGGAATCCAAAAATAGAAACACTCATATGCGTCCCTATGCACGGAAATCTTTAGTAAAAGGCGAAAGATTTTCACGCAATACTGCAAAGGAACCAGAGACATACTTCTAAGCTCCACTAACGAACCTCTGATAACCTGAACCGTACATAGTGTGAGTTTGATTACATGACCGATACCAGGCTACTGAACATATGTAATAGCGTTGTGAACATAGCTCAATCATTCTGTTCCTTCATCAGCTGTTTTCCCTCTCTTTCGAGGGGAATCCAAAAATAAGAAACACTCATATGCGTCCCTATGCACGGAAATCTTTAGTAAAAGGCGAAAGATTTTCACGCAATACTGCAAAGGAACCAGAGACATACTTTTGAGATGCCACTAACGAACCTTTGATAACCTGAACCGTACATAGTGTGAGTTTGATTACATGACCGATACCAGGCTACTGAACATATGTAATAGCGTTGTGAACATAGCTCAATCATTCTGTTCCTTCATCAGCTGTTTTCCCTCTCTTTCGAGGGGAATCCAAAAATAAGAAACACTCATATGCGTCCCTATGCACGGAAATCTTTAGTAAAAGGCGAAAGATTTTCACGCAATACTGCAAAGGAACCAGAGACATACTTTTCAGATGCCACTAACGAACCTCTGATAACCTGAACCGTACATAGTGTGAGTTTGATTACATGACCGATACCAGGCTACTGAACATATGTAATAGCGTTGTGAACATAGCTCAATCATTCTGTTCGTTCATCAGCTTTTTTCCCTCTCTTTCGAGGGGAATCCAAAAATGAGAAACACTCATATGCGTCCCTATGCACGGAAATCTTTAGTAAAAGGCGAAAGATTTTCACGCAATACTGCAAAGGAACCAGAGACATACTTCTAAGATGCCACTAACGAACCTTTGATAACCTGAACCGTACATAGTGTGAGTTTGATTACATGACCGATATCAGGCTACTGAACATATGTAATAGCGTTGTGAACATAGCTCAATCATTCTGTTCCTTCATCAGCTGTTTTCCCTCTCTTTCGAGGGGAATCCAAAAATGAGAAACACTCATATGCGTCCCTATGCACGGAAATCTTTAGTAAAAGGCGAAAGATTTTCACGCAATACTGCAAAGGAACCAGAGACATACTTTTAAGATGCCACTAACGAACCTTTGATAACCTGAACCGTACATAGTGTGAGTTTGATTACATGACCGATACCAGGCTACTGAACATATGTAATAGCGTTGTGAACATAGCTCAATAATTCTGTTCCTTCATCAGCTGTTTTCCCTCTCTTTCGAGGGGAATCCAAAAATAAGAAACACTCATATGCGTCCCTATGCACGGAAATCTTCTACTTCTACTACTAACCTGCGATTCACACCCCGCGCCAAACGCGCCAAGATCAAATTTCATATGCTTAACCATAGGAATTGTTTCGCGCGTAGATCAAAAAAGGTTCCACGTTTCATTTTTTTGTTGTAATCCCTGAAACAGGGGAAAAACCGAACTGCAAGCGTGATTCAGGAAAGTTACCGGTAAGTGTAGATCGGTAGATCAACCAGGAGGGGTATATAAGGACATGTACAACCATTCCCCAACCAGTCCTGTTCTCGGAAAACTACATACGAGGATTGAGTGAGCATAGGTGGAAGGCTCTAAGTTCAACCTGAGAGGTTCTGAGCGATGAACCTTGGACGAGGTTCTAAGAAAGATCCAGGCTCCTCCTAAACACTCAGATTGGGGAAAGTGAAATAAGAACGAGATGAGGAAGAACAGAATCTTCTCACATCCGTAGAAATAAGCTGAGTTGAAGGGACTGTGAACCTTTAACAAGGTTATAAGAAAGTTAAGGCTTTTCATGAATTGCAAGGTGGGGGGAACAGAAGCTACTAGAAGTGTTAGTAACTGACAGTGTTGAAGGGACTGTCAACCTTCGACGAGGTTCTGAGAACAACCCAGGCTCCTCCTGAACGCTTAGGTTGGGGAAAGTGAAATGAGAACGAGATGAGAGAGAATAGAAGCTACTCAGAGCGTTAAGAATAAGCTGTGCTGAAGGGAATATGAACGTTGGATGAGGTTCTAAGAAAGATCCAGGCCTTTCCTGAATGCCGAAAAGGGGGAGAGTGAGATTAGAGCGAGGTGAGGGGAAAAGGAGGCTACTCATAGCATTAGTAACTGACAATGCTGGAGAGACTGTCAACCTTTAACAAGCTTATAAGAAAGTTTAAGGCTTTTCATGAATGGCAAAGTGGGGGAAAGGGGGGTAAGAGCGAGGTGAGGGAGAACAGAAGCTACTTGAAGTGTTAGTAACTGACAGTGCTGAAGGGACTGTCAACCTTCGAGGAAGATCGAAGTGAGATTCAGGCTCCTCCTGAACACTCAGATTGGGAAAGTAAGATAGGAACGAGATGAGGAAGAACAGAATCTTCTCACATCCGTAGAAATAAGCTGCGTTGAAGGGACTGTGAACCTTTAACAGGGTTATAAGAAAGTTAAGGCTTTTCATGAATTGCAAGGTGGGGGGGGGACAGAAGCTACTAGAAGTGTTAGTAACTGACAGTGCTGAAGGGACTGTCAACCTTCGAGGAAGATCGAAGTGAGATTCAGGCTCCTCCTGAACACTCAGATTGGGAAAGTAAGATAGGAACGAGATGAGGAAGAACAGAATCTTCTCACATCCGTAGAAATAAGCTGCGTTGAAGGGACTGTGAACCTTTAACAGGGTTATAAGAAAGTTAAGGCTTTTCATGAATTGCAAGGTGGGGGGGGGGGACAGAAGCTACTAGAAGTGTTAGTAACTGACAGTGTTGAAGGGACTGTCAACCTTGGACAAAGTTCTAAGAAAGATCCAGGCCTTTCCTGAATGCCGAAAAGGGGGAGAGTGAGATTAGAGCGAGGTGAGGGGAAAAGGAGGCTACTCATAGCATTAGTAACTGACAATGCTGAAGGGACTGTCAACCTTCAACAAGGTTATAAGAAAGTTTAGACTTTTCATGAATGGCAACGTGGGGGAAAGTGGGGTAAGAGCGAGGTGAGGGAGAACAGAAGCTACTTGAAGCGTTAGTAACTGACAGTGCTGAAGTGACTGTCAATCTTCGACGAGAATCTAAAAAAGATCCAGGCCTTTCCTGAATGCTAAGGTGGTGGGGGGGGGAGGTGAGAGAAGAGTGAGGTGAGGGAAAATGGAAGCTACTAAGAGCCGTATGGTTACGCTGTGCTGGAGATGAAATGATACTTGGATGTGCTTCGAAGAGAGGTCCAGGGTCTTCCGGAATGCTTAGGTAGAGTAAGAGTGAGAGTAGAGTGTGGTGAGGGAAAACGGAAGCTGCTCAAAGTTATACAATTGTGTTGTAGAAAATGTGAAACTTGGACAAGGTTCTGAGAACAACCCAGGCTTCTCCTGAACGCTTAGGTTGGGAAAATTCAGATAATAACAAGGTGAGAGAGAATAGAAGCTACTCAAAGCCGTAGGAATAAGTTGTGCTGAATGGAATATGAATGTTGGATGAGGTTCTAAAAAAGACCCAGGCTTTTCCTGAATGCCGAAGTGGGGGAGTGTGGGAGAAGAGCGAGGGGACGGTATATGGAAGACTGAAAGAAGAACGAGGTGAGGGAAAATGAAAGTTACTCAAAGCTTTATTGACTGACAGTGCTGAAAGGACTGTCAACCTTCGACGAGGTTCTGAGAACAACCCAGGCTCCTCCTGAACACTCAGATTGGGGAAAGTGAAATGAGAACGAGATGAGGGAGAATAGAAGCTACTCAGAGCCGTAAGCATAAGCTGTGCAGAAGGGAATATGAACGTTGGATGAGGTTCTAAAAAAGACTCAGGCTTTTCCTGAATGCCGAAGTGGGGGAGTGTGGGAGAAGAGCGAGTTGAGGGGAAATGGAGGCTACTCATAGCGTTAGTAACTGACAATGCTGGAGAGACTGTCAACCTTTAACAAGCTTATAAGAAAGTTTAAGACTTTTCATGAATGGCAACGTGGGGAAAAGTGGGGTAAGAGCGAGGGGAGGGAGAACAGAAGATACTTGAAACGTTAGTAACTGGCAGTGCTGAAGGGACTGTCAACCTTCGACGAGGTTCTGAGAAAGATCCAGGCTTTTCCTGAATGCCGAAGTGGGGGGAGTGTGGGAGAAGAGCAAGGTGAGGCTAAAACGAAAACTGTAAGAAGGACGAGGTAAGGGAGAATGGAAGCTACTCAAAGCATTAATGACTGACAGAGCTGGATGGGATTTTGATGGAGATTTGAGTAGAAATATTGGATGTCGTGAAATGTCGAAGGCTCGACCGAAACCAAAACATCATAAGCCAGTTGCGAGCAACACGAAGTGTTGCGTTCAGCAACTGGTCTTTAGTAAAAGGCGAAAGATTTTCACGCAATACTTCAAAGGAACAAGAGACATACTTCTAAGATGTAACTAACGAACCTCTGATAACCTGAACCGTACATAGTGTGAGTTTGATTACATGACCGATACCAGGCTACTGAACATATGTAATAGCGTTGTGAACATAGCTCAATCATTCTGTTCGTTCATCAGCTTTTTTCCCTCTCTTTCGAGGGGAATCCAAAAATGAGAAACACTCATATGCGTCCCTATGCACGGAAATCTTTAGTAAAAGGCGAAAGATTTTCACGCAATACTGCAAAGGAACCAGAGACATACTTCTAAGCTCCACTAACGAACCTCTGATAACCTGAACCGTACATAGTGTGAGTTTGATTACATGACCGATACCAGGCTACTGAACATATGTAATAGCGTTGTGAACATAGCTCAATCATTCTGTTCGTTCATCAGCTTTTTTCCCTCTCTTTCGAGGGGAATCCAAAAATGAGAAACACTCATATGCGTCCCTATGCACGGAAATCTTTAGTAAAAGGCGAAAGATTTTCACGCAATACTGCAAAGGAACCAGAGACATACTTCTAAGCTCCACTAACGAACCTCTGATAACCTGAACCGTACATAGTGTGAGTTTGATTACATGACCGATACCAGGCTACTGAACATATGTAATAGCGTTGTGAACATAGCTCAATAATTCTGTTCCTTCATCAGCTGTTTTCCCTCTCTTTCGAGGGGAATCCAAAAATAAGAAACACTCATATGCGTCCCTATGCACGGAAATCTTTAGTAAAAGGCGAAAGATTTTCACGCAATACTGCAAAGGAACCAGAGACATACTTTTAAGATGCCACTAACGAACCTTTGATAACCTGAACCGTACATAGTGTGAGTTTGATTACATGACCGATACCAGGCTACTGAACATATGTAATAGCGTTGTGAACATAGCTCAATCATTCTGTTCCTTCATCAGCTGTTTTCCCTCTCTTTCGAGGGGAATCCAAAAATAAGAAACACTCATATGCGTCCCTATGCACGGAAATCTTTAGTAAAAGGCGAAAGATTTTCACGCAATACTGCAAAGGAACCAGAGACATACTTTTAAGATGCCACTAACGAACCTTTGATAACCTGAACCGTACATAGTGTGAGTTTGATTACATGACCGATACCAGGCTACTGAACATATGTAATAGCGTTGTGAACATAGCTCAATCATTCTGTTCCTTCATCAGCTGTTTTCCCTCTCTTTCGAGGGGAATCCAAAAATAAGAAACACTCATATGCGTCCCTATGCACGGAAATCTTTAGTAAAAGGCGAAAGATTTTCACGCAATACTGCAAAGGAACCAGAGACATACTTCTAAGATGTAACTAACGAACCTCTGATAACCTGAACCGTACATAGTGTGAGTTTGATTACATGACCGATACCAGGCTACTGAACATATGTAATAGCGTTGTGAACATAGCTCAATCATTCTGTTCGTTCATCAGCTTTTTTCCCTCTCTTTCGAGGGGAATCCAAAAATGAGAAACACTCATATGCGTCCCTATGCACGGAAATCTTTAGTAAAAGGCGAAAGATTTTCACGCAATACTGCAAAGGAACCAGAGACATACTTCTAAGCTCCACTAACGAACCTCTGATAACCTGAACCGTACATAGTGTGAGTTTGATTACATGACCGATACCAGGCTACTGAACATATGTAATAGCGTTGTGAACATAGCTCAATCATTCTGTTCCTTCATCAGCTGTTTTCCCTCTCTTTCGAGGGGAATCCAAAAATAAGAAACACTCATATGCGTCCCTATGCACGGAAATCTTTAGTAAAAGGCGAAAGATTTTCACGCAATACTGCAAAGGAACCAGAGACATACTTTTAAGATGCCACTAACGAACCTTTGATAACCTGAACCGTACATAGTGTGAGTTTGATTACATGACCGATACCAGGCTACTGAACATATGTAATAGCGTTGTGAACATAGCTCAATCATTCTGTTCCTTCATCAGCTGTTTTCCCTCTCTTTCGAGGGGAATCCAAAAATAAGAAACACTCATATGCGTCCCTATGCACGGAAATCTTTAGTAAAAGGCGAAAGATTTTCACGCAATACTGCAAAGGAACCAGAGACATACTTTTCAGATGCCACTAACGAACCTCTGATAACCTGAACCGTACATAGTGTGAGTTTGATTACATGACCGATACCAGGCTACTGAACATATGTAATAGCGTTGTGAACATAGCTCAATCATTCTGTTCCTTCATCAGCTGTTTTCCCTCTCTTTCGAGGGGAATCCAAAAATGAGAAACACTCATATGCGTCCCTATGCACGGAAATCTTTAGTAAAAGGCGAAAGATTTTCACGCAATACTGCAAAGGAACCAGAGACATACTTCTAAGCTCCACTAACGAACCTCTGATAACCTGAACCGTACATAGTGTGAGTTTGATTACATGACCGATACCAGGCTACTGAACATATGTAATAGCGTTGTGAACATAGCTCAATCATTCTGTTCCTTCATCAGCTGTTTTCCCTCTCTTTCGAGGGGAATCCAAAAATAAGAAACACTCATATGCGTCCCTATGCACGGAAATCTTTAGTAAAAGGCGAAAGATTTTCACGCAATACTGCAAAGGAACCAGAGACATACTTTTAAGATGCCACTAACGAACCTTTGATAACCTGAACCGTACATAGTGTGAGTTTGATTACATGACCGATACCAGGCTACTGAACATATGTAATAGCGTTGTGAACATAGCTCAATCATTCTGTTCCTTCATCAGCTGTTTTCCCTCTCTTTCGAGGGGAATCCAAAAATAAGAAACACTCATATGCGTCCCTATGCACGGAAATCTTTAGTAAAAGGCGAAAGATTTTCACGCAATACTGCAAAGGAACCAGAGACATACTTTTCAGATGCCACTAACGAACCTCTGATAACCTGAACCGTACATAGTGTGAGTTTGATTACATGACCGATACCAGGCTACTGAACATATGTAATAGCGTTGTGAACATAGCTCAATCATTCTGTTCCTTCATCAGCTGTTTTCCCTCTCTTTCGAGGGGAATCCAAAAATAAGAAACACTCATATGCGTCCCTATGCACGGAAATCTTTAGTAAAAGGCGAAAGATTTTCACGCAATACTGCAAAGGAACCAGAGACATACTTTTAAGATGCCACTAACGAACCTTTGATAACCTGAACCGTACATAGTGTGAGTTTGATTACATGACCGATACCAGGCTACTGAACATATGTAATAGCGTTGTGAACATAGCTCAATCATTCTGTTCCTTCATCAGCTGTTTTCCCTCTCTTTCGAGGGGAATCCAAAAATAAGAAACACTCATATGCGTCCCTATGCACGGAAATCTTTAGTAAAAGGCGAAAGATTTTCACGCAATACTGCAAAGGAACCAGAGACATACTTTTCAGATGCCACTAACGAACCTCTGATAACCTGAACCGTACATAGTGTGAGTTTGATTACATGACCGATACCAGGCTACTGAACATATGTAATAGCGTTGTGAACATAGCTCAATCATTCTGTTCCTTCATCAGCTGTTTTCCCTCTCTTTCGAGGGGAATCCAAAAATAAGAAACACTCATATGCGTCCCTATGCACGGAAATCTTTAGTAAAAGGCGAAAGATTTTCACGCAATACTGCAAAGGAACCAGAGACATACTTTTAAGATGCCACTAACGAACCCGTTCTGTTAGGATTCCGGGTAGTTATATTGGTTCCTAATAATCCTTGGCACGCTCACTTGTCGCGATAGCTACGAGGTAACTATCGGACAGGGTTCGGATATTACCGAGGTAGCGGGTTGTGAGCGTAACAGAAATGCCGTTATAAATAGAGAAACGTTCCAGATAGTTTAAATAAGGTTTATTGAAGATAAGGAGTTACAATGATTCTTATAGTTGAGGTTATAAGTTGTATGGAGATAGAAAAGATAACACATTGATCTTACACATGAACATAGATTAAGTTAACATTAATATATATAACAGAAGATAAGATAGACATCTTCTGGGAGTACTCAAGTTCGGGTCTAAACCTAGTCTACATTATAGTCTAAGAAATAGACGGACGAGGAGTCTCTGTTCGAGGCTCTGTGTCGCTCTCCTAACAAGGAGGCTGTTAGCTTATATATGGTTGCTCTACATCTATGTCTTACTCTGCTTCTATGATTATAACCTAGTCTGCATGTCTATAGATTCCGAACGGAACGTGCCCCCCCCTTTTGAGAAGATTTGCGTCCTCGCAAAAGGTGGCATGTCAAAAGGTGGTACTATAGGCATGTAGGCTTTACATTGTACTCATCATAAGAAAATTTACAAAAGTTGTTAGAAAGGAGAAAAAAAAAATAATGACAGTGGTAATCAGCATCCACTAGCTTTCGCATATGTTTTGAAAAAGTGTTGGATAACAATAATGAAGATCAATTCATGAGGATTTTCGGCAATAAAGAGTCTACTATAGGTGAGAGTCACAAACTTAGAATGATTGAATAATAGCAGTTCATGAGATGAAGTAGTTAATGAGGATTTGTCTGTATTTCTGATTCAGAACGAGTCATTGATCGAATTGGAATACCACGTTTCCGAAGATGGAAGTTGAAAGTGTGGGATTACATCCTTTCCTAATCTCTTCATGGACTCAGAGTTACAGCTTGAACATCTCTGTTACTAATCTCTCTACTGTTAATGATTATCCAAGATTTGTATTCTCCCTCTAGTATGCAGAATGTTTTGAATATCCTTGTAAATTGAGTATCCTTATTGTCAATATATTAGAATTTGTTGTTTATTATGCGAAAACTGGTGAATTTTTGATTATCTGTTAAAAATCAATGTTAGGGACATACGTTGGGTCCCTTGGGTCATCTTCTTCAAGAATTTCATCATCCCTGCTGTCATAGATGATTTCGATGTCGTCAGCTTCTGCTGCTGCTGTAGTAGTGTCATAGTTCCGTATCGATCGTTGTGGCGGTGCCAAGTGCTGTTGTCTCGTACGGATGAGTTCTGCTTCATCGTTAGCTGCTTCATTTGAAGTGAAATTGTAATCGACCGGTCTTAAAAAGATCTTCAAGTTGTCCTTGTGGACGTCTTGAAGTTTATTATTATTATTCATTATTTGAACTAAATTTCCTTCAACTTTTACAACTTTAAAAGGTCCATCATAACTCTTTCTAAGTTTGTGGCCTGGTTTCAGATTCTTAACTGCGATCATTACAAGATCGCCTGTTTTAATATCTCTTTCATTCACTCTGTTTGTCTCATTGTATTTCATTGAATTTGCTAAAGTTGTTTTAGTTAGTTTGTTCAAAATGAATTTATCGATAATTTCATGTTCTAACTTAGTAATGGAACTCTCACTCTGTTTTGATTCAAATATGTTGTTGTCGAATGTCATACGACAATCGCGACCGAATAATGCAATGTAAGGTGAAATACCTGTTGATGAGCTAGGAAGTGTATTCAATGAGAAGGTGATTTTAGGTAGGAAAATATCCCAATCACTCAATTCTTCATTGACGTAGTGTGTAATGCATTCTTCCAATGTTCTATGTAGTCTTTCAATTTGACCGTTTGCGTTCTTCTGGTGAGGAATTGTTGGTTCATGTACAATTCCTTTGGCTTTGCACATTTCTGCGAACTTTGCTGACATGAAGTTCGAACCTCTATCTGTAATTAATCGAGCGGGAGGCCCGAATGTATAAACAAGATGTCTCAAAAATCGGTCTATTACTACTTCTGTCGTAATGGCAGGAATAGCAACAGTGATGGCAAATTTACTAAATGCATCTTGCATTGTTAATGCATATAGATTGTTTCTGCTAGAACGTGGGAATGGACCCATTATGTCCATGTGAACTCTCTCAAAAGGTTTGTACGGTATTTCGAATTTACCGCATGGTTCTACAGTCATTTGGTTGGGAATACTCTTTCTCTGAGCGCATTTGATACAACTTTTGACATATTTAGCTATGTCATGTTGCATGTTAGTCCATGCGAATCGTCTCGCAATGGCATCTCTTGTTTTATGAATGCCTAAATGTGCGCAGATAGTTGGATCTATGTGAAAATATTCCATTATCTTAAAAGTTATTCCATGATCCCTAGGGATAATTATAGCTGGATGTGGTTTACTCGTAGTGGGTTTGGTGTAAAGCATATTCTCGATCACGCAATATCTTTCATTCTTATTTTTGTTTCTCGTTGCTCTATACTCTACCTCTGCTATTGTTCTTTTAATCCAAGGTGTGGATTGTTGTATTTCTCTTAAACCGTTTAACTCAATGAAATTGATTTTTACCTTTTCTTTATCTTTCTCTGACTGCTTTATCTTCTTAGGTTTCTCAGGTCTTGGGTCATTTGCTTCATCGCCTATGTATCTTGACAAGGCGTCACATACTTTATTCAGTCTACCCTCTCTGTATCTTATGTCGATGTCAAATTCCTGTATGACCAATTGGAACTTTGCTAATCTTCCAAATAAATCTCTTCTTTTCATGAGACTTGTAAGGGGTCTGTGGTCAGTTATGCAAATGGTATGAGTTCCTAAGATATAAGTTCTAAACTGGTTCAAAGCAAAAATCAGTCCGAGAGCTTCAATTTCAATTGGTGCGTAATTTCGCTCGGCTTTAATGAGTTTTCTACTAGCAAAAGCTATAGGATGTAGATCTCTAAGTGGATCTCCTGGATTTTCGGATTGTAGCAAAACTGCTCCGATGGCGATATTGCTGCCATCACTCTCTATGACAAACGTTCTATTAGGTTTAGGAGGTTTCAAAACTGGAGCTTTCATTAGAAAGCTTTTTAAGGTTTCAAAAGCGTTTTGTTCTTTCTCTGACCAAATGAATTCTTGGTCATTTTTAGTTAAATCATGTAATGGACTAGCAATACGTGCAAAATCTTTGATAAACTTCCGAAAGAATCCTACCATACCCAAGAATCCACGAACTGCTGTAGGTGTTCGAGGTACTGGGTATTCTTTTATGGTTTCTACTTTTGAATTAACATTAATATATATAACAGAAGATAAGATAGACATCTTCTGGGAGTACTCAAGTTCGGGTCTAAACCTAGTCTACATTATAGTCTAAGAAATAGACGGACGAGGAGTCTCTGTTCGAGGCTCTGTGTCGCTCTCCTAACAAGGAGGCTGTTAGCTTATATATGGTTGCTCTACATCTATGTCTTACTCTGCTTCTATGATTATAACCTAGTCTGCATGTCTATAGATTCCGAACGGAACGAACCTTTGATAACCTGAACCGTACATAGTGTGAGTTTGATTACATGACCGATACCAGGCTACTGAACATATGTAATAGCGTTGTGAACATAGCTCAATCATTCTGTTCGTTCATCAGCTTTTTTCCCTCTCTTTCGAGGGGAATCCAAAAATGAGAAACACTCATATGCGTCCCTATGCACGGAAATCTTTAGTAAAAGGCGAAAGATTTTCACGCAATACTGCAAAGGAACCAGAGACATACTTCTAAGCTCCACTAACGAACCTCTGATAACCTGAACCGTACATAGTGTGAGTTTGATTACATGACCGATACCAGGCTACTGAACATATGTAATAGCGTTGTGAACATAGCTCAATCATTCTGTTCCTTCATCAGCTGTTTTCCCTCTCTTTCGAGGGGAATCCAAAAATAAGAAACACTCATATGCGTCCCTATGCACGGAAATCTTTAGTAAAAGGCGAAAGATTTTCACGCAATACTGCAAAGGAACCAGAGACATACTTTTAAGATGCCACTAACGAACCTTTGATAACCTGAACCGTACATAGTGTGAGTTTGATTACATGACCGATACCAGGCTACTGAACATATGTAATAGCGTTGTGAACATAGCTCAATCATTCTGTTCGTTCATCAGCTTTTTTCCCTCTCTTTCGAGGGGAATCCAAAAATGAGAAACACTCATATGCGTCCCTATGCACGGAAATCTTTAGTAAAAGGCGAAAGATTTTCACGCAATACTGCAAAGGAACCAGAGACATACTTCTAAGCTCCACTAACGAACCTCTGATAACCTGAACCGTACATAGTGTGAGTTTGATTACATGACCGATACCAGGCTACTGAACATATGTAATAGCGTTGTGAACATAGCTCAATCATTCTGTTCCTTCATCAGCTGTTTTCCCTCTCTTTCGAGGGGAATCCAAAAATAAGAAACACTCATATGCGTCCCTATGCACGG
This sequence comes from Auanema freiburgensis, assembly GCA_030370435.1. Lineage (NCBI taxonomy): Eukaryota > Metazoa > Nematoda > Chromadorea > Rhabditida > Rhabditidae > Auanema > Auanema freiburgense. Next base: position 3,781,122 of record CM059369.1, read on the forward strand.
AAATCTTTAGTAAAAGGCGAAAGATTTTCACGCAATACTGCAAAGGAACCAGAGACATACTTTTAAGATGCCACTAACGAACCTTTGATAACCTGAACCGTACATAGTGTGAGTTTGATTACATGACCGATACCAGGCTACTGAACATATGTAATAGCGTTGTGAACATAGCTCAATCATTCTGTTCGTTCATCAGCTTTTTTCCCTCTCTTTCGAGGGGAATCCAAAAATAAGAAACACTCATATGCGTCCCTATGCACGGAAATCTTTAGTAAAAGGCGAAAGATTTTCACGCAATACTGCAAAGGAACCAGAGACATACTTCTAAGATGTAACTAACGAACCTCTGATAACCTGAACCGTACATAGTGTGAGTTTGATTACATGACCGATACCAGGCTACTGAACATATGTAATAGCGTTGTGAACATAGCTCAATCATTCTGTTCGTTCATCAGCTTTTTTCCCTCTCTTTCGAGGGGAATCCAAAAATAAGAAACACTCATATGCGTCCCTATGCACGGAAATCTTTAGTAAAAGGCGAAAGATTTTCACGCAATACTGCAAAGGAACCAGAGACATACTTCTAAGCTCCACTAACGAACCTCTGATAACCTGAACCGTACATAGTGTGAGTTTGATTACATGACCGATACCAGGCTACTGAACATATGTAATAGCGTTGTGAACATAGCTCAATCATTCTGTTCCTTCATCAGCTGTTTTCCCTCTCTTTCGAGGGGAATCCAAAAATAAGAAACACTCATATGCGTCCCTATGCACGGAAATCTTTAGTAAAAGGCGAAAGATTTTCACGCAATACTGCAAAGGAACCAGAGACATACTTTTCAGATGCCACTAACGAACCTCTGATAACCTGAACCGTACATAGTGTGAGTTTGATTACATGACCGATACCAGGCTACTGAACATATGTAATAGCGTTGTGAACATAGCTCAATAATTCTGTTCCTTCATCAGCTGTTTTCCCTCTCTTTCGAGGGGAATCCAAAAATAAGAAACACTCATATGCGTCCCTATGCACGGAAATCTTTAGTAAAAGGCGAAAGATTTTCACGCAATACTGCAAAGGAACCAGAGACATACTTTTCAGATGCCACTAACGAACCTCTGATAACCTGAACCGTACATAGTGTGAGTTTGATTACATGACCGATACCAGGCTACTGAACATATGTAATAGCGTTGTGAACATAGCTCAATCATTCTGTTCCTTCATCAGCTGTTTTCCCTCTCTTTCGAGGGGAATCCAAAAATAAGAAACACTCATATGCGTCCCTATGCACGGAAATCTTTAGTAAAAGGCGAAAGATTTTCACGCAATACTGCAAAGGAACCAGAGACATACTTTTAAGATGCCACTAACGAACCTTTGATAACCTGAACCGTACATAGTGTGAGTTTGATTACATGACCGATACCAGGCTACTGAACATATGTAATAGCGTTGTGAACATAGCTCAATCATTCTGTTCCTTCATCAGCTGTTTTCCCTCTCTTTCGAGGGGAATCCAAAAATAAGAAACACTCATATGCGTCCCTATGCACGGAAATCTTTAGTAAAAGGCGAAAGATTTTCACGCAATACTGCAAAGGAACCAGAGACATACTTTTAAGATGCCACTAACGAACCTTTGATAACCTGAACCGTACATAGTGTGAGTTTGATTACATGACCGATACCAGGCTACTGAACATATGTAATAGCGTTGTGAACATAGCTCAATCATTCTGTTCGTTCATCAGCTTTTTTCCCTCTCTTTCGAGGGGAATCCAAAAATAAGAAACACTTATATGCGTCCCTATGCACGGAAATCTTTAGTAAAAGGCGAAAGATTTTCACGCAATACTGCAAAGGAACCAGAGACATACTTCTGAGATGCCACTAACGAACCTCTGATAACCTGAACCGTACATAGTGTGAGTTTGATTACATGACCGATACCAGGCTACTGAACATATGTAATAGCGTTGTGAACATAGCTCAATAATTCTGTTCCTTCATCAGCTGTTTTCCCTCTCTTTCGAGGGGAATCCAAAAATAAGAAACACTCATATGCGTCCCTATGCACGGAAATCTTTAGTAAAAGGCGAAAGATTTTCACGCAATACTGCAAAGGAACCAGAGACATACTTTTAAGATGCCACTAACGAACCTTTGATAACCTGAACCGTACATAGTGTGAGTTTGATTACATGACCGATACCAGGCTACTGACGAAGTGGAATACGGGCCTTCGTACTGTCCCGTCGCTCCTCACCTAATTCCCTACTCTATTATAATATGCGGTGGCTCAATGTAAGATTACAAGCAGGAGAAGAGAAGATTTATGTCGTATTAACACGGTAGTAATATAAGATACATTTAGACCATCAATTAATACTAGTAACACAAGAGAAACATTTAGATAAGGAAGAGAAGAGGAGAAAAGGAAAGGAAGCAAGAAATCACAAGGACCTAAAACACACACACAGTTCAGAGAAATAAGCGTTTTTATACCAGCTCGGAGATTGTTATCAATCCAGCTATGACGCAGTGCGACAGTCCGGGGGCGGCCAAAGTGTATAGATTATAATGCTCATGATATAGAAGAAAGAGATATAGAAAAAAATTGAATCCCAAATTTCTCGAGATAACAAACTACATATCACCATGACGAAGTGGAATACGGGCCTTCGTACTGTCCCGTCGCTCCTCACCTAATTCCCTACTCTATTATAATATGCGGTGGCTCAATGTAAGATTACAAGCAGGAGAAGAGAAGATTTATGTCGTATTAACACGGTAGTAATATAAGATACATTTAGACCATCAATTAATACTAGTAACACAAGAGAAACATTTAGATAAGGAAGAGAAGAGGAGAAAAGGAAAGGAAGCAAGAAATCACAAGGACCTAAAACACACACACAGTTCAGAGAAATAAGCGTTTTTATACCAGCTCGGAGATTGTTATCAATCCAGCTATGACGCAGTGCGACAGCTACTGAACATATGTAATAGCGTTGTGAACATAGCTCAATCATTCTGTTCCTTCATCAGCTGTTTTCCCTCTCTTTCGAGGGGAATCCAAAAATAAGAAACACTCATATGCGTCCCTATGCACGGAAATCTTTAGTAAAAGGCGAAAGATTTTCACGCAATACTGCAAAGGAACCAGAGACATACTTTTAAGATGCCACTAACGAACCTTTGATAACCTGAACCGTACATAGTGTGAGTTTGATTACATGACCGATACCAGGCTACTGAACATATGTAATAGCGTTGTGAACATAGCTCAATCATTCTGTTCCTTCATCAGCTGTTTTCCCTCTCTTTCGAGGGGAATCCAAAAATAAGAAACACTCATATGCGTCCCTATGCACGGAAATCTTTAGTAAAAGGCGAAAGATTTTCACGCAATACTGCAAAGGAACCAGAGACATACTTCTAAGATGTAACTAACCAACCTCTGATAACCTGAACCGTACATAGTGTGAGTTTGATTACATGACCGATACCAGGCTACTGAACATATGTAATAGCGTTGTGAACATAGCTCAATCATTCTGTTCGTTCATCAGCTTTTTTCCCTCTCTTTCGAGGGGAATCCAAAAATGAGAAACACTCATATGCGTCCCTATGCACGGAAATCTTTAGTAAAAGGCGAAAGATTTTCACGCAATACTGCAAAGGAACCAGAGACATACTTCTAAGCTCCACTAACGAACCTCTGATAACCTGAACCGTACATAGTGTGAGTTTGATTACATGACCGATACCAGGCTACTGAACATATGTAATAGCGTTGTGAACATAGCTCAATCATTCTGTTCCTTCATCAGCTGTTTTCCCTCTCTTTCGAGGGGAATCCAAAAATAAGAAACACTCATATGCGTCCCTATGCACGGAAATCTTTAGTAAAAGGCGAAAGATTTTCACGCAATACTGCAAAGGAACCAGAGACATACTTTTAAGATGCCACTAACGAACCTTTGATAACCTGAACCGTACATAGTGTGAGTTTGATTACATGACCGATACCAGGCTACTGAACATATGTAATAGCGTTGTGAACATAGCTCAATCATTCTGTTCCTTCATCAGCTGTTTTCCCTCTCTTTCGAGGGGAATCCAAAAATAAGAAACACTCATATGCGTCCCTATGCACGGAAATCTTTAGTAAAAGGCGAAAGATTTTCACGCAATACTGCAAAGGAACCAGAGACATACTTTTCAGATGCCACTAACGAACCTTTGATAACCTGAACCGTACATAGTGTGAGTTTGATTACATGACCGATACCAGGCTACTGAACATATGTAATAGCGTTGTGAACATAGCTCAATCATTCTGTTCCTTCATCAGCTGTTTTCCCTCTCTTTCGAGGGGAATCCAAAAATAAGAAACACTCATATGCGTCCCTATGCACGGAAATCTTTAGTAAAAGGCGAAAGATTTTCACGCAATACTGCAAAGGAACCAGAGACATACTTCTAAGCTCCACTAACGAACCTCTGATAACCTGAACCGTACATAGTGTGAGTTTGATTACATGACCGATACCAGGCTACTGAACATATGTAATAGCGTTGTGAACATAGCTCAATCATTCTGTTCCTTCATCAGCTGTTTTCCCTCTCTTTCGAGGGGAATCCAAAAATAAGAAACACTCATATGCGTCCCTATGCACGGAAATCTTTAGTAAAAGGCGAAAGATTTTCACGCAATACTGCAAAGGAACCAGAGACATACTTCTAAGCTCCACTAACGAACCTCTGATAACCTGAACCGTACATAGTGTGAGTTTGATTACATGACCGATACCAGGCTACTGAACATATGTAATAGCGTTGTGAACATAGCTCAATCATTCTGTTCCTTCATCAGCTGTTTTCCCTCTCTTTCGAGGGGAATCCAAAAATAAGAAACACTCATATGCGTCCCTATGCACGGAAATCTTTAGTAAAAGGCGAAAGATTTTCACGCAATACTGCAAAGGAACAAGAGACATACTTTTAAGATGCCACTAACGAACCTTCGATAACCTGAACCGTACATAGTGTGAGTTTGATTACATGACCGATACCAGGCTACTGAACATATGTAATAGCGTTGTGAACATAGCTCAATCATTCTGTTCCTTCATCAGCTGTTTTCCCTCTCTTCCGAGGGGAATCCAAAAATAAGAAACACTCATATGCGTCCCTATGCACGGAAATCTTTAGTAAAAGGCGAAAGATTTTCACGCAATACTGCAAAGGAACCAGAGACATACTTCTAAGATGCCACTAACGAACCTTTGATAACCTGAACCGTACATAGTGTGAGTTTGATTACATGACCGATACCAGGCTACTGAACATATGTAATAGCGTTGTGAACATAGCTCAATCATTCTGTTTCTTCATCAGCTGTTTTCCCTCTCTTTCGAGGGGAATCCAAAAATAAGAAACACTCATATGCGTCCCTATGCACGGAAATCTTTAGTAAAAGGCGAAAGATTTTCACGCAATACTGCAAAGGAACCAGAGACATGCTTCTAAGATGCCACTAACGAACCTTTGATAACCTGAACCGTACATAGTGTGAGTTTGATTACATGACCGATACCAGGCAACTGAACATATGTAATAGCGTTGTGAACATAGCTCAATCATTCTGTTCCTTCATCAGCTGTTTTCCCTCTCTTTCGAGGGGAATCCGTTCTGTTGGTTGATCGCGATAGTTATGATCGATCGTTGGCACGCTCCAATCCTCGGATGACTATAAGGATAGTCTTCCGTAGGACTTTCGTTTTGGGTGTAGCGAAAAGGAGCGCAACAGAATGCCAGTGAATTATAAAGTATGAAGATTGAAATAAAGGTTTATCGTCATGATTCAAATACGTAGATATAGAAAAAGAGGTTGTACAAACATTGACTAAGGTTACAATATAAATGTTAAGCTACCGACCTGTTATCTGTTTATAAGTAATCCTAACATCGATGGAATAATACTGGAGGGAACATTAGTATTACCTCTAGGAGGACCAGGATTGGGTAACACAGTAGCTGGGAGATAGTAATGATCAGCTGTGTGGATGAGGGCATCCTCAGAGCATCCTAGGGATAGCCTGAGGAGAGCCTCTCCGGGCCTATAGTTAGTGTAAACAGGTGGTTTATATACTGGGTGCTCTATGAGTCTAGCTTATGTCTAGTTGTCTGATCATGTAATGGTGATAAGTACTGAGTCTTCATGTCTATGGTGTCCGAATGGAACGTGCCCCCCCTTTTGAGAAGTTTGCGTCCTCGCAAAGGTGGGTACTCAAATATACTAGTACTACTATAGACATGTAGACAATCATATTTTACAATAATGATAAAAGAATAAAGGTTCTTAGGAATTTAATCGTTCAACTTGTCGTACATGAGTGCTTATCAAAGTTTTTTTTTTTTCTCAAAGGGTTTCTTTTTAAATAACTGTTAGTGAGAAGTGTTTGTAACAAAGCTTGCTGCGCAAAAATGTTCAAATGAGGGTAGTATCATACGCGAGTCTGTAATTTTAATTCAAAGCGAGTCATTGACTTGATTGGAACACCATATTTCCGAATATGGAAGTTGAAAAAGTGGGTTTATTTCCGCTCACAGTCTCTTCATGGACTCAAAATTACAGCGCGAACGTTTGAAATACTTATAACTCTTCATTTGAGTTATTGCTTAGCAGAGTTTGTAATTGAACAGAAATATCTATCAGTTATAACTTTTAAGATCCCCCTTTTTTTTTTTTTTAGGATACTCATGTGTACTGAAGTTGAGCGATTAAATCACCTTAAATTATGTGAGATGGGACGTAAGTGGGGTCTGAAGGGTCGTCTTCTTCAAGTTCGTCGTCTTCTTCAAGTTCTTCGTCTTCTTCTGGTTCTTCGTCCTCTTCTAGTTCTTTGTGCTCCCGGCTGTCGTAGATGATTTCGATTTCATCATCTTCACCATTGATTTTGCCTGGTGCATCCCACATTGATTGTTCTGGAGCTGCCTCAGCTGTTCGTTTAGTGGGAGCGTGGTTGGTCAGTGGCAGTGTGTGAGTTAGATCATCCGACTCGATTTCTTTGTTATTTCTGTTAGTAGCCGGTCTTAAATAGATTTTCAAGTTGTCCTTGTGGACATCTTGAAGTTTGTTGTTATTGTTTATTATTTTAATTGCATTCCCCTCAACATTCACAACTCTAAAAGGTCCATCATAACTCTTTCTGAGTTTGTGGCCTGGTTTAAGGTTCTTAACTGCGATCATTACCAGATCGTTCTTTTGAATATTTCGTTCTTTTACTCTGTTAGTTTCATTATACTTCATTGCATTCGCTGAAGTTGTTTTGCTTAGTTTGTCCAAAATGAATTTGTTTATCACTTTTCTTGATAACTCGTCCTTCTCATTTTCACTTTCTCCCGATAGCGGCATGTTATTGTCAAAATTCATTCGGCAATCTCTTCCGAAAAGGGCTATGTATGGTGAAATACCAGTAGTAGAACTTGGGATAGTATTAAGAGTAAATGTGACTTTGGGAAGGAAAAGGTCCCAGTCACTAAGGTCTTCTTTAACGTAATGGGTAATGCATTCTTCTAAAGTTCTGTGTAGCCTTTCGACTTGGCCGTTTGAATTCTTTTGATGGGGTAAGGTAGGTTCATGCTTTATGCCTTTCTGTTTACACATTGTTGTGAATTTGGATGACATGAAGTTAGAACCTCTGTCAGTGATTAAACGTGCAGGGGGTCCGAATGTGTAAACGAGATGTCTCAAAAATCGATCAATCACGATTTCTGTTGTGATTGCGGGAATAGCAATGGTGACGGCGAATTTGCTAAATGCGTCTTGCATTGTTAGAGCATATAAGTTGTTTCGGCTAGAACGTGGGAACGGGCCCATAATATCCATGTGGAGTCTTTCGAAAGGTTTAGTAGGTATTTTAAATTTTCCACATGGTTCTATGGTCATCTCATGAGGATTCTTTTTCCTCTGTGCACACTTAACGCATTTTCTGATATATTCCGCGATATCGTTTTGCATGTTAGTCCAAGAGAACCTTCTCAAAATGGCGTCTCTTGTCTTTTGAATACCTAAGTGTGCGCAGATGGTTGGATCTACGTGGAAATGTTCTATTATTCTATGAGTTATCTCATGGTCTTTAGGAATAATGATAGCGGGATGTGGTCTACACGTGGTAGGTTTAGTATAAAGCATATTTTCTATTACACAGTATCTTTCATTCACATTCTTATTTCTAGATGCTCTATACTCTATCTCTGCTATCGTTCTTTTAATCCAGGGTGTGGATTGTTGGATTTCTTTCAAAACGTTTGCTTCCACAAAATTAATTCTTACCTTTTCTTTCTCAGTCTTTGGCTGAGTTTTCTTCTTAGGTTTCTCTGGTTTCGGGTCATTAGCTTCATCATCAATATATCTCGATAAAGCATCGCATACTTTATTTAGTCTTCCCTCTCTATATCTTATCTCGATATCAAATTCTTGGATGACTAGCTGAAACTTTGCTAGTCGTCCGAACAAATCTCTTCTTTTCATGAGACTTGTAAGGGGTCTATGGTCGGTTATGCAAATGGTGTGAGTGCCTAAGATATAAGTACGAAATTGGTTTAAAGCAAAAATCAAGCCAAGAGCTTCAATCTCAATTGGTGGGTAATTTCGTTCAGCTTTTATCAATTTCCTGCTTGCGAAAGCTATGGGGTGTAGGTCTTTGAAAGGTTCTGTGGAATTTTCGGCTTGTAACAAAACTGCTCCGATAGCAATATTGCTACCATCACTTTCGATGAGAAAGGTTTGATTTGGTCTGGGTGGTTTCAAAACTGGTGCTTTGATCAGTTGACTTTTCAAAGTTTCGAAAGCTTTTTGTTCTTTTTCTTTCCAAATAAATTCCTGATCAGTTTTAGTTAGGTCGTGTAGGGGACTAGCGATATGTGCGAAATCTTTTATAAATTTCCGAAAGAATCCTACCATTCCGAGGAATCCTCGGACTGCTGTAGGTGTACGGGGTATTGGGTAGTTCTTAATGGTTTCTACTTTGGAAGGGTCGGGTTTTATTCCTTCTCGTCCTACTATTAGTCCCAAAAATTTAACTTCGCGCGAGGCGAATGTACATTTATTTAGCTTTATTTTCATTCCTAGTTCCGAAATTTTCTCAAGAAGCTCGTTGCAAATGCTGTTCGGGCGTTTCCGATATTACTAAAAGGTCGTCCAGGTAGACGAAGAGTCTACACTGACATTTTGTTTGCAAAAATCGAACAGCTGTTTGAAAGGTGTGTGGAGCACCACATAATCCCATAGGCATTCTTTTGTATTGATACGTGCCTGTGTTAGTTGTGAAAGAGGTGAGATGTCTATCAGATTCTTTAAGTGGTATTTGGAAAAATCCTGATACTAAATCAAAATTAGAAAAATATTGGGCACCTGCGGCTAAATCTACTATATCTGATATAGTTGGAATGACATAGGTTTGTTTTCTAGTTACACTGTTTAGTGCACGGAAATCTATTACGAAACGGAAGGTGTCATCTTTCTTTTTGACTAGTACAACTGGGCTGTTGAATAATGATGTTGACTTTTCAATTATGTTTTGCTCTAACATTTCTCTCACTTGTCTTTCTACTTCTTCTTGTTTTCCTACCGGGATGCGGAAGATTCGTGGTTTTGGCATGTCCATGTCCGTGCGAATCGGAATGGTATGTTCAACTGGTCCGTTGAAAAGTCCAATGTTGCGATCTTCGTGGAGAAACGCTTGTTTGTTCCTTGCGATTATGTTCTTCAATTCCACTTTTTGTTTCACATCCAAGTCTGCTGTTCTAAGATCAAGTTCCTTCATGAATTCCTTGGGGAATACAGGTAGTCTTTCTTCCCAGTTTGCTTCAGGAGGAATGTACGTTTGGAGAGTACTAGTTACTGTTTCGAAATGAGGGATGTCGATTATCGATGCCTGTCCGAAAACATCATTTTTCGGGATATGTATGGCTTCCTTAGAGTTATTGATGAAAGCTATTTGTATTTCCGTATTAGGTCTGCATATCGTGGGAATGAACGTTCGTTCTTCAGTTTGTGTCATTGGTTTGATAAATAACCATTCATCAAGCTTAACGTGATCCTTGGGGCGGATAGATATTATCGACATGTCTTGAGGTGCAATTGTTACAGCGTGCAAGTTGATTAGATTTATTGATGATCTCTCTCGTAGAATTGCTTTTGCTGGAAATTCTTTGTTCCGTCATACGTTGGGCAGAATGGAGAAGTAAGAGCTGTGGCTATAGTTGCTTTTCCAGCACCGGGCAGCTCTTTTTCCGTTTGGAATAGTGTATTTCTCTCTCTCGTTTTTGAATTGTTTGTCTCAGTCATTATTCTAGCGTCAAGTTGTACTTTTTCAGGTGTTTCTATGATATTGGATGGGGTTGACAAAAGGATAGGTGTTCCACGGCACGGAACAGTTGGTGAGTTCAAAAAACTTTGATTAATGGGGGAGTTCGTGTGCCGTGAAGTGTTTTGTGTGGTGGGAGTGGATGTTGCTAGAGGCGTGAGGGGTTTTTGAACAAAAGGTTGAGATGCGTCACGGTTTGTAAGGTTAGGATATTCAATAGTTTTTCCTGTGCGCGATTCAACAATCTCTTTTGATTTTTGTAATTGGTTCTTCACAAGTTCTTTTAGCTTTTCTTGGCGGGTAGCAGGGGGTTCTTTAGAAGTGGTAAAAGCTTTTTTCACTTTGCCTAGCGCGTCTAATATAGGAGATTTTGTTTTATTAAGATTTTCACTTTCTCTCGTTGTTTTTGGAATATTAGATTGGCGTACTTGTTTGTCTGCTACCGGCGTCGCTGCGTCCGTGTTTGATGAGCAGGAAGAAGCGTCTGTTGGGACTAGGAAGTCTGGGTCTTGGTGATCGGTAGATACGTCAGTGTCGATCGAACCGCTGGTTTTGTCTGAGTCAGATAGTTCTGAATGAATTCGTTTAGTTCTGGCCCTTAAGACTCGATGGCCTGGTTTGGGGGTATCTTTTTGTTCGGATATTTTGAAAGCTTCTTTCTTTCCTAGCTCTCCGGACTTTGGAGTTTTTCTCTCTCTTGTGCGAAAGAAACGTGAGTGTCGGGTCACGTGAACAATGTTTTAAACTGTATCAAAAATTTTCCTCGCTCTAACTCTTTTTTTTTTTCGTTAATCAAAAGTAAACTTGCGTATACAGGTAATCGCTATGTCCTGGGTGTTGGATTCTTAGCTGGGTATGGATGACGATTAGCGAATGGCTAGAGGCTGGACGGCTGGATGGCTGGATGGATGGATGGATGTTGGTTGGTGAAATAGTAAGCAGATAGCTTGAAGGTGACTGCTGCTTCAGGCAGTAGTCGGAGGGTAATGATTTTGCAGGCTTGATCATTCCTGAGGCGGTGTCGACCCCGCCCACTACCGTTTTTTTTTTTTTTTTTTTGTGGTATTTGTGCTATATTCTTGCTATCTCTTTTGTTTTCATTTTTTTTTTCTTTTCCATTTGTTCTCTCTTGACAATTTCTTACCTTCTTGAATTGATTTTTGATCAATATCTCAATTATATATATATACCTTCTTTTTTTTTTTTCAGTAACTCGTTACTTGAACTTAAAGTAAACTCTCGCTCTTCCTCGCTCTCTCTCTCTCTCTCTTTCTCCTTCAATAAAAATGGCTTTTGGAAAAATGATGCTCTCCATGCCTTCCGTCCTCTTAAGCTTATTAAGCTTCATCATAGAGGGCGGCAGCCATGAAGATGTGGGCTTGCCCGCATATGAGGTTTTGAGCTTTGTAAGCAATACTGTTTGTGAACTTTCCTGATAATTCCTTTTTCTTTTCTAGTTCCTCCAGGACCTCACGTCCTTTCTCTTGGGGTTCACCCTCTCCGACAGCTTCGGCTCCGGCTCCATAGCCGCGCAGGAGCTGGAAATACTCCGAGACTTTAGAGTGTACATACTGTCGCATAAGTATGTGCGCATGTGTAACACTCTGAGTTGTGACAGCTCGGTGTCGGAGATGGAGGACGTGGATCTGGAGCGTCTTCATGACCTCATGAAGGAGGCGCTCCAGGGATGGCTGCTGGAGGTGACGGGAATCCGTCGTCACCTTGATGTGGTGCAGGAAGACCTGTTGGAGGGCTTCCTGTGGCGGTCGTCCTTGTAGATAATTGTAGGGTTAGGTTTTTAGGCGCTTTTTTTCTCTTTTGTTAACTTAGTATATCGCTTATTTTGTAATTGCTTGTTATTATAATAAATGCTTTCCTCCGCTACGTTTTAACGTGCTTAGCCGTTGTTAGAGTTTTTACTTGGTAGACAACTGTTAATGAGATGAGTGGGGGTTTATCATGGGTTTACTTTTTGCTTTCTAGAGATGTTGTATGAATGTTACATTCTGAAGTTGTGATAGTCATGTGTCAATCGTTTTTTTGGTAGTCATATGGCTACTTGGTAGTTAAATTCAAGAACATGTGTGAGAGCAATTGGTGAATGTGTTAGTTTTTACATATGAACAGGTGGTAGGATAGGAAGTTTTTTGTGAGAACAATACAGTAGTCTTCTGGAGAATTATGGGAAAAACCGCTGATCAAACGGATTCCGAATTCTTGAAGTGTGTAATGTTTGGCAATTTCTGATCATCAACGAGGTTTTAGAATTGTAATGAACTACGGTAGTTACTTGACGTGGAGGACTAAAGTAAACTACCTTGCAACTTAAAAATTGTGAGGAGATATCGAAATAGATGGCTATCTTGGACAGGGTTTCCCGAAAGTCATAATTAATTTAATAAAGCGCTTGGCTAACATAAGGTAACAACCACATTTTCACGTCAAAAATAGAATAGTTTTTGTACTTCAGTCTGAATTGATAGCGTATTATCGAAAAATGGTTGCTTGGTCTTTTTGTGTCGTGAAATGAGTCCTCTGATTGAACCTTTTTTGCGATACATGCATCTCTCCGTCGAGAGTGTATCGTGTTAGCGGGTATGTTCCTTTTTTGACTTCTTGATTCTTTTTTTTTTATCGTTTGAAACTTGCAAACATTAAGTCAATGTGATTTTCCCCAAAATCCATTGCTTGAACCTCTTAACAAAATTTAGAATCAAGTAAGCTGGTTAACTTCAAAAGTGATAGGAATACTGTAGATGAACAATGATGCTTCAGACTGGGTTTGGTGATGGGGGAAAATATATCGGGATATAAAATTTGTGAGTTGTGAGCTGATATATTCACAACTTATGTTCATCATGGAAGTTAACCTAAGTTGCAATAGTTGAATGAAATTGATGATTCAGAAAGTTTAGTGTGGAGTTATTATCAAACTGAGAAGTTTGATTCGAGGTGGAACCTCCACGTTCTGTTGGTTGATCGCGATAGTTATGATCGATCGTTGGCACGCTCCAATCCTCGGATGACTATAAGGATAGTCTTCCGTAGGACTTTCGTTTTGGGTGTAGCGAAAAGGAGCGCAACAGAATGCCAGTGAATTATAAAGTATGAAGATTGAAATAAAGGTTTATCGTCATGATTCAAATACGTAGATATAGAAAAAGAGGTTGTACAAACATTGACTAAGGTTACAATATAAATGTTAAGCTACCGACCTGTTATCTGTTTATAAGTAATCCTAACATCGATGGAATAATACTGGAGGGAACATTAGTATTACCTCTAGGAGGACCAGGATTGGGTAACACAGTAGCTGGGAGATAGTAATGATCAGCTGTGTGGATGAGGGCATCCTCAGAGCATCCTAGGGATAGCCTGAGGAGAGCCTCTCCGGGCCTATAGTTAGTGTAAACAGGTGGTTTATATACTGGGTGCTCTATGAGTCTAGCTTATGTCTAGTTGTCTGATCATGTAATGGTGATAAGTACTGAGTCTTCATGTCTATGGTGTCCGAATGGAACGAATCCAAAAATAAGAAACACTCATATGCGTCCCTATGCACGGAAATCTTTAGTAAAAGGCGAAAGATTTTCACGCAATACTGCAAAGGAACCAGAGACATACTTCTAAGATGTAACTAACGAACCTCTGATAACCTGAACCGTACATAGTGTGAGTTTGATTACATGACCGATACCAGGCTACTGAACATATGTAATAGCGTTGTGAACATAGCTCAATCATTCTGTTCGTTCATCAGCTTTTTTCCCTCTCTTTCGAGGGGAATCCAAAAATAAGAAACACTCATATGCGTCCCTATGCACGGAAATCTTTAGTAAAAGGCGAAAGATTTTCACGCAATACTGCAAAGGAACCAGAGACATACTTCTAAGCTCCACTAACGAACCTCTGATAACCTGAACCGTACATAGTGTGAGTTTGATTACATGACCGATACCAGGCTACTGAACATATGTAATAGCGTTGTGAACATAGCTCAATCATTCTGTTCCTTCATCAGCTGTTTTCCCTCTCTTTCGAGGGGAATCCAAAAATAAGAAACACTCATATGCGTCCCTATGCACGGAAATCTTTAGTAAAAGGCGAAAGATTTTCACGCAATACTGCAAAGGAACCAGAGACATACTTTTCAGATGCCACTAACGAACCTCTGATAACCTGAACCGTACATAGTGTGAGTTTGATTACATGACCGATACCAGGCTACTGAACATATGTAATAGCGTTGTGAACATAGCTCAATCATTCTGTTCCTTCATCAGCTGTTTTCCCTCTCTTTCGAGGGGAATCCAAAAATAAGAAACACTCATATGCGTCCCTATGCACGGAAATCTTTAGTAAAAGGCGAAAGATTTTCACGCAATACTGCAAAGGAACCAGAGACATACTTTTAAGATGCCACTAACGAACCTTTGATAACCTGAACCGTACATAGTGTGAGTTTGATTACATGACCGATACCAGGCTACTGAACATATGTAATAGCGTTGTGAACATAGCTCAATCATTCTGTTCCTTCATCAGCTGTTTTCCCTCTCTTTCGAGGGGAATCCAAAAATAAGAAACACTCATATGCGTCCCTATGCACGGAAATCTTTAGTAAAAGGCGAAAGATTTTCACTAAATACTGCAAAGGAACCAGAGACATACTTTTAAGATGCCACTAACGAACCTTTGATAACCTGAACCGTACATAGTGTGAGTTTGATTACATGACCGATACCAGGCTACTGAACATATGTAATAGCGTTGTGAACATAGCTCAATCATTCTGTTCGTTCATCAGCTTTTTTCCCTCTCTTTCGAGGGGAATCCAAAAATAAGAAACACTTATATGCGTCCCTATGCACCGAAATCTTTAGTAAAAGGCGAAAGATTTTCACGCAATACTGCAAAGGAACCAGAGACATACTTCTGAGATGCCACTAACGAACCTCTGATAACCTGAACCGTACATAGTGTGAGTTTGATTACATGACCGATACCAGGCTACTGAACATATGTAATAGCGTTGTGAACATAGCTCAATAATTCTGTTCCTTCATCAGCTGTTTTCCCTCTCTTTCGAGGGGAATCCAAAAATAAGAAACACTCATATGCGTCCCTATGCACGGAAATCTTTAGTAAAAGGCGAAAGATTTTCACGCAATACTGCAAAGGAACCAGAGACATACTTTTAAGATGCCACTAACGAACCTTTGATAACCTGAACCGTACATAGTGTGAGTTTGATTACATGACCGATACCAGGCTACTGACGAAGTGGAATACGGGCCTTCGTACTGTCCCGTCGCTCCTCACCTAATTCCCTACTCTATTATAATATGCGGTGGCTCAATGTAAGATTACAAGCAGGAGAAGAGAAGATTTATGTCGTATTAACACGGTAGTAATATAAGATACATTTAGACCATCAATTAATACTAGTAACACAAGAGAAACATTTAGATAAGGAAGAGAAGAGGAGAAAAGGAAAGGAAGCAAGAAATCACAAGGACCTAAAACACACACACAGTTCAGAGAAATAAGCGTTTTTATACCAGCTCGGAGATTGTTATCAATCCAGCTATGACGCAGTGCGACAGTCCGGGGGCGGCCAAAGTGTATAGATTATAATGCTCATGATATAGAAGAAAGAGATATAGAAAAAAATTGAATCCTAAATTTCTCGAGATAACAAACTACATATCACCATGACGAAGTGGAATACGGGCCTTCGTACTGTCCCGTCGCTCCTCACCTAATTCCCTACTCTATTATAATATGCGGTGGCTCAATGTAAGATTACAAGCAGGAGAAGAGAAGATTTATGTCGTATTAACACGGTAGTAATATAAGATACATTTAGACCATCAATTAATACTAGTAACACAAGAGAAACATTTAGATAAGGAAGAGAAGAGGAGAAAAGGAAAGGAAGCAAGAAATCACAAGGACCTAAAACACACACACAGTTCAGAGAAATAAGCGTTTTTATACCAGCTCGGAGATTGTTATCAATCCAGCTATGACGCAGTGCGACAGTCCGGGGGCGGCCAAAGTGTATAGATTATAATGCTCATGATATAGAAGAAAGAGATATAGAAAAAAATTGAATCCTAAATTTCTCGAGATAACAAACTACATATCACCATGACGAAGTGGAATACGGGCCTTCGTACTGTCCCGTCGCTCCTCACCTAATTCCCTACTCTATTATAATATGCGGTGGCTCAATGTAAGATTACAAGCAGGAGAAGAGAAGATTTATGTCGTATTAACACGGTAGTAATATAAGATACATTTAGACCATCAATTAATACTAGTAACACAAGAGAAACATTTAGATAAGGAAGAGAAGAGGAGAAAAGGAAAGGAAGCAAGAAATCACAAGGACCTAAAACACACACACAGTTCAGAGATATAAGCGTTTTTATACCAGCTCGGAGATTGTTATCAATCCAGCTATGACGCAGTGCGACAGCTACTGAACATATGTAATAGCGTTGTGAACATAGCTCAATAATTCTGTTCCTTCATCAGCTGTTTTCCCTCTCTTTCGAGGGGAATCCAAAAATAAGAAACACTCATATGCGTCCCTATGCACGGAAATCTTTAGTAAAAGGCGAAAGATTTTCACGCAATACTGCAAAGGAACCAGAGACATACTTTTAAGATGCCACTAACGAACCTTTGATAACCTGAACCGTACATAGTGTGAGTTTGATTACATGACCGATACCAGGCTACTGACGAAGTGGAATACGGGCCTTCGTACTGTCCCGTCGCTCCTCACCTAATTCCCTACTCTATTATAATATGCGGTGGCTCAATGTAAGATTACAAGCAGGAGAAGAGAAGATTTATGTCGTATTAACACGGTAGTAATATAAGATACATTTAGACCATCAATTAATACTAGTAACACAAGAGAAACATTTAGATAAGGAAGAGAAGAGGAGAAAAGGAAAGGAAGCAAGAAATCACAAGGACCTAAAACACACACACAGTTCAGAGAAATAAGCGTTTTTATACCAGCTCGGAGATTGTTATCAATCCAGCTATGACGCAGTGCGACAGTCCGGGGGCGGCCAAAGTGTATAGATTATAATGCTCATGATATAGAAGAAAGAGATATAGAAAAAAATTGAATCCTAAATTTCTCGAGATAACAAACTACATATCACCATGACGAAGTGGAATACGGGCCTTCGTACTGTCCCGTCGCTCCTCACCTAATTCCCTACTCTATTATAATATGCGGTGGCTCAATGTAAGATTACAAGCAGGAGAAGAGAAGATTTATGTCGTATTAACACGGTAGTAATATAAGATACATTTAGACCATCAATTAATACTAGTAACACAAGAGAAACATTTAGATAAGGAAGAGAAGAGGAGAAAAGGAAAGGAAGCAAGAAATCACAAGGACCTAAAACACACACACAGTTCAGAGAAATAAGCGTTTTTATACCAGCTCGGAGATTGTTATCAATCCAGCTATGACGCAGTGCGACAGCTACTGAACATATGTAATAGCGTTGTGAACATAGCTCAATCATTCTGTTCCTTCATCAGCTGTTTTCCCTCTCTTTCGAGGGGAATCCAAAAATAAGAAACACTCATATGCGTCCCTATGCACGGAAATCTTTAGTAAAAGGCGAAAGATTTTCACGCAATACTGCAAAGGAACCAGAGACATACTTCTAAGATGTAACTAACCAACCTCTGATAACCTGAACCGTACATAGTGTGAGTTTGATTACATGACCGATACCAGGCTACTGAACATATGTAATAGCGTTGTGAACATAGCTCAATCATTCTGTTCGTTCATCAGCTTTTTTCCCTCTCTTTCGAGGGGAATCCAAGAATGAGAAACACTCATATGCGTCCCTATGCACGGAAATCTTTAGTAAAAGGCGAAAAATTTACACGCAATACTGCAAAGGAACCAGAGACATGCTTCTAAGATGCCACTAACGAACCTTTGATAACCTGAACCGTACATAGTGTGAGTTTGATTACATGACCGATACCAGGCAACTGAACATATGTAATAGCGTTGTGAACATAGCTCAATCATTCTGTTCCTTCATCAGCTGTTTTCCCTCTCTTTCGAGGGGAATCCAAAAATAAGAAACACTCATATGCGTCCCTATGCACGGAAATCTTTAGTAAAAGGCGAAAGATTTTCACGCAATACTGCAAAGGAACCAGAGACATACTTTTAAGATGCCACTAACGAACCTTTGATAACCTGAACCGTACATAGTGTGAGTTTGATTACATGACCGATACCAGGCTACTGAACATATGTAATAGCGTTGTGAACATAGCTCAATCATTCTGTTCCTTCATCAGCTGTTTTCCTTCTCTTTCGAGGGGAATCCAAAAATAAGAAACACTCATATGCGTCCCTATGCACGGAAATCTTTAGTAAAAGGCGAAAGATTTTCACGCAATACTGCAAAGGAACCAGAGACATACTTTTCAGATGCCACTAACGAACCTTTGATAACCTGAACCGTACATAGTGTGAGTTTGATTACATGACCGATACCAGGCTACTGAACATATGTAATAGCGTTGTGAACATAGCTCAATCATTCTGTTCCTTCATCAGCTGTTTTCCCTCTCTTTCGAGGGGAATCCAAAAATAAGAAACACTCATATGCGTCCCTATGCACGGAAATCTTTAGTAAAAGGCGAAAGATTTTCACGCAATACTGCAATGGAACCAGAGACATACTTCTAAGCTCCACTAACGAACCTCTGATAACCTGAACCGTACATAGTGTGAGTTTGATTACATGACCGATACCAGGCTACTGAACATATGTAATAGCGTTGTGAACATAGCTCAATCATTCTGTTCCTTCATCAGCTGTTTTCCCTCTCTTTCGAGGGGAATCCAAAAATAAGAAACACTCATATGCGTCCCTATGCACGGAAATCTTTAGTAAAAGGCGAAAGATTTTCACGCAATACTGCAAAGGAACCAGAGACATGCTTCTAAGATGCCACTAACGAACCTTTGATAACCTGAACCGTACATAGTGTGAGTTTGATTACATGACCGATACCAGGCAACTGAACATATGTAATAGCGTTGTGAACATAGCTCAATCATTCTGTTCCTTCATCAGCTGTTTTCCCTCTCTTTCGAGGGGATTCCAAAAATAAGAAACACTCATATGCGTCCCTATGCACGGAAATCTTTAGTAAAAGGCGAAAGATTTTCACGCAATACTGCAAAGGAACCAGAGACATACTTCTAAGCTCCACTAACGAACCTCTGATAACCTGAACCGTACATAGTGTGAGTTTGATTACATGACCGATACCAGGCAACTGAACATATGTAATAGCGTTGTGAACATAGCTCAATCATTCTGTTCCTTCATCAGCTGTTTTCCCTCTCTTTCGAGGGGAATCCAAAAATAAGAAACACTCATATGCGTCCCTATGCACGGAAATCTTTAGTAAAAGGCGAAAGATTTTCACGCAATACTGCAAAGGAACCAGAGACATACTTCTAAGATGTAACTAACGAACCTCTGATAACCTGAACCGTACATAGTGTGAGTTTGATTACATGACCGATACCAGGCTACTGAACATATGTAATAGCGTTGTGAACATAGCTCAATCATTCTGTTCCTTCATCAGCTGTTTTCCCTCTCTTTCGAGGGGAATCCAAAAATAAGAAACACTCATATGCGTCCCTATGCACGGAAATCTTTAGTAAAAGGCGAAAGATTTTCACGCAATACTGCAAAGGAACCAGAGACATACTTTTAAGATGCCACTAACGAACCTTTGATAACCTGAACCGTACATAGTGTGAGTTTGATTACATGACCGATACCAGGCTACTGAACATATGTAATAGCGTTGTGAACATAGCTCAATCATTCTGTTCCTTCATCAGCTGTTTTCCCTCTCTTTCGAGGGGAATCCAAAAATAAGAAACACTCATATGCGTCCCTATGCACGGAAATCTTTAGTAAAAGGCGAAAGATTTTCACGCAATACTGCAAAGGAACCAGAGACATACTTTTCAGATGCCACTAACGAACCTTTGATAACCTGAACCGTACATAGTGTGAGTTTGATTACATGACCGATACCAGGCTACTGAACATATGTAATAGCGTTGTGAACATAGCTCAATCATTCTGTTCCTTCATCAGCTGTTTTCCCTCTCTTTCGAGGGGAATCCAAAAATAAGAAACACTTATATGCGTCCCTATGCACGGAAATCTTTAGTAAAAGGCGAAAGATTTTCACGCAATACTGCAAAGGAACCAGAGACATACTTCTAAGCTCCACTAACGAACCTCTGATAACCTGAACCGTACATAGTGTGAGTTTGATTACATGACCGATACCAGGCTACTGAACATATGTAATAGCGTTGTGAACATAGCTCAATCATTCTGTTCCTTCATCAGCTGTTTTCCCTCTCTTTCGAGGGGAATCCAAAAATAAGAAACACTCATATGCGTCCCTATGCACGGAAATCTTTAGTAAAAGGCGAAAGATTTTCACGCAATACTGCAAAGGAACCAGAGACATGCTTCTAAGATGCCACTAACGAACCTTTGATAACCTGAACCGTACATAGTGTGAGTTTGATTACATGACCGATACCAGGCAACTGAACATATGTAATAGCGTTGTGAACATAGCTCAATCATTCTGTTCCTTCATCAGCTGTTTTCCCTCTCTTTCGAGGGGAATCCAAAAATAAGAAACACTCATATGCGTCCCTATGCACGGAAATCTACTACTAACCTGCGATTCACACCCCGCGCCAAACGCGCCAAGATCAAATTTCCTATGCTTAACCATAGGAATTGTTTCGCGCGTAGATCAAAAAAGGTTCCACGTTTACATTTTTTGGTTGTAATCCCTGAAACAGGGGAAAAACCGAACTGCAAGCGTGATTCAGGAAAGTTACCGGTAAGTGTAGATCGGTAGATCAACCAGGAGGGGTATATAAGGACATGTACAACCATTCCCCAACCAGTCCCATTCTCGGAGTACTACATCCGAGGATTGAGTGAGCATAGGTGGAAGGCTCTAAGTTCAACCTGAGAGGTTCTGAGCGATGAACCTTGGACGAGGTTCTAAGAAAGATCCAGGCTCCTCCTAAACACTCAGATTGGGGAAAGTGAAATAAGAACGAGATGAGGAAGAACAGAATCTTCTCACATCCGTAGAAATAAGCTGCGTTGAAGGGACTGTGAACCTTTAACAAGGTTATAAGAAAGTTAAGGCTTTTCATGAATTGCAAGGTGGGGGGAACAGAAGCTACTAGAAGTGTTAGTAACTGACAGTGTTGAAGGGACTGTCAACCTTAGACGAGGTTCTGAGAACAACCCAGGCTCCTCCTGAACGCTTAGGTTGGGGAAAGTGAAATGAGAACGAGATGAGCGAGAATAGAAGCTACTCAGAGCGTTAAGAATAAGCTGTGCTGAAGGGAATATGAACGTTGGATGAGGTTCTAAGAAAGATCCAGGCCTTTCCTGAATGCCGAAAAGGGGGAGAGTGAGATTAGAGCGAGGTGAGGGGAAAAGGAGGCTACTCATAGCATTAGTAACTGACAATGCTGGAGAGACTGTCAACCTTTAACAAGCTTATAAGAAAGTTTAAGGCTTTTCATGAATGGCAAAGTGGGGGAAAGGGGGGTAAGAGCGAGGTGAGGGAGAACAGAAGCTACTTGAAGTGTTAGTAACTGACAGTGCTGAAGGGACTGTCAACCTTCGAGGAAGATCGAAGTGAGATTCAGGCTCCTCCTGAACACTCAGATTGGGAAAGTAAGATAGGAACGAGATGAGGAAGAACAGAATCTTCTCACATCCGTAGAAATAAGCTGCGTTGAAGGGACTGTGAACCTTTAACAGGGTTATAAGAAAGTTAAGGCTTTTCATGAATTGCAAGGTGGGGGGGGGACAGAAGCTACTAGAAGTGTTAGTAACTGACAGTGTTGAAGGGACTGTCAACCTTGGACAAAGTTCTAAGAAAGATCCAGGCCTTTCCTGAATGCCGAAAAGGGGGAGAGTGAGATTAGAGCGAGGTGAGGGGAAAAGGAGGCTACTCATAGCAGGAAAGTTACCGGTAAGTGTAGATCGGTAGATCAACCAGGAGGGGTATATAAGGACATGTACAACCATTCCCCAACCAGTCCTGTTCTCGGAACACTACATACGAGGATTGAGTGAGCATAGGTGGAAGGCTCTAAGTTTAACCTTTGACGAGGTTTTAAGAATCGACGAGGTTCTAAGAAAGATCCAGGCTTTTCCTAAAGGCTCAGATTGGGAAAGTAAGATAAGAACGAGATGAGGAAAACAGAAACTACTCAGATCCGTAGAAATAAGCTGTGCTAAAGGGGCTGTGAACCTTTAACAAGGTTATAAGAAAGTTTAAGGCTTTTCACGAAAGTCAAGGTGGGGGGAAGTGGGGTAAGAGCGAGGTGAGGGAGAACAGAAGCTACTTAAAGCGTTAGTAACTGACAGTGTTGAAGCACTGTCAACCTTCGACGAGGTTCTGAGAACAACCCAGGCTCCTCCTGAACAGTCAGATTGGGTAAAGTGAAATAAGAACGAGGTGAGGAAGAATAGAAGCTACTAAGAGCAGTAAGCATAAGCTGTGCAGAAGGGAATATGAACGTTGGATGAGGTTCTAAAAAAGAGTTAGAGAAGAGCGAGGTGAGGGGAAATGGAGGCTACTCATAGCATTAGTAACTGACAATGCTGAAGGGACTGTCAACCTTTATTAAGGTTATAAGAAAGTTATGGCTTTTCATGAATTGCAAGGTGGGGGGAAGTGGGGTAAGAGCGAGGTGAGGGAGAACAGAAGCTACTTAAAGCGTTAGTAACTGACAGTGCTGAAGCACTGTCAACCTTCGACGAGGTTCTGAGAACAACCCAGGCTCCTCCTGAACAGTCAGATTGGGTAAAGTGAAATAAGAACGAGGTGAGGAAGAATAGAAGCTACTAAGAGCAGTAAGCATAAGCTGTGCAGAAGGGAATATGAACGTTGGATGAGGTTCTAAAAAAGAGTTAGAGAAGAGCGAGGTGAGGGGAAATGGAGGCTACTCATAGCATTAGTAACTGACAATGCTGAAGGGACTGTCAACCTTTAATAAGGTTATAAGAAAGTTATGGCTTTTCATGAATTGCAAGGTGGGGGGAAGTGGGGTAAGAGCGAGGTGAGGGAGAACAGAAGCTACTTAAAGCGTTAGTAACTGACAGTGCTGAAGCACTGTCAACCTTCGACGAGGTTCTGAGAACAACCCAGGCTCCTCCTGAATGCCGAAAAGGGGGAGAGTGAGATTGAAGCGAGGTGAGGGGAAATGGAGGCTACTAGAACCGTGGACTAGGATCTGAGAACAACCCAGGCTCCTCCTGAATGCCGAAAAGGGGGAGAGTGAGATTGAAGCGAGGTGAGGGGAAATGGAGGCTACTAGAACCGTGGACTAGGATCTGAGAACAACCCAGGCTTCTCCTGAATGCCGAAAAGGGGGAGAGTGAGATTGAAGCGAGGTGAGGGGAAATGGAGGCTACTAGAACCGTGGACTAGGATCTGAGAACAACCCAGGCTTCTCCTAAATGCTTAGATGGGGGAAAAGTGAGATAAGATCTAGGTGAGGGAGAGCAGAAGCTACTCAGATCCGTAGGAATAAGCTGTGCTGAAAAGCATTTGAACCTCGGATGTGCTCTAAAGGGAGATCCAGTTTATTCCAGAATGCTGAGGTAGAGTAAAAGTGAGAGAAGAAGGAGCTGAGAGGAGTATGAACCGTGGATTAGGATCTGAGAACAACCCAGGCTTCTCCTAAATGCTTAGGTGGTGAAAAGTGAAAAAAGAACAAGGAGAGGGAGAATAGAAGCTACTAAGAGCAGTAAGAATGGATTATGTTGTAGAAATTTTGAACCTTGGAGTAGGTTCTGAGAACAACCCAGGCTTCTCCTGAACGCTCAGGTTGGGAAAAGTCAGATAAGAACCAGGTGAGGGAAAATAGAAGCTACTCAGAGTCGTAGGAATAAGCTGTGCTGAAGAAACTGTCAACCTTGGACGAAGTTCTAAGAAAGATCCATGCTTTTCCTGAATGCCGAAAAGGGGGAGAGTTAGAGAAGAGCGAGGTGAGGGGAAATGGAGGCTACTCAAAGCATTAGTAACTGACAATGCTGAAGGGACTGTCAACCTTTATTAAGGTTATAAGAAAGTTATGGCTTTTCATGAATTGCAAGGTGGGGGGAAGTGGGGTAAGAGCGAGGTGAGGGAGAACAGAAGCTACTTAAAGCGTTAGTAACTGACAGTGCTGAAGCACTGTCAACCTTCGACGAGGTTCTGAGAACAACCCAGGCTCCTCCTGAACAGTCAGATTGGGTAAAGTGAAATAAGAACGAGGTGAGGAAGAATAGAAGCTACTAAGAGCAGTAAGCATAAGCTGTGCAGAAGGGAATATGAACGTTGGATGAGGTTCTAAAAAAGAGTTAGAGAAGAGCGAGGTGAGGGGAAATGGAGGCTACTCATAGCATTAGTAACTGACAATGCTGAAGGGACTGTCAACCTTTAATAAGGTTATAAGAAAGTTATGGCTTTTCATGAATTGCAAGGTGGGGGGAAGTGGGGTAAGAGCGAGGTGAGGGAGAACAGAAGCTACTTAAAGCGTTAGTAACTGACAGTGCTGAAGCACTGTCAACCTTCGACGAGGTTCTGAGAACAACCCAGGCTCCTCCTGAATGCCGAAAAGGGGGAGAGTGAGATTGAAGCGAGGTGAGGGGAAATGGAGGCTACTAGAACCGTGGACTAGGATCTGAGAACAACCCAGGCTCCTCCTGAATGCCGAAAAGGGGGAGAGTGAGATTGAAGCGAGGTGAGGGGAAATGGAGGCTACTAGAACCGTGGACTAGGATCTGAGAACAACCCAGGCTTCTCCTGAATGCCGAAAAGGGGGAGAGTGAGATTGAAGCGAGGTGAGGGGAAATGGAGGCTACTAGAACCGTGGACTAGGATCTGAGAACAACCCAGGCTTCTCCTAAATGCTTAGATGGGGGAAAAGTGAGATAAGATCTAGGTGAGGGAGAGCAGAAGCTACTCAGATCCGTAGGAATAAGCTGTGCTGAAAAGCATTTGAACCTCGGATGTGCTCTAAAGGGAGATCCAGTTTATTCCAGAATGCTGAGGTAGAGTAAAAGTGAGAGAAGAAGGAGCTGAGAGGAGTATGAACCGTGGATTAGGATCTGAGAACAACCCAGGCTTCTCCTAAATGCTTAGGTGGTGAAAAGTGAAAAAAGAACAAGGAGAGGGAGAATAGAAGCTACTAAGAGCAGTAAGAATGGATTATGTTGTAGAAATTTTGAACCTTGGAGTAGGTTCTGAGAACAACCCAGGCTTCTCCTGAACGCTCAGGTTGGGAAAAGTCAGATAAGAACCAGGTGAGGGAAAATAGAAGCTACTCAGAGTCGTAGGAATAAGCTGTGCTGAAGAAACTGTCAACCTTGGACGAAGTTCTAAGAAAGATCCATGCTTTTCCTGAATGCCGAAAAGGGGGAGAGTTAGAGAAGAGCGAGGTGAGGGGAAATGGAGGCTACTCAAAGCATTAGTAACTGACAATGCTGAAGTGACTGTCAATCTTTGACGAGAATCTAAGAAAGATCCAGGCCTTTCCTGAATGCTAAGGTGGTGGGGGGGGGGGGGGGAGAGAAGAGTGAGGTGAGGGAAAATGGAAGCTACTAAGAGCCGTATGGTTACGCTGTTCTGGAGATAATATGATACTTAGATGTGCTTCGAAGGGAGGTCCAGGATATCCCGGAATGCTTAGGTAGAGTAAGAGTGAGAGTAGAGTGTGGTGAGGGAAAACGGAAGCTGCAGACAGAAGTTATACAATTGTACTGTGTTGTAGGAAATGTGAAACTTGGACAAGGTTCTGAGAACAACCCAGGCTTCTCCTGAACGCTTAGGTTGGTAAAAGTCAGATAATAACAAGGTGAGAGAGAACAGAAGCTACTCAGAGCCGTAGGAATAAGTTGTGCTGAAGGGAATATGAATGTTGGATGACGTTCTAAAAAAGACCCAGGCCTTTCCTGAATGCCGAAAAGGGGAGAGTGGGATTAGAGCGAGATGATTGAAAATGGAAGCCACCTTGGACGTGGTCTTGAGAACAAGGGCTAAAAAACCCAGGCTTCTTCTAAGTGCTTAGATGGGGGAAAAGTAAGATAAGATCTAGGTGACAGAGAGCAGAAGCTACTCAGATCCGTAGGAATAAGCTGTGCTGAAAAGCATTTGAACCTCGATGTGCTCTAAAGGGAGATCCAGTTTATTCCAGAATGCTGAGGTAGAGTAAAAGGGAAGGGAATATGAATGTTGGATGAGGTTCTAAAAAAGACCCAGGCTTTTCCTGAATGCCGAAGTGCGGGAGTGTGGGAGAAGAGCGAGGTGAGGGGAAATGGAGGCTACTCATAGCATTAGTAACTGACAATGCTGAAGGGACTGTCAACCTTTAACAAGGTTATAAGAAAGTTTAAGACTTTTCATGAATGGCAAGATGGGGGAAAGTGGGGGTAAGAGCGAGGTGAGGGAGAACAGAAGCTTCTTGAAGCGTTAGTAACTGGCAGTGCTGAAGGGACTGTCAACTTTCGACGAGGTTCTGAGAACAACCCAGGCTTCTCCTGAACGCTTAGGTTGGGAAAAGTCAGATAATAACAAAGTGAGAGAGAATAGAAGCTACTCAGAGCGTTAGGAATAAGCTGTGTTGAAGGGAATATGAACGCTGGATGAGATTCTAAGAAAGACCCAGGCTTTTCCTGAATGCCGAAAAGAGGGAGAGTTAGAGAAGAGCGGGGTGACGGGAAATGGAGGCTACTCATAGCAGTAAAGAAGCAGTAAGGAAAACTGTGTTGTAGAAAATGTGAACCTTGGACTAGATTCTGAGAACAACCCAGGCTCCTACTGAAGGCTTAGGTTGGTAAAAGTCAGATAAAAACAAGGTGAGGGAGAATAAAAGCTACTCAGAGCCGTAGGAATAAGCTGTGCTGAAAAGCATTTGAACCTCGGATGTGCTCTAAAGGGAGATCCAGTTTATTCCAGAATGCTGAGGTAGAGTAAAAGGGAAGGGAATATGAATGTTGGATGAGGTTCTAAAAAAGACCCAGGTTTTTCCTGAATGCCGAAAAGGGGGAGAGTTAGAGAAGAGCGAGGTGAGGGGAAATGGAGGCTACTCATAGCGTTAGTAACTGACAATGCTGAAGTGACTGTCAACCTTAGACGAGGTTCTAAGAAAGATCCAGGCTTTTCCTGAATGCCGAAGTGGGGGAGTGTGGGAGAAGAGCGAGGTGAGGCTAAAACGAAAACTGTAAGAAGGACGAGGTAAGGGAAAATGGAAGCTACTCAAAGCATTAATGACTGACAGAGCTGGATGAGATTTTGCTGAAGATTTTAGTAGAAATGTTGGATGTCGGGAAATGTCGAAGGCTCGACCGAAACCAAAACATCACAAGCCAGTTGCGAGCAACACGAAGTGTTGCGTTCAGCAACTGGTCTTTAGTAAAAGGCGAAAGATTTTCACGCAATACTGCAAAGGAACCAGAGACATACTTCTAAGCTCCACTAACGAACCTCTGATAACCTGAACCGTACATAGTGTGAGTTTGATTACATGACCGATACCAGGCTACTGAACATATGTAATAGCGTTGTGAACATAGCTCAATCATTCTGTTCCTTCATCAGCTGTTTTCCCTCTCTTTCGAGGGGAATCCAAAAATAAGAAACACTCATATGCGTCCCTATGCACGGAAATCTTTAGTAAAAGGCGAAAGATTTTCACGCAATACTGCAAAGGAACCAGAGACATACTTTTAAGATGCCACTAACGAACCTTTGATAACCTGAACCGTACATAGTGTGAGTTTGATTACACGACCGATACCAGGCTACTGAACATATGTAATAGCGTTGTGAACATAGCTCAATCATTCTGTTCCTTCATCAGCTGTTTTCCCTCTCTTTCGAGGGGAATCCAAAAATAAGAAACACTCATATGCGTCCCTATGCACGGAAATCTTTAGTAAAAGGCGAAAGATTTTCACGCAATACTGCAAAGGAACCAGAGACATGCTTCTAAGATGCCACTAACGAACCTTTGATAACCTGAACCGTACATAGTGTGAGTTTGATTACATGACCGATACCAGGCAACTGAACATATGTAATAGCGTTGTGAACATAGCTCAATCATTCTGTTCCTTCATCAGCTGTTTTCCCTCTCTTTCGAGGGGAATCCAAAAATAAGAAACACTCATATGCGTCCCTATGCACGGAAATCTTTAGTAAAAGGCGAAAGATTTTCACGCAATACTGCAAAGGAACCAGAGACATACTTTTAAGATGCCACTAACGAACCTTTGATAACCTGAACCGTACATAGTGTGAGTTTGATTACATGACCGATACCAGGCTACTGAACATATGTAATAGCGTTGTGAACATAGCTCAATCATTCTGTTCCTTCATCAGCTGTTTTCCCTCTCTTCCGAGGGGAATCCAAAAATAAGAAACACTCATATGCGTCCCTATGCACGGAAATCTTTAGTAAAAGGCGAAAGATTTTCACGCAATACTGCAAAGGAACCAGAGACATACTTCTAAGATGCCACTAACGAACCTTTGATAACCTGAACCGTACATAGTGTGAGTTTGATTACGTGACCGATACCAGGCTACTGAACATATGTAATAGCGTTGTGAACATAGCTCAATCATTCTGTTTCTTCATCAGCTGTTTTCCCTCTCTTTCGAGGGGAATCCAAAAATAAGAAACACTCATATGCGTCCCTATGCACGGAAATCTTTAGTAAAAGGCGAAAGATTTTCACGCAATACTGCAAAGGAACCAGAGACATACTTCTAAGATGTAACTAACGAACCTCTGATAACCTGAACCGTACATAGTGTGAGTTTGATTACATGACCGATACCAGGCTACTGAACATATGTAATAGCGTTGTGAACATAGCTCAATCATTCTGTTTCTTCATCAGCTGTTTTCCCTCTCTTTCGAGGGGAATCCAAAAATAAGAAACACTCATATGCGTCCCTATGCACGGAAATCTTTAGTAAAAGGCGAAAGATTTTCACGCAATACTGCAAAGGAACCAGAGACATACTTCTAAGATGCCACTAACGAACCTTTGATAACCTGAACCGTACATAGTGTGAGTTTGATTACATGACCGATACCAGGCTACTGAACATATGTAATAGCGTTGTGAACATAGCTCAATCATTCTGTTCCTTCATCAGCTGTTTTCCCTCTCTTTCGAGGGGAATCCAAAAATAAGAAACACTCATATGCGTCCCTATGCACGGAAATCTTTAGTAAAAGGCGAAAGATTTTCACGCAATACTGCAAAGGAACCAGAGACATACTTTTAAGATGCCACTAACGAACCTTTGATAACCTGAACCGTACATAGTGTGAGTTTGATTACATGACCGATACCAGGCTACTGAACATATGTAATAGCGTTGTGAACATAGCTCAATCATTCTGTTCCTTCATCAGCTGTTTTCCCTCTCTTTCGAGGGGAATCCAAAAATAAGAAACACTCATATGCGTCCCTATGCACGGAAATCTTTAGTAAAAGGCGAAAGATTTTCACGCAATACTGCAAAGGAACCAGAGACATACTTTTCAGATGCCACTAACGAACCTTTGATAACCTGAACCGTACATAGTGTGAGTTTGATTACATGACCGATACCAGGCTACTGAACATATGTAATAGCGTTGTGAACATAGCTCAATCATTCTGTTCCTTCATCAGCTGTTTTCCCTCTCTTTCGAGGGGAATCCAAAAATAAGAAACACTCATATGCGTCCCTATGCACGGAAATCTTTAGTAAAAGGCGAAAGATTTTCACGCAATACTGCAAAGGAACCAGAGACATACTTCTAAGCTCCACTAACGAACCTCTGATAACCTGAACCGTACATAGTGTGAGTTTGATTACATGACCGATACCAGGCTACTGAACATATGTAATAGCGTTGTGAACATAGCTCAATCATTCTGTTCCTTCATCAGCTGTTTTCCCTCTCTTTCGAGGGGAATCCAAAAATAAGAAACACTCATATGCGTCCCTATGCACGGAAATCTTTAGTAAAAGGCGAAAGATTTTCACGCAATACTGCAAAGGAACCAGAGACATGCTTCTAAGATGCCACTAACGAACCTTTGATAACCTGAACCGTACATAGTGTGAGTTTGATTACATGACCGATACCAGGCAACTGAACATATGTAATAGCGTTGTGAACATAGCTCAATCATTCTGTTCCTTCATCAGCTGTTTTCCCTCTCTTTCGAGGGGAATCCAAAAATAAGAAACACTCATATGCGTCCCTATGCACGGAAATCTTTAGTAAAAGGCGAAAGATTTTCACGCAATACTGCAAAGGAACCAGAGACATACTTCTAAGCTCCACTAACGAACCTCTGATAACCTGAACCGTACATAGTGTGAGTTTGATTACATGACCGATACCAGGCTACTGAACATATGTAATAGCGTTGTGAACATAGCTCAATCATTCTGTTCCTTCATCAGCTGTTTTCCCTCTCTTTCGAGGGGAATCCAAAAATAAGAAACACTCATATGCGTCCCTATGCACGGAAATCTTTAGTAAAAGGCGAAAGATTTTCACGCAATACTGCAAAGGAACCAGAGACATGCTTCTAAGATGCCACTAACGAACCTTTGATAACCTGAACCGTACATAGTGTGAGTTTGATTACATGACCGATACCAGGCAACTGAACATATGTAATAGCGTTGTGAACATAGCTCAATCATTCTGTTCCTTCATCAGCTGTTTTCCCTCTCTTTCGAGGGGAATCCAAAAATAAGAAACACTCATATGCGTCCCTATGCACGGAAATCTTTAGTAAAAGGCGAAAGATTTTCACGCAATACTGCAAAGGAACCAGAGACATACTTTTAAGATGCCACTAACGAACCTTTGATAACCTGAACCGTACATAGTGTGAGTTTGATTACATGACCGATACCAGGCTACTGAACATATGTAATAGCGTTGTGAACATAGCTCAATCATTCTGTTCCTTCATCAGCTGTTTTCCCTCTCTTCCGAGGGGAATCCAAAAATAAGAAACACTCATATGCGTCCCTATGCACGGAAATCTTTAGTAAAAGGCGAAAGATTTTCACGCAATACTGCAAAGGAACCAGAGACATACTTCTAAGATGCCACTAACGAACCTTTGATAACCTGAACCGTACATAGTGTGAGTTTGATTACGTGACCGATACCAGGCTACTGAACATATGTAATAGCGTTGTGAACATAGCTCAATCATTCTGTTTCTTCATCAGCTGTTTTCCCTCTCTTTCGAGGGGAATCCAAAAATAAGAAACACTCATATGCGTCCCTATGCACGGAAATCTTTAGTAAAAGGCGAAAGATTTTCACGCAATACTGCAAAGGAACCAGAGACATACTTCTAAGATGTAACTAACGAACCTCTGATAACCTGAACCGTACATAGTGTGAGTTTGATTACATGACCGATACCAGGCTACTGAACATATGTAATAGCGTTGTGAACATAGCTCAATCATTCTGTTTCTTCATCAGCTGTTTTCCCTCTCTTTCGAGGGGAATCCAAAAATAAGAAACACTCATATGCGTCCCTATGCACGGAAATCTTTAGTAAAAGGCGAAAGATTTTCACGCAATACTGCAAAGGAACCAGAGACATACTTCTAAGATGCCACTAACGAACCTTTGATAACCTGAACCGTACATAGTGTGAGTTTGATTACATGACCGATACCAGGCTACTGAACATATGTAATAGCGTTGTGAACATAGCTCAATCATTCTGTTCCTTCATCAGCTGTTTTCCCTCTCTTTCGAGGGGAATCCAAAAATAAGAAACACTCATATGCGTCCCTATGCACGGAAATCTTTAGTAAAAGGCGAAAGATTTTCACGCATTACTGCAAAGGAACCAGAGACATACTTCTAAAATGTAACTAACGAACCTCTGATAACCTGAACCGTACATAGTGTGAGTTTGATTACATGACCGATACCAGGCTACTGAACATATGTAATAGCGTTGTGAACATAGCTCAATCATTCTGTTTCTTCATAAGCTGTTTTCCCTCTCTTTCGAGGGGAATCCAAAAATAAGAAACACTCATATGCGTCCCTATGCACGGAAATCTTTAGTAAAAGGCGAAAGATTTTCACGCAATACTGCAAAGGAACCAGAGACATACTTTTAAGATGCCACTAACGAACCTCTGATAACCTGAACCGTACATAGTGTGAGTTTGATTACATGACCGATACCAGGCTACTGAACATATGTAATAGCGTTGTGAACATAGCTCAATCATTCTGTTCCTTCATCAGCTGTTTTCCCTCTCTTTCGAGGGGAATCCAAAAATAAGAAACACTCATATGCGTCCCTATGCACGGAAATCTTTAGTAAAAGGCGAAAGATTTTCACGCAATACTGCAAAGGAACCAGAGACATACTTCTAAGATGTAACTAACGAACCTCTGATAACCTGAACCGTACATAGTGTGAGTTTGATTACATGACCGATACCAGGCTACTGAACATATGTAATAGCGTTGTGAACATAGCTCAATCATTCTGTTCCTTCATCAGCTGTTTTCCCTCTCTTTCGAGGGGAATCCAAAAATAAGAAACACTCATATGCGTCCCTATGCACGGAAATCTTTAGTAAAAGGCGAAAGATTTTCACGCATTACTGCAAAGGAACCAGAGACATACTTCTAAAATGTAACTAACGAACCTCTGATAACCTGAACCGTACATAGTGTGAGTTTGATTACATGACCGATACCAGGCTACTGAACATATGTAATAGCGTTGTGAACATAGCTCAATCATTCTGTTTCTTCATCAGCTGTTTTCCCTCTCTTTCGAGGGGAATCCAAAAATAAGAAACACTCATATGCGTCCCTATGCACGGAAATCTTTAGTAAAAGGCGAAAGATTTTCACGCAATACTGCAAAGGAACCAGAGACATGCTTCTAAGATGCCACTAACGAACCTTTGATAACCTGAACCGTACATAGTGTGAGTTTGATTACATGACCGATACCAGGCAACTGAACATATGTAATAGCGTTGTGAACATAGCTCAATCATTCTGTTCCTTCATCAGCTGTTTTCCCTCTCTTTCGAGGGGAATCCAAAAATAAGAAACACTCATATGCGTCCCTATGCACGGAAATCTTTAGTAAAAGGCGAAAGATTTTCACGCAATACTGCAAAGGAACCAGAGACATACTTCTAAGATGTAACTAACGAACCTCTGATAACCTGAACCGTACATAGTGTGAGTTTGATTACATGACCGATACCAGGCTACTGAACATATGTAATAGCGTTGTGAACATAGCTCAATCATTCTGTTCCTTCATCAGCTGTTTTCCCTCTCTTTCGAGGGGAATCCAAAAATAAGAAACACTCATATGCGTCCCTATGCACGGAAATCTTTAGTAAAAGGCGAAAGATTTTCACGCAATACTGCAAAGGAACCAGAGACATACTTTTAAGATGCCACTAACGAACCTTTGATAACCTGAACCGTACATAGTGTGAGTTTGATTACATGACCGATACCAGGCTACTGAACATATGTAATAGCGTTGTGAACATAGCTCAATCATTCTGTTCCTTCATCAGCTGTTTTCCCTCTCTTTCGAGGGGAATCCAAAAATAAGAAACACTCATATGCGTCCCTATGCACGGAAATCTTTAGTAAAAGGCGAAAGATTTTCACGCAATACTGCAAAGGAACCAGAGACATACTTCTAAGATGCCACTAACGAACCTTTGATAACCTGAACCGTACATAGTGTGAGTTTGATTACATGACCGATACCAGGCTACTGAACATATGTAATAGCGTTGTGAACATAGCTCAATCATTCTGTTCCTTCATCAGCTGTTTTCCCTCTCTTTCGAGGGGAATCCAAAAATAAGAAACACTCATATGCGTCCCTATGCACGGAAATCTTTAGTAAAAGGCGAAAGATTTTCACGCAATACTGCAAAGGAACCAGAGACATACTTTTAAGATGCCACTAACGAACCTTTGATAACCTGAACCGTACATAGTGTGAGTTTGATTACACGACCGATACCAGGCTACTGAACATATGTAATAGCGTTGTGAACATAGCTCAATCATTCTGTTCCTTCATCAGCTGTTTTCCCTCTCTTTCGAGGGGAATCCAAAAATAAGAAACACTCATATGCGTCCCTATGCACGGAAATCTTTAGTAAAAGGCGAAAGATTTTCACGCAATACTGCAAAGGAACCAGAGACATGCTTCTAAGATGCCACTAACGAACCTTTGATAACCTGAACCGTACATAGTGTGAGTTTGATTACATGACCGATACCAGGCAACTGAACATATGTAATAGCGTTGTGAACATAGTTCAATCATTCTGTTCCTTCATCAGCTGTTTTCCCTCTTTTTCGAGGGGAATCCAAAAATAAGAAACACTCATATGCGTCCCTATGCACGGAAATCTTTAGTAAAAGGCGAAAGATTTTCACGCAATACTGCAAAGGAACCAGAGACATACTTTTAAGATGCCACTAACGAACCTTTGATAACCTGAACCGTACATAGTGTGAGTTTGATTACATGACCGATACCAGGCTACTGAACATATGTAATAGCGTTGTGAACATAGCTCAATCATTCTGTTCCTTCATCAGCTGTTTTCCCTCTCTTTCGAGGGGAATCCAAAAATAAGAAACACTCATATGCGTCCCTATGCACGGAAATCTTTAGTAAAAGGAGAAAGATTTTCACGCAATACTGCAAAGGAACCGAGACATACTTCTAAGATGCCACTAACGAACCTTTGATAACCTGAACCGTACATAGTGTGAGTTTGATTACATGACCGATACCAGGCTACTGAACATATGTAATAGCGTTGTGAACATAGCTCAATCATTCTGTTCCTTCATCAGCTGTTTTCCCTCTCTTCCGAGGGGAATCCAAAAATAAGAAACACTCATATGCGTCCCTATGCACGGAAATCTTTAGTAAAAGGCGAAAGATTTTCACGCAATACTGCAAAGGAACCAGAGACATACTTTTAAGATGCCACTAACGAACCTTTGATAACCTGAACCGTACATAGTGTGAGTTTGATTACATGACCGATACCAGGCTACTGAACATATGTAATAGCGTTGTGAACATAGCTCAATCATTCTGTTTCTTCATCAGCTGTTTTCCCTCTCTTTCGAGGGGAATCCAAAAATAAGAAACACTCATATGCGTCCCTATGCACGGAAATCTTTAGTAAAAGGCGAAAGATTTTCACGCATTACTGCAAAGGAACCAGAGACATACTTCTAAAATGTAACTAACGAACCTCTGATAACCTGAACCGTACATAGTGTGAGTTTGATTACATGACCGATACCAGGCTACTGAACATATGTAATAGCGTTGTGAACATAGCTCAATCATTCTGTTTCTTCATCAGCTGTTTTCCCTCTCTTTCGAGGGGAATCCAAAAATAAGAAACACTCATATGCGTCCCTATGCACGGAAATCTTTAGTAAAAGGCGAAAGATTTTCACGCAATACTGCAAAGGAACCAGAGACATACTTTTAAGATGCCACTAACGAACCTTTGATAACCTGAACCGTACATAGTGTGAGTTTGATTACATGACCGATACCAGGCTACTGAACATATGTAATAGCGTTGTGAACATAGCTCAATCATTCTGTTCCTTCATCAGCTGTTTTCCCTCTCTTTCGAGGGGAATCCAAAAATAAGAAACACTCATATGCGTCCCTATGCACGGAAATCTTTAGTAAAAGGCGAAAGATTTTCACGCAATACTGCAAAGGAACCAGAGACATACTTCTAAGATGCCACTAACGAACCTTTGATAACCTGAACCGTACATAGTGTGAGTTTGATTACATGACCGATACCAGGCTACTGAACATATGTAATAGCGTTGTGAACATAGCTCAATCATTCTGTTTCTTCATCAGCTGTTTTCCCTCTCTTTCGAGGGGAATCCAAAAATAAGAAACACTCATATGCGTCCCTATGCACGGAAATCTTTAGTAAAAGGCGAAAGATTTTCACGCAATACTGCAAAGGAACCAGAGACATACTTCTAAGATGTAACTAACGAACCTCTGATAACCTGAACCGTACATAGTGCGTTCCATTCGGAATCTATAGACATGTAGACTATGTCATAGCCACAGAGTTAGAGTTAGGCATGGACGCAGAACAACCATATATAAACTAGCAGAGACAGTAGATCTCTGAGTTATTCTGAGATACACCGCTGAGCTGCTTCACCGCAGACTCATTCCAGAGTACTCCTAGAAGATGCCTATCACATCTTCTATGCTTATATTTATTATGTCTTAATGTATATCCATGTGTATGATCAAGTGTATCCTTTTATCCACCCTATCCTGAACTCTTGCTATTGAACCATTGTTACTTTAACTTCTAATAAACCTATATAATCTAAAGGAATGTTACTTACACCAAGGCAATTCTGTTACGCTCATATACCGCTACATGAGTTATCCCTCGGCAATACCATCGCTACCGTGATAACATGAGTGTGCCATTGATTCATTTAAACATGCAGAATCCATAACAGAACGTGGAGGTTCCACCTCGAATCAAACCTTTGGTTTGAAGGAAACTCGATTCTATTCAACAATCATATCCAACGACTTTTGCAACATTAGGTTAACCGTTCATGATGAACAATTCCTGTTTTGTTATTTTCCCCGAACTTTTCCCACTTTTAAGATCTAAAAGTCTGAATATTCTGTTCATTATGCTCATTCCATCTCACAGTTAACCGGCTCACTTGGTTCAATTTCATTTTACCATCTAAGAGGCAAAAGACTGTGACGGAGTGGGAACCCTCACAGATCCTTATATTTTGAGAACTAAGGTACCATCAGAACCAAGAAGCTTAACTAAGTACCTCACGTATTTTCTGGAGTTATCGCTGACCTGACAAAAGTGCACTAAGTTGTCAGAGAACTAAAACCTAGAGGACTTGTCTTTCTAACCGACAACTCATATTTCGACACAAACTCCGTCAAGATTCAGACAAAAACATACACGGTTATTAAGATGAGGTTTATGTTCTATAGTTAGCAAAGCGCGCCAATTTTGTTACAATATCATCATTATTCGGGAGAATTATCTATGATTTGAGCTCTATTTCATCTCCAATGTTCAAGTTGCAAGGAAGTGCGCTTTGGTCCTCCAAGTCAAGCCACTACCGTAGTCCATCCCATCTCACATTTTAATTGCCAAACAGCCTCGTTGTTGAATAGATGATTGGAAAAAGGAACATTTTTCTTCATTGAGAACCCGATTGATCTCCGGTCCTTCTTCAAAATGTATGAAACGAACGTCATGTTCCAGAGAACATTTCCTACCATAAAGCACTTGATCGCACTGGACCCTCATTACTACTCTTTCATAATGCCTCAAACTCAATCTTTCTCATAGTATTTCGTCTTTCTCGTGAATGTATTTTCCGCTTGCTAAGTTGACTACGGTATTGAAAAAAAAAAAAGATCAGAGAGACCGAGTCAATTGCGAACAAAGTTCATTTCATTCAAGTTAGTATACTGTAGGAATTCAAGAAGCGCAATAGTTTTATATATTTATTCGAATAAGAAAAAAAAAAATAATAATACAAATTGCGTAAAATAAGGGGAGTAATAAAATGAATTACAAGTAAAAACTAATGGTCAAGAGGTAAAAGAAAAAAACATATGTGTGCAAGCACACATACGAAAAAAAAAAAAAACCCTCTTGATCATCAGGTCGGTTCCCTAATGGAACCGACGAGGCAGTTGGTGGGGCAAGGAGCCCGACGGACCATACCGGTCACGCCGCTCCCGCATCTTAGTTAGATGCTCCCCAAGGTTGCGCCTCTGGCACTCGTCCAGATGGCGGTAGAGCCCTTTTTCATGCTCTACCCAGCCATCGAAGGCTACCTTGAGGAGCTTTATCATCTCCATAAAATCTTCGGAGGAGCAGGTATATGCCTGCTCACAACCGAAGATTTCCCCCTTATCTGCATACCTGTGGCTCAGGATATGCCTCCTGAAGCCATCGTCAGCCGATAGCGCCTCCGCCATAGGCGCCCCATCTTCACCAAAGCTCTCAGCCTTCAACATTCCACCGAAGAAGATGAAAATGTCGCTTATAAACTGGAAAGGTACTCATTACTCCATTAAAAGAATTTTTCTTCAGGCAACTTACAAATCTCAACATTTCTGTTGCATGGATATTAATGCCATGCTCGTATTCTCTCTCAAGTATGATACTCTGCAGATGCAGAAGTACAGTCTGCATAGACATGTACACCTCGAGGAGCATGTTGAGAAGGAGAGAGAGAAAGAGAGAGAGAGAGAGAGGAAGAAAAAGAACTTCTTCTTAAGCCACAAAAGTTTGAGCGAGACACTGAAATAAAGCATTATGTATATTATAAGAGTTTAGACATTATAGATTTTTGATGATAGATAAATCGAGATTAGAGCTGTCTTAGAAAGATAGAGAGAAAAATACGGTAGAGGCGGGATCTAGACTCGCCCAGGCCCTGATCAGCCCTGTCACACTACCCCTCCAGACTGCTTTACTGAGCAGTCATCTAGCTAATTCAGCAACTTTTCGCATTTTCACCAAACTTCAAGCCGTACCCGTACATTCATCACAAGAACCAGGTATCTAAATCAACAGTGAGAGGCACGTGAAAGAAACATCGTTCACGTAACTCGACACGCTCGGTTCTTTCGAACCAGAAGGTCGATAACGCCTAGTTCAAGTGGAAGAGTACAATCGAGAACCACGAAAATATCGGATCATACCGATACACCAATTAATAATCCTAAATCTCTTAGACCGAGAACAACACGACCACAGTTCAAATTCGAAGACTCCGACGAAGACGCCATACCGTACCACAGTCCGACGGAAGAGGACGATCCTTCCTACGAACCGGAAAGCAACCACTCGGACCTGACAAAAAGGGAAGACGCACCTGTCAACATAACCGGCGAAGACACACCGATACCGGAAACACAAGTACGCCCGATTTCTAATTCAAAAATTTTAACATCTGAACTTTCTAAAAGCCAACAGGCAACGAAAAAGAAATCACCCTTTTCTAATATCATTGATAGAGTCAGAAAGACTCTAGTCAACCTTTCACCAAAAACACCGGAAGAAAGAAGAAAGGAAGTCGAGAGAATCAAAAAGACCTATTTGGACAAAGTGAGAAGGAGTATAGAAGAGAGTTCTAATAAAGACGTAGCTCTCCCCAAAACAGCTCTGAGAACTACGCCAGCCCGTGAATTTATAAGAGGTCGAGGTTTTTACACCCCACTTTCGACCTCAACTCCTAATCTTTTTCACAACTCACAAGCTTCGAGCGCAGAACGCGCTCACCAAAACAAAAACCTTCCTCTTGATATCACCCCACTTTCATCCAATTCTTCCAACTCTCCCACATCCGAATTTTCAATTAAAAGTATAGAAACAATAAATTTATCAGATAAAAGTGTTGAGGATCAAACAAATACTAACAAAAATATCCTCAACACAAACCAAGAAAAATTGGGAGAGAAAGAACTAACGGATAAGAGAGAAGCAATAGCGAAGAAAGAGAAAAGCAAGGTTTCCAAAGAAAAAATGGCAGAAAACCCTAGAACACTGCCAGGAGCAGGCAGGCAGGCAATAGCTACTGCCGTTTCTCAACATTGTCCAATTTATGATGGGAATACAAGTTTTCGCGAGTTCATCAGTACTTTCAACAATTTTGGTAACGCCCTCGGATTAGCAAATCCGGAGCGTATAATGTTGTTGCCTATGCTTTTGAAAGACCCAACAGCCCAAGAAGCAATGGCAAAAGTACCATCAGCTATCAAAGAACTTGGACCCTACGAAACCTTACTTTCTAAATTGTGTGAATACATCTGTCCCGAGAGTCAACGTGAAAACACTGTCATGAGGCTCCAAAACATGAAGCAAGGAGAACAAACCGTTCGAACATTCGCAAGAAAGTTGAGAGTACAGGGTCGAATGGGATTTCCCGAAGACGATCCTCATAAAGATTACATCTTGCGTATGACTTTTCTACGTGGACTTAACCCCAACATTCAAGCAGCAGTTAGAAGGATGAAACCATTAACATTTAATGATGCCGTAGAGCATGCTGAATGGGAGGAAGCCATCCAACCTCCAGAAAACACCATATTGGTTAACGCAGTGGAAAGAATGTTTAATTCACAAACAACGGATAGAAACGGAGAAACAGTGTCAAGACCACGTCAAGATTGGAATAATCGTGGATACAATTACGGCAACGGTAGAAACAACAACTATCGTAGAAGTCAGTCTCGACAACGAAGTCAGAGACAAGGTACGATTAACGGTAATTATTATCGAAAAAACGATAATAACCAAAATGGTAATCGTAAAGTACGGTTTCAGGGTCGATCAAATTTCAATCGATCTAGAAACCAAAGTCAGGAAAGACCTAGAGATCAAAACAATAGAAACAAGGGATACAGGAAAGTTAATACTCTCTCACTACTTTCCCCTTTGACCATCACTATTGCTCTAGCCCTGGCGACTGTTTTCTACATTCCATGTGCTCATGCATATCAAATTTGCACAAAGGCGAGAGGAGGTGTTTTGTTGACGCCTCCACCGCTACGCAAATGTACTCAAAGTGAGCCCGAGCATGTAATTAAAACATCAATCCATCTTTATACTCGGAATTCTACAGCTCACGAATGGGATGCATGGCGATGCACCAAAGAAGTACATGAAATATGCATCAGAGATCTGTTCTTTCTAAGAGATTCCAATCACACGATTAGAGCAGTCGAGCCACTACAAACACAAGAATGTAGAGACATAGTGAGAGACAGAAAATACAAAGACCAAGTCCTACAACAGACGGGTCATAATGTATTCTCAACGGGAGAACCTATGCATGAACCAGGAAGATCATGGTCCTACTCTGAATGCGTACAAAGGCCACGTATCATTCTAGAAAGAGGACACATGACGAGGATGCCCGACGATTCAATTTTGTCAGATCTCCTCCTTAACACCGATGGATGCCTAGCACATCACGGTGATTGTAAGTCTGAAACTTCTGTGGTAATCTGGACTCCACAAGATTACGACAGAAGATGCGACTATATTGACTTAAGTCGATATGATGCAATTATCGGGGACAACACCATTGTTATTCCCAGTACCCAGACTGCACTCGTTCTAACCAACGAAGAAGTTCCTAAAGCCATCAAATCATGCTTCAACGGCCCCGTTTTCCATACAACAACAGGCAATTACCTAATCTTGCCCGAATTCCCTAATGATAACAATATTCATGATATCATTAAGCGAGAATTCAAAAAGCTACCTCAAAAAGGTAGAACCAAAAGGGATGTTACTAAAGGTTCCAAACCATGCTCTTTCAAGTTCAACAAGGCATGGATGGAACAATTTCCCAAGTACCAGGAAGGCCCACTCTTTGTTTGCCCATACCCATTTCTACGCCCTATCTTAAGTTTCCCAGGCATTGCACAAACATGGGAAGAAGTTAGAAGACGGAAAGCTATCGATAATTCCTATAAACTATTAGATTTTGCTAAGCAACGTCCAATCGATTTCAAGTTCTTTTCGAAACAAGCAATTTCTATAAAGGAAATCGAAAGTATTTTGGAGAAATACGAAGTCAATGATGTAGAAGAAGCTTATGTGCTATATTATGCGTATAAAGAAATGATAGAGACAACAAAGCTTGCTATATCATATCTGAGTAACGACCAGCTCTTAGTGCTTATCTCACAACGACTGACATTTGAAGAATTTGATGCTAATTTAGCCAAGCAAACGGAAGAATCATACAGAGCGAGGTCAGAAGCTATAGCTTTTAAACTTGCTGTCAAAAGACACCCTGTAACAGCGTCACAGTCAGTACCATCCATAAATGAAGTCCTACAAGCATTCATCCTAGTGAAACCTTCAACAGGAGAACGTAAGATGCCTAGTAATTTAAGAACTATATCTCGTCAATTCCTTGAATTGGAAGAGGAATTACGTACGATTATCGCAAAGAAACCATCAGCAGACGATTTGGTACGAGATAAATGGTTCACTAAGCATCCTGAACCCAGAGGATTCACTCCAATAGACTTCGAGAGATACATTCACTACTTCTCGGACAATTATGGAATGAGATACGATTTCGACCTACGTACACCAGTACCTAGTGAGGAAGATCAACGAAGATTGTTTTATTTCTTTATTTCCATTTTGGAAGAGAAAGAGCTAGCACCGAGTAGTAAATCGTTTAAAGAGCGAGGTTTTGAAGGAGCACAACAACCATCAGTCACAGTAGAGATTAGTTCAATTGCGCCTGGAGCGACACTATCGCTGAGAGCTCCAGTGACAAAACCAACCCCTCCTAGTACAACTCCAGTACCAATAACAACTACCACCATTCAAACCTCTTCTTCGACTACTACCCTACCTACAACTCCAACTACTTCAAGGATTATAACAACAAAACCAAGAGAAAGAACGACAACAACTCCTATAACTTCTACTACAACAACAAAGAGGCCAACAACTACAACTTCCATAATTCCAAGAACATCAACAAAGAGACCGATGATCACCGAAAGTGCAAAGGCAATTAGTATCACTCTGAAGCCCAGCGCATCCAAAATTACTGAGGCAGAAAAAAGAGAGAACGTCCAAAGGCCAAGCAATGTAAAAGTGCAAATTCCCTTTGAAGAGAAATCCAGTCAGGAGACGGGAACTAATAGAGCATTTTTTATGAATGAGGACGGAAGCAAGATACATAACCTTAGCACGAAAAACGTACTTAGTCTAGATGAAAGGGATCTACAAACTAAAGCCAACTATGTTTCTCAGACTATAGAAAGCGAACAAATGACTCTTCACAACATTACTAGACGAATTGGTCAAGATCATTTACAATTCGCAGTACATGTATTCCAAGAAGACCTCAAGAAACATTTCGCTATTTCGTTTGAAACAGTCTGTGAGATCCAGAATAAGTATCTAGAACTTTGGAGATCTATTTTAGCAATTGAGCCAACGATAGCAATGCGAACTATTCTCTCAAGAGAAGATATAGCAGCAAGATTTGTTGGAGAACATGTTATCCACGTACACACATGTGTGAAGATCGAGCCAAAAACGATCTACTACAATCACACTGTTAACAACACGTGTTACCTGGAGACACCAATAAGGACAGCTGAGAACAACTTATTGTTCGCATCCCCAGGCTCAGCAGATCTATTACCGTCAGGTAAAGAAATCTCTTGCGAACACGTTCCTACGGACGTTTGGCAAGAAAATGGAGCATGGAAAGGCGTCAATGGTTCGATTGATGTGAGTCCTATGTCCATAATCGAAGGATTCCATCAATCAAAGGTTACACCTTTGAAGTTCACAGGAATTAACTTGTACAGTAACTTATCCTCAAGAACATCGTCAATGACTGCAGCTATAGCTTATGGAGTCAGCTTAGCTAGCATCAGACAGAATCACGCTCTTCATGTGATTCACAACGACCCAATTATATCAACAATGGTTAAAACTTTGAAGAAAGGAAGTAACTATGTGTCAACAGCACATACTTACATCAAGAAGTGGTATAACAACGTTGTCGACTTTATAATCGGAACGATTGAG
Organism: Auanema freiburgensis; assembly: GCA_030370435.1. Classification (NCBI taxonomy): domain Eukaryota; kingdom Metazoa; phylum Nematoda; class Chromadorea; order Rhabditida; family Rhabditidae; genus Auanema; species Auanema freiburgense. The sequence goes on from CM059369.1 coordinate 3,825,387, forward strand.
AAAACCCTAGTAACCATTGGAATTGTCACCTGTCTTCTGATCGTGATAATTGCTGGTATAATTGCGTATAAACTGCATTTTGGGAAAATGAAAATACCAATAATGCACGTGTCAGGATCATCTGCACCTCTAGCACCACCATCGTACGAAGAAATGGTTGAATTAGTCTCTCAACCAGACCGCCCCATACCTAGAAGCGTGATGAAAGAGTATTTTCCTAATATTGTTTCATTTATTCCTTTGGCCATACCCTTGGTATGTAACGTCAACGCCAAGAAAGCGCATAAGGTAGAACTACCACTCATCTATCTCACCATAGATAACAAATTAGTTCTAACACTGTGGGACTCTGGTTCCTCCGTCTCATATGTAAGAGAATCAACTTTAGCTTACTTAGGGATCAAGGAGTATAAGACTAATTCAAGTACAGCAGTCACTGCAAACGGATCAACATTCAATTTACTGGGTAGCATTAAGCTCATCGTTGAAATAGCAGGCTACGAGATGGAGCACACCTTTCTTGTTTCAAAAGATAGCGAATGCCCATCGCCAGCATTGTTAGGATTAGATTTCATGAGAGCACTAGATGAAGTTGACATCATCACGACGCTCATGCCTTCAAAAGATGTCTTGCAAGTTGGAGAAAACACGTTACCACTGATGAAATACGATAAACTTATGAAAGCATTGAAAAAGACGAAGACCTTTATTAACTTAGTTAATTCTGATACAATCGTCTTAGAACCTCATGAAAATGCCAGCATAACGTTCAATCCAGGAAAGGAGATGAAATCAGACCAATGGCTGTACGTTGAATCTATTGTGAAAAACAACGAAGCTCAATGTATTCCAACGATTTGCAAATTAGAAAACGCAATACAGGTCACATTCATCAATACATCAAACGAAAGGATAAACATACCGGCTAACCAAGCACTCGGAAAAGCTGCTTTAGTCGACATCCCAGAGTTTGAAACCAACGAAGCATTGCAAGTACATATACCACCTGAAGCAAATTGGGAAGAAAACCTTCCAACCTTTCCTAAAGATTTCATGAAAGAATTAGACTTACGACAAGCTGATCTTAACACGGCACAGAAGATAGAACTCAAATCTATCATATTGAAGAACAAAGCCGCATTTCTGAACGAAGATAAGAACATTGGTCTTTTCGAAGGACCAGTAGAGCACTCCATACCGATCAGATCGGACATGGACATGCCCAAACCCAGAATTTTTCGTATTCCATTAGGAAAACAGGAAGAAGTGGAAAGACAAGTAAAAGAGATGTTAGAACAAGGTATAATAGAGACATCAACGTCTTTATTCAACAGCCCTGTTGTACTAGTCAAGAAGAAAGATGAAACTTTTCGTTTCGTCATCGACTTTCGAGCGCTTAATAGTGTGACTAGAAAGCAGACCTATGTCATTCCAACAATATCAGACATAGTAGATCTAGCTGCAGGAGCTCAGTATTTTTCTAACTTTGACCTTGTATCAGGATTCTTTCAAATCCCATTGAAAGAATCTGACAGACATCTTACTTCTTTTACAACCAACACAGGCACTTATCAGTATAGAAGGATGCCTATGGGATTGTGTGGGGCACCACACACCTTTCAAACAGCTGTAAGGTTTTTGCAATCAAAATGTCAGTGTAGACTATTCGTTTACCTAGACGATCTTTTAGTTATATCCGAAACAGCAGAACAGCATTTGAAAGACATTAACGAACTGTTAGAGAGAATCTCAGAACTGGGAATGAAAATAAAGTTAAAGAAGTGTACGTTCGCTTCGCGAGAAGTGAAGTTTTTAGGACTTATAGTAGGTAGAGAAGGAATAAAACCAGACCCTTCTAAGGTAGAAACCATCAAAAACTACCCAATACCCAGAACACCAACAGCAGTGCGAGGATTTTTGGGAATGGTAGGATTCTTTCGAAAATTTATCAAAAATTTCGCGCACATAGCCAGTCCTTTACACGATTTAACCAAAAACGACCAAGAATTCATTTGGTCAGAAAAAGAACAGAATGCTTTTGAAACCCTTAAGAACTTTCTAATCAAAGCACCAGTTTTGAAACCTCCCAAACCAAACCAAACGTTTATCATTGAAAGTGATGGCAGTAATATCGCCATCGGAGCAGTTTTGTTACAAGCCGAGAATCCCAAAGAGCCATTGAAAGATTTGCATCCAATAGCTTTTGCAAGCAGAAAACTGATAAAAGCTGAACGAAATTACGCACCAATCGAGATTGAAGCTCTCGGATTGATTTTTGCTTTAAACCAATTTAGAACTTACATCTTAGGCACCCATACTATCTGTATAACAGATCATAGACCCCTCACAAGCTTAATGAAAAGAAGAGATTTATTTGGACGACTAGCAAAGTTTCAGCTAGTCATCCAAGAGTTTGATATTGATATTAGATACAGAGAGGGTAGACTAAACAAAGTATGTGATGCTTTATCGAGATATATAGGTGATGAAGCAAATGACCCGAAACCCGAGAAACCAAAGAAGAAAGCTCAATCAAAAGTAGAGAAAGAGCCTGTAAAGATCAATTTCGTAGAAGCCAATGGTTTGAAAGAAATTCAACAATCCACACCTTGGATCAAAAGAACGATAGCAGAAATAGAGTATAGAGCATCTAGGAATAAGAATGTGAATGAAAGATACTGTGTAATAGAAAATATGCTTTATACTAAACCTACCACGAGTAGACCACATCCCGCTATCATTATTCCTAAAGACCATGAGATAACTCGAAAAATAATAGAATACTTTCACGTAGATCCAACCATCTGCGCACACTTAGGCATTCAAAAGACAAGAGACGCCATTTTGAGAAGGTTCTCTTGGACTAACATGCAAAACGAAATATCTGAGTATATCAAAAGATGCGTTAAGTGTGCACAGAGAAAGAAGAACCCTCATCAAATGACTGTTGAACCATGTGGTAGATTCGTAATACCTAGTAAACCTTTTGAACGAGTACATATGGACATAATGGGTCCATTCCCGCGTTCTAGTAGGAACAATCTATACGCTTTAACCATGCAAGATGCATTTAGTAAATTCAGTATCACAGTTGCTATCCCTGCAATTACAACAGAGATAGTGATAGATCGATTTTTGAAACATCTAGTATACATTTTCGGGCCCCCTGCACGTTTAATCACTGACAGAGGTTCGAACTTCATGTCATCTAAATTCACAGCAATATGTAAACAAAAAGGCATCAAGCATGAACCTACGTTACCCCATCAAAAGAATTCAAATGGTCAAATCGAAAGATTACATAGAACTTTGGAAGAATGCATTACCCATTACGTCAAAGAAGACCTTAGTGACTGGGACCTTTTCCTTCCCAAAGTCACATTTACTCTTAATACTATCCCAAGTTCTACTACTGGTATTTCACCATACATAGCCCTTTTTGGAAGAGATTGTCGTATGGCTTTCGACAACAACATGACTCAATCGAAAGAGAGTGAGAACGATAACGATAAGTTAGCTCAAAAAGTAATCGATACATTTATTCTGAATAAACTAAGCAAAACAACTTTAGCGAACTCTATGAAATATAACGAAAACAACAGAGTGAATGAGAGAGATATTAAGAAGGACGATCTTGTAATGATCGCAGTTAAGAATCTCAAACCAGGCCACAAACTCAGAAAGAGTTATGATGGACCTTTCAAAGTTGTCAAAGTCGAAGGAAGCTTAGTTCAAATCATGAACAACAATAACAAACTTCAAGACGTCCACAAGGACAACTTGAAGATATATTTAAGACCGGTCGATTACAACTTCAATACAAATGAAACAGCTAACGACGAAGCAGAATCAACTCACGAGACGACAGCCCAAACGAGGACAAAACCAATCCATGCGAGACCTCAGCACGTGACATTACCACAACGATCGATACGGAACAACGAACATGCAATAACAGAGGAAGATGATGACATTGAAATCGTCTATGACAGCAAAGACGACGAGATCCTAGAAGAAGAGGATCCTAGGGACCCAACGTATGTCCCTCCATTTAATCTATAAAGAACAATCAGTTCACAAGTTTTGCATTCACAACAATTTATAAGAAATTTTCCATAAACAAAACCTACATACAAGGGATTTGAAGTTTTTGTAAAATAACTATAGTTAGGTTCAAAGAGTTAGACATACATCTACAGTAGAGAAGTTTAGTAAATGAGATGTTCAAGCTGTATCCTTGAGTCCATGAAGAGATCGTGAAAAGAAATAAACCCACAATTTCATTTCCACCTTCGGAAACAGTGGTTTTCTAATCCGATCAATGACTCGTTCTGAATCAAAGATACAGATAAATCCTCTAAAGCTAACTATCTCATAGACTGAAAATAAATTGTCTCAACTCCTAGATTCTAAAACTATGCAGTTACACCATCATCATAGCAAATCCATGTATTTCGGAAAAGTTTATTCATTTTAATTCAAATTATATGCAAAACTAGTGAATACTGATTGAGAACTTACCTTCTTCGCAATCTTTTGTAATTTTTAATTTTTATTCTATCTTATAAATAACAACAATGTAAAGTCCACATGCCTATAGTACCTTTGATGCGATGCCAACCTTTGCGAGGACGCAAATTTCTCAAAGGGGGGGGCACGTTCCATTCGGAATCTATAGACATGTAGACTATGTCATAGCCACAGAGTTAGAGTTAGGCATGGACGCAGAACAACCATATATAAACTAGCAGAGACAGTAGATCTCTGAGTTATTCTGAGATACACCGCTGAGCTGCTTCACCGCAGACTCATTCCAGAGTACTCCTAGAAGATGCCTATCACATCTTCTATGCTTATATTTATTATGTCTTAATGTATATCCATGTGTATGATCAAGTGTATCCTTTTATCCACCCTATCCTGAACTCTTGCTATTGAACCATTGTTACTTTAACTTCTAATAAACCTATATAATCTAAAGGAATGTTACTTACACCAAGGCAATTCTGTTACGCTCATATACCGCTACATGAGTTATCCCTCGGCAATACCATCGCTACCGTGATAACATGAGTGTGCCATTGATTCATTTAAACATGCAGAATCCATAACAGAACGAGTGTGAGTTTGATTACATGACCGATACCAGGCTACTGAACATATGTAATAGCGTTGTGAACATAGCTCAATCATTCTGTTTCTTCATCAGCTGTTTTCCCTCTCTTTCGAGGGGAATCCAAAAATAAGAAACACTCATATGCGTCCCTATGCACGGAAATCTTTAGTAAAAGGCGAAAGATTTTCACGCAATACTGCAAAGGAACCAGAGACATACTTCTAAGATGCCACTAACGAACCTTTGATAACCTGAACCGTACATAGTGTGAGTTTGATTACATGACCGATACCAGGCTACTGAACATATGTAATAGCGTTGTGAACATAGCTCAATCATTCTGTTTCTTCATCAGCTGTTTTCCCTCTCTTTCGAGGGGAATCCAAAAATAAGAAACACTCATATGCGTCCCTATGCACGGAAATCTTTAGTAAAAGGCGAAAGATTTTCACGCAATACTGCAAAGGAACCAGAGACATACTTTTAAGATGCCACTAACGAACCTTTGATAACCTGAACCGTACATAGTGTGAGTTTGATTACATGACCGATACCAGGCTACTGAACATATGTAATAGCGTTGTGAACATAGCTCAATCATTCTGTTCCTTCATCAGCTGTTTTCCCTCTCTTCCGAGGGGAATCCAAAAATAAGAAACACTCATATGCGTCCCTATGCACGGAAATCTTTAGTAAAAGGCGAAAGATTTTCACGCAATACTGCAAAGGAACCAGAGACATACTTCTAAGATGTAACTAACGAACCTCTGATAACCTGAACCGTACATAGTGTGAGTTTGATTACATGACCGATACCAGGCTACTGAACATATGTAATAGCGTTGTGAACATAGCTCAATCATTCTGTTTCTTCATCAGCTGTTTTCCCTCTCTTTCGAGGGGAATCCAAAAATAAGAAACACTCATATGCGTCCCTATGCACGGAAATCTTTAGTAAAAGGCGAAAGATTTTCACGCAATACTGCAAAGGAACCAGAGACATACTTCTAAGATGCCACTAACGAACCTTTGATAACCTGAACCGTACATAGTGTGAGTTTGATTACATGACCGATACCAGGCTACTGAACATATGTAATAGCGTTGTGAACATAGCTCAATCATTCTGTTCCTTCATCAGCTGTTTTCCCTCTCTTTCGAGGGGAATCCAAAAATAAGAAACACTCATATGCGTCCCTATGCACGGAAATCTTTAGTAAAAGGCGAAAGATTTTCACGCATTACTGCAAAGGAACCAGAGACATACTTTTAAGATGCCACTAACGAACCTTTGATAACCTGAACCGTACATAGTGTGAGTTTGATTACATGACCGATACCAGGCTACTGAACATATGTAATAGCGTTGTGAACATAGCTCAATCATTCTGTTTCTTCATCAGCTGTTTTCCCTCTCTTTCGAGGGGAATCCAAAAATAAGAAACACTCATATGCGTCCCTATGCACGGAAATCTTTAGTAAAAGGCGAAAGATTTTCACGCAATACTGCAAAGGAACCAGAGACATACTTTTAAGATGCCACTAACGAACCTTTGATAACCTGAACCGTACATAGTGTGAGTTTGATTACATGACCGATACCAGGCTACTGAACATATGTAATAGCGTTGTGAACATAGCTCAATCATTCTGTTCCTTCATCAGCTGTTTTCCCTCTCTTTCGAGGGGAATCCAAAAATAAGAAACACTCATATGCGTCCCTATGCACGGAAATCTTTAGTAAAAGGCGAAAGATTTTCACGCAATACTGCAAAGGAACCAGAGACATACTTTTAAGATGCCACTAACGAACCTTTGATAACCTGAACCGTACATAGTGTGAGTTTGATTACATGACCGATACCAGGCTACTGAACATATGTAATAGCGTTGTGAACATAGCTCAATCATTCTGTTTCTTCATCAGCTGTTTTCCCTCTCTTTCGAGGGGAATCCAAAAATAAGAAACACTCATATGCGTCCCTATGCACGGAAATCTTTAGTAAAAGGCGAAAGATTTTCACGCAATACTGCAAAGGAACCAGAGACATACTTTTAAGATGCCACTAACGAACCTTTGATAACCTGAACCGTACATAGTGTGAGTTTGATTACATGACCGATACCAGGCTACTGAACATATGTAATAGCGTTGTGAACATAGCTCAATCATTCTGTTCCTTCATCAGCTGTTTTCCCTCTCTTTCGAGGGGAATCCAAAAATAAGAAACACTCATATGCGTCCCTATGCACGGAAATCTTTAGTAAAAGGCGAAAGATTTTCACGCAATACTGCAAAGGAACCAGAGACATACTTTTAAGATGCCACTAACGAACCTTTGATAACCTGAACCGTACATAGTGTGAGTTTGATTACATGACCGATACCAGGCTACTGAACATATGTAATAGCGTTGTGAACATAGCTCAATCATTCTGTTCCTTCATCAGCTGTTTTCCCTCTCTTTCGAGGGGAATCCAAAAATAAGAAACACTCATATGCGTCCCTATGCACGGAAATCTTTAGTAAAAGGCGAAAGATTTTCACGCAATACTGCAAAGGAACCAGAGACATGCTTCTAAGATGCCACTAACGAACCTTTGATAACCTGAACCGTACATAGTGTGAGTTTGATTACATGACCGATACCAGGCTACTGAACATATGTAATAGCGTTGTGAACATAGCTCAATCATTCTGTTCCTTCATCAGCTGTTTTCCCTCTCTTTCGAGGGGAATCCAAAAATAAGAAACACTCATATGCGTCCCTATGCACGGAAATCTTTAGTAAAAGGCGAAAGATTTTCACGCAATACTGCAAAGGAACCAGAGACATACTTCTAAGATGCCACTAACGAACCTTTGATAACCTGAACCGTACATAGTGTGAGTTTGATTACATGACCGATACCAGGCTACTGAACATATGTAATAGCGTTGTGAACATAGCTCAATCATTCTGTTCCTTCATCAGCTGTTTTCCCTCTCTTCCGAGGGGAATCCAAAAATAAGAAACACTCATATGCGTCCCTATGCACGGAAATCTTTAGTAAAAGGCGAAAGATTTTCACGCAATACTGCAAAGGAACCAGAGACATACTTCTAAGATGCCACTAACGAACCTTTGATAACCTGAACCGTACATAGTGTGAGTTTGATTACATGACCGATACCAGGCTACTGAACATATGTAATAGCGTTGTGAACATAGCTCAATCATTCTGTTTCTTCATCAGCTGTTTTCCCTCTCTTTCGAGGGGAATCCAAAAATAAGAAACACTCATATGCGTCCCTATGCACGGAAATCTTTAGTAAAAGGCGAAAGATTTTCACGCAATACTGCAAAGGAACCAGAGACATACTTCTAAGATGTAACTAACGAACCTCTGATAACCTGAACCGTACATAGTGTGAGTTTGATTACATGACCGATACCAGGCTACTGAACATATGTAATAGCGTTGTGAACATAGCTCAATCATTCTGTTTCTTCATCAGCTGTTTTCCCTCTCTTTCGAGGGGAATCCAAAAATAAGAAACACTCATATGCGTCCCTATGCACGGAAATCTTTAGTAAAAGGCGAAAGATTTTCACGCAATACTGCAAAGGAACCAGAGACATACTTCTAAGATGCCACTAACGAACCTTTGATAACCTGAACCGTACATAGTGTGAGTTTGATTACATGACCGATACCAGGCTACTGAACATATGTAATAGCGTTGTGAACATAGCTCAATCATTCTGTTCCTTCATCAGCTGTTTTCCCTCTCTTTCGAGGGGAATCCAAAAATAAGAAACACTCATATGCGTCCCTATGCACGGAAATCTTTAGTAAAAGGCGAAAGATTTTCACGCATTACTGCAAAGGAACCAGAGACATACTTCTAAAATGTAACTAACGAACCTCTGATAACCTGAACCGTACATAGTGTGAGTTTGATTACATGACCGATACCAGGCTACTGAACATATGTAATAGCGTTGTGAACATAGCTCAATCATTCTGTTTCTTCATCAGCTGTTTTCCCTCTCTTTCGAGGGGAATCCAAAAATAAGAAACACTCATATGCGTCCCTATGCACGGAAATCTTTAGTAAAAGGCGAAAGATTTTCACGCAATACTGCAAAGGAACCAGAGACATACTTTTAAGATGCCACTAACGAACCTTTGATAACCTGAACCGTACATAGTGTGAGTTTGATTACATGACCGATACCAGGCTACTGAACATATGTAATAGCGTTGTGAACATAGCTCAATCATTCTGTTCCTTCATCAGCTGTTTTCCCTCTCTTTCGAGGGGAATCCAAAAATAAGAAACACTCATATGCGTCCCTATGCACGGAAATCTTTAGTAAAAGGCGAAAGATTTTCACGCAATACTGCAAAGGAACCAGAGACATGCTTCTAAGATGCCACTAACGAACCTTTGATAACCTGAACCGTACATAGTGTGAGTTTGATTACATGACCGATACCAGGCAACTGAACATATGTAATAGCGTTGTGAACATAGCTCAATCATTCTGTTCCTTCATCAGCTGTTTTCCCTCTCTTTCGAGGGGAATCCAAAAATAAGAAACACTCATATGCGTCCCTATGCACGGAAATCTTTAGTAAAAGGCGAAAGATTTTCACGCAATACTGCAAAGGAACCAGAGACATACTTTTAAGATGCCACTAACGAACCTTTGATAACCTGAACCGTACATAGTGTGAGTTTGATTACATGACCGATACCAGGCTACTGAACATATGTAATAGCGTTGTGAACATAGCTCAATCATTCTGTTCCTTCATCAGCTGTTTTCCCTCTCTTTCGAGGGGAATCCAAAAATAAGAAACACTCATATGCGTCCCTATGCACGGAAATCTTTAGTAAAAGGCGAAAGATTTTCACGCAATACTGCAAAGGAACCAGAGACATACTTCTAAGATGCCACTAACGAACCTTTGATAACCTGAACCGTACATAGTGTGAGTTTGATTACATGACCGATACCAGGCTACTGAACATATGTAATAGCGTTGTGAACATAGCTCAATCATTCTGTTCCTTCATCAGCTGTTTTCCCTCTCTTTCGAGGGGAATCCAAAAATAAGAAACACTCATATGCGTCCCTATGCACGGAAATCTTTAGTAAAAGGCGAAAGATTTTCACGCAATACTGCAAAGGAACCAGAGACATACTTCTAAGATGTAACTAACGAACCTCTGATAACCTGAACCGTACATAGTGTGAGTTTGATTACATGACCGATACCAGGCTACTGAACATATGTAATAGCGTTGTGAACATAGCTCAATCATTCTGTTTCTTCATCAGCTGTTTTCCCTCTCTTTCGAGGGGAATCCAAAAATAAGAAACACTCATATGCGTCCCTATGCACGGAAATCTTTAGTAAAAGGCGAAAGATTTTCACGCAATACTGCAAAGGAACCAGAGACATACTTTTAAGATGCCACTAACGAACCTTTGATAACCTGAACCGTACATAGTGTGAGTTTGATTACATGACCGATACCAGGCTACTGAACATATGTAATAGCGTTGTGAACATAGCTCAATCATTCTGTTCCTTCATCAGCTGTTTTCCCTCTCTTTCGAGGGGAATCCAAAAATAAGAAACACTCATATGCGTCCCTATGCACGGAAATCTTTAGTAAAAGGCGAAAGATTTTCACGCAATACTGCAAAGGAACCAGAGACATGCTTCTAAGATGCCACTAACGAACCTTTGATAACCTGAACCGTACATAGTGTGAGTTTGATTACATGACCGATACCAGGCAACTGAACATATGTAATAGCGTTGTGAACATAGCTCAATCATTCTGTTCCTTCATCAGCTGTTTTCCCTCTCTTTCGAGGGGAATCCAAAAATAAGAAACACTCATATGCGTCCCTATGCACGGAAATCTTTAGTAAAAGGCGAAAGATTTTCACGCAATACTGCAAAGGAACCAGAGACATACTTCTAAGATGTAACTAACGAACCTCTGATAACCTGAACCGTACATAGTGTGAGTTTGATTACATGACCGATACCAGGCTACTGAACATATGTAATAGCGTCGTGAACATAGCTCAATCATTCTGTTTCTTCATCAGCTGTTTTCCCTCTCTTTCGAGGGGAATCCAAAAATAAGAAACACTCATATGCGTCCCTATGCACGGAAATCTTTAGTAAAAGGCGAAAGATTTTCACGCAATACTGCAAAGGAACCAGAGACATACTTTTAAGATGCCACTAACGAACCTTTGATAACCTGAACCGTACATAGTGTGAGTTTGATTACATGACCGATACCAGGCTACTGAACATATGTAATAGCGTTGTGAACATAGCTCAATCATTCTGTTCCTTCATCAGCTGTTTTCCCTCTCTTTCGAGGGGAATCCAAAAATAAGAAACACTCATATGCGTCCCTATGCACGGAAATCTTTAGTAAAAGGCGAAAGATTTTCACGCAATACTGCAAAGGAACCAGAGACATGCTTCTAAGATGCCACTAACGAACCTTTGATAACCTGAACCGTACATAGTGTGAGTTTGATTACATGACCGATACCAGGCAACTGAACATATGTAATAGCGTTGTGAACATAGCTCAATCATTCTGTTCCTTCATCAGCTGTTTTCCCTCTCTTTCGAGGGGAATCCAAAAATAAGAAACACTCATATGCGTCCCTATGCACGGAAATCTTTAGTAAAAGGCGAAAGATTTTCACGCAATACTGCAAAGGAACCAGAGACATACTTCTAAGATGTAACTAACGAACCTCTGATAACCTGAACCGTACATAGTGTGAGTTTGATTACATGACCGATACCAGGCTACTGAACATATGTAATAGCGTTGTGAACATAGCTCAATCATTCTGTTTCTTCATCAGCTGTTTTCCCTCTCTTTCGAGGGGAATTCAAAAATAAGAAACACTCATATGCGTCCCTATGCACGGAAATCTTTAGTAAAAGGCGAAAGATTTTCACGCAATACTGCAAAGGAACCAGAGACATACTTTTAAGATGCCACTAACGAACCTTTGATAACCTGAACCGTACATAGTGTGAGTTTGATTACATGACCGATACCAGGCTACTGAACATATGTAATAGCGTTGTGAACATAGCTCAATCATTCTGTTCCTTCATCAGCTGTTTTCCCTCTCTTTCGAGGGGAATCCAAAAATAAGAAACACTCATATGCGTCCCTATGCACGGAAATCTTTAGTAAAAGGCGAAAGATTTTCACGCAATACTGCAAAGGAACCAGAGACATACTTCTAAGATGCCACTAACGAACCTTTGATAACCTGAACCGTACATAGTGTGAGTTTGATTACATGACCGATACCAGGCTACTGAACATATGTAATAGCGTTGTGAACATAGCTCAATCATTCTGTTCCTTCATCAGCTGTTTTCCCTCTCTTTCGAGGGGAATCCAAAAATAAGAAACACTCATATGCGTCCCTATGCACGGAAATCTTTAGTAAAAGGCGAAAGATTTTCACGCAATACTGCAAAGGAACCAGAGACATACTTCTAAGATGTAACTAACGAACCTCTGATAACCTGAACCGTACATAGTGTGAGTTTGATTACATGACCGATACCAGGCTACTGAACATATGTAATAGCGTTGTGAACATAGCTCAATCATTCTGTTTCTTCATCAGCTGTTTTCCCTCTCTTTCGAGGGGAATCCAAAAATAAGAAACACTCATATGCGTCCCTATGCACGGAAATCTTTAGTAAAAGGCGAAAGATTTTCACGCAATACTGCAAAGGAACCAGAGACATACTTCTAAGATGCCACTAACGAACCTTTGATAACCTGAACCGTACATAGTGTGAGTTTGATTACATGACCGATACCAGGCAACTGAACATATGTAATAGCGTTGTGAACATAGCTCAATCATTCTGTTTCTTCATCAGCTGTTTTCCCTCTCTTTCGAGGGGAATCCAAAAACAAGAAACACTCATATGCGTCCCTATGCACGGAAATCTTTAGTAAAAGGCGAAAGATTTTCACGCAATACTGCAAAGGAACCAGAGACATACTTCTAAGATGCCACTAACGAACCTTTGATAACCTGAACCGTACATAATGTGAGTTTGATTACATGACCGATACCAGGCTACTGAACATATGTAATAGCGTTGTGAACATAGCTCAATCATTCTGTTCCTTCATCAGCTGTTTTCCCTCTCTTTCGAGGGGAATCCAAAAATAAGAAACACTCATATGCGTCCCTATGCACGGAAATCTTTAGTAAAAGGCGAAAGATTTTCACGCAATACTGCAAAGGAACCAGAGACATACTTCTAAGATGCCACTAACGAACCTTTGATAACCTGAACCGTACATAGTGTGAGTTTGATTACATGACCGATACCAGGCAACTGAACATATGTAATAGCGTTGTGAACATAGCTCAATCATTCTGTTTCTTCATCAGCTGTTTTCCCTCTCTTTCGAGGGGAATCCAAAAATAAGAAACACTCATATGCGTCCCTATGCACGGAAATCTTTAGTAAAAGGCGAAAGATTTTCACGCAATACTGCAAAGGAACCAGAGACATACTTCTAAGATGCCACTAACGAACCTTTGATAACCTGAACCGTACATAGTGTGAGTTTGATTACATGACCGATACCAGGCTACTGAACATATGTAATAGCGTTGTGAACATAGCTCAATCATTCTGTTTCTTCATCAGCTGTTTTCCCTCTCTTTCGAGGGGAATCCAAAAATAAGAAACACTCATATGCGTCCCTATGCACGGAAATCTTTAGTAAAAGGCGAAAGATTTTCACGCAATACTGCAAAGGAACCAGAGACATACTTCTAAGATGTAACTAACGAACCTCTGATAACCTGAACCGTACATAGTGTGAGTTTGATTACATGACCGATACCAGGCTACTGAACATATGTAATAGCGTTGTGAACATAGCTCAATCATTCTGTTTCTTCATCAGCTGTTTTCCCTCTCTTTCGAGGGGAATTCAAAAATAAGAAACACTCATATGCGTCCCTATGCACGGAAATCTTTAGTAAAAGGCGAAAGATTTTCACGCAATACTGCAAAGGAACCAGAGACATACTTCTAAGATGCCACTAACGAACCTTTGATAACCTGAACCGTACATAGTGTGAGTTTGATTACATGACCGATACCAGGCTACTGAACATATGTAATAGCGTTGTGAACATAGCTCAATCATTCTGTTCCTTCATCAGCTGTTTTCCCTCTCTTTCGAGGGGAATCCAAAAATAAGAAACACTCATATGCGTCCCTATGCACGGAAATCTTTAGTAAAAGGCGAAAGATTTTCACGCATTACTGCAAAGGAACCAGAGACATACTTCTAAAATGTAACTAACGAACCTCTGATAACCTGAACCGTACATAGTGTGAGTTTGATTACATGACCGATACCAGGCTACTGAACATATGTAATAGCGTTGTGAACATAGCTCAATCATTCTGTTTCTTCATCAGCTGTTTTCCCTCTCTTTCGAGGGGAATCCAAAAATAAGAAACACTCATATGCGTCCCTATGCACGGAAATCTTTAGTAAAAGGCGAAAGATTTTCACGCAATACTGCAAAGGAACCAGAGACATACTTTTAAGATGCCACTAACGAACCTTTGATAACCTGAACCGTACATAGTGTGAGTTTGATTACATGACCGATACCAGGCTACTGAACATATGTAATAGCGTTGTGAACATAGCTCAATCATTCTGTTCCTTCATCAGCTGTTTTCCCTCTCTTTCGAGGGGAATCCAAAAATAAGAAACACTCATATGCGTCCCTATGCACGGAAATCTTTAGTAAAAGGCGAAAGATCGTTCTGTTGGTTGATCGCGATAGTTATGATCGATCGTTGGCACGCTCCAATCCTCGGATGACTATAAGGATAGTCTTCCGTAGGACTTTGGTTTTGGGTGTAGCGAAAAGGAGCGCAACAGAATGCCAGAGAATTATAAAGTATGAAGATTGAAATAAAGGTTTATCGTCATGATTCAAATACGTAGATATAGAAAAAGAGGTTGTACAAACATTGACTAAGGTTACAATATAAATGTTAAACTACCGACCTGTTATCTGTTTATAAGTAATCCTAACATCGATGGAAATATACTAGAGGGAACATTAGTATTACCTCTAGGAGGTCCAGGATTGGGTAACACAGTAGCTGGGAGATAGTAATGATCAGCTGTGTGGATGAGGGCATCCTCAGAGCATCCTAGGGATAGCCTGAGGAGAGCCTCTCCGGGCCTATAGTTAGTGTAAACAGGTGGTTTATATACTGGGTGCTCTATGAGTCTAGCTTATGTCTAGTTGTCTGATCATGTAATGGTGATAAGTACTGAGTCTTCATGTCTATGGTGTCCGAATGGAACGTGCCCCCCCTTTTGAGAAGTTTGCGTCCTCGCAAAGGTGGGTACTCAAATATACTGGTACTACTATAGACATGTAGACAATCATATTTTACAATAATGATAAAAGAATAAAGGTTCTTAGGAATTTAATCGTTCAACTTGTCGTACATGAGTGCTTATCAAAGTTTTTTTTTTTCTCAAAGGGTTTCTTTTTAAATAACTGTTAGTGAGAAGTGTTTGTAACAAAGCTTGCTGCGCAAAAATGTTCAAATGAGGGTAGTATCATACGCGAGTCTGTAATTTTAATTCAAAGCGAGTCATTGACTTGATTGGAACACCATATTTCCGAATATGGAAGTTGAAAAAGTGGGTTTATTTCCGCTCACAGTCTCTTCATGGACTTAAAATTACAGCGCGAACGTTTGAAATACTTATAACTTTTCATTTGAGTTATTGCTTAGCAGAGTTTGTAATTGAACAGAAATATCTATCAGTTATAACTTTTAAGATCCCCTTTTTTTTTTTCTAGGATACTCATGTGTACTGAAGTTGAGCGATTAAATCACCTTAAATTATGTGAGATGGGACGTAAGTGGGGTCTGAAGGGTCGTCTTCTTCAAGTTCGTCGTCTTCTTCAAGTTCTTCGTCTTCTTCTGGTTCTTCGTCCTCTTCTAGTTCTTTGTGCTCCCGGCTGTCGTAGATGATTTCGATTTCATCATCTTCACCATTGATTTTGCCTGGTGTATCCCACATTGATTGTTCTGGAGCTGCCTCAGCTGTTCGTTTAGTGGGAGCGTGGTTGGTCAGTGGCAGTGTGTGAGTTAGATCATCCGACTCGATTTCTTTGTTATTTCTGTTAGTAGCCGGTCTTAAATAGATTTTCAAGTTGTCCTTGTGGACATCTTGAAGTTTGTTGTTATTGTTTATTATTTTAATTGCATTTCCCTCAACATTCACAACTCTAAAAGGTCCATCATAACTCTTTCTGAGTTTGTGGCCTGGTTTAAGGTTCTTAACTGCGATCATTACCAGATCGTTCTTTTGAATATTTCGTTCTTTTACTCTGTTAGTTTCATTATACTTCATTGCATTCGCTGAAGTTGTTTTGCTTAGTTTGTCCAAAATGAATTTGTTTATCACTTTTCTTGATAACTCGTCCTTCTCATTTTCACTTTCTCCCGATAGCGGCATGTTATTGTCAAAATTCATTCGGCAGTCTCTTCCGAAAAGGGCTATGTATGGTGAAATACCAGTAGTAGAACTTGGGATAGTATTAAGAGTAAATGTGACTTTGGGAAGGAAAAGGTCCCAGTCACTAAGGTCTTCTTTAACGTAATGGGTAATGCATTCTTCTAAAGTTCTGTGTAGCCTTTCGACTTGGCCGTTTGAATTCTTTTGATGGGGTAAGGTAGGTTCATGCTTTATGCCTTTCTGTTTACACATTGTTGTGAATTTTGATGACATGAAGTTAGAACCTCTGTCAGTGATTAAACGTGCAGGGGGTCCGAATGTGTAAACGAGATGTCTCAAAAATCGATCAATCACGATTTCTGTTGTGATTGCGGGAATAGCAATGGTGACGGCGAATTTGCTAAATGCGTCTTGCATTGTTAGAGCATATAAGTTGTTTCGGCTAGAACGTGGGAACGGGCCCATAATATCCATGTGGAGTCTTTCGAAAGGTTTAGTAGGTATTTTAAATTTTCCACATGGTTCTATGGTCATCTCATGAGGATTCTTTTTCCTCTGTGCACACTTAACGCATTTTCTGATATATTCCGCGATATCGTTTTGCATGTTAGTCCAAGAGAACCTTCTCAAAATGGCGTCTCTTGTCTTTTGAATGCCTAAGTGTGCGCAGATGGTTGGATCTACGTGGAAATGTTCTGTTATTCTATGAGTTATCTCATGGTCTTTAGGAATAATGATAGCGGGATGTGGTCTACACGTGGTAGGTTTAGTATAAAGCATATTTTCTATTACACAGTATCTTTCATTCACATTCTTATTTCTAGATGCTCTATACTCTATTTCTGCTATCGTTCTTTTAATCCAGGGTGTGGATTGTTGGATTTCTTTTAAACCGTTTGCTTCTACAAAATTAATTCTTACCAATTCTTTCTCAGTCTTTGGCTGAGTTTTCTTCTTAGGTTTCTCTGGTTTCGGGTCATTAGCTTCATCATCAATATATCTCGATAAAGCATCGCATACTTTATTTAGTCTTCCCTCTCTATATCTTATCTCGATATCAAATTCTTGGATGACTAGCTGAAACTTTGCTAGTCGTCCGAACAAATCTCTTCTTTTCATGAGACTTGTAAGGGGTCTATGGTCGGTTATGCAAATGGTGTGAGTGCCTAAGATATAAGTACGAAATTGGTTTAAAGCAAAAATCAAGCCAAGAGCTTCAATCTCAATTGGTGGGTAATTTCGTTCAGCTTTTATCAATTTCCTGCTTGCGAAAGCTATGGGGTGTAGGTCTTTGAAAGGTTCTGTGGAATTTTCGGCTTGTAACAAAACTGCTCCGATAGCAATATTGCTACCATCACTTTCGATGAGAAAGGTTTGATTTGGTCTGGGTGGTTTCAAAACTGGTGCTTTGATCAGTTGACTTTTCAAAGTTTCGAAAGCTTTTTGTTCTTTTTCTTTCCAAATAAATTCCTGATCAGTTTTAGTTAGGTCGTGTAGGGGACTAGCGATATGTGCGAAATCTTTTATAAATTTCCGAAAGAATCCTACCATTCCGAGGAATCCTCCGTTCTGTTGGTTGATCGCGATAGTTATGATCGATCGTTGGCACGCTCCAATCCTCGGATGACTATAAGGATAGTCTTCCGTAGGACTTTTGTTTTGGGTGTAGCGAAAAGGAGCGCAACAGAATGCCAGTGAATTATAAAGTATGAAGATTGAAATAAAGGTTTATCGTCATGATTCAAATACGTAGATATAGAAAAAGAGGTTGTACAAACATTGACTAAGGTTACAATATAAATGTTAAGGCTACCGACCTGTTATCTGTTTATAAGTAATCCTAACATCGATGGAATAATACTAGAGGGAACATAGTATTACCTCTAGGAGGTCCAGGATTGGGTAACACAGTAGCTGGGAGATAGTAATGATCAGCTGTGTGGATGAGGGCATCCTCAGAGCATCCTAGGGATAGCCTGAGGAGAGCCTCTCCGGGCCTATAGTTAGTGTAAACAGGTGGTTTATATACTGGGTGCTCTATGAGTCTAGCTTATGTCTAGTTGTCTGATCATGTAATGGTGATAAGTACTGAGTCTTCATGTCTATGGTGTCCGAATGGAACGTGCCCCCCCTTTTGAGAAGTTTGCGTCCTCGCAAAGGTGGGTACTCAAATATACTACTACTACTATAGACATGTAGACAATCATATTTTACAATAATAATAAAAGAATAAAGGTTCTTAGGATTTTAATCGTTCAACTTGTTGTACATGAGTGCTTTTCAAAGTTTTTTTTTTTTCATAGGGTTTCTTTTTAAATAACTGTTAGTGAGAAGTGTTTGTAACAAAGCTTGCTGCGCAAAAATGTTCAAATGAGGGTAGTATAATATGCGAGTCTGTAATTTTAATTCAAAGCGAGTCATTGACTTGATTGGAACACCATATTTCCGAATATGGAAGTTGAAAAAGTGGGTTTATTTCCGCTCACAGTCTCTTCATGGACTCAAAATTACAGCGCGAACGTTTGAAATACTTATAACTCTTCATTTGAGTTATTGCTTAGCAGAGTTTGTAATTGAACAGAAATATCTATCAGTTATAACTTTTAAGATCCCCTTTTTTTTTTCTAGGATACTCATGTGTACTGAAGTTGAGCGATTAAATCACCTTAAATTATGTGAGATGGGACGTAAGTGGGGTCTGAAGGGTCGTCTTTTTCAAGTTCGTCGTCTTCTTCAAGTTCTTCGTCTTCTTCTGGTTCGTCGTCCTCTTCTAGTTCTTTGTGCTCCCGGCTGTCGTAGATGATTTCGATTTCATCATCTTCACCATTAATTTTGCCTGGTGCATCCCACATTGATTGTTCTGGAGCTGCCTCAGCTGTTCGTTTAGTGGGAGCGTGGTTGGTCAGTGGCAGTGTGTGAGTTAGATCATCCGACTCGATTTCTTTGTTATTTCTGTTAGTAGCCGGTCTTAAATAGATTTTCAAGTTGTCCTTGTGGACATCTTGAAGTTTGTTGTTATTGTTTATTATTTTAATTGCATTCCCCTCAACATTCACAACTCTAAAAGGTCCATCGTAACTCTTTCTGAGTTTGTGGCCTGGTTTAAGGTTCTTAACTGCGATCATTACCAGATCGTTCTTTTGAATATTTCGTTCTTTTACTCTGTTAGTTTCATTATACTTCATTGCATTCGCTGAAGTTGTTTTGCTTAGTTTGTCCAAAATGAATTTGTTTATCGTTCTTTTAATCCAGGGTGTGGATTGTTGGATTTCTTTTGAACCGTTTGCTTCTACAAAATTAATTCTTACCGTTTCTTTCTCAGTCTTTGGCTGAGTTTTCTTCTTAGGTTTCTCTGGTTTCGGGTCATTAGCTTCATCATCAATATATCTCGATAAAGCGTCCGAACAAATCTCTTCTTTTCATGAGACTTGTAAGGGGTCTATGGTCGGTTATGCAAATGGTGTGAGTGCCTAAGATATAAGTACGAAATTGGTTTAGAGCAATAATCAAACCAAGAGCTTCAATCTCAATTGGTGGGTAATTTCGTTCAGCTTTTATCAATTTCCTGCTTGCGAAAGCTATGGGGTGTAGGTCTTTGAAAGGTTCTGTGGAATTTTCGGCTTGTAACAAAACTGCTCCGATAGCAATATTGCTACCATCACTTTCGATGAGAAAGGTTTGATTTGGTCTGGGTGGTTTCAAAACTGGTGCTTTGATCAGTTGACTTTTCAAAGTTTCAAAAGCTTTTTGTTCTTTTTCTTCCCAAATAAAATCCTGATCAGTTTTAGTTAGGTCGTGTAGGGGACTAGCGATATGTGCGAAATCTTTTATAAATTTCCGAAAGAATCCTACCATTCCGAGGAATCCTCGGACTGCTGTAGGTGTACGGGGTATTGGGTAGTTCTTAATGGTTTCTACTTTGGAAGGGTCGGGTTTTATTCCTTCTCGTCCTACTATTAGTCCCAAAAATTTAACTTCGCGCGAGGCGAATGTACATTTATTTAGCTTTATTTTCATTCCTAGTTCCGAAATTTTCTCAAGAAGCTCGTTAATGTCTTTCAAATGCTGTTCGGGCGTTTCCGATATTACTAAAAGGTCGTCCAGGTAGACGAAGAGTCTACACTGACATTTTGTTTGCAAAAATCGAACAGCTGTTTGAAAGGTGTGTGGAGCACCACATAATCCCATAGGCATTCTTTTGTATTGATACGTGCCTGTGTTAGTTGTGAAAGAGGTGAGATGTCTATCAGATTCTTTAAGTGGTATTTGGAAAAATCCTGATACTAAATCAAAATTAGAAAAATATTGGGCACCTGCGGCTAAATCTACTATATCTGATATAGTTGGAATGACATAGGTTTGTTTTCTAGTTACACTGTTTAGTGCACGGAAATCTATTACGAAACGGAAGGTGTCATCTTTCTTTTTGACTAGTACAACTGGGCTGTTGAATAATGATGTTGACTTTTCAATTATGTTTTGCTCTAACATTTCTCTCACTTGTCTTTCTACTTCTTCTTGTTTTCCTACCGGGATGCGGAAGATTCGTGGTTTTGGCATGTCCATGTCCGTGCGAATCGGAATGGTATGTTCAACTGGTCCGTTGAAAAGTCCAATGTTGCGATCTTCGTGGAGAAACGCTTGTTTGTTCCTTGCGATTATGTTCTTCAATTCCACTTTTTGTTTCACATCCAAGTCTGCTGTTCTAAGATCAAGTTCCTTCATGAATTCCTTGGGGAATACAGGTAGTCTTTCTTCCCAGTTTGCTTCAGGAGGAATGTACGTTTGGAGAGTACTAGTTACTGTTTCGAAATGAGGGATGTCGATTATCGATGCCTGTCCGAAAACATCATTTTTCGGGATATGTATGGCTTCCTTAGAGTTATTGATGAAAGCTATTTGTATTTCCGTATTAGGTCTGCATATCGTGGGAATGAACGTTCGTTCTTCAGTTTGTGTCATTGGTTTGATAAATAACCATTCATCAAGCTTAACGTGATCCTTGGGGCGGATAGATATTATCGACATGTCTTGAGGTGCAATTGTTACAGCGTGCAAGTTGATTAGATTTATTGATGATCTCTCTCGTAGAATTGCTTTTGCTGGAAATTCTTTGTTCCGTCATACGTTGGGCAGAATGGAGAAGTAAGAGCTGTGGCTATAGTTGCTTTTCCAGCACCGGGCAGCTCTTTTTCCGTTTGGAATAGTGTATTTCTCTCTCTCGTTTTTGAATTGTTTGTCTCAGTCATTATTCTAGCGTCAAGTTGTACTTTTTCAGGTGTTTCTATGATATTGGATGGGGTTGACAAAAGGATAGGTGTTCCACGGCACGGAACAGTTGGTGAGTTCAAAAAACTTTGATTAATGGGGGAGTTCGTGTGCCGTGAAGTGTTTTGTGTGGTGGGAGTGGATGTTGCTAGAGGCGTGAGGGGTTTTTGAACAAAAGGTTGAGATGCGTCACGGTTTGTAAGGTTAGGATATTCAATAGTTTTTCCTGTGCGCGATTCAACAATCTCTTTTGATTTTTGTAATTGGTTCTTCACAAGTTCTTTTAGCTTTTCTTGGCGGGTAGCAGGGGGTTCTTTAGAAGTGGTAAAAGCTTTTTTCACTTTGCCTAGCGCGTCTAATATAGGAGATTTTGTTTTATTAAGATTTTCACTTTCTCTCGTTGTTTTTGGAATATTAGATTGGCGTACTTGTTTGTCTGCTACCGGCGTCGCTGCGTCCGTGTTTGATGAGCAGGAAGAAGCGTCTGTTGGGACTAGGAAGTCTGGGTCTTGGTGATCGGTAGATACGTCAGTGTCGATCGAACCGCTGGTTTTGTCTGAGTCAGATAGTTCTGAATGAATTCGTTTAGTTCTGGCCCTTAAGACTCGATGGCCTGGTTTGGGGGTATCTTTTTGTTCGGATATTTTGAAAGCTTCTTTCTTTCCTAGCTCTCCGGACTTTGGAGTTTTTCTCTCTCTTGTGCGAAAGAAACGTGAGTGTCGGGTCACGTGAACAATGTTTTAAACTGTATCAAAAATTTTCCTCGCTCTAACTCTTTTTTTTTTTCGTTAATCAAAAGTAAACTTGCGTATACAGGTAATCGCTATGTCCTGGGTGTTGGATTCTTAGCTGGGTATGGATGACGATTAGCGAATGGCTAGAGGCTGGACGGCTGGATGGCTGGATGGATGGATGGATGTTGGTTGGTGAAATAGTAAGCAGATAGCTTGAAGGTGACTGCTGCTTCAGGCAGTAGTCGGAGGGTAATGATTTTGCAGGCTTGATCATTCCTGAGGCGGTGTCGACCCCGCCCACTACCGTTTTTTTTTTTTTTTTTTTGTGGTATTTGTGCTATATTCTTGCTATCTCTTTTGTTTTTATTTTTTTTTTCTTTTCCATTTGTTCTCTCTTGACAATTTCTTACCTTCTTGAATTGATTTTTGATCAATATCTCAATTATATATATATACCTTCTTTTTTTTTTCAGTAACTCGTTACTTGAACTTAAAGTAAACTCTCGCTCTTCCTCGCTCTCTCTCTCTCTCTCTTTCTCCTTCAATAAAAATGGCTTTTGGAAAAATGATGCTCTCCATGCCTTCCGTCCTCTTAAGCTTATTAAGCTTCATCATAGAGGGCGGCAGCCATGAAGATGGGGGCTTGCCCGCATATGAGGTTTTGAGCTTTGTAAGCAATACTGTTTGTGAACTTTCCTGATAATTCCTTTTTCTTTTCTAGTTCCTCCAGGACCTCACGTCCTTTCTCTTGGGGTTCACCCTCTCCGACAGCTTCGGCTCCGGCTCCATAGCCGCGCAGGAGCTGGAAATACTCCGAGACTTTAGAGTGTACATACTGTCGCATAAGTATGTGCGCATGTGTAACACTCTGAGTTGTGACAGCTCGGTGTCGGAGATGGAGGACGTGGATCTGGAGCGTCTTCATGACCTCATGAAGGAGGCGCTCCAGGGATGGCTGCTGGAGGTGACGGGAATCCGTCGTCACCTTGATGTGGTGCAGGAAGACCTGTTGGAGGGCTTCCTGTGGCGGTCGTCCTTGTAGATAAATGTAGGGTTAGGTTTTTAGGCGCTTTTTTTCTCTTTTGTTAACTTAGTATATCGCTTATTTTGTAATTGCTTGTTATTATAATAAATGCTTTCCTCCGCTACGTTTTAACGTGCTTAGCCGTTGTTAGAGTTTTTACTTGGTAGACAACTGTTAATGAGATGAGTGGGGGTTTATCATGGGTTTACTTACGCTTTCTAGAGATGTTGTATGAATGTTACATTCTGAAGTTGTGATAGTCATGTGTCAATCGTTTTTTTGGTAGTCATATGGCTACTTGGTAGTTTATTGCTGTCTGTTTGTTTGTTTATATCTTTTAATTCCTAGATATGCTAGGGTTGATTCTCTTACATAGGATACGGAAGATCCTGAATCCCATAAGGTTAGAATCAGTTTATGTCTATAGTTATGTTTAGATAAGAGGTAGTTCTGAATCAAAGATGTTGTTCACATTGACATTGCATACGAGTGGTATGATGATTGGAATGAAAGATATAATACTTGGGTAGTATTCTTTCATGATATTCCTTGGTATTGCTTGATCTTGATCTGATACTATATCGATGATGTCGTCATAAGCTGGTGGTGATGGTTCAGGAAGTGGTTCAGAACAATTGTTTTGTGCATGACAGGTACTAGTTTCTTTCCTGTGTAGATTTTGCATCCGAGAGTGGTCACTACTGCTGTTATTAATAAACATGCTGCAATTCCAATAGTAATCAATGTTCTTTCGATTGTTCCAATGACGAAGTCTATGACTTTCCGATATCCTGATTTGATATATTTGTGCACTTTTGTTGCATAGTTGCTTCCTTTCTTCAGGGTTGCAACCATTGATGAAATGATGCGGTCATTGTGGATGACGTGAAGTGCATGATTTTGACGTATGCTTGCCAAACTTACTCCGTAAGCTATGGCTGCTGTCATTGAAGAAGCTCTTGATGAAAGATTGGAATACAAGTTAACTCCAGTAAATTTGAGAGGTGTTACTTTGGATTGGTGAAATCCTTCTATGATGCTCATCGGATTGACTTCTATTGAACCATTGACGTTGTTCCAAGATCCGTTTTCTTGCCAAACGTCAGTTGGGACATGATCGCATGAGATTTGTTTGCCAGAGTGTAGAAGGTCCGACGATCCTGGTGATGCGAAAAGTAGTTCATTGTTGGTTGTTATGATCGGTGTTTCCAGATAGCATGTACCATTAACCGTGTGGTTGTGATAAACCGTTTTCGGTTCTACTTGGAAACAAGAGTGAACGTGTACTACATGTTCTCCTACAAATCTTGCGGCAATATCTTCTCTTGCAAGTATAGTTCGCATAGCAACTGTTGGCTCAATTGCAAGGATGGATCGCCAGAGTTCGAGATACTTGTTCTGGATTTCGCATACTGTCTCGAAGGATATGGCGAAATGTTTTCTAAGATCCTCTTGGAATACGTGGACTGCATATTGTAGGTGATCTTGACCGATGTGTCGTGTCACGTTATGCATGAACATTTGTTCGTTATCAAAAGTTTGAGATAAGTAGTTTGCTTTGGCTATTGATTTCTCTCTCTCATTTATTTCGTCTATCATACTATGGGTCTCGAATTGATTTTCATCAATTGAACTATATTCTGCCAGCGGTGCTCTTACGTAGTCGTTATCCGTTCTTAGGTCCTTGAGTTGTTTTATTGTTGATGCCGTTGTTGAGGTCCTTGTTTCCTTAAACGTTGTTTCAACAATCGTTGGAGGGCTCGTAGTTATCGTTGCTTTTCTTGGTCCTGACAAGACTGTTTGTGGTCGCAGGGTCCTTGTTTTAGGCTTTTGAGTAGTAGTTGTGGTTGTTGTCTCTACTACTCTCCTAGGTGTGTCCGCAGCTTTCTGATTCTGAGCTTGAAGTGGTGGATTTGTTGGAGCGACGGCTGGAATCATGGTTGGTCTGTTCGGTGTTCGTAGTGTTATAGTTGGTCCTGGTTGGATAGATCCTACTGGTACTTTAGTTGACGATTTCAAGGCGAGTTTGAGTCCTCTTTGTTTGAATGATGTTTTGTTTACCGGTATATCTGGATCGTTCATGAAATCTAGGAAGATGTGAAACATCCTTCTCTGGTCATCACTACTTGGAACTAGTGTATGGGGTGAGAAGTTGTATTGCATTCCATAATTTGCAGAAAAATAATGTATAAGCCGGTCAAAGTTTTTGCGTACGAAAGTTCTAGGATCTGGTTGTTCTGTGAACCATTTATCTTTCTCATTCTCTTCCGTTGAGATTCCTTGTCCGAAAATCACTCTTAATTGTTCCTCTAATTCCAGAAATTGTCTGCGTTGGCTTTTTAGCTCTGATTCAGGACGGAGATTCGTTCTTGTTGGCTTGGCTGATAGAAAAGCTTCAAGAACTTCATCTACGGTAGGTACGGATTGTGATGATGTAATTGGATGTCTGGTCATTGCTAACTGAAAGGCAATGTCCTCAGCTCTTTCTCGGTAATTGAATCCTATTCCTTCTATAATCTTTTTCTCGAATTCTTCAACAGTTAATCGTTGTGCGAGCATTGCCAGCAGTTGCTCGTTGTTTATTGATTTGATAGCTTTTCTCGTTGTAGCGAGAAGTTCTTTAAAAGCATAGTATTGAATGTAGGCTTCTTGCACATCGTCGTAGTCGTGTTTTTGAAGAAAATCCATTATATCCGAAGCATTTATTGTTTGTTCTTTAATAAAGCTAAATTCCTTTGTTCTTTGTTTCGCGTAATCAATCAGGGAATATGATGAATTGATTGCTTTTCTTCTTTCGATTTCTTCATGAATCTGTGAAATTCCTGGATAACTCATGACTGGTCTCAGAAAAGGGTAGGGACACGCGTGAAGTGGTCCTTGTTTTAGTTCAGCATTATCGTCCATCCATTGTGTGCTGAACCGAAAAGAGCATGGCCTTGGTGCCGTCCGAGTGTCTCTTTTCGTTCTTGTTTTCTGAGGTAGTTTCTGGAATTCTCGTTTGACAAGATTGGCTAAATTGTCGTCATATGGAAAATTCGGTAGAGTTATGTAGTTCCCTGTGGTTGTATGAAATACTGGACTGTGGAAGCATGACTGTATAGCCTTTGGTATTTCCTGGTTAGTGATGATTAGTGCTGTTTGTGTGCTGGGAATCACTATAGTGTTGTCTCCTATGACAGCGTCGTATACGTGAAGATCAATGAAATCACATCGTCTATCGTAGTCCTGTGGAGTCCAAACTACTATGGAGGTATCAGATTTGCAATCACCATGATGTGCGAGACATCCATCGGTGTTTAGTAGAAGATCTGATAGGATGGAGTCATCTGGCATCCTGGTCATGTGTCCGCGTTCTAATATAATGCGTGGTTTTTGTACGCATTCTAAATTAGAGAATGATCTGCTGGGAGAATATGTCGGCTCTGCAGTTGCGTATATATTCTGTCCAACTGGATTGAGTACGTCTTCTTTGTACTTTCTATCTCTAATGATGTTTCTACATTGTTGTGGGTCTATTGGCTCTATGGACTTTATGGTATGATTTGTTTCTCTTAAAAACAATAAGTCTCGCACACAGAGTTCATGATTCTCCTGTGTGCAACGCCATGCGTCCCACTCATGTGCTGACGCGTTTCTTGTGTAAAGATGAATGGATGCTTTAATGACGTGTTCGGGTTCGTCTTGGGTGCATCTTCTTAGTGTCGGAGGCATAAGTAGAACTCCTCCTTGTGCTTTCGTGCATATCTGGTATGCAGTGCTTGTTGGTGTTAACGTGACGGATAAAATGGAGATTATCACTGTTAACGTAAATGGGGATAGAAGCGATAAGGTGTTGATACTTCTTGTATCTTTTCTAGTATATGTTCCGTTTGACGCCTGTTGAGTCTGAGATTGATTGGTGTCCCGTTGAAACTGCACTTGTCTATTGGCATTGTTGTTATTTCCTCTTCCTCTTCGTTGATTACCACGTCTGGACTGGCTTCGATTATAGTTTCCTCTTCCTCCTCCAGAGTTTCCGTAGGAGTTGTTATTTCCATTGCCGTTATAACCATTTTGTCCGTTGTAACAGTTATTGTTGTTATAACCGTTATTGCCGTTGTAACTGTTATTGTTGTTATAACCGTTATTGCCATCATAACCGTTATTTCTTTGGTTGTTCCAATGCGGACGAGATCTTCCTCTTCCTCGATATCCGTCGTTATTCGTTCTCTGATCGTTGAAAGGGCGGAACGCTTGCTGTATGGCATTTACGAGAAGCTCTGTTTCATTTGTTTGAGCTGTGATAGATTCTTCCCATCGAGCTTGTTCGCAGGCTTCGTCGAACGTCTTTGGTTTTGCTCTTAAAACTCCTGTTTTAATTTTTCCGTTGAGTCCTTTAAGAAAGACAAATTTCATTATCGAGTCTTTAGAAGGATCGTTTGATGCAAATGCTCCTAAAGAGGCTGTTCTCAGTTGTTGTGCATAGGCTTCGATTGTTTGTTCGCCTTGTGTGATGTTTTGTAGGCATATGAGAGCAGAATCTCTTTTATATGTTGGACATATTTTATCGCATAATGTGGTGATTAGTTCATCCCATGGTCCTTCTGTTTTGAGTTGATGTCCAATTGTTTGTATTTTTCTTCGGCCGATGAGTTGCGTAGTAGTAGAGGTAGTAGCATAATTCTTTCTGGGACAGTTAATCCTAGTGCGTTTGCGAAAGTGTTGAACTTGTCGATGAATTCGCGGAAATTCTTTGTTCCGTCATACGTTGGGCAGAATGGAGAAGTAAGAGCTGTGGCTATAGTTGCTTTTCCAGCACCGGGCAGCTCTTTTTCCGTTTGGAATAGTGTATTTCTCTCTCTCGTTTTTGAATTGTTTGTCTCAGTCATTATTCTAGCGTTAAGTTGTACTTTTTCAGGTGTTTCTATGATATTGGATGGGGTTGACAAAAGGATAGGTGTTCCACGGCACGGAACAGTTGGTGAGTTCAAAAAACTTTGATTAATGGGGGAGTTCGTGTGCCGTGAAGTGTTTTGTGTGGTGGGAGTGGATGTTGCTAGAGGCGTGAGGGGTTTTTGAACAAAAGGTTGAGATGCGTCACGGTTTGTAAGGTTAGGATATTCAATAGTTTTTCCTGTGCGCGATTCAACAATCTCTTTTGATTTTTGTAATTGGTTCTTCACAAGTTCTTTTAGCTTTTCTTGGCGGGTAGCAGGGGGTTCTTTAGAAGTGGTAAAAGCTTTTTTCACTTTGCCTAACGCGTCTAATATAGGAGATTTTGTTTTATTGAGATTTTCACTTTCTCTCGTTGTTTTTGGAATATTAGATTGGCGTACTTGTTTGTCTGCTACCGGCGTCGCTGCGTCCGTGTTTGATGAGCAGGAAGAAGCGTCTGTTGGGACTAGGAAGTCTGGGTCTTGGTGATCGGTAGATACGTCAGTGTCGATCGAACCGCTGGTTTTGTCTGAGTCAGATAGTTCTGAATGAATTCGTTTAGTTCTGGCCCTTAAGACTCGATGGCCTGGTTTGGGGGTATCTTTTTGTTCAGATATTTTGAAAGCTTCTTTCTTTCCTAGCTCTCCGGACTTTGGAGTTTTTCTCTCTCTTGTGCGAAAGAAACGTGAGTGTCGGGTCACGTGAACAATGTTTTAAACTGTATCAACAATTTTCCTCGCTCTAACTCTTTTTTTTTTAATTAAAAGTAAACTTGCGTATACAGGTAATCGCTATGTCCTGGGTGTTGGATTCTTAGCTGGGTATGGATGACGATTAGCGAATGGCTAGAGGCTGGACGGCTGGATGGCTGGATGGATGGATGGATGTTGGTTGGTGAAATAGTAAGCAGATAGCTTGAAGGTGACTGCTGCTTCAGGCAGTAGTCGGAGGGTAATGATTTTGCAGGCTTGATCATTCCTGAGGCGGTGTCGACCCCGCCCACTACCGTTTTTTTTGTGTGGTATTCGTGCTATATTCTTGCTATCTCTTTTGTTTTTATTTTTTTTTTTTTCTTTTCCATTTGTTCTCTCTTGACAATTTCTTACCTTCTTGAATTGATTTTAGATCAATATCTCAATTATATATATATATACCTCTTTTTTTTTTTTCAGTAACTCGTTACTTGAACTTAAAGTAAACTCTCGCTCTTCCTCGCTCTCTCTCTCTCTCTCTTTCTCCTTCAATAAAAATGGCTTTTGGAAAAATGATGCTCTCCATGCCTTCCGTCCTCTTAAGCTTATTAAGCTTCATCACAGAGGGCGGCAGCCATGAAGATGTGGGCTTGCCCGCATATGAGGTTTTGAGCTTTGTAAGCAATACTGTTTGTGAAATTACCTGATAATTCCTTTTTCTTTTCTAGTTCCTCCAGGACCTCACGTCCTTTTTCTTGGGGTTCACCCTCTCCGACAGCTTCGGCTCCGGCTCCATAGCCGCGCAGGAGCTGGAAATACTCCGAGACTTTAGAGTGTACATACTGTCGCATAAGTATGTGCGCATGTGTAACACTCTGAGTTGTGACAGCTCGGTGTCGGAGATGGAGGACGTGGATCTGGAGCGTCTTCATGACCTCATGAAGGAGGCGCTCCAGGGATGGCTGCTGGAGGTGACGGGATTCCGTCGTCACCTTGATGTGGTGCAGGAAGACCTGTTGGAGGGCTTCCTGTGGCGGTCGTCCTTGTAGATAAATGTAGGGTTAGGTTTTTAGGCGCTTTTTTTCTCTTTTGTTAACTTAGTATATCGCTTATTTTGTAATTGCTTGTTATTATAATAAATGCTTTCCTCCGCTACGTTTTAACGTGCTTAGCCGTTGTTAGAGTTTTTACTTGGTAGACAACTGTTAATGAGATGAGTGGGGGTTTATCATGGGTTTACTTACGCTTTCTAGAGATGTTGTATGAATGTTACATTCTGAAGTTGTGATAGTCATGTGTCAATCGTTTTTTTGGTAGTCATATGGCTACTTGGTAGTTAAATTCAAGAACATGTGTGAGAGCAATTGGTGAATGTGTTAGTTTTTACATATGAACAGGTGGTAGGATAGGAAGTTTTTTGTGAGAACAATACAGTAGTCTTCTGGAGAATTATGGGAAAAACCGCTGATCAAACGGATTCCGAATTCTTGAAGTGTGTAATGTTTGGCAATTTCTGATCATCAACGAGGTTTTAGAATTGTAATGAACTACGGTAGTTACTTGACGTGGAGGACTAAAGTAAACTACCTTGCAACTTAAAAATTGTGAGGAGATATCGAAATAGATGGCTATCTTGGACAGGGTTTCCCGAAAGTCATAATTAATTTAATAAAGCGCTTGGCTAACATAAGGTAACAACCACATTTTCACGTCAAAAATAGAATAGTTTTTGTACTTCAGTCTGAATTGATAGCGTATTATCGAAAAATGGTTGCTTGGTCTTTTTGTGTCGTGAAATGAGTCCTCTGATTGAACCTTTTTTGCGATACATGCATCTCTCCGTCGAGAGTGTATCGTGTTAGCGGGTATGTTCCTTTTTTGACTTCTTGATTCTTTTTTTTTTATCGTTTGAAACTTGCAAACATTAAGTCAATGTGATTTTCCCCAAAATCCATTGCTTGAACCTCTTAACAAAATTT
Source organism: Auanema freiburgensis (assembly GCA_030370435.1). Classification (NCBI taxonomy): domain Eukaryota; kingdom Metazoa; phylum Nematoda; class Chromadorea; order Rhabditida; family Rhabditidae; genus Auanema; species Auanema freiburgense. The sequence goes on from CM059369.1 coordinate 3,856,719, forward strand.
AGAATCAAGTAAGCTGGTTAACTTCAAAAGTGATAGGAATACTGTAGATGAACAATGATGCTTCAGACTGGGTTTGGTGATGGGGGAAAATATATCGGGATATAAAATTTGTGAGTTGTGAGCTGATATATTCACAACTTATGTTCATCATGGAAGTTAACCTAAGTTGCAATAGTTGAATGAAATTGATGATTCAGAAAGTTTAGTGTGGAGTTATTATCAAACTGAGAAGTTTGATTCGAGGTGGAACCTCCACGTTCTGTTGGTTGATCGCGATAGTTATGATCGATCGTTGGCACGCTCCAATCCTCGGATGACTATAAGGATAGTCTTCCGTAGGACTTTGGTTTTGGGTGTAGCGAAAAGGAGCGCAACAGAATGCCAGAGAATTATAAAGTATGAAGATTGAAATAAAGGTTTATCGTCATGATTCAAATACGTAGATATAGAAAAAGAGGTTGTACAAACATTGACTAAGGTTACAATATAAATGTTAAACTACCGACCTGTTATCTGTTTATAAGTAATCCTAACATCGATGGAAATATACTAGAGGGAACATTAGTATTACCTCTAGGAGGTCCAGGATTGGGTAACACAGTAGCTGGGAGATAGTAATGATCAGCTGTGTGGATGAGGGCATCCTCAGAGCATCCTAGGGATAGCCTGAGGAGAGCCTCTCCGGGCCTATAGTTAGTGTAAACAGGTGGTTTATATACTGGGTGCTCTATGAGTCTAGCTTATGTCTAGTTGTCTGATCATGTAATGGTGATAAGTACTGAGTCTTCATGTCTATGGTGTCCGAATGGAACGAGATTTTCACGCAATACTGCAAAGGAACCAGAGACATGCTTCTAAGATGCCACTAACGAACCTTTGATAACCTGAACCGTACATAGTGTGAGTTTGATTACATGACCGATACCAGGCAACTGAACATATGTAATAGCGTTGTGAACATAGCTCAATCATTCTGTTCCTTCATCAGCTGTTTTCCCTCTCTTTCGAGGGGAATCCAAAAATAAGAAACACTCATATGCGTCCCTATGCACGGAAATCTTTAGTAAAAGGCGAAAGATTTTCACGCAATACTGCAAAGGAACCAGAGACATACTTTTAAGATGCCACTAACGAACCTTTGATAACCTGAACCGTACATAGTGTGAGTTTGATTACATGACCGATACCAGGCTACTGAACATATGTAATAGCGTTGTGAACATAGCTCAATCATTCTGTTCCTTCATCAGCTGTTTTCCCTCTCTTTCGAGGGGAATCCAAAAATAAGAAACACTCATATGCGTCCCTATGCACGGAAATCTTTAGTAAAAGGCGAAAGATTTTCACGCAATACTGCAAAGGAACCAGAGACATACTTCTAAGATGCCACTAACGAACCTTTGATAACCTGAACCGTACATAGTGTGAGTTTGATTACATGACCGATACCAGGCTACTGAACATATGTAATAGCGTTGTGAACATAGCTCAATCATTCTGTTCCTTCATCAGCTGTTTTCCCTCTCTTTCGAGGGGAATCCAAAAATAAGAAACACTCATATGCGTCCCTATGCACGGAAATCTTTAGTAAAAGGCGAAAGATTTTCACGCAATACTGCAAAGGAACCAGAGACATACTTCTAAGATGTAACTAACGAACCTCTGATAACCTGAACCGTACATAGTGTGAGTTTGATTACATGACCGATACCAGGCTACTGAACATATGTAATAGCGTTGTGAACATAGCTCAATCATTCTGTTTCTTCATCAGCTGTTTTCCCTCTCTTTCGAGGGAATCCAAAAATAAGAAACACTCATATGCGTCCCTATGCACGGAAATCTTTAGTAAAAGGCGAAAGATTTTCACGCAATACTGCAAAGGAACCAGAGACATACTTTTAAGATGCCACTAACGAACCTTTGATAACCTGAACCGTACATAGTGTGAGTTTGATTACATGACCGATACCAGGCTACTGAACATATGTAATAGCGTTGTGAACATAGCTCAATCATTCTGTTCCTTCATCAGCTGTTTTCCCTCTCTTTCGAGGGGAATCCAAAAATAAGAAACACTCATATGCGTCCCTATGCACGGAAATCTTTAGTAAAAGGCGAAAGATTTTCACGCAATACTGCAAAGGAACCAGAGACATGCTTCTAAGATGCCACTAACGAACCTTTGATAACCTGAACCGTACATAGTGTGAGTTTGATTACATGACCGATACCAGGCAACTGAACATATGTAATAGCGTTGTGAACATAGCTCAATCATTCTGTTCCTTCATCAGCTGTTTTCCCTCTCTTTCGAGGGGAATCCAAAAATAAGAAACACTCATATGCGTCCCTATGCACGGAAATCTTTAGTAAAAGGCGAAAGATTTTCACGCAATACTGCAAAGGAACCAGAGACATACTTTTAAGATGCCACTAACGAACCTTTGATAACCTGAACCGTACATAGTGTGAGTTTGATTACATGACCGATACCAGGCTACTGAACATATGTAATAGCGTTGTGAACATAGCTCAATCATTCTGTTCCTTCATCAGCTGTTTTCCCTCTCTTTCGAGGGGAATCCAAAAATAAGAAACACTCATATGCGTCCCTATGCACGGAAATCTTTAGTAAAAGGCGAAAGATTTTCACGCAATACTGCAAAGGAACCAGAGACATACTTCTAAGATGCCACTAACGAACCTTTGATAACCTGAACCGTACATAGTGTGAGTTTGATTACATGACCGATACCAGGCTACTGAACATATGTAATAGCGTTGTGAACATAGCTCAATCATTCTGTTCCTTCATCAGCTGTTTTCCCTCTCTTTCGAGGGGAATCCAAAAATAAGAAACACTCATATGCGTCCCTATGCACGGAAATCTTTAGTAAAAGGCGAAAGATTTTCACGCAATACTGCAAAGGAACCAGAGACATACTTCTAAGATGTAGCTAACGAACCTCTGATAACCTGAAAGGTACATAGTGTGAGTTTGATTACATGACCGATACCAGGCTACTGAACATATGTAATAGCGTTGTGAACATAGCTCAATCATTCTGTTTCTTCATCAGCTGTTTTCCCTCTCTTTCGAGGGGAATCCAAAAATAAGAAACACTCATATGCGTCCCTATGCACGGAAATCTTTAGTAAAAGGCGAAAGATTTTCACGCAATACTGCAAAGGAACCAGAGACATACTTCTAAGATGCCACTAACGAACCTTTGATAACCTGAACCGTACATAGTGTGAGTTTGATTACATGACCGATACCAGGCAACTGAACATATGTAATAGCGTTGTGAACATAGCTCAATCATTCTGTTTCTTCATCAGCTGTTTTCCCTCTCTTTCGAGGGGAATCCAAAAATAAGAAACACTCATATGCGTCCCTATGCACGGAAATCTTTAGTAAAAGGCGAAAGATTTTCACGCAATACTGCAAAGGAACCAGAGACATACTTCTAAGATGCCACTAACGAACCTTTGATAACCTGAACCGTACATAATGTGAGTTTGATTACATGACCGATACCAGGCTACTGAACATATGTAATAGCGTTGTGAACATAGCTCAATCATTCTGTTCCTTCATCAGCTGTTTTCCCTCTCTTTCGAGGGGAATCCAAAAATAAGAAACACTCATATGCGTCCCTATGCACGGAAATCTTTAGTAAAAGGCGAAAGATTTTCACGCAATACTGCAAAGGAACCAGAGACATACTTCTAAGATGCCACTAACGAACCTTTGATAACCTGAACCGTACATAGTGTGAGTTTGATTACATGACCGATACCAGGCACTGAACATATGTAATAGCGTTGTGAACATAGCTCAATCATTCTGTTCTTCATCAGCTGTTTTCCCTCTCTTTCGAGGGGAATCCAAAAATAAGAAACACTCATATGCGTCCCTATGCACGGAAATCTTTAGTAAAAGGCGAAAGATTTTACGCAATACTGCAAAGGAACCAGAGACATACTTCTAAGATGCACTAACGAACCTTTGATAACCTGAACCGTACATAGTGTGAGTTTGATTACATGACCGATACCAGGCTACTGAACATATGTAATAGCGTTGTGAACATAGCTCAATCATTCTGTTCTTCATCAGCTGTTTTCCCTCTCTTTCGAGGGGAATCAAAAATAAGAAACACTCATATGCGTCCCTATGCACGGAAATCTTTAGTAAAAGGCGAAAGATTTTCACGCAATACTGCAAAGGAACCAGAGACATACTTCTAAGATGCCACTAACGAACCTTTGATAACCTGAACCGTACATAGTGTGAGTTTGATTACATGACCGATACCAGGCACTGAACATATGTAATAGCGTTGTGAACATAGCTCAATCATTCTGTTCTTCATCAGCTGTTTTCCCTCTCTTTCGAGGGGAATCCAAAAATAAGAAACACTCATATGCGTCCCTATGCACGGAAATCTTTAGTAAAAGGCGAAAGATTTTCACGCAATACTGCAAAGGAACCAGAGACATACTTCTAAGATGACTAACGAACCTTGATAACCTGAACCGTACATAGTGTGAGTTTGATTACATGACCGATACCAGGCTACTGAACATATGTAATAGCGTTGTGAACATAGCTCAATCATTCTGTTCTTCATCAGCTGTTTTCCCTCTCTTTCGAGGGGAATCCAAAAATAAGAAACACTCATATGCGTCCCTATGCACGGAAATCTTTAGTAAAAGGCGAAAGATTTTCACGCAATACTGCAAAGGAACCAGAGACATACTTCTAAGATGCCACTAACGAACCTTTGATAACCTGAACCGTACATAGTGTGAGTTTGATTACATGACCGATACCAGGCACTGAACATATGTAATAGCGTTGTGAACATAGCTCAATCATTCTGTTCTTCATCAGCTGTTTTCCCTCTCTTTCGAGGGGAATCCAAAAATAAGAAACACTCATATGCGTCCCTATGCACGGAAATCTTTAGTAAAAGGCGAAAGATTTTACGCAATACTGCAAAGGAACCAGAGACATACTTCTAAGATGCCACTAACGAACCTTTGATAACCTGAACCGTACATAGTGTGAGTTTGATTACATGACCGATACCAGGCTACTGAACATATGTAATAGCGTTGTGAACATAGCTCAATCATTCTGTTCCTTCATCAGCTGTTTTCCCTCTCTTTCGAGGGGAATCGAAAAATAAGAAACACTCATATGCGTCCCTATGCACGGAAATCTTTAGTAAAAGGCGAAAGATTTTCACGCAATACTGCAAAGGAACCAGAGACATACTTCTAAGATGCCACTAACGAACCTTTGATAACCTGAACCGTACATAGTGTGAGTTTGATTACATGACCGATACCAGGCTACTGAACATATGTAATAGCGTTGTGAACATAGCTCAATCATTCTGTTCCTTCATCAGCTGTTTTCCCTCTCTTTCGAGGGGAATCCAAAAATAAGAAACACTCATATGCGTCCCTATGCACGGAAATCTTTAGTAAAAGGCGAAAGATTTTCACGCAATACTGCAAAGGAACCAGAGACATACTTCTAAGATGTAACTAACGAACCTCTGATAACCTGAACCGTACATAGTGTGAGTTTGATTACATGACCGATACCAGGCTACTGAACATATGTAATAGCGTTGTGAACATAGCTCAATCATTCTGTTTCTTCATCAGCTGTTTTCCCTCTCTTTCGAGGGGAATCCAAAAATAAGAAACACTCATATGCGTCCCTATGCACGGAAATCTTTAGTAAAAGGCGAAAGATTTTCACGCAATACTGCAAAGGAACCAGAGACATACTTCTAAGATGCCACTAACGAACCTTTGATAACCTGAACCGTACATAGTGTGAGTTTGATTACATGACCGATACCAGGCTACTGAACATATGTAATAGCGTTGTGAACATAGCTCAATCATTCTGTTCCTTCATCAGCTGTTTTCCCTCTCTTTCGAGGGGAATCCAAAATAAGAAACACTCATATGCGTCCCTATGCACGGAAATCTTTAGTAAAAGGCGAAAGATTTTCACGCATTACTGCAAAGGAACCAGAGACATACTTCTGAGATGCCACTAACGAACCTTTGATAACCTGAACCGTACATAGTGTGAGTTTGATTACATGACCGATACCAGGCTACTGAACATATGTAATAGCGTTGTGAACATAGCTCAATCATTCTGTTCCTTCATCAGCTGTTTTCCCTCTCTTTCGAGGGGAATCCAAAAATAAGAAACACTCATATGCGTCCCTATGCACGGAAATCTTTAGTAAAAGGCGAAAGATTTTCACGCAATACTGCAAAGGAACCAGAGACATACTTCTAAGATGCCACTAACGAACCTTTGATAACCTGAACCGTACATAGTGTGAGTTTGATTACATGACCGATACCAGGCTACTGAACATATGTAATAGCGTTGTGAACATAGCTCAATCTTTCTGTTCCTTCATCAGCTGTTTTCCCTCTCTTTCGAGGGGAATCCAAAACTAAGAAACACTCATATGCGTCCCTATGCACGGAAATCTTTAGTAAAAGGCGAAAGATTTTCACGCAATACTGCAAAGGAACCAGAGACATACTTCTAAGATGCCACTAACGAACCTTTGATAACCTGAACCGTACATAGTGTGAGTTTGATTACATGACCGATACCAGGCTACTGAACATATGTAATAGCGTTGTGAACATAGCTCAATCATTCTGTTCCTTCATCAGCTGTTTTCCCTCTCTTTCGAGGGGAATCCAAAAATAAGAAACACTCATATGCGTCCCTATGCACGGAAATCTTTAGTAAAAGGCGAAAGATTTTCACGCAATACTGCAAAGGAACCAGAGACATACTTCTAAGATGCCACTAACGAACCTTTGATAACCTGAACCGTACATAGTGTGAGTTTGATTACATGACCGATACCAGGCTACTGAACATATGTAATAGCGTTGTGAACATAGCTCAATCATTCTGTTCCTTCATCAGCTGTTTTCCCTCTCTTTCGAGGGGAATCCAAAACTAAGAAACACTCATATGCGTCCCTATGCACGGAAATCTTTAGTAAAAGGCGAAAGATTTTCACGCAATACTGCGAAGGAACCAGAGACATACTTCTAAGATGCCACTAACGAACCTTTGATAACCTGAACCGTACATAGTGTGAGTTTGATTACATGACCGATACCAGGCTACTGAACATATGTAATAGCGTTGTGAACATAGCTCAATCATTCTGTTCCTTCATCAGCTGTTTTCCCTCTCTTTCGAGGGGAATCCAAAAATAAGAAACACTCATATGCGTCCCTATGCACGGAAATCTTTAGTAAAAGGCGAAAGATTTTCACGCAATACTGCAAAGGAACCAGAGACATACTTCTAAGATGCCACTAACGAACCTTTGATAACCTGAACCGTACATAGTGTGAGTTTGATTACATGACCGATACCAGGCTACTGAACATATGTAATAGCGTTGTGAACATAGCTCAATCTTTCTGTTCCTTCATCAGCTGTTTTCCCTCTCTTTCGAGGGGAATCCAAAACTAAGAAACACTCATATGCGTCCCTATGCACGGAAATCTTTAGTAAAAGGCGAAAGATTTTCACGCAATACTGCAAAGGAACCAGAGACATACTTCTAAGATGCCACTAACGAACCTTTGATAACCTGAACCGTACATAGTGTGAGTTTGATTACATGACCGATACCAGGCTACTGAACATATGTAATAGCGTTGTGAACATAGCTCAATCATTCTGTTCCTTCATCAGCTGTTTTCCCTCTCTTTCGAGGGGAATCCAAAAATAAGAAACACTCATATGCGTCCCTATGCACGGAAATCTTTAGTAAAAGGCGAAAGATTTTCACGCAATACTGCAAAGGAACCAGAGACATACTTCTAAGATGCCACTAACGAACCTTTGATAACCTGAACCGTACATAGTGTGAGTTTGATTACATGACCGATACCAGGCTACTGAACATATGTAATAGCGTTGTGAACATAGCTCAATCATTCTGTTCCTTCATCAGCTGTTTTCCCTCTCTTTCGAGGGGAATCCAAAACTAAGAAACACTCATATGCGTCCCTATGCACGGAAATCTTTAGTAAAAGGCGAAAGATTTTCACGCAATACTGCGAAGGAACCAGAGACATACTTCTAAGATGCCACTAACGAACCTTTGATAACCTGAACCGTACATAGTGTGAGTTTGATTACATGACCGATACCAGGCTACTGAACATATGTAATAGCGTTGTGAACATAGCTCAATCATTCTGTTCCTTCATCAGCTGTTTTCCCTCTCTTTCGAGGGGAATCCAAAACTAAGAAACACTCATATGCGTCCCTATGCACGGAAATCTTTAGTAAAAGGCGAAAGATTTTCACGCAATACTGCAAAGGAACCAGAGACATACTTCTAAGATGCCACTAACGAACCTTTGATAACCTGAACCGTACATAGTGTGAGTTTGATTACATGACCGATACCAGGCTACTGAACATATGTAATAGCGTTGTGAACATAGCTCAATCATTCTGTTTCTTCATCAGCTGTTTTCCCTCTCTTTCGAGGGGAATCCAAAAATAAGAAACACTCATATGCGTCCCTATGCACGGAAATCTTTAGTAAAAGGCGAAAGATTTTCACGCAATACTGCAAAGGAACCAGAGACATACTTCTAAGATGCCACTAACGAACCTTTGATAACCTGAACCGTACATAGTGTGAGTTTGATTACATGACCGATACCAGGCTACTGAACATATGTAATAGCGTTGTGAACATAGCTCAATCATTCTGTTCCTTCATCAGCTGTTTTCCCTCTCTTTCGAGGGGAATCCAAAAATAAGAAACACTCATATGCGTCCCTATGCACGGAAATCTTTAGTAAAAGGCGAAAGATTTTCACGCAATACTGCAAAGGAACCAGAGACATACTTCTAAGATGCCACTAACGAACCTTTGATAACCTGAACCGTACATAGTGTGAGTTTGATTACATGACCGATACCAGGCTACTGAACATATGTAATAGCGTTGTGAACATAGCTCAATCATTCTGTTCCTTTATCAGCTTTTTTCCCTCTCTTTCGAGGGGAATCCAAAAATAAGAAACACTCATATGTGTCCCTATGCACGGAAATCTTTAGTAAAAGGCGAAAGATTTTCACGCAATACTGCAAAGGAACCAGAGACATACTTCTAAGATGCCACTAACGAACCTTTGATAACCTGAACCGTACATAGTGTGAGTTTGATTACATGACCGATACCAGGCTACTGAACATATGTAATAGCGTTGTGAACATAGCTCAATCATTCTGTTCGTTCATCAGCTTTTTTCCCTCTCTTTCGAGGGGAATCCAAAAATAAGAAACACTCATATGCGTCCCTATGCACGGAAATCTTTAGTAAAAGGCGAAAGATTTTCACGCAATACTGCAAAGGAACCAGAGACATACTTCTAAGATGCCACTAACGAACCTTTGATAACCTGAACCGTACATAATGTGAGTTTGATTACATGACCGATACCAGGCTACTGAACATATGTAATAGCGTTGTGAACATAGCTCAATCATTCTGTTCCTTCATCAGCTGTTTTCCCTCTCTTTCGAGGGGAATCCAAAAATAAGAAACACTCATATGCGTCCCTATGCACGGAAATCTTTAGTAAAAGGCGAAAGATTTTCACGCAATACTGCAAAGGAACCAGAGACATACTTCTAAGATGCCACTAACGAATCTTTGATAACCTGAACCGTACATAGTGTGAGTTTGATTACATGACCGATACCAGGCTACTGAACATATGTAATAGCGTTGTGAACATAGCTCAATCATTCTGTTCGTTCATCAGCTGTTTTCCCTCTCTTTCGAGGGGAATCCAAAAATAAGAAACACTCATATGCGTCCCTATGCACGGAAATCTTTAGTAAAAGGCGAAAGATTTTCACGCAATACTGCAAAGGAACCAGAGACATACTTCTGAGATGCCACTAACGAACCTCTGATAACCTGAACCGTACATAGTGTGAGTTTGATTACATGACCGATACCAGGCTACTGAACATATGTAATAGCGTTGTGAACATAGCTCAATCATTCTGTTCCTTCATCAGCTGTTTTCCCTCTCTTTCGAGGGGAATCCAAAAATAAGAAACACTCATATGCGTCCCTATGCACGGAAATCTTTAGTAAAAGGCGAAAGATTTTCACGCAATACTGCAAAGGAACCAGAGACATACTTCTAAGATGCCACTAACGAACCTTTGATAACCTGAACAGTACATAGTGTGAGTTTGATTACATGACCGATACCAGGCTACTGAACATATGTAATAGCGTTGTGAACATAGCTCAATCATTCTGTTCCTTCATCAGCTGTTTTCCCTCTCTTTCGAGGGGAATCCAAAAATAAGAAACACTCATATGCGTCCCTATGCACGGAAATCTTTAGTAAAAGGCGAAAGATTTTCACGCAATACTGCAAAGGAACCAGAGACATACTTCTAAGATGCCACTAACGAACCTTTGATAACCTGAACCGTACATAGTGTGAGTTTGATTACATGACCGATACCAGGCTACTGAACATATGTAATAGCGTTATGAACATAGCTCAATCATTCTGTTCCTTCATCAGCTGTTGTCCCTCTCTTTCGAGGGGAATCCAAAAATAAGAAACACTCATATTCATCCCTATACACGGAAATCTTTAGTAAAAGGCGAAAGATTTTCACGCTATTTTGCAAAGGAATCAGAGACATACTTCTAAGATGCCACTAACGAACCTTTGATAACCTGAACCGTACATAGTGTGAGTTTGATTACATGACCGATACCAGGCTACTGAACATATGTAATAGCGTTGTGAACATACCTCAATCATTCTGTTCCTTCATCAGCTTTTTTCCCTCTCTTTCGAGGGGAATCCAAAAATAAGAAACATTCATATGCGTCCCTATGCACGGAAATCTTTAGTAAAAGGCGAAAGATTTTCACGCAATACTGCAAAGGAACCAGAGACATACTTCTAAGATGCCACTAACGAACCTTTGATAACCTGAACCGTACATAGTGTGAGTTTGATTACATGACCGATACCAGGCTACTGAACATATGTAATAGCGTTGGGAACATAGCTCAATCATTCTGTTCCTTCATCACGTTCCGTTCGAGACTCACTCATCATTATTACACATGGTTAAAGAACAACTGAGCTATGACCATGAGTCAGAGAGCACCATTGCACTTAAACTACGTGTCCTAACACTCGCCCATCTGCCACAGCTCCCTCATCTAATCAGTCTGGGTTTGAGACGAGACCACGAGCGGTCGATGGCTCTGCTCTGCCTAGACTCATCCCCCGCTTCTTAGACTATCCTATAACATTCTAAATCCTTTCCTTTATAACCATCTTAAATATACTCTTTATCTTAAGCTTAGCATTATCTTCAACTTCTATTCTCCTTGTATAAGACATAGACTTATTACAATATACCTTTCTTAGCTTCATCTCTTTATTGACTATATCCGTGCGGTCATGTCCGCTACACATTGTCCTCGTCGTTAGGCAACTTACGACGAGGATCGTGACCGTTGTCATATCACGGAACGTTCGAGACTCACTCATCATTATTACACATGGTTAAAGAACAACTGAGCTATGACCATGAGTCAGAGAGCACCATTGCACTTAAACTACGTGTCCTAACACTCGCCCATCTGCCACAGCTCCCTCATCTAATCAGTCTGGGTTTGAGACGAGACCACGAGCGGTCGATGGCTCTGCTCTGCCTAGACTCATCCCCCGCTTCTTAGACTATCCTATAACATTCTAAATCCTTTCCTTTATAACCATCTTAAATATACTCTTTATCTTAAGCTTAGCATTATCTTCAACTTCTATTCTCCTTGTATAAGACATAGACTTATTACAATATACCTTTCTTAGCTTCATCTCTTTATTGACTATATCCGTGCGGTCATGTCCGCTACACATTGTCCTCGTCGTTAGGCAACTTACGACGAGGATCGTGACCGTTGTCATATCACGGAACGTTCGAGACTCACTCATCATTATTACACATGGTTAAAGAACAACTGAGCTATGACCATGAGTCAGAGAGCACCATTGCACTTAAACTACGTGTCCTAACACTCGCCCATCTGCCACAGCTCCCTCATCTAATCAGTCTGGGTTTGAGACGAGACCACGAGCGGTCGATGGCTCTGCTCTGCCTAGACTCATCCCCCGCTTCTTAGACTATCCTATAACATTCTAAATCCTTTCCTTTATAACCATCTTAAATATACTCTTTATCTTAAGCTTAGCATTATCTTTAACTTCTATTCTCCTTGTATAAGACATAGACTTATTACAATAAACCTTTCTTAGCTTCATCTCTTTATTGACTATATCCGTGCGGTCATGTCCGCTACACATTGTCCTCGTCGTTAGGCAACTTACGACGAGGATCGTGACCGTTGTCATATCACGGAACGATCAGCTGTTTTCCCTCTCTTTCGAGGGGAATCCAAAAATAAGAAACACTCATATGCGTCCCTATGCACGGAAATCTTTAGTAAAAGGCGAAAGATTTTTACGCAATACTGCAAAGGAACCAGAGACATACTTTTAAGATGCCACTAACGAACCTTTGATAACCTGAACCGTACATAGTGTGAGTTTGATTACATGACCGATACCAGGCTACTGAACATATGTAATAGCGTTGTGAACATAGCTCAATCATTCTGTTCCTTCATCAGTTTTTTTCCCTCTCTTTCGAGGGGAATCCAAAAATAAGAAACACTCATATGCGTCCCTATGCACGGAAATCAGGATTCTTCTTACTGCTTCATTTTTACTATGAGTAGCTCCCATTTGCCCTCACCTCGCTCATCTCTAACTCTCCCCCTTTTCGGCAATCAGGAAAAGCTTGAATCTTTTTCAGAACTTCGTCGAATATTCACAGTAGCTTCAGCACTGCTCTTCCTATTACTTCTAGTAGCTCCCCCGTGGAACCTTTTTTGATCTATGCGCGAAACAATTTCTATGGTTAAGCATAGAAAATTTGATCTTGGCGCGTTTGGCGCGGGGTGTGAATCGCAGGTTAGTAGTAGATAGAAGATAGATAGATAGAAGATTGCGTGATAATCTTTTTGCCTTTCATTAAAGATTTCCGTGCATAGGGACGCATATGAGTGTTTCTTATTTTGATGATTAAGCTTAGGAAATTCGATCTTGGTGCGTTTGGCTTGATTCCTTGATGGTTGTCCCTGCTTCCAGGAAAACTCAGGTGAATGGTTTACGTTCTTCAGGACTGTTCATGTCAATATATAGTTAATGACCGCGGAGAGGATTCAGAAGCGGAAGAGAACAGTGACATAGCAGTAGAGGAGGATATTATATTAATGGAGCCTGCAGAGGATGAAGCAGGTATGTTTAACTTACTATTGAGATGGAGGATGATACAGTAGTACACATATATACTATAGCAAATCATCCTCCATCTCAGAAGAGCTGTTTCATATGCTTGTTCTCCACGATTCTCAAGCTACAGTTATCACTAGCTATCCCTCGCATCAGAAGATCAATACAGAACAATTCCCGATTTGTATCAATAGTTTTTTTATTGAAGAAATCAGAAATTTTCGAGCAAGAATCGGAGCTTTCTCTCTCATCTAACAAACTTGGGTGTTTCTTCTCTATATGCTTCATCAAGCTAGTTGTAGCTTGGTAGCTTGGCACTTATAAGAAGCTTGACAAGACTTACAAATTGCCAATCCCTTACTGTTCTTCTTGAAGTAGTCCCACACTTTAGAAGGCATTATTTGATCTTTATACACTACATCATACTATATTAATTTTAATAACCACTCTGGACAAGACTTTTTTTTCAGTTAGACCTTTACTTTGTAACACTGAATAACCCTTAAGTCTATGAAAATACTTGAAATCTCGAACTCAATTAACCAAGTTACTTTAAATACATAGCAAAACTTATTTCAAGTATCAAATATTTCAAATACTTTAACTCGAACTAATCTAAGTATCAATTATATCTAGTTAAGTAAAACTTTCAAAGTCAAGTTTAAAGTCAAGTCTAATGTGTAGTAAAACAATTCGATGACTCCGGGTATGAAGACGAAGACCAGTGCCTAATTGATCGTAAAAGATTGTCTGGATATATAATGAAATACTATTCGTGGAGAGATGATTCTATAAAAAAGGAGAAAACACGGACAATTGTTAATCGTTACATAAAAATATATAAGAAAATGAAGGAGTACGCATTGCAACATAATGTTTCACTTCCTGAAGTAAGTATAAGATTGATTTCATGACTTACTCTTGCGTTTAAGGCAATGGTGAGTTATGTTTATGGAATGTCATCAATGGGATATACAAAATCGCAACAACATACACTGCTATGTACGATCTCAGTGTTATCAAAAATTTTCATTGATGAAACCGTGATGGTGGCTAACCAGAAATTGAGTGTGGAGTTGAGAAAAAAATGCAACCGTTCCATTCGGAATCTATAGACATGTAGACTATGTCATAGCCACAGAGTTAGAGTTAGGCATGGACGCAGAACAACCATATATAAACTAGCAGAGACAGTAGATCTCTGAGTTATTCTGAGATACACCGCTGAGCTGCTTTACAGCAGACTCATTCCAGAGTACTCCTAGAAAATGCCTATCACATCTTCTATGCTTATATTTATTATGTCTTAATGTATATCTATGTGTATGATCAAGTGTATCCTTTTATCCACCCTATCTTGAACTCTTGCTATTGAACCATTGTTACTTTAACTTCTAATAAACCTATATAATTTAAAGGAATGTTACTTACACCAAGGCAATTCTGTTACGCTCATATTCCGCTACATGAGTTATCCCTCGGTAATACCATCGCTACCGGGATAACATGAGTGTGCCATTGATTCATATAAACATGCAGAATCCATAACAGAACGCAACATATCGCAACTGTAAGTTAATAACTTATTGGCAGATGACAAAACCAAAGGAGGACAAGGATATTATATCGTACACGAGCATGGAGGAGGATTTGATGACACTGACAAGGAAAAATAAGGATGATCTGCTTTAAAAATGCTCAAAGGAGATTCCAAGCTTTGTAAGTTATTCAAGAAAGATAGCTATAATTGTACAAATCTTATACTTTTTCTAAATCTCAATGTGTCATGATGTTGCTCTCTGAAAATACTTCTGTTCAAATAATTACGTCAGGATTGATTTTCGTACATCTCGTTTCTACCTGATGAAGGTACGTGTACATATTCGTGCACTCTATCGTTTGTTTCATTTCCGATAATGCTTGTCACAGTTCTATCGTCTACACAACTGTGAAGGTTTTGCTCAGTTCACTTATCATCGTTTCAACATACAGATCTAATGAGCTACTGATCAAGACTCCTTGAGGTATATATCTGCGTAGATCTTATCTCTCGCCTCTTCTGAAATTATTTGGAATGTTTTTTTCTAAGCTGTGGTATGAAAGTTTGTTTGTTTCATTTTACTTTTCTATTATCTTGTTTTTTTTTTTAAATATTTTTAAAGTTTCCTCATTTACATGCCGTGCAGTTTTCTTACCTCACTTCCTGTCGAAATTTTGTCTCAATTTCTTCTAAATCAAACACAGGGGGTTCGTCTACTACGCTCTGATCTAAGTTCCTGAGAACACTCTTCCACAGACGTTTTTTTATTATTCTTCACCTTATTGAGTTTTCTAACTCCACACTCAGCATGTTCCTCAAAGTGATACATTTTTGCTGGCTTTAGTAGTCTGAACTCACATTTTTCAAAAAGTCATACTACAAACAAAAGAAGAAAAGGGAAAGAAAAAGATAATAGAAGATATGGAAGACAAAATATCTCCATATCTCCACATTATTGAGGTATATGACAGTGTATCCATGTATGGAAGACTTCAATCAGAAAGTAAGACGGTTCTTTCACCCTCTCGTCGATTCGTCAATCAAAGATGGAGAATACCTGAGGCCCGACAGTTCGGTCCCCTCAATAATTACTTATTTCCTTAACTATTTTTCGCTCACGTTTTTGATTTCACTGTATATCCCCTCAAGTATTGTTGTGTCTGATTGCACGGATATCACTGTACATGCCTCGAGTATTGTTGTGTCTGATTGCACGGATATGATTCAAAGTTCAACTCAAAGTGTTAGTCAACTTTATTACAATACATTTTTATTAATATCCACAATCACGAAACTCTCAGTCTCCGGCATGCCTTCTTCTTCCCATTCAACTACATCATTCCTCACTACCTGTAGCAGAGGTAGAGTACTATAGGTCCTGTGAAGAATAATTATACGTTTTACTTCTTTATACTAACCATTTCGCATCATCTTCAAAAAAATCAGCTCTGTGACGTTTGGATTGTAGAGCTGTATGATCCATTGTCATCAAAAACTCTAGTGAGCCCCTCACACTTCTACAAAAATTTATTCATGCATTTCAAGTTTCATACCTCTGTGGAGAACTCTTCAAAACATTAACCAACGTTATAACTAACGTTCTTCTATCCATGTTGAGCGGTAGCACACTATTCATTCGGAACACAGTCATCTGGAACTTGATTTTCAAACTTAGGAATAAACTAACTACTTGCAGTTTTAAGGAATACATCATAATCAATACTACGACTTCTACACCCCAACATCATCATCATTCTTTCCACGTTCAGCTTCTTCGAGTGCATATGCACTATCCAGCTATAGATCGCTTTGATCATGGGGTTGGTAATGTGCTCTACTTCACATCCAACAAAGAAAAGAATGATAGCCCAAATCGCACCATAGGGCTGAACCTAAAACGGAAACTCCATGTTGTATTTATGGAGTTAGGTTCTACAAACGTTACTGTTCCCTGGCGTGAACGTTCTTAGCCGACGTATTCTACACGCATGAGCTTTAGACTTTGGCTCAAGAGCTTCAATTTCATTCTCCATTTAACTCATAGATGGAGCTCTACCTTCCAAAATTTTTTTCCCCTTCAAGGCAACAAATAAAATTCTCTGAAACAACCTAGAATATTATTTTCACAAAACCACCTACCTCTACTTGAGTAACCATTTTTTATCTCCGAGAAGCAGACTACATTCAAGATCTGAAAGAAAAAGTTCGGATTTAATCATCTAATCATTCTCAAGCTCAAAAGAACCTATAACATCTGTCAACTGTGGAATGAAGAAAACTTTATCTTTTAAGAAAGAGTTGTATAGTTAGGCAGTTAAACGTTGACACATGAAACATTGACGTATATTCGACGGAATAGCGAAGACGGGTTACAAACACTCTAGCACGTCATTAGCATTGGGGCTTATTTTCGAAACTTTTGGTTTTTGTTGTTGTTTGTTTAATGATTGATGAGGCTTGAAGTGTAGTATTTAGTGACTGTTCAAATTTCAACTTTTTATTAATAATCATCCCCAGAACTAGCACTACTTTCACTCTCGTTCATCCCGCTCTTTTATTCCTGTTGACAAATGATTCCTCTCTTCCAATCACAGAATCTTCCATTGAGGAACTGAGTTAATGAATATCAAATTGTTACCGATCCCTAACTTACTTAGCGATTATATGATATTTTCTAGGTTCATTGTTGGCTGAGAATTGTTTTCCCTTTCTTCTCTTACGCTTCATACCTTCATCAGCTTTCTGAGTTTGGAATCTCAATTGCTTTAAAGTTCGCTTCAACCGACGAGTGCAAAGTTCATTGTAAATTTCATCTTTATAACTCTCCTCAAGTTTATGGAACACAGCTAACCTAGAAAAAAGTGTTCAAAGTTTAGTATTTATGTAAATTTACATGTGTTTACACATGAAGAACGAATAGTCGACGTGTTCCTTACACTCCTGGTGGTGGCATACAACTCTTTTTCCATTAACTATCCCGGTTTTTGTTAGGCCACTAAAATAAGACACGTTCATGCACTGCTGTCGATCAGACTAACTCATTCTCATCCTCCGTAATGAATGTATTCTTATCGAAAGCAACCGGATGGACTTTCATACTCAAGTCTTCATCTATAAACATAGATCTATTGCACTTCCCATCACCTGAATAATCATAATAACTTGGTTTCCAACTGAATTATCACACAACTAACCATTAGAAAACCAGGAATGATACTCAGAAAAGGTGCTCAAACAGGCTAGTCCAAAACTAGCAAGGATATCGTTCTTCTGCTTACGGTCCATTGAATCAAAATCAGGATAAATAATTGCAGTAGAAACTGAAGAGGGTTTTCCTTGAACCGCTTCAATCCTTTCCTTCATTTCAGGTATAGAATTTAAGCTATATTGAAACTGAAGACTAAAAATACTCTCGCTTACTATATCCAGAAGAATATCGAGTGCGCGAACTGCAGTCACGGCAGTAGGAATTTTTATTTTCAAAGCAGCATTCCTTCCCTCTATTATGTTTGTTGTTAACCAATGTGATACCCAACCACCACGCAACTTTCTTACTAAAGAGGAAGTTTCGAACAAATCGAATGCATTGTTACACAGCCTCAAGAAAACGGACATATTAAAAGATGTATGTCGGTAACTTACCATTGTTTCGCTTTATCGTTAGTGCATATATCATTTATATAAGCCATTTTTTCGTTAAACTCATTCTTATCAAACGAAGACAAAGCTCCGGGCCTTAAAAATGTCTGCATATTGTTCTAAAGAACGCAAATGTTAAGTAAAGATGAGATCTCACTTTTGTTTTAGAGCTAAACAGAAGATTCTTAATACTTTCAAACTGCTCTATATCCGTACCGAAACACATTTTTAAATTTTCTGATCTATGTAAGTCGCATCTTAGAACTAGTGAATCTTTCCAAATTGAGCCCTACAAATGTGATATAAGGTTGATGAAGCAACAATAGCATACCTGACTATAACATTTGAATGAAAGTTCCTCATCATGAATGATGGAGTTTATTCGACGGTCAGTAACGTGTTTCTTGATCAAATCAAACTCATGAGTCTCCTGCTTTTTTTTGTATGAATCATAGCTGCAATCAAGAAAGAACTGTTCTTCTTAGAAGACACAGTCCTTAAAAAAAAGATTTTCTGTGTTTTTTATTCATACTTACTTGAACTGATCTATAACAGCAACTGCTAACGTCAAAAAATTCTTCACTTACCACAAAAAACGTTGTATCAATTAATAACGAGTTCCCGAATGGAGAGAGAGAACCGTTTTTATCAGATAGGGCAAGATAAGAACCTGGAATATGCTTTCAAAAGTAAGAACAGAGTACTAACCGAATTTTTCACGGGCCTCAGGTTTACTCAAACGTTCCAAATTAGCCACTTCTTCCCGAAATTTGACCAACTCGTCGTAATACTGGAGAACAGAACAGAAATATTGTATAGCACACTTGTAAGCAACCACTTAAATTAAATCAACTCCATCTCCTAGAACATTACTCATTTTATATTATATTTATATTGAAATTAAATTACCTTTTTTAGCGTTCTGTTGGTTGATCGCGATAGTTATGATCGATCGTTGGCACGCTCCAATCCTCGGATGACTATAAGGATAGTCTTCCGTAGGACTTTGGTTTTGGGTGTAGCGAAAAGGAGCGCAACAGAATGCCAGTGAATTATAAAGTATGAAGATTGAAATAAAGGTTTATCGTCATGATTCAAATACGTAGATATAGAAAAAGAGGTTGTACAAACATTGACTAAGGTTACAATATAAATGTTAAGCTACCGACCTGTTATCTGTTTATAAGTAATCCTAACATCGATGGAATAATACTGGAGGGAACATTAGTATTACCTCTAGGAGGACCAGGATTGGGTAACACAGTAGCTGGGAGATAGTAATGATCAGCTGTGTGGATGAGGGCATCCTCAGAGCATCCTAGGGATAGCCTGAGGAGAGCCTCTCCGGGCCTATAGTTAGTGTAAACAGGTGGTTTATATACTGGGTGCTCTATGAGTCTAGCTTATGTCTAGTTGTCTGATCATGTAATTACGGATCTGAGTAGCTTCCGCTCTCCCTCACCTGGATCTTATCTCACTCTCCCCCACCTTTAATTTCAGGAGAAGCCTAGGCTGTTCTCAAAACCTAGTCCATGGTTCACATATTCTACATCACACTTTTTCGGGACGCGTATGAGTGTTTCTTATTTTTGGATTCCCCTCGAAAGAGAGGGAAAAAAGCTGATGAAGGAACAGAATGATTGAGCTATGTTCACAACGCTATTACATATGTTCATAAGCCTGGTATCCGTCATATAATCAAACTCACACTATGTACGGTTCAGGTTATCAAAGGTTCGTTAGTGGCATCTTAGAAGTATGTCTCTGGTTCCTTTGCAGTATTGCGTGAAAATCTTTCGCCTTTTACTAAAGATTTCCGTGCATAGGGACGCATATGAGTGTTTCTTATTTTTGGATTCCCCTCGAAAGAGAGGGAAAAAGCTGATGAAGGAACAGAATGATTGAGCTATGTTCACAACGCTATTACATATGTTCAGTAGCCTGGTATCCTTCATGTAATCAAACTCACACTATGTACGGTTCAGGTTATCAAAGGTTCGTTAGTGACATCTTATAAGTACCAGTTGCTGAACGCAACACTTCGTGTTGCTCGCAACTGGCTTGTGATGTTTTGGTTTCGGTCGAGCCTTCGACATTTCACGACATCCAATATTTCTACTCAAATCTCCATCAAAATCCCATCCAGCTCTGTCAGTCATTAATGCTTTGAGTAGCTTCCATTCTCCCTTACCTCGTCCTTCTTACAGTTTTCGTTTTAGCCTCACCTTGCTCTTCTCCCACACTCCCCCCACTTCGGCATTCAGGAAAAGCCTGGATCTTTCTCAGAACCTTGTCGAAGGTTGACAGTCACTTCAGCACTGTCAGTTACTAACGCTTCAAGTAGCTTCTGTTCTCCCTCACCTCGCTCTTCTCTAACTCTCCCCTCTTTCGGCATTCAGGAAAAGCCTGGATCTTTCTCAGAACCTCGTCGAAGGTTGACAGTCCCTTCAGCACTGCCAGTTACTAACGTTTCAAGTAGCTTCTGTTCTCCCTCCCCTCGCTCTTACCCCACTTTTCCCCACGTTGCCATTCATGAAAAGTCTTAAACTTTCTTATAAGCTTGTTAAAGGTTGACAGTCTCTCCAGCATTGTCAGTTACTAACGCTATGAGTAGCCTCCATTTCCCCTCAACTCGCTCTTCTCCCACACTCCCCCACTTCGGCATTCAGGAAAAGCCTGAGTCTTTTTTAGAACCTCATCCAACGTTCATATTCCCTTCTGCATAGCTTATGCTTACGGCTCTGAGTAGCTTCTATTCTCTCTCATCTCGTTCTCATTTCACTTTCCCCAACCTAAGCGTTCAGGAGAAGCCTGGGTTGTTCTCTTGTCCAAGTTTCACATTTTCTACAACACAATTGTATAACTTTTAGCAGCTTCCGTTTTCCCTCACCACACTCTACTCTCACTCTTACTCTACCTAAGCATTCCGGAAGACCCTGGACCTTTCTTCGAAGCACATCCAAGTATCATTTCATCTCCAGCACAGCGTAACCATACGGCTCTTAGTAGCTTCCATTTTCCCTCACCTCACTCTTCTCTCACCTCCCCCCCCCCACCACCTTAGCATTCAGGAAAGGCCTGGATCTTTTTTAGATTCTCGTCGAAGATTGACAGTCACTTCAGCACTGTCAGTTACTAACGCTTCAAGTAGCTTCTGTTCTCCCTCACCTCGCTCTTACCCCACTTTCCCCCACGTTGCCATTCATGAAAAGTCTAAACTTTCTTATAACCTTGTTGAAGGTTGACAGTCCCTTCAGCATTGTCAGTTACTAATGCTATGAGTAGCCTCCTTTTCCCCTCACCTCGCTCTAATCTCACTCTCCCCCTTTTCGGCATTCAGGAAAGGCCTGGATCTTTCTTAGAACTTTGTCCAAGGTTGACAGTCCCTTCAACACTGTCAGTTACTAACACTTCTAGTAGCTTCTGTCCCCCCCCCACCTTGCAATTCATGAAAAGCCTTAACTTTCTTATAACCCTGTTAAAGGTTCACAGTCCCTTCAACGCAGCTTATTTCTACGGATGTGAGAAGATTCTGTTCTTCCTCATCTCGTTCCTATCTTACTTTCCCAATCTGAGTGTTCAGGAGGAGCCTGAATCTCACTTCGATCTTCCTCGAAGGTTGACAGTCCCTTCAGCATTGTCAGTTACTAATGCTATGAGTAGCCTCCTTTTCCCCTCACCTCGCTCTAATCTCACTCTCCCCCTTTTCGGCATTCAGGAAAGGCCTGGATCTTTCTTAGAACCTCATCCAACGTTCATATTCCCTTCAGCACAGCTTATTCTTAACGCTCTGAGTAGCTTCTATTCTCTCTCATCTCGTTCTCATTTCACTTTCCCCAACCTAAGCGTTCAGGAGGAGCCTGGGTTGTTCTCAGAACCTCGTCGAAGGTTGACAGTCCCTTCAACACTGTCAGTTACTAACACTTCTAGTAGCTTCTGTTCCCCCCACCTTGCAATTCATGAAAAGCCTTAACTTTCTTATAACCTTGTTAAAGGTTCACAGTCCCTTCAACGCAGCTTATTTCTACGGATGTGAGAAGATTCTGTTCTTCCTCATCTCGTTCCTATCTTACTTTCCCAATCTGAGTGTTTAGGAGGAGCCTGGATCTTTCTTAGAACCTCGTCCAAGGTTCATCGCTCAGAACCTCTCAGGTTGAACTTAGAGCCTTCCACCTATGCTCACTCAATCCTCGTATGTAGTGTTCCGAGAACAGGACTGGTTGGGGAATGGTTGTACATGTCCTTATATACCCCTCCTGGTTGATCTACCGATCTACACTTACCGGTAACTTTCCTGAATCACGCTTGCAGTTCGGTTTTTCCCCTGTTTCAGGGATTACAACCAAAAAATGTAAACGTGGAACCTTTTTTGATCTACGCGCGAAACAATTCCTATGGTTAAGCATAGGAAATTTGATCTTGGCGCGTTTGGCGCGGGGTGTGAATCGCAGGTTAGTAGTAGATGTCTCTGGTTCCTTTGCAGTTTTGCGTGAAAATCTTTCGCCTTTTACTAAAGATTTCCGTGCATAGGGACGCATATGAGTGTTTCTTATTTTTGGATTCCCCTCGAAAGAGAGGGAAAAAGCTGATGAAGGAACAGAATGATTGAGCTATGTTCACAACGCTATTACATATGTTCAGTAGCCTGGTATCCGTCGTCTAATCAAACTCACACTATGTACGCTTCAGGTTATCAAAGGTTCGTTAGTGGCATCTTAGAAGTAAGTCTCTGGTTCCTTTGCAGTATTGCGTGAAAATCTTTCGCCTTTTACTAAAGATTTCCGTGCATAGGGACGCATATGAGTGTTTCTTATTTTTGGATTCCCCTCGAAAGAGAGGGAAAAAGCTGATGAAGGAACAGAATGATTGAGCTATGTTCACAACGCTATTACATATGTTCATAAGCCTGGTATCCGTCATATAATCAAACTCACACTATGTACGGTTCAGGTTATCAAAGGTTCGTTAGTGGCATCTCAGAAGTATGTCTCTGGTTCCTTTGCAGTATTGCGTGAAAATCTTTCGCCTTTTACTAAAGATTTCCGTGCATAGGGACGCATATGAGTGTTTCTTATTTTTGGATTCCCCTCGAAAGAGAGGGAAAAAGCTGATGAAGGAACAGAATGATTGAGCTATGTTCACAACGCTATTACATATGTTCAGTAGCCTGGTATCCTTCATGTAATCAAACTCACACTATGTACGGTTCAGGTTATCAAAGGTTCGTTAGTGACATCTTATAAGTATGTCTCTGGTTCCTTTGCAGTATTGCGTGAAAATCTTTCGCCTTTTACTAAAGATTTCCGTGCATAGGGACGCATATGAGTGTTTCTTATTTTTGGATTCCCCTCGAAAGAGAGGGAAAAAGCTGATGAAGGAACAGAATGATTGAGCTATGTTCACAACGCTATTACATATGTTCAGTAGCCTGGTATCCGTCGTCTAATCAAACTCACACTATGTACGCTTCAGGTTATCAAAGGTTCGTTAGTGGCATCTTAGAAGTAAGTCTCTGGTTCCTTTGCAGTATTGCGTGAAAATCTTTCGCCTTTTACTAAAGATTTCCGTGCATAGGGACGCATATGAGTGTTTCTTATTTTTGGATTCCCCTCGAAAGAGAGGGAAAAAGCTGATGAAGGAACAGAATGATTGAGCTATGTTCACAACGCTATTACATATGTTCATAAGCCTGGTATCCGTCATATAATCAAACTCACACTATGTACGGTTCAGGTTATCAAAGGTTCGTTAGTGGCATCTTAGAAGTATGTCTCTGGTTCCTTTGCAGTATTGCGTGAAAATCTTTCGCCTTTTACTAAAGATTTCCGTGCATAGGGACGCATATGAGTGTTTCTTATTTTTGGATTCCCCTCGAAAGAGAGGGAAAAAGCTGATGAAGGAACAGAATGATTGAGCTATGTTCACAACGCTATTACATATATTCAGTAGCCTGGTATCCTTCATGTAATCAAACTCACACTATGTACGGTTCAGGTTATCAAAGGTTCGTTAGTGACATCTTATAAGTATGTCTCTGGTTCCTTTGCAGTTTTGCGTGAAAATCTTTCGCCTTTTACTAAAGATTTCCGTGCATAGGGACGCATATGAGTGTTTCTTATTTTTGGATTCCCCTCGAAAGAGAGGGAAAAAGCTGATGAAGGAACAGAATGATTGAGCTATGTTCACAACGCTATTACATATGTTCATAAGCCTGGTATCCGTCATATAATCAAACTCACACTATGTACGGTTCAGGTTATCAAAGGTTCGTTAGTGGCATCTTAGAAGTATGTCTCTGGTTCCTTTGCAGTATTGCGTGAAAATCTTTCGCCTTTTACTAAAGATTTCCGTGCATAGGGACGCATATGAGTGTTTCTTATTTTTGGATTCCCCTCGAAAGAGAGGGAAAAAGCTGATGAAGGAACAGAATGATTGAGCTATGTTCACAACGCTATTACATATGTTCAGTAGCCTGGTATCCGTCGTCTAATCAAACTCACACTATGTACGCTTCAGGTTATCAAAGGTTCGTTAGTGGCATCTTAGAAGTAAGTCTCTGGTTCCTTTGCAGTATTGCGTGAAAATCTTTCGCCTTTTACTAAAGATTTCCGTGCATAGGGACGCATATGACTGTTTCTTATTTTTGGATTCCCCTCGAAAGAGAGGGAAAAAGCTGATGAAGGAACAGAATGATTGAGCTATGTTCACAACGCTATTACATATGTTCATAAGCCTGGTATCCGTCATATAATCAAACTCACACTATGTACGGTTCAGGTTATCAAAGGTTCGTTAGTGGCATCTCAGAAGTATGTCTCTGGTTCCTTTGCAGTATTGCGTGAAAATCTTTCGCCTTTTACTAAAGATTTCCGTGCATAGGGACGCATATGAGTGTTTCTTATTTTTGGATTCCCCTCGAAAGAGAGGGAAAAAGCTGATGAAGGAACAGAATGATTGAGCTATGTTCACAACGCTATTACATATGTTCAGTAGCCTGGTATCCTTCATGTAATCAAACTCACACTATGTACGGTTCAGGTTATCAAAGGTTCGTTAGTGACATCTTATAAGTATGTCTCTGGTTCCTTTGCAGTATTGCGTGAAAATCTTTCGCCTTTTACTAAAGATTTCCGTGCATAGGGACGCATATGAGTGTTTCTTATTTTTGGATTCCCCTCGAAAGAGAGGGAAAAAGCTGATGAAGGAACAGAATGATTGAGCTATGTTCACAACGCTATTACATATGTTCATAAGCCTGGTATCCGTCAGATAATCAAACTCACACTATGTACGGTTCAGGTTATCAAAGGTTCGTTAGTGGCATCTTAGAAGTATGTCTCTGGTTCCTTTGCAGTATTGCGTGAAAATCTTTCGCCTTTTACTAAAGATTTCCGTGCATAGGGACGCATATGAGTGTTTCTTATTTTTGGATTCCCCTCGAAAGAGAGGGAAAAAGCTGATGAAGGAACAGAATGATTGAGCTATGTTCACAACGCTATTACATATGTTCAGTAGCCTGGTATCCTTCATGTAATCAAACTCACACTATGTACGGTTCAGGTTATCAAAGGTTCGTTAGTGGCATCTTAGAAGTATGTCTCTGGTTCCTTTGCAGTATTGCGTGAAAATCTTTCGCCTTTTACTAAAGATTTCCGTGCATAGGGACGCATATGAGTGTTTCTTATTTTTGGATTCCCCTCGAAAGAGAGGGAAAAAGCTGATGAAGGAACAGAATGATTGAGCTATGTTCACAACGCTATTACATATGTTCAGTAGCCTGGTATCCGTCGTCTAATCAAACTCACACTATGTACGCTTCAGGTTATCAAAGGTTCGTTAGTGGCATATTAGAACTATGTCTCTGGTTCCTTTGCAGTATTGCGTGAAAATCTTTCGCCTTTTACTAAAGATTTCCGTGCATAGGGACGCATATGAGTGTTTCTTATTTTTGGATTCCCCTCGAAAGAGAGGGAAAAAGCTGATGAAGGAACAGAATGATTGAGCTATGTTCACAACGCTATTACAAATGTTCAGTAGCCTGGTATCCGTCGTCTAATCAAACTCACACTATGTACGCTTCAGGTTATCAAAGGTTCGTTAGTGGCATATTAGAACTATGTCTCTGGTTCCTTTGCAGTACCAGTTGCTGAACGCAACTGGCTTGTGATGTTTTGGTTTCGGTCGAGCCTTCGACATTTCCCGACATCCAACATTTCTACTCAAATCTTCATCAAAATCCCATTCAGCTCTGTCAGTCATTAATGCTTTGAGTAGCTTCCATTTTCCCTTACCTCGTCCTTCTTACAGTTTTCGTTTTAGCCTCACCTCGCTCTTCTCCCACACTCCGCCACTTCGGCATTCAGGAAAAGCCTGGGTCTTTTTTAGAACCTCATCCAACATTCATATTTCCTTCTGCACAGCTTATGCTTACGGCTCTGAGTAGCTTCTATTCTCCCTCACCTCGTTCTTATTTCACTTTCCCCAATCTGAGTGTTCAGGAGTAGCCTGGGTTGTGCTCAGAACCTCGTCGAAGGTTGACAGTCCCTTCAGCACTGTCAGTCAATAAAGCTTTGAGTAACTTCCATTTTCCCTCACCTCGTTCTTCTTTCAGTCTTCCATATACCGTCACCTCGCTCTTCTCCCACACTCCCCACTTCGGCATTCAGGAAAAGCCTGGGTCTTTTTTAGAACCTCATCCAACATTCGTATTCCCTTCAGCACAACTTATTCCTACGGCTCAGAGTAGCTTTTATTCTCCCTCACCTTGTTTTTATCTTACTTTCCCAAATCTAAGCATTCAGTAGGAGCCTGGGTTGTTCTCAGAATCTAGTCCAAGGTTCACATTTTCTACAACACAGTTTTCCTTACTGCTTCTTTACTGCTATGAGTAGCCTCCATTTCCCGTAAACCCGCTTTTCTCTAACTCTCCCTCTTTTCAGCATTCAGGAAAAGCCTGGATCTTTCTTAGAATCTCATCCAACGTTCATATTCCCTTCAGCACAGCTTATTCCTAACGCTCTGAGTAGCTTCTATTCTCTCTCACCTGGTTCTTATCTGACTTTTCACCACCTAAGCATTTGGGAGAAGCCTGGGTTGTTCTCAGATCCTAGTCCACGGTTCATACTCCTGAGAACCGTATATAGTGTGAGTTTGATTACATGACGGATACCAGGCTACTGAACATATGTAATAGCGTAGTGAACATAGCTCAATCCTTATGTTCCTTCATCAGCTTTTTTCCCTCTCTTTCGAGGGGAATCCAAAAATAAGAAACACTCATATGCGTCCCTATGCACGGAAATCTTTAGTAAAAGGCGAAAGATTTTCACGCAATACTGCAAAGGGACCAGAGACATACTTTTAAGATGTCACTAACCAACCTTTGATAACCTGAACCGTAGGGGAGGGAAAAAGCTGATGAAGGAACAGAATGATTGAGCTATGTTCACAACGCTATTACATATGTTCAGTAGCCTGGTATCCGTCGTCTAATCAAACTCACACTATGTACGCTTCAGGTTATCAAAGGTTCGTTAGTGGCATCTTAGAAGTAAGTCTCTGGTTCCTTTGCAGTATTGCGTGAAAATCTTTCGCCTTTTACTAAAGATTTCCGTGCATAGGGACGCATATGAGTGTTTCTTATTTTTGGATTCCCCTCGAAAGAGAGGGAAAAAGCTGATGAAGGAACAGAATGATTGAGCTATGTTCACAACGCTATTACATATGTTCATAAGCCTGGTATCCGTCATATAATCAAACTCACACTATGTACGGTTCAGGTTATCAAAGGTTCGTTAGTGGCATCTTAGAAGTATGTCTCTGGTTCCTTTGCAGTATTGCGTGAAAATCTTTCGCCTTTTACTAAAGATTTCCGTGCATAGGGACGCATATGAGTGTTTCTTATTTTTGGATTCCCCTCGAAAGAGAGGGAAAAAGCTGATGAAGGAACAGAATGATTGAGCTATGTTCACAACGCTATTACATATGTTCATAAGCCTGGTATCCGTCATATAATCAAACTCACACTATGTACGGTTCAGGTTATCAAAGGTTCGTTAGTGGCATCTTAGAAGTATGTCTCTGGTTCCTTTGCAGTATTGCGTGAAAATCTTTCGCCTTTTACTAAAGATTTCCGTGCATAGGGACGCATATGAGTGTTTCTTATTTTTGGATTCCCCTCGAAAGAGAGGGAAAAAGCTGATGAAGGAACAGAATGATTGAGCTATGTTCACAACGCTATTACATATGTTCATAAGCCTGGTATCCGTCATATAATCAAACTCACACTATGTACGGTTCAGGTTATCAAAGGTTCGTTAGTGGCATCTTAGAAGTATGTCTCTGGTTCCTTTGCAGTATTGCGTGAAAATCTTTCGCCTTTTACTAAAGATTTCCGTGCATAGGGACGCATATGAGTGTTTCTTATTTTTGGATTCCCCTCGAAAGAGAGGGAATAAAACCCTCTGAATTCTGGAGCATTTGCTGGTTAAGATCACAGAAAAAGACTGTCTGGGTTTTCGTTCACAAAAGTGTGCTACTATCTCGAAAGTTACCTTTTGTGTTATGCGTCAGTTAATCGAAAACTTCACCCTGGTTTCGGATTCCATTTTGTAGGGTGTTCAATGGTTTAATTAGCAATTACGATTATACCGTCTCGACAACTGCCACTATAAGGAAAATCTATCTAGTTCGAATTAGAATATTGAACTCAAAAGATTTTTCTCTCCTTAACCCCTTCTTTTTTTTAAACTTTGCTTGCTTCACATACTTTTTCGTCTCCAATTTTTCAAAAACTACTAACTTCGCAAAATCTTCGATAGAAACTGAATCGAAAGATAATTTAACAAACATCACTGTACTCGCTATAAGTAATCGACAGAATAGTTAATAACCTGAAGAGAAACCGTGCAACATTTCATTTAACAATGAGAAACCAAACAACTATTCGAAAGTTGAAAAAATGAGAATAACAAACAAAGATGTGAATCATGTTATCGGGAAAATATAAGAATAGAGCTTAAGCAACAACTTCATCTATTTGTTGATTGACAGATTTAATATTAGAATGTGCTTGCCTCAAATTGGCAATTAATCCTTGAAGACGCTTCTGTAGGGTTACCCACTGATCGCGACCGAACTCACGATGCTGAGAAGAAGAAACGACTAACTCTCTTGTCATCTCATTGATTTTACCCTAAACGAGAAAATATAGTTAATGACCAACGCTGGTAGAACTACCGAGATTGCATTAACTTGAATAGCTTCAATAATGAATTCTTCGAGAGCATCATCGGGAGATAAATCCAGTTGAGCACCCAGTTCGTTCATTCCAATAGCCTATATGGAAAGGTATCAGAGTGGGAAATAAATAGAGATTTACATTGTTATTCTCTGCGATGGTCATGAGTGTCAAAAGGCGGATTTTCTTCAGAATTACTTCCTCGTCGACCTGAGAGTTTAGTTTTCAGATAAGAAGAAAAATAAAAACTACTCTTAGCTTCTTAGTGACAAAATCAGGGTTAGACTTGACGAACGTCTTGTAATCTTTTAAGGTCCCGGATATGAACAACTCGAGTCCAGAATACATTAGCGGATCCGACTAAAATAAATGATAGATAACATAAGATTCGAAATCTCAAGACTTTTTTCAAAGCTTTAACTGCACTCAGTCTTTGTAAGTGATCGAAAGAGAATGATTTCGGGTCAACAACAGCAGTGCGAACACATTCCGCGGCATCTTCAGCTGCCGATCCAGCATCAGTTTCGGTATAAGTTCCGAGAAGCATAATCATGATCTAAAAAAAATATTTGCAACCGATGAAGAAACACCTACTTTAGCAGCTTGATCAGCTCGTTGATCATTCAATAGCGCCAAGTGCACTAAACGAAGAATATCTCGTTTGCCCTCTGTGCTCGTATTCCAACGGGCGAATTGTTTTTCCAGGGCCTGAACTTCTCGAATAAAATGGAAGACAAAATGAACTCAAACCTCTACAGAGCAATCCAACTCTCCAATAAGCCTAGATTCCGAGCACATAGCTACCAAACTTCTATACACTTCTTCCTGAATGCTCGAGTGAGCAGCAAATCCACGGAAAATATTAGACAGAACTCGCACAGAAAATCCAGCCTAGAGTTCCATGATAACATATTTGTAATATTCGCGAAACATTACGTTGCTAGTCCACCCTGTACCTTTGAAAACGTTAGGATTAACAGCTTTGCAAAAAGCAGACACCACTTCCGCAGCTCTCTCCACAGGAATGGATACAATGAGAGAACAAACGGAACTTAAGATGAAGTCAACCTTGAACGAAATTTGAATACTGTACGCTACTATAATTCAACCTCTGGAGGATTAGTACATTTGTTCATAACGTGGAGGCCGGCACATATCTCGATCAAGTTGCTGGACACATCTTGGGGACCTACAGAGAAAAAACATAGGGAATTCTGATGAAAAAACGAACCATCCTCAGCTAACTTGGCTCCAACATTATTGAGGTATTGCCTCAGCTCTTTAAGCTGAACTGGCTCTTCAATGAAAGCAAAAACAGGAAGAGCCTTGTGATCGGCCATGCTAAATAGAGAATAAACAACATGAAAACAAGGATGCAAGAAGGATGGTTAACGTTAGTGAACGTGTGGAGGGATCACGATATTTCAAGGAACATTTTATTCTCAAAATAATACTACCCGTAATTCAAGAGTGAAACAACTAAATCCACTCTACCAGCTGAAACTTACGCTTACCCCAGCAAACCAGACTTAAACTATTGGTTTTGGGGAGAATCACCGACTGAACACACAAGGACTCATTGGGATCAGTGATCTGACAAGAATTGAAACTATACTTCTACTTTTCCTGAAACAAACTTTTATTCCATTTATCTTGAATGCTCCTCGAGTCATGAGTACGTCTCCTTTTTGTTTGTCAGATCTGGTTGCGCTAGCGAGTTGCCCCATTTTATCTAGCTTCTTTGAAACCTTGAACAGAAATCATTAACAATGCATCACAGTTGCTTTCTAACCTTCGTGGTTATACCGAAAATTTCTACCAGTTCATTGTGCTCGAAACTCACGATGTCTTCCATATTTCCTTCATATAGGGCACGGGTACAACGTAAAGCCTTCTCCAGCCCTTCTCCCCCATGGACTATTTCGGTCATTTCTCTAGCTAGGGCTTCTTGTACTATCCATTTTCCCAGATTGCATTTATGTGTGTCAACTATGGCAAGTATATCCTCATAAGGCCTCAAGCTGAATTTGGCAAACGTAATGCTAGACACTGATTTGTCAAGAACCTGAACTGCATAAAAATTTTCTCTGCGTCGGTATCGTGCAATTGTTTGAAGTATTGGAAAAAATGGAAGGCAGAAGTTTTTTCCGGAGAAAGCCAAATAGCGGCTCCTGCTGTCTTACCTAATTTTTTTCCCGAACTGTCTGTTAAGAGAGGAAGACACAACCCTATAATTCAGTTGTATTATGAAACTGAAGACATACAACCTGCTGCAAATCGGTTACATCTGCGATTTATATAGTGTGCACCTAAATCAAGATGACCAAGTTGATCAGATCCTCCTATCTTCAAATTAAAATTAGAACTCTCAAAAAAGGAATAAACTAACTTGAAACAAACAATCTTCTGTCTTAGATAAGTGATACCAATCATACGCTTGCATGGTTTGGTAGCTAAACTCAGTGAAAGAAATGCCGGAATTATCTGTCATCCTGTTCTGAAATCAACGGAATTATATTGTTCTTAAAAACAAACTAACTTTGATGGCTCCCATACGCAACATTTCACCCAATCGGTGAGACTTACAACTCCGAAGGAAATCTATCATTGACATCTATGAATATTTCAAAAAAAATTAAAAGCAAAATTATGTTCATCTCACATTTTTAAACCAGTCGTAATTGTTCAAAACTTTCAAACGGAATGATGGAGAACATGTGATATTGTTAGAGATTTTTTTCAACTGATTTTCGATTGATTTGGATTGTTGGAGAATTTCATCTAATTTTGTTTCCATACGTTCTATAAAGAATGAAAATAGAAATGAGCTCTGGATGTTTCATTTCTTGAAAGTGTAACCTCACGAACCACTATCGCGGCCACTAGGATCTCCAATCAGAGCTGTTGCTCCTCCAACAATCGCTAAGGGTCTGACACCAAACTGACTAGCTAGAATTTAAAACATAAAATTTAGAACTAAATATGAACTGACCTCTTAACAAATTGAGGAGTACTAACAAATTCCCTAAATGGAGACTATTGGCTGTTGGATCGAACCCTGCATAAACAGAAGAGGGTAAGTTGCTAAACTTCGTATAATAAGAGTGAACAAAACAGAATCAACTAACACAATTTTAACGTGGTGATCTTTTTGAATATTAGAGGGATAACTATTTGCTATTAAACTCCTCCTATTGAGCTCAGTTACATATCTGTCCACGCTATACAATCTAGAAAACTATTAAAAGAAATCGAGAAAACCTTCAAAGTACCTTAATCCGGATAAGGATTTTTGGAGCTCTGTAATTTTCCGAATCCGACATATCATACCCATCAATCGATTTATAATAGCTACATAGTATACATTAATTATGACAAAAGTAAAAATTATGTAGTGAATTTGAAAAGAACTTTCATCATTGCAACTGGAATAAAAATTTTGGGATTGCGTATGAAACGAGAAACTGCGTATACATTTTAATTGAGTTGTAAAAAGTGAAGAACATCAGAGCAAAGTTATGCCTCCTGTAGAAGAATGTTCAAAGACAATAGAAAGACTAAATGAGGCGAGTGATCTCTCTTACTATTCACTAATAAAGTTTGTTTCAGGTTGAAGGTTTAGAAGGCACTAGTGAAACGAACGAAGATGTATGACTTCTTCAGCTCTCATGACTTGAAAGATTTTTTTCAGATTATCGCAGATGTTTTGAATTGTGTGATTGATGAAATATCAGATGAAACTGAGGTAATAGATCTCGGTAATGAATGAAGTAATTCTTTTAAAGATGTACTTTGATATATATGGGATACGATGTGTCAAGTCTATAGCTTCGATTGCTTCGACTGATGTAGGTGAGAGCTTCCTCTGTGGCATCCAATACCTTTCAACTATTTGAGGTGATATTTCCGCTTTGAGTGATGATGAATCCGTGTGCTTGGAACCCATACAATCAGATCCTGATTCTGACGTAGAGTTCTCTAGGTAAGCGAGTCCTTATCAATCTGTATAACATCCTTCAGATACTTGGAACAAACTGCCAAGTACCGGAAGAAACTCTTTATTCACGAACACGCTACTCATTTAGAGAATAAAAGAGGCCGTCAGCAACATCATTTGAAGCAAATGAAGTACGAGTCCATGCTCTACCGCTTGCTATGTTCTGTGTTTCAGTATCGAGGATGAGTATGAAACGATCCCTAACTTCGCTGGGTTGAGTATTAACTGTCCTCAACAGTTTCCACTTTCTAAAGTTGGACAAGTTGAGAAAATAGTGGGATGTATAGGTTAGAGTTTTTGCTCACTCCATTCATGAGATGCGAATTGTATTTTCAGCTGTGTTTTCCTCCATATTAGACGTTACTTTGGACTTGGGAACAATAATCTTTGATAAAGTTTGATTTCATCGGGTCAGAAAAACATTCGAAGTTCAGGAAAAGAGTATGTTGGGGGAAGTTGTTGATGTTGTGGGAACTGTTAAGGAACCTTTGTATTGCATGAAAAAGCCAGAGGTAGCATCGACAACATATCTATGTCATTGAGACCTTTTCGTTTTAGGATAAACTATCAGTTGGGACGGAGGTTTACTTTGCTCCAAACGTGGAAGCGTTGACGAAGACTATCTTGGATGCGAAGTTGACAACGTAAGACCTATACTTAATGCATGGGTACAAACTAGAATTCATCTCTTAGACCTTGGCAGGGCAAAGAAAAGCAGAGTGATGAAGAAGACTTAGTGTTTAGCGACGACGAGAAAGAAAAAGAGTATTATCTGAAAAAGAAGAAAATGTCTTCAAATGGTTTCTTACGCATTCATATTCATGTTATCTCTCTGTCATTCAGCCAATAGCAGTAGGAAACGAGCTAACACTGGAGCAAAAGTTCGTTTTTCCAATCAAAGCAGTGAAAGAAAGGAGAGCTCGAATTGGAACTGGAATCAAAAAGGAAGTACCAAGTACTCACAGATTGAATACCCCGCTGGTGTAGAAGACGAGAGACCAAAGTGAGTACTAACGTTGTGAGCTTCTTGTTGATTTTCCTTTTTTTCAGTTTCTCCGGAATACCTCCTGTGAATTCCAAGAAACAAGAAAAAGAGCCGCGGTTCTCTTATTTACGAGCTGTAAGTCACTGAATTTGCGTTCAATGTCACCCACACTCTCTTCCAGAATCGCAAACCAAATTCAACTGTCGTACCTAACAATCCTTACCCGGAACTAGGATGCTATGACGAATTTCTTCGTCAATAAACTGCTTTTGATTCACTTGTTATTCTTTTCATTGTTATAAATGTCCTAGACTATTGTTAATTTCGTATTAAGAAAATAAAATTTGTATATCAGGCTCAAGCTAGTTTAACAGTCGGGCTACGTTCACGTGTCTAGTACGTGAACAGTCTTTATGCTAATACAGTAAAGACGTGGATAAAAAGAGACGCAACTCAAGAGGTTCATTCCTTAGATTGTAACGATCAGTGAACGGTTGTTTCGTAAGCGTGTCCAAACTCATAGATGTCTCGAAGTTATGAATGAAATTGTCGATAATCAATGCTCCAAGCAGTGCATTTTTTGCGATTTGTCGGTCATGTGCTTTTGAACATTCTGTTTTAGATAAAATATTAAGCTCAAAAACCATGATATATTCCACCATGAGTCATATACTCATTCACTCAATCAGTTATTAACACTGTGCAAACAGATTACGATCCTTTATAAGGCTCGGGAAAGAGTGATTTACTCATTTTCGACTAACGTCCTGCTTTGTTAATAGTATAAATTATTTCATATTTATTGGTTTCAGAATGAAGTGGATGCTTTATCTTTATTTCGTGGCTTCTGCTTCAGCAAACGTACTCAGTAGACAGAGTTACCGACGAAATGGTTTCAATCCTGAAGAAGTATGCTCGTAGTTCTGTTCTTATCAACAGTTTTTTACTCCAGTTTCTTGTACCAGATCCCTCTGCCTACTTCCCTTTTTTTTTCCCATCAGTATCTGCTACCGGCAGAAGTGAATTCCTCAAGATTTCCTCGGTAGGAATGGGATCTTGCCTTGCTAAGACCTAAATCATTTGCAGAACACTACTATTCCCCGTTCTCAAATTGAAACTCAATTGAACCAATGGGCTATCCAGAACGGTGTTCAGGTAGTTTAAACGTTCATCACGTCTCAATAACTCAAACAAACCAGTCTCAATGGAATGCTTTGGTTACTAAATTTAAAGCTGAGAAGGAGGATATTATCCAGAACGTTAGACAGATTGTGAACGGTCTCCCAGAGTTATTTGAGAAATTCGTTCAGGTACAAAGCAACATGGTGAGTGTTTTCTGCATGGGGACGTTGAAGAGTGTTTTTCAGAATTTGAGCCAACAGGAAGCTCTTTCACAAGCAAAGAGCGGTTTTGATTACATGAAGCCTTATGTCGAGAACATCAAAAACAGTATTTCTGATGTTAGCAAGCTGTTCACTCTCGATAGAAACTCTGTGTTCATCGAAGAAAGCAGTGGCGAAAACAGTGAGATTCAAGCTGTAAACGGTGAGTTTCCTTCAAAGAACAACATGCTCTTGTCGGGAAACGTGTTTCCATCCGGTAACACTGGTGTCAATCAAGTATGTCGATTACCACTCTTTGCAACTAACATCATTCGTTTCAAAGGGCATTGATAACTGGAGCAATAACAATGAATTCGAATATCAGTTAAAGGAAACGAACGGATTTGCCAACGATGAAGGTTTTTAGTTTTGCACTTGAAAAAAATCGTAATATATTCAGGGTTCAACCCACGTCAACCAGGAAAGTTCTAACATCGGAAAGATAAATCTTTTTTTTCCGAATACTTGTCTATATTTTGTTAATAAAAGTAATACAGAAGAAAAGAGAATTTAACCGAAGAAACAGAAAGTTTGGTTTATTACGATCGAAACGAAAAAGAAGATTGTTGTTGTTGTTTTTAATCTGACATGCCAGAAGAACTATTTCTACACATAATAGACACTTCTTTGTCAATTTAGACAAATAAATGTTTGTTACAATTTTCGTTTGATTGAAACACTATAGCAGACGAAATTAAAAATATTGGAAAACAATTTGGACTGAAAGTTAACTTCTAAACAGTAAAAAACAGGTTTTTTTTACATTCGCTGTTTTACTTATTTTAAAAGTTTTATTTCTTCATTTCAGAAGTTACTTCTTTCTGCTTACCGGCAGCGGCTACTTTGACCGACTATGTTGTTAAGTTATCAACTACAACTCACAGTTTTTTCTCAGCTGCTCATGATCGCGAGTTCCATAAAATTTGTAGAACAGGTACGTTCTGTTTCCTCAAATATTCATAACCAAGATATGAAATACTAACTTCGAAGATAAACCATTCAGCTGCACATTCTTACATCATCAACTCTCTCTTAGATTTCTAAAACTATAACTTTGCGTTCTCAGATATTGCAATGATCAAATCTTCATCAAATTCGTTAGAGTTGCGTCAGTTGACCAAAAGTAAATTGCCAGCCTGGCTATCAATTTATCAAAACTGGTCCGAGTGTTGTTAGTCACACTTCCTCTAAACGAGTACTTTTCATATTTTTAGTTACAAAATCATGAAAAACCTCAATGATCATTATTGAATGATTTTATAGCTTGCACAGTCAACATTTGATACTTAAGAATGATCTCAATTTTTTCAGATTCAAAAGTCTGCAATAGAAGTTCTTCACACTTCACAGGTGGGAACTACTTCACGACAATGTACCTGTTCGGAAATGACAAACTGCTACGATTCTGCCAGAAATGAAGCATACGACTGTTTCACTCCGTGCTGGCATGAAGTTCAGAAAGTGAGAAATATAAGTTGTTTATCCGTCTATATTTTTTTATAGATCACTTCTGATCCATCTACATTGAAGACTTGTTTCGATGCTCGCAAGGGCTTTTTAGAAGAACTGGTCAACTGTTTCAAAGACAAACTACGCGCGTAGTGAACATCATAATATACTCTTCTCATACATCTGTATTGTAGATGTGCTCCTGATGTTTCTAAAGCTGAGCAAATTCAAGTACACAATTATGACTATGTAGCTATGATAAATCGGGCAGAACTGGTTATTCAGAACCAAATGGCGAAATTTCTTCAATCAATCACATCACCTTCAGTAAAGGTAATATTTAAACGTTGTATTCAACCCAACTTATTTATTCCTCTTGGTTTTTGCTTTTTTTTTTTTGAAAAGTGAAAGAGTGCAGCTGTATACGGAGAATATTTATCAGAATTTGAGCAGCTGGATAGAAGATCATCACTCTTTTATTCTGATTTAATTCAATTTTTTTGAACATATATCATGATACTATCCTTGATCCCCCGTTCTAAACTTGAAAACACAGTTTTCTTTCCTCTATTTTGGTTTGCCCTCTACCGAGAGAATAAGGATTGATATCTTATCAACGGAGTGACGAAATGGAAAACTCAACTTTCTCCTTTTGAGATAACAAGCTTCTGAAAAGCCGTACCGGGGTTTATCAAGATAACATTTTTTTGAATGAACACCTCTCCAACTTAACAGCTATAAATGAAATCTTTCTCAAAATGCTTATTTCAGCAAGTCATTGATGCCGCTACGAATCTAGGCCGATGTGTCAAGGAATGTTTCATCGAAAAAAATAAGAACGGTTTCTGTTTCGATAGAATACCGTAAGAAGAAAAGTACAAACCCAGAGCATTACTTGTAAACTTCAGCTGTCAGCCAAATATTTCGGACAGGAATGCTAAGCAGGCTGTTCGTCAATGCGCTCGCCAAATAAGTTGGAAGACCGAAATTGGTGAGCTCTGTAAATGTTCAAGCGAAGCAGGAGTGAGGTCGGTGCCTTCAATACAATTTCCATTTGAGAATAGACAAGAAGTTTTACATGAACATTCAATTTTCAGTGGGATTTCGGATTACTGCGGTATGCTGCGGGTTATGGGATAAGAAGAAGATTAAATTTTTAACTATAAAGCATTTAATGATAAAGTTGGCGGCTATATTCAAACCTACCGTACCCATTTACAAAAACTTAATATATAGATTCGAAGTTTGTTTTCCAATAAGATCAAGATTGTGGAAGAAAGATGCGTTTTAGACACAATTTAACAACAACGATGTGAAGAGTTTCATTAGAAAGTTTGAATATATACAAAACGAAAATAGTTCATAGGTTCAGATCATAAACACTTTCCCCTTCAAATAACATAGAAACGTAAAGGTAACAAGTCTACAACAACCAACGCTCCGATGTTCATGGACAGCGTCAAAATAATCATAGTGAGTTATAATTCAATAATTCAATAATGAGGAATAGTTAATTGAAAGCGGTTATATAATGAACTTCTTACATCTCAACGTCTTGTTACTTTTGGGTGAGGGAAGATGATTCATGAAGTTGATCTACCTAATGTTATTACTCGCATTATAAAGCTCCGTATATCCTTATATAATCTGCTTATCATAATGTTTTTTTATTCACAAAAAAGGCCACTCAAAATTACCGGATTGACTTTCCACTGAAGAATTTTCAACTTCCATTAGTATTAAACGCAAGAGCCAAACATATTCTTCGAAGTAGAACTTTTGAGAGATTCTCACTTCACTCTATTTCCTCGTTTATTTCCATTGCGTCTCTTAGGATGATGATTTTTCCTTGATGGAGCCTTATCGTTTGGCCGAGATACTGGAGTATTTCTTGTACAAACGGAAGTTTGCTTTCCTATGTTCTCGGAATTACCCGGTCTCTGACTACCAGGACTTTTAGGAACACTACTATCTCTGAAAATAGATTAAAACTCCAAGAACATCCATCTATATTCCTACCTTTTATCTTTTTTAGGATTGAATCCCTCTTGAATACCCGTGACATTTAAAGAATAATTATTGGCAGAAGATGAGAGTGGTGTTTTTGAAGTATGGCGGGTTGAAGGAGCAGGAGAAGGAGAATATGATATATCTCTTTCTTCAGGGGAATGACGTGGTTCAGCATGCTTCTTTCCTGATTTGAAATTATCTGTATTCGGCTGAAATTGCTATTCATACAGTTAAGAATGGTTAAGAAGAATCTCGCCTTTTCTAGATGAAACTTCGAAGAGAAACGTTTGTAGAACGTTGTCGCTTCAACTAGAGAAACCCGAAGTTCTTGAGCAACGCGGTCCGGTTTATTACCAAATTTATTGAACGCTAAAGTTTTTCCTCAGTAACGTGTTGAATAGCAAAATGCTCACCTTTCACAAAAGTAAACGCTTCATCCGGTGAGTATTGTTTCAGAGAGAACTTTGTCAAACATTTACCCCATGGTCTCAATAAAGAACACCTGGAAATAGGACCCCGTTCAATGTTGATAGAATTCGTTTACTTCTCATCGGTTTTGGTTTCAAACTTCTTTGTATACAAACATAGTTCTTCTTTCGGTAGCTTCACATGTCGCCCCTTCAAAAACTGATTGGGAATCTAAATGGAAAGAAACTGAAATATATGCCGTGTTAGACTGACTTCGTCTGCGTTAGGAAACTGCGTAATAGCTTGCATGCGCTCTTCCTCCATAATCTGTTGAACTTCATAAATACTGTAATGTCTTTTGGTTTCTTTCTCCAGATCGAACCATTTCTGAGCAATTTTATATTCAGGCTCAATGAGTTGCGCTGCAGGTTCTCGATGATAACGGTAACGACTAAAAAGAGTATTATACTATGAAGTTTACGTATGAACTACCTGAAAAAATGCATGCACAGATCACAGAAACTCTCTGGTACTCGTTTAATATCTCCCCATATATATTTGGTACAGTTGGAGCATTCAAAACGATGTATGCATTTGGCATCCTCGAGTAATCTGTGTTCAATTGCGAATAATTCTAGACGAAAGACGAATTCTCACTTTTCTCGGCAAAGGCATCTGTTATACAGTTCGTGAAAACAACCTTTCTTCTTGGTCTCATAATAATACGTCAGAATTTCTCCTAAGTAGTATGTTTTCAACTGGAATAGATACTGTCGTTTTTATAAAGTTAGAAATATTCACAAATTTCTCTTGGAAGAGCCTGAAGATCTTCTCGCCTTCTCTATGCTTCCCTAACGGATTTCCTTGTTTTCGCAAGTGCCGTTCAAACTCTCTTTGCTGAATGGCGTTGAAGCTGAAATAGTCGGATAAATGAGAAACAATTGACAAAACTACTCTTCGAATGGTTGAGGTAAGTTCTCGAACTGTTCAAGTTCTAATGTACGGAGCATTTCTTCTATGTTATAATTACATTTCATAAGTCGAAATAAGACCTTAATATTGATTGTTTTAGAGGGATGAATAGGTGCATACTTACTGAATCCAATGGTATTCTTCCTTTGAACTGCCTTCTGATCACACACCAAGCATCATCTAACTCTCGCTCCAGCCCGTTCAAAGATGGAGAATCTTTCCAAATCTGAAATTTGAGAAAGACAAATAAGATAATTCCAACATTAAGATACCAAAACATCCCTATCATCGTCATCATTCGGCGATTTTATTCTATCAGCTGGAGAGTATGCATTCACATTAGCCTTAAACTTGTTTTCATAAAAAAATGTTGAATTTTCAAAACCTGGTAGCTATCGCCCACTAGAATTTCGCTATATCTTCGTTTCGGTCGGGGACGCTGTTCTTCCGGTTCTTTTATCTCACGCTTATTTGGTCCAACCTGAGAAATAACAATGTTGATAAGGTCATCCTTCAAATATACCATGTGAATTTTAAGTCTATCTTTCTCTTTTTCAATATCCGATTTGGGAAGAACGAAAGGTATTCTCTGCGAACCTCTTGGAGGGTTTACTTGACGAGCTTAATTAAAAAATGTTATTCTCAGCAAACGGAGTTTATATTACGTTCTTTCAGATCTGAAGAATCTACATAATTGTTAACCATCTCTGTAGGATCATCCCTATTCCTCGTAACTCTGTTGAAACGAAGTGTTGATGCCCAAACTTAAATAGTACCTGTTCCTTTTCTCTCCTTCTGAGTTACCATGTGAACTTATATTATGAGCACCACTTCTTCTGAGTGACCTCCTTTCCGCTTTTTGGCTTTCCCCTGAGCTAGAAGGATTTTGTCCGTCATACTGTGTGGAAAATAAAAAAATTCTCTGACTCAAACACCGATTATACCATAGCTTCAAGTATCGGAGGTGGAGTAAGCGATCGGGAGTGAGACAAGTTGGAGACGGATGAATAACGATCCTTCTCGTCATCATGTATAATCATATCAGGATCAGGGCATGTCAAAGTCGGAATCTAAAACACACGTTGTACAACTTCTCACATTACTGCGAACCTCATTCGAATCACCCTCACTTCCATGTGCTCGGTGCTCCATTATGTATTGCGTTTCAATAGACACTGGATTCTGTTTTCTAACAACCTAAACCGAAATTTCACACCTTTCCGGACATTATCGATAGTACATTTTCTTTCCATCCGTTTTTCGAAGATTTGGAATGTAAAATTGTAGCAGCAGAAGCTACTTCCATAACGGTCAATACCGTCTATATACCAGTATTTGTAAGCTGAAATAAGTTCTCAAATGATACGCTTGATACTCCCAAGAACATGTTTTCCGTAGAGTTTAACAATGATTGAATTCTTTTCATATTGGAAGAATTTTCGAAAATGATTGAGAG
The DNA here is from genome assembly GCA_030370435.1 of Auanema freiburgensis. Classification (NCBI taxonomy): domain Eukaryota; kingdom Metazoa; phylum Nematoda; class Chromadorea; order Rhabditida; family Rhabditidae; genus Auanema; species Auanema freiburgense. The sequence goes on from CM059369.1 coordinate 3,899,254, forward strand.
TACAGAAAGAAACGCTCTGGACGGAAAGTAAAGTCATCAATACAGTAACTTGGATCAACGTACAGTACGCTTATCAAATCATTAAGATAACTGAGAATCGTACTCATTCGCAAAGCATGCAACGAAACGTCAAGGACTTCTCTATTGTCTTTTGTCCGAAACTCCTGGATTTATATAATTTATCGAAAGGTAGAAGCAGTGCACACAGGCGGAAAACGCCTTGCCGGTAAAGAAGCTATCTCACCATCGATGAGAAAGTATACTCAAGGAAGAGAGTGCAGACGAAGAGGCTACTAGGGGACATGTTTTAGTATGTGTTGACCAAGATGCGCAGATACGATATAAGGTTAGCCAGCTAGAGTGCATTTATCACCATTTGTCGTTCAAATACTAACACTTCTCTAAGAAGAACTTCATGAGAATATTTTATTTTCAATAGAAAAGTAATGGGAAGCTTAACCTTAATCAAAAACAGAAATTTTCAGGTCTGACCATGACAAAAGCAACGCTAAGCGCGAGCGGTTGAGTGCGGCCATCTACCGTATGTGGTAGAAATGAGAGATTAAGACGCAGAGAAAAAAAGAGAAAATCAATAGCTCCGCCTATTTTTAACATCATAAACTGTGGAAATGAAATCAGGAGAGTTATTGTAATGGAATCTAGCTTTATCGAAACAAATTACTCTAAAAGTCTGTATCGTTATAAGCTTTTACTGAGGCAATACCTTTATGCATCAGGTAGAGAAATTCGAGTTCAAGGCACGTTCACTCGCTCTGGGGAGGGCTCAAAGCTTGTATGAGGAAGAGATAAAAAAAAGAGATCTCACTATTAAAGGAATAGAATGGTTTCTTCTATCAGATAATAATGCAGCTGTGATACGTTACATTGGTTCAATTGATCTTTTCAACGAAGCTCAGACTGTGTCAGATCGCTGCAAGCAGCTCTTCTCAATTTGGTTCTCTTTTCCAAAACTGTCATGCGCTTTAACTTTTTTCTCAATATCGTTTCTCTTTATTTCTCCAGGTTCTTTTAAACGGTACCAAAACAAATGCTTCAAATTCATTTCTGTCCAAGAGGGTTGATTGCATCTTCAAAATCAAAATGTTCTTTATTTCGTGTTCAGTCAAAACTATTATTAAACTATTTACAAAGAAACGCATGATTACTAAAGAGAAGGTTTATATGAAGTGTAGTTTGGGGAGACGGCAATGTTTTGACTCTTCTGTTCTGAAAATGAATGTTTACAAATTAGTTTTCAGATTAACGTACTTTAAAATGCCGTTACCGTATATTTGACAAGACTTCACCCGAGGAATGCACCATTTCCACCTTGGAAACCACCATTTCCACCTTGGAAACCGCCATTTCCACCTTGGAATCCACCATTACCATTTTGGAATCCGCCATTTCCACCTTGGAATCCTCCGTTTCCTCCTTGTGAACCATCAGTTCCAACTTGTGAACCTCCATTACCACCTTGGAGCCCGTTGTTTCCTCCTTGGAATCCGTTATTTCCACCTTGTGTTCCTGTATTTCCTCCTTGGAATCCGTTGTTTCCTCCTTGGAATCCGTTGTTTCCACCTTGTGATCCTGTATTTCCTCCTTGGAATCCGTTATTTCCTCCTTGGAATCCGTTGTTTCCTCCTTGGAATCCATTATTTCCTCCGGGGAATCCCGAGTTGAAGTCAGGCAAGATAGTGAAGTTATTTCCACCGTTCTGAAAAAAATCATGTAATATTCCCGTATGATCTCAGTTATTCAAACCAAGTTTCCTTTTGAAGTGAACTGTTTGAAAAAGTCAGAAATGCTGGATTTGATGTTCTCGATATAGGGCTTGATGGAATCGAAGGCGCTTATTGTTTGTGAAGCAGCTTCCTGTTGGCTCAAGTTCTGAAAGCAAGCCGTCACTTTTCTCATGAAGACAACACTCACCATGTTGTTGTCAACCTGAACAACATTTTCAAATACGCTTGGAAGACGGTTGATAATCTGTCTAAGGTTTTGAATAATATCCTCCTTCTTAGCTTCAACTTCAGTGACAAAGGCATTCCATTGAGCCTGATTTTTAAGCTATCAATACGTGTTGAACGTTTAAACTACCTGAACACCGTTCTGGATAGCCCATTGGTTCAGTTGAGTTTCAATTTGAGAACGAGGAATAGTAGTGTTCTGCAAATGATTTAGGTCTTAGCAAGGCAAGATATATCCTACCGAGGAAATCTTGATGAATTCACTTCTACCGGTAGCAGATACTGATGAGAGGAATTCAGGCATGTAGGCTTCCAACGCTTTTGCAATGATCTGAAAGAAATATATCTAGTCAACAAAACAACGATCCTACCTCTTCGGTATTGAAATCATTTCGTTGGTAACTCTGTCTACTGAGTACGTTGGCTGAGGCAAAAGCCACGAAACAAACAAGAAGCATCGATTTCATTCTGTAAGTCAGGAGATGTAAAATAGTTTATATTATTTGCGAGGTTAAATGTTAACTGAATATGGGAAGCTCGTTCATCCCCGAGCCTTTTAAAGCATCGATATCTGTTTGTTCAGTGTTGCCAACTGATTGAGTGAATGAGTATATGACTCATGGTGGAATATATCATGGTTTTTGAGCTTAATATTTTATCTAAAACAGAATGTTCAAAAGCACATGACAAATCACAAAAAATGCACTGTTATCGAACTTACTACTTTTTCAAGAGGAACAAAGATTATTGACAACTTCATTCATAACTTCGAGACATCTATGAGTTTGGACACGCTTACGAAACAACCGTTCACTGATCGTTACAATCTAAGGAATGAACCTCTTGAGTTGCGTCTCTTTTTATCCACGTCTTTACTGTATTAGCATAAAGACTGTTCACGTACTAGACACGTGAACGTAGCCCGACTGTTAAACTAGCTTGAGCCTGATATACAAATTTTATTTTCTTAATACGAAATTAACAATAGTCTAGGACATTTATAACAATGAAAAGAATAACAAGTGAATCAAAAGCAGTTTATTGACGAAGAAATTCGTCATAGCATCCTAGTTCCGGGTAAGGATTGTTAGGTACGACAGTTGAATTTGGTTTGCGATTCTGGAAGAGAGTGTGGGTGACATTGAACGCAAATTCAGTGACTTACAGCTCGTAAATAAGAGAACCGCGGCTCTTTTTCTTGTTTCTTGGAATTCACAGGAGGTATTCCGGAGAAACTGAAAAAAAGGAAAATCAACAAGAAGCTCACAACGTTAGTACTCACTTTGGTCTCTCGTCTTCTACACCAGCGGGGTATTCAATCTGTGAGTACTTGGTACTTCCTTTTTGATTCCAGTTCCAATTCGAGCTCTCCTTTCTTTCACTGCTTTGATAGGAAAAACGAACTTTTGCTCCAGTGTTAGCTCGTTTCCTACTGCTATTGGCTGAATGACAGAGAGATAACATGAATATGAATGCGTAAGAAACCATTTGAAGACATTTTCTTCTTTTTCAGATAATACTCTTTTTCTTTCTCGTCGTCGCTAAACACTAAGTCTTCTTCATCACTCTGCTTTTCTTTGCCCTGCCAAGGTCTAAGAGATGAATTCTAGTTTGTACCCATGCACTAAGTATAGGTCTTACGTTGTCAACTTCGCATCCAAGATAGTCTTCGTCAACGCTTCCACGTTTGGAGCAAAGTAAACCTCCGTCCCAACTGATAGTTTATCCTAAAACGAAAAGGTCTCAATGACATAGATATGTTGTCGATGCTACCTCTGGCTTTTTCATGCAATACAAAGGTTCCTTAACAGTTCCCACAACATCAACAACTTCCCCCAACATACTCTTTTCCTGAACTTCGAATGTTTTTCTGACCCGATGAAATCAAACTTTATCAAAGATTATTGTTCCCAAGTCCAAAGTAACGTCTAATATGGAGGAAAACACAGCTGAAAATACAATTCGCATCTCATGAATGGAGTGAGCAAAAACTCTAACCTATACATCCCACTATTTTCTCAACTTGTCCAACTTTAGAAAGTGGAAACTGTTGAGGACAGTTAATACTCAACCCAGCGAAGTTAGGGATCGTTTCATACTCATCCTCGATACTGAAACACAGAACATAGCAAGCGGTAGAGCATGGACTCGTACTTCATTTGCTTCAAATGATGTTGCTGACGGCCTCTTTTATTCTCTAAATGAGTAGCGTGTTCGTGAATAAAGAGTTTCTTCCGGTACTTGGCAGTTTGTTCCAAGTATCTGAAGGATGTTATACAGATTGATAAGGACTCGCTTACCTAGAGAACTCTACGTCAGAATCAGGATCTGATTGTATGGGTTCCAAGCACACGGATTCATCATCACTCAAAGCGGAAATATCACCTCAAATAGTTGAAAGGTATTGGATGCCACAGAGGAAGCTCTCACCTACATCAGTCGAAGCAATCGAAGCTATAGACTTGACACATCGTATCCCATATATATCAAAGTACATCTTTAAAAGAATTACTTCATTCATTACCGAGATCTATTACCTCAGTTTCATCTGATATTTCATCAATCACACAATTCAAAACATCTGCGATAATCTGAAAAAAATCTTTCAAGTCATGAGAGCTGAAGAAGTCATACATCTTCGTTCGTTTCACTAGTGCCTTCTAAACCTTCAACCTGAAACAAACTTTATTAGTGAATAGTAAGAGAGATCACTCGCCTCATTTAGTCTTTCTATTGTCTTTGAACATTCTTCTACAGGAGGCATAACTTTGCTCTGATGTTCTTCACTTTTTACAACTCAATTAAAATGTATACGCAAGAGTGAGAAATATGAATGATACAAATTATTCAGTCCTGTTAAACATTGATTAGTAGCTGATATGTTCTTCGTTGTTTTTTTTTTACGTTTCAATTAGATTTGTTGTCTCTATTCATAATCGTTTCAGTTGTCGTTGATGAATGGGAAAGCTCATAGTAACCTACAACGTTTAGTATTAGGCACTTATGCTAAGTTTTTACGCGCAGCACGTCCTTTGGATCCATCCATAAAGAAACAGATAAAAGTCGAATTCAGGGAAGGATCGAAGAAATTCAAGGCATGAATCGTTCAAGTTTGATAATATACTGTAGAAGTACTACGTTTAGCCAACAGATATACTACAAATTGAATACGTTTTGAGGAGAGCTGATAGGCAACTTCAGCAGCTCAAGATGGGGAACATCGTCAAGGCGACTATTTTCAAAGTGAAGGAAACTCAATCTACATAGTTGTTGTGGTCATATTATCGCTAGTTTCAATTTGTTGTTTTTTGTTAATGTTTAAATTACACACATTTAAATACATGATCTAAAACTAGTTCTTCATATCCATTGTCACATCATATTTCCCGCTCTTTCGAGGGGAATCCAAAAATAAGAAACACTCATATGCGTCCCTATGCACGGAAATCTTTAGTAAAAGGCGAAAGATTTTCACGCAATACTGCAAAGGAACCAGAGACTTACTAATTGATGTCTATGTGAGGTATACTTTACATGTCTTCCGTACATAATCTGGGTGTTGGAATGAAAGCCCATTTTTACGCCAGTATAAGTTGGGGGGGGGGGGGGCATTCTCAGAATGAATACAAACGTTGATCTTGTTTTCATTTTAAACACGCCAAAACAGTAGGCGACTGTGCTCTTGGAGTTTGTATTTTCATAAATAATTCAAACTTTAAACAGGTTTTTCTATGAAGAAGAAATTTAAAAAGTTTATTTTCTCATTATGGGCTTTGATTTTTGAAAGCACCGGTCGCTGTCATGGCAAACCAGAGGAGAAATATTGAGTCTTTGATTGCTGTTAACAGCTGAATGTACAAGTCATACAGCAATACCATGCTGACGAGCTGACTCACGTAATTCTGAAAAGAAAAGACATACTTCACATATAATGAAATGCGACTCACTTAAAATTGCGTGATGGATTTTTTTCCGAGCACCAATAGTTGAAACTCCGATATCTTTCAAGTTTTGTTCGTCGAGCAGTAGGAAGGCGTGCATATCAATCTGTAATCGTGGATTTACCAGAAAACTCAAAAACGGTGTTTTTTTCTCTTTATAATGAGGTAGTGTTAAAAAGGTTTGATTATTAAAAGCGAACTACATTAATCGAAGGAGTTTTTTTGAAATTAATGGACGAGAACCACGATGCAAACCTCTTGCTCTCGCATCTGAGCTAGATATTCACTGCAACCAAGCTGTGCTAAAACCATAGCTGGATCATTTACAATACGGATATCCCAGCTGAAATCTCCAATGAGTGGTGGCTGTACGTCAAATATAGATGTGGAAGCCGAGAATATTCCTTAAAAGTTAATAACATTCTATCAGAACTATTTTCTACTGTTTAAGTTCAAGTAAGGATGTAAACAATCGGTCCAGAACTCGCACATGAACATTGAATGAAAGCTCTAGCATAAACACACTTTGCCGTAAAGTTTCAAAGTTACCTTTGCGCAAGTCTCTGTTCTCATAATTTCTGTGACCAGAATTGATAGACGTGCTACTGAAAGAGCCAGAGAAATCTGATAGTTCATCTTCTTCACGAACTGAACAAAGTCCACGATTGGAGATCGAAAAATGTCTTTCTTTAAGAAGAGTATTTTTATTCCACATACCTTTTCCCTTCCGAACAACACCGATCTTTCTGGCTCTATCTTATGTTCGTTTACTTCCATAAAATTCTGAAGGCTTTTAATTCATCATGACTCATGATCCTTACTTTCAAAAGCTCAGCGGGCAAAGAGCAACTGAATCCATATCCAGCCCAATGATCCGTAGGATATCGATCTCCACTAGGCTCATCAAACAAAGCTGAGAACACAATTTAGACGTGAAATATTTCCACAGGCTAACCTTGTGCGGCTTTAGCAAGCATTTCCTCACGAGATGTCGTCGATGAACGTTTCAGCCACCTATCACTAATACGATCATCCGAAAAAAATAGATATTCAATTACATACCCTCTACTTTCAATGTTTTTCACGCCTTTGAGAATGGAAGCAGCAAGCGGAGAGTTATCCGGATCTGGACTCTTTGGTGATTCACTCAAGCAACTCAAGGCAAAAGGAAGAGTTGGCAAAGATGTGAGAGATGGAGTGTCAGAGCTGTTGGAACTGATAATGTAGTCATCTGAAAAGACTGTTATGCTAGTTGGGAACTGGGAGCTCACCTATAGGCATGAGGAAGTCGTTCTCACCGAAGTAATCATCATTTGTATCGTTTCCCAATAAAACATCTCGTGCTTTGAACATAGTGGATATTAAAGCTTCAGCTGTTTTCATCATAATCGACTACAACAACAAGTATGATAATGGTTCAAAAAACTAGGAAAGCATACAATGGCTCCGGGCTGATTTGTTCTTTTCTTCGTTGTAATCAAAACGTCGTAGGTTTTTTCTACGAGAGCAATGTTCGATGTTAACGCTAATGACACATCAAAGGTCAAACATGCTGGAGAATATCCCTAAAACGACAATAACTACCTTTGGAAAAGGAGAAACTTAGAAGAAGGACGTTTATAACTCACAATTAAAAACTTTCTGAAATACATAATAGATTCGTATGAACCCGAGATATGAGCCAAGGCGTTATTGATTATCATGGTTACTTTCTTTTCTTCCATTACATTCTCTAATCTGTAAGGGATCGGTTTTATATAAGCTATTAGCGTGTATTTCAACTTTCTATAATGATCAGGTGATTTAATTAAGGTTATGACGTCTTCCTTAAGAGGAAGTGTTGTTTTGAAACTTGGTATGTAACTGCTCTGCAAAGAATCAATTGCGAGGAATTCTGTTCAAGACTTACTGGAATGGAAAACTGTTGAAGTAGCATTTGTACTGAATGTCGTAAAGCTATTTCATCTCCTGTTGTACCACGAATGACACATAAATAAACAGAGGAAGACACTCGTTGAAATGAAAAGTTTTCTGGAAATCCTGAGCTGTCTGGTGATCCGGAGCGAATCCATGGTAGTTCCGTCGTCAACACGATTGGGGAGATTGCCTATAACGATGTCATTTTTGAAACAAGAAAGAAGATTCATAACATACTCGCAATAACCGTAGAGCGTTACTGACGTCTTGAGGCCCACCGGAGATCGAAACTTGATCACTTCGGTTGGGATAAGCACTGAAAAGATATAGCCATACGAGAATAGCTCTCGAACTTAGAAACCTGAATTTATTTGAATCAGGAAAGTGAATATGGCACTTGGTGTTTCTCATAATCTGTTAAGTTATCATTTTGTTCTGAATCAGAGTTCTTAAAAACCTGTTGGATAACCCGTCCTCCTTTACCAATAATATGTGAATGAATAGAATGGTGAATATCAACTTTGAGAGTAACCCGCTCTTTCTAGAAAACGAAAATTAAAAGAAAACTTGAGAAAACTCCCTACTTTGCAATGTAAAGTAGACATAATCAACAATTTTGCTTTCTCAATTTGGTCTGTTGTTCCTTGTAATTTTACAAAAGGATCTGAAATTATTTTGATTATTTGTTAATAATAACGAAATCGGAAATAGCAAGTTGGGTGATAACGAAAATATGCTAAAAATAGCTTTTCAATGTTATATATAGACTGTTTTTCCAAGTTATCACAAACCCCGTTTTGTTTTGGCTCCAATCTTCAGCTGAGTTGGCCAAATGACTGTAGCACCCGATATTTGCATGACCTTAAGCGAGAACAGAAAGCATGAGACGTATAGGAAAAGTATACTTGGTCAAAAAACAGTGAAGCATTTGGAAGTTGATAGTCTTCTTCAGAAGATGGTTTTCCTGAAATGACGAGTGTTTTGCTAAGCAAATGCTAATTGTATTCATATTTTTTATGATTTGATAAACAGGATTAAGAAACAGAAGTGTTTAAGATGGAAAGTGACCATTCTGATTTGGTGCTGGGCCACGAGATGAATCCGATAAGTCGATCTATCAATCATTTTCGATAAATAGCTTGAAGAAAAGGAAAAATTTGGTGATTCATTGCCGTTCTCTGACCGAATCGTGCAAGCATCCAAATCCTTATATTCTCGTGATTATAAAAAAGAAAATCAGTTCATCTCTCAGTTACTCCTTCTGTGATGAACAGAAACGCACAAAAGTGGACGACAAACATATTTTGATGGATGATAGAAGCCATGTAATAAATTAACAACGACATCTACAGAATCATCTGACGAAACAAAAACTCTCATGATAACGAGGAAATGTTGAAGCTGCAAAGAAATGAAGAATTCAATATAAAAGACATTCTCAAAATGATTTTTATTTCAAGAACAGAGATTGGAGTGAACAATCTAAACAAAGATAGAAAAAAGAGAGTCTTATTTCAAAAGAGAGATGAAGTCTATAGAGAGAGAGAGAGAGAAAAACGGAGAGAGCTACGAGACAAAACCAGAATAACCTTTGAAAGAGAAAAAAAAGGCTGAGAGTTAGAAAAGGAAGAAGAAAAAATAGAATTACCTGTTATCATTGATTCCAATCGTCGTCTATCCACGGCCAATCGTGTTTCATATCGGCCACTACCTAGTGGTAGAGCTTCGTCTTTCATACTTCCAAAGTAACGTAAAATACAAAATCCCTTCTCTAATTAACTGAAAACATGGAAAATGAAGGAAATCCTCCTTATATGATTGACAGAAGGCTTTTGATGTAGCGTATAAGTAGTAGTTAGAAATAGGGTAAAAAATAGATAATTACAGCCAAGTGAAGCGATGATGGAACAGGTACTGAGCTTAGATTAGAAACGAAAATTGAACTGCTTGTACTTTCTTTTGCAAGTTTTCTTTAACAGTTTGTATTAAAGAAATGTTTGTTCTTCAAGAAACACAATTAGAAATTATTTAACGAATAAGGAAATGTGAGATGGGAAGTAAGAGGTGCAAAAGCAGAACGCGTAATACAAAGATCATCAAAGTTGATGACAACGAAGACGAAGTAGATGTGGAAACAAGGAGAGAAGGTGGCTGTGGCCGCGAGAATTATAAGAAGAATAGTTCATGATGGAGGGGTTAAGGAAAGAAGAAAAAAAGAGTTTCTCTTGTAAACAAGATGACAATCATAAAGAATAAAATTAAGTGAAAAAACGATGAGAATGTGATTTTGATTCTACGACAAGGTGATCAGATAAACTTTAAAGAATAGCAGCTGAGGACAGACCTCATTCATAGGTATTAATTGGATTAGTCTGACACATTTTTTGAAGAAAGATAATCAAGGATAGTAAAAACTAGAGAAAATGCCTGGCAGAACGGAAAGTATTACAAAGCATAAAAACGTTTGCCACATTTCGAAACTGATAAGAAGATTCACAATTACATTAGAGGGGATTGTCTTCTGTTCGCCTGTCTCACTGTCATCGTTGTCGTCGTTGACATCTTATTTCGAATGGGCGGAGACTAATTAGTTGTTAATTTTCTTCGGAAAAGTTCATTTGGCGTGACCTAGGTGTTTGGGTTATTCAGAAGAACATATTTAATTGTAACGAATTCACACTCTAATTGGAAAAGAAAAAAATACATTGCAGGGATAAGCTTCGGAAGTTCCTGAGATTTCGGAAGTAAAACATGCAAAAATCCAAGGCGTGCAGTAAACATTCAAGCCTACAACAAGCTCATTTCATTGATGATCAATCCTGTTCTTGCGGAAGCATAATTTTTGTTTTGTTTCACTTCTGATTCTCGGTCAATTTTGTGATGAGAAACTGAAGATGAAGACGAAGAAGTGGTGTGGTAATGAAGGACGAGAATAAAAAAAAGAAAGAAAAAGAGAAAGATCAACGTCAGTTTTTTTGTGTTTAGTTGGAACAAAACAGATAGTTTTGGCCTCACAGTCAGTCATCGATAAGGATGATGAAGATGATGACAGAAGAATAGCAAAAGACGGAAATGAAGACGCAGACGGAGAATGAAGACAACTTTTTATTGAAAAATATCATAAATAAACCTTTATAAATATCAATTTTATAAACAAAAAAACAGGAAAAAATCAAATTTATTTCGAAGTTTCAAGAAAAACAAGAAACTCCAGTGAAATGACCAATTGTCTTGAACGGTTTCTTCGAACACTCAGATGTTTCGCTTTCTCTTTCCATATTTGTCTTGATTGCCATGCAGCATTGATCAACAAAAATGCCATCATACTTCAGCAACTTTTCGAAGAGAAAAGAGAAAAATTTTGTTTTCTCAAGTTCCTTTACCGGATTTTCTTGCCTGATAGGAACGGATGAGCAGGAGCCGCAAGATGTCTTTCTTTGAGAGAAAACTTGATTAACAACTTATTGTTTTCTTGTCAGTTATAACTAATTTTTCTCAGAAAGATCATGAATGACTTTGAGATACATTCTCCTCCGATTGTACTTCTTTATTTGAAGAAAAAAATTGTATTTATTTACAAAAGCGAAACACTAAACAATATCCCATTGTGTGCGACTTTTCAATAAAGATAAAGGTTAAGATCATAAGTATAAAATCTGTTTTGTAAAGTTATGTATTAATAAGGATATATACAAACGATTATTAACATGAGAAGCTTGTAAAGTTTCGAACATACACCGTACAAAAAAAACATTTCCTTTTGTATGTTTGTAGGAGGGGGAGAATTATGCTCCGATTGTACTTATCCACGATTTGCTTGAGAGCCACGACGACGTCCCATCAAACTGAACATCGAGCAGTATTGACGGAGTACTCTGTAAATGATGAACGTTTTTCTTCTTTTATACAATTGTTTCCGGAAACATACGTCACACCAGCCTCCACTGAACATTCACACAGTTCACCAGCTTCTCTCTTCCAGTTGACTTTCTTAGTACAAGTTCTGAAAGAGTTTTTGGCCTTATTTTCCAGAACTAAGGGTTGGCAGCTGCAAAATAAGTTTATCGAATGAATGCATCATAGCTTTAGGTTTTACTTTTTGCGGTCGAAGCAGAACCCATTTTCATTTTTCTTGAGGAAACAATCTTTCACACAAATAGCAAACTCTCCAGCAGCATCAATAACATTGCGAATTGGAGCAATTATGGCCTAAAATAAGAATTTCAGAAAAATTAAATTAAATTTTGATTGTTTACATCCATTGTTGCTGAATGATGAGTGAGCTTCTTCTCTCCAATAGTAAATAGAGCAGATATATCAGTCTTGTCAATTTGATTTCCGTGATCGTGATCCACACAGCTGAATAGGAAATTGAATGAGATGAATAATGTTAGACATATGTCTTATACCATACCCTTCAACTTTTTCTTCGATACAGGTCATGAAGTTCTGAACAATGTCGTCTTTCTGCTCGAAACATTTTCTCAAGTCATCTGGGCGATCAGTTATCTGAAGTAGCTCAGTTTTGGAAGTTCATTCAAAGGTCGTATTAGGTGAAACAAATGAACTTTCCAACTAACACATTCCAAACAGGAAGCTTTGTCAAGTTTTTGTTATGTTTTCAAGAGCATTGACACGTACCGTCGAGAAGCGTTGAAAGCATGCTGGTACACATTCTTTAGCTTGTTGCTTCATATCTTCTACACATTCTCTTTGTTCATGACAAGAGCATTGACGGATAGTTTGTCCTGCCAAACGAGAGCTGCTAATTATTTCGGCTCCTTGTTTGGCAACCTGCAATAAATACTTTTTTGTTTTGCACATTTTGAACTTTACAGACTGTTTTTGTTAGGATATGGCATAATGCGTAATCAAGCAATCAAAGTTCAACGATCATCACATTCACACTGTTTTCTCGGAAAGAAGATTGTAACTGATAAAAACGATTTTGAGGCGTTTTTTGTTCCTCCAAAATTGTTTAATTCAATTTTCGCATCGCGACACAAGTCTTTCCTCAAAAATCGTGCAAACATTATTGGTTGAGAAACAAGTTAGGAAAATACGTCGTTCATAATCGAGAATAAAGCTCTCTTCAGCGAAAAAGTGAGAAGGACATAGAGGCTTTGGTGAAGGTACACCCATTGTAGCTTACTCGTACAATAACTAGTAGTTTTCAAGAGAAAATGTGTTGATAGAATACAGAGAGATGTTAATCATTCAAGCGTTTAAGGCAACTCATGTGTCTACTCTTATCGCACGTCGAAGAGGATTGAGATGAGTTTGTAAAAGGATTTCTTCTTCAAAATTAATCAAATAAAAACAATTGTTTACTATGTTCTTTCAGAATTCGAAGAGAAATTGTCTGTAGAATGACATCATTCCACTTGGAAAATAGTTTTCATGTGGGTTTTTTTGGAACAACTTGAGATACTTGTGTTTATCAAATGTGTAGTTTCAGCGTACTAGAAATTAAACCTTCCCGAAATTTCATAAAAAAAAGAAAAGAATTTTCTTCTCATTTTTCTCGAATCCAATTTTGTTTTTAAAACTTCCTAAAACTTCTTAAAAGGAGACTAAACTGTCCAATCGCCTAATGGTTCAGAGATTGGTCTAATCACCAACGACTTAAGATATGGTAATAGTTAGAGAAAAGGAGAAAGACTAAAACCAAAAAGACGGTTTCCATTTTCCATTAATATCAAATAGTTTATGGAAAGCATTTTATCGAAGATAACTATGGAAGTGCGAACCTGGTCGATCGGATCCTTACAAACTGTCAATGCTGGCAGAGCAATTAATAAAAGAGTTGAAAGATGCATGCTATATGTTCGGATATATCTGCTTCTGATTAAAGTAAACAACCTCCCTGAAAAGTTGTAATGAGAAAAACGGGAGCTATACTGACTAACAGTAAATAAAAAGGAGAGAAAAATGTGAAAAGAATAACTCTGTCATTGAAGTAATGTAAAACAAAATTACTACGAGAGTAACTTCCTATGCTGAGCAGAACAAGCTTTACTCGATAATCAACCTTCCACTCTGTGAAACCTCAGTCTACAGTAAAAGAGAAACCCTTTTCTGCTGCCTGAGCACGCGCTCCCATCAGTAAGTAGATGAGAAATGAGGGGAGAGGTCGGAGAGGATGTACTGATATAGTCGACGACGACGTGAAGGGGAAGGTGGGATGACGTTTAACCTGTCGCCGCTTTCTCTCTATAAGTTTCTCTCGATTCTGTATTCTCTTTTGATTTCCTCTTGATAAAAGGTGTGTTACTTTAGCATTCTTTGTCTGCCGCTTGTTTAGTTTCGTCTGCCTTTGAACTCCGCCTACTTTTGTGATGAAACAGGTAGAATAGCCTGAATAAAGAACGAACAATAAAGAAGATGTAGTGAAAAGAAGTAGATGAGAGTCAGAAAATACGAGATCGAAGAGAACAAATCGGTCGGTCGACCAGCCGATCATCGAACCAACGGATGCTTCATTTCAGAAGGCATTACATAATATTTTTCCGTGAATACTATCTGTTTGATAAGAGTCTGTTTCATGTCAAACAGATCTTAGAGATGTTCTCTATATTATCGAAGATAGGTCAGAAGCGCTGTTCAAAGTTCTTGCTACTGATGGTCATCAACTTTTTGAAAACAAGATCATTTTTGTATCTATTTCAAGCAGGTAGGAAGCCGTACTTGCCTAGGTTAAGGAAAGAGGCACTTACACCAAGAGTCTAGTTTTGGATGCTCAAAAAATGTTATTTATCTTTCTCATTCACAAGGGTTAAACATAATATCGAGAACATAATCATCTATTGTACGCCTATGACATGAAAACAGATGATTTTTTCTTTTTTTTATTCTTCATTCACGTCAATATGATCATCTATTTTTTAAGTGTGACCTTCTGGACATCTATCAAACCGGCCTGCTTCACACAGCATAAACTTTCAGAAACGATTACGTTATATCATGAATTTCGAAAAAGATTTAGCTTCGAACAAATAAATGGACAGAACGAGACTTGAAGGAGCCATGGTTCTTTGGAATTCCGTTCTCAGATCACGCTAATTAGTTAAGTATGTGTGTATTTCTTGCTGTCTATCTATTTCTATCTACCTTTTTACGTTTTTTTTTCAAAAATGCAAAGAGAAAGAAAGAGAGAGAGTATAGCAGAATGATGGGAAATAAGGGAACATGCTGACCGCTTTCCTCGGGTAATTAGTGCGACATTTTTTCTTCTGATTTTTATGTAGAAAACTGTGATTTTCTATGCTTTCTGTCATCACAATCACTGTTTAACTCTCCAATTCGACTAGAAGAAATAAAAAACAGAAATCTTATTTTATTGTCACCAAATTTTCGCGGAAACAATGCTTAATGATTGCTGAATCATGCAATTCATGTGTTTTTTTTTTCCATTTTGACGGAAATCCAAAGTGAGACGTATCTTTCAAAGATCTTCGGTACACACTGACGTCATTGGAAAAGTTAATCAAATTCTTCACTTTATTCCTTTTAATGAAAACATTATTTCATTCTGTCTCCTTCTTTTTTTTCTTTACTTTTGCCTTGGGTTTTGTGATTTAAACGATAACATCGGCATTTTCTGACGTCAACTAATATCTTCCACCTTCAATCTGTGGTTTTCGGAAAACTGCTGACCGACGAAACAAAAAACCAATAAGGGAACTGTTGATGTCTTCATGAAATTCAATGGTTAAAGAATCAAAACAGAGATCATAGCCGATCAGATCATGAAAGGAAGAGAAACAGTTTGGTAATGACCTGTCATCAATTAGATGAGGAACGCCACGTTAAAAAAAGACATCGTCATTAATCAAAATCACAGAGAAGACTCTATTTCACAAAGAGTTCAAGGATTTCTGAACAATACAAAAGCCCAGATACAACCAACAAATTAATTCATTTGTTTAACAACCATACCTTTTGTGTGTTCTCGCTAACTTCGTCATCATTATTATCGATGAAGTCTCTGAGATGTATGTTTCATCTTTTTTTTGTTCAGCTGAATATGTACGAAGGTCGATATAATCAAATTGTACAATAAAATAAAAAAAAAAGAAATGGAAAGGTTGATTTCTCGCTTCCCAACAACCGACGACCACTCTACTTCAAGCCCCAAACCCATTTGGTTCGTTTGTTGGCCTAACTGCCCCCATCCACGGTCGGGAAACACTTGATGTGATTATAAAACGATGTAGTCGATCAAAGAATGAATGAAGACAATTTATTTATATAATATTAAAAATATTAGTTAAACACATGTCCTTATCTGTATATTATAATACTATATAGTTACATATGAAATTAGCACCCGAATATGTATAGCGCAATGCATTCAAAATGATCAAAAACGAAAACGAAGGCGGAAAAAACACCGAAGAGCATAAAATTGGACTTGCAAAACATCAGATGACTAGTTGGCTCAGAGACAATGGCTATCAGTATAAGAAATATAATAATGTCGGGATATCATGTAACCAACGACTTATGGAGCATTTTACAAGATTTTTTTTGTTTTCTTTTCTGAAACGAAATAATGCTGACGACAGCAAAAAAAGAAATGTGGTTAAGGTGCTCGCTCTGACTATGAAAATCGAACCCTACCAGAAAAATAAAGAACAGTTAGAATCACAGATTTGAGGCAGATTATGGGAAGACGAAGTTAAAGCTCATATAACACGCATAAATATTTGATAGACCAATAAATTAAAGCTCATCTCCGAACCATGTATTTTTGTCCAATAATACGACACTTCCTTCTCCACATGTTAAAGTTAAGGAATGGTTACTACATCCGCTTTTCTTGGTGTCTTTGCTTTTACGCATCAAACGACCAACAGCGGCGTCTTGGCGCTCTTGCGAGCATTCTTCTAATTTGAGTTTGATGCAACGTCCAGAGTCACGAGTGAGGTGAAGCCAATAGCTAAGTAAGCGAGCTAACTCAGAGACTGATCCACGGTTGCTGTGAATGACTTCAAGAACTCCACTGGTGGGCAAAGTATTGAGAACTTGAAGAAGCTCAGTTCGAGATTGGATATCTTCTAAGCTGAATGTATCTTCAATCTACAAGCGGATAAATCAATAATGGTAAACTTGAGATAATGTTTTACCTGAATCAACAAGCTATTCAATCCTTCTACGGTTTTCTTGGCCTTAGGATCGGCGTAGATAGTGGCAGGTAAATGTTCACCAACAACGGCGAGCTCTTGCAAGCATCCTCCACTCGAATAACGGAAAAGATCAGCTGGCTTGAGTCCAGCGACCCCGGTCAAGATAAGGGAGACAAGTTTTTTTCCTTCAAGTGCAGATGCAATATATGGACGACTCCACTTGTCAAGTTTGCAGGGTTCATATTGAATTTGTTGTAAACTTGGGCATTGTCCAATAGCAGACCACAATCGCTGAGATTCTTCCTGGAAAAAATCGAATAAATAAATAGTATTGCAACTTAATGAGATTCCAAACAAAACTGTTCGTTTTTTGGAACTCTAATTACCTCGTTTTGCAGTCTGCAGTGTCGGAAACGAATGGCTTGCAGATTTTTGCGTGAAAGCATGATGAGCGAGGAAATAGGATCCATTTCGAAAGACTTTCCAGTACCAACGACTGTTAACTGTTCAATTTGGAATCTATAACCATTCACTTTAAATGCATTTTAAAAATGTAAAAATTACCTTTTGAAACATTTGTTCTCATTTAATCTCCTATAGTAATCAGTGATGATGTGAGCGATGGAGCCATTGTCAGTTGAATCTAACCAAAACTGCGAAACGCCAGAAATGCGTGTTACTGAAAACGTGAATAAGTAAGTACTAAAGCATTTTCGAAGAACTTACGGATTTGATTCAAAACATTTGGGAAAGCATCATTCTCAACAAATACTTTATTTCCAGTCATAGTATAGCCGTCACACTTCTCGAGAATATGACCTGGAATAAATTAGCATAAATAACTATATGATTTACGTGAATAGCCGTGAAAATGAAAAGAAGCAAATTTTCATTTCTACTTTGCAGATCATTGAGAACGGTTGATAAACAATAGTAGTATTAACTCACCAACAAGTAATTCAGTATTATCCGAAACTATTTCTATATTGCTACGACCATCAGATCGAATCATTAAAAATGGTAAAATGATAGGCATACGATCAACAATTCTTATGGCTTGTCTTGAAAGCTGCAATATGACACCTGTATTAACTTTTCTCTTGAAATGATACATACCAGTCCCATTCTAATTCTTTCTTCAAGGTCTAGGTTAGCAAAAATTGCCTCAAGAATTGGCTCGTCCAAAGCAACATCATTGCCGCCACCATGAACCTAGAAAAACAAGCGCATTAGACAATTAATAGAAAAGAATGAATGAATAGGAATAAAAAATTTGAATCAACTTACTTTATGAGCTAAATGAGACAATCGGCGATGAGCACGAGCAATTCCACGCTTAGCGAGGCTTATCAAAGAGCGTCCGACGGAAGATTCCATCTGAAAGAATAGTTAAATCAGAAGCTCAATAGAAACAGCAGCACCAAACAAAAGGAAATAAACGACTGAATGAGAATGAAAAGCATAAAAAATACAGAGAGTAAGAGAAAGAGGAGAGAGAGGGAGAAGCCAACATTCGCATACACAGAAATATAAAGTGAGGCAAAAACATGACAAAACACGAAATGTATAAGTTTAGTTGTGAACTATCACTGTGAATAATTTACAATATGAGAAGCCTAGGCTGAAATACAACATCCTTAATAGTTTTAGCTTCCCTAACGGCAATTGATTACCTTTCGCATGCTGATGGCATCTAATGACTGCTCGTAAAGTCAGACTGTAGCAAAAGTGTGAACCAATTGTAAAATGATATTTTGTATCGAAAAGCCAATAAAAGAATTGAAAATCTGGAGAAATAGCGTGAAAATTGAAGTGATTATACAAAAGTTTGTAGGACGAAAAAGGCTGAATTTCATGTTTCTACTGGTCTGACAACGTCATTCCCCAGTTTATGCAAAGCCGATTTCGAACTTCATATACAGGTTGAGAGAGGTGTATCGAGTTGAGAAAGACAGATGAAACAACACGAAAGCATGATATTCGTCAAATGTATTGTTGAAAAAAATAAAGACTCAGTTAAAACAGTCTGAGAAAAGCACTTAACGCTAAGTGCAAGATCATCTAATCTTGGACGGAAATGAGAAGTGAAATCCGAAACGAAAATGACGGAAATAGAATTCAAAAGAAAAAAAATTAAATCGAGGGTGAGCAGGAAATGGCAGAGATGAAGCCATGTGTTACGACATTGGAGAGGAGGAAGAACATGCCAAGGCTGACGAAAATTTCTGGACCAACAAACAGAGGAAGGAGTGAAGAACAGATGAAAAACGAAACATGGAAGGAAAAAACAAAAATGAGGATGAAACGCATTGACATAGCTCAGAGAATGATCGTTCAAGTATTTTGGAAGTTTGAACGAGTGGAAGACGAATGGTTATACATATTTCAGCTAACTTCATTTTAATTAATTGCACGTCAAACCTAAGAAAGCAAAACAGAATCGAATGCTGTTGGTCAAGCCCCTTTCACTAATACATTCGAAAAACAAGAATTTGAACTCAAATTAGACCGAAGGCCCTCTTTGGGTGGTATTGAAGAAGGGTGGATGTGCATAGCACACAGCCCCGCCCCATGAAAAGATAGCAAACACTTCGACAAATAAGGAAAACTATAATGCCGGAAAACGATAAATCCAAGTTTGAGAAGTACAAAAAACATTTTAACAGTTCGTGTGGAGCTTTTTTTATATTCAGCTAAGAGAGGGAAGTGAATATATGTGGGTCGATGAGAATAAAACGTCGACACATCAGAGAGAAGTGCAAACTGTGGTTGTATATGATTTCAATCGTCCTTATATAGGTAGTTCTCAACTTTACTTTCTCAAAGTAACATCTGGTTTCATGAGAACAAGCATTGACCTGAGAACATCCCGTGTACTAATCAAGTTGTGAACCCTTCCCATAATTGGCTACAGATGATAATTAAACTCTAAACATAGGCGGAGTGAGACCAAAAACACGTGCTCGCTGTGTTCAGTATTATTCAGAGAATCTGGGAACACCACGATCTTCTAAAATCTCATCAGTGAGATTACGAAATGGGAAGATAGACGCAAAGGCAAAGGATTATGTTCTTTTAGTGTGATGGAAGAAAAACATACATGCAAATTAGAGGGATAATGATTATTAAGGTATTCTGACTACGCTATCCCATGTAATAGTGATGGAGATCTTCTTTTCAACTTCTTCGGTTAATTGATTCAGCCTTCATCAGGCTAAAGAAAGCGAGAATGTGAAGTTCCCAGACGTTCTCAAAGTGAGAAAGACAATACGACTGCCTGTTGCTCTGTCCCCAAGAACATTACTTGCGCTTAAATGAACACAGACAACCGTGTACCTAATTAAGAAATTCATGTTTTTCAATCTTAGTTACAGTTATAGCTCCATACACAGAAGAAACCGATTATGTGGAGATTTTCGAAATTCTAACAAACGAGTAAGAGATGAAGATTTCTTTCAAAAAAACATCGGGCGATGAAAGTTTTGAAATTCATAGAAAGATTATGATTGAACTTTTTTTTTATTCGGAGTTACTCCATTCCCATGTAGATGGGTGGCCCCAAAACAAAAAGAATTCTCCCATGTTTATGAGGAAGATATGATTCATTTGGAAGTCTCATCCATATTTGAATGCTCTCGGCTGTCTCCAAAAAGCGAATGATCTCTCTCTCTCTCTCAGACAGATATTTTCTCTCGTACTCATAGTTTTTGCTCATCATCTTAATGAATTGCGCAACAATTCAAATCTCTATTTCGACTAGACAATGACAATTTGTTTAGCGACATTTGACGACAAACTTTGTCTTGTAACATCTCATGATTTCTTCCTTCCTTCCGCCCTCGTTTTCACTCAGGATTGATGGATGACAACATATCCAGCATAACTTTTGAAACTTGAATATCCGGTCGAATAATACTGTAAGAACGACAATATATCATCAATCAACCAAAAATTTGAAAAGTTTTGATTTTTTCGTTTTGCTCAAACATCAAAAAGTAGTCGAAAAGTATCAGAGTTCTCGGAGCCGTTCACAAGCAATCTAATTGAATTCCCTTCACTTCTCTCACATCTGCCTCGAAGTCCTAATTGAAACGTTAAAAAAAGATAATCTTCTCACATACCGATCTAATTCCATTTTTCCTTCATACCATAAACGGAGAGAATGGTTTATTCGAAGTTTCAAAATATTTGATCATCAGTTGAGCAACCAAGCGTGTCGTTTTTTGTAACTTTCTATTATTTTCTTCGAAACAACAAAAGAAATCTAATATAACATTCAAAACTTCGTACTATCTCGATGGTCATATTTGGAATTGACAATGAGCTCATTATCATACAATAGTATCCAAATGAAGATGTTCAAGGCAACTTTAAGAAGTGAAGAGAAAGGGTCTACTAAATAAAACTTTTGAATTTCTTTAATTGCTTTTTTTGCCTTAAACACACATGCAGAAAACAGACAAGAGATATGAAAAAAGAACCTCAGGATACAATAGGTTCATGAACTATTTTCAGAAAACTGTAAAAGCTACAGAACTCCAACTTAAAAGGCAACGCAAACAGGTCTTTCAGGTCAATATGGCGCCTTAGACTAAAAAAAATACGGAAAGCTATAAGGAAGATTGCAGAAAAACGCACTCGAGGGTTTTTCAGCATTATAACAAACAGATGTGCGCAAATTATTTGCGAGAATTGGACATAGTCAGCCAAATAATGAGCTCCAACCCATTAACAGTCCGTGGGCTTTAACTCAGAGCCCAGCTTTGATTAGATTTCGCTTGCAACGTCACCTCTCTGACGCTTTTGATCAAAAGAATAAAAGGTGGCAGCTCTATTATCGCCTCGTATGAAAATTGACATCAGGCTTTGAACGAATCATCGTGGACAAATGCATTTCATAGATTATTAGAAGTTGAAATTGCCTTTGTCGGATAGAAAGTCTTTATAGTGTGAAAAACGACACAAATGAAGGTCGGCCATTGGAAAACCAACAGAGTGAGAGGTCCGTAAATATGAAAATTAGGTCGTTTGTAGAGGAAAGAAATTGAAGAAAACAAAAATCCGAAGGATCGCGAGTGTAATAGATTAAGAACACAGGAAGTCTGGGAATTAGGAGTGACAAAAATGTTTACATAAGGACAATGATATCTGGCTGTATTGAGAGAAGATATTGTGTCCCAATTAGAACAATCTTATTATTACATAATAAGAACAAATACAAACAAAAAGCGAGACAACTTTCCTTATTGTTTTTATAAGCTTCTGTTTCGCCTGTTCTGGTTCTTATTTCAAAAAGAAAAAAAAAACATTCTCTAATTGATGTTGCATATCAAAATCAGAAACTAAGTTGTAGAAGGGATAGAAAAGAAAAACAGAAAAACAGAAATGACAGAAGAAAACAGAAGATTAGGAGCATTAATGATATGCCGGAAAAGAAGATTTGCTTATTTATACTTTCGACATAAACGTTTCCGAACTGGATTTTATCTCTATATCCGCCGGGTACTGAAGCTGGTCATAATGAAGCACAAAGTAATCCGACGCCAAAGGCATAGAGCGGTGTATATTTCAGATAAGAGCTAAAGATAGTAAATTTCATGAGAAGACTTGATTCGATAACAAACTACGCAGATATTTACCTAGAGAACTTCGAAAATAAGAAAGTATTGGATTTCGGAGCTCGTTGGATGGAACAGAAGCTAATTATGGAACGAAAGAGATTAGCACATCCAACAGTGAACAAAGGAAGAAAGGTGTGAACTCACCTCACATTTCGATTCTGAATCGCACGAGTAGAACGTAAACATACAGTCAGTGATCTAAAATAAAAAAAAGGAAGTAGTTTGGAAACGAAAGTTGAGGTAAGCTATCGGATGACCGAAGAAAAGTTCTCAAAACGATTTAGCTTTGAATAGTGCTTTATAGGCAAAAAGCCAAAAATTTACACGAAAAACATAGAAGATCTCTCACAGAATATCTTGTACATATCACGAAAATAATCACAGAAAACAGAATATGAAAATTCAAGCTATTTTCTGCTTTGCAGGCACGAAGTTTAGATTGATGTAGTAGTTAATAATTTTACAGGAAGAAATCAGTAATAACATGATGAAAGTGGCGAATATGAAATATACATCGACGTTGAAATATTGCAGAAAGTTTAAATGATCTAAATCCAGCTTTAGATGACTCAAAGTAAGTTCGGAACCCGATAGACGAACTACACGCTGAATTTCCTTCTTCATCATACGAGGACTACCTCGAAGAACGCGAGCTGCTTGTCGCGCTTTTTGAAGATAAACACTGAACAAAGGAATATGAATCCTTTCATACAGACTGAAGTTTCTCACCTCTCTTCCTCATCCACACCAAGTACGCATTTGATTGCTCTTATTACTTCCTCTTTAGTAATCGAAAACTTGTTCAAGGTATATGAATAACCTCGTTCGGCAGCTAACGCTGCGTTAGCATCCTGCATGAGGAGATTGTTATATTACTCCCAATCGTTCACACCTGATCAGCAAATAAGGGCATCGTAATCATTGGAACTCCAAATAGAAGTGCTTCTTGAATCGAATTCATTCCACCGTGAGTTATGAACAACTTTAACCTTGGGTCGGCTGAACGGATAATGAGAAAAATCAAAATAACTCGTTTACCTAGCAAATCCACCTGTGGTACCCATCTTCTGAAATGGATATTCGGATATGAGAAGTTAGACGAAACATCATCTTTCCATATGAATTCGTACTCAGGGAAAGACAGGAAAGCTTCAAAAAATGCTACAAAAAGCTGGTTATGATGAGAAAGTGCTTTTCACCTCTTCTGATATTATATGGCATTTCAGAAGATTTAACAAGAGATCCTAAAGAGAAGAAAACGGTTCCTTTCTGACCGTGTGATAAAATAGTTTCGAACTCCTGGTATATCGAAGCATATTTGATCATCAGGAACAAACAAACTGACTTGTTGGAGTTGTTTTGGTTCGTCTGTCGTGACGCCACCGACATATTTGATACTGGCTAAGGTAGGCCTTGTTGACTCGGTAAATTCGTTAGTGTTTAGTAATAAATAATCTAATTTGCTCTAGAGAAAACGTAACAGCATTATGTTCTGAGAAATATACCTTAAAAAGTTGGTACAAACATGGGAAGTTCTGGAACTTGGACTGTATCAGGGCTTGTTCCGAGTATAGTAACTTCCAATAAAGTATCTGCAATCATGATTTCTAATTGGGTGTGGAACTCTTCCGTACTTTGCTACTCAAACTAAAGACCACGTTATACATACGGTCAAGAAGAGACATTCTGCTACCCATATGGGTTAAGAAAGCTAAATAAAAAACTTTAATAAAGTATGATGAGGCCATAAGCTGACTTGGAACAAAGCTTAAAGATGTGGGAACATCTAAAATTTCAATATGAGCGGGAGTAATCCCAAGTGCGGATGCCATTATAATCTTAGGAACTCCAGCAATATGCAATATACCTGTAATAACATTGCAAGAAAGTAATGGTAGAGACTGAACCTGCTGGGCAAAAATGGAACATTTCCATGATGGCCAAGTCGAAATGTGAAGATTTCAACAGATCCAGGAAAGCATCATCGTTGATCATGCCTACAGAGAGAAGTTTGGTACGAGCATTATTGGAACTGACTTTGGCATGTTCGATAGTTGATATCTTGCATACTAATGAAATCTGCTAAATCAAATGTTTTTGTTTGGAACACGTTTCCCTTTTTGAAGTTATGCGTTGCCCATTCCGATTTATCCACTAGTGGAGAAGTATACCTGAGGACAAGATTTGCTTATTCATTCAAAACTGTGACAAACCAAACAATATGCTTTACTAATGACGTTCCTGTAGACCATATGTCCGGATCGTTTTCAATCATGAGCATTGTCTGAAGGAAACAAAAATGATGATCAAGACTCTAAGTACATTCGTATTCTAACCACATTATGCCCATCCTCTTGTAATGTATCAGCAATCCTCCCCATAAAGTTTACATGGCTCTGTCCTAATGTTGGACACCAAACGAGAACGTTAAGGCATGAAGCAACTTTAAGTTGCAATAAAAATGTCAGTAAAAACTTATAAAAAAATGACATGCCCTGCAACGAAAACTAGTTAAGCCCAATGAAAGTGTCAGATATTGAAATAACAAAGACCAAATCACCAAACCTTTTTATAATTAACTAAGCATTGACATAATTAACCAGCACAATACTTGCAGTATTGTGATATATAGTTTAATCAATACTTTTCAATGGATACGAACAGTATCCTAATTGCCAAATTCCCGCCAAATCCTTCCAAATTTCTGCCGAGTACGGTGACAGATCATTTAATCTTCATTTCACGCAAAGAACGGTTGTTTTTCTTGACATGGTTGGTATCGAAAACAGTCTTATAGTTTTTCTTCTCAATACCAGGAATGGATTTGAAATATTAATAAGAATTCTGAATTGTGTCTATACTCCCAAACTATTAACAGCATTTTTCAAGAATATCTTACAATTTGGAGAAGGCTTATGCTTCTATTTTGAGCTAAAACACAAAATCGGAATATTTTTGGAAGGTTTTATTGTCATTTTCGTTAATTATTCGAACAAAACCTCAGAAAACATGCGATCAGTAAGAGTCTCCGCATGATATAGACTAATATGGGGTTCTAATGAGGATTTGCTAGGAATTCTGGATAAACCGTATATGTTGCTTCCTGAAGAAAGAAAATTATAGTTTTTCTTATTCACTGATAATGAGTGAGAATCAATCAACTAGTTTTCTCGAAATGAAACTAAATATTTCAAAGCTTCTGGAGAACTGGCAGCGTAGATAGAGGCTGTTAGGTATTGTTGTCTGTTTCTCAGCAGTGAAACGATTGTGGTATGATTGTGTTCTCTTACTCTTAATTAACATTTTGTTTATTATTATTCATTCTTAAACACTTTTCAGTATAAATACAGTATACTACAATGTACAATTTATTGCGGCAATGGTCCATCTAATGGTATCATTGTGGCATCGTCTGGCATATCGATATCAACATGGAAATGAACGAGATCTGAAGAGAAGATAAAACTGTAGGGAAGAATAAATGAAGTTCGTTACCAGTTCTGCTCCAGAAATCCGTAGTGGTTTCTGTGGGGGATTGTGTTGAACCAGATGACACAGGAGGAGGCGGCGTAGGCAGAGATGACGAGGATGATCCATTCTCTACTGACGTGGTAGATGCTAGAAATAATATGGTTTTTTTTTTTGCTTTAAACTCATGCGATTTACTCGGTGAATCGCTTGTTGTCTGAGATGTTGTCACTCCTGTTTGTAGAGCCTGATCATCCTGTAGCATTGGATGATCGGGGCTTGTGAGATCAGAATCGGAATGCATATCATGTTCAGCTGTTGTTGAGTTTTCGCTTGGGTATTGGTGAAGAGGAGGAAGAATAGTCTGTAACTTTATTTCATTTTAAATTCTGAAGAACAAACTCACAGTTTGTTGATCCGTCTGGGAATCTCCGCTAGCAGGCATAGCCGTGGATGTTGCTGTTGCTGTAGATGTTGCTGTAGATGTTTCTGTAGATGTTGCTGTAGCTGTAGCAGAAGTGGCGAGCTAAAGACGCGTGACTAAGTGAGAACTCCTTTTTTTTTCCTACTTTGTTATCTGTCTTATGAACTTCATCTAAGTATGACGGTAAAGCCGTAAGAATGGCATCTTTCAGAGATTGAGCCATCTCTGGTGGTACATCGGATACTGAATTTAAGATTTAGTAGAGAATTCACCAAGAGCTAACATTGATCAATAGAGTCTAAGTTCTGTAGGTTGGCACCGTCATACTTCAAACTTATATTATGAAGGTATTGTAGATCATTCAATGGTAGAGACGAGACACATACTACTAGAGAGATCAGAAGAAAAGTATTCATCCTGTAATAGATACTATAATAACTTTCTTATTGAGACTAGTGTGAAAAAGAAGGTTTATGAGTGAAACATGTTGCAGGTTTTGATCGGTGATCATGAGTATCGAGTAGAAACGAAGCGCTTTTATAGGACAGTCTATTTGCCTTACTGGATTCCATAGGTGCTGCAGGTTGTATGTACACACCATGAAAGTTTTCTGTACTCTACGAATTACTTAAACAAAAAAAGTATTGAGAGATCAGCAATTAACACAACAACGGAAGTCTATTCCAATATGGAACATTTGTTTTGAGTTCAACTGAGCTATTAATATGCCGTGGTGCGTAGTTGGTTATTTCCAAGAAAGGAGTAATTTTGAGTCGAAATACCACTTTGGCCAAATTAACTCATCTCGATCTTTGTGCCGTTGATGGTTGATATCCGAAATAGATATTTCTTTCGTTCTAACCCTTAGAAGACTTTTGTTTCATACAGTAGAACTGGACTTCAAATATATGATTACTTGTGAAATCGCAAATATTTAGTGATTCCCATTGTCTTCAACTTTGGCTGTTACAATAGAAGTTTACCTAGCAAACAAGTTCACAAACTGTTGAAGTTTTTTCTTAAATACCTTCATGGCAACTGAGTTTGTTTCCTTTATTAGGAACCACGAAGTAGTCGAGCCTTGCACGAGAAATCTGCCGATTCATTTTTTTTCTTACACTTTGAGTGATTTAACAAGTTGTTAACACTTCGTCGAGCAAAGAAAGTAAATACTCTTTGTGAACCCTGAGAATCTTTGTTACAGGATGAGGGGATTGAAACTCTTGATTAAACAATTGACAAACTTTTTTTTTCTACGTTCCCGCTTAACAACAGCAATTGGTACATAATTATTTGCAAAATGTACGTCACAACTTGAACGTCACCAAGTTGCAAAAAATGCTGAGAAATCGTTGGAATGATACAATGCTTGTGAACTTCATTCAAACAGATAATCATCATCTATCACGAGCTTATCAGAGTGTTTTGTCTTTATATATTTTATCAACGATATTTCCACAGATTTAACAATCCTCCAAGGCAGATGAGAAATCAAAAAGCAAATGACAACTTGTGATTCTCCGGACTGTACATAGGCGATCATTAAACACTATTTTCGAGATCAAAAATAGTAAATGAATCTCATATAATCTCCCCATCTTAAAACTTTTTGAATAACTTGATTCATCACTGTTAGTATAACATGTGACACAATTTCTTCTGTATTACTCCAAAACGGAACTTTCAGATTAATATTCAAAATATAATCAGCTTTTTTATATCTTTGTTTCCGAAACTCTTCAAAGCTTTGTATTAGAAATATTGATGATGTTTTTGCTCAATATGGGAAACCATTTTGACTATAAACCATGTGCTGCGGAATATTCGGACATGCCTGTAATACAATCTAAGACGTTCTCAAGGCCTCTTGCTAAAGCATCAAGTTCTAGTCCCAGGATTGTTCAAAATGTTACTTTGTCGTTTATCAAGTTTATTTCTCATAATATCACTTCCGAAATAAAATTCAACACCCCGGCAACGCTGATAGTTATTCGAACTTGTCTCTTTTTTTTTTGATATACCAGAAAAACGTTGAGTGACTGAATCCATTTAGTGACATCAGAAAGGGAAGATGTGCGAAAAACGCAAAAGGTGTTGAAGTGATATTATAATCCCGTATTCCAATACTACTATCAAGCAGATTTTCGAAGCTTATGCTTTCTTCCCACAACATTTATGAAAATTGAATGAGCGAAAGAGTCTCGCAAATTCGTATAATAATAAAGGGGTATAAATAGAGAATGTTTATCGTAATTCAGATTGCTGAAGTCGGATGAGGTATACTCAGTGTAGAAACTTCGTCTTCGGCTCTATAAAGGAACCTCTAAAAGTTTTCTCAACTAGAACTACTGACGTTTATCGTTTTTTTTAATATTTAACCTTCTTTGTCGATTTCTTATTTTCTTATCTTATCAGCAGCTTTGAGGCTTCCTAGACATATAGTCTCCTCTTATTTAACAATTAATATTCTTTCTGTTCCTGTTCTTCACTTTTACCGTTTTTCAACTTTTTCTAATTTAAATAACGTTCATAAGAAGAGCTTCTGTGAAGAAAGCTGTGTATTACTCTGACCTAATGGTAGTGTCAATAAATTCTCTTTTACAGAATACTACAATGGTTCAAAAAGATAAATAAACATCGAAAATGATTATTGCTTTGCTTATGTCTTCGGTTTTAGTTAATACTTTAACTCTGACAGAATCTATGTGTGTGGATCAGTTCCCACTTCGAGAAACATCTACGATTATAAAGAGTCTTGTTGAAAAATATGCAAAAACTGTTAACAATACAGATGGAGAAGAAACCTGGATAAATCATTTGTTATTGAAAAGCAGTTCCGGTTACGAGGTGGGTATCGTATTCACTTCTTTCTTTTTCCTAAATATTCGATATTAAAATAAAGCTAGCGAAAGTAAAAGAGAAACTCAAACGGAACTTATAACTGTCACCTGACTGCTTCAATCTAAACACAACCGTTCACCTCGTGTCTTTCAAATACAATGGTTTTCTTTCAGCTGGATGGTGTCACGTATTACGTGAATGATAATCATTTGAATACCGAAAACACGTTCTACTTCGACTCTTTACGCTTTCTCAATTTCCCTGCTTACGTTGTTGAGAACGAGCAGATGATAGAGAGTTGGCGTGCTAGCCATCCTGATAACACATATGCCTTATCTAAAATATCTTTGAATTGTCCTGTTAACAACAGAGCGTGTGGATTGAACTGTTGTCCAAGCGTTTTCTATGAAGTGATGGACGTAAGTTTAGATTATATTATCACTTGGTATAGAAAACGACTAAGACATAATCTCAAAGTTCCCCCTAAGAGAGAAGTTATTGTTTGATAACGCAATCAGAAGCTTTGATTTTATTCCTGGTGATTATCTATACTATTTTTCACCTTCCTATCTTAAATGTAAAACCTGACGAAGATTGAAAAATGAAATCATTCTCTTGCAGGGTATCAACAAAAACCTCATATCTTCAAGAGAGACAAGCTTAAGTAATGAAACAATGCTTTTCAAAGGGGTAACCTATTCTTTGTATCCTCCTAAAGATGAGGAAGCAGTTTGCGAATATCAAGTCTCATACTACGATGTTCCCCTGAGATCGAGTCTGAACAAGGTGAAAACCAGATCCAAATCCAGAAATCAACCATGGTTTTCAGGTTTCCAAAATATACTTCGTTTGCAGCAGTATGGATGAGTGCTGTGGGCTGGCTTGCTTAGAGAAGCCTAAGCAAGAACCGATGATTCTGGACAATCACAGTCGGGAGAAAATTCTGAAAAGTATGCAAAGTTTACGGAAGGTTTATAAAGTTTAACTTTCAGAGTATTACATCTATTCGGCGTCAGTGCTCTTTTTCGTAGGTTTCTTGGTGGTTGTGGGAGTTGCCTGCAGGTATGTTAGCTCCAGTGTATCACATATCAAAGTTTTTTTTCAGAAAGAAGGACAATTTCCATGACATCGATTCCACACGGAGTAGTATGGAGAAATTCTTGAAAGAAGAAACATAAAACTCCACAATCAAAAAGAAACTGTTTTTCTATGTAAATATGGGTGTTGTTTGATTCTTTCGTCTGACAAGAGGAAAAACCTTTTT
Source organism: Auanema freiburgensis (assembly GCA_030370435.1). Taxonomy (NCBI): domain Eukaryota; kingdom Metazoa; phylum Nematoda; class Chromadorea; order Rhabditida; family Rhabditidae; genus Auanema; species Auanema freiburgense. Next base: position 3,929,828 of record CM059369.1, read on the forward strand.
TTTTGAACTTTTCAAACATTTATAGACTGCATAATGAAAGTAAGTTGTTTTTTCAACCATCTTTGTTTTTCTTTCTGCTATAGTATACATTCGTATTAGAAGTTATTTATTAAATCAAATATATATTTCAATCTGAATTGCATAATATACCCTTTTATGAAATACACGCTTATTGAATACACACACTTTTCCTGGATTAAAACATCATTTGAGTAAGATTTTCTTTAAGTGACTATTTCACAGTTAAATGGATTAGATCCAAAAATAAATTATACACGTATGAATCTCTTTGCAAACACATTACAACCTCTATTTCTCTTATTTTTCAGTTAATGAGATCGAGAATAGCTATAACGGTTTCGCAAATATGGATTATAAGGAGTCATATCTCCTTTCCTCCATTCGGACCTAAACAAAGCGTATTTAAAGCCAGATATTATGTATATCTTACCAAAGTAATTTGGCCAGGAAAACATGGAAAGCTATCAAAATCACTCCTAAAAATACCCAGAAAGATGTTGGCATTCCACCCCAGCGACTGCCATGTCTGTGCATCGAGAGAACATCTTCTTCGTGGGCAGGCGCAACTCCAACTTCAGAAACATGGATGGCAGATCTATAAGCATGAGGGACAAAATCAAGAACTTATCGCCTACCTCAATTGTTCCAAATGTTTTCTATTGGTAGCCACATAGAGTATACTAGTTTGAGGTTTCGTTACCTGAATGCAAATGATAAACTTAGAGAGCTCGAGTAAGAGCATGCCTTAACAGGTAGCCTTGCGAACGTCTTAGCAAGTGTTACAGGCATATCCAAGCATCCCGCATCACAAGCATATAAACTCCCAGCTGCAGCTACATCCAGATACGGTTTATTATCGGAATGAATTACAACTCGAATAGAAACATTAGAACCCGCAGCTCCCACCGGAATATCCGACACCGCCATTTCTCTTAAATTTGTTTAAAAGAAGTTTTCACACTTCGATTGAAACCTGTGAAGATCACTAGCTGCCATCTCAACTTCCAAATGACCATCGTGAAAAGAACATGCCATCAAAGATAAAACAAAAGCCTAAAAGGATGGAAGTGCAAGAGAAACAGAAGTGGTTCACCTCCGCGACACCCTCGGCTCCAGTCATTACATAGTTCGAACAACCTCTTTTCTCTAATGTGAGTAACCATACATCCGCGATGGATATAAGTTCTTCAGGACTGTCCCAGTTCTGGAGAAAAATATTGCTGATCAAGGAAAGAATAATCACCTGCCATAACCTCGAAGGGTATAATAATGTCGAATGACCTGTATAACATCTCTCGTTTCGTCGAGCAAGTTCATTTAAACGCTAGAGAAACATAATTATCATATTCTGAAGATCGAAACCTTGATTTCTTTCTCTTCCGTTGTTTTTTCGAGGGTTGATGCCTTGGTGTTGCTTAAAATAATATAACGAGTAGCATTTATACGATCCCCGTTCAACACATTTGGAGCTTTCGAATGAGATAAGAAGAAGCTGGGAGAGTTTATCTAAAATGTGGAAACTTGGTTTTGAAGTATAAAGCCGCAGAATACTTTGTTCCATGCAGTCATATGTTCACTGTCCAAAGTCGAACTACTTTCTGTATTCACACTGCTGAACTCAGCGATACTTTTCTTGAAGAGATCTTCTCGCATCTCTTCAATAGGCCTATCAACAGAGTTATCTGTTTCATGTACAACACACGTGAACCGGAAGTTTTCCTCCCTGACATTTTTTAAATGGTAAGAATAAATGGATGTCATAATGAACCTCTTTTGGAGAACACTGACTGATCCTGGAGCGTTCGAACAAATGATGGAAGCTATCCGACGATGATCAGAAACAGAATCATATTCACGGGACCAAACAGTAGCTTCTCCGCTGAAACCTCTGTTCTCATAGATGCGAATGAAAATTAAATTTTACGTTTTGTTTTGTATCCATTGTGTTGTGGGGGTTGGCCTACTGACTTGGATTGTGAAAGAAGCTTTCTATATGAACATTGAATTATAGCTAGAAACGTGTGAATACCGTTGGATTGATGATCTGAACATCTTCAATCAGAACGTTCGGCCGTGTCCTATGGGCGAAGTACGATCTCAATACGCAAGCACACTCGTTGTTCTTAAGCTCATGATTCATAAACTATATGAGTTAGCAGATTACCACAGAGAAACACATTATTTTCCTCACGATCCCACTTTTAAAGTCTGTGACTAAACTTTCAGCAGTTTCTCTATTACCTTCCATTGATGTTACTACAAATGGCAAAAAGCCTGGCATGAAACTCAGAACCCTAGATGAGCTAGATGTGAATCTGAAAAGATCAACAGTTCCAAATGGCATCTGTTTAGAATTCAACCTTAACTGTCCATCACTATCTACCCCTATATGCCCGTTACCTATGAAGTTAACAGATGATCTATCTATTCCAAGATCCAAATCCTAGGAGAACTGTTTAAATAGGTTATAAATTGAAATTTACGTCAAACTGTTGTGACCAGAACTGGAGCCTATCATTCAGACATTGTTGTGCTACCGTAATCACTTCTTTTCGTTCCCCAGAGAAAAAAATATACAGAAGCAAGATAGTTACAGCAATTGCTACAGCAAAACGACGTTTCGGATGACGTCGGACAAATCTTATCTTTGAAGAGAAATCGACATATTCCAAGCGTTCGAATGTCGCTCGCATCCATAGGAGTATATTGTTCATGACCTGAAATGCTTATTCTGAATATTCAGACAACAAATCTTCAGGAAGCTTGTAGATGAGTCAGATTATCTCCACATGGCATTTATATTGTTCAAACAATAAGTACGCAACTAGTTTTACGTATAGATACTGTACAGTAATGCTTAATAAGCTGAGAAGAAATCGTAATTGAGTTCTACTGAACACTTCCACATCATACATTCGAACACTCACGCTTTCCAAAAGCATACCAGCTACTAAGAGGCAGAAAAATTTTCAGATGAAGCATACACTTCGATAAAACGATAAAGCATCTTAATTGGTAGAAAGTAAACTCGAAAAAATTGGAATCTTGTTCAGCTCTTTTCGTATGCACAAAGATGCAAAACTGGCAATGAAATTAAGTTTTTTATTCTTTCGAGTATCAGGGTTACCGTAGCCCTGCATCATTTTCATATGTTACACATGAACGAAGATATGGAGATTGCAAAATGATTGAAGTGAAGTCCATCGAACCTGTAGAGTGCTCTTCTCTAAGCAAATAGAATACTTTGGTTTAGTCTTCTTTAAGCTTTGTAGAATACATTCACTCACAATATCAATTTATTTTAATTGCCTGGCTCTTTTCCGAAACGCGATATTCGAAATTTCATCAGGCCGTCTACGTAGTTTGCGTATTTTTTGTAAAATCTTCTTTTGCTACTAACACAAGTAATTCCTAAAGCCTAGTTCTCTTCTCCAACATTTCATGTTTTTAATAAAGGCTTGTGCCATTTCATCGCGAGATTCAACGGTTATAATCGATGAAATTCAGTTATGCATTTGCTTCCGATTCCTTTCCGCCTTTAATGTCAATCAAGCTTATCTGTCTGAATTCTACCGATTTAGAATCTGTAATTTTAGAAACAATGGTTTCCAAAGAAGATTTCTTGGGTTCTAACGCCGAGACTGTTTTTGTTGAAAGAGTTCCAGCAGAAAGGTTCAGTTATACATTTCGGAAATTTTAATACTTTTCGAATTCAGATTACTTCCCCAAGATGGAAAACGAAATATTCTGATTACCTCTGCTCTACCATATGTCAACAATGTGCCTCATTTGGGAAACATTATTGGTTGTGTTTTGAGTGCTGATGTATTCGCTAGATACTGTCGTATGCGTGGTCATCAAACTCTTTACGTTTGCGGTACAGATGAATATGGTACTGCAACGGAAACAAAAGTTCGTCCGATTGAAATTCCTTCATCATATCTTTGTGTTCAGGCTCTTCAAGAAGGGATGACACCTCGTGAAATCTGTGATAAATATCATGTTCTTCACAAGGAGATCTACGAATGGTTCAACATCGATTTTGACAGATTCGGTCGAACTACAACTGATGACCAGACTGAGTAAGATCTCATCTCCGCATACATTATCTGATTAATTTATTTGAGAATTGCTCAAGATATCTTCTTGAAATTGCATCAAAACGGCTTCACTTCTACTGCTTCCGTCGATCAGTTACACTGCGGAAACTGCGAAAAGTATTTCCACTCAAATTTAAAATGAAACGTACGTTCTGTTTTCAGGTTTTTGGCTGATCGTTTTGTTAACGGAATTTGTCCATTTTGTGCTTATGATGATGCCAGAGGTGATCAATGCGACGCTTGTGGCAAATTAATTAACGCTGTAGGCTTCATAGGCTTAGATTTGAATTTAATTAAAATAAAATGGTCAGGTTGAATTGAAGCAGCCCAAGTGCTCCATCTGCAAAAAAGAGCCATCGGTGAAACAATCGGTTCAAATCTTTTTACATCTGGACAAACTCCAAGTTTGTTTAGACATTTAAACTATGAAACAGAACGTAATACAGGAAGAAGTGAAGGAGTTTGTTGAAAAACAAATTTCTGATCCTAAAAGCCGTTGGTCGAGTAATGCCGTTGCTATTGTCAAAGGATGGATCAAGGTTAGTTTCGTGCTTCATTCTTTGCTGAAGTCAAATTTCAGGGTGGATTAGAGAAACGGTGTATCACCAGAGATCTGAAGTGGGGAACGAAAGTTCCATTACCAGAGTTTGACGACAAGGTTCGACCCATGTTTAAAAATACTCTTATTGTATTATGAAGGTTTTCTACGTCTGGTATGATGCCCCAATAGGATACCTTTCCATAACCAAAACTCTAGTTGGAGACAATTGGACTAAGTGGTGGAAGAATCCTGAAAACGTGGAACTGTACAACTTTGTTGGAAAGGTGAGAATCCAAGTCTGACCGCTTGAAGAACTTGGTTAAGGATAATGTTGCCTTCCATGGGGTTATGTTCCCATGTACTCAATTAGGAGCTAAAGACAACTACACGGTTGTAAATCATCTCTGTGCAACAGAATACCTAAATTATGAAGACACGAAATTCAGGTTTATTTGTTCCTTAAATAACCTCGAGTATTTAAAACTCAATGTTACAGTAAATCCAGAGGGACTGGAGTGTTTGGGGACAGTGCCAAAGACACTGGAATTCATCCTGATGTTTGGCGGTTTTATTTACTGTACATGAGACCTGAGTCCCAGGATACAAGTTTCTCATGGGACGATTTCGCTTTGAAGGTTTTAAAAATATATACTCTACTCGTCTCTACTAGTGTTTCAGGTCAATTCTGAGCTCCTCTCCAACTTAGGAAACTTCATAAACAGAGCTTTAACCTTCTTGCACAACTTCTTCGATGGCGTTGTTCCTCAAATGCACCTTGAAGATGCTGATCTGGAACTTCTTTCCGGTCTTGCTGAAGATCTGGTTGAGTATGACAAACTTTTCGATGGAGTCAAGCTCAAAGATGCCGTGAAATGTATATTAGGCATGTCTCGTAGAGGAAACCAGTACATGCAGATTCAACAACCTTGGGTTCTTATTAAAGGCACTGAGGAGCAAAAGTAAATGAAATCAGCAAATTTTCTAATCCGTTTTTAAGAAAGCGTGCAGGAACTGTAATTGCACTTGCGGCTAATGTGGCTTACATAATTTCTATTGCTATTCACCCTATTATGCCTGAAATTTCTCGAAAAATTCGGGAACAGTGTGGCTTAGAGAAACTCCCAGTTTTCAACACGAAGCCAGTGTGTTACCTCAGAGAAGGTCACAAGATCAATAAGGTTACTCCATAACAAACTTGAAAGTTCTGAAGTTGTTTTAGCCAAGCCCACTTTTCGAGAAAATTGAGAAAACTTCAGTTGAAGAATTCAAGAAGAGGTTTGGTGACTCTTCTGCTGGTCAGGCGAAATCAACTGAGAAAAAAGAAACCAAAGGCATGTTAAAAAATCCTACGAATTCCATTTATCGCTGACTCACTTGATTGCAGGCCTGGGTCGAAGCGATAACCTTTTTCCTCCGTTGATATCCAATTTTCTTCCTTATTTGTTTCACTCTTTAAATTTCTCGTTCCGACTTTGGCCTCTTCTTTTTGTTTCCAAACACTGTCTGTTAAATCATTTTCATCCCAGTTTTTTCAGGAAAGAGCGTTGCTAAGCCAAAAACTGATAAATCTGAAAAGAACAAGAAGGATAAGAAACCTAAAGAAATGTCTGCTTTAGCGAAAGTTTTCCCCGTACTCCACAAGAACCAAGCAGCCATTAGACAACTTTTGGAAGGAAATACGAGGAAGTTTGAGCAAGCTCGTAAGTCTGATCGCAGAAGTTGCTTATTACTTTTCGACACCAGGTCAGCTCTTTGTCAGCGAGAAACTTGATGAATTGGAAAGAACCAATGCTGTTTTACAAAAAGAGGTAGACGATTTGCAGAAGCTCCTTGTTGAAGCCGAAACTGCCGCAGGAAGTGAATATATTTTTTGTTCTTCTTCTCATTCTGAATTTAAGTCAAACAAGTTGCTGTACCAAAGAAGGAGAAAGAAGCTGTCAAAGCTTCACCCGCTCAGGAGAACGCCGCAGCTCCAACACCCAAGAAAGAGACTGAAAAGAAGAAAGATAACAAGTCGAAGCCGGCCCCAGCAAAGAAAGGAGCTGAAGGTATAATCTAACGTGTTTATTTTTTGTAACTTTTTTCAGCTGCTGTCGACGATGAAATTGATATTGGACGACTAGACCTCCGAGTTGGAAGAATCATTGAATGTGTTAAGCATCCCGATGCTGATGCTCTTTATCTTGAGAAGATTGACGTTGGAGAAGCTGAACCAAGAAACGTTGTTTCAGGTTTAGTAAAATGGGTACCCATAGAACAGGTAGCTGACTATATTTCCTCACTTTTTAACTAACATATGTATTCAGATGCAAAATCGTCTCGTTGTTGTCTTGTGCAATTTGAAGCCTGCCAAAATGAGAGGAGTAGAGTCTCGTGCTATGGTGATGTGTGCTTCATCTCCCGAAAAAGTTAGTTTCTTTTCTTTAAAACACTATATTCGAATCTTTCTAGGTTGAAGTAATGGAAGTTGATTCCTCCGCTGTACCTGGAACCCCTGTTCTCTGCCCACCCTATGTACACAGACCCGATGCCGTTCTCAATCCCAAGAAGAAGATCTGGGAGACTGTTGCTGAAGAGTTGAAGGTATCAGAAGGAGGATTTGCTTCTTGGAAAGGTCAACCTTTGCTCGTGGGAGGATCAACAAAAATGACAGCACCTACTCTCCGAGGTGTTCATGTCAAATAAGACTTGAATTTGGTTTTAAATTATGTTATTATTGGACAACTTTGTTGGGAAGTTAGCTTGTTACTGATTTAATAAATGTTTTTGTTCTTACACCGACCTGTATTCGATACTGGTCCTTCACCAGGCATACCTTCAATCTGATTTTATCCCAGCAAAGCATCCTTCCAGAACAAAATGAAAAAAGAAGGGAAACGCCTCAAAAAAAAAACAAGCAGTAAAACAGCTTTCGAGGATAAACGTTTCACTCATGTTAAATCGGATCCCAAGTTCGCCAACATCAAAGTCGCTGATAGAAAAGTAGGATTTTTGAAGCGTACAGTTGGAGCATTTGTTATTTTATGCAGATTGTTATCGAGAAACGGTTTTCTGGTTTACTTACTGATGAAAAGTTTGCCGATTCTTCCACTGTTGATAAGAGAGGCAAGCCTATCCGGAGGAAAAAGAGTAGTGTAGTTATCCGTCTCTTTTGTAAAAATGTTACTTTTCAGACAATTTAAGCAGTTTATATTCTGTAGAATTGGACGACGAAGAAGAAAAAGATCTAGATTTGAAAGAAGGTTTTGAACTAATACTTGACGTTATCATTTTTGTTATTTAGGTGAAGGCGAAAAAAAGAAAAAGAAGAAGAAGAAAATTGTTGCTGTTGAAAAGACTGAAGAAAGTGATGAATCAGAAAATGACGTTGATGAAAACGATAGTGTAGATGAAGAGGATGACGATGAAACTGATGATGATGATGAGCCCATGATAAAAGTCAGCTACTATTGAGTTTATCTCATTTATTATTGTTCTAGATTGATCTCGCAAGAGGTGAAGGAAATGTTTCCTCATCTGATGATGAAGAGTCTTCGGATGAGTCGGAGTGGGAGGTACCGGACGAAGTTGAACAGCAAATGAATATTGCTTTGTTGGATAGGTTGATTTGGCCTATTCATCGCGAATTTCAAACCATAAACTTTTAGTAATTGTGAACAAGTGGAGTGGGCTAGTAAGCGATTGGCCGCCTGCAACTTAGACTGGGATATAGTCAAAGCGGAGGACATTTATATTCTTGTCAATTCTTTCGTGTATTATATCCTTTTTTTTCGTAGACATGATATGATGTTTTAGACCTGCTGGAGGTGAAGTGGTTAATGTTAGAATCTACTTATCAGATTTTGGAAAAGAAAAACTTGAGATAGAAGATAACTTTGGTCCCCGTCTCGATGTAGAAGCGAAGGAAGACGAAGAGTTGGATGATAAAGATATGTCAGTGTGACTTTTCATCCTTTGGCATAACATTTAAAATTCCAGGAAAGTTCTATGTGCTGTTCGAAAGTATAATATCGAGAAACTGAAGTATTACTATGCGATAATTGAATGTGATTCCGAGGCTTCTGCGACAAGAATTTACGAAAATTGTGATGGAGTTTTGTTCGAGAACACAGGTTTAAAAATGGATCTAAGATTTGTTCCAGATGACATGGATTTCGATGTGAGTTCCGTTGATCACGAAAAGAATATAATTTTCGTTTTTAGGAAGACCGATTGAAAGAACAGCTGGAGAAGAACGATATAAACGTAACAAAGTACAAACCCAAAACTTCTGTAATATTAATAAAATCATAAACATATCATCCCCATTTTCTTTTCAGATGAAAGCAACAGCCACTACTATGACCGGTGATGTTAAATGGGATGATGAAGACTATGAGAGAAAACAATTAGTTCAAGAAGCATTTAAGTAATCGAAGTCCCGTTCTAGAAACAATTTTTGTTGCAGTGATGACTTTGGACGAAACAAGATGTTAGCTGATTCAGATTCCGAAGACGAAACTGCAGTAGAAAACAGGAGGAACGCTCTACTGTCGCTCATCTCAGTTGAACCTAAAGCTGAAAAGTTGAAGGTTTTTCCTTGAGTATTCGTAAGTAAGGCCTTGAATCAATAGATCGAATGGGATGATGATGAGAAAGATGCTAGCGACAGTGATGATAGTGACATCGAAAAAGCTTTGGCCAAACGAGGGCAAGAAAATGACACAAGCGATGACGAAAGCCATACGGAGGCTCTAAAAACAGAGAAAGCTTCTGTGAGTTATAAAGTTGAAAAGTTCTCAAAACAATATTATTTCAGCCTAAGAAGAATGGGTATAAGGCTTACTTGGAGAAAGCGAAGGAAAGAAGAAAGGAGAAGAAACTTCGCATGAGACAAGCCCACTCGGGTGGATTTGTTGCTCAAGAACTGGGAGAGCCAGAAAAAAAGAAGGTAATTATTGTTTCGCTCTTGCCATACATTTCATTTTCCTGCAGAGAGCTCAAACGAGAGCAGACTTGAAGAGCAGCGATTATGGAACCGCAGCTGCTGTATTAGCCGACGATAGATTCAACGCTTTGGTTACCGATAGTGCATTCACAATCGAACAGACAAGCAAACATTCTAAGGTCGTTTCAGTTTTTTTCTTCCGATCTCATGAGAACTAGAGTTTCAGGGATCTAAACTCATAGAGCTACAAGTACAAGCGAAGAAGCATTCCGCCCCTGTAGCCAAGAAAGAGGAATCGTTGGTTGATAGCCTCAAATCGAAGTCTGCCAAGTGGAACGTGAAGAAAAGAAAATAGGATCCTTACATTTTTATCACTTATTGTTTATTGTTGTTGTTGCATGTCATGTTAAATAAATGTACTTGTTTATAAGCTTTAAAATACCTGTGACAAGCGTATGCTGTTTACTAATACTCTACCCGTTGCATGCTGTTTACCGTGGGTTGCGTATTCGGTGCAATTTTTAAAGACGCTTCTCCGCCTGTTTAAATTTGCATTCCTGGTGTATTGCGAACTATTTGTTTCATATTATTTAAATTGTAGAAGTTTTCCACACTCAACCAGCACAATGGGTATGCTTCATACCCTTGAGCTGGAAAATTTCAAAAGTTATAAAGGAAAGCAAATTGTGGGACCGTTTAAGAAATTTACTGCAATTATTGGTCCAAATGGATCAGGTATACATTTCCTGGTTTTCCGTTAAAATCTATCCTTTAAGGAAAGTCAAATTTGATGGATGCAATATGTTTTGTTCTTGGTGAAAAAGCAACAAGTCTCCGTGTAAAAAAGCTTTCGGTAGCTCTTGAAATGAAATTAAAACTAAACAATATTTGAAGGATTTAATTCATGGCGCTCCTGTAGGAAAACCAGTTGCTGCAAAATGCTCTGTTACAATGGCATACGAACATGATAATGGTAAGAGAACTCTCTTCACTCGCATTGTTACAAATAGAGCCGGTAATGAATATAGAATAGACGATAAAGTAGGACGCTTTCATTTTGTTTTTATATGGTTTTTTGTTTACAGAGTGTCACTGTTCAGCAATATAATAGCGAAATGGAGAGTATTCAGATTTTTATCAAAGCCAAAAATTTTTTGGTGTACCAGGTACTTTGACTTGTTACAGCTTTATTTATTTCATATAAAATAGGGAGCCATCGAGTCAGTCGCAATGAAAAATCCCAAGGAAAGAACAGCACTTTTTGAAGAGATATCAAGGTATTTGAACTTCTCGATATGTGCAAAGCATTCATATTTTCCTTTAGGTCTTGTGAATTCGCTGCAGAATATGAACGTTTGAAAGCTGAGATGCTTAAAGCAGAGGATGATGCTCATCACAATATGGACAAAAGAAGGGGTATAGCACAGGTTAGATTTGTAAATTAGCGGATGTCTCAGTGTTTACTATAGGAAAAACGAGTTGCTAAACTAGAAAGAGATGAGGCCGAAAAGTATCAGAATATGAAGGATGAGCTAACTGCCAAGCAGAAATTGCTGTTTCTATTGGAGCTCTACCATTGTGAAAGACTAGCAGCTGATGCCAAAAACGAACTTGAGGAACGTCGGGAGAGAGTTCAAGAGTTTGAGTCCAAAAAGGTATATATTCATAAAAGGAACTAGTCAGCACGTTCATTCTTTTAGGGTGAGACTGATGATCAAGTAACTGTTAGACAGAAAGCTTTGAAAAAAGCTCAAAGAGATCATCAGAAATTAGAGAGAGATGTCGCAGAAAAGGTTTGGAAAATATTGCGTGAATTAAAAGTTTTTTTTGCTCATTCTAGGAAAGAGAAATAACTGTTCAGCGACCTCTTTTTGTTCAAGCAAAGCAAGAAGTGCTTCACGTAAAAAATAAATTGGAGACAGCACAAAAAACCCAAGTTGCTGCTCAGAAAATGGCTCAGAAAAATGATGAACAACTCAGCGCTTTAGATCAACAAGCAAAGTTGGTTTAAAATGAATAGCATTTAATCGTGGGATTTCTACAGAGAACTCGAAAAGAAAAAAATAGATTGTGAATCTGAGCTGAACACGCAGAGTCTCGAATTAGATCTTAATCTTAGTGAGGAACAGGTACTATTACGGGATAAATTTATTTATATCTTAAATTCATCAGTTGAACACGTACGTTGCGCTTAAAACCGAAGCGGGAAAACGCTCTGGTATTATCGACAGAAAATTGAATCATCTTATGCAAGAATATGAAACTGATAAAAGGTTTGGAATATTTTTTTACCTTTTTGAGTTTTGCCTCTAGTGCAATGGCGAACGAACAGAGACGAGCTGTTACGATACAAGAGAAAATTAAGACGAAAGAACAGGAAAAAGAACGTTGCAAGAGACAGGTGATTTTGCGTCGGACGTGTGCTTTATTCTGTACCTTTTCAGATAGAACATCTTCTTGAAACCAGTGAACAGCAAAAGTCTCTACTGAAGGAAGAAAACACCAATTTGGTTCATACTGAACGACAAGTGAAAGACAGTAAAGAACAACTGGAGAAGGTTCACGAATCAAATATATAATTTTTTAAAAACTGAAGAAGTTTAGGTCACGACCGAATTGGACGATGTATCGAAACAACTGTCTGATGCCTCAGGAGATACTGCCGAAAGCGAAAGAGTTCGAAGACGTAACGAAGCTATTGACAACTTGAAGAGAGTTTTCCCAGATAAAGTAAGTATTCTTCAATTCTATGTTAACGTTGTTCGTTTTATCTTAGGTTTATGGGCGTTTGGTCGACTTGTGTCAACCTTCCCATAAGCGGTTCCAGCTAGCCGTCACGAAAGTGTTGCAAAAGAATATGATGAGTATTGTTTGTGATACTGAGGAAACAGCTAGGGAAGCTATTGCTTATCTGAAGGTTTGGAATAAAAGTTTAGTGACTGCTAACACCATCTTTCTAGGAACAAAGATATCCTCCAGAAACCTTCCTACCTTCAAAAGGAATTGAGGTGCAACCAATTAACGAAAAGCTGCGTGAGATACAAAATCCGAAAGGTGTCAAGCTTGTGTATGATGTCATTCAAGTAAGTGCCCGGGTTGTTTAACAGTAAAAAAAATATTTATTAGTGCAATAATTCTGCTGCTCGAAAAGCTCTGCAGTTTGCTTGTGGAAATGCGCTAATTTGTGAAAACGCCGATGATGCCAAGTTTTTGGCGTACGGGCGTGCTGGTGATAGGCATAAATCTGTGGCTTTGGATGGTACGATGTACCAACAGAATGGAATTATTTCTGGAGGAGCAGCTGAACTGAAGCAAAAGGCGAAGAAATGGGATGAAAATGCCATAAGGTTGTAACTCAAACAAGTTAAAGTTAACTCGTGCTGTACAGACGATTACGTGAACGTCGTAATGTTCTTCAAGATGAATGTAACACTCTTCATAGAACTCGTAGGAAGGAATTAGACGTAGAAATGTTGAGGTATTTGTTTTTCATTTTGATATGTAGTTAGATTGAATTTAAAGGAACAAAATATGCTCTATTGAGTCTCGACTTAAAAATACGCAAAAGGAGAGAGAACGTCTCGAGCATGAAGCTTTGCAGCAAATTGCGAATGAAATGGAAGTTCTTCAGTGCGAGCTGTCAAACGTTCAGGTGAATAATATATTTCGAGATTTGATAACTTATATTTTCACTTTTAGCCCAGAATAAATGAAATCGAATCTAAAATGAGGCTCCGTGAGAGAGACATCAAAGCAATGCAAGAGCAAAGTTATGCCTGTGCTGATGAAGTATGTTTGAGTTGCAAAACAGCAGATGGTTATATCAATGTATTGTAGGTGTTTGCTTCCTTCTGTGAGAAGATCGGTATAAACAATATTCGAGAGTATGAAGAGAAAGAGCTGAGGTAAGCTGTTCCATGTTTAAATTGAAGTTATCATTCATAACAGATTCCATCAAGAACGTAAGGACAAGCTTAGCGAGTTTGATAATGAATTGGATCGTATACGTAATGAGATTGAGTATCTCCGATCCGAAGATAAGAACAGAAAGGCTAATCAGGAAATCGATAAAGTTAAAAAATTGGAAAAAGACTTGGAACAACTGAAAAAGAAGGAGGCGAAGGAAGAAAAAATTCTTTCGAAACTGGAAAAAGAAGCGGAGGACCTCAAGGTTTAGTTTGCAGTTTTATGAACAATGTAACGATTATGTTTTCAGCAAAAATCAAGTGGCCAGAAGACAAATTTAGAAGCGTTAGAAGCTGAATTAACCATAGCTAAAAAGGAAGCGCAGGTGGACTTGTTAACTACTGCGTTAATTGAGAAAATTTTCTTATAGCTTGCCCATCGAGAAGTAACTACTGCTGAAAAAGCTGTTTTAGCATCTGAATCTGTCATAGGAAGAAAATTATCAGAACGGCATCAACTACTTCATTCAGCGAAAATAAATCAGGTTCATTTACCACTTCTTGCTGGAAGTCTCGCAGAAGTTGATGCTGATGATGAAGATGGTTTATTCTTTTTCATCTGAAGATTCTGATACTACTCATTTGCAGAAGATGGCTCACAGCCAACATCCACTGCCACAATATCCCAAGAGCAAATCGATAGAGAAGCTAGGATCAAAATTAATTATAGAACTCTCAGTGAAGATTTGAAAAATGTGAGTTGTATAGTTTTGCTGATGTGCAGTCTCTCCCTTTAGATTGAAGATGAGGATGAAGTCCGAAAACAGGTCGAGAAGTTCAACCAAGATATTGCTGAATCTCAAGCTGTTATTTCTCGCCTGAGTGCCCCTAATATGCGAGCAAACCAAAGGTGCATTCTTTCGATTCAGATATATACAATTTGTTTCTTTCAGAATGGAAGAAGTCAGGGAGAGAGAGGCTGAAACTTCGGAAGAATGTGAAGCGGCTCGTAGGAAAGCTAGACGTCTGAGACAAATGTTTGAAAAAGTGAAAACTGACCGTTATCGACGCTTCCAAGAATGTTTCGAACCTGTCACTCAGAAAATAGATGAGATTTATAAGGTTAGTTTCTTTATGATTCGTTCAGTATTTTATTATAATGTAGGCTTTATCTCGAAACGCCAGTGCTCAAGCGTTCTTAGGTGCTGATAATATGGAGGAGCCGTATTTAGAAGGAATTCAGGTTTCGTTTCAAGCAATATTAATTTTCGCAATGATACTTTAGTATAATTGTGTTGCTCCTGGTAAAAGGTTCCGACCTATGGACAATCTTTCTGGTGGTGAAAAAACCGTCGCTGCTTTAGCTTTGCTATTTGCTATACACGGACGAAATCCAGCTCCTTTCTTCGTATTAGATGAGATTGATGCTGCTTTAGATAATACTAATATAGGAAAGGTTAGCTCATATTTTCCGTTCTGAATACATGATGATTGTCCAGGTCGCATCCTTCATCTACGATCACGCCAAAGATACTATGCAAGTAATTGTCATTTCACTTAAAGAAGAGTTTTATAACAAGGTGAAAACTCTTAAAGTTTTGTCTTATGTAGTTCATTTACAGGCGGATGCTTTAATTGGGGTTTATCCTCATCCCTCAAACTGTACAGTTTCTGGAGTTTTGTCCTTCGATCTCACACCTTTCAAGCAAACTGGTTTGAATGAGTCATCCGTAGATGTCAGCTTTTCAGCAACTTAACATTATATCTGTGTGCTCTAACAATTATGTATTTTTTCACGCAGGCTTGTATATTTCGTCCTATATTCCCGTTTTATGCCGGTAATATGATACTCACTTTAATTATCTCGAGTTAACTACTTCTATTGTCACAAAATTATTGAATGTTTCTCTTTGAAACAACATCCTGTACTATTCTTAATCGTTAGCACTTACTCTATGTTAATAATTAAAATATGAAGTTTTTACTGTAGGTTTCTGTACCTAGAGAGTTTCCAACTCCGTTCAATTATTTGTCTTGTTGAAGTTTTTTTTGTCATAAATGCTCTCGTTTCTATAGATGTCGACTTACTGGCTTAAGAACTTTCTTGGAATTCGTCAGTCTGATTTCGAACTGTTGAAAATTCCTAATCCGGGTGCTGAATTTTGTATCCATGTTGCCTTCCGCTCCATCCAAGTAAAACGCTCTCTTGCATTTAAGAAAAATGTTTTCTTTATAGACTGGTGCTGTTCTTGGCTCAATTTTTGGTCCAATAACCGCGCAGATGTGTTCAAACAAGATTGAGACACCAAAAACTTTAACGTGAATTTTTGATTTCCGAGTTATAATCTCAATCCCTTCTTTAGTAAATCATTCGTGGATGGTGGAATCAATGGAGCTATAGCTGGTGCAATACTTGCTCCCATATTGACATACATTTCCCTCCGCAACATGAACTCTGTCCAACTTTACGACAAGTGTTATCGAGCAAGGTGAGCCAAAAATGGCTGAATGAGCTCATTTTATGCTGCAGATTCGATCGAACTCAATTAATGCAAGATAGAACTAGCTTTTTGTTCGCAACTGTGGGATGTTTGTCAGGCGGAAGTGTTGGATTCGTTGTAGGGTTAGACCTATCCATGCTTCTTACCAATGTTCTTGATAAAACTTGGAAGTAGGATGTTTGCTTTTCAGCTTACATAGTGATAAAAGAAGATATTGTTGAAGTATTGAACAGAATGTACATAAATTTATAGTAGAAATCATTAATTTCGTTTTTTTTTACGATTTAGAGTGAAAAAGCTAAAACTGAAGGATGTTGTTCGCTTTACCTCGGGTGCGCTGTGGTTCCTCCGATTGGATGACGAGTTCCTGTGGTTACATTATAAAATTAAGTACTAAGTATTAGTTTCCTCTACCTTGGGTCGAAACGACGAGGCTGAAATGTCTGACAAGGTGGAAAAATGCGTATGGGTAACACTGTAGGACGAGCTGGCGGCTAAAAGAAAGTAAAAAAAATAGAAAAACGGGATTTCTCATACAGCAGGCCTGACGTCATTAGGTATCGGACAGAGATGATCATTTTCTATTTCTTCATAAATATGTGAATGCAACAAGGATGGCTTTTTCTTCAAAATAGATCTGTGAAATATCTACATGTTCATGAAGACAGGATCAAAAAAACCTTGGTTTTAATCCTTTCATCGGAAGCACATCCTGGGTTTTCGAGAGTTGTTCGTTGAAGTATATTTTACTAGAATCATCGGGTTCTTTGATGAGAAACTTTTTTCTCTTCAATGTATTATCGGGAGATGAACTGAAGAAAACATTCTCCTGCGCCAGATGTGTTGTTGTCCCCAAACCTCGATTCGTAATTCATTTGCTGAACTTCCAAATCATCGAACAGTTCTTCCAAATCATAATGATCCGAACCCGATTTCGCTAGACCGATGGTAGATGCTGCATAAATCTTGAAAACTCTTTTGTTTGTATTGAAAGAACTAAGCGAATAACCGATTCTTCACTGTCACTTCTCCCAAGAGCATTATTACAAACATACGATTCTCCTTGAATAGTACTGATTTCATCGTCTGCCGAACATATATCGTAATGCTGAACAGAGCTTATATTCGATACATTTCATGTTAAAATAAAAATCTGTCGTACTTACCGAGTCGTAAAAAGAGCCGTCTTGGGTGAATAAGCTTCGGGAACTGCAGGATACTGAAGGTGAGTTTTCATAGTCAAACTGAAAGCGAATGCGGAAGACAATTAAAAAATGAATAAAAAACCTCCGAGTGTGGGATTTCTTGCAAGTAGGAACAGGAAGCTAATGAACCATAAGCGGAAGACGGTCGAAGAATAAACTGTGACCGTGTGAAGGACTGATCAGAAGAAGTAGAGAAGTAACCCAATGAGTCAGAATCATAACTGAAGGATTAAAGGTTAACAAAAGCTCAGATCAAGCTGTGATAGAGAACTTACTGCCTTGACTTGAAATGCAACGCTGCTTTCAATCGGTTCATAATAAGCGATGTTATATTAAAATATTTAGTTTAAAAGTTTAAAAATAATAAGAATTTCGAAATCTGTTGGGATTCAATACATACATTGGACTAATCAAAATCTCAAATGTGAGAGCTGAAGTCTGAGCAAACAGTTCATGGCGTAGACGATGAGATGACAGATGCCATGACGACAGATGATTTCACTGCGACACGTTGAAATTGGCGTAAAAATCAGGAAAATTTGTCTACCTATCATTTCCGAATTTTAGACAAACAACGATTTCCTAAGTTTTCGCACTTTAAAAAAAAACCACTGACAACAAGGCTTAGCTGTCGCCAAGAAGAATCGACAATTGACAATTTGATTGAAATTGAGTTTTATGGCTTCTGACCTGATTACTCCGCACAACAGTGTCTGAACCACATGTGATCCTTGTATCTGAAACTCATTTTTCGATTCCTCCATGGTCCGAGTTCTTTTTCAGTCCCTAACGATTCTCCGATAAAATACAAAAGTTTCTTCCTTCCCCAGACATTTAAAGCTAACTGTAGGTTTGATGAAAACCCTATTTGGTAATAGAAAAGATATAAACGACAAATCAAACTTGAACTGATGATGTTTCGGTACAAAACTTTCTTATAAAACTTCTTTATCATTAATAAATTTAAAGCTTTCATCGAAGGCTTAGTTATCTACTCATGTGTGGCTCTATCACGGGAACGCTCGGATTGTAATGTCTATAAATTCGCTTGATGGTCAATCATTCTCCTAAAAAGGTCTAGTTTTTAATATTTCAAAATGGATTCTCTTAAGCTTAAGCAATCTGCTATCTTGAATCTCGACCATTCAACTAAGCCTTCTCGTTCACCTCTATCAGATAAGAAGAACCCTGTTCGTAAAACCGGATCAATTTCGTGAGTACACGTCATTGATGTGATTGGTCAGCTTAATCCGTAAGGAAACATTTCTTCGAGAGAACAATTCCGAAGTTCTGAATTTTTTTCGAGTAAATTTATGGCTTTAAGACCGGAAGTATCAAAATAATATAAAACGTGCGAAATCCCCGAACGCATTGCACCCCACATCTTCCCGAAGAAGGCGATTGAAAAAGAATTATTAATGGAAACAGGCAACATGTGAGGAAACGAATCTAGCATGAGGATTGTCAACCTATTTATTTGAACAAAGTTTTCATTAAAGAAAAAAAACAGCGGTGTGATATTTGTGAGTCATCCATTGGATGTCCTTCTCAGTCTGATCAACAGTTTCTGTATCGAAATAAGATTTCAACACTCCGAGGAGAAATAAAACGGAGTTACACACCAAACTCAATAAAGGAGATTTCTTAGAGAAAATCCATTTATAGTAATGAATGAATCGGAATTGTATAAAACTCAGGATAATTTCTTGACTCTCTTTTGTAAACGAAGTTGCAATGGATGCGATAAACAAGAAAGTGACGTTAAAACTCAAATTCATTTTTTATTCGCAAATAGAACTGTTTATGAAAAGGTAAAAAGATGTTTCATGTTTCCATTTTCTTTTCTTTTGTAAGTTTCTTTCACTTCTCATTGATTATACTATACGGAATAATGCTAATCAATTTCGATCCTGATTTTTGAAATTTTGCTTAATAATCCAGATATCAGTTGATCGACTTTTGTTCTTGGAGTTCTTCTCTGACCAAGAACTTGCTTGAAAACGTGACGAAAGAAGACTGATAGACAGAGGTAGAAAAGGGAGAAAGAAAAATAGAAGATATGATGTGAAGAGTTTAAGCAAGATTCATTTAATATATGATGATCCTGTAGATTCCGAGATGCGATAAAATTGTATGTGAGTGGATGAGTTTTGAAACACAGAGAAACGTAGTATTTTGAAGAATTTCCTCTCCTTACAACCCTACGGCGACATCCGCCCTGTCTCTCATATCTCTCCGCTATGAATATTCTTCATTAGCTGAGGCTTTTTTTTTGATCTTCATTTCCCATACTCCAATCAAGACGTGATTCCAAATCGTATTCCATCATAGTTTATTCGTGAACCCGGTGGCCGCTTCTCTCTATATCCTATAGTATTATATTCTAACACAGCTTATCCTCTGTTATAGATTCATGTACAATATGCGAGTAATATATGTTGTTTTATTTTTTTTGTGCTTTTGTGATCTTTCTAATACGTGTATGAGAACTGATCCTGGAGAACCAGAAACAACAGTTGTATGTTTCAAAACGTAATTTCGTTTATGAAGAATTCATTTTAGGCTCCTGTTACAACTACATCATCTACTACCGAAGCACCAGGTAACTGAGCTTTTTAATAGCTTTAAGGCTTCTTCTATCTCTCTTTTACCATTATTCAACAAGTTTCTCTTATTTTTCAGGAGAAACGACAACATTAGGTGAGCTTTTAACGCTTTTCTTTGACTTTTTTTTTTACTAAAACGATAATCGACTAATACTTCTAATCTACACTGTTATCTTTTCTTTGACATTGACTAACTTCACACCTGTACTATGAAAATAATAACCCATCAGGTTTTTTTTTCTATAAAACAGACGTTTTTCCATGATTTATTCTACGAATGACCATGTTTATATCTATCCATCAACTGACATCACGACGATCTTTACAAACACTGCTCACCACGAGCACAGAAACCCCTTGCAATCGCTTTTGTTAACCAGAATAACTGAGAGTACCCATTATGTTATCTACATCTAGCTCAAAGTTCACTGTACTCACTCACTACCTTCTTACAACTCCGGAGTCCACCATTTGGCTTTACATACAACACGATGATAATGAACTAAACTACTCATTTCACAGCTTCAACAATACCACCAGTACCGTTTGATCCAACTAAAACAACACGACCGTCACCGAGCTTAAAGCTAGTACATCGAACACTCCCCCTCATAAGACCGGCTACAACTGATAGTTACACAACAAATTTGTAATGGTCTTTACTGTCAAAGCCAAAAAACCGGGCCGCGTGCCGAAGAATAGTGATCGCCCTACACGGAGCAGTACTAGTACATGGACAGATCGCTTGAAACACCGGAGAAACAAGGCTCTTTTCAAGCAGTAAAGGAAGATCACATACTAATCAAAAGAAGTACTCATATTCACAACTCATTGAAAGACCAAAGGAATATTTACAGCGACTTCCGATTACTTTAGAAACAACGATAACCAGCATTTGATTGTAATTCAGTTTCTCCCAACTAGATAAACAAGCCATACACCTGGAAATTGAAAATTATTGCCTTTCCAAAGAATGAAAGTCTTGGTTCTCTAGCAGGGAATTTGACGATATTTTCCTCAAATCTAACAAGTTCTACAGCAATAAAGTCCACATAAAGCACTTCATCCACACTGACAATAACTAGTACTACAGCACCTGAAGCCACTACTAGCCAAACACCACCCGAATTAACGACAATCATTGCTCCGGAGTCCACCACAACGCAAACTCAAGAAACAACTACTCTCACAGAAACTACCACTGCGCTTGACACTACCACAGAAATTGTTACAACAACACAAATCGTCACGACTACAGTCCCAGACACAACCACAGTTCAAGAGACAACAACTATCGCTTCGACAACCACTGTAGCAGAAACAACAACAGTTCAAGAAACGACGACAGTGGGCAAGTTCATTTTAGCATCAAACTTTCCACATTTATTTACAGAATAATCATATCATAATATTAAAATACAGGAGAGATCTGCCTGACTTTCTTTCTATTTTCGAAACTTTCCTAATGCACATAACTTTTCTTCTTTCCTAAAACAAAAATAAGCACACCACGAGCTTCTCTCACGTTCATTTTTCTACTAAAAGAAATGGCTAATCGTTCTTCGAGAATAATATTCACTTTACAATTAACCTCGACTACTTTCTAATTACTGTAATTTTGTTGTTGTTTTAGCTTGCGGGGGTTGTTCATTGGATACTATTTCCTTGGATAATCCTGGAAACTCTTGGAACACTGATCCTGTACCAACGTAATGAGCTCAGACTATCTCCTTTGATATCTTCTTATCATTTTAGCCTTGACTGTGAAACACTCACTGTCACTTGTAACTCACAAACTGGTTACTTCGCTTCTATGCAGGTAATCTGAATACGGAAGACGAAATACTTATCATCTTATTGAAGTTCAACAACCGAATTGGAGGACCAGGTAGTGGACAACACGATCCAACAGTAAACGCCATGCTTGACTGTGTCGATGGAAATTGGGTATACATGGCAGGCACAGATTTCGCATTGTATAGATATAATATAACATCAACTATTATAATCAATTTTGCAGAATAGTAACGAATGTGAATTGCCAAGAAGCTGTATTACCGGACCAAAATGGATAATGCTTGATGTGGATTACTCTCTTCTGGCTATGTTGTTGTTGAAAAGAGAGATTCAACTAACTAATATTATTTATAATCTTTAATTAATTATTTATATATACTATTATTTATCCAATCCTGGCACAAATTGCCTGTGTTTGGGTACATCTGATTCATTCTATGAATAAAGTTTGTGGATGAACTTCCAACTCTAGATACTCCTTTGAGAAAGGTCTGTAGAGAAGATTAATCGGAAAGTACTCGAGTAATCCTCACTTTAGTCTCCTGATCAGTAATATGTCTTTTGAATCCACGATGGACATTGAAAACATGTGAAAGTACATAAAAGCGATGTCCAGCTCTGCACATCTCATAAACCTTAAATGGCATTGAAGTTTTCTATAAAGAACAATCAAAAATTTATGAACACAGCTTACCAAAGCTTGATGATCTCGATGCCTCGTGGGTATATCTTCGTCATGCAAAGGATCCTCTTTTCTCAGAACAATTTGAGGCTCCCAGTTACTATTTCTGAAGTGACAAGATCTAGCCAGAAGGAAAAATAGTTATAACATACTTATAGTCCGTTTGAAAGGCTTTTAAACGATTTGTCGATAAGGAATATTTGAACCACTCATCTAAACCTTCTATTGAATGTCCTTCTGGGAAATACAAATTATGAAACTCGATTGCTCTGTAAGGTATACAATAATTTCATAAAATTTGGATGTTATTTACGTTCCGTTGCTGTACATGCTGTACAACTCATTAATATTCTTTGGATAATCCATACTGCTTTCAATTTCAAAGCGTCTAAACGTTACGGTGTTGGAGCTCCGCGAGAGTTACAACCTTATAATAAACGCTACATGCCTCCTTTTAACATTCAACATAGGAAAAACCAATTGTGCGAAACTTCGCACGAAAATCATTTCAATATCGGAGAGTATGGAAATAGGAGATGGAGAAGCCTTTCGAGCAATGTTTCTCATCACGTTTATCGGATAAACTTGTTCGCTCATGGGGAGCGAATTCAGGAATTGCAAGACTGAAAACGAGTCCACACTTACTATTTGAGAAATTACAGAAACCATATAAAACATTTTGATTTCGGTATTTCGGGTTCATGAAGGTATTAGAAGAAAAAATACGAAAAGAAATAGAGAATTACCATTTAATCTGTTGTAATTTCTGCAACTAACTCGCTTCCTCTTGAAACCAAGACAATTGTTCTCAAAAAAAGACCTTAATAATACAAAATGAGAATCGAACTGTGATCTGCACTAACCTTCTCCAAACCAAATGAATATAAACGTTCCTCAGTTTGTCTTTTTCACATTCGTATATGTTTTTAATGAAGTTTATTGTATTTTGAATATCTGTCTCTATGTAAATGCTCAAAGAAATTAAGCCGTCGAAGGTTTCTATCTTGAACCCTGACTTCTAAAGCTTTCATATGATTTTCTTAAAACCTGCTCGAATATATTATGAAGGAAATGAATGGAAGTATGAGTTGCTAATCCAAGAGCCATTGGTTTCCTGTAATACTGCATCAGATTCGTCTAATCACAAAGTATATGTACAAGCTACTTGACTGAGAGAAGTTTTCAATAATACAGAAGTTCTTGTACGAATAACTATAAAGCCTTTCTTCGCCCAAGTATGTGTTAGTGATGAGCCAAAAGATGAAAAGTATGGAGGATACACCCAAACATCTATCAGATAATCTGAAAAAGATATTCTAAACTGAATAGGTGATATATGCCATAGTTGCAATGAGTTTGCGTGACATGAAAACAAGTCATCAGGATGAATCCTGTTTTCAAAAGTTGTCCAGAAGATCATTCAAAATAATGTTTTTTATTGATCTAACAACTCTATCGTACTGTTTCTTTTTGAAAATAATCAAAATTGCCTCAAATTTGATTGTTTTCATCGTATGCTTACCTCATTCACTTCGCAAAAAAACGAAAGAAGAAATAGAAATAGGATGTTTGGAAGAAAGGGTCTATGCTCACAACCAACCAAGCACATACGAGAATTCTTTTCCTTCACTACATTGAATATATTCATAAAGCTTTTTCACTTTAAAACCTTTTGTTTCAGCTTATATGTTCCTTCTAATGATTCGTATAACCTTTGAGAATATTAAAGTAAACCTGCACACAGGAAAATACAAATCTACGAATCTGTTTTGCTGAGCATTTCCCGGAGTATTTTTCTTGCAAGCCAGTTCTTCATAAGATAATGTGTTTGATATATCACATGAATCCTTGTTTATTCTTCCAACGAACAACCATTCTATGAGCTTTCGTTTCAATTCCAACACTTTTCGTTCCTACAGACATCTTTCTTCGACGATCTCACTCTAATTCATCCATACACCACCCAGCATTTCTCGTACGTGCCTCAATTCATTTTCATTTTAATCAGAATGTATTGAGATGATCGGTCGGTCAGTTTTCACCTCTTATGAACCTAGGCAGTAATTGTCGCATAGAAACACTTTTCTCGATCAAATACGTTCTTTTGTAGTTTATTTTTTTAATACCTGGCTCTCCCATGACCACTTTTGTAATCTCTTCTAGTTCCAATAGCAATCTTCTTCAATTTTTGTACGATTTCATCGAAAATCACAAAACTAATTTCTCCGAGTATTAAGAAAGTATGTTTGCTATTCAATCTTTTGTTCAATGTTTTTCTTTATTAGTCTGTTACGTGAAGTCTTTAATTCTTCCTGTAGCTTTAGGTCATGGATATGACTATTTCTGGTTTATGTTTTACAATATCTACATGATCTCTCTTTCATTCTTTTCCACACTCTCATATTCATATATTCTCTCTCTTGTTTCATGTGTTTCCGGGGGTTACCAAACTAAGCAACTATTTTCATTTGATGCATATCTTTCCTTTCTCACATTTCCATTGCAACCCATTATAGATGAGGCGACCTTTTGATTATCCTTTGTCAAATACTTTCAACCATTTACTAGAAGAAGAGAAGGTTTATTCCCTCCCTAGTTCATCAATTTTTCTGTTCGAACCATGTTCGTAACCATTGTCATGAGGGATATTTGCCCATTAGGATTGTTTTGTTAGACTTTCCTCCATCACTCTTCTTTTCCTGATGCTTTTTGTATTTCTTAAAACTCTTTTATCATGCTTCCTACCTCTCACTAGTTCTCTATTTCTCTCTCTGAAATTAAGAGAGATCATAAAAGCTTTCCTCTGACAGATCACTTTGTTATGTTTTTTATCATTTTGACCCGCAAAAAAGTGAATCTGGGACTGTGTTTTTCGAAGAGTTTAAAGACAATGAGAAAGTGAAAAGAGGCAAAAAGAAAGCCGGCCGTGCCGTTCATCTTGACAGTCTTTATTCCAGTTTATCATCAACAGTCTTAAGCTTGCTTGCTTTTATCGTATCAGGTTTCTTCTCATTCTCTCGCAGCTTCCTTTAATGCTTTCATCTATTTTTTATCTTTCCCCTCTCTCAGCTTATCTTACTCACTCATAGTCACAAGCGTTCTTCAATGTTTGTAAAGCAAAAATAACTTGAATAAGTCTATTTTTTCTTTAAACCCATCCTAGAGTACAGAGAATAATAGAAAAGAAATCTAATCAAATACCTCGTTTGAGCAATTCACCTCTTTTCGAAATAGTTCGCAGTGTGCCTCTGTCAGATGTTGTTGCATCATTCTTTGAAACATCAAGTACTAACTCTTCTAACTAGATCCATTTCAGTTTATTATTTGTCTTGACCATAGTCAAGCACACACACACTCCTCTCTTTTATCAACTCCATCGCGACTTATCACAGATTCCCGAAGGAAAACGTTTGAGATATGCCGCACGTCGCTCGAGGTTTTACTCAATCAAGTTATAATTCTTTAACTACTAGATAATTGTTCTAGCACTACTATTGGGTTCAATCTCCACTGGCCTTGTTTCACTTCTATCATTAGCTGGTGCTTTTATAGTTCCTCTTCTGAGAGGTCCTTCCAAAAATAGGTAGGTTTTATACTTCCTTCATAATTTCAGAATATTTTCGGTTCATTTTTTCTTTACAGATGGATGCACTTCTTCATATCCATGGCTGTTGCAACATTAAGTTCCGATGCCCTTCTGCATATCATTCCCCAAGTATGTTTTTTCTTGTTTTCATTGAAATGCTTTTGCTTTTCTCAGATTTTGGGATTGCATAATCACTCAAGCGAAACGGGACATTTGAACACTAGTAGTGTCGGCGATGCTCATCAGGATCATTCCCATCAACATCATAGCCATCAACATCATCATCATTCCCATAACTCGAGCCATTCAATTGAAGTAATTTTTTTAATAATGAAGATAATTAAACCGCGTTTTTCAACAGGAACATGATTCTGCAAATGATGAGCCACATCATCTTCATCAACATTCACATGAGCATTCCCATGATCACTCTCATGATCATGTATGTTTTAGCATATTTTTAGACATAGAATAAACAATTCTTCATTTAAATGAGAGAAAACATAAAAAGTTTCTATGTTTAGGTTGATCTATGGACCATAACTGAAGACAGATCTATCCTTATGTATCTGTCTCTCATCATGATTGCTGTTTACCTTCTCTATTTAATGGAGTTCATAGTTTACAACAGAAAAAAAACTCATCGGGTATGTCTTATTCTATCTAAGGATCATTATCTGTATCCAGTGTAAAATACCTGAAGGACACAGCATCGCTGGTAAAGAAATTTTCGAGGATAGTGAATCTTCCCTAAGCGACTCAAGGTAAATGGCCTCATACATCTACACTTCACATACTAGTTCCGAAAATCTATCTTTTTGTCTAATTTGCAGAGTTTCATCCTGTCAAAAAAGTGATATATCAACTGATGATGAAGAAAATGCTGAACAAACAGCGTATTGTTGCGGATTGAAGGTAAACTTCTGCTCAATTCTGTTATCAGTTCGTTTTCTTGATGCAGAGTCGAGCTGTCGTAATTTTGTTGGGAGATGGAATTCATAATTTGGTTGACGGAGTTGCTATCGGAGCTTCATATCTAGCTTCTACCCAATTAGGCATTATAACAACTATTGCTGTTATATGTCACGAACTGCCACATGAACTTGGTATGTTTGAGTAGGAGCAAAGTACTTTATTCTATTTGTCATTCAGGTGATCTGGCTGTCTTGTTAGATTCGGGATTAAGCATGTGGAAAGCATTGGCCCTGAACCTTCTGTCCGCTTTGACAGCTTTTGTTGGGTTATATGGTAGTATTGCTTTAGGTGATCATTGCTGACTCTTTTTAATTCTAATAAGAGAGTCATGAATTACAGGATATAATGCGGAAGCTGAAAAAATGTTATTGGCTCTCACAGCTGGAATGTTCTTGTATGTCGCCTGGATTGATATGGTGATAATGCTATTACATTTAAGTATTATGTTGATCTTTCCTTTTCAGTTGGCCCATTTGAAACATGATGGTGTTCATCGTGATCATTGGCTCGTTATCTGTACTCTACAATCATTTGGCTTTTTCATAGGCTTTTCCATGGTGTTCAGCTTAGGTTGGCTAGAACATGATCTTTTCCATTAAACTTCGGTGATTTTTGATTTTCTGTGATTATTGTTTTATGAAATATCACATTCCCATATTGAATTCATATCAATTATATCATATCTTGTAATTTCACTTTAATTAACATTTATATTAATATGCATATACATACATGTTTCTTGAAACTTTAATTTATTAAGCTTTATACATATTTGTAGAGAGTGCTATGTCACACTCTCCATCTCTATACCATCATCTCCTTTTGTACCTGTGAGTATTTTTTTTGAAAGAAAATGTTTTTCATAGTTTTATTAACAAATAAATAATATTCATAAAAATCTTGCACATTGTTTGAAAACAGAAAGTTATTTTAACACACAGACGCACACGAGCGCACAGCAAGTTCTTATTCTCACCTTTCTCCCTCTCCCTCTGGCTCTATGTATCGTTCAAAATAGAAGCAATTAAAATAGTTTTCTCATTTTAAAAGAGCCGTTTTCAGTTTATACTACAAAACTGCTGCTTGGTTCAAGACGTAACTTACAACATGTAGATCGTTTGAAGAAGGAACAGAACTCGCGATTTTCAGAAATTGACCGAAATTAACATATACTAATTAGGAAGTTAATTAGTTTTGCCTAATCAAGTTCCGTACTTCGTTCCTTTTTTTCTGGGTGAAGGTCTGGGCAGGAGTGAGTGTGTGAGAGGAAGAGAAATAGATATGAAGACGGCAGCATGTTTTGAGAATTTGAACTCAGGTTCAGTCTACACAGCAAAGAGACAACTGAAGATTCTCAGTAAAACCTCCGTTGGAGAAAGCATGCAGGAGCAGCCAACTAAAACATCCGGCAAGTATCTCGGTGAAATTGGCGTTTCAATTCCACACAAGAAAGTGATCAACGTGGTCAGCAGAGTTATATAGAAAATCACAGAAGTTGGAAGATATTGTGCAGCAAAGAATAAATTAAAAATAGAAGATGAATAGAATTAGGAAAAACGCGAAAGAAAATTTGAACGAAATTAGAAACCCAAAATTACTTTGTTTATGAAATATTTCATACCAAATATCATCCAATTAAAGTGAAACATACATTCTAATGCATTTCCTATTTATTAAGACAGAGTATCTTTGAGATTATTCGGCGTAAGTCTATCCCAAAACATCTGAACATCGCATTAAGTATATGTAGATAATGCAACCCATATCGCTTATATATATGATTCACACTAAAAGCTTTGTTGGAATAGCTAACGTGAATGACCACCAGACGGTTCAAGGTTTCTATTGTGAAGCTGCAATACAATCCTTCCTTCTTCTTCTTTCTTATTCCTTAAATGCATATTCTTCAAATCTAACAGAATAGAATAACTGAGCTTTGCCATTTGTGATGGTGTCAGAGAATTCTGTATTCGACAAATGGAGAAAGCAAAACTTTTTTTCTTCCCTTTTCATCGTTTTCATTCTGCTCTTTTCAATTTCTTCCCATGCGAGATTTTTTTTTATCTTTTCCTAATAGCAATTTACATAAAGCAATGTAAACTCCTCCCATCCACATCACTCCCCTTTTTCCTTTTTATTTTTTTAATTTCTACATCTGTCGCTGTCTTTCCTCCTACATCCAAAACGTTTTCGGCAACTTGTCTCTGATAAAGGCATATGAAACGTCTGGAAATGAGAGAAAGGGAGTGAGCTTCCTTGTATAAGCCCATTTCATTATTTTCCATACTAAGAAACACTTTTTTCGACCTCAAACCTTCTTTTCATGTTTGAATATCTGACACTTGGATTGGATAACCCTATGCTATACTCGTTTCAGCATCTGTTAAAGCCATCTAAGAGCCAATATTCTTCTCTCTCCTAACGTTTTTTGGTGCCATACATGTGAAAGATTGAAATATGCTTTCAGAATGATCTTCCTACAAGTGGAGACAGCTCTTCATTGCTTATCCAATTCTAAAACGGATCGTCCATGATATCATGACACTTTCTTTCAGAATTAAGAACGAGAAGAGTTTCATTTTTTCTATTTCCTTCTTTTTTTGTTGAAAAACTACTTGTGTATAAGAAACTCTCATGAGATAAGAAATGAGAGATGATATTCTCTTTTCAGTTTAAGGAGATATCTTCTAGAATGTTTGTTTTCCATCCACGTCCGTACGGTTAAGTCAGTTCGTACCACGTACATCTGCGACTAAGTCACTTTATAAATATTAGTTAAATAACTTTCAGCTAAACATGAAAAAAAATTTTTTTCTTATAATTAAAGATGTTAGCAGACAGATCATATGACGTTCATGTCCTACCCCAGAATCTACGAAACAAAAAAAGTTCGTCGATAATTAGCGCTGATTGCCAGCTTGCTACAACCAATTTTCAAACTTATAACACTAAACATAATAATTAAACGATTCACAGAAAAATTAAACTTTGTCCGCGAAGCCACCCTTTATCTCGGATACCGAATGGTCTCAAAACTAATCTGAATGTTTTCCTTCCTACTTTCAAGAAAACTGTAAAGTTTTCAACTTTTTTCAAATCAACTGAATGTTTTTAATGCATTAACTCATTAATGTTTTGACTGAGAATGCTTTTAATTGAAGATCTTCCTCCCCCACCCTCTCTTTCTTTTTCTTCTCCCCCTCCCTATTCCATCTATACCTTCTATCGCTCACCTTCCCTCTCTTCTCCTAATTACCTTCTACCCTTGCTCTTTCACTCTCCCTCGCTCTTTTGCTTCTCTGACTGTGTCCATATATCTTCAAACCCATCCTTCTTCACAAGAATGATTTTTAGAATATCATTCAACATTTTTTTCTTTATTAACAAAAATACATTCGCTCAATATTCTCCTGAAAAACACATGGGATTCTCACGTATTACGTAGAAACTCACGTAGAGACTAAACTTCATTTTGCATAGTTTTGACGCAAGAGAGCGGTTGTATCAGAGAAAAGAGTAGTTTTAATCAAATTATTATCTTTTTCTTTGCTTTTTTTTTGCTTTTTTTCTCTTTGTCTATTCGAAAAAAGAATGAAGAGAAAGAGAGAGAGAGAAAGAAAAAAGCTGAAAATGAGAAATGGAGCCCAGGCGCGGTATGAAACACATATGACAAGACGAAAAAACCGATTGAGGCTTACCATTTAGCTGTATAAGACAAGCTAAAATGTAAGTTAATTTTGGTCATTGAACTCATATGGTATCTTCATGTTTACTGCTTCTTCTCATTTATCATGGTGACGTTAAAAGATGAGACTCATTCATGTTTTTGTGAACGATAGTCTCGTATTTATTATTTATTTTTGACTAATTTTCATTTGGAGTATCTTTTCATAGATTTCGATGACGCATTCTTCAATCTAAATACATCATGTCTCCGACTTGAATCGGAGAAAAAAAATTGACTTTCAACTCATTTTTCAATAGTCAACTATCACTGACGTCTTCTCGTATACGTCAACGTCGATGTCGTCGTCTTACGAATCACATTTTTAGGGCGGACGGAATCTCCTACTTGCTAATTAGCTTACATATACTGGTCTTTCACTTGCTCTGACATTGGTTTCCTTTCTTTCAACCATCTATTCAGCTTGAACTCCCTATCAGACAAGCTTTGAAAGTGCCGAGACAATTCAAAAAATCACAATTTATGTCATATTCTTTCTTAACTATTCGTTCCATCATGAAACATTCAAAGGCAGCATTCATGCGACCGGAAATAGGCGAATGATCCCTCATTTCATTTTCTCGTTCGTCTTGCTCGTTCTTGTCAGAAGAACACCTTCCGACATCCCTAGAATTCGAACGAATTTTTCGAAATTTCTTTCCTAAAACCCGCAATTAACATCTCGTAATTTCATGTCTCGCTATTTCACATTATTCTGTTTCTTAGTAATTCACTCAAGCCATGTACAGAAAGCTACTTCTATGTTTCTTTCTCGTTACTATTTCAATATGCTGCCATTGCTTCTGCTATTCCTCTCTCACTCTACCTACTCCTCTCTTTGCTCTCTCTTATCTTTTGCAAACTGAATAGAGTTCATTATTTCAGGTATTGTTTTCTGAAAATGACTGGCGTTCTCCTACTCCAACGTCATTACAGGTAAAACAGATACACAAAGCCTGTACATAAAATAAGGCTTGTTCAGAATTTCCACATTCATCGTTTTCATGGTTATTCTGGCATCTTATCCAGCTGACACCGCTAACATTCGTCTTTGTGGGCAGCGCTTGACGAGAACCATTTTAGCCATATGCCGAAATCAGTTGTGTGGTGGATATGTTCAACAGCCGGGTAAGCTACTTGATGAAAGAGAGACCTTAGATTGATAGAAGTGAAGGAGATGAGCAAGGAATGCGAGAGTGAGAAACAGTAAAAGTTATCTAGAGGTTCCCTCTGGACATTTATAAATAAAACTTTATAAGAAAAGGTTTCAGTAGACACAGAGTCGTCTTGGGACAGTCCAGTTGATGCGATTGAGGTTCATCGAACTGTTAAACGGGATGGAATTGCTACTCGCTGCTGCATGAATAAATGTACTATGAATTACTTGAAGACATACTGTTGTTCTTCAGAGAAATAACTTAAAGATAAAAATGGGAGAATTTTGGAGAAAAAAACTTTTCTTTAATTTTTTTTCTTTGTTTCTGTTATTTCGATCATAATTATAAAAATCATAACGTTCATCAAATGGTTAGTTCCATTTGTTTTTCTGCTAAGTGAATCCAATACCTTCTACAGTTCTACATTGACTTCGTTTTTGATTTTGAATAGTATTTTGAATTCAAAATATTTCAGAATTATCCTATCTCTCTCTTTGACTCGAAATCCACTTGCTTCTTTTACTTATCTTGGTTAATTGGGTAGCTGTATCACCTAGTCTGTTCAGTTCTATTATAGCACATAGGATAATCCTCTGAATCCCTTATACGTAGACAGGACTCGTGCATTGGATCTATGGTTTACCTGTCACAGCTTCATCCTAATATTATAATTCAAGAAACGTTTCCTCTTAAACAAACTAATTAAGCTATAATGATTATGCTATGATTATGCTATTGTACTATCTTTTCAGCTTAATTCTTGATTAATTGGAGATTTAAATGCATCCGCTTGTCTTTGGGCTAAGCTTCATCCATCCCGTGTTTCGTTTTGATAGTCATCTGTCCAAGAAAGCATCCTAGATTCGAACCAATTTGTTGTATATTCTTTCTGTAATTTTACTGTAACTCATTTCCTGTTTTCTTTTTCCTCCCTCGCTTTCAGAGAACGCATGGAGTTGAGCAAAGAGATTGAGACGGATAAAGTTTGTGTTGCAGCAACATCTCTACTGATAAACGATTTTCTTTATGTTTTCAAATATTTCAAACCAACAAACATTTTCTTCACATCTGATTTTTGTCGAAAAAAATGTAGCTTTTCTCTATCGCACAGAAAAGAATGTTCGAGATGTAAACTCTTCTCCGATTTAAATTATATTTTCGAAGAAAAACTCAGACGTGTATCATTGTGTACTTCGTTTTCGTGTAAATTGATTCTTCTGCGGGACAAAATTTCATAAATACTAGTAAGTAAATGGATATTTGAAGAAAATGAGAAGATTTTAATAATTCGACACCGTCTCTCCGTATATTCTCACTTCTCATGTAAGCCTCCATCAAGAATTTCGTCATTTGTAACTTGGGATTACACATGTTCACTCTCAGTATTTGTAGTCGACGATGTTCTTAAACTTCGAATTATTCAGCTTCAACAAATAAAATTTTTATATTTTCAATCAAAAAATCAATTAAACGTATTCTCTGGGGTGCAAGATGTATCTATGACGTCGACAAGATAAATGAAAAACAATCTTATTTCTTTAATAATCTTTTAAATTCTTCTATTACATTTCAATTTATAAAAAATAATATAATTAAGACTGACAGGTGAAAAACAATGAACAATTCACACCATAATATAGTTTCTCAAAAATAGATTTTTCGTATAAAGTGCAGATAACGTTAAAGTGCCACTCACGTCTCATTTCACGTGAAACACGTGAAGTGCACGAACATCGCAGGGAAAGATTGGAAACAGGTTTCTAGACGTTCATTTTTATCCATATTATACTATCTCTTGTTTGAAAGGAGTAGAACTAACCCCTCGACTACTTTAACCAGCTGATCGTCTTCATCATCTCCGAACGTTTTGATCATGATCATTATCAAGTACACCATCATTTTGATACATATATGATGTGACACTATATATTATATGAAATGGTTTTGGGAAGTTAGGAAAAAAGAGTTTGAAATCAAGATTTTACAGTTGTGGAAAAAAAGATTTCATATGAAACAAGCAAAGAAGACTACTTCTTTGATGTCTTTTTAGCAGATGCTTAAGATAGTCGTAAAATATAACTTCATTACAACGAAAAACTGTTTTATAACAGTTAGTCGGTGTCTTTACCACCTCTCCTCTGCTATGTTTTTGTTTTCTTTGTAATAATGAGCGTTACATTGTGTAATCAGTACAAACATACGGGGATAAGTAACAACTCTGATGTCCATTAATCGAAGAGAGCAAATGAATTATCAACTACGATGGAAAATGAAATGCATCATTTCCTCTAATAATTTGTCTTTTCCTGTTGTTTTCGTAGAAAAATGACGGAGACATTCATGTTGACCTGACAGGTTCTATTATAAAGGATTACGTGACCAGATAACGAGGTGGCTGATCGCTTCGGCAATTTCCCCTAAAAGGATCTGCACAGTGACATGAGCCAACTGCTTAAGCACATAACGGACACACAAGTTGAAATATGCAACTAGATGTGTGACGTAAGGATTGCGTCAAGCCGAACATCAAATGCCTACCGCCTTTCAGGTCAACGAACAGTACCGGCTCCAGGACGAAGCCGCCAACCTGGCCGCACCCACCCACCCACCGGACACAGGCTGTTGATTACTTATTAGTTTTTTAGGACTTTCACCGGCTTCTGCTCTCTTTAAGTTTTTTTTTATATTCACTATTTAGTTCGTTCATTAGTTTAAACTTTGTACAAAATAATGCATAATCGTCTTGATACTGTTAGGCCAACCTGTAACATCGCTTGCTGCTCCCTTACATATTCAAATCATCATTTTGTTTAGCTTTTGATAACTATGTTCAATAAAACAAGAAATGTCATACAAAACAACGATCACTAACTTTCGTTTTCAGAAAAGATGGCGGACCCAATGAGCATTAATCAGTTAACCTATGATCCACAAACGTTCAAAATGATGACCCATATCTGGGGTATGGATACATACGGCTATAATCCCGATCAGAAGGTTCGAAGTTTTCCTTTTTTTTATCAAACTGAAATGGTCTCTTTTCAGTCTTCTGCCATCAACTCTTTTGCTTATTTCAACAGCTTGACTAATCAAATGCCACTTCGTGATTCAACAAGTCCTCAAATTTCGAAACGAAAGCAAAAAAAAGTTCCTGATGAGGAAAAGGATGAGGTGAGTACTTGAAAAATGACACATCTACGAAAAAAAATACCGCTTGAGATATAAATTTTTATTTGGATAGATCATATGAACATGATTGAAGAAAGATACTCGAGTGAAACACATGAGTTTGAAAGAGTGAAAGAGAAAAGTGAGAGACAATCGTGGTATTGTCATCGAACTTACGTGGGTGTTCAACACTAGAACACCTTGATCATTCTTTAATTTAAAGTATTTTCTCTATCAACTCCTGTTGTGCAAGGTTTTCCCGGGCTTCCACCCTCACCCACTTTCTTGTGAAATAAACAAAGCAAAAGTATTTCTAAAGAAACATAAATCTCTGTCCAGACAATTCGTAGCTGTGTTTTTTCGTAGTAAACTCAGCTAATTTATTGACAAATCTCTATCTTATTTTTTTATTTAAGAGTTATTATGAGCGTAGAAAAAAGAACAATGAATCTGCTCGTCGATCTCGAGAGCAACGACGTCGAAAAGAAGAAGACAATGCCAAAGGATTAGAATATTTACGAGTGGTTAGTTTTTCCTTTTTTTTATCTCTCCACTGTTTCATCTTTGGCGACATTCTAAACACGAAAAAAATCAGTAAAATTGGCTTTTTTCGGAAGACAAAAGTCTGGATTTTTCTCTCATTCTCTCTGTATTCATCATCTCTCGCAACTTTTTTTGACAACATTTCTTTCCACTAATTATAGCTCTTTTAAGGAAAACGAGCGTCTTCGGCACGAAATGCATCGTCTTTGTGCTGAAATTCAACGTCTTCAACGTCTGGTGGGTTCCAATCAGACATTTGGATGGACCGCCCCAACGTCCTGAGTTCAGCAGCCTTCGCATTTACTATTTCGCCACCAGCACCAGTACCATAGATGGAGAGAGAAGGACGCCCTCTCTCGTTTTCTCTCTTTCCTCTTTCCTAATGGCGTCATTGTATCGGAAAATGGGTCCCAACGGCTTTCTAATCTCGTCTGTCTTATATATAACTAAATGTACATATTTATTTCTTATTTAAATTATCAAAAAAACTAACCTTTGTAATGTCAAGTCATGAAATAATAAGGTAATTTCCTGTTTGAACATAATCCTCCCGTTTCCGTATATCAGCTTCCTCTCAGATTCTCATCTACCTCCTATTCTATTCATCTCCGAAAGCTGTCGTTATTCTCATACATATTTCGGCTTCTATGTTCGACTTATACCTCTCGTATTCGTTTTAGTTGAGTTTTTTCTTTTTCTCTTCAACACTCCCCCAACCACCATTTTTTTTCCTTTTTTTCTTTTCCTCTTATAGTTGTGGTCGTTGTTTGTTATGCAAAGCACTGATCACTGTCACCACATAAACCGTCACACTCTCTCTCTCTCTTTTTCTCTTCTCCTTCCTTCATTTCACCAAAAACTTTTCTGTTAGTAACAATGGAATTCCATACCTTTTTTGTTTCTGGTTTAGTTCTTTTCTCTGCATCTTCCTATGTGAAAACTCTTGCCTACACGTATTATCTATTATCATTTTGCTTTTGCTATTTTCACATAATCACTTTTTGCTATTTTCCATTCCCTGTACTACGTGTCCAAATCGTTTTAATTTCGTCTGTTTACTTTCATATTTGTAAATATATAACTATCATGCTTAAAACAGGTATAAGAGCTTCTCACTTTCTTTGTCTCTCCAAATAACATTAATAAACCAATATATTTATAATAGTAAGCTCTCTATAACATTGAAGCTTAAGTGACGCTATTTTTAAAGGGCGGCGGGGAATGAGTCCCACGCCGACCTCGTTGAGAGGCCGCGAAGCGACGCGAGCGTTCATTTTTTTCGGGCGTCATCTTCGTACTGGTCAGAATAAAGTGCCAATTTTATAATTAATTTTTGCTTAATACTAGCCTAATTTAGCCTATATGCTTTATATAACGTAGAAGTTTTTTGAATTCAAATGGCCGTAGTGAATGTGAGATTTTTTTGTTTTTCTTGCAGTTTTGTAGTCTGGGTAAGTGATAACATTAGAAGCAACTGTTGTCCGCTCTCACAACTAAAACTTCCCAAGCCAATATTAATTTTGAATCAAAGTAGTATTTACTTCTCTCAAGCTCTCATATGAAGTATTTGATTGATTTTTCAAACTTAACTTCTTTTTTGGAATGCATAGTTTTTCTTACAACCTTCCATAATGTTTTCGATTTTCCTAGTAGATTCATCTTTTGTTTTCGTGTAATATAGTGTATAGTGGTTCTGGGAAACCTACAAGGTGAATGCAAAGAGATATTGGGTTATCTCACATCTCGGATCATCACATATCTGTCGACGCTGTTTGCTCAGTCGCGCACGCTCTCATACCGTCAGTGTCTATAACTGTGGAAATATTGTCTTGGATGTTTATTATGACGTACCTGTTTAGTATTTCCATTATACCTTCTGCGAACTCTTCCTTGGTGACGTGTCCTTTATGCTTTTCTGAAGTTTTGATCATTTCATCGGGTTTCTTTTTTTTTTTGAGGTTATCCTACATCATCGCCATCTATTGATTTCTTGTTTTTTGGCTTCTTTTTGTTTAATTGAACTACATCTTGCTATACAACGTTTCTGGTATGTTCCATGAAAGCCAAACCGCTACCGTCTGTATGCGACTGCTCATTGGTCCATTTGAGGGTATTCTTTAGGGGTGGCAAGGCTATATTTTGAAGGTTCCGTTACGTTATATTGTATGATATGCTATGTATATCAATGTTTTGTGTAACAGGTTCTCCATATGTCATGGTCCTATAATTGACTGCAATCGTCTCAGAGTCAGCAAGGGACGCGCACTCATAAATCTTAGACACACAATGCGGAGAGTTGAGCAGCGCCTCGACTGGTTGACAAATGAAATTGATTATGCCAAAGCGACAGCATATTGCCATTGGCTTTCACACTTAAGCTCGGATTCTATGTCTGTGCAAAACTTTTATGTTTCTCTCTGTTCTATGTTCTGTTCATTCAATGAACTTCAAGTGTTTTAGCTATAGATATTTGTTGAATCGAGTCGTTAATATGGAATGGCTAGATCAATCATCTACTGAACTTTATCCTAATTCAGCTATTTAATTTCATTTATAACACAGTAGAAGATCCTATTCTTCTGGCTCGATTAAAGAATGTTTTCTTGTTGGCGTCATTTGTTATAAGGAGGGGTGGGGAATGTTATTTGGCGGTATTTTCGAATGAGTGGCGTCTCTGTCGGCGCGTATCGATCGATAGGTATGTGTCATCGTTTGAACTCTTTCTCTCCTCAAGCGTATGAGCTGTCATTTGTTGAGAAATCATCTTGTTTCCTCATAATATGTTATATAATAGAGTACTTGGATTTTTTGCCTTCTTCGTTTTGTTGTCGTTTTCATTGGAGTGACTAAAGTGGTTCGTTGCTGCTTCTGCTGCACATGTTTTCTACTCCTCCTTGCTGTTCGCCCAATATTGCATTAGTCGGATAGGACTATCACATCCACTTACGACATCTTTGAGTGATTGCATTTAAGCCTTAGAATATTGATTTGCTACTTTGTTCCTTTTTATCGTGATTCTCTCTCTGTATGTCTTTTTATTTTAATATTTTGCAGGGAACACGACGGGTATTCCCTCATTAGTCTGTAGACATGGCTGCAATTAGAAAAAAGGTAATTCGCTCATTGTTTAATAGTTCTGATGAAATGTTTTAGTTGGTTATTGTTGGTGATGGAGCTTGTGGTAAGACATGCTTGCTCATTGTCTTCAGCAAAGACCAGTTCCCTGACGTGTATGTACCCACTGTCTTCGAAAACTATGTTGCTGATATCGAAGTCGATGGTAAGCAGGTATGTTAGCTTTTTAACTTTAGCTGTTACTATTTTATCGTTTGTTAGGTTGAATTAGCTCTATGGGATACTGCTGGACAGGAAGATTACGATCGCTTGCGACCACTTTCATATCCAGATACTGATGTTATTCTCATGTGCTTCAGCATTGACTCACCAGATTCGCTTGAGAATATTCCAGAGAAATGGACTCCAGAGGTGGGCGACGATCTATAAAACGTTATCTAACTGTTAATCCATAGGTTCGGCATTTCTGTCCCAATGTTCCAATAATTCTTGTTGGAAACAAAAAGGATTTAAGAAATGATCCTCAAACTGTTAGGGAACTTGCTAAAATGAAACAGGTACATAAAAGACATTTGACAGTTTGTTAATTGAAACCTTTGTTTAGGAGCCAGTAAAGCCCGAACAAGGACGAGCTATCGCAGAACAAATTGGAGCATTCGCATATTTGGAATGTTCTGCCAAGACCAAGGACGTAAGTCTTACTTACTACTCATTTTATTCACTTTAATTATTCCAGGGAATTCGTGAGGTATTCGAGAAAGCTACTCAAGCAGCTCTTCAACAAAAGAAGAAGAAAAAGAGCAAATGCACACTTCTATAGATGGTATTTTCTTGATAATGTGCATGATATAATCGAGCTATTTATTATTCTTCACAGCTTCTGCCGATCGAGTCATTAGCTGTCTTAGTTGTCTCAACCTCTTATAGTATCTATTTCCCCCTTGTTTTCGTATCATTTCTGTCGATGCGGTTCTATACACTCCTTCATCTGTCGCCCATCTTTTCACTAAATGCTTTGTAAATTCTGTCGACAACTTCGCGCTACAGCCTGCTCTACATGCAATCTTTTTAAAGACTATGTGAGCATTTGTTGCTTAATTGTAATCGAGTTTTTGTTCATTATGATAAATTTTCTAACTAAGATGGACTTGTTAGCTTTAGACAAGAATTTGAACCAGCTGAATCCGATCTTGTTAGTTAGTATGAAGTGTTCCAACATTAACAGCAGCGCATATACGTCTTGGGTGTTATATTATCCCTCTCGTCGCTTATAACCTATAGTGTGAATAGTCTTAAGGGTGGGATATCAGTACACTATTTAGATCCTAGTTCTTTTAACAATCTCATTCAAGCTATCAATTCTATGATCCCAAATATTCTCTTTAAATTGATCACTTGTATTCTGAAACAGTAAAGAACTGTATCTGTATCATCTTTTTGTGAGATGTATAGTTAGAACGTGTTAGAGTGGATTATCATTCGTTGTATTCATATATGGAAAAGTAGACAAATTCTTTGACAATGACACATTTATTGGCTATCATATAAGGGCGTTAATCCATAGAACGACATTCTTACACTCCACAGCTTAATTGAAGATTCGGTCGAGGAGGGCATCTTCCGTATACACTGGATGAGTCACATCTAATCCTTCTACCTAAAGTTTTACGAATATGAGGCTCTTGTACGCTCGTTAAGCTATTTACCTGAGTTTGAGCTCGTGTAATGGCTTCAGTGGCATTGTTGTTTCCGGACCAACTTCTTCTTGCTACTCCATTGCAAACATCCCAGTTAAGCATTGATTCAGCCCTACGTTCAGCTCCCTATAAACAAAGAACATTATTTTTTTTGCATAGTTTATTAAATAAACTATGCGAGAGGAGGGAGGGAGATTTGTCTCTATATTTTCAACTGGGGTTGTATTGAAACATTTCTATCAGTCATCTATTTTTGAGACATGTCCTTCGTCCTCTCTATCATGTCTTTTCAGAAAAGTTTTTCCTCCCTTGGGCAAAGGCTTATAAGTAACGTTTAAGGGTCCATAGATAACAACCACTATCGTTTGCTGTCTTTTGATATGAACTGTTCAAAAAGTGAAATATCAAACTGGGAATATGAGGGAAGAGTTTGAAAGACAGAATTTTTTTTTCGCATATCTTACATCTGTTCCGTCCAGAAGCATACCAAAGCCTCCATTGATGACGTCACCCCATCCTACTCCACCACCATTATGGATAGAAATCCAAGTAGCTCCACGGAAAGAATCTCCTGGAAAACAATAAAAATTCTGTTTTTTCTGCTTTTAGCTCGACCTTCTTCCTTTCAGACTTTTCATGTAACACCCTCTATATTTTTCGTTTTTTCTTTCAGTATTTCTCTTACTTCCTCATACTTTCTGTATGTTAGTTGTGATGCTGAAGAAGAGTGAAAACAATCATCTGCTAAGAGGGTGAGAAACGAAAATGGTTAGAGAAACGGGAACTATGAGCGAGAAGGAAGAAACTCCAAGAAGATCTGGAGAAAAGGTTCTGCAGAAAGTTATGAAAGAATGGAAGGGTTGGAAAATGTCAAAAAGGTTCATTTCTCCTGGAAAAGAATCCATGAAAGGAAAACAGTTAGGAACAGGTGAACTAGACAGATTTCTGCTCGGAGTTTGTTCGTATGCTTGTCTTATTTGCGTTCGATGCCGAAATCTTTTTTTGGCATTTTCAGTGACAAATACTACTTTCAGTTCGGATTATTGGTTAATCGAAAAAAAGGGCTCCGGAGAAATTTATCAATTACTTCACTTGGTGTTGTCTCAGATTCACAAAAATGTTGCCCAAGCATTCGTTGTCGCTTGAACCGTTTTGGTTTTGAAATGAAATTTCAGATTCGGACAGCAGGTGCATCTGTTTGTACAAAAAAGTTTTTGATCAGAAAGGAAGAGCAAAAATCCATTGATTTTCTATAATTTTGCTTTTCTCTCTTGGTTGTGTCATCGGCAACTGAAGATTTGTATTGAATGCGTGTGTATATATGTATGTATATGATCGTAGTTTCGAGAAAAAAAGAGGGAAAGATGTGTAGGCAGATAGCAAAAGATAGAGAGAGGCATAGAAAGAAGGGGCGAGGAGAAGTAAGGGAATGAGAGATAAAAAAGGAGGTGGGAGAAGATGAAGAAAAAGAAGATGTGTACTACAGAAACAGAGAGAGAACGAGAATGAGACAGAAAGAAGGAGGAGATATTGGTTGACTGATATCTATTCGAATGGAATGAAGAACTTGCAACAGAAATGAAAGAGATGAACGTTGCATTATTGTAATTATCATTTCTCTTTTTCGAATTTTCAGGCAGTTTTCAAAAGAATTCAGTAAGAGGCGATCACATTAGAGTTTCATGTCCAATAGCTTTTCGCTTTAAGTTAATTATGAAATGAGCATTGAATTGCATAATTAAGATCTTCATTCATTTCTAAAAGCACAAAATGTCTCTTTGTTAGCCTTTTCGGATTGTAGACTTCCAATGTATATATATATAAGTTTGGATTCTCATATTGGAATTTTAGGAAAAGAGAGAGAGAGAGAGATATGAACAGAGAGTAACGGAGGGAAGGAGACTAAATAAGGTTTTCTTGGATTCATTGAGCAAAACTTTATTTGCTCATTCATTGAATTTCAAACATTATATTACTTATTAATCCTCAGCCCTTTCAAAATTAAATATGTTCGTGATTGTGTGAGTAGAGGTGGATAGAGGCTCATGCCTTCTGTTATTGTTTTTATGAAACTACCCAATCTTCCGCTCAAAACTCTTCATATAACTGATATCATTGTGAAAAACTACAACTTGGGACGTAAGAAGAGGGGTGTGTGCAGTTTGCAACATGGAATTTGCATTGAATGAGACCCTTATTAGCTGTCATTTTGGTTATCGAGGGAAACGAAATTCTATGAAAGGGGAATATGAATGAAAAGAACCT
This sequence comes from Auanema freiburgensis, assembly GCA_030370435.1. Classification (NCBI taxonomy): domain Eukaryota; kingdom Metazoa; phylum Nematoda; class Chromadorea; order Rhabditida; family Rhabditidae; genus Auanema; species Auanema freiburgense. Next base: position 3,972,303 of record CM059369.1, read on the forward strand.
AAGACTACCCATCTCTCCTTCTTGTTCACTTTTAAAAGATAATAAGAAACGATTAAACCGCCTAAACGACATATGAAGTATTGGGAAACGTGATGTACGTCCTCCCAACTCAAAACGAATCACCTTGATTCGATTTGTGGCACTAAATGTTATTGTTTGATCTTGCTAATCATTTAATCGACCATGTAGTTTGAGATGAAAAACGCTTAATGGGCATATACGAGAGAAACTCTTTCAACTTCCGATCGTTCACTGAACATCTTGTAATCATTACGGCTCATTTCTAGTTTTCTATTCAATTCCCTCATTCACTCAATTAAAAAACTTCCCTGTAACTATTCTGTTGATGAAAGTAATTACTCACCAATCACATTTTGTATGGCCATATCGGCACAGAAAGCACTTCCATCTGTTATATTTGATGTTTCACGGAATGGAGAATCTGTTCCAGAAACATCATGATGATCGCGTGAAAGCACAATCGGGGCCTGAAAATTACAAATCTGGTTAAGTTGCTTTGGAAATTGGATGACATTTGTGAGAATTCAACATGTTTTAGTTCGAATTAAGATATCATAGAATACAATTCAAGTGAGTGAAAAGACGAACCAGAAGCTGAGCATCTAGATCGCTTGGATATATGGAACTCATCTCTTTCTGTTCAAGAACCAAAAATTTAACATCCGGTTTCAGAAATCTTCAGAAAATACTATTTACAACTTATTTTGAATATTTTTCTCGTTAAAAAATCAATTTGGTCTATTTTTGAGGAAGAAAAGACAAATTAAATTGTGTGACAGACTGGCGTCTCCGTATGATTTCATTTACCGTCCAGTTTATCCCAATTAAATAAACAAATAAGGAGAAAAAACGATTTGAGGCTCTACTCGAATCAGCTTAAACTACAACTACAGCGAATGTCATTTGAGCATTAGGTGATCTGCTGAATATTACATCGAAATTCCATTTGAGGTTTTGGAATTCTCTGGGAATCGAAAATGGGTTGAGGCATCAAAAAAGACATAAAAGAAGTGAAAAAGAGATGAAGAAAGGACAACATTGAAGGGTAATCTATGGTCTCATCCTTCCATTGCTAGTAAGTAATGCGAAAAAAAATACAAAAACATCAATTATCTTCGGGTTTTTCTTCATCTCACCCTCAAAATATGATCTTTGCATAAGCAATATTTTTTTCCATCTCTAAGGTATCAGCTTCGAAAGGGGGCGAAGATATGATAGTTTTGTGAGACAAAAGATTCTTCAAGTTGCTTTCGATTCAAAATTCTTTTCTCTCACAGCCGTGGAATCGTTTCCTTCTTCTCATTAAGTGCCTATGGTTCTCCAGAATGGTTCGAGCAAACTGTGTTAACCACTCTGTTTCATAGCAACCGTTCTACGCGTCGTCAGAAATAAAAATGAAGTTCCGCTATAACGCGCAAGTATGATGAGTAGTATGAGTTGTAACAATGACGAACTGAACTCAGAGGGAACTTTCGGAAGAAAATGTGAAAGAAAGACTCTTCTGATATTTAGATACGAAGATTTGTTTGTTTCATTTAGTGTTAAAACAGTAATTCACAAAACTACTGATTGAAGGTCGTTTTCGAAAAGGCGACTGTTTGCACTTTTTCATTCTTGTGGAATAGCTTTTTATAGTTTCGAGAAGATCATATTTCTCAGCCGAAAAGCTAGAAGACTCTAATTTGAAAAGCGAAAGGGAAGAGATGAAAAGATGTTAAAACAACATGAGGTGGTGTGGAGACGTCAGATGGTAAAAGGAGACGGAAGAAAGACAGAGAGACTTCTTCCATTAGAAAACCCTAAGAATTCAATAGCAGAGAAATAGAAGAGAAGGTTTGAAGAGAAAATACGTAAGGAAATAGCCTTTTTTTCTTTTTTCATTCCAAATGCCATTGCTATAATTCAAGTCTCATATGTTATAAAGTGAGACGCCATTAATTTGAATGTACTTATGGCTTTTCTTAGAGAACAAAAAAATTTCTTCTCCTCTTATTGAACAAAGATAAATAGAAATGGTAGGAAGAAAAAAATGTTAAAAGGGTTTTCAGCAGATTTTTCTATAATTATATGGATGAAACATGCTCGTTGGTCTAAATGGCTTTCAATTTCCTCATGTGGTTCCACCAAAGAAAAACCTTTTTTGAGCTCTCAAATAATTGAAAGAATTTCATACATTTCTCCTTCTATTGTTACTTGAATTTCTAGATTGTAAGCCTTCAATATAAGAATGAAAGCTCAACCTTCAGGAGAAGAAGCTTAAATAGCATTCTTAACGACCAGCGAAGCCGTTTACATGATATTCGAAAGAATGTTCATGACATTCTATAGAAACTTGATAACTTTGATGGCCTTAACGAAAAGATTCGTTCACGATAAGCTCCAGAAAGCAAGTGAAGAGAACGATAACAAGATGTTCGAACTTACTGTAATTTTTCCGTTTTTGATGGCTTCATTGAAAGCTTTTGCGATGGCTATGCGACCAGCACGATCTGAATATAGAATACGAGCCTGACTTCCAACAACTAGTTGATTCTCTTCAGCCCCCTTAATCCAACGACTGTTATCGATATACTGTTGACGAACACTGTCAGGAACTGAAAAATGGAGAGCTGGTTGTTTCGTTAGAAAATTCTTCGAAAAGTTGAGCACACTTCTGAATAAGAGTAAGATCATAGTCTTTACTCCGCTTTTCAGTCTACCAGACTAATCTAGAAGAATTCATTTGGCTACCGGAACAAGTACCAAACTTTAGCAATCAAGCTGTTACTTCTTAAGATGTTTTTTTCCCACGAGAATGCTATGTCAAGAGTGTGACGAGTGGGAAATAATTGAAATAATCTTAATTTTCTTCTCATCATCTTTTCATGAAAGATCCCTGAATGTTTTAATTGGAAATTAAGAGATTTAATTTATATTTCAATCGGTCGTTTTACTTCAAATTTATCTTTCAGCATTTAGGGAGACTTCAATAATAACAGATTTCAATTTTTTCTGGAATTTTCTTTCAATCGAACTCATTTTCTTTTCATTTGCGTGTTTAGCTTTTTTCTCTGGTTTAATGTTTGGAAAACAAAACTAACTTTGAGTCTTCGCCAAGTTTTCAATAACTTCACACGCGATCTGATCCGTTTTCTTCAAATCTTCCTCTTTTCCGGAAGTACAGACCCAACGGAATGGACCAAAACCCATCGAGAAAATGTCACTGAAAATTGTTTTCATTTCTCAGCTTCAATCTATTTCATTTGTTTTCTTCCTCCGAGAACCAGGGTTCGAAGAAAAAACTCACCCCATTATATCTTGCATATATGAAGGATATCTGAAGGATTTATCATCAGCAGCATTTTCCTGGAGCATGTGAACTCCAGCACGTTGACATTCAACCAGGAAAGCATTTCCTGTTGACAATTATCATTATGATCACGTAACAATAGAAATATGTTACCGTAATCCCAGAAGTACAATCCTCGTTTGTTCAACTTGTCAATGGCTCCGATGTGACGACGAAGACTGAAAAACAAAACGTGTTTCAACATCATTTGGTTAGTTATATTAAGATGAAGTGTCAGTTGAAAATAATGAACGATACCTTTCTTTCACGAGCTCTTTGAACTTTATTGGATCGGAAGTCATTAGACTGTTCGATTCTTCCATGGTCAGTCCTACTGGATAGTATCCACCCAAGTATGGATTATGAAGAGAAGTTTGATCAGAGCCCAAATCTGCTAGATTTTCTTTCTCTTCAGCGAGACGTTCCCTATGATGTTGCACAATTAATTAATAAAAAAACGGCAAAAAAAACCATAAATCAACAACATTCCCAAGGAACCCAATACTGATAGCTTCTTTCTTCTGTTTATACTCACGAATCCAATTGACTATTTCATTCAAATTCTCAGAGTATACATCAAGCCATCCTTGGCTGTGTCGTTTCAGCAAAGCTTCTCTGCTTATCTGCAGAGTGAGAGTTGTTATAAACTGCATGATCTGTATCATTAAAATTATTACCTCAGCTATAACTCCAATACACCCAGCGATTCGAGCAGCTTTTGGTTGAGCTCCACTCATTCCGCCTAAGCCGGCAGTTACAAACACAACACCCTCCATAGATTCACGACCCAAATATCGTCTCCCCGCGTTCATAACAGTAATCTAAATTGAAAACATAACAGAGGTAATCATTTCAAAGCTAACTGTAGTTCCATGAACAATGCCCTGAGGTCCAATGTAGCAAAAACTTCCAGCTGTCATTTGACCATATTGGGTAACTCCCAAAGCGAACATTTTGTCGTAAAGATCTTTTGTTGAGAAGTTTGGGATGACCTGAGCAGACTGTTTGGTAAAAAGTTCATATGTATTTGAAAAACCATTCCATTTGTAATTGTCATACGTGGAGAGTCTTCATGGCTTGGAAATAGACCTAATGGATGCCCGGAATACATGACAAGTGTTTGCTTTTTGGACATTTTGATTAAATATCTGAGAGTCAATCGGAACTGAAAAAAACATTTTCACATATTTTCACCTTGATCTTTTCCTCTCTCTCTTCCCCTCATTTCATTGCTTTTATTTTTTTATGACAACAGCATTTGCTGATGTCGAAGATTCTACTTTCCGCAGCACACTGGCAAATGATAAACGAGTATCGACTAATGAATGGTCATCTAATACAGTTTCCTCTCAATTCCCTTTTTCTTCGTTTTCATTCTTGTCTGTCATAAAAAAATTATATCCACCATTTCATCTGATCATCAAAACTTCACGTCACTGTATTTGCAAAGTCAGAAGAAACATAAACCAGGTTGGACTGTTTTTCTTTTAATTTCGATCACATGACTTTTCTGTTGTAGAATTATTTTTATAACCAGAGTAAAGTGACCGTTTTTATTTTTGTCATCTGATATACCTGAATCCAATTACTGAAAACTTGTCCGTTTCCACCATAGGTAACAAGCTCTTCTGGGAACTGGGCAACGGCAGGATCTAGGTTGTTGAGAATCATCAGAATGATAGCGGCAGCTTGCTGACACTCCGCTTTGATATCGTCAAGTTGCGGAGCCTAAAATAACATGTTTTTGATGAATAGCATTATTATGCACCTTAAGACTGAAGCTTGGCATGAAACGGTAAGCATGTATATGTCCAAAATCCTCCAACTCTTTTTTGAACTCTGACGCCAGAAGCTCGTGGTACTCAGATGGAACATAACGTAGTATGTTGCGAATCGCAAGCTACAAAAATATAAAACCGTATTTTAACTTAACACCTTAACCAACCTTTCTCTCGTGCTCATTCAATGGGCATGGGCGCTTTGGAGCATGTGCTATTTTAGCGTTTCTTTCCTTGAATGGAAGAAGAGGATGAAAGGGATCAACAAAAAGCGATTTCAAATCCATCGCTGAATACAAGTGACTTTGGTAACCGTTCGTAGACCGAATGGATACTTACGTGGTCAGTTTTTCCTTTTTATTCTCAGTCTTCAATGTTTTATGAGGCATCGACCTGTTCCTCTATCGATACAAACAATCTCATTCCAATCTGACAATCAGTCAGATAGTTTGAAGATCAAAAGAAAACTACCCTCTGAACACGTGAACGAACTAACCTTCACATATTTTACAATATTCATAAAAAGAACATTAAAGATGTTCCACAGAAAATAGGTGCATATTACTTATTCCAAAGAAGAGATAATGATATTTGCTTCAAGACCAGTTCGTTTGTGCTTATCCACCAAAGCTTCAAAAGAGACTCTTTCTCTCTCTCACGACAGAGCTCATTCCTCACGCTTCAATTGCACTGAAGCGGTGAGCTCAATGAATTACATTCCCCCGAACTAAATGCGTGAACGGTTGTTCTCTTCATTTTCATTTATCGTGTATGAGAGCGGTCAGCGCTTTCATTATCAATTGCGTCATGAGTGGACAGCCGTGCTTTTCATTTTCAGGAGCAGCAACGTCCGAGCGGTTGCAGTTTTCTCTTGAGCTACTAGAACGTAATAGTTCTTTTCATGTTTCATGAACTAGCATAGAGGTATCGGTTGTGCTTTTAGCTGAAGCAGAATTCATGACCTTCTACGGTTAACGTCTTCATTTGGAAGTGACAACCTTTCATAACGTAAACAAAGTTATAAATTCAAAAGTTTAAGTTAATCAATCGCATAGTATTTGTTTTTTGGTTTTCACATCAGGTTCACATGAGTTACAGTGGACATGTTGATTAAATGATGGATGTTGATATTTCAGATGATGAAATTCCAAGACTATTTTTAAAAATCTAAAAAACAGAAATAATCACAGATAGCGGATTGTTTAAGAATAAGACGATAACAATTGAAGCCCATCAGTTCTTCTTATACATAATGGAATCATAAAGGGTGTCGGAAGTGTATCTTCTTATCACAATATCTCAGCAAATAATTGGATCTATACCATCAATCCCCCCGAAGGAAGTCCCCCTCACGTTTGTTTATCGGAGTTAAACTTTCACTGTCACTATATGAAACGTAGATTACAGTTTCCGTTTTCCATGATCTACTTAATATTAATTATTTTTACATTTATCAATGTTTTCAGTTCATTTTTTTCTCTCATTCCAATCAGCAGAAGTTTTTTGATTGACGTCAACGAGAGAGGAAACCTATCGAAGGTTTCAACTATCGAGCAAACAGCGGATTTGAAATAATTGCAAAAACACAATGTAAATAGATTAAACTTATTTCTAGGGTAGGGCCAGGTGTAACACGCTATATTCGTCGCTTCGAACTCCTTCTGCTTGCTTCCTTCCTTCTTAAGATTTTTCCTCATTTTCTCTCCTTCTCTCTTGCCCTCTCTCTCTCTATTTCCCTCTTTCTCTCTTCCTGTCTCCTTTTTTTTACAATATCTTGGTCTGTGTGTGTTTGTCTGTCTTTTTCCTCTTCACTCCCGACAGAAAATTTCCAAGTCTTAATGGGAATAGACAGCTGTGTCTCCTTTCTCTGCTTCTCTTCTCCATAATAATATTTTGTTTTATTCCACACATTAAATGGATAGCAGCAAATGTTGGCATTGTCATTCACAAACAACAAGAAACATCCTATTTCGGATTTAGCCATGTTTTCATAAAGCTTAAGCACAATCTCAAGTATAATAATCAGTTATTTTTCATTTTCTATAATTCGCGAAAATCTTCATTTTCCTCAGTATCCTATTTTCTGAGCGTTCAAAAGTTAGAATATGGAATTTGACACAATCTTTCACGTGAAGTTCATGATTTATGCTGTACCAATTACTACGCAACTGCTGCTAACTGAATCAATCTGCAAAAGCTCTACATTCTCCTTTTTTCTTTTATAAACGAAGCGCAAAGTTATTTCGTTTTGTCGGCCAATCGCTTTTCCTCTTTTCATTCAAGATGGTCTTTTGATTCAAATCTCAAAAAATAAACACATAATCTCATCTTCTTCGTTATTCTTCACATTCAAACGTTTGAATGACTTCTTAGGGTGAAATATCTTAATTTCTAACCTCTGAAATGGCAGTCACAGCTAGTTGACTAGTCAGCCAGCAGGGGTCACTGGCTACACCCTGCTTCGCTTGCCCGTCCATATCATATGGACATATTGATCAGCACGACCAAATGCTGAACCATAGACCCACACGAGCCATATTCAGTTGATTTTTGATGATTTTTTATTGTTGAAAGGCATCATTATCTTTGAACCGATATCTGGATAGTTTTTGTTGAAATTATAAGGAAAATATTCAAACTAGGACAAACGATAGTTAATTATCGTTCGCCTTGTCGTCGTACATTTCTTTCTTCTCCCACTATTTTGTTTTCAATTTCTTTTTATCTTAACTCTCTTCTTCTATTACTACATGTACATGTTCTGTACTTTTTTTGTCGGTGAAATACAGATAGGTAGTTTTCTTCAAATACTTTCTTCAGTCCTGCAGTTCCCGGTAAGAAGAAGCCTATCAATTTTTGATAATCTGTACACAGCAACTGTTCTGTTATTTTTGTCCAGTATCTGTCATTCGAAATTCTCTTGATTTCATAATTGCTTACGAAAGAGAAAACTTCCATTCAAATCTGGCATGTTTGAGTTTACGCACTCACTGACCACTAGGGCCTCTCACTCCTCGCTGGTATGCCACAGCGTAACTTCACGTACTTTCACGCCAAAAAACATATTTTGCGTACTTCATTTATCTGTATGGCAGACGGTACACGGCTGTGCTCTCTAAATATTGAAAATTGATTTGATTTTTCATTAATGTTCTTTCTCCTAATTTGGTCCACTTAGTTATCCTTTCTTCTCACTTTTAAACTCTCATGTCGTTAAGGTCGAGTCGTTTAGCTTTGTTGGGCTACTCAAGTACATGATTACTCGATTGTCTCGCCTTATTTGATTCCCTACCACCAAATTTCGCGCGGGCACAAGTTGCTTCTCCTACTAAATATCCAATAACTGCCACCCTTCTATCTACATTTATCTGTCTTTCAAGGCTTCTTCAGTTTCTTTTCTTGTTTGCTTCAGCTGTCCTCTCCTCAGGAGCTGCATGTTTCTGCAGTTGCTCATCGAGTTTTTTGTTCATTTTTCTACCATTCTTGTTGTTATTTTAAAATGCTTCTTTCCTTTATTAAAAGGAACTTCTAGTTTTGTGAAAGACTTGAAATGAGTATACGCTTGCATGGTTATCTTTTTATGTTCGGAATTCTTTCTCTCGTTTTTTATCCTTTGTCAAACTTCAATATGATGAACCATCTATTTAGGATTTTCACGCCAACAAAAGCTAAGCTTGCAATCTAGACAGGATATGGGAATTTAGAGAATATCAGCTGTTACATTAAACTGAGGTCAAATAGAAATACAGGTTCGTTCCCAATAACACAGTTCACAATCTGGTCTAATGCTTCTATTACTTCTACCAATCACGTACTATTTGCTTTTAATTTCGCTTCTAAAGAACTTAAAAAGGTTAAATCGAGAACAGTCGTCACTTTAACCGCAACTTAGTCTCAACGATCGCCCCGTTATTGATTGATCAGGTGTTTTCCCCATTTTCGATAGAGATAATGGTACAATATCTGAGGCGGGCCATTTCCTTTTGTGGTTTCGTTAGTATTTGCCTGTTTGACTGTGTTGCTTTCATTTATTTCTGAAAATATAGAGTTTTTTTTACTGTCTTCTGCTTCCAAAAAGTGATGCTGCGCCCATCTCACTCGATATGTTGTCTATCTCGTTCGTATCCCTCTCACTCCACTTCACTCCAATACCACTTGCTGTCTGAAATACGATTTCGCAAAAAGTAAAATCATGAATATACCAGTTATGCTAATTGATAATTGATTTTTTTTGTGAAATTCCATACTTCCGGAGCTAATTTATATATTTGGTTTGTAAACAATCAACGTGTCAAAATTTAAGCATTTCATTTAGTTTTCAAAATGCTTTTCCAGACTTCTAAGCCAAAAATTTTTATTCCAGCATTTTGACATATAAGGGATATTAATCAATTACGATCTTGCTTTTCTCGTTTCTTTACTTTAATTGAATTATATCTCGATCATCGATCGTGACCATGATTCATACTCACTCATGGACCTGGAAGTCTTGGAAGAAACGTCCGGCTTATTTTTGATGTCCTCTTTCGCTTCAAGTTTGGCAGTTTCGCTTGTTCATATTTAGTCTTTTTCTCATTTTCAGACATCTTATATTCTTTTTTGTTTATTTACTTGAACTACATTTATTTGAATACTCATCATCCTTTTTATGAAATGTCTTTTTTTAAATTCATTAACAATCGGATCGTGTTTCCAGTATGTCAACTTCTAACATTGCTTGTACAAGTAAAACGACTACCTTAAATGATTGGAGGGGAAAAACAAGTGCAAGTCGGGTCTATGCAGGGAATGGATACGAAATATCTGATGACTTGCAACGTCGAAAGATCGAGGTATGTTGTTTTTGCTTCTTATTTTCTCCTTGTCCCTACTACTCTATCCTCATTCTGTCTCGCTCACACAATAGTCAGAATCCGTTGAATCATTTTTCATAGAAAGCATATGCTCTTGTTTCTCAAGCATCTTCCTATGTTCTAAGCAATAATGGCAAGTATTTGATCGCAAGATGGCATCGATCACAATTCGGTTTAAATTGAAAGTCTAATGTGAAATTCTTTCATTTATACTTCTAGTTAGTGTTTGTGCTTTTACAAAATCTGCTTGTTATGTTCCAATAGTGAGAGAAAGCCATTGAAACAATCCAGATGCTTATCGTGTCCAGTTGATTTCGTTTTGAACTAGCGCCATCATAGGTCTTTCGCCACTTCCATTTAGGGTGGTTTCCCATTTCTCTACCTATGACGCCTTTTTCTCGTTTTTCACCTCGTGAATCACCACTATCTTCACTAAATCGTTGTCACTCCCTTTTGTATCCTCTGCTAACATGTATCTTCCTTATATAGATTTTTCTTAAAGATCGAATTTCTTTTTTTCAAGTGACGCTTTGAATATTCAAGCTGCTCTTGTTAGTCATATGTCGTGATCTGTTTAGCACATGACCCTTTCTGACCAGCTTCGTTTCTGTTGCAATCTTTTCCTCATTCTCACTTGAGCGCTAGGTTCTGGGTTCATGGCTATCCTATTACCGAAAATGGAAAGGGTATAATTATTACATTCGCGATTATGATGATGAAAATTTGCTCAATTGGTAATGTTCGTTCGTTTACTCATGGAAACCTCCTATGACTCAAACTCGCTTTTGTTTAGTTTGACACCTAGAACCGTTTACTCATGCAGTTAAGTAGCTGGTGTTTCACGTGTCTTCACTCCTAATCACTTTTAATCTGTGGTGTCCACAAGTCTATTCATTCTCTGTCATGTTTTTCTTACTCTTGAAATGATTCGAGTTCCTGACATTTTGTTGTGACCAACAGGATCATTCTGTTATGCACGTTCTCAAGTTACGATCTGTATAACATTTCATCAGTTCATCATCATCTAATCATCTTCCTCTTCTCATGTTATGATTAATCAACATAGGTTTCAACAAGTGATCAGCAGTCCTACGAAAAATCATTTGTTTGTCTTAAATTTTTAGAAGTACCAGATGTATAATGAGTTCATCCGTCCCTTCCATTCATACACTACTTTCGAACTTAAGAGCGGATACTGTTTCATCTCTTCATCTACAAATATTTTTTGTTTAAACGAGTAAATCATCTTCTCTCTTTGCAGGTCTTGGAGAAAAGATACGGAGGGAGATCAAAAGCTCATCGTGCTGCTATAGTAATACAAAGAGCCTATAGAGAATATCGACTTTCAAAACGTTGGCAACAAATGAGAGACCCTGTGCTAAGGTGTGATTTCACCCATTTATGGCTTTTTCAAATTTGATCGCTTTGTTTCAAAAGTTTAATTTGTTTTGGCGACTTGTCACGTTTCGCGAAAAGTTAAAGATCTTCTTTCAGAGTTCCTATCACGGCACCACCAGTACCTAATCTAATTATGGGAAATAGATTGCTGAGAACTCCTACATCTTTGGTTGTTAGTCCTCATAGGTAAGTCAACAGAGGTCGCCTTCGACTGAATCGTTTCTTGGCTGTCATCTGTTCTTTTTTTTCTATTTCTCCGTATGCACTCTTTCTCCATATGGTCATCCTGGCCTGACATTTTGCAGTTTTGCAGTTTTCAATATGGAACTAAAGTTTGTTGTGAATTTGCAAATTTCGTTCCGAGAAACTTGATAAGTATGTGGATTACTCTTCCAACTATTGTCTGCCGGGTCCTTCTTGCCTCTTGCGATTTCCTGCTCCCTTCTTCATTCATATTCTGGACAACTCAGCCACTGCTGATGTCCTTTGCCATAAATGGCATGTTTCCCCTTTTCTTCTTTTACTTGTATCAAAATAGGAAAGAATTTATTCGCTCAGTTTCCACCCCTTTTTCTTAATGCCTGTCTTGCTCATTTACATCCTCCAGGGCTTAAATATTTTCGTTAATTTTCTCCTCCTCCCAACTATATCCAAAGTTTCATCCATTTAGCCGGTCGACGACCCAAGAAAATCGTGAGAATTTCTCCAAAAACGCATAAACAGTATCGCTGGCTATTCCCACGGCTACACATCAATACCCCCGCATTCCAATGTGTTTTCCTTAGCTTTCATCATCATCATCATCCTAGAAACGTTCGAGGAAGAGCTTGGTTACCAGAAAACGGAGCGATGCCATAAAACAAGTAGACATTAGGGCGTCAGTTATAAATATTCTGGAGCTTCCCCTAATTTTTCATCTACCCCTTTACCATTGATGTTGATCTAAGCAAGACCGGCTGTCGAAATTAACCAGCCGACCTTTGACACATAGATTTTGCCCGTCAATGAATCACTTCATTGTTGTCCTCATCACAACCACTGTTTCAAATTTCTTCCCCCTCGCTGTCCTCAATGCTAATAGTGAAAAAATAAAATGTTTCCGCATATTCCTTGCCATGAGGCTTCCATTCTTTCTGATACGTTTGTTTTATTTTGTGATCATCGAGCTTTTCTCCCAGGTTCTGCTTTTTTTCTTTGCGCAACTAGTACAGCTTTTTATTTACTTTTAAGCTGTGATCTCTGTCGACGTATTGCTTCTTAGTTTTCGATTTTGAAATTTGTTAATCCTACTAAAGAGAAAAAGTACAGAACAATTTCTTGTCATACAGTGATGAGTAACTTTCTGAATTGTTCTAAAAATATGTGGAAATCAATTCATCATTTCAGATACAATCCAAGCACCAGCCTCTCTGCACAATTGCGAGCTGATAGAAGTATACGTGCTGGTACAGAAGAGAGAGCCCGTAGTCCACCGTCTCCTTCACCCAATATTTTCCATAACAGAAGCATGATTGGTATGTTTTGTTTCTTCATTCTTTCTCTCTTTTCATCTTCATAATCAACTTTTCTTTGTCTAGTCAAATCTATATGATCTGTCTTTGTTTTTTGAACTATCTGTTCATATATGGAAGTAGATTCTCTTTCCCTTTCATAGACTACCAGCTAGATCTCTCCTTCAATGAGAAAGAGACTATAAAACGGTAATTTGTATAACGTTATCGACGTCAATGGTTGGACAAGAATCGAACTAAAGAGAGAACCGGGAGTAATAAATGTAGATGTCACTTCGTCGCGACAGAACCATGTCTAACATGACTTCTTTATGTGACCGTTGTGTTATTCTGTCACTTTTTTTGGTGAATGCTTCCTTCCTAAATTGAAAGAACTAGGAAGTAATGTTTAGACTAGAATTCTCGTGTAATGTCCGCGGTATATGTATATCCAAGCATCATCATAGCTTCTAAACTATTCAGTTTCAAAGGCTTATCTCTTTGTACAAATCATTCATGCAAGTGGGACCATATGTTGTCGGAAGAAATATGCTTCTTCAGCCTTTCTTGTCAACGCCGTCTCCAACACTAACTCCTTTTTTCGTGCTTTTTGGTTATTTCGGTGATTATGTAGGATTTAAGACCTCTGTTTTCAGCCTCATAACTAAGCTTCCGGAAAGTAAAACGTGTGTCTCTTCGGTTATGATTTTGAGGGGTGGTCTGATACGTTGAAAAGAGAAACCAACTCAAATGTTTTGAGAAACACTATGTTAGATGTAGAGCACTTTCGAATTGTAATGTCGTCTGGCTTATTAGAGTTTTTGATTTACAAATGATGATGTGCCTGAGAGATTTTGATGGATATCGTTTAGCTCGTATGTTTTCTCTTTCTTTTTCATATAATCATCATATTCTTCACTTTCTTTTGCAAATTCATGTGCCCATTCAACTCATGTGATTGACATCATGACGATTAGGTGTAATCTGCCGACTGAAGGAAGACATCGGCTTCAAATTTTCTTAAATGTTCGATTTCGAGTTCGATATTGGAGATAGTGCTGCTCTTCCATGTTCTTCTACGTGATAGCCAATAGCAAGGACAAAAGGAGTGCACTTCAAGCCTTAATTGATTCGACTCAATTTTATTGTTGTGGTTTTTGATTGCCAAGAAAAACAACGAATCTCTTAATGCTTATGACTTCTTTTGCGGTGTCACAATTTTCAACCGTTGTCTCCGGTCATTTGTCAATGGCAAGCTGATCCACCCGTCCTATCTTTATCTATCTCTCTGCTATCATTTTCTCTCAGTCCAATTTGGAATTAATTCTAAGTTCTCTCTCTCGCTCTCTCTCTTTTATATCTGAGTGTTTCATCCCTCTTTTCTTTCCGCTGTTAGATTCTTCGTTTTCAAGACCATCATTATGATTCGCCCGCCCTGACACAGCCAGCTCCACCTTCCAGCAGTTGCTTTTTCGAGCCGTTGAATTATTTATAAGACGCTGGTCACAAATAGTTTGAATCGTTTCAAACTTTTTTAATTTGCCATTCAGTTGTTGCAACAACCGATTATGATTTCAGTTTTTTGTCGGATAATTTACTTCCTCGCTCTTTTCTTCCTACCTGTCGCATCTAAAAGCTTTGATTTACAATTGAACTAGAGTCCTTCTTATAAAACCTGATTCTGCAATTTATTATTTTTTCAAGATAGTAGTTTCAGATAGTTTGATGTCTCCGCGTCTTGTACAGCGGAGATTTCCGCCTGGTAGTAATGGTGAAGTACCCGTCGTCTGGGTTCCTAGAGCCTCTTTAGCAGCTCAAAACCAAGCACATTCTAATAGTCTCCCGCGTTTGGAAAAGCAGATCGTTAGAGAGTGAGTTCCTTTTATTCAGCTTTGAATAATTTTCATTTTCAGTACCATCCGTTTACCCAGAGCGATGACAGAACAGGAACGTAAAAGACAATATCGCATAGCATTGAACTTCTTCAATAAGTGAGCGTTTTCACTCTATGTCTTTAACAAACTGAATTTCTAGAAAGCCGGAACGAGGAGTTCAATTATTAACTTCTTGGGGATTTGTTGAAGAATCACCTGAAGCCTTGGCTAAGCTGCTTTTCGGACGACGAGGATTAAGCAAGCAGATGATCGGAGAATATGTCGGTACATTACACACACCATTCCACAACTGCGTGTTAAAGTGAGTGATGTAGCTGTGTTTATCCCGTGTTTTTTAATCTCTGATTTGTCTTATCTCAATTGAAATCTGATTATTTCTTGACCTTTAACTTTTTTTCAGATATTTCATCGGCTTCATGGATATCCGAGGACTAGAAGTGGATGTCGCTTTGCGAAAAGCTCTTCAATACTTTATATTGCCGAAAGAATCAGAGAAAATAGATAAAGTGCTTCAGGTTAGTTTTCGAAGTCTTTCTAAACTGAATTTATCGCTTTTTTATTCAGGCTTTCGCCATACATTATTGCAAATGCAATCCTAAAAGAGCCTCCATGTGGAGAGGAGGTTGGGACTCAGTTCATATGTTAGCATTTGCAATAATGATGTTAAACACCGATTTACATTCTCCAAATCTGAAGGTATTTATTTCTTTTTTAATGACTTTTTAACTGTTTCTATTCAAGAATTCGGTTCGAATGCGTTCAGAGGAGTTCGTTAGAAATTTACGAGGTCAAGATAAATCTCCAGGAGAGAAGGAGGGCCGAGACTTTGATAGGTGTGGAACAATTTTCCTTTCCTATTCATACTATCATTATCTGCAGATCATTCTTAGAAGGAATTTATGAAAGAATTAGACAGGATGAGTTCATAGCCGGGGATGACCATGTCGCTCAAGTACGCCGAGTTGAGATGGCTATAATGGGGAAGGACAAACCTGTAAGTAACTCGAAATACTATTCTATCAATGTGTCAATTCTCTTTAGCGTCTGACAGAAACACAACGTCGTTTGGTTTGCTATTGTCGCCTTCAGCAGGTCATGGATCCTTGTCGAAAGCAGCCTCCATCAAGTCATGAACGGGATGTTTTCCTTTTCAATGATATGCTGGTGGTATGTATCTTCTTTCTCTTATTCCCATCGTTTGAAGGATAAAATATGCTACAAGGATGTAATTTCAGGTTACGAAAGCGATCAGTAAGCGGAAATCCTCGGCAGCCACAACTTACTCTTTAAAGCATCATAGTCCTTTATTAGGTGCAAGTGTTCATGAATTTTCTGTAAGTGTTATCTGTTATTTAATCGAGCGCAACATATTACTTGTAGAAAGGTCAGTATGAGTTTGGATTAGTTGTAGTCTGTCCAAACCATGAAAAACTATATTTTAATGCGAGGAACGTGGAGGATAGGTGAGTCATGCTTGATCACTCATAACCGATGTTTTATTCAGAAGGAGATTCGTCGCTGATGTTGTGGAGTCTATAAAGGAGTCTACTCAAATGGAGGAAGTAAGATTAGAACTTGAGTTGGACAAGCTAAGAGTAGAGAGTCAACGGGATAGTGGGCTTCCTGACATCGAAGGTCAAGCGCCTACTCGAAGGCTTTCGTTTAACTCTCTAGATTCCGGTGTTGTTGAAGAAACCTATGACGCAACATAGATATGTTACTTTTTGAAAATTTGCTCAACTAATTGTTGTTTTACCATCGAATGTTTTGAACAATTATTTTGTACATTTGCTCATGAAACGGGGCTTATCTTGTAGTTTAAACTCGTTTAAGTTATTGCAAATCACTTATCATATACGTGGTATGTAAATATTGGCCATTCACTTTAACCCAACATTGTCACCCTTTTTTTCGGGATTTGTGTGATGTGATTATACTGTTTCCTCTAGGTTAGCCTTGTTCTCTTGATCTCACCGTTCGCGGCGCTTGCCATTTAAAGAACTTTTTTTTTTAAAGTTTTAACCTTTTTATCTAAGTCAGATATGAGAAGTAGTTCAATCAATATTTGATAGATGTTTGCCATTTACTTTCAACTACCGTAGTTTCCATCAATTGTTCATGTGAACGTGTTTAAATTATTTCGTTTAGTTTTACTTGAAATCAGTTGATTCTGTTCAATATTGTTGACTAAAGAAAATTTTTCTTAGTCTTTTTCACTTCTTATTTACATTATAAACTTGTAGGAATGTCAGCTGCGAAGACAAAAAATGAAAAAATAATGGCACTCCTAAATAAGAAAACCAAACAAAAAACATCTGACACTCCGAAAGAAACGAAAGTTTCGAATGAAACCAAAAATGACTCTCTTCCTAGCACTTCAGGAAGCTCGAATGAATCGAGTACTAGTTCTGAACCGGTAGTTACACCAGAAGAGCAAAGACGTTTAGATCTTAGAAACAAGGTTCTTTCCATTCCGAACTAAATTGATCTTGTTGAATTCTTAGGCGAAATCGAAACTTCTGTTTGAAGCTAAACGAGCCAAAGATCGCGCGGAACAGGTTGGTCCACAAGGATGGTTCGTCTATATCATTGATAAATGGGATAAAAGTACTAATTAAGGCTGAAACCTAAGAGCTTGAACACAAACAAAGAGTTTTTGAGGAGGACTATCCAGTCAACAGTAACGAGGAGGGAAAAAATGAAAGACCGAAGTAAAACATCTTGATTCGACAATATCCTAGCGGTGATGTTCAAAAGCATCCTCTTGTCATCAACAAAACAAAATGAATGAAATCTTTATTTCAATCCCACTAAGCTTCCAATTAACCATATCAATTCTCATCATCAAAAAATCCCTGGAAACTCTTATCTACATGAGAACATAATTAAATATCTCTCACTCCTTATAAGTTTAAATATACTGATTTCACAACTTTTATTTCCATATTAGGCTTTTCTCACTTAGCCCAATTATAATTCGACTGAGGAAGTATCAAGTGCTGTTTTCCTGTCCACATCTATCATAAGGCCATAGCTGATTGAGTGTAATCAACAGATGCCATCCGAGAAATCTTTCAAATGCTCTGTTCCTTCTCTCAACTTGTCTACTTTGCCGCCAGCCGGATCCATAGACGAGTGCTTCTTTCTATCTTTTCCAACATTAACTCCCAGTTCTTTATCTGAACTGGCGTAATTTTGCACGTGTGCTTGTTCCACGTCCAACCCTAGTTCGAATTTCAAAAGTTTTTTTAAATATTTTTTCTTCGTTTAAATATTAGAAATTGACACCTAGTTCAGAGTCGTTCGTCGACCATTTTCTTATCCGAGCCGTTCTTAACAGAGCTCAATCTACTCATCATCTCCATCCCGTACAATGTAATCTCCCTTGACGAAAGATTATAAACTAATTTGAATTTTGCTTTTCTTGTTTGTTTTTTTGTTGTCATATGTTGCCAGTTGGCAATTTGATCGAAATATTTTCGCAAATTCTTATCAATGAAAGAAAACACAGAATATCAACATCCTGTCTTTGTGAAGTTCGAATTTATAAAGATCAAAGATATTTCGTGCTATTGAAAACATTAGAGAAAGAATTTGATGATATTCGCTAAGTTTAAGCTGTTTTTCTCGATGATCTGATAGTTGCTTTGCTCTGAGTTACAATATATAAGTTTGAGGAAGCAAAAAAATTTCTATTGAGAGGTGCAATGTGCTAAGTTTACAGCATTTTGACGCTTCCTCCATCAATTTGTAAGATAAAGTTATATGTAAAAAGAAATTATTTGTTATCATTTGTAGCATCGTTTTTATATTCTCTCACTATATTTACTTTAACTTCATGATGTGTCTGAAGCTGTTCTACATGCGATTCTCCAGAATATTTGCTCAATTAATAGTTATCTTCTTTTTCATTCTAATGCAATCATATTGAGGTGCTTTGAGCAAAGATGTCAGAAGTGAAGTTGGACATCAAAGAGACTGATATGGAAGAGCCAGAACAGAACACTGTTATTGGTATTGTTAAAGAAGCTCAAAGGCTTTATAACATTGATAAGGTTTTTCTTTCTCAAACTCTTACGAAACCTCTGACTTTCAATCTACTTTCTAACTCAGTGTGAATAAGTGAGAAGACATTTTGGATTTATTACAATCTTTATCTCTATCTCTTTCTTTTTATCCTTCTGGTACTCCTCTAGGAGTGAAAGCAAATTTGATGCTCACACTCATTTGCTCGCCTGTCATCACTGATTAGCGACATTTGAGGAACTGATGTAACAAGTTTGTACGAGAAAATGACGTAAGCACATTGATGTTTCTAAGATTTCGCAAATCACCGAAGTAGAAACAAGAGAGCGAAAAATGATCCTTCAAGAATTTTATGAAATATGGTTAATGAGCTATGATCATCTTTAAGGATGTAGCGGCTTACGTCAAGGAAGAATTGGATAAGCAACTTGGAGCAACATGGCATGTCATCTGCGGGAAATGCTTTGGATCACGAGTTTCTTATGAAATGGGGCATTTTCTTCTTCTTAGGTGTAACAAGGTTGGTACCCGTAACCTTTTTCTAGTCATGACATCGACCTTTCATTCCGATCTTTGAAAACACAAATTTCAGGTTAATGTGATGATTTATAAATGCGGATATTAAGATATTCTAGTATTATCTCTGTGAGATTAATAAAATGTTTACGAACTTTTAAATTGATTGGATTACTCTTTGTCAACACATACTAATTGAACTCTGCAACGTTGTAATCGAAAAGTTTATAAGATATATTGTAAAATTATCAATAACAGATTAAATAGTTGCGCATGGAAGTTTCTTGTGGAACTAAACATATCTGCATGGCTATAACAAATCCTATCGACTTAGTTGGATGGTTGGAACTCGATTCCAAGTCCGAACTTGTGAGCTTCATTAGCAGCAAGATTGAATTGAGAAGAGAGAGTCAACTTGGTGGCATCAGAAAGGTTGTGAGTGGCAGAAACAGCAGCCTAAGCAAACAAAATTTAGTAGGTTATGAATCTGTAAAATCTTACGACGTTCTTGTTGTTGATCTTAGCGCGAAGAGTGAGGTCGCGGCTAGGAGAGTACTTGGTTCCAAGATCGAAGTTGGCTCCTTCTCCTCCCTGATATATAAATTTTATAACACCCTCAGTTAAAAAGGACTCACAAGCTTCCATCCTAGGGCAGCTCCAATTTCGACGTTGTGAGCGACCTTGTGGTATACAGAAGCTCCGAAGTCAGATGAGTTAACAACGAAGGAGTGGATAGTGTATTCCTTGCTTTGATATCCGAAAGCCAAGGCAGTGGAAGCAAGCTTGTTGGAAGAGGTATCGAAAGCAGCTTGAGCTCCCAAAAGGAATCCGTCTCTGGAGAAGACTCCGGCAGCATTGATGACTGGAGTGCTAGTTAAAGCAACATCAGCAGTAACCTGCAGTTCGGATGTAAAGTTTCAATTAGGCAAGAAATAAACATACTCTGGCAGTTGGGTAAGACCAGTCAGCCTTCAGCTTTCCGGATCTCTTTCCGGTTTGAGGAGCATAGAGGGAATCGAAAGTGAGCTTAAGCCCACGTCCGAATCTCTCGTTAATCTCAACAACGGTTCCGAGTTGGTTCTCGGTGTTCCACTTCTCAGTCAAAACAACTCCTGAAAGCAACGACATCGCAATGAAAGAATTCTATGTTTTTACCGTATTGGGGAATCTTGTACTTGACGTCAAGGTTTCCTCCGAACTTTCCGGATCCGAGGTTATGGGCAGCGGCAGTCTTGAACTCGACTTCCTTTCCTTCTCCGGCGCGAGAGGTAGAATCGATCTTGATGGAACCAAAGTCTAGAAATTGATCCTCACAATCAACAAAAAAATCAACTACGTACTGTATCCCTTGTTGATGAGATCCTTAGCGGATTTTCCGAGGTCAGCGAAGGTTGGAGGAGCCATTTCTGATAAAGTCTAATTGTTTTAATGTCGTTACATGTCAAATATTCTATGAAAAAACAAACAAAGAGTGACTATAATGTAAGGAACAGAAACTTGTTGAGGAGCAATCAGCACGAAATAGGGAAGGTGATAAGATGCTTCCCGAGAATGATGAAAACGCTGGATTTCGATCGGGCAGAGACGAAGAGTGACAGGATCCAAGCGTAGCGGTTGCGCAGCGGTCTGGCAACTGCTATTTTCATACAATTCCTCTCTCAATGGTCAAGCCTGACACAACAGAAAAGGAAAGGTCAAACTGACCAATAAAAACAACAAAAAAACAATTAAACTCAACTTCAGACAATAAATAATACAAGAACAATGTATCAAAAATGAGAGTCAACTAATGGCCAAATGCGAAAAATGAGAGAAAGAGAAATTACGGGCGGTTCGAAAGTAGTAAATTGAAAAAGCGCGAAACTTGAAAAAACATTAGACCTTTAAGTTTTTGTACTAGAGCAGTATTCATAATTGCTTTGTTTCATCCCATTAAACGTTTTATCCTCTCTCGGTTTGAAGATATGATGAAAAATTACTTCAAACCTTCAATCAAGCATAATAATAAATTATATCGGAAGTTGAGACTATTCGGGCATAAGAAAAACAGCATAGAGCGTTAGTAGCAGCATTAAGTTGCTAATGTACCGAACTATTTGGGCGAAGTCGGCTGACGCTACTACATCTACCCATGAACTCACTCCTCCTGTATCTTCTAAAGCTGTCTTACTAATTCTTCCGTCTCTATTTAATGAGAGAACTTCAATACTAAAAAGCTTATTGAAGTTGAAGTTTTCTGTTGTTGAGGTAAGATACATTAACCCGACACTTGGAGGAAACTTTCAGAAAATTACTTTGGAATCCTCATGTCAAATAGTTTCTATTTGGAACACTTGGAATGTTATTGACAATGGAAAATACTTACCTTTGAAGCTTGAACCGAATAGAGATATTATTGCGGTTTTGGTACAACGAGATGGTGTTTACGAAAACTTATATTCGCTTGCTAAGCAATATTGCCAAGGCGAAAACTTGTAAGTATTCGAATGTTTGAGAATGAAATAGGAGTGTAAATGTGTGCTAGTGGATATCATAGTCAACGTTGCACTCTCTTAACAGAGAAACTTATCACGTCATCACGTGGCAGCGAAAGCCTCTGTTGATTTCATTTTTCAAGTCAGAAGTTAAAGATCGGTTGCATTCTCAGGCGGGAAATTTCAAAACGCTGTTTCAGTTCATATCCTGGGATATATTTCTCACCAAACTCTATCATGGCTTTCCGAGATATCACCCACTTGTTTCCTGGATGTCAGTTGCTTAATCAACATATCTTTATAACTTGCAAGTACATATTGAAGACAGAGATGAGATGGATTATATGAAGAATTCGAAGGAGTACCTAGAAGTGAAAGTTTTCCCTGCTTTAAACCGAGCTTTAACTGAGCTGGCGATACATCGACCGTCGGATCCAATCGTAATATTTACATGAAATATTCACTTTAATTAAAATATATTTGCTTTTCAGAAGTGGTTAGCAGGACGTTTGAATGAGTAAATTTATAAATAAATCTTTGTAAACCGTATAAGTAAAATCACAGAAGACTTCTAAACAGGCAATATTATGAAAGCGAAAATAGTGATTTCCCTATTTTGATTATGTTCGTAGAATTAACGATTTGATCTAAACTGGGTCCATAGCAATACGCACGAAGAGAGAAGCACATTGGTCCACCGTATGTTGATGTCCAGTATTGAGACGAATTTGAGAATAACCTCAAAGAATAAGATATTATTACAATAAGGCAAACAAAAACCTGAGCGAACGCTACTGATCGGAATTGAGAACTCTCCAATAAAGTCGTTCGTTGTTGTTGAATCGAAATCTTTAACACAAATACGCATGATAGCGACTTCTGGACAACGCAGAAGGAAATGAAAGCTTTGATTCCACTCTGGATTGAAGCCTAGACACCAAATATAATAAAATAGACGGAGAGCATCTCACCATTATCTTTTATTGTACGTGTCTTTTGTTTGTCTTCATCAGCAGGAATACCGAAAATTTGTACAGAAACATATGGATCAACTATATCTCTTCCAGGCTCGGATTTAGGTAAATACTGAGCACTGATTATACCGATTCCGAACTTCACTTTTGGTACAATCATAGATCGTGGATCTTTAAAACGGCGAATAACAACAAGCTGTTAATACAAGCTAACCTATTCCATCCAATAAAATCTGAGGCTTGAGAACGTATCCACAATTTCCATTGACACGGAACATTCCAGTGTTGAGATCCAACTCCTCAAAACTCAATAGTGATTGTGTATTATACATCGAACCATACCTCTCCTGCTGTTTGCATATTCATAGCAACACTTTGTATTCCACAAATCCATGAAGCCATTGGATGCATATTAGACGAGTCTTGACGCAAACCCTTAATAAGGAAGTATGAATATATAATTCCTAGGAAGGTTAAGAGTATGCTTCACCTTTGGATAGCTCTTAATGAAGCGACTGGCTGAATACGTAAAAATGGGAAAACCAGCGTCATATAAGGATGTCACCTTGTTTTCAGACAGAGAAGGTGAACCATCTTGAGGATCTGAACGGACTTGGTTCATAAAATAATAGTGTAGAACGGTGTTACGAGATTGCATATCGCTGTAGATGTTACTGGATAACTTAACTGACGGCAAAGATACCAAGCATGAGAAATGAGGATCCAGAGGAATGACATGATGCTTTAAAGGGTACGGATGGGTACATAAAGAGATTTAAATTACCGGTTTCTCGTTGGAGGTAGGAGAATCATTGTCGTCCTCATTATCATCTGCCACCTCGTCTGAAGTTGTCAATTTCTTCCCTCTGATAAGAATTTTGCGTTTCAGGTCGTATGGACTCGGGAGCGGATTTTTTCCAGAGTCTCTTGGGGGTTCATATAGCATGTCTCCAAGAAGCTTAAAAACAACTACCATAAAAATATTTCCCAAAGTGAAAATAATAACCTCCTTAAAGAGTTCAGCCATAACCTTTTGTTGAACAACCCCAACATGATTCTCAATTGTAAGGATCACTGGATAGGGGCTAGAAGCAAATGCTTCTCGCTTAAAAATTCAGATATCCCTTTTTGGAAATATTCATAGTGATACCTTAATGGCATGTAGAGTATTACGAAGTGAAATTGGTTCGATAAGCGTTCTCTTATGCGTGATCACAGGCTCACCATGTTCCCCGTCGAAAAGATCAACTGAAAACAAAAAAGTTCATGAATATATATTTATCAATCACTCTAGCAATGTTCTCAATGTTGTCGAACCTCTCACTCAAGTGCAATGATTACCCTACAAACTTACGTTCTAGAAGACGGGCTCCTTTTTTCAACGCAGCAATATAACCTTCAACAGTCGCCTCTCCTTTTAGCTGCAGTCCAGTCAAATATGTGTTATGAGAAGAGTTACAGAAATAATACGGCAAAGGTTTAGTCATATCCTACAAATCCCCAATTCGAGTTTGAATGAACTTTCACCGAACCTGGAATATGCCTTCATGGCCAGGCTTCAAAATATTTCCCCATCGAGATTGCAGTAGACGCCTCATGCCTATGACTCCCATCAATTTGGGTTTGTTTGCATCCTGCTTGGTTTGTTCGAAGGTGTCAAGAATGGTTTCAGCTTTTTTCTCATCAACATCAACAAACTAAATAGTTTGTTTTCTTCAAAAAAAAGATTAATGACAAACCTGTTGTTCTTGAGTGAGGAAGCGATGTAGCTCTGTTGTATTAATGGTCTCTATTCCATCGTCTGAAGCCATCCGGAGAAGATGACGGAGCTCAGGACGATCAGTTAATCGTTGGAAGAAGTTAATAAACTCTGTTTGATTCAATACCCCATCTTTAGAATTGATTTCTTCAGACTCCTGAACAATCCTTTTAAATCTTTTTCAAATACTTTTTCGCAATTACTCTGAAAATAGCTCTGGCATAGGGTTCACTTATTTGCAAGTTCATTTTTTTCAACAAATTCCAAACTTCCATAAACGATAGCGATCCTGGAAAATAATTAATGAAGAACTTTGAGCTTTCAGACCATTTCTATTCGTGTCGGCTTCATTGAATTTTTCTTTCAGCCAATGTGTTTCATTGAAATGAACTTGATTTTCTCTTGCCAATGATATGAGATGAGCCAAGACTGATGCCCAACGATCACGGATCTATAAGCCAAAACAGATTTTCTAGTTCTACAGAGAATATTGATTTTCTCATTTAATTCATCTTTCCAATCATATTCAATAAAGTTCCAACCTCTTTTGTTTCAGCTGCGAAATCGATCGATTTATGAAGAAATTTGCGATGAGTGAAAATGACGGAGAAACATTTGGACTCCTAGAATCGAAAACGTGAAAAAGAAAGTCAACACATTTTGGGAAACATTTTCTAAATGGCCAGTTTTTTTCTTAAAACAGAAACGAGAAGCGTAAGTATCACCAGATATACTCGATAGGCTTAGTAACTCACAGTGATTTCACCAATAAGTTACCATGTTCCATTATAACTATTTATAACAATATGATTGCAAAACGATTACTCAAATTGGCATTTAAACTTCATCAAACTGTAAGAAATTCATATTTGGAATTCACTAAGTATTCACGTTTTCTACTTTTCTTGTTTGACTGACCAAGGAGAAGTAATTAGCAAACTCACTGGTGCTTCGCACTGAAACTCATACTTCTTGGAAGCTCTGTGTAGGTTGTCGGTATTATAACCACAGCGCACCTCTAATAACTCATTCAGCGATACTGAAAACAGCTTTTTCAGTAAGAAACGTCTGTGATAAAGAAGTTCGAGAAGTTTTCAAGCTCTTTTCCATTATTCGATTTGAAACTTATCAATTATTAATGATAATCATAGTGTTTTGGAATATTTGAAGAATGCAACCGGTTTTGTTCGCAGAAATATTCGAAATGAAAAAAGGCGCGCAGGAAACAAGCAAAGATTTCCAAGACAAGGGAAACGCTTTTACTATGTAGAAGAGTGTTAAAGTTAATATAATATTGAATTTTCATTTTAATTTCTTTACTGTTGAACCACTTGAAAGAACCGGTTGTGCGAGTGAATGATGTATGTGGGCAGAAGGAAACTATTTGTGAATTTGTCTTTGGCATAGTTGCCGTTAATGTTTGACATTTCGATTCCTTCTAGGATGGTGTTGAAAAGTAGAAAGAAGGTCGCAATGTTTTCTTCATTAATCGCCGAGAAGAAGAAGACGATGCCAAGTTCGCAAATGAATTGCTGTCATAATGAATTCTCCTTTGATGACAAAATATTGTTGAAATCAATATTTTTGTGCAAAAGTTGTTTATGACTGTTCTTATCTTACTCCAAAAAAAAACTATTGAGGAAAAGGAAGAAAAAGAAAAGAAAAGGGAGAATGACAAAGCAGAGGGAGTGAAGCACGCTATGTTACCACCTTGAAAGTACTTGAATATTTGAATGATTTGCTAAAGAATTAATAGAAGTTGTGGAGAGGAGGGAAGGAAAACCGAAAAAACGTCTGTTTTCTTCTCAAACTAATATGTATATATTGATTGAGAGTTGAGAAGTACAGAGAAAAAAGGGCAATAAACCTCATAGGAACAATTGATGCACACAACAATCAATATTTTCCCCGCCAGCTTTATCACCACGCTTGGATGACGGGTTGAAACCGTCCTGACGTACCTGATTTGAGGGCATCAGGCAGAAAATTAAAGAGATAACTAGAGTAATAATTCAAATATTTTTTTTCTTTAATGGATACAAGAGCAGGAGATCGTAGCTTGTTTCTAAAACTCTTTCTTATTGGACATAAGTTTTGCAAAAAAGTTTACCTCTTGATACGTCTAAGTGTTGTTCCCTTCTCCGCCCATGCGAGTAGTTCCTCAAAATTTTTCTTTTCTTCTTGATCAGCTGGAGCAGTTGAAGCTACAGCCGTAGCTGTCTGAGGTGGCAAACTCTCGGTAGTTGACACCTTGTGGGATGTCATCGCGCTTTCACCGTTCTGCATCGTTACCACTGTTTCCGACTCAACGTTTTACTTCCTTTGAGGTTTGAAAATACAGATTGCGTGCAGCCTTTCTGGCTCTTAAAGCCACGATTTTTTCTCTTGCTCTCGTGTTTTTTTCGGAGCGTCAAGTTAGTTGACACGTTTAAACACGAGTACCAGTCAGGTCACAAATGCCACTTTTTCTCACACGAAACGTTGATTTCCGAATAACTTTCGCAGAACAGAAAAGAAACTGGACTTAACCTCTAATAAAATTATATGGAATAGAGTTAAGTATCTTCCACAAGGGACAGGAACACAAGGAAAGCAAAGCAAATCAGGCTCGTCCGTCCTATCGCCACACATACACAAAAAAAGCCCCGCCCTCACTGCGTCTCTGACGATGTTGATTCTCTGGTATCTTTGTCGTCTAGCAGTTTTGTATCGTTTCTCTGTGCCCTCCGAAGAGAGAATCTCTCGCCAGCTCTCCTCCTCTTCCCCTCCTCCTCCAGGGCTCAGGTCTTGGGCCGTCCTCAGCCAGAAGGCTTCACCCTTTCCCTATCTTCAGTCAGCACCTCATTCAGTTTGTGTTCCCCTTAGTTTGAACTCCCATCTAGACATTAACAGCTTTGCTTTTTAACTAGAATAGAACTAGGAAGAAAGCAAAAGAACTCGAAGTCTTCAGGACTCTTGGAAGACGATGGTAGGAGGCTATCGTATAGGAATGCATTTCTTAGCTTCAGCCCTACGTTTTTTGGAACCTAGGTATATATCAGAAAATGCATGATTCAATGCGAGATCTTGAACATTTTGAGAAACTTCCAAAATTTTCAGAGTGGACGATGACTTCGTTGACCGTCTTCATTATCTCTACACCTCTACATTGGTGTTAATGTTTGCTGTTCTGGTATCGGCGAAGCAATACGGTAAGCTCCTTACATGATATAGTGGATAAACACCTTTTTCAAAATAATTGTTGAATATTCAATTGAATGGCAAGTTGTTCGTTCATGACGTGAACGAGAAAAAAAAGTGTTTTTCCATAAAATCTTTTATTTTCTTTCCCTATCTCGTCCACTATCTATGAGCACTTGTACGTGCAGTCTGTTAACATGACCAGCTGTTGATGTTGTAATGAATATATCAGTTGAGAAGAGAGGACGAATGCTTGAGCTTCAACATATATAATATGAGAAGTAAAAACGACTAATTTTCTCTTAACGTTACCTCATCAGAAGACCTTTTCATATCTTGTTTCGCCCTTTTCTCCCTTCTTTCCTCAACTGTTTTAAAATTGCTCTCAAATATATATGAGGAGTAACGAAGAAGAAAATCAGCTAGAGGAGTTTGTAGTGAGACAAGACGAAAATTCGGAGGTAAATTACCAAGGTTAAATTGGGATGAGTGAAATGTTGTCCATATTCGGGTATTCATTTAGTTACCTACGTATCCATAGTAAAAGCTATTTTGAACGAATTTACTCCAATTTTGTTGAGAGAACATCTCCCCATCTCATTCCATTGAGTCGGCATGACAAACCCTTCGTAGATACATTCCTAAGAAGAAAAAAAAACTGAAAGCCAAAACTAGGATGAAACGTTCGTCATCAGTTACCACCTATACTTAACTCAACCAGACATATAGTAATTGAGATAAAAGTTCTTTCAGCTCTGCGTCATCTCAAAAACTAATTAGTTTATTTTAGTATTGAAAGACGTTTTAGGCTATCCATATATAGATAAATTAGGTTCATCTGCTCTTAACGTAAATGATTTTTCATTTTGAACACGAATGTCCATCTATCGCCAGCTTCTCCTGTTAGCAACTCTCTATTTCTGATTTCTTTATAAGTTTACAAAAAGTAAAAGATAAAGCACAATTCATATTTGTCATTTTGAATTAACTATGAAATGCTATTACTACATATGAATCTCCCAATATCCTTCGGGGAGTTTTTTCCTTTTATTGTATTGCATGAAACAAACTGGGGACAATAATTTTCATTTTTTCTACAAAAAGGAGACAGAATGAAGTGTTGAGTGAAAGAAATTGAAGAAGGTTTTGTACGATTGTAAGAAATTGGAGAAGAGGAATTGGAAACAAGCAAATATGCAATTGACTTCATATCCAACTTGTTTTTTTTTCTTCGAAAACAAGACTAATTAGTCAAAAGCTGCTGAGCAATGAAATACTTTCACAAGTTGAACGTGAGAAGTGAATGCTGAGCAATAAGCTTCATCCAAGCCTTGTATTCATAAGAAATGGTGTATTTTCAGTTAATTTTTATTAAACTATATCACATAATTAGCGTGTGTAAGTGTGTGTGTGTGTGTAATAGAAGATTTCCTTATGAATATTCTTAATGAATCATTTATAATCTCATATGATATGTTAGTCAAATGAGATGACTTTCTTCTTCATTATAGAATATGATGTCACTTACAACTTATTATACAGCATTCTGAGAGTCAAAATTAATTTGAAAATCAATTGTGCAAAGGACAAACAATTTCTTTTTTCATTTTCAGAATCAACAACCTACCATTAAAACTGAAACAGCCTTTTTTATACTTTTATGGTCGAATATTCTATCATGTTTTTATATCTGTTAGTCTTCCGCCCAAAAATTCTTCTTCTTCTTCTTATTTTTATGAAAAATTACAGAAAAAAAAAGCTTTTCTTCTCCTTTATTTAAGCTTTTCCTAATATCTCTTTTACTTTCATCCGTGACAGGATACGGATGTGTTCTCGAAGTGGAAAATTGCTTGAATTACTTGATACTTTCACGATATATAACAACACCAGCTGAAATTACTTTTTTTCGAACAATTTTCGTTCGTTTTTTCATTTTTTTCAACAAATTCCAAACTTCCATAAACGATAGCGATCCTGGAAAATAATTAATGAAGAACTTTGAGCTTTCAGACCATTTCTATTCGTGTCGGCTTCATTGAATTTTTCTTTCAGCCAATGTGTTTCATTGAAATGAACTTGATTTTCTCTTGCCAATGATATGAGATGAGCCAAGACTGATGCCCAACGATCACGGATCTATAAGCCAAAACAGATTTTCTAGTTCTACAGAGAATATTGATTTTCTCATTTAATTCATCTTTCCAATCATATTCAATAAAGTTCCAACCTCTTTTGTTTCAGCTGCGAAATCGATCGATTTATGAAGAAATTTGCGATGAGTGAAAATGACGGAGAAACATTTGGACTCCTAGAATCGAAAACGTGAAAAAGAAAGTCAACACATTTTGGGAAACATTTTCTAAATGGCCAGTTTTTTTCTTAAAACAGAAACGAGAAGCGTAAGTATCACCAGATATACTCGATAGGCTTAGTAACTCACAGTGATTTCACCAATAAGTTACCATGTTCCATTATAACTATTTATAACAATATGATTGCAAAACGATTACTCAAATTGGCATTTAAACTTCATCAAACTGTAAGAAATTCATATTTGGAATTCACTAAGTATTCACGTTTTCTACTTTTCTTGTTTGACTGACCAAGGAGAAGTAATTAGCAAACTCACTGGTGCTTCGCACTGAAACTCATACTTCTTGGAAGCTCTGTGTAGGTTGTCGGTATTATAACCACAGCGCACCTCTAATAACTCATTCAGCGATACTGAAAACAGCTTTTTCAGTAAGAAACGTCTGTGATAAAGAAGTTCGAGAAGTTTTCAAGCTCTTTTCCATTATTCGATTTGAAACTTATCAATTATTAATGATAATCATAGTGTTTTGGAATATTTGAAGAATGCAACCGGTTTTGTTCGCAGAAATATTCGAAATGAAAAAAGGCGCGCAGGAAACAAGCAAAGATTTCCAAGACAAGGGAAACGCTTTTACTATGTAGAAGAGTGTTAAAGTTAATATAATATTGAATTTTCATTTTAATTTCTTTACTGTTGAACCACTTGAAAGAACCGGTTGTGCGAGTGAATGATGTATGTGGGCAGAAGGAAACTATTTGTGAATTTGTCTTTGGCATAGTTGCCGTTAATGTTTGACATTTCGATTCCTTCTAGGATGGTGTTGAAAAGTAGAAAGAAGGTCGCAATGTTTTCTTCATTAATCGCCGAGAAGAAGAAGACGATGCCAAGTTCGCAAATGAATT
Organism: Auanema freiburgensis; assembly: GCA_030370435.1. Taxonomy (NCBI): domain Eukaryota; kingdom Metazoa; phylum Nematoda; class Chromadorea; order Rhabditida; family Rhabditidae; genus Auanema; species Auanema freiburgense. The sequence goes on from CM059369.1 coordinate 4,003,211, forward strand.
GCTGTCATAATGAATTCTCCTTTGATGACAAAATATTGTTGAAATCAATATTTTTGTGCAAAAGTTGTTTATGACTGTTCTTATCTTACTCCAAAAAAAAACTATTGAGGAAAAGGAAGAAAAAGAAAAGAAAAGGGAGAATGACAAAGCAGAGGGAGTGAAGCACGCTATGTTACCACCTTGAAAGTACTTGAATATTTGAATGATTTGCTAAAGAATTAATAGAAGTTGTGGAGAGGAGGGAAGGAAAACCGAAAAAACGTCTGTTTTCTTCTCAAACTAATATGTATATATTGATTGAGAGTTGAGAAGTACAGAGAAAAAAGGGCAATAAACCTCATAGGAACAATTGATGCACACAACAATCAATATTTTCCCCGCCAGCTTTATCACCACGCTTGGATGACGGGTTGAAACCGTCCTGACGTACCTGATTTGAGGGCATCAGGCAGAAAATTAAAGAGATAACTAGAGTAATAATTCAAATATTTTTTTTCTTTAATGGATACAAGAGCAGGAGATCGTAGCTTGTTTCTAAAACTCTTTCTTATTGGACATAAGTTTTGCAAAAAAGTTTACCTCTTGATACGTCTAAGTGTTGTTCCCTTCTCCGCCCATGCGAGTAGTTCCTCAAAATTTTTCTTTTCTTCTTGATCAGCTGGAGCAGTTGAAGCTACAGCCGTAGCTGTCTGAGGTGGCAAACTCTCGGTAGTTGACACCTTGTGGGATGTCATCGCGCTTTCACCGTTCTGCATCGTTACCACTGTTTCCGACTCAACGTTTTACTTCCTTTGAGGTTTGAAAATACAGATTGCGTGCAGCCTTTCTGGCTCTTAAAGCCACGATTTTTTCTCTTGCTCTCGTGTTTTTTTCGGAGCGTCAAGTTAGTTGACACGTTTAAACACGAGTACCAGTCAGGTCACAAATGCCACTTTTTCTCACACGAAACGTTGATTTCCGAATAACTTTCGCAGAACAGAAAAGAAACTGGACTTAACCTCTAATAAAATTATATGGAATAGAGTTAAGTATCTTCCACAAGGGACAGGAACACAAGGAAAGCAAAGCAAATCAGGCTCGTCCGTCCTATCGCCACACATACACAAAAAAAGCCCCGCCCTCACTGCGTCTCTGACGATGTTGATTCTCTGGTATCTTTGTCGTCTAGCAGTTTTGTATCGTTTCTCTGTGCCCTCCGAAGAGAGAATCTCTCGCCAGCTCTCCTCCTCTTCCCCTCCTCCTCCAGGGCTCAGGTCTTGGGCCGTCCTCAGCCAGAAGGCTTCACCCTTTCCCTATCTTCAGTCAGCACCTCATTCAGTTTGTGTTCCCCTTAGTTTGAACTCCCATCTAGACATTAACAGCTTTGCTTTTTAACTAGAATAGAACTAGGAAGAAAGCAAAAGAACTCGAAGTCTTCAGGACTCTTGGAAGACGATGGTAGGAGGCTATCGTATAGGAATGCATTTCTTAGCTTCAGCCCTACGTTTTTTGGAACCTAGGTATATATCAGAAAATGCATGATTCAATGCGAGATCTTGAACATTTTGAGAAACTTCCAAAATTTTCAGAGTGGACGATGACTTCGTTGACCGTCTTCATTATCTCTACACCTCTACATTGGTGTTAATGTTTGCTGTTCTGGTATCGGCGAAGCAATACGGTAAGCTCCTTACATGATATAGTGGATAAACACCTTTTTCAAAATAATTGTTGAATATTCAATTGAATGGCAAGTTGTTCGTTCATGACGTGAACGAGAAAAAAAAGTGTTTTTCCATAAAATCTTTTATTTTCTTTCCCTATCTCGTCCACTATCTATGAGCACTTGTACGTGCAGTCTGTTAACATGACCAGCTGTTGATGTTGTAATGAATATATCAGTTGAGAAGAGAGGACGAATGCTTGAGCTTCAACATATATAATATGAGAAGTAAAAACGACTAATTTTCTCTTAACGTTACCTCATCAGAAGACCTTTTCATATCTTGTTTCGCCCTTTTCTCCCTTCTTTCCTCAACTGTTTTAAAATTGCTCTCAAATATATATGAGGAGTAACGAAGAAGAAAATCAGCTAGAGGAGTTTGTAGTGAGACAAGACGAAAATTCGGAGGTAAATTACCAAGGTTAAATTGGGATGAGTGAAATGTTGTCCATATTCGGGTATTCATTTAGTTACCTACGTATCCATAGTAAAAGCTATTTTGAACGAATTTACTCCAATTTTGTTGAGAGAACATCTCCCCATCTCATTCCATTGAGTCGGCATGACAAACCCTTCGTAGATACATTCCTAAGAAGAAAAAAAAACTGAAAGCCAAAACTAGGATGAAACGTTCGTCATCAGTTACCACCTATACTTAACTCAACCAGACATATAGTAATTGAGATAAAAGTTCTTTCAGCTCTGCGTCATCTCAAAAACTAATTAGTTTATTTTAGTATTGAAAGACGTTTTAGGCTATCCATATATAGATAAATTAGGTTCATCTGCTCTTAACGTAAATGATTTTTCATTTTGAACACGAATGTCCATCTATCGCCAGCTTCTCCTGTTAGCAACTCTCTATTTCTGATTTCTTTATAAGTTTACAAAAAGTAAAAGATAAAGCACAATTCATATTTGTCATTTTGAATTAACTATGAAATGCTATTACTACATATGAATCTCCCAATATCCTTCGGGGAGTTTTTTCCTTTTATTGTATTGCATGAAACAAACTGGGGACAATAATTTTCATTTTTTCTACAAAAAGGAGACAGAATGAAGTGTTGAGTGAAAGAAATTGAAGAAGGTTTTGTACGATTGTAAGAAATTGGAGAAGAGGAATTGGAAACAAGCAAATATGCAATTGACTTCATATCCAACTTGTTTTTTTTTCTTCGAAAACAAGACTAATTAGTCAAAAGCTGCTGAGCAATGAAATACTTTCACAAGTTGAACGTGAGAAGTGAATGCTGAGCAATAAGCTTCATCCAAGCCTTGTATTCATAAGAAATGGTGTATTTTCAGTTAATTTTTATTAAACTATATCACATAATTAGCGTGTGTAAGTGTGTGTGTGTGTGTAATAGAAGATTTCCTTATGAATATTCTTAATGAATCATTTATAATCTCATATGATATGTTAGTCAAATGAGATGACTTTCTTCTTCATTATAGAATATGATGTCACTTACAACTTATTATACAGCATTCTGAGAGTCAAAATTAATTTGAAAATCAATTGTGCAAAGGACAAACAATTTCTTTTTTCATTTTCAGAATCAACAACCTACCATTAAAACTGAAACAGCCTTTTTTATACTTTTATGGTCGAATATTCTATCATGTTTTTATATCTGTTAGTCTTCCGCCCAAAAATTCTTCTTCTTCTTCTTATTTTTATGAAAAATTACAGAAAAAAAAAGCTTTTCTTCTCCTTTATTTAAGCTTTTCCTAATATCTCTTTTACTTTCATCCGTGACAGGATACGGATGTGTTCTCGAAGTGGAAAATTGCTTGAATTACTTGATACTTTCACGATATATAACAACACCAGCTGAAATTACTTTTTTTCGAACAATTTTCGTTCACACGTTTTCTTAAATCTTTTCCTTTGCTAACTTTGAAGCTCACATAGATGAGAAAGCTTAGTAGCCTTGGGGCATTACTGTTGCATCTCATGTTGGAGAGAATATGCTATGCATTTCCTTTTAAAAGTTGAGCAAAAATCAGAACATCAACAAGTATTCAACAGAAGTTTCTTTCTCTCTCGCTCTCTCCCTCTCTCTCTCTCTTCAGCTTATTCTCTCTTTATTCCCTCTCTTTGAATTGAGACAACTCAAGAATAGTTCATATGTTTTCCTACCACCCCATTCTTTTAAGCTTTTCCTCCCATAACACCGAATTCTACCATAAATTTTAAAGAGATCATTCCAGTTACTCTGTTCTATTTTTTTTTCTCTTCAAGAGAAAAGCGCGAATGACCTCAGAAAATCATCTCTCGAGAACTATATGTATAATCTCATTGAATAGTTTACTAAATTTCAAAAGTCAATAATAGAAAAGAGCGCATCTTTCTCTCGCTCTTTAGCAGAATGTATCATTTAAGCCAAGTGAATATACGAAAATTATTTTTTTGAAATACTATGAACCGCTGCAAGTTGGTTGGATTAAAAAGAAAACAAAAACATGACTCTTGTAGTGCGGACATTGGAATTCGGGTATGAAACCGATAATAGGGATGAAGAATGGGCAGCGTCTTTCGTTGGATAAAGACTTTAAGATCTATATGAGTCGTATGATATTCTAACGATCCTCCGAAAAGTAGAAAAAAAGAAAGTTTCAAGATCATTTATTTCATTTGGGCAGTTTGTTGAAGGCAGAAAGACGTTCAAAAATGCATGATCATTTGATTTGACATGTTTGCACTTAATTCTTAACGGTTCCTTCGCTTCTATTTTTTTCCCCCAAGATCCAATGGTTTTTTCTAAAAGCTCATTGAAATATATATATATAGAGAGAGAACAGTGGTCGAAGGGGGATAAAGGGAAAAGTTTGAAAATGTGAATAAACGGTGTAATATGCAGATCTTTTGAGTTCATTGGATGGCAGATTTCTTTCAACTCGATTATACAGCAGCAGGGAGCAAATTTCTACAAGAATCTTCTTGAGAGATTCAGAAAAAGAGAGATTTTAAAGCTGTTAGGAAAATGGATAGCTAATCGGAAATAGGTAACGCTACTTGTACATTCAGGAACTTCAGGAACAAACTGTTGACAGCTATGTAAAGAGAGGAATACTCTAAACATCTTCACTAATGATTTCTTTCCTATTTCCGACGTTCGTAACAATATTAATGAAGTGAATTGAGCTTCACTTTAAATGAAATTGTATTTCCATTAAAATAAACTTCAATTTCGTATTAAAGGGAAAAGTAGGGAAGGAGAAGAAGGAGGAGGAGAAGAGAAACAAATGTGGTGTGTAATCATCCATTATCTATATATCATTAACAACTTGAAAATACAAAAGAAGAATTGGAAATAGAATAAAAAACATTTTATTTTTTAATTTCAGTCGGACATCCCATAGAATGCTTCGTGCCGGCACAATTTACTCGAGCTATGGAACAATACACAGAAAACTACTGTTGGGTTCAGAATACATACTGGGTTCCTTTTCAGGTGCGAAAGAATTTGCTATTCGATTCAAAGTAAAATAACTGTTTTTGACTATTCATCTATTCATAACTATATCTGGAATGTTCAGCAAGTTTCTCATTACATATCCTGTTATGTTTTGTTTTGCTTTCTCCTTAAGAGAAAGAAAGAGAAAAGTTTTTTTTTGTTGCTCTCTTTCTCTCTCTTTCCACTCAAATATCGTTTAAAATTTGATACAAAACCCTATTAATAACAAATATTTATTCGGAGAAAAATACTTGAGCGAAAAAAGGGGAAAATGAAATATTACAAGTTGTAACCTTACCATTTAGGATCTCATTCCACATCGGTTAGATGATCGAGAGAGACGGCAGATCGGATACTATCAATGGGTTCCGTTCGTTCTGGCAATTGCTGCTCTGATGTTCCATATACCTTCGTCCGTATGGAGGATGCTCGCTAGTCAATCAGGTTCGTTCTGTGAAAAAAACAATAAATTCTCAGCTTTTTTCCTGCTAAGTTTTCATTAGAAATCACATAAATATAACATGCTCATTGATGAAGATGAATGGAAGCAAATATAATTTGAAAAACTTAAATTCTCAAGAATCGGCATAGCAGCTGACAAATTTCCGTTCAACTGCTGATTACACGAGATGAACGACAAGATGGACAAGCTTGTCATTTTGCTATAAGATATGTGATGGTTGTATCATTAATAAGTTAATGAACTTACCAACAACTAATCTGGGATCAGAGTTTTGAAAACCATTGAAAACTTCATAACTTTATTTTTTCCATAAGCTTTCTATACATCGATACAATTTGTTTTTTTCAGGCTTGAACGCTGGATTAGTTCTACAGTTAGCCTGTCAAGAACAGAATGTGGATCCAATTGTCAGAGCAAAAACCGTCGATGTCTTAGCAAGGTTAGATTGAGATTTGGCGAAAGTAATCCTTTATATTCAGACACATTGATGATGCTCTAATGTACCAACGGGATCATGGTGCTAAAAGAAAGAATGTGTACTTATTTGCTTTCGTTCGATTAGGTTATCCATTTAAAAGTATTGAAGTAATGTATGTTTTCAGGTAAATTTTACGGATCATATGTCTCGACTGTTTATGTTTTTATCAAAACTCTTCATTTGTGTAATGTTTTAATTCAATTCATGATGCTTAATGCTTTTCTTGAAACTTCTGAATATCCTTTATTCGGAGCTCATGTACTCTATGATTTGTTCATGGTAAATAGCTCATTTATTATTCTGAATGCTAAATGTTACATTATAGGGACGAGAATGGAGAGATTCTGGAAAGTTTCCTAGAGTTACGTTATGTGACTTCGAAATTCGTGTTCTCGGAAATGTGCATAGACATACAGTACAGTGTGTACTCGTCATTAACATGTTGACAGAGAAAATATTCATTTTCTTATGGCTATGGCTCACAGTATGCTTTAGTTTGTTTTCAGTATTTCCATTTGACTCTTTCAAGGTCCTAGCAACCATTACTGCTCTCAACTTACTATTTTGGCTCTGTGCCCTCGTGTCTGGCCAATGTAGACAGAACTTTGTTGCAAAGCATTTGGATATGGAAACAGATCAAATTGAAAGATTCACCGATAGGTACGATTCAAATTTCTATATTTGCATATTCGCGCTAGCAAACTGAGCTGAGATTATCTCATTTTCCATTTTTTCTGCCAATAGACCGGTTGCATCCTGCTCAGTTAATCTAAATTTTCTTTTACACTTTTTCATTTTTACAGATTCTTACGTCCTGATGGAGTATTTCTTCTTCAAATGATTGCAGCTCATGCAGGAAACCTAACATGCGCTCGAGTAAGTTTAAACTATATTACAATATTTCTTCTACTTCAGATTACTGAGCTCATTCGAGCATCACTAATCTAATTCTTTTCTATTCCACTAAAGATTTTTCCATGTTCTATTACTGTTTTCATTTACGAGAGAAATTTGCTTCAGGTGACCGAGGCATTATGGTTGATATTCTTAAGACGAAGTGGAAAACCAGTAGCAGATGACAAGGTGATCGAAGGATCAGAAAGAGAATGGGAGAGCGTACGTATACTTCTAATGACTCTCTCAAAAAATTCCTTCCAGAATGAAGACTATTTAATGGGCTCAATTAAGGAATCAGATAGACGAGACTCCTGGCATGAAACGTCTATGCCGCCACCTATGCCACCACTTCCAAATCGAACACACTATGTGTGATCTTTAAAACAAAACGCCTCAAAAGTGTTGATTTCAATGCCTTACATTCATCATACCTAAGTTTTTGTATATTCTAATTAATTTATTATTTTTATAAGCTTTATATTATCTTTCAACTCATTCTTTCGTCTGCCAATGTCTTATCAAATCCAGTATTCAATGACATTGTATTCTAGTTCTCTAGTTTAACTATGAGATATCAATCGTATAGAACAGTATAATTTAAGATCCTTTTGAGTTTCTACGCCAATCAAGCTCAATCATACGTGTATTCGATCTCATACTTCCAGTGTTCTTCATCTATAAGTCATACCAGATTCCCAAGTAAGGATGACTATATAAAGCTATCTAGTTATTTAATGTGTCAACCAAATGTTTTCAACGAAATAAATTGTTTATTCTTCAACTCCTCTCCGTAGAAATTTAAAATAAACGGACTGAAACTTCGTTGGCAAGACCAATTGAGTTTCGAAACTTTCGATTTGTTCTACAATATGTCAATTAGCCAAAATAAAAATGTTTATTCTTTACAAGCATGTTGGTTAATAATAGTTAGAGATCTATAGCTTATGTACAAACGCGTTATTATGATGAGAATGGAAAAGAGCTAGCTTGGAATGCTCTTTTCGTACAATTTTGTATTCCTTCGAAAAATCGGAAGAGACCGGTATCCTTTGGTCGTTCTAAGCCTCGTCTTAGACGTCTCCTCATAACGGCTATCATCTCATCGTTCGACAGTTTTCCATCCTAAAACTAACATATATAAGCATCGTGCTCACAAAAAAACCTGATTATCGTCGAAAAGAGTGATAACAACATCAACAACATGATCACTCAGCTCTACATGCGCAACTTTACTAGCAACTCTGAATTATAAATGGAATGAATTGATAACATACTTCATCGCATACCTTTTGAACATGGTACCTTCAACAGGTAAACCAGCCATGCGATGGAAATGTAAAGCCATATCTACATCATCGATATGATATAAAAACTTGAAGAAACTGGATACCTGAAGAATTCGGAGTTCCCTAAATTCTTAAAAATTGACTTACTTCTTCGTAAGAAACGCCTGGACCCTCTTTGAACTTCTTCCGTACTCTCTTCAACATCATTTTCTGTCTCTTATCGGGAATCTGGCAAATACAATGCTTTATGAAAGGTACCATTTAGGTAGAATACCTGAGCATGAAGAAGCAAATGATGTGCAAAGCTCTCCTCGGATATTAAGCCATTCGATCCATCTAGCTCATCTCTTCTTGCGAACTCCATTTTTAAGATGTCTTCATGCAAAGCTCTCTTCGAATTTCATAGTAAAATTCTGGACTATCAGAAAAGTATCTCACTTGGAATTCCAAGAACTTCTCGGCTGATAGCTTCCTGTTTCCGTCCTTACCGAAGAAGTACGCTTCAAGTCCGGAATTGGCTTCTGCTCGGTACGAGAAATTAGGAGTTACATGATCGCGGTGTCTTTGTCCAACAGTTGTCTGAGACATAATGAGCATCTATGAATGTGATGAACGTGCCGAAGTCTAATAGTTCTCTAACCTTCACTCTTTCGAACTCTGTTTTATCCAATTCGCCATCTCCGTTTACATCAAAAATTTTGAATGCAAGAGCAAAATCATTGGGAGATGCTAAGTGCTAATGAAGTCAGAAGAAAAATAATAAATGAGCTTACTGCATAGTAAAGTCATTAAGAATAAGTAGTCACTGAAACTTATCAACCCATTCTCTCCCAACTTGTAAAAAATACTCGACTCATCCGAAAAATTGTGATGATGCTTCTAAAACGGGATGTGTTAGGTGTATGAGTCAGCGTACAGACTTCAGGTTGATAAACTCTATAACTATCCAAGCCAAGACGTCTTGGTTGCATTACTCCAGGGGTTAAAGAGCGTAAGAAATCTTCAGGAAGCATGAACACTTCATAGGTTCGACCACTATCATCGTTTCTATCAAGAACCTGGAAAGCATGAATAGGATTACTTTCCTTGGCTCGTTTCGATAAAGAAGATTGAATCGACTTAATAGTTTCAAAACGAAGCAAATCTTTTCTTCAGAATAAGGAAATTTTAGGAATCACACCTTCAATGTAGCGAAATAACGGAAGATTTTATCTGGTGTTGAATACATTCTCAATCTGTCTTCATATTCAATAACACGTCGTTCGCGGAACCCCATTTTCTTACTTTTAGGTTTCTCAGGCGCGCTATCCTACAAAACAAATAGCATAATCATTTATATTAATCAAGTCGAACAACATTATCTTCTTTCTCTTTGAGATCATCTGATGATTTTAGTTGGGAAGCTGATGGTTTGAAAGAGTTTGCTGCTTTCCCGAACTGTTGACTAAGCCTGAGTCATAAAAAACTGTTAAGGTGGCCTCTAATGACATTTTTACCATTCATAATCCCAACAGAGGAAGAAAAATATGGCACCAACGATATAATAGTTGAATTTGTATAGTTTTCGCAACGGTGGCCAGACATAAGGACGATGTTGGTATAAATTATTCGAATAATTCGAATACCCAGGTGCTACTTTCCTATATTAATATACTACCTATTAAGAGATGCAACTATGTATACCTATCAGTGTAATGCCATATATCAGTTTTCTTTTTTATTCCACCGAAAGGAGTGTATTCTTTGAGTGGATCTATCTTCTAAAAACTTTCTTTTCTTGTTAAGTTATTCTATATTACCTGCAACTTATCAGTTTCATTAGCATTTGATGAGGCAGTAGAAGAATAACTTAAACCAAATGCTCGTCGAACAGATAGTAAGGATATTCTTTGAAATATTGTGGTTTGGTTTATTAAACCCATATCTGTAATTTCGGTAAGTTAGTACGGGTCACTTGACGGTATTGATTCCTCGAAACGTTATGAAAACCAAGATAAGTATTCAATACAAAATATAAAAGAGAACAGCTTTTTCAGCTAAGCAAAAACAAGAACACTTGTAATCAATCACTGTTGTTAACTTCGAAATCAGAAATACTTAAAACAAGAAGTATTTCCCTGCTAACCTTGCCTGTGGGCCGAAATTTCATAATTGTTACAAGCCTTACGTACGAGACACGATTGTTTATGAGTAGAGATACAACTTCTATTCTACAATGAAGCAAGACTTTCAATGTTTAGCACTAGGATTTGCTTTCTAATCTCCGTGCTGTATTTCTGCCTTTGAACTGTTCAATTTCGTTTTGATCTTCTTTACAGCAGATTTATTTTCGATTTCTTCATACCTTATACTCATGATTTAGAAGTAAGTTATGGAGAATGAGAAGCTGCACATCAAAGGAAGAGTCAGTAGAGTAACAACCAAGTTTGCTTTTGTGAGCACTGATCAGGGGAATGTATTTTGCCCTTTGGCTGCTTCGATTCCTTCCAATGAGCATGTACCCGATATGACTGTTAGATATTCAAGTGGCGACTCTGTCTATTTAACAGTTGTTTCACAAAATGATAAAAATGGATGCAAGTGGAGAGCTACAAAGGTGAGATTATGCACTGCTTCTATGAAGAATATCCTCTTTCCTTTCAGATGCGAGCAATGAACGATAAGAAAGATAATACTAATAGAAAGTCAGACCTAGATGGACCATCAGATGTTTTAGTAAGCTACTCGTTACTTAGCCAGTTATTGAACTATTACAGAAATGTATCGCTAAAGTTACTCGGATCACTGAAACATATATATATTGTAGCTTCCTAGGCGAACAAATATTTGTCCCCGGAGCTGCATTTGATCCCGAAGAAGTGACAAGACTAAACAGTTACCTAGAACCGGGTTTGCCATTTTCTTTTCTGTATGTTTCTTAACTTCCACTTAGGTGATGAATTAGATTTGGTGATTAGACCTCAGAATAGACACAATGATTGTAAATGGATAGCAAATTCAGCTACTAAATATGTGAGACAAAGTGAGACAGTTTTTAGAGGTTCGTGTAGTTTGGAGATTCTACCGAAATACTGATTCTGCTGTTTAGGTCATGGAAATATCTTTGAGGTGCGCCCTGATGCTGCAGTCATATCTACTGAAACACACGGATTAATTTTGTGAGTATTTTTCTTTACTTCTGTGTGGATATATGGAATTAGAGGTTCAATTTTAACATGGTGCGGGGGAGATGGCGGAACAAACGCTGTAGGCCTCGATGAAATTTTGAGAGAAGGTAATCTCATAATTACAATTTTAATACTCCTGTTGCCTAGGCGACCTGGCTTCGTATTTCGCTGTTGTTCACGAAGAAGGTTTTCGAATAGTCGCTTGGACAGTTCGCGGTTTTCATCCATGTCAGAATAAGTTAGATCATTTTTCCATTGGAACTCAAACAGTTGCATCTCCATCTGACATTGTTGTGAGAGCTGTGAAATCCCTTGCGCCAGAATTACTCGAAGAGAAACCAACAATTCGTCTGTTACTAGAAATGATTCCTGATTTTTAACTATACAAGCATACATTAATCTTGATCGCTGTAATTAAATATTTTCGTTTCAATGGGTATGAATATCTGTCGTCTGTTTTTGTTCAAACGACCACTGCTGTGTTTTTCCTCAGTTAGTCTAACTTTTTCTGAAGATTTATTCCCAAATTTTATCAGTTTTGATGTTTATGTACATGTATTTACCTGGTTAGTTACCTGAAATATGCTTTACGGCTATTCGTCTTGTTTGAATTTGTTTTATGTTTTGTTTGAATGGTTTTTGTAATGAAGATGGAAAGAAGATGTGGTAGTCAGCATGGTCTTGGACTCGAATCCAGTACGCAATCGGACGCCGGCTACATTTCGCATTTCGATGAAAAAAATTTGTGAATTAATTAAGCGAAGTTCATGCCTGGAGTAGCTCGTGATGATATTGCATCTCTCAAGCTTAGATCAGTTGGGACAACTATTGTTTGTGCAGCAATTACTAATTTGGATCCTTTAACGATTCGGGACAACTCGGGTATTATAGAACCTAGAAGATAAGGAACTAAAGAGTTTTATACAGGAACTTATGAAATTTTAAATTTTACTGCTCGATGTAACCCCGTAGAAGGAGATGTTGGTCTATTCCTATTCAATTGTAGTTCATCGCCGGCTATTTGTGAGCGTTTGACCGTAATCCACCCCGATATCGTACCTGTCTACCTTGCTCAAATGAGAAGATACAAGGAAGAATTTAAATAATTTCTCATTCTTTGTGTTTCATATCTGTAAATATTGATGTGTCGTTGCGCTCACTCTTTTGAGGATTTTTCCTCCTTTTCTATTTATTTTTTTGTTAATATCCACAAATCATTGTCTTTATTTTCGTCAACTTTCCTGGAATGGGAGTGGCGTGGGTGTTCGAACATACCGGTTCAGCTCGAGAAATTGAACGATTACTGGAAGGAGGTGGAGCGGAACCGATTGGGACTTACTCTGTTGACTTTTTACCTTATTCTCCCACTGGAGCTGTAACTTCCTAATTTGCTATCTCTCGATTTCACCTATCTTTTTAGGTCGGGGTCGGCATTCAAACTAATTATGTGCTGCATCACTCTAATTTTCCACAGACGTCCTTTTCGATTGGTTCGCAAAAACTTTCCTTTTCTGTTTAAAAATTCCAAGAATTCAGCTCCATCCGATTCACTGAAATCGAGTCCTAGAGCAACATGTGATAGGGGGTTTGATCTCATCTTAACCAAAATGTCTGCTGGCCTCCAACCTGATCATGCTGGAAAATTCACTGTAAGTTGCTATCTCTCTTGGTTTCTCTGCAACTTCTACTTACAGTTGGCCGGCTATCAATACAGGTTGTGCGACTTTGTAATTCGTGTAGGAACAGCTTCTCAAGTCACGGCAGTCAAAGGTGCCATAGTTGAAGTATATCCAATGTGTCTTGCTTTTCACAATCGTTTTATTTAAGGTGGAATATGAACCTTCTCAAGTTGCTACACAAGCAATCAACATGTTAGCTGAATTCATGACGAACTACTTCCCTGTTTATGTAAATTCACGTTTTGTTAATTATGATCATATATTCGTTCAGGCTGATGATAGTAAGAAGCCGGATGTATTGATTCGCAAAAGTCCAGAGCCTTATACAGCTTTAGAAACTATGTGGCAGTATTTGAACATTTTCAGACAAATGAGAAGTCGAAGCTCTTGATTACTTTATGTTCCATCGCTTAATATGGGTATTTATGTACTGTTTTCTTTTATTGTTATCGTAATGAAGTTGTCCCTACATAACCAACCAATTAATCTGGGTATTTTTCCGATTTCTTATCTATTAACATCAGTTATTTTCAAAAACATTACATTTTAGATGATTCCTTCCGAAACTTACACCATCGTATTAGATTTCGTTGTCGATGGATTGGATTGTCTAAGAGCAAATTTCAATCGAAAATGTTCTACTTTGGAATCCTGGCAGGTTTGTATCAATCAGTTTCGAAAATTAGTCTTTTTCTACAGCTTGTACTGTATAGCATCTCCTTTTCTCTGTTGGTATCATGGATATTCAAAGTATCATCATCGGATGATAACTTGTTGCAACGGTTTAGGTTGTATCTTTTTCATTTCTTATTTATTTCAAACTTTCTCAGAAGATTTTCTTATTACATACTACGAAGTCTACCATGGGTGAAAAGACGACATCAGTCCGATCTTACGAAATTACGCGAAGAAGTAGAAGAAGAAACCCACCAATGGGATAAAGTAACTTTGTTTCTGACAAATAGGCTTTACCATTCAGCTCACAGATAAGAGATTTCTACAAGTTTTTGCCGGAACGCCCATTGAATAGCGAAGATATCATAACAGAAGCAAGACAGTATGCCTCCATGGGAGAAAGAAGATATATGGAACATTATGACCCAAAAACTAAAAATGAAGATTTGAAACTCTCGTCCCAGGTTACTTATCCTCTTTATATTCCTATATGTTCTCTCTTAAGGTTTATGAACTTTTCTCGCATTCCGATCCTCATCGTTCCGATGCTTTCCCTGGAAACAGGAAGATGGAATCTGAGGTATTTTTTTTAGCTATTGACGCATTTGTTATCATTACCAGTACAGATTCTTCGAATGTGTTGTTCCATGTTTCATGGTGGAACTGAGTCATGCGGGGTAGTAGCAGGAGGAGGAACTGAGGCAACTCTGTTAGCATGCCTAGGTTAGTTCATAAGACTCTAAATGGGAAATTGTACTTCTTCTATAGCTTATCGAAACCGGGCATACTCCCTGGGAATTGATAGACCAGAAATTGTTGCTCCCATCACTGCTCATGCTTCTCTTGAAAAAGCAGTTTCACTTTTTGGAATGAAAGTACACAGAGTGCCTGTACTGGAAAACGATAAAGTTGATGCTGACTGTTTGAAAAAGTATATAAATACAAATACATGTATGGTATGTCATCAGTTCAGAAGTAAAAGTTAATGGTTCGGTTCAGATAGTTGCATCAGCTCCGAATCATATTACTGGAACAATAGATCCCATAGAAAATTTAGCTGAAGTGAGTTCTGAGGATGAGCAAAGTTCACTATGGAGAATTTTAGATTGCCCAAACGTTTGGGATTCCTTTACACGTTGATGCTACTCTGGGTGGATTTATTATTCCATTTATGGAATATTGCGATTTAAATAACAAGACAATCGATTTCCGCTTGCCAGGGGTGACCTCCATCTCTGTTGATTTACACAGAGTGAGATCTTTCATCATGTTTCCCAGAAGTTTTCCCATGGTTTTTTCAGTACGGACAATGTCCTCGATCATGTTCAGTTCTGATGTACCGTAACAATTCTTATATACGTTATCAGTTTTTCTCGAACCCATTCTGGGCAGGAGGTTTATACGCTACACCAACTTTGGCTGGCGGGCGAGATGGTGGAGCTGTTGCTTCTGCATGGGCTACCATGCTAAAGAAGGTAAGCATACTCCCTGTTTCTTCTCACGATGCCGTGTAGGGAAGAAGCGGATATATGGATGCATGTGTTCGCGTAGTTGAAGGGACACATACTTTGTGTGAACTCCTACTAGCCATTGATGGGATTGAGATAAGAGGAAGTGCTGATGTATGTGTTGTTGCTTTCACATGCAATGGAGTCAATATACATGCTCTAGTCGACCGAATGACCCGAAAGGTGAACATTTCGGATCAGTCATTTCATAATCTGTGTTTCAGGGTTGGCATGTAGATGCTTTGGTCTCTCCTAGTGCCGCTAGAGTTCCAATCACTCTTTCTATGTGCGAAGATGGAGTTTTAGATGCTTTTGTGAATGATGTAAGCAGTTCGATCAACTTTTTACGGGAAAATCCTAATTGGGTGAAAAGCAGTAAACTGGCCTCTTTCTACCACATGCTTAAAAATGTATGTTCATCACGGAAACATATTCCAGAGTTACCACGAAATGTTTAGGTTACGGATAAAGCCATTTTGAACGAGCTGGCTCTCATAAGATTGGAATCCCATTACAGCTTACCATCATCAATAGAGCGTCGTCCTCAAAAAACTCTCAGTGTGGAAGGGCGGAAGATGAGTATGATAACAACAACAGAAACGATGAGACAACTTCAAGAGCTTCGAGCTCGTCATGCGGCCGCTAAGTTAGAAGAATCCAAATAGGTTTTTTGATTCTTCAGCGAAGCTGATCATGATTGACCAACAGGTTTTTCTTCTTCTTTTTCTTCGCCGAAGCATCGCCCGCTATAAACGTTATGACGTTAACTTTTTTCACCATTTGTACATAGTTTTGTTCGATTTCATTCAGAGTGTACTATAATTTTTGTATATTTTTCATTTGTCCAAGCAGGTCTTCCAACAACAGAAGTAAATAGTTTTTCTTTTTTGTTTTCATATCCTTCTGTCCCAAAGGTCCAACTGCCTTTTTCATATTTGTTTTTTGTCAACTTGAAAGTTACACATATTTGGTTATTTTTCAGTTGTTATGGGATGTGGAAGTGGACTCCACAAGCGTATAATCTAACAGCAATAATACTTCTGATAATCGCTGGAATTCTACTTCTTCTTTTATGTATTCTTAGCATATTATTCTGTCGTAAAAGGCAAGTCACTACTTAGTAGCATGTTTCATCTGTTTCTATACAGGAGATCTTCCTGGGGTGGTGATTCATCTGTATTAGCAGCACCTTGGAATGAAAGTTCTTGTTACAACGAAGCATTCGATTATGCGGATGAGACTAGCCCATGGTATTTCTTTTTTGTTTATGTGCCATAAAAACAATCTTAATCAGGCGAATAGAACAACGTAGGTGTGCGCGAGAGAAAGAAGTTAGCAGTGATGGAACAGCGAAAATTGATCTCAACTTACAAAGGTAATTTCGATTATATATTGAACGACAACAATTGTATCCTGATCTTCTAGACTTGATCCATCTGTAGGAGCTGCGCTAGCTGTGGAACAGTTATTACGAGATAGTTATGTGTTTGATACACGATTGATGCCAAAGCCTGAAGCTGACGTTCGAATAATCGCAGCCAAAAGAGACTACCTATGATTTTGTATATTTTTTGAAAATCTTCTCAATATTTCCTAATCGGGTGATATTAAGGGTAATTAACTGCTTACCTAATGCATGCAATTCTTATCATAATCTTTAGTACAGGTACTAAGAAGCTTCTGTATTACACAAATATACTTTATCAAAATTAAACATAAAAGAATTTCAAAAGAAAATGACTTCAATTAACGCAGAATAAGAAAGAGATCACAATGAAGCTTCAAACATATCATCATTACTCTAGGAATTCATCTCCCACATAACCACAGGGAGGTCTGGACTGAGTCGAGGAATATCATATTTCTCTTTGCCCTATGAGAAGCTTACTAATCAAAGAATCGACTGCACAAACTCACTCTTGGTTTTATATTTTCAACAACTTTACATAATCTTCTATGAGGTCCGTCAAGCCTCTCTGTTAGAAATTCGTTAGCCACATGTCCATCTTCATCAACAAACTTGGAACTAAAACTCGTTTTTAGGAATGAAACCGAATGCATGAGGTATACCTTTGAGACTCTTTGATCAAAAAAATATCCGGAACTATTCCACTTTCTCTCAAAAGTCTGATATATTTAGATAGATCACAGCCACTTCTTTTAACATTTACAACCTCAAAATTGGGAAATCTCAAACTAAGTCAACTCCAAGTACTCACTTCATCTTCTTTCTTGTTCGTAGAAGATTCTTCTTTCTTTTTCAAAATGCTAGTATATTGCCCCATGTCATTTGTGGCATCGATATCATGTAAATCTGAAAAAGAGTTATTACAAAAGAAAATACAATGAAACATAAATTAGAGACAATGGCAATGCTCTTACGTGATTTTTTAAAAGGCCTGAACTTCTGGAAAAGGGAACTTAATGGTTTTGCTGGTAGTATAGGCATTTGAGTTAGCTAAGGAACAATGATAAGAGGACGAAATAAAAGCCTGATAATAGACCTAGTTTGGCTGGGAACAGGTTTATTTTCAAACAAAACAAAAGCCGATTATTTAAATTTTGATTGTTTCGTAATATGGCTGTATTGCGTTTAATGAACATGTGCCTATTCGGGAAACCGGAACAAAAATCGAGGAGAATCAATGAGTTACAAAGTTTACTTCAAGGTAAGACAGATGCGGGTGAAATACAAATTCAGTTTAAGATATGACTTACGACACAAGCTTCAAAAGCTCACCTTTGTTAATTACAAATCGATCATGTGCTGCTTAAAACGAGAAGAGAGTTCTATTGATTACTTAAAACTAGTATTCTCCGCGAAATTGCGTATGTTTGACAATAAAATTAAGATTCAATGGTCCTAACAGATTGATAAGCGAGTAATAAGAGTAGAAAGATTAAAAGTGCAAAGTAGTATGAGAATGATTCTTTTGATATAGTTATTCCTTGCTTAACAAATAAAAAGAAGTTCTGCACCCAGAGGACAGTCTGGAGGTAGGTGATTGAGGTTTGCGCGAAATGATTTAATTGAACTTCACGTCCTCTTCTGGTTTCACGAAGTTGTGGTGACGTAATCGTACTGTGTCATCATTAATATAAAACAAATTGTGTTTTAAAACGATTTGTTTTCAATGTTTCACTCTATTTGACTTCTAATGTTGATATTATAAATAAATTGATTGAACTGTGATGTTTTCAAAGCATAAGTTAGAGTTCACAACTTCGAAGAAAAATAGAAGACTGGTTCTGGTCTTTAATATGTAAATAGTTAAATGAACTATTTTCCTCATAAAACGATTTGAGCCAATCGTTTTGTTGGAGAGCTAGGATACCGAGGGCTCAATTGAAAACATGTGCTGTTGGATAATGTGTTTGACGTGTTTAAGAATATTTTTATCGAAATGTAAGGTTTATGAATCCATTAGGGAAATGAATCTGGGCGCTTATGAAGATTTCTGAGATTATTTAGATAAAGCGTTTCAGAAAATTCGGTTTTTCCTCCCATTTGCCGACAGTAGTGTGATCGCCTCGACTGGGTACACACTTCCTTCATCAAATCTTTCTGATTTTTAACATTAAACATTTTATTTTAGAAGAATGGCTTTCCCCTCTCAACTTATGAGTATACTCCGTCTTCTGGTAATGGTTTCATTGTACGTTCAAATTGGAACTGAAGTTTTGGAACCTGAGGTAGTTGAAAGCTCCAACCGACTGAATCCACAGCCCTTTGATGATGCTTATCAAATGATGCTTTCATCCGAAGAAAGTTATCGTATTCCTTTAACTGGAAAGCCTTCTAAAAGCCCGTTTGTATCAAGAGTTCGTCGAGAAGATAAGTCTTCGTACACTCAATTCGATTCAAAAGTAAAGTTGGAGATTAATAAAGAAAACCGAAAAGTTATCCGAATCGGACATTTGGGAGCTGCAGGTTAGCAAAACTTAGTTTTGCTTGAATTGGAGTCATATTTTGATGTAGTATATGTCTTTAATTATCAGGAATAATGCCAAATGATGCCAAAGTGTTAAATGCCAGCAAATGGGAGCTAATAGAAACTGGCGTGATTCCAGATAGTCTAGAATTTGAGTTAAGTGGTTCAGTGGGTATGATTTTAAACAAATGGTTACAGAATTGTTACAAGAATAACGTGTTCGGAATCTTATGAAGGTGTGGCTGTGGCTGCTGAGCTATATCATGTTCATCAAGTACGAGCTTTTATAGGGCCTTATTGCGCTGCTGGTAACGTTTGAAAGAAAACTATTCGTATCTCATGATTCTTCAGAGCTTGAATCAGTAGTGAAGATGTCTACGTTTTGGAATATACCCATCATCTCCTACTCCTCAACTAGTAACTCATTGACCGACAGAAATATTTATAAAACATTGGCTAGAATATCTTCTAAGAACGTAGTTGCGCTCGCAGAGGCTACGGTTTCGCTGCTTCAGCATTACAAATGGACCAAGGTGTGATTTTGCAAAATTCTTTTTTTTTGTTGAGAAAAAAAAAGAAAACTGGGACATCAATCTATTTCCGATTGCCATCATCACAAACACGGGAGCAGAAGCTATAGAGCGCGTGCAGGTATTTGAGGAAATTCTCCACCGAGTCGGGATAACAGTTTTAAAAAAAGTTGTTCTTAATTACAACATTGACTCATGTAAACGGTCTTAAAGGTAACATTTGACGAGAACTCTAAATCAGCAGATATGGTCAACTCTGGTTTGCTACAAGATGTAGCAGGAAGCGCTCGAAGTATGTAGAAGATATTTATATTTATTGTTGATAGTCCTCGAAATATTTGAAGGATAATCTCCTCAAATAGCTGGTTATTAGTTACCATAGATTTTAGTTGTTAGGAAGCTTTTAAGAGATATTTAACGTCTTAAAGTATGACGAGCCGTCATAATGTTCTAATCGGATTGTTTTCGAAATCTCTAAATAATCCTAGTAGCCCCTGTTTTCAGCTTTGAATCACAGTTTTATGCAATAATTTAAAACTTCTCTTAGTTATACTCTCCGTGTTTTCGACTACAATGGAATTATCTAAAGAGTTGATGAAATCAGTAGCTGTATTAGGACTGAACAATGCTGAATTTGCTTATATATTTCCGTGGATACAAGCTGGAGCTAAGGTAAAATGAAGTCTGTGCTGACGCTACTGATTTCTCTGAGTAGGATACATCGCCTTGGATCGGATCCAATGGTGAAATCATACAACAACTGAAAAACGACTATGCTAATGCTATTATAGTTAGTTTGAATATACGTCATGGAGTATTCGTTTATTTGTTGTTTTGGTTTACGTGTTGTTTTAAACTCAAAATTAGCCTATGATTCTCACGTGCTCTTACACGTGATGGGATTTTCGTAAAAAAAATTCAATTCACTTCGCATTCCAGTTTTAAGGCAGCGGTTGTACTATTCCAGTTCTTACTCGATTGTTTGAATATTCCTGAATATTTTCAGGTTGATGACGTAAATGGTTTCGACGATTCTATAGTAACTGCATTTATTTCGAAGTTGGAAAAATACGGTGTCTCCCAAAACGAGCTCGATTTAGTCTGTGAACTTCTACTAAAATTTAAAACAGTTCCTTTGCAGTCTAATATATATGGATATATCCATCTTTATGATTCATTGAAGCTCTATGCTTTGGTAATTAAAAAAACTCTTGAGGATTCCACAAACGAAGCTTTCATAACTAATGGACAGTATATATGGAACAAAATGAGAAGAATGTCTTTCGAAGGTATGAAGTTCAATGTTTTTTTGTACATATCTTGGTGGCTTGTTAGGTGTGGTAACAAGAGAAGAAATGCAAAGCAATGGAGAAAATAAGCAAGTTGCTATAGGAAAGGTGTTAATGGACGATCTCGCCGATCGTGCTCCGTTTTTTGCTGCTTTCTACATCTCTCCTAAAAGGTTCGAAGTTCGAATAAAATTTTTCAGTTTTAGTTTTTGAAGAGATGAAGTTCTGAAGTTTGTCACCATGAATAGTGAACTCATTAGTGGTTGCGATGGTTTGAAAAACCGCTCTGGTTGCTTCAGCTTGGTATCATGTTTTCCAATTATACGTATCTATATATCTACTTACAGAACATATCAGATTTGATTCGAGATTTTTGGATCTCAGATAATGGAGCTTTACCATTAGATGAACCAGTGTGCGGATATAGAGGACAGAAATGCTCATATTTCTTTGAAATCACTATTGGGGCGATCGTTATAGTCCTAGTTATACTTGCAGCGGGATTTCATGTTTTGTATCGCATTTTGTAAGTGCTACAGTTGTCAGTTTCAACTCTGATTTCTTTTAGCGAAGCGAAGGCTCTTGATAAAATGCCATGGAGAATCTTCCATGATGATCTTCAGTTCATTGATGATGAGCAAGTGAAATCCATGGTTAAACCATTTGAACTAGTCTTTTAACATTTTTTTCTGAAATTTAGCTATCCTTAGGATCTGCCAATACTAAAATCAGTAACACTAGTACTGGCCAGAAAAGACATGCAATCATTGGAATAAATACACACTCAACTTACCACAAGTACAACTTCATGAATTTACAATCCTTATACAAATGCTTCAGATATACACAAAGAAGACCAATCAAATTCGGCCGTGAAGATCTGCAACTTCTCACTCAGGTTTGCACATACATTTGCTTTTCAATTTGTCTATAATAAAGTTTTTTAGATGAAACAATGCGTTCATGATAATATCAATCCTTTTCTGGGGATGGCGTTCAATGAAAAAGAAGAAATGCTCGTATTGTGGAAATTTTGTAGCCGAGGAACAGTTCAGGTGAGCCGGTTCAGATATTCATACTATTTTGAATATGAATATTACAGGATATAATTTATAACAGTAATGTAATCTTAGATGAGAAGTTTCATGCCGCTTTTGTCAGAGATATCACTCTGGTATTTTTACATAATCGACTGATATGCAAATCATTCAAACAGGGGTTGGAATATCTACATGCTAGCAGTATTGGGTATCATGGATCGCTAACACCTTGGGCATGCCTAATCGATAGAAATTGGATGGTGAAGCTTTCTGATTACGGTATAGGTATGTTTTTGATGTCTACTGATATTCAAAGATGACTCTCAGCAAATCCTTTGGAACGATGGGACCAACAAGGAGCTATAACCATTGAATCGCCAGTTGATGAAGACGACAAAAGCCAAGCGGCGCAGAGAACGAGTAACATAAACTTCTCAAGTCTTGTAATCCCTGAATAGGTATTCTTTATTGTGCACCGGAAATGCTCAAAACGAGAACTTCCAACAAGAAAAGAAGAATGGATCAATCATGGCTCAAACAGACCCAAGTATTTCTATTTGGTTTACTGCTGAGAAAAAACCCTTCATTCAGCTGAGAAGACAAGCTGGAGATATTTATAGTTTTGGAATGGTGATGTATGAAATATTATTCAGATCGATGCCTTTCAAACAAGGAACCGATTTGTCAGGTGAATACTCGTACACTTGACTTCTCTAAAAAAAAGTTTTTAGAGCTATGTGACTATCTAGAGGATGGTTCAAAAATAATTACACCTGAAATACAAGACCGAATGGGATGTCATCCGGATTTACAGGCTTGTTCAATATTGAGGCAAAAAAGTAAATTGACATGCTGCAGGCTTTATTGAGAGATTGCTGGAGCGAAAATCCTGAAATTCGTCCAAGTATACGGCGTGTTCGTTTAAATACAGAGATGGTTCTCAAAACGTAGACTTTTTAACTTTTGAGCAATGGAAATAGCATTATTGGTTTTAAGGAAAGGATCACTCGTTGATCAGATGATGAGAATGATGGAACAGTACGCTAATAATCTGGAGAAAACGGTGAAAGAACGAACAGGCATGTTAGAAGAAGCTAACACACGAGCAGACCGTCTCCTTTCACAACTATTACCAAAGTGAGACTTGTTTCTGAAACATTGTGATTGTCGTTACTCAGATATGTTGCTAATGAGTTGAAGCTCGGGCGAAGTGTTTTACCCAAACTATTCCATTCTGCCACTGTGTTGTTCTCTGATATTGTGGGCTTCACAACAATTTGTTCTTCATCCACACCTTTGGAGGTTATATATTCTCTCACAAATCTTACAGCTCAGGCTAATTCAAAGCTTTAAAGGTAGTCAACATGCTGAATGGACTATACACAGGGTTCGACGAATGTATTACGAAGAATGAAAGTTATAAAGTAGCTTTAAACGTGATACGCTTCTTCCTAAATCCATCTTGCAGGTTGAAACTATTGGAGATGCGTATATGGTTGTTTCGGGTGTTCCAGAAGAAAATGGAAACAACCATTCTAAGTGCATAGCGAACGTAGCCTTAGATATGCGAGAGGTGAGATAGTATGAACTAAAATACTCTATCACGTTTGAGTTGATTAGTATTTAACAACATACGAAGTACCTCATCGGCCTTCGCATCGAATTCGTTGTCGTTGGGGCTTCCATACAGGCTCTGTAGCTGCAGGCGTTGTAGGAATGACTGCACCACGATACTGTCTTTTTGGAGATACAGTAAGCGAGAAAAATAGTTAACATCTAGCCCACTGTAATCAGGTGAACATCGCTTCTCGAATGGAGTCCTCTGGATCGCCTGGCATGATCCAACTTTCTGATCAGGCACACCATCATCTCGCCTGTCATTGGCCTGTGTTTTCACTGACACCAAGAGAAGCCATTGAAGTCGAAGTTTGTTGATTACATCATAATCAAAGGAGGTTTTTTTCTTAAGGGAAAAGGAGAGGTGATGACATATTGGTTGGAAGACAGAGTTGGAGATTCTCACACTGCTAACTATATTCAAAATTAATGACCTGTTTCCACAATCTAAGAAACTAACAGTTTGATTCTAATTATGTTCCTTCGTCATTCAAATTGTATTTCAGCTGTTCAAATATGAAGCCAAGTTGGGTACATGGGTTATGGTTTCATTCTTTTTGTCTAATTTTAATGTAAATGTCAAAAGTTTGATGTTAGCGAACTGAATCAGCTAAACTGGCAATTTTTTTATAATAAATATTACACATATGAGACATGATGCATCATAATGCAACCTTAAAGGCTTCTTTTTTTTTCTTTCTGGTTCAATGATATTTCAAACTGACTCTCAGTCGTTGGATTTAGTGAAATGAAGAAACAAGCACATGAACACAAATTAGAAATTGAAATGTAATAAACACATCGCAATTACACTAAAAAGCAAATTGTGAAGAAATTTGAGATATGTACAAAGTTATGTTTTGGGGGCGATTCACAGTGCTGCTTCCATGTATTTTCCCACTTCAATAACATGAACTCTGCGCTTGTGTTGTGATAGTAATTCTTAAGACAAGTCTACTTGCGTTGGGGAACGTTATTGGTAATGTTCCCACAAAAAAAAAGCTCCAAGATACGAAACTAGCTCCAAAAAAGATTCGTAAGGTTTTTGGAACGCCTATTCAGTTAATGCATTCTCATTTCATCTTCGATCGATGTAATCTCCGCGCTAGTTTCAAACGTCGAAATATTAAATTGTGCGAAACGTTTCGTGATCTTTAAACGGCTTCAACTTCATATAATCTTCATGTGTTAATCAGGTAAAGAAATATAGGTAATAAAGAATATATTTTGTGTTACAAACTCTGGAAGAATTTAGCTTCGCTATTTTCTTTCTGCCATGGAGACGTTTTAAATTTTACTGACCGGGGTTCCTATTTCTTCAAAAGGCATATTTCACAACATTATGTGTATACTTTCTTTCATTCGACTTTCTTATGTCTTAATTCGTTGTAGAAACTAGAAAATACTGTTTTTCTAATGAGGATTTCAGAGATATACCGAGTTTTTGAATGAATCGCGCCAGGACCATTTGAAAATTTCAACTGTTTTTCTCGTGTGGGGTGAGAGGTGCTGAAATCGCATAATTAAAGCATTAGGTGACTTAATCAATTTACTTGAACCAGTAAATCGTAAATCGTTTCTAGAGAACCGTTCGGACATCCTAGGCGTTCGAAGACATTAAAATGCTCGAAAGGGTAAGGTTTTCCAGTCGAAATGATTTTGATTTTGCTTCTAGCCTGTCGAACTAACTGCCGATTCACTAACAACGGAGGAACTCAAATATGTAGAAACACCACAGATGTGGCTAGGCTTCACTCCTGCTAAAGAGGAAGCCACGCTCAAACTTTCAAGTGTTGGTCTGTTTCAACTGTAAACTATTGGTTCAAAATTGATATCTGATTAGATTTCCTTAAATTAGCCGAACAAGCCAAAGCAATTAAATCTAAAGAGAGGAAAAAAGCATTTTTACGAACAAAAAGGAGACAAATTTTATCATCTTCTTTTTACCGAAAAGACAAAGGGTAGGAACCGTATCATTAGCCTCATTAACTGAGTGTTTAGTCTACCTCCTGTATGTTTGATTTGTGCTAACCCTGATGTGAGATATGTAAAAGATTGTGGTATTTTAGTGTGGTTGCCACATTTTCCAGATTTTTTTGCTTTTCACGAATTTTGCCTGGTGAGTTTTGGCTCTGTAACATCTTGAAAAGGACTGATAATCTTTCAGTTAATGGCACCTGAAACATTCTGTACTAGTAGCCCTACCTTGTTAGAGAAGAATATGTTTAAGATTAGTTTAAGTTCTGTCCATCAAGCGTTTAAAAGAGTCATTCTCTCTAAATATGTAAGCTTAACTCAAAATTCTTTAGTTTGTTTTTGTATAGAACCCTGAATGTTCCTATTGTGGATTTCGTGGAGCTTTCTCTGGATGCTGGATGAAGAAATGTATGTCAGCTTATCATTTACCTTGTGCCATGAGGTTGAAATGTCATATCTCTTATACTGATAACAGGTTTCCCTCGATCTCATGATCTTTTGACACTTATTATATTTTTATAGTGTAATTTGTCCGACACATATCGAAAGAACGAGAGAAAAGCAGAAAGAAATCCTCAACAAAATATTTCCTAATGGGTTTATACGAAAAACGGATCAAAGGCTAATGGATGAAGAGAGCTGCACTTTCAAATGTGTTTTCTGTAAAGGAAGAATACATTTCAAAACGAAGATGCCGTGGCTCGGTCATAGTGTTGTTACAAATTGTGAAGACAAGGCAGCGTGTTACCATTATGCTTGTATGCAGGTCAGTGGGGAGAACCGAAATCTTAACATTAGCTTTATATTTTCAGGACTACGTCCGTGGATGCGAATACGATGCTCGTTGTCAAGTTTGTCACATTCTTAATCGTGTGACTAAGTTTCATGAACAAATAGCGATGCAAGGAATATATGTAAATGATAGGTAGATGCTTGAGAAGTTGAGGTTTCATAACCTATTTTCAGTGACGACGATGAAGAAGATGAACCGTCTAGAGCAAACATAAACACTTATTCTTCGGATTCTGTGGAGTTCCTATCGTCTTGTGATGAATTTCTTCGTTGTTTCGATACTCACGATGCATATTATAAAAGAGACGAAATAATTTTGAATGGGAAGTTCAAGCGATGTAGATTAGGAAGTGTAAGTTGTAATTCTATGATCCAGTTTAAAGTGAGCTGTTCAGGTTGACAAAACTTTGGGTGATTCAGGAAATTCCATACTGTGAGTTCGATTTAGTTCTGTTATTATTAGCTTACTTGTTCAGGAACAAGAGCCTTGAGTTATTAGCCGAAGATGGTACTTCCTCTCCGCAGAAAACGGATGAAACACTAACGAAAATCGACTCGCAAGACAAACTGAAAGATAGCGAAAGAAAAACTTCGGAAGATAATGTGGAAGCAACAAACAATAGTTCGAAAACTGAAGTTTACGAATCGCCTATGAAAGGACGAGCACCTACAATGGGTGTCAGTAATTTTATTATTCGACCACAAACTCCATCAATGGCTAGTAATGATAGTGACAGTGAGTATATAGACGATGATCCTATCAGTGATCCTTCATACGATTCTCACGGAGTCGGAGCAGAGTTCATGTCGGAGGGAGATTCTGTTGTTATAGAAGAAGTCGAAATTACATCTAAAGATGCTGAAAGTTCTCAAGATGATGAAATTATTGTTTTACCATCAGTGGAACGAGCAGTTCCTATAGAAATAGTACCTGTAGAAGAAGTAATCGTTCCCGAAGCTTCGTCCGATAAAAGATATCTCTCCCCTTCGTCGGATAAAAAAGATCTCTCCCCTTCGTCTGATAGAAGAGATCTCTCCCCTTCGTCTGATAAAAGAGATCTCTCCCCTCCGTCCGATAAAAGAGATCTCTCCCCTCCGTCCGATAAAAGAGATCTCTCCCCTTCGTCCGATAAAAGAGATCTCTCCTCTTTGTCCGATAAAAGAGATCTCCCCTCTCCGTCCGATATAAGAGATCTCCCCTCTTCGTCCGATATAAGAGATCTCCCCTCTTCGTCCGATATAAGAGATCTCCCCTCTTCGTCCGATATAAGAGATCTCCCCTCTTCGTCCGATATAAGAGATCTCTCCTCTTCGTCCGATAAAAGGGATCTCCCCTCTTCGCCCGATAGAAGGGATCTCCCCTCTTCGCCTGATAAAAGGGATCTCCCCTCTTCGTCTGATAAAAGAGATCTCCCCTCTTCGTCTGATAAAAGAGATCTCCCCTCTTCGTCTGATAAAAGAGATCTCCCCTCTTCGTCCGATAAAAGTGATCTCCTCTCTTCGTCTGATAAAAATGATCTCCCCTGTTCGTCTGATAAAAGAGATCTCCCCTCTTCGTCCGATAAAAGAGATCTCTCCCCTCCCCCGAAGAAGAAGGTATATGAAGGAGAATCATTGCCGACAGAGCAGGAACAGACGGAAGACGAGCCTATCACAGAAGATATAACTGTAGACGTGAAATCAAGTGTCGGTGAAGAAGTTACCGAAGAAGCTACCGAAGAAGCTACCGAAGAAGCTACCGAAGAATCTTGTGGAGACAAGAGTATAAGTCATGTGGAAGAGGAATCTGATGGTTTTGGTCAGGAAGAACTACCTGTTAGAGAAGAACTGTAAGTTTTCCTAGAATATTGAAGTGATTTCAATGTTTCAGAGCTAACTTGACAGTTGCAAATGAGGAGGAAGTTCAGTAAGATGTTAGATTAACAACCAAAATCAAAGAGAAAGTTACAGGTCTAGTGTAACAATCATTAGCAGTATCATAACTGTAGAGGTATCGGAAGAGTCTATCCCAGTTGTCCCTTCTGGAGAAACTGTACGAGCAAGTGATGTTGTTGCAAGTAAAGCGTCGATGTACATTCAATTACAAATTAGTTCTTCTCAAAATAATACATTTTAGATCGGATGAAAACATGGAAGTCGACTTTGATGATGAGCAAATATCCCCCAAGGAAAAGATGTATGTATTAATGAATTGATCATTCTTATTACCACCTATAGACCTAAGCGGAGAACTTATGCTGCCAGGAAAGCTGACGAAAATTGTATTAATGAGAGAAAAGCGAAACCTTCTCCTAGAAAGGTTTGATTGTTTCTCGAGCATTTTTAAAGATTACACTTCAGTCATTGGAATGGGAAAAGGAAAAGGAAAAGCCCGCTATTCATGAACCGTGTAAACCACCCGACTCGAAGCCATTTGATATAAAAAGTGTTGATTTGAAACAGGCAGTTAGGATAGCTCCGCAGACTACGGTTGGTCTACACTTATTAACACTTCGTAATTTCTTTTTAAGGATGACACCAAAACACCGAATATCTTCTTTAATAGGATCAAGTACTTGTAAGTATCGTACGTGATTTGTTTATTCCTTGGCTTTGTTTAGAATTTTGAAATGCGTTGATATATGTACGAAAGACTTTCGCCATGCAATGTCAAACGCTGAAAAAGAGAGGTTAATAGTTTTTAATTTTAAACTCAGAGCAACTGTCACAGGTTAATAAGAGCTTACGAATGTACAAGAGGACGATGTACGAAACTGATGGTTCTCAAGGTTTGTCCCGATAATATTCGTGTGTTATGACATATTTTTCAGGGATATACCCGATGCATCAGTACCCCTGTTTCTGTGTCCATGCCGAGAGTGAAAAAGTAACTTTATTCTTTCCGTCGTTTTTACCAATCCTTGATTCAGAGCCATTCTCACGTCAGAAGCTGTAATGAATCTTTATCTTCGTTTGTTCCAAATGTAAGTTGTGAGTTTTTTTTTCTACTCACAATATCGCTTTCAGTTTTGCTAGAATTGAAGAACATTGTAAAATTTTAAAACAGTTCGAAACAACTCCAGAGGACTTCAATGAGTGAGTAATAGCATCAGTTTTTGACATGTCTTTTTTCAGTATCGATCATGCTTTGCGCTTGATGGAGCATAGTTTCCAGAACTTTGTAAATGAATCGTGAAAACTTTCATAATCTTTCTTAACTCCATTGGTCTCTAACAGATCTCCGCTGGGCTCGGGTCACATATGGTTTTAAACCATGTGGATAATCTTTCTTTATCTCTTGAGCTAACATCTGTGTGTATTTATAAGTATTCACTTTAATCATAACTTCAATAAACTAATTTTATCATTTAAAATCGTTCTGATTAAAAAGAAATTCCGTTTAAAGATCATTACAATAACGACGAAACAAAGCGGAATCGTTGACGCGTACTAGGCGACAATTAAATTGTTAATAAAATAGATAAAGATGGTTAATTGTCAGCTATCATAACCTTAATAAGATTTCTTTTTATTGCTACTGACCGAATATTGAAGCTACAGCACATTTCCATAGAAACTTATCGAGCATCTTTCACCTCACTTTCCTTTCTGAGAGGGTTTTCTCAAGTCTCAGCTTCTCTGACAAATGTATGTGTCAGCTCAGCGAGATCTTCGCTGGCTCCTAAAGGTGCATCACATATGCACCGGAACACTTTACATTATTTTTCTTTTATGTATATTTATGAATTTCTATGTTCTGTTAAGTAGAGAAGATACAGTATTCTACTTGCGGATGTACCACACGGTAAGAGCATTTGTCCGCTAGAAACTTTTTTTTTTTTTTTTAAAGATTATTGCATTATTGATGTTCTGTTGTGGTGTGATTGAAATTGAGTTTTTGATTAGGACTAGGAAGCTTCCGAAACTAGATCACCCTCATGAGATTCCCGATCCCGCTTTGATAGGTTTATTTAAGCTTGCTGAGTAACAACTCATGATGTTGTCATAGGTGCTATTGCATTAACAATCGGAATCACTTTGGGATATTTATATTTTATTATTTTCAATTACGCTTTCCAAGATTGTGATAAGCTCGTTGACGCAATTTACAGGTGGGGATCGCCCATGGTTTCTTTTTACTTTTGCATTTTTACAGCTCTGAGCTATGGATGGAAACTATTTATGATTTACTGATGGCAGCATTTTCTATGCTGAGTCTGATTTATATCTTGCAAAGACGTTACTTCGGAGCTATAAATTCGAACCTAGACAAGGTATGTTTATAGCTTCCAACAAAAACGAAGAGATATCGAATTAAGGTGGGGCGATTGTTCATAAACATAACGTTTTCCGTAGTGTGGTTAAAAGTCGTTATTTATAAGGCATATTTAAGTCATCAGGTATGAACTCATCTTATCATATAAGCATTTCGAACTTGAAAGCTTTTTATCAATTTAATTACTCTAGGAGCTTTGTCAACGTAAGGAGCTTGAGGGCTACTGGTGCCCAGTTATGAAACGGCATTACGAATGTGTACCAGCAAACGATTTACATGGAACTCAAAAGATGTGGTTTGTCGAGAGAGACGTTAAACTCGGTTCTAATGTACTGCTTTTTGGGTACTATATAAATAAAGGAATATTGTCTTCCTCTATAATTTCTTGTGCATCTGAGTTCTTCCCAGTTCTTATCGTAACACACTGGTTGTCATGTGGAGGTGCTGAAGAGAAAGCTGAGGATATTGAGAAGAGAAGACAAGTCTCGTTTATATAATTACTTTTCATACTCACTCTCTCTTCAGATGAAACAAGGGGTTCGTTCTCTGTTGAAAGAACTGATGAAAGATATTTCGAGAGTCTATACGGGTAATTCCGCATTAGATACAAAACCTTTGAGGATTCAGTTAGTTTCTTACTGATAGAGTAGGTTACCCTTTTATACCTTCAGTCCGGCAATTAAGTATGCTTTCTGGGCTATAACTCCTGTGGCGTCTATTGCTTCATGCATTAAGTGGCTAGTATGTTTCTACTATACAATTGGTAACTTGAGAGTTATTCTTTCGAAACATTAGATAGTTCAGACTTCGACCATCTCATCGAGGAGCATTGGAAAGTTTATGATGTTGTTGGTCTAGCAGCCAACATTGCCCAGTTCTTTTTCTTCGCATCTGTAAGTCTAAATTTAAATTATAAAATATGGTTTTATACGTCCAGTTATTCTTGTTCGCCGAGAAGTTCCTCAAGAACGATCGTCTAGATGCTCATCATAAGGCTCATGCTCGTGGAGACGTATCTATCCTTTTTGGTTGTTGCGTAGTTCTGTTTATTAAAATGGTAAGCTGGCTTGTATGATCTACTCATTCTTTGATTTCATGTGTCTCCTTATGAGCCAAGCAAAAGCTATCACTCTGTTTTTATGCTTATTAAACAGTTTAATGGCTCGAACGATTCAAAATAGATTTGCAGTCATCGACTAATCTATTACATTTGAGGTTCTACAATGTACGGAAGTGGAGTATCAAAGAAAAGATGGGTTCTACACCACAACAGACACAATCACGAACACATTAAGCTATATACTGGTTCATGTAAGTTCATTACTATTCTTCTGCTGAATTGTGAGTATGTTCTCATTTCAGGCTTCTCAATGGTTCCAATACTTTTCTGTTCGTCGGATTTTAGCAATGACAGACAGAGACTGTCGTGCTACTAAACGTTTCATTCCTTTGATAGCAACAGGTAAAACTGCCTATTCAAAACCGTAAGACTTATACTACTGACAGGTGGTCTACTTATTGCATGGATTCATTTCGGAATAACTTTCTTCGACACATCTATCATCAAATATCAGTTAACGGATGAAACATTCCGGTATATCTGAGATAGGCAACTTCATTTCACACAGTTTTTCAGATTCTCTCAATCTGCTCTAATTTGCATGATCTTCACTCAAACCATCTTTCCTGCTGACTACTTATTTGCTTTCACCGTTAGTGGATGTTATCTCGAGCTGTTGCAGAGGTAAATGCATTCCAATAAAGCTCTTGTGAAGAAAATATCATAGATATTTGAATATGGGATTCTTCCAAATCGGACGTCCACGATTGATAGTTAAAGGGCATGGACATGGACATACTCATGGTCATGCTGCTGCTGGAGAGGCCGCTGAGGTTCTCCAAATCTAGTTTCAGTAATGAACTCAAGTTACAGATTCATGATGAACGTTTCAAGCATGGACCGAATATTTCAACAATGATGCACGCTGCTCAGATCATGTATCGTAAGCGAGTAGAATCTAATGAGGTTAGTGTGATAAGTGATCAGTGCCCTTATTGGATTGAGTTTTAGACCTCGACGACAGAATCTTCGCTGGAAGAACACATGAACACCATCAGTATACACGGGAAAGATGAATAATTACCACTATTTACTTACTAGCTTTATATGAATTCTTTCAAATATGTTCTATAGCATGTTTGTACATAAAGAGCATTTTCAAAGCATTAGGATATCGTATCATTCTATTGTCATCTTCAACTTCTGTTACGGAATCATGAACGCGAAAAACACCTTGAACACCTTCTCACTCAATAGTTCAGAAGTGTTTCTCAAGGGAAAATGTTCCAATCAAATTTTATAAGTATCTATCAAAACATAGATTTCTTAATCAATTTCTAAAACTTTGAACTTAATTTTATAAATAAATACATTATTAACGTGTTCTTCTTATTGATTGCTTTAACAGATCACTTCATTTTGTTGTTAATAAGGACAGCAGACGTCAGATAGCTGAAGAAAGAACTTATGTTGGAAGTGGGGACGCAAACTTACTAATGGGTCATAACTCTCATATCCAGCTTCTGTATTTATACCCATTTCCATACCTTGAGATACAATATTTTGAACTGAACTTTGAGTTAATATTACCAGGAGGATGAGAAGAGTAGTATGAGTCTTGTGGTTGTAAATAATTGTATTGTCCTCCAAAATCGTAAGACTGTGGTAGTTCCTGGAATGATTACAGAGAATATTATTGAAGAAAAAGATGACAAATACATTTCCAACTCCTATCGTTGACGTCTGTGGGATGTAAGAGGAAGTTTGAGCTTGAACAGCAACTTCGCATGTTGAGCGGAATGAACTATAAATGAGAAAAAAAAATATTTTTTTCAATAGAATCGGTTCAACCTTGAAATCTGTTCAATTGTTGACTGGACATCTTCAGTCGGTACAATCAAAATTATTGGTTGAGGAGAGTTAAACACAGAATTCACTTCCTTGAACCTATAGCATTCGGAGATGAATGATAAGACGAGTGAATTAATTACTTTGATTTAGAGCTTCCGCTGGGTTTAGTTATCAATCGATTCTTCTTATGACTCAAATAGGGAGCATCGCTGTGGATATCTTCTTCCGTTTCTGAAACAAGTTGCCAAGCTTATATCATGATATTTTTCGGCAGATGTTTTTTGATGCTTCGATTCGTTAAGATCAAAAAACATATTTAGTGACTTGAAACTGTGAAGCTAATGCACTTGAAGTTCAAAAAGCCAGTTACGTAAACTGTCTCGCCGCATACGGAACTTTTTTATGTTGTTTTGCGTGTGTATTACACATACATGTTGGGTATCTTATATGACTGCTTTGTTTCAGAGAACGACCTTGGCAGCTTGGAGGCCGCACTTATCGGACTATTTAAGGACAAATGGCAAGTGGTTGATCAGCAGTCTCAAAATGAGCGCTAAAGTTTTAGCTACTCTTGCTTCCGGAGCCTCTGGCATCGTTATCGTGGCATGTCTTGTCATGGTAGGATCTCTTTTCCAAGAGATCAACACTTTCTATGATGATGTCATGGATGACATGAACGAATTCAGAGTAAGATAATTATGAAATAAAGTACGAATATTAACTTTTTCTCTTAAGATGGTTGCCAACTCTGCCTGGAAGGAAATGATTGTCCCATCCAGCGGTTCTAGCAGAACTACCGGAACTATCTTCGGACGTAACAAGCGTGCTGTCGGACAATGCTCTTGCGGAACTCAACCCAACAACTGCCCACCAGGACCACAAGGACCTCCAGGAGCTCCAGGACAACGTGGAGAAGATGGACTTCCAGGAGACGCTGGAAGACCAGGAGTCGCCGGAATCTCTATTATCACCACCGACCGTAGCAATGGATGCATTCAATGCCCAGCCGGAGCTCCAGGACCACAAGGACCAGATGGACCAGTTGGACAACCAGGACCAAACGGACAAGATGGAGTTCCAGGAGCCCCAGGACAAGACGGACAACCAGGAGCTGCTGGACCACAAGGAGATGCTGGATACCCAGGAGCCCCAGGACAAGACGGTCAACCAGGAGCCGCTGGAGCCAACGGACAACGCGGAAAGGGAGCCCCAGGACCACAAGGACCACAAGGAGCCCAAGGAGCTCCAGGACAAAACGGAGCCAACGGACACGATGGAGCCCCAGGACAAAACGGTCCAGCTGGTCCAGCTGGAGCTAACGGACATGATGGACAAGCTGGAGCCCCAGGACAACCTGGAGAGCAAGGAGGAGAAGGTCTTCCAGGAGCTGATGCTGCTTACTGCCCATGCCCAACCAGAACCGCTGCTGTTGAGAAGGAAAACGAAACTCAAGGATACAGACGCCGTTTCTCCAAGGCTTAAGCCAGTCATTTCTTTCGAAATAAATTTTTCATTTGATCATTCGTTTTGTTTTTACTCCTTAAAATTGAAACAAGAATAAGCATTGGTTTTAAACGACCTTTCAAACACGTTTGAAAAGACACTAGAGCTCAAGGACAACAGATTACGGGAACTGATATCAGTACAGAGGCACCCCGCCCATGTAGCTTCAAAAATAATTTACTGATAAAAACCTACGTAAATCTCGTGAGAGGCACCTAGACTTTTTGTGATAAGAGAAATCTTTTTGTAGAGAGAACCTTGTTCCACATTCGCATTCCAATGTTTTTTCGGTATGCACCTTAGATAAGAGGAGAATTGAACTGTACAAAGACCCTTTATTACTCACCCGTAGATAATGTTGTTTCAAATTACGCATTCCGTTGAACTTAACCTTCTTACTCCTACACTTCTCGATAGGACAATGAAAGACAAACGTTCTAGCTTAAACATTATGTTACTTATTTGAGTGTAAGTGAAAACACCTTGACCGTCAGTTGATTTGAAAAATATTCTTTTATCTTCGACTGATTCTACAATTTTATGGGTTTTCACTCTATGAAGTCGTAATGCTGACACATTCGAAAATCTGAAAATTCAAATTACATAGACTAAACATCATCACCACTTACAATCTATCACATATGTTACATTTCTTATCACTATCTAAGTTAAGTATTTCATCTTCCATAGGATAAACATCCATAACAGCCATTATGCATCGATCTTAATACAAGTCACATTATAAGTTACTTGGGTCAGTACATCCAGATATGTGAATGTCTTCGACATACTCAATCGCATCAAGAACAAGCAATAGATAGATATTCATTAAGGAAAAAAGTATGTTTAAAGTTATATTTCAATAGCAGCATCATTATTTCTCAAATCTCCGTAATCTCTGTTATACCCGATCATAACATACGCAATAAGTGGCTAAAAAGTAATTCTTATCAATTATACAATGTGGATCGTCTCCATATTTAGATACATGACTGATGGCTGATAAATCCAAGTATAAGTTGTTAACTAATGTATCGTAAAACAGTGTGATCTGAAAATGGATGATAAACTCGACATTCTTGAGCTGAACACTCACTTCATATACAGCTCTACCCGGACTTGTAGAAAACTTCAGCTGATAATGAGCAAACACTGCTTTGGTGTTACCTGACAAATCAGGAACGAAACCGTCTGTGTCCTTCACGTTTTTATATTTCAAAAGATCATCGTTTGGAATCAATCTATAAGTATAAGACATTAATCATTGGCAGCGATAGCATGCTTGAAGAAAGCGCCATACTTCTTGGCATAAATCATTTCCTTGAGTTTGAGCGGAGAACAAAGATCCGTTACATTTGCCAACTCTCCATTCATCGCATTAACAACATAATGAGCAAGTTTGTAAGATATCTCTTTATCTTCTGGAGTTTTTAAAGCGTCCACCCAATTCAAGCAAGTACACCAATGAGGTTCAATTCCGGCCTTAATGTGGAAGAATAAATAAAGAACTCTCAGTTCATGTTTACCAAATCGCAAGTTCGTGACTCAGGAATGGGTCTGAATAAAGAGAGGCTTCTTTCTTTGACCGATTGAGGCTTAGTTATATCGGCCAGGATTGGAGGATACAAAATATCCATAAGAGTAGAATGCAGATCAAAAGGAGTGGACAACCTATGAAACCAAGTTATAACTGATTCAACAACATGTGTTGATTACTTCTCTTTGTTTCGGATTAAGTTTTCTTGCATCTGAGATCCTACAGGAGTCTTCTTCAGTTTTTCGGGGAGAGAAATGGAGACGAATGGTAAACGCTAAAAAAAAAAAGTCTTCTGAGCAAATCTATATTATCTAACTTCTTCGAGTTGACCCTGTTGTGTTTCTCTCAACTTAGCAAACCGATGTCCATGATCGGCCATTACAATTACCATTGTGTTATCAAAATATCCTTGGAGAAAGCAATAAAAAGTCAGAAGAGTTGAATATCAATTAATACCTTCTTCGTTCATGTTTTTCAAGAATTTGAAAAGATCATCATCTTCTACTTGTACGAGATTTATGTCATCATGGGATAACAAAGATTGATGCATGAATAAGAACCTGGGATATGGTTTATATACGCTCATGAACTGTTTCGCATATGAAAACCAGGACTAAATGTATCTATAAGTTAAGTAATGTTAATAAACGAAAAAACCTTATGTAAGGGCTCTGATCCCAGACAATGACCTCCTCCTTTGGCTTCATAATCTTTGAAGAACGGTCTTAGGTAATGATCAGTGGGTTGTTTTCGAAAACCTTTCAACCGATATGTGAAAGTACCTAAGCTGGAATATGATGAAGACATGAAACTGCTCCCCACCGATATTGAAGGCATCTTCTCCGTATATGGTCGCATATCCTTCCGATGAAAAATTATTCCAAATGAATGGGTATACATCATCTACATAGTTAGCTTCTGGGTACCGTTTTCTGAGAAATATATAAAACACAGTTTTCTACGAAGAAGTAACCTGGTCAATGGGAGTTCGACTTCTGTGGATGCGGTAAGAATAGGAATAATAGCTTGTGGAGTCCCATCCCCAACTATATTGTATCCTAATAAAATAAGAAAACGTTTGCTTCAGATTTCCAACTTATTACCGTTCAGAACTGTAGAACCCAAAACATGCTCTAAATACTCCACAGTCTTCGGTAACTTTCTCCGGAAAGACATTTGACTTAAGGAATCAAATACCATCACAAAAACGTTCGTCTTCTCTTCATCTTTCTTGTACGACTTTTTCACTCGTTGTTCTACTGTATCAATTTTTGCAGCAGACAATAACAAGTTGGACCTGAGATAAAATTCGAAAGAATATATAAACCATGACTAAACCATTTTCGGCCACTCGTAGAGTCCGTGCAGAAAACTTTGCCGAAATCATATTTCATAGGTTTCCCATAAACAACTTCAACAGGTGGGAGATAAGTGTTTTCAGCACCATTTTTGCGATAAAAATACGTTATTTTACAGTTCGCTGTTTTTCTTTAAAAGAAGAAATTTAGGTTTTTCTTATGAAGAATAGAAAACCTATCCGGATGAATTTGTAAATCGCCATGGTCATCAAGGTAAACCCAATTGCGTGTTGCTTTAGAACATGGAAGAGGTGGGGGAGTGTGGAAAAAGCTTCGAACTTCCGTACCATTGATATCCAATTTAGGGACTTTACACGTCTAAACATAATCCTTGGAACGTGAGGTAATAAAAAGAGATAAACTTGTTGAAGCAGAGATTTTTTTCTTGCATCGCTTGATTTATCTATATTTTGAGATCCTCCTAGCTTTCCATCCTCCACTCCATCTCTTCCAGATACTACTAAGTTGAAGTCCTGAGAATTAAACTGTCAGCTTGTAAAAGAACTACAAAAACCTTTACACTAGTAGGCTCAGCATTATCTTTATAATTAGCTGTATTGATGAAGTAGATAACTCCTAATACAGTACTAGCAATTATAAACTGTCGTAGCCTAGAAGCTCTGAAGAACATAGGATACCCAACTCTGCGAAAAGAAAAACTTCATTCATTTTAACATTAAGGTGTTTGTGTGTGTGTGAACAGATGCGTAAATAACAAACTTCAACATTATACCCGAGAATATTTGTCGAAAAGAGAGAACTTATTCTAATCGTGAAAAAAACAAAAAAAACTTAAAAGTTTGTTGCCCGTCTTAGTGCTAATCAGACAGCCAAGGCATTACACTTACAGTGTTATTTATAGCAATCGATTATATTAGATATGTGCTAAATACTTATACCCCATCAATACTTCATTGGGCATCCACATGATTGTTTAACTGTTCTATATAAACAACCAGAAGATAATTTATGTACAAAATAAGCATGCTTGACGTTTAGTCAGGTCTGCGTCTCATGTGCGGCACATTGTAACAAGCGTACACTTGGAAGAAACCATCAAGTAAAGCAGAATCAGCTGACTCATAAATTACTTTTTCTGATAAATTCGGGTCATTTTTCCTTAATTTTTTTCTCAGATCTTCTTTCTTCAGTATTCTCTAATTCATTGTTTTTTCCAGGCTCCTTTTCCTCATTCCGCAATGGTAGACCGCCTGGGTGCTTTTCCAAGCTTTTTTTCTTTTTCATGGTAATGGATTTCAGTGCACAGTGAAGTGAACAGTCGAAGGGTTGTTAATGTGGAACAATGTTTTGGAAAAGGGAGTATGACTTTAAACACTTATGGTCGGGTTTTAGTAGGAGAAGGAATCCTCGTTAAAATGTGCAGGTTCGTTGTGTGCAACTATGCTCTTAGTTGAAAAGAGATTGTTTCCAGAAAAAAGCCCAAACAAAGGCAGTTCTTCCTGTTCAACGATATCCTAGTTTATGGCAATATTGTTATTTCCAAAAAAAGATATAACAAGCAGAGGGTGATCCCTCTAGATTCGGTTACGTTAGAAGACTTATTAGATGAAGGGAGTAAGTTGTTCAAGCCGTTCAAGATCGAACTCTTCCGTTTGTAGCTTTAAAAAACGGATGGGTCATCAAAACTCCTTCTAAATCGTTTGCTGTGTATGCTGCAACAGCTACAGAAAAGAAAGAATGGATGCTTCATATAAAGCGTTGTGTTGATGTGATAAAATGTATGTTTCAATTTGATATAACTGTCTCATTTCAATTACTTAAGCGAAAGAGGATTCAAAAGAAGTACAACTAGCCCCTGTTTGGGTCCCAGATAATGTTGCTACAAAATGTATGTGTTGCAAAAGAAAAGAATTCAATTTAGTTAGTCGTAGAGTGAGTTTTTCAATTTTTTTCAACTCAATGTTTTCTTCCTAAAGCATCACTGTCGTGCATGCGGCGACGTTGTTTGCGGAAATTGCTCAACACATTCCTTGAAAATTGATACAGTTAATAAGAATAACCCAGTTCGTGTTTGTGATAAGGTAACGAAAACTGTTTTGATATTAATACTAGGCGTGTTTTAAGTGCTTTGATTCCAAGACCCGACCTAAAAATACTAATACTGATGACAAAACTGCTAAGGAAAATAAGGAAGAGGGAAGTGACTCTTCCGATGACGAAGTTGAAATAGAAAAGACAATATCAAAGGTGAGAGTTGCATGATCACTACTGACTGTTAAAGGTCCTAATTTCAGCCAACTTTCTACAACGGATAATTGACTCCTGTATACATTTTTCTGCACATAAAGGCCTAATATTTAATTGATGATTGACTTCATAGATTCCAAATTTGTCATATGTTTTGCTGTAAGCTTTCTGATTCGCTCATGTGTGTTCACTTCTTCTATTGTGATATTGAACCGCTTTACTTGATAATTTATTTTTAAACATTGTGAATATTTCAAACTTTTATCGCTTTTTTTCCAATGAATGAAAACTATTTGAAAACATTGCTTATTTCATCAATGTAACAGCAGCTAAGGTAAACAATGTACTCGCAATGATGAACGATAGTTCTCTATAATGAATATACTAATGAAACGAATTTCTACAAAGATAAACCTGTAACTAGGGAATTGATCAACCGAATATTCTACTGACGGAAGTTCTACTCCCGCTTCTGTAGCCTCCTTCTGTACAGTGAGAATAACATTTTCGAGCTTAAATATTCTTACGTGAAAAATAGAAACTCAATCTCACCTGCTTATCATCTCCTTCGAAGTTGAATCTCACGTCTGGAGGGCGTGAGAACTTATCAGGAGCGGCTCGAAACTCAAAAAAGGAAACATAAGCATGAAGATAAAAAAAATCTAACCATGGATACAACAACATTTTTCATCTGTTGTTCTTCATTACTGAACAAGTAAGCATTTGCAACGTTGAATTGAGGTTGATACACGATGGTTTTCACCTGAAGTGATCTGTTCAAAGGGCCTAGAACTGCGACATACCAAACCCTTTGATAGATAATTGTCTATGAAATCTGTCCAAGGAATGGCAGGAAGTTTTTCATTCAAGTTCCTGTACTCATTTCTTCGTCTTAAAAGCAATCTCTTTGAGCTTCTCAAAAATGAAGTCTAACCTATAAAGAAGGATTCCATGAGTGGAAAGCCAGATGAAAAGCAGGCACCCGCCCAAAGCATATGCTCGACGGACTTTGGCTATAATTATTTCATAACATAACAACCGAATAATGATAAAGCTCACCCCTATCTTGTTTTGATTGACCACTGTTTTGACCTTTTTTTTCTTCGGCTACATCAGAATAGTGCCTAGGGGGGGCATAAAAAGTAGTCGAAGACGAACTCTTTTCCAATAACAGAAATTTCGCTAATGTGCATGGCTTTCGTCTCAAATGAAACGACGATGATGTTATGAACGTTTGTTTTGTTGCTGAGGATATAAGTCTTCCTAGCATCCCGATGAAAGTTATATCAGCCGCTGAGGTTGTAAGATCTGTCGTGTAAATAAAAATATCTTGAATAGATTGATTCTTCTACTGCGTACTTATCCAAAAGCTTTCATCTTCTTACCAGCGCAACTTAATTGGTATTCGGAAATCTTTTTAATACTCTTGTTGTTACAGATTAACGAACTGATTAATTGATTATTAGATTCTATTTATTGTAGGGGTTTATATGCCGAAAGAATATATTGATGGCCTTCAATTTCGTTCCATCATTTATAATGCAGCTGCTGAGGACAATTTGAAACGCTTAAAAGTTAGTCTTCTCTTCTTGCCTCCTTTCAACTCTCGATCCATTTATTTGAAGGTGTTTCTTCCCCCTTCAAGGAGTAAGGAGTGGATAGATCAATGTTTGAATAACACTGAAAAGAAAAATATACCGTTGGTCGTAGCTGCGAGTGAAGGAAACTTAGAGATCGTCGAGTTTCTAGTAAGTTCCTCTTTATTTTTGTGTTGTAGTCAATCATTCAGATCAAAAGGGGGGCTAATCCAAATGTCAGAGGAAATGTTTCAATAGAAGGAGAGATTATAGGTAAATAACCTGTTGTAAACCCTGATTAATTCGAAACATAGAATCCGCTACACCACTTTGGGTTGCAGCTGCACAAGGTAGAGAAGAAGTGG
Source organism: Auanema freiburgensis (assembly GCA_030370435.1). Lineage (NCBI taxonomy): Eukaryota > Metazoa > Nematoda > Chromadorea > Rhabditida > Rhabditidae > Auanema > Auanema freiburgense. The sequence continues at coordinate 4,045,421 of CM059369.1, forward strand.
GCTATCTTCAAAATTCTTTATACAAATTTAAAATTAGGTAGTCAGGTATCTTGTTCTTGAAGCTGGTGCGGATATTAACTTGGCTACAAGTACAAGTAGCACACCACTCCGTAGTGCTTGCTATGATGGCCATCTTGAGATAGGTAATTCTCATTTTCTCAGCGCGTTCTCAAAAATATCTCAGTTAAATTTCTTGTTGAAAACGGAGCGGATATCGAAACACCTAATAGGTTAGGTCACACACCTCTTATGATTGCATCTTTCAAAGGAAAGGTTTTAAATTGTTGATGGCACATACTATTTTTTATGTTTTAAGACCAGTGTTGTTAAGTACTTACTTACAAAAGGAGCAAGTATAACTCAGCGTAGCTTCAAAGGTTATTTTAAACCTTTTTTCTAGTTAGTTTCTGATTAGGTAACACAGCACTACACGATGCTGCTGAAGGAGATCATGCAGATGTTTGTGAAGTGTTACTCCAACATGGAGCAGAAATGGAAAAAGATGATCTAGGTCTTTGTCCTCTACTGTGTAGTGCATTATATGGAAATGGAAATGTAATCGCTAACCATCATCTAGATTCTCACAAATATTTCAGGTTTTACCCGTTCTACTGAAGTACTGTAAATCAAACATTTTGAAAAAAGACGCTTTGAAATTGTTTGGTTGTACGAAGTGTGATAAGAAAATGAATGTTCTTGGAGCTATAACTTTATGGAAGGAAGCTGCTAATGTTAAGTTGACCCAAGAGGAGGAAATCGTTTGTAATGGTTAACATATCCATTAACCATTCAACTCCATTCAGGAAATGAGGAAAATATATGAGGAACATGAAATCTCTAAAGTATATGAAACAGATTTTGAGATTGATTCTCTTGAAGATGTAGAGGCAATTCAAGGTCATTTAGATGCGATATATATGCAAGTAAGTAACAACTTTCTTTCATATAAAACTATTCTGTCAAAATCTCTGTTTCATTCCTTGAATTCTTTAAAGTAAGTTTCCTCACCTCTGATTGTCAGAGCTCACCGCTCTATCGCTGAAAATTTCCAAAATGAACTGACCCACCGCTTCACCTCTGCGAAAAAAATGAAAATGATTCTGTGCACCGCTCTATCGCTGAAAATTTCCGAAAATGAACTGACCCACCGCTTCACCTCTGCGAAAAAAATGAAAATGATTCTGTGCACCGCTCTATCGCTGAAAATTTCCGAAAATGAACTGACCCACCGCTTCACCTCTGCGAAAAAAATGAAAATGATTCTGTGCACCGCTTCATCGCTGAAAATTTCCAAAATGAACTGACCCACCGCTTCACCTCTGCGAAAAAAATGAAAATGATTCTGTGCACCGCTTCATCGCTGAAAATTTCCAAAATGAACTGACCCACCGCTTCACCTCTGCGAAAAAAATGAAAATGATTCTGTGCACCGCTTCATCGCTGAAAATTTCCAAAATGAACTGACCCACCGCTTCACCTCTGCGAAAAAAATGAAAATGATTCTGTGCACCGCTCTATCGCTGAAAATTTCCGAAAATGAACTGACCCACCGCTTCACCTCTGCGAAAAAAATGAAAATGATTCTGTGCACCGCTTCATCGCTGAAAATTTCCAAAATAAACTGACCCACCGCTTCACCTCTGCGAAAAAAATGAAAATGATTCTGTGCACCGCTTCATCGCTGAAAATTTCCAAAATGAACTGACCCACCGCTTCACCTCTGCGAAAAAAATGAAAATGATTCTGTGCACCGCTCTATCGCTGAAAATTTCCGAAAATGAACTGACCCACCGCTTCACCTCTGCGAAAAAAATGAAAATGATTCTGTGCACCGCTTCATCGCTGAAAATTTCCAAAATGAACTGACCCACCGCTTCACCTCTGCGAAAAAAATGAAAATGATTCTGTGCACCGCTTCATCGCTGAAAATTTCCAAAATGAACTGACCTACAGCTTCACCTCTGCGAAAAAAATTAAGGTTATTTTCTGCACCGAGTTTTGGATGAAATTTTTTGATATTCTCTTGGCATTATTAGAAAATATTAAAAAATTTACTGCCTTTCAGTCTCTGATCATGAGAGAAAGAATAATTGGTCCTGCTCATATGGATGTACATTACTTCTTACGATATAGAGGAGCGATTTATTGCGATACTCTGCGTTCCAAGAGATGCTTCGAGCTATGGCTCCATGCGCTGACTTTACAACAGAGGTAAGATTTTTATACGAAATCCTAATACCTATACTTTTTTCCAGGTACCTACCACCATTAAACATCTGCACAGTAGCAACTCTTGAAGCTTATCAGGAAACATTTTCTCTAGCTCTCAACGAACAAGCAAATAATCTGGACAATGGTAGATGGTCTGTACAAGCTGAACAAGTTACAGAGTTGTACGATCGAGTTTGCTACGAGCTAGAAAGAGCTTCAGAGGAGACTGATTTTGCTGCTATTCAAAAGGTACAGCAGTTGGAATACGATCCTGAGAAGGAAAAAATAAATTTAGTCTTGATTACGCTTCAAATTCTGTTTATGGTAAACTCTCTCTTTGAGTCTAGTTATAATTGTTTTTTTCTCAGATATATCGTTTATCTTTACCTCTACATCGTCCGCAAAATCGAGGTGAAGATGCGGATACGCCTCGTCAGATTGCTGAAGTCGCTGTAGATGTTAAGAGGTTACATATTTCGAATTCGTATTGATAACCCCGTTACCCAGATTTGTGAGAGTTTGTTCGAAGCTCAAAGTTTTACCTCTTCACTTGGCCTTAACTGATAACGAGAACAGAGACTCAGTAGAGTATGATTAAAATAGTTTTATAATTTATAACTTTTTTTAAAGCATGCCTTGCAACTATGTGGTAGAACGTTTAATAGAAGGAGGAGTCGATATATCTGCTCAGAACGGAGATGGGAACACTCCACTTCACCTTCTCCTACTTCACATCAAACCTCGGTACAGATTTATATCAGATATTATCGAACGTTTTTTCAAGAGAGAGCATCGTGCACACTTTACTGAATGAAGGTGCTCCCATATTGGCGAGAAATAGAGAAGACAATACTTGTCTCGATTTGGTGGAACTTTCATTATTGAAGACAATTCAATCCGGTATGGAAAATAGAGAACAAAAATGATAATTTGAAACTAATAAATCTTTTCAGGTAAATACTTAACGTTAGCGGGGCTCGCATCAAATGCTGTGATGAGAGCACTATCGAATACTCTCAAGAGCAAGGAAGAAGTCGACAATTATATCGACACAAGCAATCTGATTCCCTACCAAATACGAGATTTTGTAAAAAGACATTGAATATCTAATATTATAAAATTATATTCGAACTAACCTGGTACGCCCCGATCAGTATTTGCTGCTTGAGAAAGTCTTTGGATAATATCCAGATTTTCTTTCTTTAATAAGAGTAATAATATACTTTCGTTAATAACCTCTACTTTATCATTTTATCATTGTTTGAAAATTTTTGGAATACGTTGTTATATTTTCAAGCTAACTAGCATGCCATAACAGAAGCCTTAATTCTCGCTAGATTTCCTTAAACTTCGATTTATCCGAAATATACAAAGATTTACTAGTTGTGAATAAAATGTATATTATTCCACAAGCACAGCGCTAATTTATTATTTATTGCAACCTAATGCGACCTTTACGAAATAAGCTCAGTGAGAACGCATATGAATTGATCACATCTCACAGTTCATGGAACTTTAGTCCATTCAGACTTGGACACATGCGTTCGTCAGACGACGCACATGACAATGATTTATGACTTCTCAGAGATATTACCCGAGTTCCAAAAATGGAAATAAGCAACCTAATTTCAAATGCTTTGAATAACGAGTTGTAATTTTCTGTTGTTGATTGGTATATGGATGAGCCTTGGCCAGGAACCAGGCTCTTTTCTCGATACGAGCTTCTCTTTACTACTCATTAGCAACATAAATGTCGCTGTTACAGCTTGCTACTGGAAACGAAAAGATTTATGAAGCCAGGATCAGAACAATTAACGAATTCAGAAAGAAACCACCAAGCAAGGGAGTTTTCCCACTACGGATTATCACAATCTTAAACAGTTATCGATAGAACCAAGAACAAGCACAACTCTTACTAGAGCGAAGCAGAGGAAAAAAGATACAATACTGGAGAATAATTAGGATTAATAAATGGAAAGCGAGTGTGCATAAATTGGAGACAGGAAATGAATGCATGTTTTAACAGATGATTTCACCACCTCCTCAGATGTTAAATGCCTTCGATGAAATTACTCATTGTCATCAAGGCTAAGGTGAGTAATCTTATTGAAATCGAACTCGTTAGTTGTTCCACGTTGGAATATGTCCAGCACATCCTAGAATGTCATAATATACACATGAGAATGTTTTTAATGCTTACCTTGCAAGTAGTCTCGAAGTGAGTTGTGGGGTCATAGGAAGTTGAGATGAAGATTTGGGATTCTTGTCCCAAATCAGTAGGCTCATAAACGTCAGAAACGGAGATGAACCTGAGAAGAAAACATTAGGAAAAACACGAAACTTGTTACTTACTTCTCAGAAATAGTTCCAAGGAGTTGGAGACCAGGAAGGATCTCAGCTTCTGGGTTAGAAGTCTCAACGGTGGTGGACACCATAGCGACATACCATCCCTTTGGAGTTACCATGTTAGTATTGGAACAGCAAGAAACATAGATGTCTTAAATGGTTATTTGTTTTTTTGCTTATACGAGAAATTTCAACCATAATGTCTTCCGACTTGCTTTTGGGGAATAATAATTTGACAAGATTGAGCATCATTGGTGTTTGGAACTGGATGGTTCAACAAGCAGATGGCGCGAACAACTTGCCCAACTTTCTTAACGCGATCGGGTACGTATGAAGGATCGCAGTAAACCTGTTGTTATTGTTTTTTGAAATATTATCTATATATATTTACTTGTTTTCCGCGAACGGTTTCTTCCCCGCATTTAACTCCAACAACTTTGCCGTTCTCAATTACAAGTCCATCGACGGGCTTGTCCAACATGTAAGTTCCTCCATAAATAGCAGAGAGACGAGCGAACCCCTATTTAACACATTTTCCTCGATCATTTAACTTTAGCAATACTTGTGGTAGTTCTCCAAGACCGTACAAAGGATAGAGATATGGTGATTTTCCATAACGAGCAAGAGAGTCAGAATAAAGACGAATCTTTTCAACAGTTGGCCCGAATGGTTGCTGTTTGTACCTTGAGAAAATGTTGTTTAAATTAACTTTCAATCCAAAAACTCACTCGTCATTGCGATAAAGAGCAAGAGCGTGTCCAGTGAAGTCGGCAGTATTCTCATCCAAACCGAACTTCTCGTAAACCTTGAAAAAAAGCTCAAAATCAGAATTTTTTTTAGTATGCTACTTGTTGCATAGTGCTGTTTTCGGGATCAAGTCCTTGCCAGGTTTCTTGCTTCAGCTTATCGAAAGTTTGGACCCAAACGAGGAACTTCTTGAAACGACGTTTCTCGAACATTCCCATCAAGCTGGTAGCCAGAGCTTCCATCTCATCAGCTGGTACTTTGTAGATCTGAACCGTATAACTCGTTGCGATGTGTCCTACGTTTCATTATTTCACCTTGCCACCCTTGTAGACATAGGAAGCCTCTACCGACTTGAACTCGAGATATCTAGTAACTCCAGTATGAATAAGAAGCTTGACCATAGATCCATTGGCCATCAAGAACTTAGGGATCAGATCAACATTCCAATCACGTCCACGTCCCATGTCTCCAGGTGGTTTAGCACTTGGACCTGAACAGCTGATTCATTGAGAAAAGTTAAAGCCGGAGCCGAACCCATGAACTTCTCATAAAGTTGTTCTAAAGGAGTCAAGGAAGCCGATTCTCCTCCATAATAGTTGTTTCGGTCAATGTGGAGAACTTTCTTTCCAGAAACGGAAAGCATTCCAGAGATGATACATTCCTAAGATTATTATCAGATCTATCATTTATACGAAAATGAACCTTCAATCCCGTGCCCAAAACGATGGCATCGTATTCCTCATCCATTGCTAAGTGAGAAGGTAACTAAACAAATGTTAAAACTTTTTTCAATTACATCGAATAGGTAGTGAGGCTGAGACAACAGTAAGATGATTCATAAACATAACATAAGATATTTATTCAATTTTTTCGGCCACGAGAGCATAATTGACTAGGCTATTCGCCGTCCATTCCCATTCATTTTTCAGCAAATTATAAGTAAATCCTCCGATAGATCTACAAAGGGGAAAATTAGTAAATTATAATGTGTGAACAGCAACTTCACGCGACAGCCGTATCGATCTAAGCAGTCCGTCAGTTCATTAGGTTTTACGAATTTTTCCCATTCATGAACACCTTGAGGTACGACACGTAATATATCCTGGAAAGAATGACGAATCTTTGACAACATGAAACGTGTCCCTACTTCAGCCAACCAGATAGCAGCAACTTTACTCATCAACGTTCGATTGATTGTGGTGAAAAACAGAGAGCCTCCAGTTTTGGTCGCTTTTGCACAAGACTCGACAAAGGAATCGATACTTGCCACATGTTCGAGAATTTCAGAAGCGACGACCACGTCAAAACCTGGAAAATTCAAAAATTATAGAAAATAGAGTGAAAATTAGAGAAAAGGCGACGCGAACATGCAGGATATATCGATGATGGCGCTGAGTTGGGTGGCGCGGGCAACAATTGAGCGGACACAGCGATCGATACAACAAAACAGCGAAAAAGGAGTGCATACACAAGACAGCGTAACCCAATTTATAACAGAAATGAAGATGTGTTAATGAACGTTTTCATATCTTAGATCGCTCACACGTTATTCTGATAAAATCCATCTTTTTTTTTTTGAAAAAAAATAGTAAAATAAGATCGGAAAAAAATTTGAAGAGAAATATCAGAGAACGCGTCGATGCTAGACCAGACCGAGTAAGTCAGAGCGAGACGCGCAGAACACTCGCGGTAGTTCGCAATTGCGGAGTATCCTAATAAGGAAAAGACAGTCACGACACCACTCAGTACTTATTTTGGTCATGTTAAGCCAGCATGCTGGAAATTAAAACGTCCGGAATGTGGTCGATATTTTAAAACATTGCTTCTAATTCACTCTTAAAACAGCTAAGCAAATAAAGAGTCGCCTTCAGAGAAAATCGATTTGAATTTTAGTGTTTTCGATTTGTTCAAGCATCCTATCAGAATAAAAATGATCAATGTGCTATCCTTTCGAAATATGGCACTAAGAGACAAAAATGATAACAAAATAATGATAAACAACATTATTAGGAAACGAAGCTCTTAAAAGGTATCTAACAATCTTCATTTAGAACCGTCTCTCAAAAGGGGCGGGCGATGTATTTTTCGCTGCTCTGACCTACAGCAAATTTGATCTATTTGGGAAAGTAACAAATAGTAAAGAATATTCATCGTGTGGCAATGTAGCAGAGACAGACATATTGGGGAATAATGTGCAAACCTTTCTCGTTGTTTCGAGCAAACTCTTCCACTGTGGTACAGTTGTACTTTAAACGAGAAGCTATACCAGAGTTTTGTATGCTTGGGTAGTTCATGAACCTTTTAGCAGCAAGAATCTGAGTAAGGAAGTTAGTCTTTCCTTCCCGTAAGTTATTTCAACCTACACCATCTTCAGCTGCATCTATGCCGGTGACATTGTACCCACATCGGGCAAGTGGAACAGATAAAATTCCCCCACCACATCCTACATCTAATAGAGAACCATTTTTATTCTAAAATGCCCCGTATACGAGATTGTTCTCAAAAAATCACCGGAAGGTTTTTCAGTATCCAAGGGATCCTGAGCTTGTTGAGCGAGTGAAGAGCTTTGAAAGGTCCCTCTTCATCCCTCCAGTGTGCTGCAAGATCGCTGAAGCGCTTTATCTCTTCCTTATCGACTGATGAAGAAATCTGACGAAGTTGTGTAGATATAGTGCTAGAATTCCTCACAACATTTATCAAATATTTCATAATCTAAAACGACATTCTACGTCTCGCAAGATAAAAAAGAAAATATTGCAAATGGATGTAACCGATGACAACTTGAACGACTAATTTTATTGCAGAGTTTAAGATACAAAATCTACAATGACTCAACTCATTCTAAACTAAACACAAAAGATAGCCATGATCCAAATGCTCAATTCTTTCCGTCGAGGAACTTGGAGAGGAAATCTTTTGGCTTAGGTTCAACGTTCTCACGGAACAAGTAGTTGCGAACGTGATCAGTGTTGTAGAAAGCATAACGAATCGAATAAATGTGCTGAAAAAATGAATACAAACATTGAAAAAAAATCGGAGCACACCTGCTTGGTTTCACCCACAAGTCTATCAACGACACGAATATCGGATATGTGAGAGTTTTTAGTAAATTGCTGTTTCAAAACAGCTCTGAAAACTCCAAGAGGCATGTCATGAAGACCGAAATCCCACCAGAACTTAGGGGTCAAACGTTGCCTAAACATCAATAACGCTGATAAACCGCAGCAACGCCATTACAACATACAATTCCTTATAAACTTGAAGAACAGAACGACGAGCTTGTTCATTGGTAACAGATTTTATAGGAGCAACAGTGCGGACAGCAGAAGCACCGCTGCGAACTACCTTTCCAGTTGCAGACATTATGATAGAGTATCTCCACGAGTTACCTGAGAATTTATTGTTTTCAGAAGTGCAGCAATACTAACCTTGGCTTCAAGAAACTCGACTTTCTTCTCGAGAAGACTTAGCTTATCGGAAAGGTTTGAAAGTTTGCTTCGGCAGGAAAGTTCTGAACATTAGTTTTAACCATTTTCCATGTGACGGATAACAAGTCAATATGATTGAATGCAACTAACCGAAGCTTGAAAGGAAATTGGAGATGCTCTTTATATTATCAGCAAGAATCTGTAATTTGTTTATGAGAAGGGGGGATACAAAATCATGAGAAATAGCAAGGATAATAATGAAGAAATCAACAAAAGCATTGATAGTAAACTGTGTTCACGTAATATTACACACCTGGATGTATTCCCTGTTATCCCAATCCTCTCGTAGCTGTTTCTGAACAGATCCAACTCCCGGGTGCATTCACCTTTAAGAAATATTCTCAATATTTATCCCTCAGATTAACATAAAATAATCTTACTTGCTGGAAGAAACCGGTAGAGGAGGAAATGCGCTCGCACTCCAAGCTATGTCAGCGCTATTTAAATCGTGTTAAGACCATTATGAAACAGAAAATACTCGTTACCAACTTGACAATACAACCTCGTTCTCAAAAACAAAGCTTGTTCATATAATCGCTATGAAGTATTCAATTCTCGGGTTCGATGTACTGACCACATAGAATAATGAATGTTTGAAGATTTGTTTTGAGCAGAGGAGTTTCCTCCTACTCCAGTTCTCTACGAGTTTAAGTATCATCGTGAGGAGAACCTCGAAACAGTTAATATCATAATGCTCACGATATCGAATGGGTTCATAGGTTACAACCAAACACTCTGATTTGCTCAAGTTCTGAACATCAAACTTCCTATTTTAAAGATGGAAAGTGCCTATAGTACTCAAATAGTTCATATAGGTTCATTGAAGCGAGGATATTGCTGTCGATTCATTTTTGCTGTACACTAGTTTCCTAAGACTTCAAAAGAACATTTTTTTTCGGAATAACAGTCTCATGTCCTGTTTTAATTGCTTAAGAATATTGAAACAGAGTGCGTTCGGTAAGTTTATATCAGTTTCAATGTTTATTGGAAACGTGTGAAATGTATATAAATACGAATTCTATCATCAGAATAAATAATACTTTTAAAGTTAAGATTGCACAGAGAAAAACAGTTTTTGATATTTTTCTACATTTTGTTTGCAAGTGTTGAATGGACATCTTTGGATGGGGGCGTTGTTGAAGTTGTGGGCAACAACGCAGCTAGAAGAAGGAAATGAAACAGTCTTCTCTGAAATGAACTTACCAGCATGGCAGTAAAATATGAAGATCCTTTGAGTTAAAACATTTATCTATTGGACAACCACCATCTCTTACTCTCAAAGTGAATTGGGGCGCTGAAAGACTAGAAGTTCATGACGAATGGTACTTGGCGAAAACCTTTAGGCTTCGTACATATAGCACAGTTCGATAGTTTGGCAGCATCACTTTTACAGAAGACGTGACCACATAATAGAGCAACCATCTGAAAACGGAAAACGGCATTAAGGCAGTTCAGCGAAAAACTTACCTGATGTGGGGATAACTGCTCGAAGCATATAGTACACTCGAAATTTATAATTTTTGTTCTTCTGTTCGAAGACATATATATTAAAAAAGCTTGCTCATTCAGAACTTGGAAATTTTGCTGAATAGACTTTTAAAGAAAATTGGGTTCGAAAGAATCTCACCCTGCGGTCCAATATTACCAGAGTTCTAGCAGAACTCAAGCCAAGGAGATACCAATCGGAGCAGAAGTTTTGCTCAGCTGTTTTATAAAAGAATCTGTCAAACAAGAAAGGAAGTATAGAACATCGGAGATTGTTTTACCTCACGCCAAGTTGATCATGGATTTTCCGTCTGAATTGGATTCTCAACACATCGCTTATTTCAACTCTATTGAACTTGTCAAGGAAATCCCTTCTGCAAAACATGGTTATTGAAGAAAGAAATCAAACAGTACTTGAACAGAATAAAATCATTTACAAAGGTGCTGAGGAAATGCTCGTCATGAATATCACAGGAAGAAAGGTTTTGGGGGAAAAGTCCGATCAGAGGTATTCTTGGCAGATTGTTCTGTTAGGGAAATCAGTTTAGAAGGGAGAAGCAGGCTCACCTCGAATGTAATATACAGATTGAAAGTAGGTTCAGCTACGCTATTCAGTTCGGGAGAGACAACGGCAAAGTTTAGTCTACCATTTGGTAAACGATTGTGTAGAATCTCATGCTCCAACACCTCCATTTTACAATTCTACCTGACGATAGAGAAGTGTGATTAGCAGTAGACCCTTGAGAAGCGAAAATGAAATTTTGACATTTTTCCTCGGTATTTCTGGTTATGAACCTTTCATTCTGTCCAAGAATACTCTTTGAGATTTATGAGACAAAAAAAACAAAAATAAATAAAATCTCTTCTTCTAGCTGCTCAAAGAGCGATAATCATTTTTCAACGAATTCAAACAAGTTTTTCTTTAACAATGATATTTTCTCAGCTTGAGTAGAACACTTTGACAGTTCAGATTCATATATGCAGATAGGAGTTTTGCCTTGTTGCTTCAATAGTTTGATAGCCATTTGATCAGATCCTAGAAGAACAAACTTCTGATTTTCGTCCGCATAATTCTAAAAGAATCGAAAGTTCTATTGCCAGCGAAAACTAGTTAATGTACTTGAGCTGTTTGTTGCCAAGTTACGAATATCACTGGAATGATATCCTTCTCTCTGTCTGTCCACAATGCTTTACTTACTAACTTTCCATTCTGAAACTTTTCTGTCACATAATAAGATGATAAGAAACAACCTCAATCAGAACTTGCTCATCAATAAAAATGCCTGAGTCTGTTATCATACTTCCTCCAAAATGACTAGATGGTGCTATCTTAAAAAAACAATTGATTTGAACAGATATAGACGCTGAAAACCTTCTGCAATCCTCCTTTAACGAACATGTCAAGATACGCATCTACGCCTTTTCCAAACCGTAGAAGACGAGCTTGTTGAATCTGTTAATACTGTTAAGTATATATTGAAGAGCTGTCTTACTGTTTCTGGACTGTTGAAATCTATCCCGAAAGACGACTTCGATATTGTTGGACCTGTGTACGTAGATCCGAACATGTTGTTTACTATTTGCTGAATTCTCAATAGCTTCAACGCGAAATATATTTGATTAGGCTTGGAGATTCTTAATTGTCTGCTTAAGAACAAAATTTTCACACGAATAGTTACTTGGGGTTGTCAAAAAGTCTTTTGATGAACTCTTTGTGTAAAACTGTTTCTGCCAGCTCAGTCGTGAGTGAGTTATGAGCGGCTAAGGCAAAAACTGAATTCAACCACATCGTCTCTGAAGTTGCCAACTCTTTCCTAAGTTTTTTGGCAAGAACTTCCGCTGAAGGTTTGGCTGCCTAGAACCGCATTAAGTATGAGCTAATTTCAAATGATAACGAGTTCACCTCAACTCCTACAACAGCGAATCCTCCAATAATTCGAGAAAGTACCAATGGAGGTATGAACTTAGCGTTTGCGTTAACCCAATTGGCTAAGCACTGCCACAAATCCGGATTACCCAGACGTAATCTTGGAAAGTTTAGATAAGAAAATATAAGTCCGCAATTCTAACCTGCTAAAAGAATCAACTAAACTAGAGACATCGTTGAATGATTTGAGCTGGTTAATCTGTTTTCTTAAGTCAATGTCAATCTTTCTCAAGATACGAGCATCGAAAAATCGGAGCCTTGCAAATGTAGAAGAAATGTCTACAATCTGTTGGACACTCAATGATGTTGAATTTCTGAACAAAATGTCTAAAACCTTCGCCTTGGATGGTGACTCACTCAGTCATCCTCTGGATCGCTGGATGTAAAAAATGAAGATCACGTCGACCATGCGCACCAAGACATCTATAATTACCCGTCATGTTCAATAGAGTACTGGAAACAACATCAAACCTTATTACTCCTACAATCTCTGAGAGGGACATTATAGATAACAACTGATGAGCTTGTTTATAAGCCAAGTTCCGCCATTCACCACTAGATGATTGATAATGCAAAAGTAGAGTTAAGAGATCCGAAGGCTTATTTAAAGTTCTGCACAAACGTTTATTACATTCGTTGAGCTCTCAAGATACCTTATTTGGCTATTTATTATTGTAGATATGACAGTGTGAGCTTTGTCAGTAATCTTGTAAGAATTCACATTAGCGGCATGAAGGAATGGCAGAAGAGCAGGCAAAACAGTTTCTTCTTTTAGCAACTGTTGAACATTTTCTAAGAGATAGTTTCGATTTAATGAGAAACCATCCAAAATGATACCATTCCATACGGTTTCTAAATCTTTGAAGCATTTTGTGTTTGTCATATTTAATCTGAGAAGTGTGGTAAGTACAGGTAGACAGTCCCGTCCACTCCATTTTGATTCTACTAAATTCCAGCTCCTACAAAGAAACTTCAACTCAGTCAAAAGTGAAAAATAAAAACTTTTCGACTATATCCTTCACAGAGTTCTCATCTGTGTGAAAACCTGGAATCGTTATGATAACATCTTTAAGCTCATCCACACTTAAAGCATTTTTGCTGCTCACCCACTAAACAGGAATATTATCAAGTTTGTAAATCATTAACTTGCATTGAGCAACTCATCCGCCGAAGTAAACTTTAATCGAGTTGCAATTGACTCATCTGTCTTCGCAACAATGTCTTCCCTTAAGACATCGTTTATCATACCTACAAAATGTATGTTAGTTTATGCTTCATTTCAGTGAAAACCCATGAAGTTTCCTTCTTTAACTGCTTGAGAAGCAGAAGAAGAACTTGCTCTCACGGCCAAGATTCCCGATCTCAAGATGCGAAACATGCTAAACTACTGATGAGTGAAGGTAGTAAAATCGTAAGAGAATGATGAGATGGAAAAATCCAGAGATATATTTTCACAAATTTTTAAGAAAACAACTGTTTATCCGCAACAAATACAACAACAACTAAAAATTAAAACAATTATAGAAGAGCAGAGGATTCAACTAAATGAGTTCTAATGGCTGCATGGAGACATTCGTGAACATCAGCAGTTACTTTTTTGGCAGATCCCATCAAAGATGAAAAATGATCAACATGTACGCGATTCTCTAGCTCAACAAGAATCACATCGTCTCCTCCAGAAATGGTGGCCAACTGTAAATCAATGAATTTCAAAAAATCATAATATTACAAACCGTTAATCGAGGCATCAAGTCGGTTTCTTCTCTGGAGTTAACATCAACCACTGGTGTTCCCTCAACTATGCCACAAGTGACAGCAGAAACTAGGCCTTTCACAGGTATTCCCGCATCAGCAAGAGCCAGAGAAGCAGCATTAACACAAGCAGCCAAGTTGGATCCATCAGCCTAGAAGTTAGAATATTCCAACAAATCTGATGAATATAGCTTTACCTGTATGACTTCGAAAAAAACATCTATTTGAGCTCTTGGGAAAGTACTAGTAATAATAGCGGATTCGAACGCTTTCTCTAACAATCTACTCAATTCATTGGATTTGCGATCTCCTCTCGGTCGAGATTTACGATCCATGCCAGAGAAGGTAGCCATACTACAATCACTTTGACGGAAAAGATATTAATCTCTCACAAACCTGTATTGACAATTGATAACACATCGGTCTTCTAACTGCTTCGACCTTTTGCCCTCATGGGGTCCATACACAGCACAGAGAACCTAGAGTTGGAATGAGGATTTGAGAATTAATGAAATAATAAACTTTAGTGTTTCCTTGTTCAATATAAGCTGACCCCTCTGCTTTAGGATAAACCCCTAACCTACAATTGATATTACGAATTTGATGAGGTTTACGTCCATCAGAACGAAAACCATGCTCACTGATAATCATCATTCTGAAAAAAAAGAACTGTTTATTGCTTTTCATACAGGATAAACCTGATTTAGTTTCAGTAACCGTTGGTTCTGGTAAAACGGCTTCTGGCTTAGGCTCAACAACTTCTGCTTTCTTAGCAGAAAGAATAGACTCAGTTGGTGTAGATTGACCTTGTTTGAAAAGAACTTTCGGTGCCTGCTCTGCGAAAACTAGCATAAGCCGACGGTTTGTTCTCATATGCTTGTCGATGCCTAATTACTCAAGAGTTCATGAATGTGGAGAACCAAACTTACAGTCACTGACGCACCGACTTTCTTGATTTGTGAGGGAATGTGAGTTGTATTCACTAATGCAGGCTCCAAAACAACGTTCAGTTAAAGTGTTGTATACGGTGAGAAACTCTCTGAGCTGAAACAGGAAATACTTAAACCAAACCAGAATATATGAACCTGTGTCAAATCCTGACTCATAAGAGTTCTCTACCAAACTATAAAAGAATGAATTATTCTAATTTTATATTCTAATTATTGCAAAGCAAGAATTTTTAAAAGTTGTTCGAGACGTCAAGTCAAAAATACTAGACGGTGCGTATAACGCTAAGCTGCACATTTTTTTTGATAAGTTCCATAGAGTAGAAGAGAAGCTCTTTATTCCCATAGCATTCATTATTTTATTGTTTTATTCATTTCATCTAGTTTTCAGCATAATGGGGAGTACTAAGCGCGGTTACGGTTCATGTGAGGCTATGTGTTCATTAGAAGAAATCAATTTTCGCAGAAGAAACAAACTTATTCATCCTTTGGAAAGCTGCAATCCATCCGTGCCTCATAAAGAACTTGTGTGCGATCCCAAAAAGATGGTTAAAGAATATGTGCGATCAGCAGCGGGAATTCCTCATGATGCAGAAGAAAATATCAGAACTGTGCAAGCTTTAAACTCAACGACGGACTATTTGATTTCTCTGTATAAGCAGCTGAAGGAATCTGACTTGTCTCTTGTGTTTTCATTCGTTTCCGATAGACTGAGAGCAGTACGACAAGATCTGATCATCAAAGATGTTTGGGACGCTTCTGCCATAATCATTCTTGAGAAAATGATTCCATTTTACTTGGAGACTCTTTGTCATGGATTGTTCAAGCCTTTCAGTTCTTTTGAACTTGTCCTGCATTCCACCCAACTACATGAGTGCTTCTCCAAATGGCTGAGCTCCAGGAAGAAAGAGAGAAGAAGTCAAACTATTATAATATCTTTCTTAATATTTGTATATTTTGATATGCCATATGATAACTCTTTCTTCTATTATCTAAATTGTTTATGTGATGATATGAGAACTCTAGTCATTGGACTTCTGAAGGCTTTCAAAAGCAGTAATTCCGTCCGCTTTTTCCGCCTTCTAGAAGAACTACCTTCTGAGACTAACAGACAAAGTGCCATATATCTTATTCAGAGCTTACGATCTTTCGCGGTGGATAGAATTAGCGTTGCCTATAAGAGTACCAATGCAAAACTTCCCAAAGATGTGATATGCACTTGGCTAGGCTACTCCGAAAAAGATAACACTGGTTTATCATCTATAGATTCCACTCATGTTCTAGTATCCGATCTCAAAAATACCCTCTCTGCACATTGGCCCAATTCTTTGTATATATGTGGTTCTTCATATTGATACTCTTGATTATTGTCAACTTCTGCTTAACTTAATAAACGGTTCGTTTCAGTAAAATGGATAGCGTGGTTATGATATCTGATATCGCCTGGATTCCTCGCGGAGTTGCTAAAGCAGTTCCAGATAAAATCAAATTAACAAATGAAGAGTTAAAAGAATTGATTCAAGGTTTGAATATAAACGTGTCTTTTTAAACGTCTACTTGTTAGGAGAAGTTCCTGAAACTACTGATAATGAGGATGACTCTGAGACAGAAAAAATGGAAGAGGATAATGCAGTTAGGTCTTTCGGAGCATTCGCTTTTATCTTTATATTAAGGAAGAGCCGAAACCTGCCGAAGGGTTGAGAGGTTCTCAACCAGAAGAAGTAGCTTCTGATCAAGAAGAAACTATCGATGAGAAGTACTTAAAGAATTTCGATAAAGATGAGCAGCAGGAAGGGTGCGTTCGCAATATTGTTATGTCATCCAACAAAATATGGTTTATAGAATGAAAGGAATAGCAGTTTTTGCTAATAACAAAGATGATCCATATATTACCAATCATGACAATAGTGATGATGAAGATGATGAGAAGGATGATTTCACCATAAGACCCAGTGATAATCTGTTAGCTGTTGCCAAGATTGATAAGGTTTCTTTGTTCTTTCTAACTGCATTCATTCTTTTACTTAGAATGAGTATACATTAGAAGTTCATGTGTATAACGAGGAAAATGGAGATTTTTACTGCCATCATGACTACATCCTCGAAGCTCCACCACTCTGTATCGAACCCATATTTTATGATCCAGGAAATGAAGAAACTGCTGGAAAGGTAAGTATCGACAAAAACTTCAATTTAAGAAGTCTGTTGTAGGGAAACTTAGTTGCTGTCGGAACAATGGATTCTGAGATTCATATATGGGATTTGGACATTGTTAATTCATGCTCCCCGTTTTTGACTCTAGGAAAGAAGCCTAAGTGTACTATTCCTTCTTTGAATTTATTCTGGAGCTACTTATGCTTTCAGCCAAGAAACGATCTAAAAGAGATGGAAGCGCACAAGGTCACAAGGATGCTGTAATTAGTTTGGCGTGGAATAAACTTATGGAGCATGTAATGGCTAGTGGAGGTTTGTTGTTCTCATTGTGAAGCGATCTCTCTGAGCGGAAGCTGTATTTAGGAGCTGATAAACAAATTGTTCTTTGGGATTTGGACGAATGTAAACCAGCTCAGTCGATTAGCAAGAGAAACGGAGAGGTGAATAGTGTGTATGTGCTCTCTTGTGAAACTCCAAATTAGGTACAAACTATTGCCTGGCATCCAGTAGAATCAACTTTCCTCCTTGCTGGAACAATGAAAGGCGCCGTTGAAGTAATAGATTGTAGAGAAGAAACTGGCTCCGCCTCTGCTCAATGGCTTTTCGAGACTCAAATTGAAAAGGTATTGGTAATAAGAAGTATATCTGTACCATTCTCGTTCCCAGGTTACATGGAATCATTTTAATCCATTCACTTGTTTCGTGGCTGCGGAAGACGGTTAGCATGACCCAAAGATTACTGACTTTGAATGATGAGAACTGTTTCAGGTTTTTTGCGTTATTTGGATATGAGAAAACCAGGAGAAGTAATCTGGGAGGAGAAGGCACATGAGGGATCAATCGGTGGTCTAGTATTAAGTACTAAAATCAGAGGTCTTTTGAACTCTTTTGGACATGATGGAGTTTGTAGCCGAAAACAATGTAAAATCTCATGCCTAAATTTAGATCATGAACACATACAAATTGCACGATGATGGAAACATTGAAAAAGTTCATTTTACTGCTATCAACCTTGGAGAACTACATTCAGCTGCATTCAATCCCGATGTTGGAACTATCGTAGCTGTCGGAGGATCGAAGGAAGATTTAGTACGAGTCATAGACTTATCTAAACAAGAGAAAATCGTTGAATCCTTCCAATAATTTTTTTAATTTCTACCAAGTTGTTGATTTGTTATTGTTGTTAATTCGTTTTTCATTTCTTTTTGATGTCATGTAAAGTTATAAATTTCTTTTTTTTCTTTTGATGTCTTTCTTTCCTAAGCTGCTTACAAATTCAACACACAATCGAGTTAACGATTAAGGTTCGTTCCTTCATCAGTCTTCCCACATCTGAATGTTTGATGTCGACGCTGCAAATCTGATTTCGGATTGACTACTTTCCTTAGATTTTCATCTGTTTTCTACCAGGAATAGAAGTTTACTACTATGTCTTTGTTGCTTTGTACTGTAGCGTTTTGATATTTGAGTGAATCTGTTACTGCGAGAATTCGAAATGGAAATTGTTGTTAACTATGGAAGAAAGTTCGGAGAGAAGAAATAGCTAGAGTGGGAATTGGTATAGACAAAATGTGTTGTCTTTGCTCGTTCATTCCCATGAGACTTGGAATCGATGCATTTTCCTCCTTCTACATTCATATCTTCAGTTTTAATGTTTATTTGTTTGAAATCTGATTGTTGCATACAACCTTTGCCATTTCTCTGAACGAACAATCAAATAGTTTGGCTTATCATTGAAGCTTACTCACTATCCTAGTCTTATACGGAGCAGATCACATTATAAACTTCATAAAACTTCCCCTTCTTGAATTGGAAATGAATATATCTATGTTTTTGTCATTTTCCACCATTTTAAAAATGAAATGAGATGCCAGCATATGAAAGGCTGAGAATTGTGAAGATATGAATTATAGGCATAGTTTACCTAGGCGACAGATAAATTGCTTCTGAGCCTGGAATTAAGTATGTCGTTGTATGGCTATCTATTCTATTCTCTTATGAAAAATAATGTTTCTCACCTCAGTAATAGGAGCAATCCCAGATACGTGCTTAGTTTCTTCTTACATGACGTGGGCTGCTAATTAGCATAATGTTAAACGCTAACGTCATGTACTTCTACTTTTCATTTTACTCGAAAACAGAAACGTGAACGGTTGTGCTGAAATGAGTTTCAGAAATGATTCGTGTTTTCTAATGTTCTCGATACCTCTTTGTCCACTTTGTTCGGATCTCCGTGTTCGAATGAGGAAACGCTCTGGTATTTCCAGCTTTTCGTCTCGTCCATGCGCGTATCGTTCATTATTAATACCAGACCCTGAAGAAGTTTAACTTTTCCATACTCTGAGCCCATATTAAATTCAGATGAGTTTCTTTTCGAGAATCGCTGACTATTCAGAACTTTTTACTTAGTTGAAGTGGTTAATGAAGCAAAATAAGGAAAGAAAAGATTTGAATGGAGAAATATTTGAAGGTGGGTGTCGACTTCAAAGAATCAATTTAGAAACTTTGGGTTGTGAGCAAGAAGCTTTAATAGAATCACAACGGAATGTTTGATTAGATAACTTTTGAAAGTTTAAAGCATGTTTTCCGAAGAGTTGCGGCCTCTAAATATTTTCAATGTTTTATTCGCAAAACAGTTCATAAATGACGTTCATCTGTCTCTAGTATTTTCCCTTCCACATCTTCCAAAACTTCATCCAGAATACACTAGTGCTTGATGTGCTTTTTTTTGAGAATTCGTTTCACCATCTCTCCGTTTAGTCATTGTTGTTATGCAGAAGACGTTTGAACAATAGTGATAGTTAGGCTTCAAAATTTCCTTTTCTTTCCGTCTCTCCCTTTATTTCTTTGCTACTCTCTATATTCTCTTTACTCTTCATATTAGCTTTTTAACATTTCACAACATTCACCCCGTGAGTTCGTCTAAGAAATGAACTTGAAGTTCAAATGCACATGTTCGGATGAAACATTTTTTGAGTTTCTGATAACATGCACATGACTCTCAGCGAGTACGCTTGTCTCAAACTCAAACTAACATCTTCTCAAAAAATGTTTTTTCTTTCCCAGAATCTCAGTTTATATGAAATTGGTTGAAGAATACGGCTTTGATCGCTTTTCCTCTTTCCTCAATCTCAAATTTCTCACAAATTTCGAAGCTCTTAATCATCTGACACTTATGGATGAAAGTGAATAGTTTGTTCCTCTTTCTTACTCTCTGTTTCTTTTTCTAAATCACATTAGCTTCAGTGAATTGTACCCTTTTTTGTTAGTATGATGACGTGATTGAATTCAACCGCACCTACTCCATGCGAGTTCTAAACTTCAATTTCCTGATCACTGTGAGATATAACTATGGAAGGGTTTTTTTTTCTCATAAAATATCTTCTCGTTCAAGCTTTCTTCATTGACTGAAAGCATCGCTGCGTGGTCAGAAGAAGTTCGAAATAATTGGGTTGAAAGCATCCAATAATTTGCTTGATTATCGTTATTGCCCTGCTTGCGGAGATTGTTTTCTCTATATAAAATCTATTAGGAAGAATCTTGAACAGCGTAAGCTCAAAACTGTAAGAAAAGAAGCGACAATAAGAATCAAAGCACCAATGTTCATATTTACGTCGCTCAGAATAACCAATACTAATTCTCTCTACGCAATCATGCCTTAGAAAGCATTGAATTAATCGTTAATCTTAAAAAAAATAAAGAAGAATGGCATCAATTTTCTCCGTAACCCATCTGCTTTTAAAAGCTCAGAGAGAGTCATATAATTGGAGAAAACAGAGAGAAGTGACGTGCCGATGTTAGTGCAAAAACCTCATTGAACAAGTGTGGTATCATGGGAATTGTAGAAACCTGAGAATTTCATCGAAGCTTCCGAAACTCAACCAATTTTTTTTACCACAAACTGCCATCTTTCTTATTTTTGATGTATATTTATAGAATGAACTCATTTTTCTTAAACAAGTTTCTGTGTTCTTCCCAATCCTTGTCATTAACTTCCTCTATAAGAATATCGAATTGCTTGAATCGTATGTCGATAGTAGTCTCTCTCTCTCTATCTCTCTCCCTCCCTCTCTCTCTTCTTCTTACGAGATGTTTTGTTGTTTTTAGAATATGTTTTTTTCCTTAACTTAAAACCACTGTTTACTATAGATTTCCTGATACTTTCATGAAACGAAGTTATCTCTCTTAAAATAATTTGAAAATCATCCACGTCCTCGTCGTTGTAGTTCCTTTACTGAAGTTCTTCTGATTTATCTTTATCCATCTCCTTCTTTCATTCTAAACACTTACTTCTTCCGCTCGCTTTCTTTACTTCTTATTCTCCTCCTTCTTTCTCTTCATCTTCTTCTAAATTCGTACTCTCTTGAATTAACCAACTTGTCTGTTCAAATTCATTCAGTCCACCTCCCCCACACTCATTTTTTCGTAATTTTTTCATCAGAAATATTTTTACATCATCTTCCAATCGTTTCAGCATCCCAACATATTTTGCATGACAACCTTCGTCTTCTTCGTCAGAATTGAATATTTTCAGATTGTTGGCAACGGCAAGATGTTTGCCCGAGTATGCCTTCCTCCGACGATGAAGTCAACTTTTTCTCGCTGAATCTTCAGTTTCTCTTATATTTTATTCTTTTTTTTCCTCAACTTTTCTTCGCAAATACTTGAAAGCTTCACAACATGCCATACTCATGATATTGTATTTGGCTTTTACTATATTAAATTATTATAGAAATGGCAGATTTTTTGGGCATCCTAGCTATCATCGTATTCTATATTCTTATCCTGGTTGTAGGAGTTTGGGCAGGACGCAAATCCAAAGTAAAAAAAAACAAAATAGAGGAATCTCTAAACTTTCTTAAGGATGCAAAAGACTTGGTTGATCACGAAGGAGCGCATACGGAAGAGGTGATGTTAGCAGGAAGGAATATTGGAACTGTTGTTGGGATTTTCACAATGACAGGTGAACCCAGATTTCTCAGTATCATTGGAATAATCTGATTTGAAGCCACTTGGGTTGGTGGTGCATATATCAATGGAACAGCAGAAGCATTGTATAATGGTGGAATTGCTGGATGTCAAGCTCCAATCGGCTATGCAATATCACTAGTAATGGGTGGTTTATTGTTTGCAAAAAAAATGAGAGAAGAAGGCTACATCACGATGCTGGACCCTTTCCAAGTGAGAACCTGTATCATTTCAACATCTATTTTATAATTGAAGATCAAATACGGTCAGCGAGTTGGGGGACTGATGTTTGTCCCGGCTCTATTCGGCGAAGTGTTCTGGAGTGCAGCCATCTTATCTGCACTTGGTTTGCTTTTTTTAAACATGAAGAGAGTTGTGATCGAATGAACATTTTAGGCGCAACATTGTCGGTGATTCTTCAATGGGACATGAATATTTCTGTGATTATATCGGCAGTGATCGCTGTGTTTTATACTTTTACTGGAGGCTTATACGCAGTTGCGTATACCGATGTCGTTCAGCTTTTCTGCATTTTCATTGGCTTGGTTCGTTTCTCAAATATGAAAATTGAATAAGACTGCCAATTTCCCGTTTCAGTGGGTTTGTGTTCCTGCTGCTTTGGTGCAAGATGCAACTAAAGATATATCTCGAGATCCATCTGATTGGATTGGTAATTATCTACCGCATAAACTAACGTATTTTTTCACATTTCTTAAAGGTTCAATTGGTGGGTTCAAAGAAACGATGTTGTGGATTGACTGTATGCTTCTACTCATTTTTGGTGGAATCCCATGGCAAGTGAGTTGTCCTCCTCGATTCTGTTGGAAAAGCTACCATTATATCTTCTTAGGTATACTTCCAACGAGTTCTTTCTTCTAAAACCTCTGAGGGTGCTCAACGTCTCTCATTTGTTGCTGGAGTTGGATGCATCCTGATGGCTGTCCCTCCGGCTCTGATTGGAGCAATAGCAAAAAACACAGGTTCTATCTAACACCAACAGAGAAGTATATTTTTCTTAGATTGGAGAATGACTGAATATTCTCCATGGCATAATGGAACTAAAGTTGAATCAATCCCTCCGGAGCAGACAAACATGGTCGTTCCTTTGGTTTTCCAATATTTGACTCCAAAATGGGTGGCTTTCGTAGGTAATTAATTGGAAAGAATCACTTAATAAAATAATGAATGAATCTTTGAGGACTTGGAGCAGTGTCTGCTGCCGTCATGTCTTCAGCTGATTCATCTGTGCTTTCAGCCGCATCAATGTTCGCTCATAATATATGGAAATTGACGATTCGTCCTCATGTTAGAGTTTATTTATTTGCAAAGAAACGTTTTGAACTTGTTAAAGGCATCCGAAAAAGAAGTCATCGTTGTAATGAGAATCTCGATCATTCTAGTCGGCATTATGGCAACTGTAATGGCCCTAACTATTCACAGTATTTACGGCTTATGGTAAGGAACATAGAGAGTGCAACTATCAATAGGTGATTTCTTCTTGAGGTATTTATGTGCTGATCTTGTGTATGTTATTTTATTCCCTCAATTACTTTGTGTTGTTTATGTGAAAAGCACAAACACATACGGTTCACTCGCTGGATATGGAGGTTGGTTTAAGAGTTAACCTCAATAAGCTATTTTCCAACTGTTTAGTTGGATTATTATTGAGATTAAGTGGTGGGGAGCCTTTGATTGGCTTACCCGCATTCATACACTACCCCCTCTATGAAGATGGAACTCAGTATTTCCCATTCCGTACAATGGCTATGTTATCAACGTTGGGAACACTATTATTTGTACTTTAATAGCTTTCGTGAGAAGTATCAATGTTCATTTTTCAGGTTTCACGAATGTCCGTTTATTTATTCACAAACGGATATGTACCACCAGAGTGGGACATCATGGATTGCGTTGTGAATATGGAGACTGAGAGAATTCCTTTACCATCAGATGTTTCTTTCAACGTCTCTAGTGATACACTAGCCATGCATCAGAAGGTTATATTTGTTCACTGAGCTATAATAAACGCTTGATTTTCAGAATGACAACGGTATCCCATCTTTCAAGGAAACATCTACATTAGCACCTTATTCTCACGACCAAAATTATATGTCAACCAACTAGTTAAGAGATAATCTATCTTCTATTCCGTAAATTAAAAAAACTGTAAAATGAATTAGCGAACACAATCAAATAAATGATCTCCATTACCTCATTCGTAAATTCGCCAAAGATTTGTATCACATTGGCAGGGTCTGGGTTCAGATTCACAAGAAGTGCAGACAACCGATTGTCGCGTTTGCGAAGGTTCGAATGATTTCTCAGCTTTGTGAGAGCAATACGGTGATGGTATCTATACGTACGTTGATATTCTCAGTTTTCTACTCTTGATTTACAGAACGAGATACTGAATTTATTAATAAATACATATGATTAACCTAATATAGTTTAAAATACAAAAGAAAATATAACAACACAGAAATAAATAACAGAAGCGAGAGCAAACAATACATGATTAAGAGCATGTGAGATTGAAGCATATTTTAAAGATTCGTCCTCATGTTTGGTGTTCTGTAAATGAGGAGTTTTGAACTTCGCTATCATAATTAAACTCACTCGTGGAATTGGTAGAATGTTATCAACCAATCCAGCAAATCTATCCACCACATGTGGCGGTGGAATGTTGGCTGGCGTTGATGCCAGTCGTTCCAAAACTAAGGATATAAGGAAAAGCAATCCAGTCATGATCAAGTTGAACTCAGCGTAATGAACTGAAACATGATTGTTTTGAAAACGCTTAGTGCTTCAGAAACGAACCTATTGTTGGAGTGTGAGCAGTAAAGCTTGGTAATCTTTGTGACATAAGCACTAAAGAGAGCAACTGACTGACTACAGAGAAACCCAATAAGACGGATTGCGTTTTTGAAAGCTGAAAATGTTTCTTTGCAAGCGTTTTCAAAGCTTCAAACTACCTGGAAGAATACTGCTGAAAGTGTGAAAATACTGGTAACAAGCGCTGGTAAGAGCATTTCAGCTGTGAAGTAAACAGCGTTTCTTTCCAATGTGACACAGAGTTCGCAGTTATCAGCTTGAATATCGAATGGATTCCGTTTAGGATCAGACAAGGCTTCAATACTGAATGGTGATTCCTGAAATAAGCGAGAACTAGTGACTAGCCTTAAAGCAGCAACCGAAAGTTTTAAGATAAGGCTTCAGGGATTCTAAGGAAGCGCTCTACACTTAGTTAGAACTAATCTTTAGATGGTTCTACTAGGAAAAAATTAAAAAAGAGAAAGATAAGGTACGAAGATTCTAAGATTTTTCGAAACAAACCTTAGGTTTCGGGCTTTTCTGAAATTTCGTTTTAATGGACCACTATCATTAATTTTGAAACTGGACTATAGACTCACATTAACTTCGAAGTCAGTGATCTTCCATCCAGAAACGAATGGATCAGTCATCATTTCACGATTCTTGTTCTTGACCTGTTCAGAAACAGTAAAGTGAACAGCCAGAAGACGCTTATCGTCAAATTTGAAGCAGACCTGAGTTTTTGTTACAAATTCTATTCAAGTTTATCGAAACAAACTTTTTGTTCGTCGTTTGGATAATCCTCATATTGGAAGCGGAATGGAGTACTGAAAGCGAAATCAGCCCATAAATAGATTTGTCCTGTGTAATTTGCAGCCAAAACTTTGCTTGTGACAGTTCCAGGATTAGATGTAGCTCCACTGAAAAAAACAAGAATATAACTCATGTTCACTGCATATCAGTACCCATTGAGCTGAACAACCATTGGAGTCCAAATTTGAATCCAGTAGAAATTCAACCAACTCAATCCCCAATCATTCTTGTTCCAAGAAATTTGGGAATCGTTCCAGCTCTTAAACATAAAACTCTTTTTTAGAACCGAATTACGGAATTACCATCACGAAACGTCCGTAAACTCTCACATTCTGTCTCTTCTCATCCTGAAAACAACTAATAAGAGAAAGAACCCATGAAACTTCTAACAATCTCGACGTTGTTGATTCGTACGCTTTCAACGCGAACTTCTCTCATGATGTCTGTCTTATTCTGGTAATTTTGTTGGATGTGTGACCGAAGTTTCCATGCCCGATCTCCACCTTGACATGAGTGACACGATTTTCTACAATTGGCCATCATCCTGTAAACGAGGATTACAATGATTATATTCTTGTACGACTTTACCAGACAGCATTAGCTGAGCATTCACCGGAGGCTGCCCACTCAGTACATTTTGGATCAGCATCTTTACAATCCTCTCCAATAACTTAAAAAAAAGAATAATTAGTTGTTCGAAGGTAATAACATTCTTCTATAAAACAAACTGGTAATACAGTCAATCATTCAAACATTTCTAATCAAATAAGTTGCTTCTCTTTTATAGCTTTAGACAAGATTATCCTAATAAGCAACTAAAAACCCGTATATTTCATCTTTTCTCTTCTTTTGTGCCCTTTTGAGATAATTCTCGTCCGAAGACAGGACCAATTGACAAAAGCATGACAAACGAATGTTGTCAAGAAGATGAAGTTTGTTTTTTTCTCTCAAATGAATATATAACGAACCACTGCTCAGGTTGAGAATCACAAAAAATACAAAAGTCCAATATCGATGAACCATGTCCTTAAATGAATTATTAACGTTTCATTCGAGAAAAAAGCAAAAAGTTCCAGAAACGAATATGAATTACTCATTAAGACGACATATATGAAGCATGGCAACGACGAAAAACAATAGAAAGTCAAATAAGAAAAACGTTAGCCCTCATTCACCACCTTCTTCCTTAATCCTTCTCAGCTTTTTCTTTCTAAATATGTTCTCTTTTCTATGTTTTATCAAATGAATTCAATCTGTAATGATGTTTATCTCAAACTTCTTGACGAAACGTTTGAAATTCAAAACCATATTTGGATTTGTATAGAATGAGAAAGAAGCTGCATATGAAAGAAGAGATGAGATCGACAGATGTTGAGAGTGAAAGCGAGATGAATTCAAATCAAGTTAAAAATGTATTGCATTGAAATATAAAGGTAAGTTCGATGAAGCAAATGTCTTGTTAATGCTTATGACATTTCCAACTATGATGTTTCAGCTTTCTCATCATTTAGGGCGGGAGTTAGTATGGACAGATAAGGAGCTAGAATGAAGAAATGAAAGGGCGGATATAGCCCTAGGCGATATTCTCCGAGAACAGGGTCGAATAAGAGAAAACTGACGACTCGTTTGTTACAAGAAGTGTTTTGACGTGTGAGGATGAGAAGAGAGTAGAGATAGATGAAGGGAGACAGATAGAGAGAGATAGAAAGAAAACCTCTGTGAACCGTTGAAATACAGAACGTTTAACCGATAGCCAAACTGTTGTAAATTGCAGCCGGATATTCTTCTTCGAGCAATTCGTTATTTTAATAATTTTTGCTCGGAAGTAATTCAATTTTGTGTAAATCAATTAATGAAAGAAGCAGTAGCTTCCCGATCTCAAATATCCAACTTGGGCTTCTCGAAGATACTTTTGATTCTCAATTCATTCGTATGAAAAGGTTAAGCAGAATCGAAAATTGCAATATCAAACGGTCATCAAATCAACGTTCGTCTATTAGGATAAGATGATGCAGAAAAAGTTCATTCAAGTTTTTGGAATTGATCGGCCTCTCAAAAGCTTCCGAAACTAAAGCTCTAACGTTCGACAGTTCAAAAGAGTATTTTCAAGAACGATTTTAAGCTTGTTTTTTTATCCTAAACGAAGTGGAAGACACAACTTGTTCGTCAAGTCTTTCAGATTATTTTTTACTTTTCTTCATGATTGTCACTTTCATTGGAGAATTCAGGTTACCTTGCCTTCCATAACACTACCAGTTTAAAACAAAAGCTACGTAACCTCAAATTGTGTTTTTTCCTTTCTTGATCAAGCGTTTCAAAATGAAGAAAGAAATTAATGAGATTCACCTGAATACGTCCTGTTTTCTCTTTCAATAGGAGGTCTTGGATGTTCCTATAGCTTTTTGGAGCGAAACATGATAGAGCTTCTTACGAATGTTAGGAAATATTCGAACTAATTTCAATGAGCCGTAAAAAAGGAGAGTAAGAGAGAGAAAGAGACATACGCAAAGGCTTAGGATTTGGTAAATCAAAGAAGAAAACAAGAAATTAAGGCTAAGCATGAGAAGAGAGACTAGAAGCGAGAAGAAACTAGCTTAAACTAACAGGATGATATCTTGAGACAATGGGAAAAGCTGATAAAAGTTGTACGCACTTTCCATTTATATCCGAACTTACCCGTTTTCTATAAAGCCGAAGGCAGATTAATTGGGGTATCATGTGATTCACTCAAATGGATTGTTTCTTCCCAAGTTGAGAAAAAGCTTTTTGTTTCACCGATTGAAGAAAACTTTCTTCGTATTCTCTTTCCTCTCCGATTTTTTGTTCGGAAGATGATAGAAGATTAATTGTAGGAGCGAATGGGCGGGTGTTCTTCCATGGGTTCAAAGCCATTCGAAACAGATCGGTTTGACCAATTATGGAAAGATGTTTCAAAAATTTCACCTCAATCACCGGATGAATTAGTTCAACACACGTAATTGACTTTAGCAAATAAAAAAGTTACTTTAAATCTTTTTAAAGAGGATGGAGGATTGTTCGTATCGTTCTCATTTCAACGTTCAAAGATTTTCGGAACGAACGAGTCCAGATCCATCAATTGGTCTTTTTATAGATTCCATAAACAGTTTTTAAGCTTATTTACAGGTCGAGCTAAATCTTCAACCTTTGTTTAACAAGAGAAAGCTGTTTCTACAATTAGAAAACTTTAACTCTGTATGTCCTGAGAGGTTCAAACAACGCACAATGTTCAGCTTTAGAACCAGAAAGCTTCTTATGACGATCCTGAAAACGTATATTTATTAGATCATTTGATCAGAGAGTGTCAAGAAACATCATCAAATATCATTTATATACACTTATTTGGGTTTCATATTCTCAAATGTTTTGATAATAATCTAAGAATTTGAAGAAAATGTTCTGGTTTCCTTATCGATGAGACCTTTACTGATGTGAAGTTTCTGAGCAGCAAGGGCCTACGACCAGGTTTAACAATGAACGAAGTAGCGCTACTGCTGTCGGGAAAGACAAACTCTAATGGTAAAAGTAAAAGACAGAAACAGAGAAAGATTAGTATACTATTTCAGCTTTGTATCTACTTAGAAATCCAGACTTTCTATTTCAAGTTCCATTTAACCAAAATAACTTTGAAGATGATGAAGCTGGAACGGCGCGTGCGCAATACTTAGCTGGAAAGATCATTTCTGAAATGCCGGTTAGACGAGCTTTCTTTTTCTCGGCTTCAACAGTTTGTATTATTGAAGCGGAAGCAAGTAGTCGAATACAAATGTAAAACAGAAGGTATAAACGATCCTCATCATAAGCGGATAATCTTAATCGGGTTGGAAGAGATGGTGAACTCTGTTAAAGTTAGAGTGGCGGCTGTCCTACTGATATTATAAGTTTATAGGAACATATTTCATCAGCTCTTAACAATTATCACTTGACATCTTCATCAGAGGAAGAAGATATGAGTTTGATATTGGAAAGGAAACGACATGAGTTATCAAAAGAGCAAGAAATAACTTATTTGGAGGTGGGTATAATGTTATCTTTGATTAACAAGCAATTTAATTGAGGCGTTGCAAAACTTGGAGAGTAAAAAAATAATTGTCATATTAGGTAATCACGGAAGTGGAAAAACAAGTATTTTGTCGAAAATTTTGCAAAACTCGTCAATGGGACGGAAATGTTTAATTTCTACAAAGACCAAAAAATCTTCAGAAGACTATCAAAAAGAAGTTATGAAGAGTTTGCACCAAGAAGTATGTAAGAGAAAGAGGGAGGCAAGTTATTTTGTTTTTTTCAGGATACTAATTTCCGTGAGTTTGTGGATAACCTAAGCGAAAAGGTATTAGTTCTTGTAGATGGAGCAGATAAAGTTAGTTTTAATGTCACACCTAATAACTAATCTTAAGCTTTCACAGAATATAAAGGAGCTGAGAAAATCAATCTCGAATAGTTCCAATATCGTCTGGGTATTAGCCATGAACAAGTGTCGCTTCTCTGAGGAGAATATGGTCGTATTAACGATTCCTTTAATACCGCACCAAGATGCTATTGTAAATGCCATCGTTTGAAGATATCTGTATTCATCCAATTACAGCAACTTCTGTCCAAGTATATGGAGTTTGGTGATAGAACGTCGGTTGGCCAAATTCGTTCAAACACTAAAGAACAAGCAGAAAAACTGTATTTTAATGCAAGTTTACGTGGTATCACAAAGGAAAACGTTGAAGAAGGTATATGAGTGAACAACTTAAGAAGTAACACAATAGTAAAAGGTAAAGATGATGTGCATTGGTCAGCTTTGAAGTGTAAAATTCTTGGTTCTCTATTGCGGTTCGGAGCCACACCCGAGAAAATAACTGAGTTAGCTAGTTTCGGTTCAATGAGGTAGTTTTGAGAGCTCTGTGTGCATGTGACATGATGTTTCAAGTGTTTGTGAAGCTGAACTGGGCATAATTGAGAGCGAATCCAAGGGTCATTTGTTGATTTCAACTTTGTGTTTCCTTACAATAGTGGAGACAGGAATGAGTGAAATTGACTTGAGAGCTTTACTGTTTCCTGAAGAGAATTTACTACCCAAAACGATCAGTCGAAAATTTCGAAACCTACCGTTTGGTAAGGAAGCTACTTCTATGTGAATTCTTTTTTTATTTCTAGAGTATGATTATGAGAAGTATGGTAATCACAATCAAATATCTGCTTTAAACTGGAGGTTCACAGTCATGAAGTTGGAACACTTATTTCATGTTGTGAATAAGAACTTGAATCATTTCGTCTTGGATGATTTGATGAAAACATGCGTCCGAAAAAAGTAGGCTGATAGTCTGTCTTGCTACCTCACAGCATATCTTTGCAGATTCTTAGCGATTGAAACCCACGCAAACCATTTCAAGAAACGATTAGCAAAGTTTTCAAAAGTCAAAGAACCGTGGTTCAACAATAAAAGAAGTGATATATTACAGTTTATTGAATAACTTATAGCTTTGTGAAGTTGTCTTCGTTGTCTGAGATCTTCGCCCATTGTTGCTCTTCTCCTGAAATTCTAATAATGATTACCCTAATCTAATAGAATGAAACCTGAACCCAGAGCCAAATATGTAGTTCCTCCAATAGTATTAACAATACAAGCCAGTAAAAACACATTCCTCCACCCAGTCTGCTCATTCTTAAATACAAAACATGAAGATGCTCTCCAACCATTTGCATACTTTTCGTAAGGCTCCTACTAAATATGGTGTGGAGAGACGTGCGGACTGGGCCCAAAACATTGACATAGCCGTCAGAGATTCTGTATAATTTGGTGCCAAAGACAGTAAACTTGTTTGATAACCGGCAGGCTCTAAGGCTTGGCACGAAGCTATTAGAGAACTGACTATTAGAGCTGCGTACGGATCTGTACAGTTTATCAAAAATGCTAGCACGACGAAAAAGAAGGACATGCAGTAGCTAGCTGGAAATTCGATGTAAATAAATCCGAAAATGCATGCACTTACAGAGTCCTTGAGATACTTTAACAGATATCGAGTTGGAAATTGAACCGTTTTTCTTCATCTTGTCTATCCCAATGCTCCAAATCAAACGAACAACAAAAGAAAAGGCATTAGGAATAGCTATGAAATATCCATTCTGAAGACACTTTTGAGATTTTCAGGAACTTGAATAGCCCACCATAATGACGGATATAAGCACAACTTCCTTATAGAATGATGGAAGATAAGATTGAGTAATGCTTTGGGCGATGCATACGGCTATCTGGATTATGAACTGAGCCCAAATCGCTAAAGATGTCAGCATCTTCACGTACGGTACAGCTCTCTGATTGATGTTTCTTTCTCGAAGTCAAACACCAGAAATACCTTGGTTTTCTCCCTAACATGAACATTTTCTGATAGAAACTTAAGCTCTCCTTGTTTAATACGTTTACATTGCTGTGGGCTTTCCGCTGAGAAAATGAACCAAGACATGCAAAATATTGATCCGAGTATACCTGAGAGAGGTGAGAACCTTACAGTATAAACAACATCAAGTAATTACTGGTTAAGTAATAGTTCGCCTGCCACCCGAGGGAGCTTGCACAGATATGAGCAGTTATAGGACCTCCCACAATCCCAGAAACCTGTCCTCCGATCGAAAAAATAGCGAGTGCAGTACTTCTTTCAACACTAGGGAACCATTTGTCTATCAAGCAATAAATTGCTACATCGATGAAACTCTGAAATGAAGGCTTCTGATATATACAAAAACACCCATCACCTACATGTGCAACTCCTATAAGAAACCGGAGACAGAACACCGCAGTTATTCCTAACTGAACAGCGCAAAGCGGAATCAGAGCATTGAAAATCACATGTAGACAGATTACAACAAACAGAACATTTTTTGATTGGAACTGTCTCGAAATCCACATCGAAGGAAGTTGTGCGATCAGAGAACCCCATGAAGTAGCGGATAATAAAAAATCTTCGTCATGCTTCGACCAATCCAAAGTTCCCTACAATGCTCTATCATCTCAAGTGAACCGTATGAATGAGTATTTTTTGTGTTCATTTTAGAAACTCTTGTTGTAAATTTCTTCATTGTTATATTTCAACTCAAGAAGTTTTATTTTTTCAACATAAGACTTACACCATAAGAATGATGTGTACGATTTACGGATCTTTGACATTTCGAGTGCGATAAAGCTTTGGATGAGTTGGCTGGATGTTCGACTACCATGCAAGTCAAGTTCAGACCGAAGTTTACAACAATGAGAGACGAAGTGAAATAACAAAACATTAAAAGAAGTATAATCTGCAGACGACAACTAGTAATTGACCATAGCCGGTCAGATGAGTTTTCCATTTTGTCGGAACAAACTGTATTGACTAAGCATGGATTATTTCTTAATCAACTGAGCCTTTCCTTATCAAATCATTCTTAACTTTGATTTCGTCAGGATGATTTTAATTTAGAAAGCAAGACAATCTTCTATGGTAACTATTTGTTTTCAGCTTCTGTAAACATACGACACAATAGAATTTACACAAAAAACAGGTCGACAAAAGAATTTTCTGAAATATTTTTCACTATCTTTCTCCAAAGTGCTCAGTCAGTGTCCTGATGAGTAATTGGCAGCTATTTTGCGATTTTTTTTTAATTCCATCTCTTAAACGGATGAAACGCCGTTCCGTTTATGCTTTTGGATCGATCTCTAGTATGATCAATATTTCCTTTAAAGTCGGGAAATGCGAGAGAAGAAGCGTTGACCTTATATGTGCAAATACGTATGCATATTTCATCGAACGTCTTTTCTTGAAATATCTTAAGCAATCATTCAATTTAAGATAAATAGTCTAATCAATATTCAAATGTCTTGTTGAATTCACCTTTATTTTCAGTTTATGAGCAGTGGTGGCTGCTTATCCCAGGAAGAATTTCTTTCCCTCCAAGAACAGTTACTAACTCTGCGAAATCAAAACTACGAACTACAAGATAGTTTAAGGAAGTTAAAAGCAGAGAACACCAACAGTTCCCCGAAAAATGAAGCCATTCTGTTCGCTTCAAAGGTACTTACTAGGTTCTTATATGAAGATTTGTGTTCTGTTCCAGCTAATCAATCGTAACAAAGATAAAGAGGTTCAACAACAGAAATATGAAGCCGAAATCGGCTCTCTTAGGAAAAAGTTGGAATCACAAGAAGAAGAGTTTCGGTTACAACAAGAAACATTATTTTCTGAATTAAAACAGGCAAACGAAGATAATTCCATCACATTTGACAGTTTCGTTGTAGATTTCTTCTCAGAACGCTGAGTTCAAAGAACTGCTTGAAAATCCAGCTAGTAACGAAGTATCCACTAAAGCTCAACTGCTGAAAGCAGAGAATGATATGAAGGATATGCAACGTAGTTTATATAGTTAAAGATAAATCATATCAGAACATTTCTTAGAAAGATATAAACAAATGGAAGCAGAATTGAACGGTTGCAGAAGAGATACAGTTGAGAAAGACACTTTGATAAGAGCGTTGGAAGACCAACTATTAGAATACAAAGAGAAGTCTGATCTTTGCTTGTTAACAACTTTCTTATTTATAATTTGAAGGAAATCAACAGCTTTACGAAAGTTAGAAGAACATGAAGTTTTGCTAGCCTCTCTACAAGAAGAACTCAGTTCAAGAGATGTTAAGGAAACGTCATTTTTAGCTGAAATCTCGAATCTGAACCTCAAGTTGGAAGAGGTTAGTCACATGTGATTCATTTATATATTATTATTATTATTTAGGCTAAAGAAGAAAACAACTCATTGAAAGTTGCGATGAGTCATATTGAAAATGAGAAAGAGGAGCTGAAAAGGCAAATCGAAGATTTGAGAAAAGATGATGAAGTTTCTAAACTGAAAAACAAGGAACTCAGTGATGAACTCATCCAAGCGAGAACTGTCCTGAGAAACGTTGAAAACAAACAAGTATGTTCATGCAACGGAATTTATTTAATCATCTGTTTATAGAACGAACTGAAATCGATAATAACAGGGAAGGATACTGACATTGAAGACTTGCGAATGAAGCTGTTAACTATGGAAGAAGAGAAGCAGAGTCAGCAGGAGTTATTGAAAAAGGTATTCCAGTTTTACATTTCTGGCATAAATTTTTTATTATAGAAGCTCGACGAGCAGAAGCAGAAAATAGAAGACGACTATCGAAATGAGCTGGATGATGCGAAAAATGAGCTGGATGGTTTAAAGTTACAGGAAGAGAAGGTTCGTTTTTTTTTACGGAATTCACTTTTATTCGATCCAATAGCTCTTGAATGAAATGAAAAACCTGGAAACGGATGCCAAAAAGGATATGGATGAGAAAATGCTTCTTCTTGAAACCCGCTATCAGCTGGTAAGCTAGTCATTATCATAGCAAATCTATGTTGATTATCTGTTCAACAAAAATCATATATTTGAGCTGTTTTACGTTTTGAACGATTTCTAAGTGTTCAATTGTGTCTACCAATACTCTCAAAAGACTTCCACAATGTTTTCCTTTCAGGAAATATCAGATCAACGCAAGCAATTTGAAATAGAAATAGAAGAACTAAACCATAAAGTCCTCAATTTGGAAGAACATTTGAAAGGGAAAGATGAGGAGAAGGTATATTACAAGCAATAACTGAAAACTTGGAGAACGGGATTCCAGAGTCTTGCCTTGAAGAAGCAATCAGCTCTACTAAAAGAACTTCAACGTGCCCTTAAAGAAGAAAAAAAGAGATCTGATTCATTAGAAAAAGGTAAACACGAAAGAGATGGATGGCAAGTGGTGGATTCTGATCAGCGTAGTAATCATGTAAGCTATAGTGTTGCTAAAGCATCTCAGCCACTTATCTATAGACGTTTGATGGGAACGAAAGTGTTTCTTCAGTGAGCGCTTTAGAATCTGATAACGCTGAATTGATTAATAGATTAACATCGATGCATAGAGTTTACTCAGACTCAACTGAAAAGGTAGTGACATGTAATGTGATTCATTATGAATATCCATGTTAAGGTGATACTTTTGGAGAGTGAAAACTCTAGACTTCAACGAGAAATTACTGAAAAGAATGAATTAATTGAGCATTGGATAAAGAACAAACCCATTTCAATGCCAAATACCAGTAATCAAAAACAGGAAGGTTGGGGAAATGAATGTTGTTATTGGTTATCATACTATTTAAGGAGTTTTTCGTAAACTGTTGACATCGCTCCCAGTTAATGATTCAGCCAATGATATGAAAGAGATGAACAGAAAGTTGCAAAGAATGCTGGAGGAAACATTGTCCAAAAACATCATACTGCAAAGGGTAATCAAAGCTTTGCATTTTCCTAAACTTACTCCTAACTGATTTCAGGATCTGCAAACTCTGTTAGAAAGAACAGAGATGTAAATAGATTATCTAGATTGTACATATTCATAGGTTCTAACACAAAGTTTATTTATTTCCGGGGAGAGCTATCGATACGATTGCTGTCATTATCACTTCATAAATGTTTCAGAGAATTTCAAAGAAATTATTTTTTTATTTTTCTATCAATGTGCCCCGTTGCCAATTTTTTGCTCTACAGTCATAGCTCTAAGAAGGCTAACGTATAAGCTGACTATATCGAAATGATTTCCGCTAATAGATGTGATAACTAACTAATCAATTTAAAAGCCATAATAAGCATTTGATTGTCATAATAATAAACTGTTTTATAATGAAACTTGGTAATAGTCTCTACTCGTTGTAACGTTTTCATATCGCGTAACGTTGGACTGCACTTTTTGAACTTAATTTGGTAAATACAGCATGCAGGAAGGTACAGATATACCTGGAAGCTCCAGCTTCATCGAACCTTCTGTTATAAATGTCTCTATGTCTGAGCTTCGTATTGATCAAGTGAGAGTTTGTCTCTTCGGTACAACGTTGAATCAAATAGTTACAGGTAGAACTGGACGAAGAGGACGTTGGTAATACCAATGCTTCTGATGAGAATCTCTTAGATCATTTAACGGAAAATCCTTATTATGTATTTGTTCTTTCTGAAACTGGAAGACCGATCTTCATGTCGTAAGGTTTCAATACTATTCTGAAGTATTAACGAATTGGTTCAGAAGTGGTATGGAAGATCAGTGGTGCGGGTTGTTTGCTCTCATAGGAGTTTTCGTAACTCGAATTGAACATTTCGATGATAGCCTACATACTATATCTGATGGGGAAATCCATGTATACTTCTGTCATAAAAAGCCACTCATTCTATGTATCGGTGAGCACAATCAGAAACATTTTGAATAATCAAGCTTCTTCTACAGTTTCTAGAAGTGAAGAACAGTTAGACATGCAGCTCAATGCTTTATTTGATCAGATTCTATCGACACTTTCTCGATCTCAGTTAGAAACCGTTTATCACAAAAGAGGAGACAATTATGATCTTAGACGTTTATTAAAGGGAACGGACAAGTAGGAAGACAGTTTTGTTTTGATTTTATGCTGCACTTGCTCAGGTATATGGAAAGTTGTGTTTGGTCTTGGCGAGAAGACGTAGCCTTACTTCAATCTGCAATCAGAGTAATTCCCATGCAACCCTCGGATAGAGATTTTTTGTCAAGTACAATGGCTTCACAAATAGCAGCAGCTAAACTAGACGTGGGTTTAGACTTGGCACACCTAGACTTTCTATTTTAAGGGAGTGATGTTTGGCTTAGTACTAGCTCACAGACAAGTCGTGACCATGGTTAGATATAAGAAATACACTATGCATCCACGTGACATCCATATTCTTATAAACTTAGTGAGTGGAAATACATCTCTTCAACTACCTGAAGCTCAAATCTGGACTCCTATCTGTTTACCAAAGTTCAACGACACGTAAGCTAATTATGCGGTTATATATTCTATTTTCCTTATTCAGTGGGTTCTTCTATGGGTACATTACATATCCTTGGGAGAACAATCCCGCATGTTTGGTACTGTTATCAGTGAAAAGAGATCACTTCGAAGCTCTCAATGAGGTAAGCTAAGTTGTTAAAATCAGTGTTTTTCAATCTAAATCGTTTTAAGATTAAAAAGAAAATAGTTGAAAAGCTTGAAGGTAATACAAAGTTCTTTGCTAGCTTCCAAGCTTCATTAGAGATACCCATACCTTTCGAGATATCAAAAGTAAGTTCCATCATTTCATTTCATAATACGTGTAACCATGCTCAGATTGG
This sequence comes from Auanema freiburgensis, assembly GCA_030370435.1. NCBI lineage: Eukaryota > Metazoa > Nematoda > Chromadorea > Rhabditida > Rhabditidae > Auanema > Auanema freiburgense. The sequence goes on from CM059369.1 coordinate 4,083,269, forward strand.
TAGCTCTCATGAGTTGATGTGGTCTTTTGTTTATAAAAACAAATCTTCACGACAAATTTGTCTGTCAAGTGCCAAGTATGTGATTGTCTCGAAGTTCTTTCATAATTTTCAATCTTAAGAGTTCCGGTTGTTTCGAGAGATGAACGACGTGAGATTAAAAAGTTAGTCGACAAGATGGCTCATTTCTGTCGGAATGAGAAGACTTTGCGATGTCTCTATGTGAAAAGAAAATCAGACAATGTTTTGCTCTGGGTTAGTTTCAATTCAAGCTTTGATTAACATCCATCATTTAAGGCAACAGAGAAGTTCAATTTACAATGCGTTTTCTCACCCTTTACTTCTCCTCAAACTGCGACTATGTTGATAGATAGGCTATTGAAGACTTTGAAAAGTCATGAACAACGTTATTTCATAATTCACAGTACTTCTTTCTAATCACTTATATATTAATATAATAGCAAATCTTGCCTTTGCTTTTTTGGAAAGGAAATGAGCGGGTCATCAACGGAACTGTGATAATATTCATATTGTTTTATTTATTCATAGAAATCTATTAAAAAAATCTACTCTCTGCTTTCTTCTAGACCATACCCGCCACCACCTGGAGTATGTATTTCCAATATGTCCTTAAAGTAGTTCATAAGAACTAGTAGTCTCATAAATAACTTACTCGAGGCTGAACATTCATGGTTATCTTGTTACCAATGTTAACTGGATTGCGGTCATCACGAATTAATAAATTCAGTCCTCGTTTTCCACATTCACCACCAAACAATCCATACGGAGCAAAAGACCTTCTCTCAGTGAGAATTGACAAAGACATTGGAAGACGGAATTGAATCTTTCTGATAACTCCATCTCCACCTCTATATTTCCCTGCACCTCCAGATCCTTCTCGTAGGGAGAACTCTTTGAGTATTGTAGGGTAGCTGCAATATTGAATGTCGGAAGAAGCTGTTATGAGGAATTTACCGGCTTTCGAGGATTTCCGGATCGGTTATTCTAGTGTTGGTCATATGCGTATGAACAGCACTTCTTCCATCAAACCCATCTCCTGCTCCTGCCCCACCAGCAATAGTTTCGTAATATCCCATTTTATCATTTCCGAAAGTGACGTTATTCATACAGCCTTGGCTTGCTGCTACAACTCCAAAGGATTTCAAAATAACATCACAGAGCCGTTGGCTAGTCAATACATTGCCAGCTACCACAGGAGCTGTACTAGAAGGTGACAAAAGGCAACCATCTGGTATGTGAATCTGAAGAACTTGTTGAACATACATAGCACAGGTTGTTAACCTTTATCGGAGCAAGACATCCATTGTTCAATGGAATATCTTTTCCAACTAAACAACGGAGACAGTATATGATAGCAGACATAGTAACAGCCTTCGGAGCGTTACACGAAGACATTACCTCATGGCCCGTTCCCGTGAAATCGAATACTGCTTCACCCTGAAAATTAACTTCAGTTTTTTTATCGAAAGGAATCGAACCTGTTCAGTATCAATAGTTATTGTAAGCTCGATAGGAGTGCCGTCGTCCATATAATCAATGGAGTGTAAGATAGCAACGTTAGAGTCGTTCGCAACAGCTTTACCAAACTTTATTTGACAGTTGTACTTTCCTGATATCAGAAACAAACCTTCTTTAGCATTTCCCGTACACTAATTTCCGCTGTAGACTGGATGTGACTCATATATGCTTGTACAACGTCTAATCCGTACTCAGATATTAAATCACAAACTAGTTTAATGCCCTTAGAAAAATAACTTTAATGGGTATTTTTGGGAAAAATACCTTGTTGTTAGCGGCGATCTGCGCTTTCAAATCAGAAATGTTATCTGGTAAGTTGCGAGTACCAGAACATCCTGCAAATGAGAGATCCTACGCGGTGAAAAATAATCAACAACCAACCTTCAAACTGAGCTGGAGCCATCAACATTTCGGTTAGCTTCTCTTCTTGAAACTCTCCTTTTTCCACTACTTTGAAAGAAATGAATGAAGCCCCTTCCTATGAATCCGCAGTATATTTATTTAAAAGAAGAACGTACTTGATTGATATTTGTAGCGTTCGGTGGCATGCTACCCGGGACTAGACCTCCAATATCTGCATGATGTCCCCTATTTGCGAGGAAAAATACAGGATCTTTGATTCCCGTGAAAAAAACCTATGAGATGATCGAAAGTATTTTTAGAACTGATGCCATCAAACCGGTGTAATAACAGTCAGATCAGGGAGATGGCTGCCACCAGCTATAGGATGATTAGATAAAATAACATCTCCATCGTCGATATTTGATAATCCTAGATTATCAATTTGGAAGCGTACTGAGTACTGCATTCCACCTAAAAATAAAATGTTTTCCCGATTGTCATGGATATGCTTGCCTAAGTGAACAGGAATGTGAGGAGCATTAGCTATCAAGCCTCCCTCAGGCCCGAACAAAGCGCATGAAAAATCTAACCTTTCCTGGAACAAAAAACATGAAAACACATATTGAATACAATAAACGACTTTGATATTTGTTGAAATCGAAGTTCTTTGAAGAACTCTACCCATTTGCTCGGCGATGGACATGAAGCGATTACTGAAAATTGCTAGACGAATTGGATCGGCCTGAAAACTTCCGAATTTAGAATAACCATAATACGGAAACAGTTTACGATTGTTCCTCCAATTTCAGCAACTTCTTTGTGCTTTGCTACTTGTAGTGTAATGTTTCCCTCTTTCGTTATTAAAGCTCTACAATCAGGCTCTACTACAATAGTGCTGAATGAGAATTGATTATGAATTATTCTCAAATGCTGTTGTTTACCTATTTACATCTATGATCAAAGCTGGCCCGAGGATTTCATGACCAGCTAATAATTGGGATAAGTTATATACTTTAGTTCCCATCATTCCAGTCTGTGGATGAACGAATCAGTTTTGATTATGAACTATTCTCATACTTGGAAATACACTTGCCGAACTGTGACAGGTTCAGGGGCTTTTGAATCAGTCTCGCTCAGAACTTCATGAGAAGTCACTGCAGACATTCCTATGCCTCGAACTCTATTTTCAGGAAAACAATGATTCATAAAGATCAAAAAGCAATACCTGATGTCATCGATAATTATTTTACGATTCTCTAATATGAAACCAAATTCCCTCCTATAATTTTCTTCAAAAGATCGTGCAAATGACTGGAGCTCCTTGGGATCCTGAACAACAATCATTAGATCAGCTTCATGGCAAGATATTCAATTACCCCACTCTCCAAAGCTGATTTCACCATGATAGCGCAATCGGTCCTTTCAAACCTCATATGTAGGAAATGCTCACATCTCACAGACTTGTCGGAAAACCCCTAAGAATAATGATATGATATGTATCAGATTCAAATCTTACTTGTGCGATCAGATCATTCTTTGCCTTTCCACTGAGTTCTTCGAACAATTTCGTGATTGTTGCAAAATTCTCTAAGAGAGTATCACTATATTATATAATTGAATGATGTTCTCGACTAATCATAGATATATGTCATGAAAAGCTGTTGGCGAAATTAGTTGCCAAATGCATGTGCGACCTTTTCACGACTTTCGTGAACACACTCCTCAGTTTCTCTTTTCATTCGAATATTTCATGATCCCCCGTTTCTTCTTCATTCTTTGTAGCAAAAAAATATTTGTCAAACCTTCTTCAAAAGTGAATTGAAGTGGTTGTTGTACATCTATGACGACATCAGCCAGAGCTATTCCATAAGCTGATAGTATGGATGAATACTTATGAATACGTACTTTATTGATGCCTTGAGATACAATGAGGTTTGAAATATTCTAAACTCTTTTTCAGCTTCATACCTAAGTTTTGAGCTATTGCACATGCATGCTGCCCCCCTGCTCCTCCAAATGAGCATAATACATGAGCCGAAGTATCATGACCACGGGCCTGAATAGTATTTTTTTCAGCAAAAAAATTAGTCAGCAAAAAATGTTTGTTCAGTTACATATACCCAGAATACCAAATTTTACCGAAAATCGGCAACGCTTTCGGAGAATACATTTCAATTTTTGAAAAAACGAATTGTAATACTCCTTCCTGTTCTGCTCATATAAAATGTAGCGACAAATATGATACAAGCTCCAATTTTTGTCTTGAAATAACTTACTTGAGTTATTGACCGTATTGGACGGCACATTTCTTCGTTCGCAACAAGTAGAAAACCGTAGGCCACCTGGAATTTAGAATATTTTTGTTTGTTGAAATTTGCTAAACCTCTTCTATGGAGTATTTCAGGTGACTTTCAGTATTATTTTCCAAATACTCATTGATTTCGTTTGTTAATTCCTCGAAAGCTTTTTGTGTCGATTTCCTAAATCATTTTCGAAAAAGATCTTCTTCTTCTAACTTACACATCCAACGGCTCATCAGCGTTTGGACCAAAAATTTTTGGAAAATATTCTGGTAGAATGCGTCCAAGAACTAAATTTGCATCAGTAACTGTTAAGTACCTTAACATCATCCGTGTAATAATATTGTTATTCTGCTTTGTTTACCCATTTTTTTTGTAGCAAACTGGTCCTGGATGTGCTCCTGCACTTTCAGGTCCAACGACAAACAAACCATTACGGAAGAAAAGCCTCGATCCTCCGCCAGCTGCTACAGTGCTTATATCTAACTGGAATATGCAGATATATATCAGTCGCTTTCTAATAGAAATGAGCTTATATTACCTGGGGAGCTTGAATCGTGATGCCAGCGGTTGTAGTTTCCATGACGTGCTCCAGTTCACCAGAGAATCTGCATACCTGGAAGTAAAATTGTCATGAGCAAATCTCAAACCAGATGATCTCACGTCAGTTGATGTCCCACCCATATCAAACCCGATAACGGGCGTCTTTCCATCATAAGAGGTTCGAGAAATTCCAACTACTCCACCAGCTGGTCCAGACAATATAGCTTTTGATCCAAAAAATCTGAACATAAATCTGATTTTGACGTATGGAACAGAAGTAAAGAGTTCACAACCGGTAGATACGTTTCAAAAAAAGAAATGATCAGCTCTTTGATGTCTCCACGTGGTATGCTAATTGCCCATAAGAGATTATGTAAATTTCTATTTTGAAACCTTCATCTTGAATTTCAGAATTAGCTTCTTATTTCAAGATAATAGTCGTCAGTTATGGAAAGTAAGCGCGTTTGGGAATTCTTCATTTCTACATTACTATCTTTGAAAAGCTCTTTGATCTTTTCATTACATCCGGAGTTAGTCTTTATTCTCTGAATCAATTATTTCAGTTTTGTACTAAAAAACATATGTAATGGCTATTCCCTTTTAGGGGTTTTCATTCACTTTTCAGCTTTGCTCTTTAGAAAATACTTGGAAACTTATTTAGCCACAATCGTCTTATGTCGTTCTTAAAATATTCTTCTAGTTCAAGAACGAAACGTCAAACATCTCGAGTGACCAACTAGGGAAGCTCATGAATTCATTAATAATACCATTCACGTCACCTCCATTTGTTAAGCTTTTAATGACGGTGTGTTTAGGAAAAAATTCATATTTCATAGCAAAAGTGATTTTTCCCATTTCAACAACTTTCATCATTGAGCTACAACGTTCCCGTCTCCCTCTCTCTTGGTTTCTTCCTTCTCTCTCCACCCCTTTCCCAAAGCAGAAATACTTTTTAGGACTTCATTTCCCCAGAGAAATTGCTAGCAGTTACATATCTCATTACCTACATAATTCCATTAAGCATTTAAGTATTTTTGCCTCTTCACCCTTACTCCTTATAGCATCTCATAGCAAACGGCTTAAGCTTAATTGTCTCTTTTGTCTTCGCTAACATTATTTTAGCAAATTCCATTTTCCTTTTCTGCCATCAGGCTTAGTTTCTCAAAGTTTTTTTTTGATAAGAAAGGCCTTTTCCCGTTCCAAAGAGATAAACATCTAATTTTTAGCAAACAAACAGTTGTACAATTCTTCTTCGACAAATTATGACAAAACACATGGAGATGCTTATTTTTCCAAACAACTGCGTTTTGGGAGATTATTGTCTTCTATCGCTTCTTAAGGTTTTCCCTGCGTGTTTGTAGAAAATTTGCATATTCTCTCTCATTTTTTCGGTTGAAAAGAGAAAAAGAAATGTACGATTCGCACCTGTTGACGTCGCAAAGACCACCGTCGGATTGCATGAAGTCTACTCGTATCTTAGAGATCCCTCCGTCAAAGCCTCCCTCAAAGCTTCGAATGTATTCTTTTATTTTGGGTGTGAGATAAGCATCTGCCGTTACTGAAATCATCTTCCATATGTTCGAAGAATAGAATGACTGAAAATCATTTGTGTCCAATGTGACTACCTGTAAAACCACGTGGGACAACTTTGATCATTGGCATGATATCATGAGATAATGAGATATTTGAGAAGCCCAATTCATTAGCAATTTCTTTGATGAATTTCTCATGTTTTGGATACCTGCAAGGAGCAAATATATTTTCTGAATAATATAATAAGTTTTTACAGGAAAGAATGCAATAAGACGACGGCGATACTCTTTATTCCTTTGTCTAAGACGGTTTGTAGGCTACGGCGTACCTCTTCTCTTTTTATATCTTCCAAAATAACAACCTCAAATTTGAATTTCGATGAGGATTAAAAACAAAAATAAGGAGTACCTTGGAGCCATTTGTTGCTTCTTCTATTGAAGAACTCAGATTCAGCTCACAATTCTCTTGATAGGGTATGACACGTTCGTTTATCTCAACTACGTCTTCATAGAGCGTCTACAAAATCAGCCTTCTTTCCCATTTAACTTTTTTTTGGATTTCTTTTCGTTTTATCTTACGTCAGGAATTTGAATATCAAATTCAAAGATTTTCGGACGACTCTGATTTCCTATAGACAGCAGATGACGGAAGCCTTTTGTTATAACCAATGCGATCCGTTCTCCCTTTCGTTCAAGTAATGCATTTGTAGCTACTGTTGTACCCATTCGCACCCATTTGATATTTTCTGATAGAAGGTATTATCAATAATCAATAATTATGTGCTCTGATGTCACAGGTTGTACTTACAATCTGTGTTATAGGGAAAGCAAAAGAGAGAGAAAGAGGGTCATTTTGTACGAGTGAAAGAAAAAACAATTGCTCAGAATATAAATGACCAAAAAGGGGAGGAGTAATTTTGAATAACTTAGTTTGACACTTACCAGTTGGAATAGCTGTTCCTCGAGGGATAGCCTTTCCCAATTCTTCCTCCAGAACCTTTCGGATAGCTTCTGTCGGAGCATCTGAATAATTCGCTGGATCTTCCGACAACACCTTAAACTCATTCGTTTACGAAACCGATTATACTATTACTTCTTTTTTCTTATTTAATCAAAATTACTTTCAAGACTCTTGTAGTTCCATCCGGTTTGAACACGCAAACGTCTGTGAAAGTTCCCCCACGATCAATTGCAAATCCAAAACCGGACATTCTTGTTTCCTAGAAAATGGTGATCATGTGAATTTTTGTCATCATTAAGGGTTCATCAACACAAAATTAATTGTAATACTGAAGTTTATTGCATTATAAAGATCTATTTGTCATTTTTGAATAAATAGATGAGAGAGTGCGAGCATTAATAACTTAGCTTAAGCATAGGTTCAGACATATTCTAGGCTAATAACTCGTAAACAAAACGTTTAGAGTGGTTTAAAAGAAAAATTTTATTAAAATACGCAAAGTAAAATACTTAGTTGATAGGAGATTGGCGCGAATGACCAATTTATTATTATCGATAAGGGCATAGGAGAGGTTCTTGTGGGATAGAGTTGATTGAGTTGCGTCGTTCGAAGGACAAAAAACACAAGTTGGTCAGCAGATTATCGTAAATGTACTAAAATCATCAACTTCTATTGATTACTATACATATATGTATATATATATATATATATATATATATATATATATATATATATATGATATATATGAGATACATATACACATATAGATACATTAATATAAATATGTAGTTTAAACGCAATTTAAATGCATATATTCAAGAATCAGAAGAGTAGCTAAGACGCGTTAAGATCAGCGGGATTATCGTGTCTGATCGAGCATTTCGGTCCTAAATTGGATTTTGACCGGTGTTAATTAATATAAAACGTTTCTTTTCTTTCCAACTTTTTCTTTTCATGACAGACTTAGCGAAAGACTTCTTGTATGAACTGAAAAATCATTAGTTGCGAACAGAGATCTTGCTTGTCCTTCCAAATCCTTTCATACGGAAAGAGCAATTCGTTATGAATAATATCATTTCAAAACAGAAACTGTGAAAATATTTTGTTCGTGATGAACATTCTGTTCTTATAATGGTTTCATAAAGAAACAAAAAGAAGGCAGAGAAAGGAGGAGGTAAGAAAGCAAAAATAATCCAATTTCAGGCGACATATTGGAGTTTGAAACATCTGTTGAAAAGTCTTCCTCTCTCTATTCAAAGTTTTCCGAATAGTCTGCTAATTTTTGTGCAGATTAAGGAGACTAGATTAAGAAAACTCTGTATAAACGTGAATAATCATTCATACATTCATACATCACTTCCGTCTCTCAGATATTTCTATTCATTCTAGAGATATGGTGTTTGCGGAGAGTCAAACACTCCTTTTTTGTAAACTCCAATTGATATGCATACACTGACCTTATTAATTTATGAAACTCCAATTACTGATTCATTACTCTGCGAACAAATCTTTTAAAATAATTCCGAAAGGAAAATGAGTTTCTTAAGAAATGCGAGAAACACATATAATTCCTCTTTCTTATTGGACACTTCTCCTTCCGGGCTTACCCATTTCTTCTTTGAGCTATTGCTGTGTCTTGTATCCTTGATTGCCCTTAGAAGAGCTGTTGTAATTCTTCTATATTAGGTTACAATGCTGCCAGCAATTCTTTGCATCGTTGCTATCTCCACCTTGGCTGTCAATGCAGAAATTCAAGAATCTCCTGCTCTGTCGGATGGGTATACCTATATTTCATCTCGAACAATCTAAAATGTAACTTTAGATCTGTTGTATACTTCGTTTCGGACTCAGATATTTTGGGAAGAGCGTTGCGTATGTGTGCTCTTGTTTTAATGACACAAACAGCATTTTTTATAGGATCGAGTTTAGATGAAGGAAAACCAAGACTCTCACGTTTTAGTGAACGTGGTCACTTCCCTTATTACAAGGGATTGGGGCGCAAGTGAGGAAACTGCTTCAAAACAAATCTAAATCGATTGATTCACAGAAAAATGATCAATAAATTGTATTTGTCGTTTGTTATTTCTGTACATTAGAAAAGGAAGTAATTCTAAGTTGACCTATGCTAATCACACGGATGATTACAGTAAGCACGTGACATCGTACGCAGGGAAATCGAAAAGACTCATTCAACATTTGAAACAAGATGATGAACGGTTGCAAGGAAAATCAATTGTTCAAAAAATCGAAATAAATAATCAAAAATTAATTAAAGACTAAACTTCTGTCTGATAAAAGAAAGTGAAGCATGTTTGAATTCAACTTCCCATTATTCTCTCTTTCCGCTCTTACACTTTTGAACAGAAATCGTTCCCTATCATTCATTGTTTTTCTTTGAGATTTTAAAGGCTGTATGTTAGAACAGGTAGCATAACTTATCACAACAAGTACTTATGTTTTGCTGCTCTAAACTAGGTGTGTTAATCATTCAACTTTCGATTGATTCCTTCTGGTGACCCTGAGTTCCCGGATGATCCATTGTATTTGGCTCAAGAGCTAGTTTTTTTTTTTGAAATCAGCTTGTTCTCAACTGCACACAGCTATAAAACCTGAATACCCACTATGAGCAATAGTTCGCCCTATCAACTATTCATCTCATGCAATATACAAAGCTGATCAACAAACGCTCAAAGATAAATAGATAGATGTTACTTGATAATTCATCAACTGTTTTTCAAGATTACTTCCAAACATGCAACAAAACAACGTGTGATGATGCTAGCTAGTGTGGACCAATGCCAATCCAAAACTCAATAGTGAGCATATGCGAAAGAGCTATGAAGTTCTTAAAACCGCATTGAGGAAGCGCTTCATGTGTTTCGAAAGTGATTTTTCTATTATTCAAGTGATCTGCATTATGAGTGATAAAGAAAAACAGAGAAAAACTTATACAAAAAATAAGCAGAAGCAGAATTATATTTTTTCATCAAACAAAAAATTTATTTGATGATCACAAAGCACCTAGACGCTGTTCGCTTTACACTCCCTCTACTCAACTAAATGCTTGAAAGCTATTGCGTTGTTTCAAAATTTCCCCTCCTCCACATACTGATTTCTTGAATGATTCTTGTGTTTTACACTTTGAACGTACATCTATGGTCTTAATGGTACTCTAATTTATTTTTCTGTAATGGCTACGTCGAATGTTCAATCAATATATCAAAAAAAACTGCAGTCATTGATTTTCGTTTGTGCTACTTCCCTCAATTGAAAATAAATGTGCCGTTTCTCTGTGTATAATGTTTCACATCTTCATTAAAGATTAAATGGATCAACACAAAAAGCAGAACGAGCCAGAGTCTCCACCACCTTCCCCCTGCATTCCTATTTCCGGTATTCAAACTCCTAATGCTTGTATTTGCTCCTCGCTACCAATATCTAACTCTTTAAATGCTAACACATTAGCGGATAGCTTAGGAGTCTCTCCTTTATATAAACAACAAGAGTATGTTTATATTTTTGTACTTTTTTGTATTTATTTTTCTTAAGTTCTGCTAGGTGGAATGCTGCTGCTCAAGTTTATCGCTCGTCAAGAGCAGTTTCTCCAACTCAAGACACACCTTTTGTATTTCCTGAGGGAGAACAATTGGCTGTTAATGTTGTATCCTTCATCAATAACCCATCTAAGTTTTTTTCCAAGCTCTTTACCATTTAGTCAATATTATTTTTTTGTTCGAGAACGCCACTTTCACTCGAAGATATAGCTCAAAGTAATAGAAAAAGACATGATGAAGAAGGTTCAGCAGTTGGTGGCGATATCGGAGAACCTCTTGAACTAGAAGCTATTTCTGCTGTCCATGAACTTGCTCATGAAGTAAACTTCATATTAAAAACATACTTCATGAAAATAAACTGTCATCAGGTTCAAGACATCAGCGTTTCTGAAATGCTACCTAGAACTTCGGATCTTATTTTTGTGAATATTAAAACGCAAGAAGGTTGTTGCTTTGAATTTGAACTGAGTTATGTTGTTTTTAAGGTCAACCATTTACACTTGAGCTGACAATGAAAGGGTGGAGGATAGCATCATCTCACACAGATTGTATGTATGGGGATTATACTAAGGTTAGGTGGATGATAGCTATTAAATTTTATAACGATCTTTATTTAAGGTTGATTTACACACACACTATTATAAAAATGCTCGTGAGCTACTTAACATTGTTTCACCAGATCATGCTACTCGATTCAATGAATGCGTAGCCAAAAAATTGGAATTATTAGTTGACGAAGTAATAAGAAGTTGTGTAATTTTCTGATTGATAGCTTTTAGGCGACACTGGTGGATAAACAAGACGGGACTCAATGAGCTATATTAGTATATAAATGTATTATAACAGAAATGAAAGTTTCAAAACAGTTATAAGAGTATTTCATCCGTTCTACTGAAGAACGATGGTAATTTTGGGCATGAAGCACGCTAAATGAATTTGAGGAACTACATTCGAATACACAGTACTCTGAGAAGCAATGATTGAAGTCGTGCATGGCCGCTCACTGCGCTCTGAGAATTGAAAAAGAAACATTTTGTAACACCGCTCACAACATTCCGGGGAATGAAAATGAAAACGTACGCCACACCGCTCCACGCGCTTTGGAGAACGAAAATGAAAATGTGTAAAACACCGCTCACCGCGCTTTGGAGAACGAAAATGAAAATCTATGCAACACCGCTCAACGCGCTTTGGAGAACGAAAATGAAAATGTGTATAACACCGCTCAACGCGCTTTGGAGAACGAAAATGAAAGTCTATACAACACCGCTCAACGCGCTTTGGAGAACGAAAATGAAAATGTGTAAAACACCGCTCAACGCGCTTTGGAGAACGAAAATGAAAATGTGTAAAACACCGCTCAACGCGCTTTGGAGAACGAAAATGAAAACGTATACAAGACCGCTCACCGCGGCTAGGGAAATGAACAGGAAAATGTGTACAACGCCGCTCACAACATTTTGGGTAATGGAAATGAAGATTTGTAGGACATCGCTTACCGGCTTCAACAAGCAAAAATGATGTATCAAACAGCGTCAGTTAGTGTGCACTGCATGAAGATATGCTGTACAAAATATCGCAGTTAACACTTCCAATTATTACATCTCATTTCAAGTTGCACAAAGAAAATTAGACACCACAGACACGATTTACAAATTGAGAGGAGCTGAAAAGCAAGTTTTGAAAAGTATGCCTCTAAATTCAGATTAACTATTCCAGGAGCTAATAGGGTTAGATACGAAACGATAGCATCTTTTCTTCCATTCTCTTTTTTCTTGTTGCTACATGCTCTCGCTTTCTGATTACAATGCTTACGGTTTTTAACGACAACCGCGCACACATTTTTGAACTTTGACATATGCAAGAATGCTTAATATTATCATTGGGGTTATGCTAAAACTGAATTTATAGAATGAATACCTTTAATGCTGATGATCTCTTGAGTTCGCCTTTCTCTAATGCTAAAGAAGGTTTGAATGTGCGACCTTTCTCTCCAAAAATTGAAGCTTTGTCGAGTAAGCTGTACTCAGCTTTTGAGGTTTATTAGCATATTGTGGATAGTATTGATCAAATGACTTTAGGATTGTACTAAGTTCGATAATGAGTCCTTCCTCTCATATATTGTTCTGCTAGACAGAACAATAAGTACTGGAATGAGCTGCAATCCTGTGATGAAACGAAGTATTATGGATTCCATTCTGAGGTAGAGAGCTGCTTCTTTCTCATCTTTATCATGTTTTCGTAGCTTACAATCTCTTTTATACCGACAAACTAATGAAAACTGGAGTATTTCTGAGAGTATTCTCTTCCTAGCCAAGCAGTTATTTTTCAAAGCATCTGCAGAGTACTTAGTTTTTTTGAAAAGTGGACCTGTAAGTTGTGTTTCTATGCATGATATAACATATTATCAATTTAAGAGTGTTTACTCGCATGTTTTACACTCCTTGTCATATCAATGTGGAAAAAAAGCCTCCGATTCTAATGCGGATTTCAAAGCATTCTCTTCGACTATGTCATTAGGTGTTGATTTTTCTCATTCCTTCTCCTTATACGTCATTCTTTAGTTTCCATTATGTCTTTAGCTCTTGTCGAATTCTCTAACATGCAGACTTTGTGGGAGAATCCCGAGGTTATTTAAACTTAATTTTATTCTTTCAATTTACTGTTCAGTTAGCTGATAAAGTTGTTCAAGAACTGATACCTGAGGATGGTGCAATTAGGAGGCTACGAACCGCTTTAATCACAACAACTCTTTCTGGTTTCTCATCTTTCAATCCCAATACCTCTGTTCAAGATATCACTAATCATTCCGAAAGTTGGTTACTTACTTTTTCAAATTCATGCTTTCTTCTCAGATATTCTCCCGTTCCTCAGTGAAAAAGACGTTTTCAAGATCCTCATTCTATTACAGTCGTTTCCTCCTACATCCGATGACTATGCTGTGCCTTTCACTCCTCGTATGTTAATATTTCGTTTCGAATATCATTTTTACATATAGTATTGGTGAGCCAAACTGTGTTCAAAACCTTGGCCAAACCCCAAAGTATGAATTTACAAAAGATTGATTCCCAATCTTTCACGCAAATGGACGCTGAAGTTAGATCCGAATCGACTTTGTTCCTCATGTTTTGTTCAGTTATATCTAGTATGGACGATGTTATGGTGCAGGCTCGAATCTCCAAGATGCTCTCGCCATTCATATCAAGCACTTCCCATATCAAATGAGCAGTACAAACTTTGGCAAGCTATTGTTAGCTATGTTGATGGGTTAGAGCTGCAACTTATTCATCAATAAACTTTTTTTTTAGAAATCAGAGAAATCCAGCAATTCTCTTGCGAGTTCAGAAAGTTATGGAATCTGTCCGACTACGTGTTAAAGGTTTCAATCTCAAACTAGCTTTCGCTGTATTCAGAGTAAGACTTTCTCTTCTTATGTACTAAATTAAATAAGTTTAGTGGATGAGAAGAGCCGAATATGTTGCGGATTGGACAGATTTATATGCACATAAAATAGGTGATGCTATTGCAAAGTAAGAAGATTTCGTTCAAGTATGCAAACTTATTATTTCAGTTGTATATTACCATCTCGTTCAAGTGATAATCCATTTGTTGTGACGTCTCCTAATGCTTTCATCGATGTAGAAGAAGAAGCTATCATATCTGTTGTTTTGCTTAAGTAGATCTATAGACCTTATTGTTTTTTTAATTCTTTTTATTTTTCAGATATAACGTAAGTCAGTGTATTGCTGCTGAACAGTATGCTGACGCAGAACGGTTGCTTTTAACTAGCAAAAGCACAGAATCCAAGAAAGATTTATCCAAAGTATTCTTAAATCTTGAGGATAAATGAAATTGCGAGTATTTCAGCTCTATGAACATTGGTCCAAGTTTGCTGTGGGTGCAGAGAAAATAGAATTAGGCAAGAAAATGGATATTCTTGATTCGGATCTTACAAGCTTGGGTTTAAAGACACCTAGAATCAATTTCGACGAATCTGTTGTCTCCTCTAAAAGTATACTCTAAACTATTTTATGTGATATATCAACGCATCCTGTTTCAGATGATTTCCTGAACGATACTATTTCTATATTCCTAGAAGAAGGAAAGAGCCCTGAAGGTTATCACCTATTTCCTTCCAGTTTTACCATCAATTGTTTTTCAGATGTCATAACAAATTCTTTCAAGAAGAATATACGATTCTTAAGTTGTCCAGCAGGAAACTCCAAAAATTTGTTTGGGAACGTAGGTTTTGTCATCATTTTTCGATGTTTTGCGCGTCTTTTCAGCAAAGTCCAACTGTCTTCTCGTCCCCGTTGAACGAATCAAGGAAAACGAATAACGTTAATGAATCTTTTGCGGTGATTAAAATCCTTAGTATCTTACTTTTTCTTTTAAGTCTGCCGATGCATCTTTCCATTCACTGAAATCTGAAGCTACCACCATAGCTAATCATTCTTTCGCTAGTGCGCTAGAAAGTCCATATAAGGAAGGGAACTCTTTCTTGTCAAATGCTTCGCCAGTTCGTAAAAACGAGCCTATCCATCTTGATTTAAATGATAGCGATGTGAAAGAGGTATACTTCGTTATCATTTGTTTGTTTTTCATAAGAATTGTTTGATCAGGTTGACGAATCAGTGGCTCTTTCTCAATCTTCAAATCTCGATATAAGATCACCCCCCGCCGTCCAGAATGAGGAACAAGAAGGTTCTGATAAATCCTTATAGATCAGTATAATCATATGTCTATATTCAGACATGGAGAGCTTCTACATGGAGTTAATAATGCTCAAGTTGGAAAATACAAAAAAAATGATGGACAATTTTGCGGTAAGAAGGTTATCGGGATTAATCTGAGAACACTTTTTCAGAAACGCAACCCTGTATAATTTCCTTGGATACATCCACAGTTTTTAACCGCTAGAACTCATAATAACGTTTTGAATTCAATAAATTTTTTAGGTTTTACATATTCTTTCGTTCTTAACCTGTGTTTTCAGTGTAGAGAATAAAAGTAGTTATCTTTCACAATACTACAACAAGAATGATAAGAGACTTAATAGATTCCTCGGCGCGAAGAGTAAACTAAAGCATTCTACAGTTTTCTTGCATATGATCTTCCAAAAATTTGCTGAAAAGTGCGCTGGAACTAGTCCGCTTTAATTTCTGAGAGGCAAAGATCGGCGAGTTCATACATCTTTGAGGTGGTGATAGTTGTAACCCACTCACTTTTTTGTTCTCATAGATCTGCTGATAAGGAATACCAAGGTGTATGGCAGGAAAGAGAAAAGAAAAGAGAAGAGAAAGAGCTCATATTCGTTCAGAAGTGTTAAATGTTATTGAACATTAGGGACATGTTTCCATTCTTTCCAGCAAACAGCACTATCACTTTCAAAGATCAGTTTTTGACAGAAATTTGGGGAGCAAATTTCGGAAATGAGTAGTTAACTTTGAAACAGAATAAAGTTCGAGCAAATACAAAGTTTTTTCTAAGTGATTGTGCTCAAGACTCTTATTTCTTCGATGATTTCATTTCTTATCTTATTAACAACTTATCTTTGTTGTGAGAATGAACAAAAGGAAATGATAAAGAGGAAGGAACATCAACAGTTCTTCGAATTTTCTGTGGATTAGACGCTTTTCGAATAGCAAGGATTCTATTTCACATAGAAATTGATATTCCTTCAAACAAACTTCAAATAGATTCACAGGTGCTGAGTCTACTTAATTTCGGATTTCTTTTCCGACGTTGTGAACTTTCGGATTATCTTTATCTCATTAAACTAAAATAGAATGTTCTGAGGAAGCCACAGTTGTCTTAGAGGAACATGAAGCCGTTTGAAAGAACTCCACTCGAATATTTGTATCATAAAAAAAGAATGGAACCTTCTGCTCTAATCTTCCCTTAAGTTGATCGGCTCGCCGGTTTGTCCCATCCTTTGGACATCGAAATGCACACATTGGCTAGTCAAGCGTAAGACAATCAAGAAATTCTTTGATCATGACAAATTCACAAGACAGCAGTTTTTGCCTCATCCATGCGATTTCCAAACGGCAGACCTTTTTTTTGAATAACATCTTTCGCAAACCTTGGACATTTCAAAGATTACCTTCTAGCCTTTAAACTAAGAGATATATCCTTGCCTCCCGTTGCAAACAGAATGCGGGTGGCCAGCAATGAAAGCATTTCAAAAGAAATATCCCATTTTTAAAACTTTTTTTCCTCAAGATTCTCTCTTCTGCACTCCTTTTTCTTTCTTTTTTTGATAGGCGGAGCATGCTAGGAGATGGAGAGATGGAAAACTTAAAGAGAAACAGCATATAAACAGACATAAAAGATATGGAAAGGGAAAAAGAGAAAAGAGAGAAGAGAGAAAGTCAGAAACAGAAATAGAGAGCACAACGACGATCGATGGACAACACAAACCACGCCCCCCAAGTCATTTGCAGGCAATGGACCGTGCGGCGGATACGCACGTGCTTATCATAGGTACCGATTTCACTTTTACCACAAATGGTTATTTAATTATTCATCTTTAAAGGCAATGGTCCAGCAGGATTGTCTTTATCAGCCTTTTTGTCTGGAATAACTCCCTATTATAATGCTGATAGTCCGCATCCAAACAACTATATACATGAGCAGCTTTGCAAGAATGAGGACTCCCTATTAGATCAGGTACTAGCCTTTTACATTTCAATTATTTTTCATTGCCTTCTTTTTTTTTATTATTCAATGTATCGTTCATCATTATTTCCTGCTCTACATCTCTTTTTGTGATCTTGACCCTGAAATCACGATCACTATGTTTCTTCTTTCACCTTGAATTTTTTGCTTCTCATACCTGTTGCAGAGTTCCCTTTCCTTCCTTTTTTGTGATGTGAGTAGGGAAAACTATTTTTGAATAAGTTATGATTCACATGTGTCTTTATGAATGTCTAAAAAGGTAATCTGAGAAGGTAAAGATTTTAAAATCAAAACCTTCATCAATCATAATTGCCATGTGGAGTCATTTAGTTCTGCCGTTTTTCTCGATCATTCTGTGTCTCTACTTTTTTCATTGAACAAGCTCTAAAAGAAGAAAGAGTCCAGTGTGTGATTCAAGCAATTGTCATCTTTTCTCTTATGCTCTTTCTCTTTTTTTCTCTAATCCTCTTGTTCTCCTCCTCTACCAATGATGTGTGCTTTGAGCGCACCACAGTTCGACATAAACATGAGCACTACCCCCCTCTATCTCTCATATCATAAAAGGAAAAAAATTAGAAAGAGAAAGAAGTAAAAAATGTTAAAAACAGTCCCAACATCGTTTTTCCAATTAACATCGCTTACACGTGTCGTCTTATTATATAGGCTTCAACTATTCTTCATTTAATTACAAATTGTTTACTATATATGTACAACAATCTTTTTGTTTAATCCAGTTTTCTTTACATCAGATGTTTTTCTTTTTATCTAAAGGTTTTTGATCTAGGATCTCTCCTGGTGTGAGAATGTCGATGAATTAGGTGGATCTGGAAGACCTCTATCAGTTTTATTGGACAGCTTGATCCGTCCAGAAGCTGATCTCGGCAATGATGTGGGCTCTTCCTTATTCTGGGAACGTGATCGTACTAAAGAGGTCCCACACATAGTGTTAGGCGAAACTGAAATTGGTGGTAGTTGGAACAACTACGACCCACAGGTAAAATCGTTCTATTTCATTTTCTTTTCCGTTTCTAACTATTACATGTATTCGATAACTGAATGGTAATTTCAGATGTTGGCAGTTTCTTTTGCGTCATGGCTTGACTTACCTGGTTATTCAGTAGCCGATTGTTTGCAAAGCGATTCCGCAATTTCGAGGTTAGTAATTGGCTTCAGTCCAATGTTACAACTACTTCGATTTGTTTTTTCATCAATTCCATTTAAGGTGTCGACTCCCTTCTATGGTTATTGCTTCATACATGGAATGCTATGCTAAAGAGCTTGGTTTGACTATGAATATTCAAACCAAAAGGAAGGTCACATCCATCACGGTCAGTTCAGTTAAACATTGGAATGATTTGTAAGGAAGTGATTGGGTCCATCAACACTTTTTAAACTTCTCTTTCGAGAATTTCTCTAACCGACGTCACAGTTAAATATCATGTTAGTATTGAATGTGGTAAAGAGAGTGTCTTTGAAAAGATTTGATATCGAAATTGTCTTTCCGTGCTGATGATCTAGATTTGTCATCATTAGTTGTCACGTGCTTAATCATTTTAGCCTTATCATCAACGGTAAAAATGTTTTGAGAAATAGATCAACACAACAAAAGCTCAAATGTTTATTTTTGCAGAAAGAAGGTAATCTTTGGCGAACCACAGGTCGCACAACTGATGGGAGACCATTTTCCATTACTTCGAACAAAGTTGTTTTGGCTTGTGGAAGAACTGTGTGTAAAACTCTTGAGGTTTCCTTCCGCGATCAGTTGAAACAAAACTATTTGTTTACAGATTTCAAATGAACACGAAAACAAGAATATCGTGTATGATGTGCCTTCGTTAAAATCCAGAATCAAGCATGATATAGCTACTCGTCAGGATTATACGAGGTTTTCGCCATCAGCTTGGAAACTCCTTGAACACCGTGTCTGTATTTTAGTGGTGTTGGAAACGGACGAGTTGTGATTATTGGCGATGGAATTTCCTCAGCCGATATTGTGCGGTTCTGTCTCAAACGAGACATACCAGTACTTCATGTAATGAGACGAAATGAGCGTCAGTTGCGACGTGAGTACATTTTTTTCCGATTTCCGAAGAACATTTGGTTTTGCAGACATCATGATGGCCCGTCTTTCTCCGTCTCATTACGCTGAATATCATCAAGTACATCGTCTTATGACAGGAAAAGACCGTCATCCTTCATATGAACGCAAATGTGCTTCGTCTGTTACAGCTATAGATGAAAGTACTGTTACCCTAAGTACACCTGCAGGAATTCTTGTGGTTCGTTTCTCTTTTCCTTTTCTTTTCTTCTCTCATTTGAACTTCCTTTGTGTTTATTGTTTTTCGCTAAGTCTCTTTTTTAATTCATTAGTAATAGTGTCTTTTTTTGCAAAACATGTTGAAACTCTAATTTACAGGAACCCTTGTGTTTGATGGCTGTTTGTATTGGTCGAGTTAGCGACACAGAAGCAATTCTTCAAGAAAAACTAACATTCGATGGCTATAATTGTGAACAAGATGACAGCATGTTTGCTATTGGATCATTAGCCGGCGATCATTTCGTTCGTTATCTCGTAGGAGGAGCCCTCGAAGTTGCAAGAATGATCAACTCAGATTATAAATCACACGTCAATAATAATTGCAATAAAGCCCAACCCAATACTAATAACACGTACATGAATTGTAAGTTCAGAAACGTCTTAAAACGTTTGTGTGAACGATGTTAGCCAAAGCTAAGCTGTCCATATCTACAATTTCTAATCCTAAGGTGCAATACTATATCTAGACTCATGTTCCAATTTGGAGCATTTTGCTAAACTAGACGATCTTTTATATTTTGAAGCTTTTCCTCTCGGAAATTATCCTCCTTCTCAGTAGAAGTGCATTGATCTCTTTACCTCAGCATCCAGTTATTCTCTTAAAGATTGTTTTGTTGAGTTCTGGTTTGTGAATAATTACGTGTAACTTTCTCGGATATAAGTTTTTACGGCGAAAATACTTGTAAACATATTGTGTTGAATAAGTTTATTGTTTCATAAAGTTTTTTTTCTTTTCCTCTGGAATGCAGCTGCGAGAAGAACAGAAAAAATCGAAAGAACGCAACATTTTTTTTCTGGAAATGAGCAGTTGTGTATGGATGAATGACTCCCACATCCTTTCGTTTGATTTCGCAACGTTTCCGTTTCTCAGCAATCACCTTTCGCTTTCAAAGTAGAATAAAATACGTGTGATATATCATTTCTGATTCTCAGAGTTATAAGGACCAAAGAAGTAACGTGAAGGTTTTAATCGAATAGCAGGGGAAAATGGAAACTGAATTATATCAAATGAAATGACGCAGATGTTGAAATGTCAATATGGGTTTTGGTCAGATGAGTTTAAATTTGAAGCTACTTGTTTACATAGATTATTCTTAAACGTCACTTGACAGCTTCATCTTCGAGTTGGCACGTGTTCTATTTTTTTGGTGTTTCATTGCTAAATCTGTTTTTCAAGATCCTCGTGTTTTGCTGAGTAGTTGGTCTCTAGGCGACGGTTAAACAAGCGTTCTGTGGCTTCCATCCCGTCTAGATATCCACAGTATTTATAGAAGTACAAATTATGTGAATAAGCTGTAAAAATCGGATACACAAAGAATTCCAATGATTCGTCGAGAGTAGATATGAGCGTTTCACTGGAAGCTGTTTTCGGATATCCATGTTCGGAATGAACAGGAAATATTGAACTAAGTTATACGCAACCGACTCGTACGTGCAAACAGATAAAATAAACTAGTCATAAGATCCACGTGAGTCCACGTATGTTCTCTGCATTCATCACTATATGTACAAAGTTCAAAAAAGTGTGTCTCATACTCGAAAACAGCTAACAATATAAAATAGTTTATATAAAATTACTTTGTTAACAGAGAAATAAATACTACCTTTAATAAATTAGTTTCTAAAACGAAAACAATAAGCCCATACCAGCCATTATCAGGGGAAAAGAATGTTATATAATTTAGTAAACAAAAAGGGCATGTTTTTAACGTATGGAATAGAGGAATAGCGCAGTAAGTTCTGAGATAAGTGAAGTTTCAACGCGAAAGTTCAGTTTTCAACATCTCACTAAAGCTAAGCCTTGAATATGTCCCAAACGAATAAACAATCTCGGATATTTGAAAATTAAAAACCAATCCCAATCATATGCATCAACTAAGGCCAAATATTACAATAAAGACCGGTGGGAGAAAATTATCACAAAGGCAGTTCAGCAATGGTAGATTTCACATTATTGTGAATGACCGAGTCATAATTGTTTAAGAATCCACCAACAGTAATTAAAAATTAGTTTCTATATAAAACGAGACGCTCAGTAGAATATACATAAAAAATCATAAGCAAAAAAAGCGCAATTACAGAGGGATGGAGTTGGTAGTATCCTTATGCAATCACAACATTGTGTAAACTACTCAACCTACTGTGAAGATTGAGGAACTAATAGTCAATCTTCATCATCCAGGTTCAGATCATCTAGATTAATGTCATTTCCATCTGTAGCATCACCGAAATCATCGTCAGACCATCGAGCTTCGGCAGCGTCGGACACAAGCTGAACACAAAATATAAACAGGTTTCTAACAATGATTAAACCTCTGGTTGAGTATCTCGCGTTTGACTAGATACAATATCAGGTGCGGTATCAGCAGTTGGTAAGATGTCTGGACGTGCCCTCTCTGATACGATATCAGGTTGAGCTAAATGAGGTTCGTCATCGCTCTAAAAACGATAGATAAGTTAGCTGCAAACAATGTGGAAATAAAACTACCTCTCCAAATTCTTCTTCATCGGATTGTTCAGGCGTAGACTCTCTGATAGGTATTGGGGATGGTTCTCTGGGAGGAGGAGTAGGGGTCTTCCTTGGTAGAGGTGAAACAGGTGGCTTCATAGTTTCCATTTTTACCGGTGGTGCTATGGTTTGAGCTGGTGCCTGTTGTTTGCTACTAGATATTCCTTTCAAAACGGCCTGGCCATTTTCAGTGAAAGATAGAGCACCTAGGAATGACAGGATTCATAAGATGAAGAAAGTGAAAAAAACCTCCAGCAACTGCTTCTTCAATTTCTTGCTGAACATTACGAGTTGCGTTCGATGGAGCCCGAACACTGGCAGGTACAGGCAAATGAGCAAGCTCACGAAGATAAGACTCCGTTTTCAAAGACTCTGTATAATCTGGGAATAAGTTCTCGTATCTCACTGGGTCAGCAAGAGACTCTCCGATTTTCTTGAAAAAAAAACTGATGAAACAGTTTCAAAAAATAATTCATACTCTTGAAGTATTTCCAGAAACCTGAGAGGCCTTATCCTTCCACAGAGCAACAACACGAGGAACTTGTGATGGACAATGAGTTCGAGCAAAGAAAGCTGCTTCTGGTAAGCGATCAGAGCTGAAATAAGAGCTGAAATATGTTATGGAATCATGAATACCTGATCAGAATCTCTAAGCAAGTGTCGACATCACCTAATAATAAATTACTTAAGAAATGAACGTTGTGGTTTCCGAGGGCACCGGAATCGTTTCCAAGCTGATTGAAAATCATAATTCAGACTTTTTGATAGGGGTAATACCTTAGTTAGCAGAGGTGCCGATCCAGCACAAGTAGCCAACAATAGAAGTCCTCCTAAATCACGAGCCCTTCCGAGACATTCTCCTGCCAACATTAACTCTGATTTCAAAGTAGCAGCCTAAACATTAGCAAAAAATTTCATTGAAAAAAAAACAAAATGTCGTACCTGAGCAAGCAACTTCCATTTGTCTTCACTATCACTTTGAAGGGCCAAATCATAAGCTGTTTTCAAGTCGCCTAAACTCAAAGCCAAGTCGAATCTAGAATTATGAAATACAAGCAGAACAGGGCAAACTATTTAATACTTATGATCAGGGTCTTGAGAAACACTCAGAGCTTGTCTTTTGAAGCCTTGTTTTTCAAGGAAATGAGCAACTCGAGTACGTTGTTCTTTAGGAATTGTACTGAGGATCTGAAAATATGTTGATCTAGGGAAATACAATTGAAATGACTCACTTTGTCTGCTGAATCGAAATCTCTTCTCATGACTGCAGTCTGATACTCCAAAACAGACAAAAGAAGTTTATAAGAAACAACATTCAAATCCTTGTCAACAGCGTAAATTCTAGACTCCTTAGCCATATAACCCAACTGAAGAAAAAGTTATATAAAACATAAATTTAAATACTATCTTACCAAATAAAGGGGTCTGTCCATGTGAGCAATGGTAACAATTTCACCACCAACGTAATAATTCAAACGATTTAAAGATGTGGTAAAAACGAAGCAATCTCCAATCCAGAAAGCAGTCTTAACGACCTCGCTTTGTTCACCAACAACTTCAAAGGCATCTTCGACACCATCTTCAGTTATTTCATCAGGTGAAGCACCAGAGAAGGCTTCGGAGTTATACTTAAGAATATAGAAAGAGTCTTCTCCGCAGATGGCTACCTGATATATGAACGAATATTATTCAAACGCAAATGATTATCTACTGACCAGTTCATTACTGTCACTCCAATACACATGCTTAGCGGAAATTTCAATGCGTCTCACAAGTTGAGCATCTTCCCAATCATAGAAGCACAGAGAGTTAGTGGATCTAAGAGAGAGTAATGGTCCACCGTCAATTCCTTCTACAACAGAGTCAGATCTGATTTGTTTATAGTCCTGAATCGAGAATTATCAATTTAAATGAACTTCGATTTATGAGCCGTACCTTGAAATTCTTCTTTATCTTTATAACAGTGGCGCTTTCACGTACAGCAAAGACATTGGGGTCAGAAGCCCAGACAAATTCGAGTGCCTGAAGAAATGATCATTGAAGAAAGAAAATCGAAAAACTGCTCACTTGTCCGAAATCTTTGTTTCTTAATGCCATTGCGGTGTAAACGATGTATTCTCCGTCACCGCAAGCGACAACAAATCTTCCATTTGAAGAATGAGAGAGAGTTTGGGGATAAATTTCGCAAGCTCCCTGATCTTTAACCATCAAAGGTAAACGTTCTCCGTCTGAAATAAAAGCAAAATGATGTTTTGTACGGCGTGAATACGGAACCTTGTATGTTATCAGCGGCATCAGCATCAAGAGTCTTTAAGTTCGCCAATTGAATTTCGGAATGTTTGGCCCATAAAATTTTTCCGGAAGAGTCCATACTGACCTGCAAATGAAACAGTAGAGAGCGCCCGGAAGCATAATAACTTACGGCAGGTTCCTCTCTTCCTAATTTGAGTGTGACAGATCCTTCATCATAACCAATAGCTACTGTGTTAGATCCCTTTTGAGCTTGAATACACCAAACTCTTTCTAATCCATAATTTAAAGTTGTTTCCAGTCTATAGGTACTGACGTGCCATAAACGAACAGTGGAATCTTCGCTTCCTAGAAAATATTTAAAATTTAAATGCAGAGAAGATCAAAATAACCTGTAATAATGAGAGGAAGCTCAGGGTGGAAACAAACGGATGATACATTCTGGGCATGTCCATCAAGAGTTTGAACACACGTTTTGTTCTTAAGAGAGACAAGTAAGATGTTTTACATTCATTCAAAAACGAAACTACTCACTTGGTAATCCCAAATTTTAACAAGATGGTCGTCAGCGCCAGAGATCAGATATGGCTTATCTCCACCATGATAATAATCAACACAGTTAACCTAAATAGTGGGAAACGTGCACGAATATTCAACACCTAAAACTCACTCCTTTTTCGTGTCCTTCTAAGGTGAAGTTAGGTTGTTGACTTCCAAATTGCCAAACCTGTAATTTTGTTCTGGTAAAACCATTTTAAAAGCAATATATTACCTTGACAGTTTTATCCAAAGAAGCTGTTGCGAACGTATTATTGTCTTTGGGATTAATAGCAACTTGCATAACATAGTGAGTGTGTCCTGGAGAAATAATATAAACCCCAATAAGTAGGTTGCCAGCTCGAACCTTCAAAACACTGCTTCATTTGCCATTTATTATCCCAATCCCAAAGCTTGATCATCATATCATCACTTGAAGTAATGATGAAAGACTGAGTAGGATGTACAACAATAGATCTAGATACATGAAGGGTTAGCTGAAGTTTTATTAATGTTGAAACCTCAAGTAATCAGAATGTGCTTCGAATTGGTGCACTCTTTCTAAGGTATTATAGTTGAACACTCGGACATGCATATCATCAGAGCCGGTAACAATCCAGCTTTTACGAGCGATGAACTTAGCAGCTCTTACTGGGAGATCACAAACCTATAACCGAAATTCGTAAACTACGTGTCATTAAACTTCTAACCTCGACAGTCTTGACTAAGGTTTGAGTGTCATAATTCCAAATATGAGCATTTCCGTTGTATAAAGCAGCCAGGAGCCATGGTTCTGTCGGGTGGATATCAACACACTTAACACGGTCCGATCGTGCAAGGAGCTTTCTCTTTACATCTAACCGAAGAGGCATGCTGAAGATAAATCACACTTGTTTCTTAGGAGCTTGAAAATGGGTTTGATGGAATATATACTTCAGAATGTGTTCAATTGATATGGAAATCATAATAATGGAATTAATAACATAAATTTTATACAAATAAGGAAAATCTAATTGATTGATTCCAAAATCTAAATATCCGTCGCCAACTCAGAGAAATTTTTTTGGAGCGTTTCAGGACCATTAACGCCACCGCCCTTGAAAAATTATAACAGCTAGCACAGAACGAACAGTCATAACGTATTGTTGTATTCTCAGGCTAGTTTTATTATCATCTTACAGTAAGATTAGTATTGATGGAATATATGTTTTTATTGATCAGCTTGTTTTCTTTTCTTTATCAGCGAGGACCCGAGTCAGTCATTTTCATGTAAGGTGTAGAAACAGAAACAGTCTTCGTCTTTACAAATATGTTTAAGGAGTTTTTGAGATGAAGTAACAAAGCTAAGTGCATAATTGAAATTTTTATACTTATTCATATTTTTCATACAAACATAAGATTCTCTCAAAAGTCTCCTCTGACTTTTTCAGATCTCTTTCTGAACCTTATTCAGATCAGATAACTCCAATCGTCGTTGGGAATGCCACTGTTTATCGTCCAAGAGAGTTCTCGAATGTATTCCGAACAATTAAAATTTTCTTTATTTTTTCGTAGAAATACATGACACGTTTCGAGATCAAATAGTGTAACTGAACTGTTTTGATTATTCCGGTTCAAAAGCCTGGTTATCATAAAAGCTCTCCGCTTCTGATGAAATCAGATCTTTCAATTGGCTAAAGTTGGGCCTTCGATCAGAAAACATTTTGAAGCAGCTTTGCATTATTTTATATCTGGAAAGAAATATTTATGATCTGGATAAACTGGCAGATTAAGAGACATTTGTCGATTAGCAAACTTTGGGCATAGTGGGACGGTACCATGAGTCACAGACTTCATGATTTCTTCTGGGTTCCTAACGTCCGGATACGGTACATTTCCCAAACTGAATATCTCATAGAGAAGAACGGCGAAAGACCATCTGAATATAGATTGAATTCATCGTTCACTTCTATACTTACACATCACTCTTCAAAACAAATTTCCCTTTAAAGCATTCCGGAGCCATCCATCGTACTGGCAAGAAACGGAAAGCTATAGCATTCTGAGCAAATTTAGGATCATCTGGTTCAGAGCAGAAGCCGAAACCGGAAATCTGTCAAACATACTTTATATCAAAATACATGAGCGAGAGAACTAACCTTTGCTCGTAGTCCAGTCGTTAACAAAACATTACGGGCAGTTAGATCACGATGAACTAAGTTCCTTGATTGGATAAACGCCTTAATAGACGACAGTGAAAAATTTTTCGAAGGTATATTACCATTCCATCAGCTACTTCTATTATAATTTTGTAAATCACTTGATATGGCATATATTTTTCCTCAGATTGGGGGCCCATCCTGTGTTAATAAGGTTTCAGACCGTGAAATTGTTGATTAACATACGTTTCCAGTATTTGACCAAGATATTTGATCAAGTTCATATGTGTCAATTCTAGAACAGAACATATGAGATCGTTCTTGTTGGTCCAGCCTTCATAAAAAGTATGAAAATATTGAAGGAGATTAGTGATTACCGAGAAGTAAAGCGATGTGATCATGACTTCTCAAACGTTTCATGGAATTGATTTCTCGATATAACTGATCTTCTTCCGGTTCATCGAAATGAAACGGGACCTTGAATGTTTCTTTTCATGATAATATTTTGTTTGAACAGTCATACTCGCACAGCCACGGCACAATCTTGATACTGACGTAGTTCAACACGATTATCCAGCCATTGCATGATAGGCGCTTTCCCTTTCAGTTTTCCTAGATATGAGAGAGTAGTTCGTTAACAGGCGCTGTAACTTACCCAAGTAGACGTTGGAGACTGTTCCCTCACCTAACATAAACTCTTTATCTATATATACACGGTCCGCTTTGATTTCCCACGGTAAACGCACTGTTTTACTGTCATCGATGGCCATTCTGAAACGCGAAGAGTAGATATTAGAGTAGATGTTCCTGAGTTACTTATATAATCTGGGACTCATCATGATTTCAGTAAGTAAAGCCATTTGTTTTTTCTGCGATCTCTTAACGTTCAGATACAGTATAGCGCCAAAAGTAGTGACGCTAATGGTCGAGCAAATAGTTATCCAGAGCATATCATCCAACGCAAATCTCAGATACTTGGGCCGATGATAAGGAGAAGAGGGGATCAGTGGAACTGTAATAGAATGCAGAATGGAACAAAACGAGAGGAACTACCTAAAGGAAGTTTTGTAACACATGTTGTTGTATAATTCGTCAAATAAAAAGAAGATTGACCAATTATTTGATTATCCACATTGTGCGACATGTAGCCGTCATCCGTTAAAGGTTTGATGATAGTAGAATAACTTTCTGTCAACTCTCCCGCAAGAATGATTCGAGTATGAGTCTGAAAAAATTGCTGTACATTACGAGTTCAAATATAATTTACTGTGTTTGGAACTTTTGCTCCCATTCCATCAATATGGCTAGCGGCACAAGAAGGTTCATTCGAAATCAGCGACACGAAGCTTTGATTCCCAGATCTTGGCAAAATGGCTTCCGTTACAAAAGCTTTATAAACCTCATCAGCGGCTGGTATGCACGACGAGTTGGAATGAACTGAGAAGAGTATCTTTTGATAGGAAAAAAAATGAATTAGCTCACCTTCGTGAGGTAAATGTTTGATACAGCTACTAAGGAACTTGTGTGATTCATCTCCAACCCAAGGCAGTGTCATAGCTTAAGTAATGCTTTAACGCAGTTTATGTTGAGGGAGCTCACTATGCATCGTATCATTGTACGGAAAAGAGAGAATTATATAATTTTGATACATTTTGTTATCCGACAAGCTACACATAGATCCATATATGATTGATGATACCAGTTGCAATAACACATCCT
Source organism: Auanema freiburgensis (assembly GCA_030370435.1). NCBI lineage: Eukaryota > Metazoa > Nematoda > Chromadorea > Rhabditida > Rhabditidae > Auanema > Auanema freiburgense. Next base: position 4,112,188 of record CM059369.1, read on the forward strand.
TTTCACTTTGTAGGGAAGATATAAAAATAAAGTTCGATACGGATAGTTTGTCTTGGCGAACAACAGGAAATTCTGAAAAAAATATTCAAATATTTTCTCATATTCGTAGCTCACCAAATTGCAAATCTCCTTGGAAGAATCGGCGTAGTTGCCAAATTTCGCCTTCACCATCATAAGCTCCAAAAACGGGGAAGTTTGACACGTTCTGGAAGCTTTGCACATCTAAACTGTAAGTGAGACCTGCTAACTGAACATCAGTCTGGAATATAACACAATGAAATATAAATTTTTAGAGATGATTATGATAAAATAAAATATTCATAAGCTTGGTAAGTCGACAAACTTTCTCTGAACTTTGGAAGATCAGTTTGATCTATGATTTGAGAGATAAGTGTAGAAAACTTACCGCGTTATAAGTATTCATGAAGTTGATGGCTGATAAAGGAATATAATTAGTTAATATCACGATCTGCTTTTTTTTTATTGCTGTCAGAGGCTGTTGATTTTGATTATCAACCTTAAGGCAGCTACGGATTGGGGTTTGAAACATAATGAACAAACCGAATGATAGATGCTCCGCATGATTTGAGTGAAATCTGTGCAGTTATTGATGTCATTCTCACAATTTATCCGACAGGCTAGGAAAAGTTTGAGAAAGTAGGCAGTATCTGACTTCCAATCATCTACTTCTTCTTGTAAGTTTTTTGTTTCAATTGTTAGAGTAGTAGTATTCCCAAAGTAGAACGTGTAAGTGATTGTTTCATTGATTGGCATCAACTGCAAGTTTTAAAGATCGAATTGTGAAAAAGGCTAAATCAAAATACTTTGGAGTAAAACAGAAGTAGTTCATAGAAGGCTGTAGATTCCAAATCCTCTGAGATTGTTACCAAGATGAAAGCGTTAGTTCCGATTGTTGGGCATGCTAGATCATTGTCATTGTACGTTAAACCCTTTTCCGTAGAATTATTGACATCTCGTAAATGGTTAGTTGACTTGTTTTTTAAATATGCTCCTCGAATAGATAGGATCGTTGTGAGTATGAATATAAATATGATAGAACTGCACTTCAGAAATACCATCGAATGGATAAGGTCTCTTGCAGTATTCGTTACAGCTTCAAAATCCAACAAAAAGTGCCTGCGAAAAAAATGAAATGAATTAGTGAGTTGAAAGAGGTTATAAGATGATCTGAGATCGTTATTTCAAAAAGCATTTTTCAACAAAGATAATGAACTTAAATTGATAAAAATGCTTTATAAAGACCCAAGGACATCTGTGATAAGTAGCAAAATGGATTAATTACTTAGCCCTGACGTCACAAAATAGAATGAAGAGGATCACAATATACAATGTCTATTTCAATTCTCTGTTCTTCTTAAAAAAACAATGGTCTACTTGTAGAATCAAGATGTTCAAATACTTTCCAATTATTTTATCAATTATCTTTAATTTGTGATAAAAGGACTTAAGCACTCAAATTTCGCAAAAAAAGTCATTTGGATACGACACGTGAAATGCTATATTCGTATAAAGTGCACGAAAGTTGGAAACAGATTTCGAGATAGTTTGTTTAGTTTGTAAATTGAATTTCCATTCTGAGAAAGGTGAGAGAGTAGCTTTGATGATAAAATACAAAGACGAACACTAGTTTTTCTTGGACATCACCTTTAGTGGCAATGTCTGAAAAATCATCAAAATTTCCAAAATTTATGACAATTACGTAATGCTAGAATGATGTAAGCGTAAGAATATCAGCAACCAGAAAGAAAGAGAGCTTGCCAGACAGCACATATGATCGTGCACATGCGAACGAAAAGGTACTTCTGCGTGAAATCGACATGTCAACGCGTTTTAGCGTAGCACATGGTGCACCTCTTCCGCAAAGCTTGATTTTCTTTGAAAGTTATCAATTTTTTTTGATTTATTTCACATAAAAACAAAGAAAAGCAGAAAGTTCTGATAAACGGATTATAAGAATAACAATTATTTTGATTGCAGTCAGAAGAAAGTTCTGATTGAATTATTAAATTTCCTTATCATTTAAACTTTATCAATTAATGGCTTATCAAGTAACGGAAGCCAGTTGGAGGCTTGAACATTCAGGTAATATAATATATGAGGTCGTTGTCCACATGAGACCGTCTGTATCAGTGTATTCTATTTCCAATAACAACATTCATATTTATAACATTTCGAAAGTTTATTAAAAGGTATCGAAGAGTGAGTAGAAGGAATCATCTCTACTCTACAGTAACGACAAGCGTTGTCAATGACAGAACAACAATTTAATACATACAAGTAGACGAAATGTGTGATTCAGCTGATTCATTCTCTTGAACTATAAATTAAAATGAAAATAACCCAAGTTTCGAGACTAGATAAAGTCTTTTCATAGCTATTGTGGTAGTACTAGATCATATATAATCACATGATAAAGCCATGACATATTGTAACAGAATGCTGAGCACGAGGCTCATCTGGATATGTTTTGAAAAAAAATGAAAAGATATTCTTCAACTTTTTCAACTTTTGCACAGAAAAACCTTTTTAAAATTTTTTTTTCTTTTCTATTATACCATTTTTGTTTCTTAGACGAAAGGCTTGAAGAGATCATGAATTGGAAGACTGCGTTGAGCTGATTTTTCCTTCACTGGATGATGGAGAGATTTTCCATGTTAAAATCTTTGTGATCGAAAACTGAAAGAATGGCATGAAATGATAAACCGTCGATGTCATAAAGATTTCGTCAATTTTGTTTACTTTTTTTGGATTATTTTTTATCGCATCGCTTCGCTAAAATGTCTCAAAACGTTACCAAAAACTGCAAACACGCGCCTTGTTCTAAAAGATAGAAAAGAAATATGTTATTGAACAAGACAGGTGAGAGAGAAAACTGAAAAATACCTTGGATGATGTATCTCCAACTTTTGCTTTGAAAATGCTATTATAGATATTTGTAAGTGCACATAGAAAGACTGGAACTATAACTAATCCATGAATTAATCCAAGGAATACAACAAGAACCATAGTCTTAACGAAAACCTGTAAAATGCAGAATTATAGGTTGAAACAGAGAAAAAATGTAAATCACGTACTTCACTCATGTATGTCTCAACAAACAATAAACAACAGACAAACAAGATAGTTGAGATACCACATTGAAGAAGTGGGAAGCCGATTGCTGCCATCGCTCTGAAACTTTACTTCTGCACAAGTTTGCAAATGTTGCGTACCTGGCAACACGCTTCGAAGGTGGTGAGTCGGGTTCTTCTAATCCTTCACGGAAGTAATGGAATGTAATATGTGCTGGGAAATCAACAGAAAACCCGATAGACATGATAGTTGTAGCCATAGATATTGGGTCCAAATCAATTCCCCACATAGACAAAAATCCGAAAACTCCTGAAAGATTTCAATTACAGCTGATTGTCAAGGAGTTAGTGCACCTATGCAGATCGAACAAATAGACAGAGTTGCTACAACTACTGTGAAAACGTTGTACATGAAGAGGAAACAGACAATCATCATACACAGAAGTGTACAAGCTGAGGTAGAAATAGTAACTGGCAAAATAGTTTCTAACTGGAAAAATATTCGGAGTTACTATACAATCCCACTGAAGCCTACTTGGTCAATGAAAGGTGAGTAATCATCAAATACAGCTACTTGAAGATCTGGGAAAGAATCTGCTGTTTGACGCCATCTGCAGGAAGTTTATGAATTCATTCCTTTGTTTGATTTTCTAACCTTTTGAGCATCGACTTTCTTGATTGGAAATTACCCAACTTGCTGCCATGGTAGGAAACAGTAGCCCAAAAACGTTCAATCCTCAAAAAAGAAGAATAATTAATGGATTGAATAGGAGTATTTACACTCCAGTTTTGTTGAAGCGAACAAATCCATTCCAATATCTGAATTCAGGCCAAGAGAAGAAATCATTCATTGATTCTCGAGTAAACGTTTCTTCCTCCTTCTTAGTGGATGAAGTAAGTCCAGTTTCATTTTGAATCCCTTCTTCCATTTCTTCGGAAATTTCCAAAAACGAATTGTAATCCCTTAAAATTCATTAAGTTCCAGTTTATAAAACGAATAAAAGGATCGAACCTCACGAAATAATGACTGAATTTAGGTCCAAGACACTCGGGATATGATTCGAATTGTTCAATCAAGGAATTAGCTTGAGCTAAGCGTTCAGGTTTTGATAAATCACCAGGCTTAAGTAGAAATTAGTAAGAAAATTGAATCGAAAGTGATACATTTTGAACAAAAATGTTGACGGTGGTATAGTTTTGTAAGACATAGTTATCACGTAAGTGGTTGATCTGTAAAATATGAAAATGCCATGAGAAGCTAACCGTTTATCGTAGTACCTGTAGTAAAGGAGAATCACTCAAAACGAGTTTGTCAGGTGACAGCACAATATTAATGCTTAATGCTCCACGCAAAGTTGTGAACCAGTACACACATAGGACCAAGAACATCAACACAGCTGTAAACTTGCTGGCTATCCATTCTGAATAATCATCCAACAGGTGAAGATACTGGAACTTCGGTTAAGAGACCATTATCTTTGACTGGAGTCATACCTTATCAAAACGCACGCTGTTCCATTGAACTGTCTGTTGTCTTTTGCTTTCTTTTCTCATTTCCATATCTCCTGTTATAGAAACTAAGGCACTGTACATAGTAATCTACAATTAAAATGTTTGCCGTGATTTACATAAATATACTAACCTGATATACGTAGTCGAATATGATGGCTACTGCATTTCCAATACAGAACAACTGAATTTCAGGTGTTGGAGTATATATTCCAATAATGAAAGCTAGGAAGTTTGTGAGTGATGTGATGGATATTGATGGTCCTACATCAAGCAGCATCCGAGATACTCTGGTGAGCGATGAATTATAGAGGTGAAAGTTTACTTATACCTTTCACGTTTGGTCAAAGTGGGATCTTCATTTGTTATTCTCATCCAAGAATGAATCGTCAAGTAAGAATCATCAACTCCAATAGCCAGAATCAAGAACGGAGTCACGCAGAGAATAGTTCCGAATCTGAATCCGAGCCAGAACAGAGCTCCGAGTGCGGATGAAGTTGCGAGCAACGGGCAAACACATCCGAGAACAGCTTGAGTTATTTTATGCATAGACCACTATAAATAGTTGCATGTTAAACTCTTCAATATTGATCGCAAGCTGTAAGTGGTCTTGATATGTTTTTCACGTTGCGCGGGCAGGATGGTACTTGATTACTACATTTGGCGAGCGATGAACTTCATTTTCAAAGTTCAAAAAGTGTAGAGCGGCTGGTGAAAGCCCTGTTTCATTTTCATTCGCGATAGACCGTTGACCGGTGTTTTTAGATTTTCATTCCGTATCGATATGTTTACAGTGAGCGGTTGCATACAGTTTTTCATTCTTTTTTCTCCGATCTGTAGTAAGCGGTCGTCAACGCTGCGACATTTCCCTAGCTCAATGCATAGTGAGCAGTACGTCTTTTGCGTTTCAACACATTTTGGTTCAGCATGCATGATTAACAATAAATATAATGAGAAAACAATACCTGTCCCATCTTAGAACTGCTGTAGTATACTGTTATTATAGAAAATATGCTCATGATCGAAAAGCCGACGGCGAGATAAGGGAAGATTGTGAGACCTGTAAGATGGAAAAATTATTTGTGAAAATATAGAGTTAGAAACGTACCAGTTCGTACGATTTCATCAGCTGTGTAGGTTAATGACATGGCATAGATGTTCAGATAATCAGATACATATTCCCTAGAAATATTCTCAATTGAATTCAACTACTTCTCAGTTTAATACTTATGGAAATAATGCGATATTTTTCTTTCATATTGTGCGACATCGTCCCTTGACCATCCCTGGGCAGGGTTGGCACGGAACTGCATCATGATGAGTTTGAGATAGCTGATGGCGTGTGTAGTTTCATTCGATTGTACTCCGAAGAAACTTGGGCTCAAATCAAGCTCTTTTCCTAATACTTGCATTGTTGGAAAAGTCAAAGTGATCCTTTCTTCTGTGAGACTATTGTTGGAAAATTGATGCATGGCTAGACCATTCTGAATATTTTAGTTTTAAGTATCTGTCATTGGTTTTTGTTCGTACATAGAATTGTCTAACAGGCTCATTGAGTTGACAGAAATCACTACACAGTTCTTCAAATGTATGACCATCATGAGTTATATTGGCTGCTATGTAATCCAGTATTCGTATCGATTCCTCTAACTCATTCAATCGAGACATTGACCCTCCATCTTTTGCAGTGATGAACAGGAAAACAGCAATGGGATCTCCTTTCGCAGCAAAGTAATTGTTGTAAGCTGCGATTTCATCTCGAGATCGGGCCCCGAACGGAGTGTATCCTTGAAAAGAACGATTCATAACCGTATTTTGTGGAATTTCAGAAATTTTTGAGAGATGTGAAAAATGCCAAGGCATTTTAATGAAATTATCATAGGCAGCGTGTAAAATTTTGAAGAAAGATGAACTGGATTTCTTCAGAAGATTCTTTCATAAAATAGGTACATTTGGTATGCTTGATGAGTGAAATAGTCAGATGAATCTGTAGCTCTCGCTTGCTTTCTAATTGACGAATAGCAAGACAGAACAACAAAAAGATCGAATAATGTAGAGATGGAAAAGTAGATTGATTGTTTGGAAAAAAAGGTGATGATCGGTGAGTTTATGTTACCAGTGTTTGCAGAAGGAAATGATAACTTTTTGTAAAGTACGACAAAGGGCATCATGTGAGATGATGGAAGTACGAGAGAAAGCTGGGATAAAAAAAATAAAATAAAAAGAAATGCTGAATGTGGTTTTGTTACATAAAGCCGCAATATAGTGTCTCGATACAAACCTGTTTTGATGTCGTCTTCTTGCTTTGTGAAGGCTATTTTGACAGAACATAGAATGGTAAAAGCAAGGCTGACCTGCAATGAAAAAAGATTTGATTTGAATGGAAAATAATAAATAACAAGAAAAGATTATTTCTTTCAAAGATTAGAGAATTATCTACGAATAATCATAGTTTCACTATGCTATTTTGAAAGAAAGAAAAAGTGGTTTCAACTATTGCCTTTCAAATTGCCGAACTACAATGTATTCAAGAGAAGCTGAATCAAAACAACAAGACTTTCAGGTTGTTGAGTTGAGCTTGTGTTCTCTCGGCTGATTAACGTGAACGTCTCGATAAGGTGATGGGAGTAATAGTCTGTTCCTTGCATTTGTAGTCTTGATCAATCAGGTATTTTAACTTTTTTTATTTATAAAAACTTTTTGGTTTTTCTTTCGCCTAATTCAATCAACACCGTACATGTTCCTGATTAGTAAGTTTCACAAGAAACGGAATTATCAAATATGTTGCTAGAAGAGATCATTCAATGGATTATTAACTGAAAATTTGCTGTAAAACTCATTTTATACTCATTCACTTAATAAGATTATGATCAACTATGATGGGTTATGACTGTTAGGTTGTTATCTTAAAACATTATATTTCCGGAGAAAGAGTGTCAGAGAATTCGGAACATCAACACACACATTATGGCAACAACGTGTTGCGTGGGCAAACTTGCCTTTTTATAAGTTTTTCTCTTCTGTTAAGTACAAAATATCAGAAACGAAGAGATGAAAGATGACACATTCTATCCATAAAAAATAAAATTGAACGTGTACGAAACAGGTCACTCGTACAGAAAGAGAATGGAGCAAATTGCCCGTTTTTATTTAAAAAAAAATGTTCACAGATTTTGATAGAGACCAGATTGTATTTGATATCATTCGAAGTAGAAAAAGTAAGATATGATCGGGTCTGGTCATTCTTCCGGTCGCCTTGAGTTATAGGCGAATGAAGAAAATTAAGAGAAGAATGATGGGAAAAAGGAGGATAAGAGGAACACATGAAATATACGGTTCACGCGAGGGAAGTTGGGTAGAAACCAGGGAAACCTACTACCGGCTTTTACGACTACAACCCTTTGGTTTGATATGATTTTATACGATGTAGAAATGATGGGAAATTAAGTAGTTTTGAGCTGTTTCTCCGAACGAAGAAGTTTTCGTACATCTCGTGTACCAGCTACCGCAATCTGAGCTTTCATGGCAGATTATATAATGGAAGATGTCTCCGAGTAATTTCTAACCTTTTGCAGTCAGTTGAAAGCATTTCTTTTGCGCTTTTTTATGACTCAAGCTTAGAATGCCTAAAGTAAAGCCGTTAAAGATTCTTTTTACGTCATCGGAACAACCTTGAACTTGATTGGACAGGAAAGGGAAAAACTTCGTTTCTGATTCAAACGATATTGATATGAAGGCGAGAAATGGTTATAAGACACCTTGGTTTCCAAATTGAATCAAAATTAAAAAAGCCTTTTCTGTCTTAGAACCCCTGGTATGACAGATGATATAAGTAGATTGTAATAAAGAACGCGAGATCATTGAAAGTAATCTCGATCTGGCTGCGATGCTTTTTTTCTTCACGGATCTCATTGCTCGACCAAATTGTCCATAATTATCTCATTCGATTAATATTATCAACCTTTTATAACATTCGAACATTAATTTTTGATGGATTGACACTGACGACCAAAAAACGTCATTTCCATACGATTTTTTCGTTAAAAGACAAAAATTCGAAAAGGAATATGTCCAACATAGATCTTACTTCAGCTCTTGATCAGCCACACCTATGATGTAACACAGTTTCGTGTTTCATGATTGGTTACACAGGTGTTGATATAAGAAGAGATATATGTTCGTATACTTATAAGGAAAGAGAGAAACTAAGAAAGAGAGTGAGAGAAAGATTGTGATACCTAGGAAGAAATTAAAAAAGTTGGCGACTTCCATAAAATTGAAAACACAGGTCGAACAGTGAAATAAGACCCAAATTCATTCTTCTTCAACTTTACTATCACTTCCTTCTTAGTACTCTCTCACTTGTTCTGATTCGTTAAGTATAGGAAATCTCCCTTACCCAGACATTATTAGAAAAAGAAGCATTAATAGCTGATAATCCTGAGCGAAGTAAGAAGAAAAATCGGATAAGATCATAAAATATTTGTCTTTTTCTTTTGAAACAGAAAGTGGATTATCCTCGTTGGGAAGGCGAACTTCATTCGAATGTTCGGTTGGGAAAGTTGCAGCTCAAGTTGAGAGAGAAATCGGAGAAAAGATTACAAGAGGGAGAGAGATATAGAGAAAGTTCCTTCTTCCTAAATATCTATAAGATAACCCCTATTCTTTGCAAGATTTCGAAGAGAAGATGAAGTAAAGGAAAAAGAGACGGAGAAGCAAAAAAAGGGAAAAGTAGAAGGGAAAAGCTGGTTATGACGCGAATAAAGAGGACAGCGTTAGAGATGAGGCTTTTACCGCTTGAATATGGGGAATGGCAAGAGAAATAAAGTGTAAACTAAATAGAGAATTATCATTGATATTTTTCATGGAATGAAGGATGCTTTGCCTTATTTGTAAATGATAGAAGGACACTCTGAATGCTAAATGTCTGTCTGGTTCAATGACGTTTTTGAGCTTCTTCGGACAATCATACAAAAACGAAGCCGTTTGTCATTAATCACACATAATATTTCAAAACACTTTTATGCATTTTCTCTCAGTGGCAGGTGGGAGGAATGATTGTGGCAACTTAAAGTTCGGCAAACTCCTGGGTAGCCGGTACAGAAATACGGCCTTGTAAGTCACGCTAACCAACATAGAATCTTTTAAAAGCGAATAGACAAATAAGAATATCATTGTATAAAGCTGGAAATAAAGTTTTCTTGCAGTGCAAGCGCTATTTTTGTCAAAAAAAAAGAAGAATAAACAAGGCAATTGAAGAACATTTCCGTTGATACTTGACCAGGATGTAGGAATAAATAAAATCAAAAATAAAATGGAGGGAACACGTAGATGGAACACTTAAGATGAAAATGAAAGGCTTTGGAGTCATGAAAATACAGATCTGACCTATTGTTCCATTAAATTTCTTTTTTTTCTCACAGATCAACGTGTTCAAAGTTAAAAACCGTCACTTACCCATAGTACGAGATGATCATGGTCAGCTACGAAATATCCGAGAAGTCGAAAGAATTTGTTGAGTAGACGAACAAAGAATGGAGGTGGCACCGTCGTCATATCTTCAGAATTCTAACGTTGTCCGCCTCAGAAGGCGTACGCTTAGACAGAGATTCGAAATTTGGAAACGAATTGGGGCGGAGTTTGTGACGTTTTGTGTGTTGTGGTGTGGTGGTAGTGTCTAAGAAATGGTAAGGCGATGGTTGAGAGATGATGGGAACAGTGGGATAATGACGACAACAGGAAACGGAGACAAGAAAAAATGGATGGAAAAAAGAGAAAGAAGAGAGAGAGAATGCAACGAGAATTGCAAGAAACTGAAGATAGCGAAAGAGTAAGAGATAGGTGTAGGAAGAAGAAGTAGAGAGAGGGAGAAAGGCAGAGAGAAAAAAAGAAAATGAGAGAAGGAATGACAGATAAAGAGAGTTGATAGAAGCAGAGAGAACTGATTGAAAAATGGAAGTATGGTTCGAGAAAGATGAAAAAAGCTGCCTTGAAGTGGTGGGGAATACTCCCCTAGGGCATATGACTTTTCTTTTAACACAAAGCTTCACAGCTCATGTGATATTTCACAATGAACCTTCATGAACCATGTTTGATTACTGTTGTCACTGATTTCTATGATCTGAATATGACACGAACAAGAATGAAGCTTCTGATAGTGTAATTCTTCATAAATGTAAAAACCCTTCCCCTTCTCACCTTTTTAGTGTCAGTTTCACACATACCTTCCATTATGGTTTGTTGAACTCTTTGAAGAAGTAAGCATCTACGACCAATGATACATTGGAGAAACATTCTCATACTGGTATCAACCATCATTTATCTTCAGAAAAACCCTTCAAAAACGCCATGCCAAAGAAACATTTAAAGAACATTTACTTTTTTGGAGGAAAAAGATGTTCATAGCTTTTCCATGCGCCTTTTCTTGTATTTTGGACGTTGAACTGGCTACATGGCTTAAATGAAACAACTTTCTCTCTCTCGTTTTTGTCTGCAAAGTCATTGCACTTTCGCGTGTTGTTCACGTAAATTTCCTGAAGGTTGAATGCATACAAAGAAGTCTATTTTAGTGTGAATGCTTTGAATGAAACCTTTTATGTACTGTATTTTCTCGAAGACAATTCACATAAATCTTCAGTAGGAATTCGGTATGTTTCACAAATGGTTCACGGATGATAATGCTATGGAATGATAATTTCCAAGTGCAGATGTACGCACCGAAGATCATAGGAATCAACACTCTCGTCAAGTTCATAAAAGATGTTCTTGAAAGAAGAACACAGAATAAACAATTGAATCAGTGAAAACACTTTCTTCCTTTTCACTCGGTAATATCATATGCATACCGGGGACGCATACAATGAGGATCAGTGCGGAAAAAGATTAAAATAGAAAAAAGGATATATATAGGCCATGCCCATTGACTTGTAAGTGCCTGTAAGTCTTCCTAGTCCTCCTTTTCTTCCTCAATCTATTGCTATGCTATGTCCTTTCCACTCACCTTATTCTCACTCATTTTAAGCGACCCAGTAGCATTCTGTTGACCCTCTAATACTATCATTTTCAAACCTCGAGGCCCTCTACTTCATCCTCTTCTCAGTTCAAACATATTCTCCATACTGGCATGACATATCACGCGAATGCTCAATTCCATAAGGTATCTTCCATTAATTTTTTCATAACTTAAAAAAAGGTTTTTCTCATTTTTCCTAGTGAATTGTTGTCTAAAATGTGTTCTTCAAGGAGAAATGGCAGTAGCCTTGCCCCTAATCCCTTGTTTTGTTTTTATTAAAGAAACAGTTCTATGAAACCTATTTCACTTAATAAACTCCAGGCTGACGAAGAGCTTGTATTTCGTTATTCTATGAAACATGTCGGAGGCTTACAACTGATACTCTCTTTATTGCTCATATTAGTTTCATTCTATAATATCACTTTACCTTTCTCAGTCATTGACGACAACTTTATGAATAGAACATCATTTATCGTAGAAAACTACAAGGTATAGCTTTTCGTGATCGAGCTAAAGCTTAAGACAAGGTATAAATAGGTATATCCTAACGGCACTCGATACGTTTGGTTACCTGATGAAGAGACTGGAGAAGAAAAGCTGTTGCTCTTAGAACAATGGGTAGAACATTACAAGGTTGGAAAGTTCATGTATGCGTTTGGAGGAAATTACAATAACTATTGCTGGGTAAGATTGATATTTACGTGTCTTATAATTATTGTTCCAATTAAGCCTCGAGAAATTCCAGAAGAAGATTGGGTGAAGTCTTTACTTCGTAGTTGCCAATTGAAAGCAATGGTTCAGGTAGTATCGTCAATGATTCAACATGCTTTGAGAGACTTTTTTAGGTGCCATTCAGAGTTCTAACTCTTTTGACCATTGCTATCCGAATATTTGAAGTTATTCTTATTGGCAGCAACAAATCTCTCTCTAGATTCCCTGCTATTCTATTCTCTGTGTTTGTTTTCAACGAAATTATCCATAACATAGTCAAGTTTGAGACGGTCAACTTTCTCATTTCCCCTGATGACAATTGTATTTCGAGTTGCATTTTACGAATCGGATTGTTTATTTTCAGATTTATATGTTTTCATACCCGTTTTGCAACTTTTACATTTCACTTTTGTGGTCAAAATGGTTGTTTCCAGTTTCTACGCTGTAGGTTGCTTATCTAAAGCACTTCGAAAGCTTTCCCATTGCAGAAATCTGTTGGTTTTATTCTGTTTCGTATATTCTTGGGTCTTCTCTCTCTTCAATGTTACCACGGAATTATGTCTTCGGCGAGAGATTTCTTGGAAAATCCATTTTGTGATGAATACGGTTTACTCCTCGTAAAGCAGGTCGTAACTTTGCTTTTCCAGTGAATCCTGGCTGGGCCCTATCGGAGTTTGGGTTCCTCCTGATCATCATGACTGCTTCAATCGTTGATGTACTGGATTGCAAGAACTATGAGCTAGTGCTAAGGTTTAATGCCCTAATCTCCACACCAAGTTCTGATATTCCGGAGAAGATTGATTACTCCTAATTACTGCTAATTTATCATCAGTAGATATCAAAATGAAAGTATGAAGTTTTTTCTCTTCAATTTTTATCGAAATTCCGAGTGCAGCTAGAATTCTAGCTTTATGGGCTTCCAATTAAACGAGACGATTCATCTTCTGTTTGTTTGAAGTTGACTACGGTTTGAAAAAAAATGAAGAAAAAGTGAGCCACTAAGCGGCCGATAATTGGCTGGATTCTGCTATTGAGAAAAGTAATTGAAACGTTTATCGAGTAAACTTCTGCGAACACTTATCTGACCAATGGGAGGCAAGATTGTGTCGGAATGTTTAATGGAAGGGAGGAGAAGTGAAAAGAGGATGAAGAGAAACTTGTGCATGTTTAACCATTTAAACAGGAAAAGATTGCAAAAACTACGAATGAGGAGGTGGGACGTAGAAGATGCGAGAGAGAAGACAGAAGAAAGGAGGAAAATATCCAATAGTGCATATGAAGATAGGATAAAGAGACATATAAAGAGAGAAAGTGTGTAGAGAATGAACCGAAATGCAAAAGATAGACTGGCGGTTGCTAAGTTGAGAGAGCGATCTCCAATTAAGAGAACCAATTCAATGAGTCAGGCACTAGATTTTGAGGAGAAAATCTTCAAATTCTGATGTCGGAAGGCAGTTGCATCTGTTATAATTTCTTTCTCTTCGTTTTTTTGTTTTTCTCCTTCAATCCAGCGAAAAGTTTGATCTTTCTTTGAGGTTTATGGATGAGAAGGCTAGATCATACTTCTACCTCAAATGGAAACACTTGTCATGTGCATATGCATTGATAACTTTCCTATTAATATCCACAGCTCTCTATAATTCATCTTCACAGCCAGTATTGCCAAATCGTAATTTCACTATTGAAAATCACGATCGACAATGGATTATACAGAATTACAAAGTTTTTTCTCAATGTCTGGCGGTGAACTATCTAATCATGATTGCAGGTCTATCCTAATAACACAAAATATTTTATTGGTACAAAAGCCAATGTGACTCGTGAGATTCAACTGCACAATTGGTTCGATCGAGTCCTCGATGGCCAGACAATTTATTCTTTTGGAGGAAATTTTCATAACTTCTGTTGGGTAATTTTTATTTGCGTAACCTATTTTCTCTAATTCTTATTGTTTCATCCAGAACAGAGATAAGATTCCTTTGAATGAAAATACTCCTTCGTTATTCAATTCTTCACAGCTAAAAGCTTCTGTACAGGTTTTCAATTTTTTTCCTTTGACATCTTTTATAATAACATTCTGTTCAGATTCCATTGCGGACAGCTGTTCTCATAGGTTTTTGTATCAGAATCATACAAATTCATTTCATTTTCAAACTTTCATTCAATCATTCGATTAACGTTTTCAGTACTTTTTTACTTGAGATAATAGGAATAACGAACGAGATTATATTGAATGGGTGTATGTTCATAACCTCAGCTTTTCTGATTACTCCAGATGCTAACTGTGATTAGTTTTCCATAAATTCTTTTTGTTCTGTTTGCATCCTCAATTCTCAATATCAGCTGTTTCAGATAAGTCGAGTATTCCTCTTGTGCTCAATGTTCTACACTCCTCCTTCGTAGCAAAAATGCTTCTTTCCTCCTTTCTAAAAGTAAGAAATACGTTTTCTTTTCTCCACATATATGGTTACAGGGAATTCACATATTCTCAGTGATACGATTATTCATGACTATTGTCTCCATAATGTGCTGGCAACCAATTGTCCGCAGTATCGAACTATATGTCAACCAGGCGTACTGCGATTCGTACGGTCTGATGTAGTACTTCATGATGATCAACTACAGATTTACTTTCAGTAACAACTTTCCCAGCTGTTTGCCAAATAGCGATGCTTCTAATACTGTATATCACATCAGTGTTAGACAGCCAGGAGTGTAAATCGATTGAACTGAGAATCTTCTTCGAAGCAGATTCAGAGGACTACAGGATAGCTTTTCCTGGATCTACTACTTAATATTACCAAAAAGTTCGAACTTTCATAATTCTATACTGGTTGTTCTTCCGTTCCGAATGTTCAAATTGAGTTTTTCATAGAAATTAGCATAAGTTAGGGGCAAGTGAGAACGGAAGTTCATTTTTCAATTCTAATTCACGCCGAGCGGTTGTTTTCTTTGTGTTCTGATTAGTTTCATTCCGAGAAGGGAACTTCTCTTCAAATCGAGCCTTCTTCAATAAATTGTTTCAACTTCACCTGCATCAATTATTTGTTCGACAAAAAAAAAGAGTTTGGGTAATTTGAAGATAGTGATGTAATGATATAAACTTTGATTTCTTCTGCGAGTCATGCAAATCCCTATCTGGAAAACAATGTGGTCAGCAAGTCACCATCGTCATAATCTACAAACCAGCTTCTTCATTTGGCAAATATCATTCAAAAAATGATCAAATGTACAAGAGAGACGATAAGATAACTTGAATCAATTCTTCGTTGAACTATCAGAAAGAGAAGAACACAAATAGAATTAGGCGATCAAGCTATGTTCGATAAATTGATCTTATAGAAATGGTATACACAACTTTCTTTCTCTCTATCTCTGCTTTTCTCACTATGTTTCATGAGATAATACAAAGGTTGAGAGACCGTGGACAATTGGGTTGTGATAAGATATATAAGGCTGAATATTCATATATAAACCCTTCATGCGATAAACTTGCCAGGTTTCCGCCATTTCATCTAAAATGCGGTCGCTAGCTTTTTTCCTTTTGGCTATTTTAGCTTGTGTAAGCTTCATTCAAGGTATGTTCCATTTTATATTTTTTTTACTACTAATTTCTTATCATTTCCAGCTTATCCATTCCACCACCACCATTATCCTCCTCCACCACATTTCCATCATCATCCTCCACCACATTTCCATCATCATCCTCCACCACATTATCATTACCGTCACTACGACTATCATGATTATCATTACCCTCACTATGGATGATGTTATTCAAAATTACTCAAAAACTCGATGACACAATCTACAAATGATTAAGCACATATCTTTGTTAATATGAATATAAATATTTATTAAGATTGAGATGTTTTACATAATATGAATGACGGCTACAAACTATCCAAACAATCCCAAGCCGTTTCCCATCCCGAATCCATGTCCGTATCCGCCATATCCATATCCAGGATGACCGAATCCTGGATATCCTCCTAAACCACGACCCATTCCGTATCCACCGAGTCTTCCGAGTCGTGCAATGCTTCCTATTCTTCTGATCTGGCCTATTCCTCGTAGCCATCCGAATCGAATCCCACGTCCACCATAGAAAGCTAATCAGATCCGTCAAAATATAATTTTCTTGAATGCAAATACCGTCTACATCTGTAGTTACTAAACACAATATAAGAGTGAAAACAGGTAGGATTTTGTAGTTCATTAGGGAGAAATAGTATGAGACTGTAGATGATCTAATCCTCCAAGGTTAAATAGTATCACAATTGTTTTAAATCAATCAAGCTTTGCGAAAAAAACGTTTTTCTCGGGTTCATTCGGCAAACTGATCAATTACAGCCTGACTTGTACGTCAGTCATGCGCCCATTGTTTAAAACTGAGTTGTTAACATGGTCAGTTGAAACTAGAAACCTACAAAGTAACCCAAACTGTCTCAACTATCTTGAGCACGCTTTTACATGGTTTCGTTTTCTGAGAAGTCCCTTACTTTACTCCATATTTCTATTGAATTCTTCAGATTCTTCACTTTTAAATAATGTTCTCTTGTGGACCCTTTGAGGCGAAGAGATGTCGAACCGGAATGAAAAGTTCGTAATGTTATCATTAGTATAGTACCTAGTCGTGGGAAATCAACGGGATTTGCGATAATGTTCTTTTCCAAATAGTGATGTCATTTTCAACAGTTGACATTGACGAAAACTTAATGTGAACCCAAAATCTCTTCACGTACAGTAATGTGTATTTAGGCGTGTAGATTAAAATATTCCGAATACGTAATTTTGAGTAGGTGCAACAGTGGTTTATTTTACAAAACAAGGCTCGATATAAGCTTCATCTCAAACTGTTGTTTTTGCTTATTTAAAATTTATCAGTTTTCAAATAATCTCGAAAAAAAGTTTATACTAATTCTAATAGACTACTGTGAAATCATGGAAACAAATACTCATCGGGCTAAACATTATAGGGGTTAATTGGGCTACAGGATATGCAGTCCTGCAATATCAATGCTATAAGGCAGATCGCTAGTACCGCTGCACATACTAACACAGGGTTTGTTAAACATTAATTCATGATTTATGTTTCTGTTCAAGAAATTCTGTCTTGTGTGGACCTGCTGTGAAGCTATTACTGCAACAATATGACATCAATCGAGAGCTAGTAAAAGGCAGTGGACCCAAGAGTAATGTGCTTAAAAGGTAATCCAATAGTAGTAAGATAAACCAGTGATATTCAGTGATGTACTCACGTATATCAAACATAAGGGCTTAAAACCAGCACCAATCAAGTTCTCAAATGTCCCAGAAGTTTCTTCAGCTGTTCAGACCGAAAAGAAGGGAAAGGTTTAGTGTTGTTACTGTGTTTTGAAAGTATCAACGTATTTAAGCTTGCTTTTGTTGGTTCCCGAAGAAGTGTTGAGAAGTTTGTAGATATTCCTTTAACAAACATCCGCTCCACGATTGCTAAACGTTTGTCTATGTCCAAGGTGAGTGATTTTCGTTTCTATCCTTCCACCTTCTTACTTTCAGCAAACGATTCCTCATGAATACCAATCTATTGAGGTTAAATCAGACGCCATTCTTGCTTTACGTAAGAAGCTGAAATCTGAGGGTGTAGCACTTTCACTCAATGATTTCATTGTCAAAGCTGCGGGATTAGCTCTTCGAGTAATTTGATGGTGCATGTTTGCAAGTATATTATCATGTTTAAGGCAGTTCCAGAAATTAACGTGCGATGGAATAACAACGATGTGGAATACCTTCCAACTGTAGATATATCTGTAGCCGTTGCTACTCCAACAGGACTGATAACACCCATCGTTACCAATGCTGATGTTTTAGGTGTACGAAACATATCGCACAAAATCAAGGTAGGTTATCATAAGAACGACTTGTTATAATGAGAAACTGAGTTTAGGAATTATCAGCAAGAGCCAAAGAGAACAAACTTCAGCCTCATGAGTTCCAAGGTGGATCTTTCACGTAAGTCCTATTTCGAGCTTATTATTTTGTTGAAATTCCGCATATTATTTGTCTCTTCTTCACTCATTTCTCTATTCATGTATATAAATGTAGAGCAACATTTTGTCCTGTTAGAACCACAATTTCAGTATTTCGAACTTGGGAATGTTTGGAAGTGTAAGTAACTTCACTGCTATAATTAATCCTCCACAAGCTGCTATTTTGACAATCGGTGGAAACCGAACTGTTTTGAATAACGAATTGAACGCCGAGAACAGGTTCGTTTCATAATTTTATTATAAATAATTGAAGAATCTTATTAAGATTCACTGTCACACTTTGCTTCGATGGCAGGGCCATCAACGAACGATCAGCAGCATCCTTTTTGACTCATTTTTCAGCTGCTCTTTCAGATCCCGATGTAATGATTGCTGAGCCATTCAAACCTGAATTAGATTTTGATTTTGCTAAACTTCTCTAAGAATTAGAGTCTCTAGTTGTGTTTGTACGAGGTCGTAATATTTTCTAGGCGTATGTGTACATGTATAGGCCATAGGTTTTGATTTAACTTGATATATTGAAATAATAAATGATTTTTGCAAAAAACCTCTTCTTCTATTTGTCGTGTTATCTCAATTGCTATATTTGATCGTTGAAAACTTCCCTCAAACTGTTCCATAAGCTTTTCGAACTTATTTCATAATCATTTCTTCTTACTATGTATGAGACAAATAGCTTTTGGAATTAGATATATGGCTCATTTGAAATAGTTGAGTCACTCTGATGGAATTCCGAGATAAGAATGCGCTTTGATTGATGGGTGTTCATTGCCAAGCTTCTTTTATATCCATATTTGATTTTGGAATAGCAAAAGTTTTAGCTATGTATTATGAAATGATTAGAATTGAATAGCGAGGTTGTAATGTTTGAAAAGAAATTTGTTTCATCAGATTCTCCGGCTTTCTCATAGCGGGAAACATCAATCCATTGAAGTGTTCGTTTGTTTCAGATGCTACTCAAAACGGCACGGTTTTCGTCTTTTTTTCAAAGTCAATTATACCATCTGTCGAAAAGAAACAAACATTTTTTGGCTGATGTTCCTTTGAAGAGAAGAGGAGTGGATGGTCATTTATCTTCATCTGACGTGGAAGGAAAAGTATGCTCAAGAAACTACTTCATAAATATGAGTGTTATTTTAAGCTTCTTTTGCTTTATTTTTCCGCTGGTTGGTGTGGTTCCTGCAAACTGTTGACACCGAAGTTGAAGGTCCGGAAAAAAAAGGAACTGACTATATGACATTGAATCTAGAAGTTTCATGAGGGTTTGGGAGAAGAAGGAAAGAATTTGGAAGTAGTTTGGATTTCGAGAGATCGCGAAGCTGATCATCAGTTAGAGTATTATGAGAAAGCAATGCCAGCATGGGCATATATACCATTCGGAGATCCGAATATCAAGTTGACCGTATATTGTGAACTAAATAATTTCAACATTTAGAAACTTCTTGGAAAAGTATGAAGTCAAAACTATCCCCGCTCTGAAATTGGTTGACAGTGAAGGAAACGTTGTTAGTGACAGAGTCAGATCTGATGTTGAGGTGAGTATTATTCAATAAGCCATCTTCGAAAGTCTAACCCTTTAAAGGCATGCGTCAAAGAAAATCCTCTGAAATGCTTCAATAACTGGAAGTCTTTGTGAATACTATAGTTTGGAAGCTGCTATGTAAATCTTATTTATCCTAGATTATACAAAGTAAATGTTCGAGTACTTGGAATTTCCGTGAATTCAAAATTAGCATGCATGCACTCATCAGTGCCACGTTCAATTCTATCATTTCTATTATATGTGCTGCGAGAGAACGGTTGCTTTTGTTGATAAACCAATGGTTAGAAACTTTTTTATTATCAAATATGCACAAATACTTCAATAATCATCGATAGCTTTAAAAAAAACTTGTTATAATCAACGATTATCTCCGCGGACTAGCCGAAAATATTTTTTTTGTCGAAAAATACTAATTTTGACCCGTATTTTAGTTTCCGGCTACATCCGCGGTTGTCATCCACTGAGTAGCGTTCACAACTATTTCTTATGACTTTCTAGTTATTCTACATAATTATCAATACAATAATCATATAATGTAGCATAATTATCATCATCGTCGGAACAATTGGAAGATGTCCGAAGCAAAGTTCGTTTTCCCCCGCCTGACGACGAATTTGAAGATGAGCATTCATTAATCAAAGCAGCACGAGAACCAACTGAAACTGATTGAGAATTAACTAACTAAATGTGATTGGAGTTTATACCATTTCTATTGACCGAGTAACCACTATATCCACTTTTTTCTGAGCGGAGAGTCATAGATGGATGCATTGGAGATGGTGAGCAAGTACTAGCCAAGGTGAAAAACTGCGATCCATGAGGCAACTGCAAATTGCTTTGGGTGAGAAAAAGCTGAGATTAATATACCTTATGCATGTCATCTATTAAACCCCCCTTCTGATCTAACAAGACTCTTCGTACGTGAGCTGAAACAGAATTAATTAAAACACTTTCTTCTTGTAATAGCCCGAACGATTTTCCCATAAAACATTAAATTTCGTATCGCTCATCTAATAAATTTTGAAAGAGCTTCCCCTTGAGAATACCAAGGATGGTTAAGTCATTCGTCATGTCTTTGTCTTTCGATTGACATAAGTGAAAGAGGCTAAGAAAACTATTCTACTGATTTACATAAGATTACATGCCTTTAAAGCTAATTAATTCTTCTCTTCACTATTAATCACTCGAAAGCAGGAAAGGTTTTGGTTTTTAAAATAAAAATGACTGCTCACCTCCACCTTCAGCATAATAAATGTTGTTGGTATTGCTTTTGTTCAGTTTTCTACCACGATTCCTCTTGCAAACAAGTGCACTACATAAGGCCATTATAACAAACAGTAAAATCGCAACACATGTTATGCCACCATACAAGGCAATGTCAGATGTTGAAGTCATTGGTTGACAATATCTGTAAGCAATCTGTCTAAAACAGTTTCAACTGAAATAGTTCACCCTTCACTACAAGGCTGAGTGTCCAGATCACGTCCAAGGCAAGAAGAACCACCGTTCAGAGGACTTGGAACAGTACAAGTTCGAGAACGGAAACGATGGCATGTTGGGGTACAAGCTGACCACTCTGACCATTTAGACCATCCACCGTTTACGCGACAGGGAATTTCGCATTGACGTAAATCTTCATCATTTCCACTGCAGTAAGCACCTCCATTGAGAGGAGGAGGGTTATTACAGGTTCTTGTACGTCGTAAATGAGGAATAGCTTCCTGAAACGCTTAGTTGTTTATCTTCTTCCAACATCTTAAGTTACCGCTGAGGGCGAAGCTGTCAATTGGTATCTCAACAGTTCACAATCCACTTGGCAATGTCCAGCGTATGAGGACCATTCAGACCATCCGCCATTAACTGGAATGATTAAATATTAATCCCTTTGTAAAAAAAAGAATCCGAAACTGATATTATCTAAGAGGTTTTCATATTAATGTTTCTTTCATCAAAACAACCGTGAGCAGACAGTTTTGGGGAGCAGAAAGAACTTTACGTAACTAAGTCATATCCATAAAATGCTTTTTGTAATAGAATCGCCGCAAAAAACAGAGTGTCCGACAATTGCAGAAAGTTACATAATAACAACTCGCTACCGTCTGCTTTTCATCCTTCCGAAATTACTTTCAATAATGACTAGCAGGATCATAAAAAACAGTATTACTACCAATTACATTATGGATAGTACACATGGAAGTTCGTGCTTCCATTTTTCTCCGTTCAGATGTAATACAAGTTAATATTGAACTGTTGTCAACATTTTGTAACCTGTCCATATGGGTAATACAAATAAGGAAAAGGATTCTAATAGACAGATTGAATGACCCATTTCCCTTTCCTCATAATATTACTAAAACTGTCTTCTTCTTATATTCAATGTATCACTTATTACCTCTTGCTATAGAGAGAAAAGGTAAATACATCGAAATTTCAATACTCGATATTGTTGAAATAAGAAGAGCTACCTTTTAAACTAATATTTAGAATGTAAGAACATACCGAATACATGCAAAGTGGCTGCATCTGTCATTCGCTTATGAGCGATATTGCTTGCCTCACACGTGTAATTTCCAGAATCTGATAGACGAACTGAGGAAAATATAAGACTACCATCACTCCCATATATAACATGGCTATCAGTGAATCGTTCGAGAACTTGACCATCTTTGAACCATACAATCTGAATTTAAATTGTTATTTTTATTATTCCCAGAGTATATGATTCTTCAAATTTAACTTGGCTACAGATTAAGCCGATGCTATCTCAACTCAAATCTCTCCAACATACACATTAATGGATAGCTGCAGCTCAAGCTAAGCAAGATGAATTGTCAGATAAGCCGAACGAATGACGGAGAATTGTGACAGAAACATGGACTTTCGTTGTAACTTGTACATCAGAAGTTATAGAAAAGAATTACCTGAGCTTTTGGTTCACTTTCTGGAGCTCCACAAAACAATTGAGCAGAGGACCCTTCAGCGACACGCTCACTTAGAGGTGTTTGAGTGAAATGCTTTCGCATAACTGAAATAGATTTTTCATGATAGTAATACTTTATATGAAGTGATATTTTCAATTTTTCCCCCTCCCCAAGAAATTGATGATTGTTACGGTAAAGGCTTTATTCAGCTTTCATCTAACGACTGGAAGCAGACGCATTCGCTGCATACTTGAGAGCATCAATGCCCTAATCATCGGTCCTCGAATGGTCCCGAATCAATTTGCAAGATGCTTCGCTATTAGATGAAGCTATGGTCTGATGTCAAACAATTGCATAACTTAAAGCTTATTCCTCCCTTCGTAACCGACAAATGAGTCACAACAAGTACGTCCGTTCGTAGTTGAATTCTTTTAAATCTTATTTAAACTATAAAGTCGACTTAAACGGCGACCATTTCTATGAGTTCAGGCTGTCGTCTGGCGACCTTTTAATCCCATAATTGCTCATCATTGTCTTCCAACTGTCTGAGGAAGGTACCGCAAGTTGCAGTAGGCTTTGATGTTCACCGAAGGTGTAAAGAAAGAATAAGATTAGTTGATTGTTAAAAGACACTCAAGATGAGTAGAAGTGTGACCTTAAAATAACAACTGACCACCTTAGGCGGAAAACTTTAGAAAGAAAGAGATCATTAAATTGTCTTTAAAGATGATTCATAACGAAAGGATTAAGCTTCATAATCTGAGGCGTTAAAAATGCAACAAAGGCCAAACAGCTGTGTTAATAAGAATAGTAGCCTACTAACATTAAATACTTGAAATAACATCTCTCATTACATGTCTTCGAGAAATCATTTTTTCTAGTCGTACGAGGATTGGTTTGGAAAGCATTTCGATCAACAGCTTGACAGCCTCAATCCCCATTACCCACCATCCTTCATTGAATATATTCATAAACCCAGAGATTGATAATCCGGGAAAAAAATGGAATATAAACAAAAAAGAGCGCAGTGTCCCAATTTGACCCAAGCCATTCATAACAATCTAATATCCAGATGGTTTTTCCTAGTTTGTTAGTACAAATGACTCTCAACTATAGATATAATCTGTAACTAAGTAAAAGTACTAATCAGATGATAAGACAATGGGAAAGTAAAGTTATGGAGTTGATTGGTAAAACCTATAGAGATTGGAAAGATGATTATTGTATATACACCGCATATTTTCCCTCTTTATGCATATTATTCTTTCCCTCTCTATCCAAATATATCTCATGTATGGTCGCTTTACATGTCGGCAACCTCTAAGTGATTATCCGTACAAACGACGAATATTTTTTCAAACTATTAGCAACAACTAGTTTACATTGAAATATTATACCTGTACAGGTCATTTCATGTACCGAACAAACTAATAGTTTTTTTTTCTTAGAGAACAAATAGTTTCTGACCAACATTTGAGAAATCGAATGAAAGCATGACTGCTACAAGAAAATGTACTTCATTTGAGCATGAACAGAGACAATGGTCAATTAAGCTCAGACTTCAATAAGCTTTCATAGATCGGTAATTAGGGGATATTTATATTTCATTGCATATCGATAAGCAGGAAGAGAGAAGGAGAGAAAGATAAATGATTTTTTTCCACTCGTCGAAAGTTTTCCAACAGACGGATAGTGTGCATCATCTCATTTTGGATAAAAATAAACAAAAGGCAGCAGCTGTTACGTAAGAATATTCATCTTTCAAGCAACCTAATGCGAATATACTTGACTAATGCAGATGGTTCAGTCCATACCAAATATACTTCACATGTTCTCGTTTTTCTTCTACTTTTCCCCTTCATCAGAACTGTTTGATCAGGAAAAAGCCTTCACGTGCTTTTTTCTCTTGTTCGAGTCAATTGCCATCTATGAATCTCTTATAAGATAAATCAACAGTAAGATTGACATTTCGACAGACAACAGCAATAGAGAGAAAACTGTCTGTGACTGTGTCATCCTGCACATCCAACATCTGCTGACAAACTGTGAATATATGGTGTTGCATAAAAATTAAAATTATGAATTCTATTAATGGTCATCTTCTATTCAAAATTGAAAAGAAACAAATCATTTCTTTCTCCCTACAACACCAGAAATCGATCCAGTCATCATTGTTAGCTCAGATCCGAGTAAGGAGCAAATATGCCTTTTATCTTAATGATGAGGACTTCTACATCGTCACATACTTCTCTCATTTTGTTATTAAAAATGACCTCTTTTAGACAAGTCAATGCTTGATTTGGGATACCGTCTGTCAATCAAAAGAGGATCAACTGCCAAACTAAATGATTATAATTGGCTTTAAAAGAATAGATGAGATGTCTATAGACAGAAGTTCTCCAACTGTTTCTTTCGAACCAACAAATGAATACACCCCCAGTTATGAAACTTCAAAAGATGATTGTCGTTTTATCTGTTAAAATTAGAAACGAGGATTTTACCCTTCTCCTTCGAGGGCAATTAATTCATATAGACGTAATCTCTATCAAAATCCAAACAGACATAAAGGCAACAAATCTATATGATATGGTTAAGAGAGTCAATGAGATAGAGATGAATATCCTCTACGTTCACTTATTGTCCTTGGCCCATGTTATGTAAATTCAAGAGACATAAGATAGCCATGCTATATTGGGATAGATGAAGGAAAGATAACATATAAAGTTTTATATGAATTGAAAGCCATTCGAAACTATCCCACAATTAATACTCCAATCCCGATTGAAAACCAGAAAATGATTTTGATAGAAAGGAAAATACACGTTCCGTCGGAACATATAGAAGAAGGCTTCAATTAACAACATCATCAAAATACGCCTCGTGTTCGAATCTGATTTTGGAGATGAATGCGAACGAAAAATAGAAGTTCGAGGAGAAAAACAACTTATCATAACACCTATTCATAAAATAAATCATGCGAATGATGTTAGCTATGGATGTTATTACAATGATTTTATCTTTTATAGGTTAAGAATAACTGTCATTATGAACAATATGTGAAAAGATAGATTCTATTCAGGTTGTAAATCTTTTTGAGGTGGCAAGACAGCTAAGATGGTTCAACGGAGGTATTCCATTAATCAATGAGGTCACAGAGCTATCGCTTCCTTTCTTCTTTTCTCACAAAAGAAAGTCAAATGAATGATTATTTTCAAAGGATGCATCTGAACTTGTTGATATTAAACATCATCTATTTCCAACAAAACAATATAGATGTATTGAAAGATTGAACTTATCAACAGGAAGCTTGAAACTATAAAAAGGCAAACAGGATGGGAAGAAGATACTTAACGTACCCTGATTCTAACTCAAGACCCACATTTGAATCATTACGATTTTACAGATCTTGTAATGGTCAAAACCATTAAACATGAAACGATATAGACCGTAGAAGAGGAGGAAATAGAGGAAGAAGATGTAGAAAAAAACGATGAAGAAAGACACTTAATTCTCACAAGTCAGTTGTATTTCAACTACAACTGCTTTAACTTAAGTCAAATGCTGTAATATATATGTACAGTAGGTAACACTATAATACTGACCCAACTGGCACATAAAGGTGTGTGATTTATCACCTGATGTCTACATTTTATAAAGGCTTTAAAGATATAAAACATAGAAGTAAAAAAAAACTTACAAGCTACTCGTATTTCAGCGTTGTCTGATCGAACAACATGGTCATCAGTTGTCCCGGAAGCATAACATTGACATTTCATTTCATTCACAATTTCAACCTTCAAACAGTTAGTTGTAAAGTTATAGGAAACGGTTTGATAATCTGTGAACCTCTTGTCGATTGATTTCAATGGTACTTTCCATATATGGTAATTGACTGGATGGATCTGTGCCCAAAACCGATTCATAGCGCGATTCATCCAACTGCAAATATCAAATAACCTTTTCAATATAATTTAAAACAATTTGAATTAACATAACAAATGTATTTTTCGATATAATTCACACACAGTATCTTATGCCTTCAATATATTCTTATTGAGACCACATGTTCAATTTCCTTTGCAACTCTACACGCAGCATCCTTCAGTAAACACACACACACACAGACACATACACAACCTAACATCTTGTTCCCACCATTAAGTCACATATATTTGTGACCATTTTAAAGCTTAGATAATAAGCTTGATCACATAAGAATATCTCATGCAATTCGTCTCAAATAGCACTCAGCTGACCAGGCAATTAAATGAACAAGAATGAAGGAGATGAATTCATAAAAAATGCTCAGGAGATTTTTTTTGTTGGCTTCTGCTAAAATTCATGAATATTTTTCATTTTTTCTCTTTTCAACAAATATCTTCAGCTTTCTGACGAGGAATGTTCAAAAATACCTCTGTCAGCTATCAAATGCGAATCGGAATCAAAAAGAATGTGCTGGTCTGAAGCCCTAAGGGATTAAATGGCTCAACGAACGAAGTTTCAGTTTCTTTCGTTAGTCAACAATCTTTATAATATTCGTTTCTATCAACATGAAAGATAACCGAAAAATAATAAAATGTTGGATAGGTGAAAAATGAAAGAATACGCGCAAATGGATATGTTACCGATGATACAGTTGTTCAAATAGAACCACCATCATGCACCTGTTGAATGCCAAAAGGGTTATAGTAATATTATCTAAGAGCCCTTTTAGTTACAAAAATATATGTTCAACAGTCTCATAGATAGATTAAACAGATTTTAAACTAAAAACTCACAATCTTCAAACTTTGGGCCAAGACGATCGAAATCAAGAACTAGGAAATTGATTGAGATTTTACGAAATACAACCGCTCACAACCGTTTTGCTTGGAGAAATGATTCGAAGCGGTGTGCGTGGTTTTTCAAATTTTACACGTAATTTCTGCGTATGCTAATGAGAGCGTTATGATGAAAACAAACAGTGGCTGTGCCATTTCGAACAGTTCAAATACTTTTCAAACATATTGCTTTCGAGAAAGGACCTTGAACAAATTTCCTTTGACAATTATGCACAATTGGATTCGGGTGAAGATGTCCATTTAACAAATCAAAAGATGACTTCGGGCCAGCTGAGAATGTTCAAATTCGGCAAACTTCATAAAGTTGTAAGTGTTCAAAACTCCCAACTTGATAGAGAAGTTTCCTATTTTCAAACTTTTCAAAACAAAATTCAAAAGGAAAAGCAGATAAGCGTGGGAATGTAAAAGATAAGAGTAACTTCAAACAGAACCAATATGCTAATTATTCTTATGAGTTTAAGAAGCGTGGAAAAATAAGAAAATAGTATGAATATAGAGGAGAATAAGACAAACATATGATAATTGATAGTAATTAACAAGTGGCACGCGTATACCGGCTATTAAAATAGAACTTAAAACATACCCATCTGTTATTACATTTGAAACGAATCTTCCTCGCATTTAAAGCTTTACACGATAAGTGATATGGACGTGATTTGATGACAAATCCAGATTGAGGTTGTTCCAATAAGACGACCTCTTCCATAACTGAAACAAACACGTTTTGAAATAGGACAAAACAGTTAAGTAGATTCCATTTGTGAGGTTTTTCAAATTTGTACGGTAAAAGAAAAAGTTAAATGATATTTAAGTATTACCTGCATTCACAATGCTAACTGAGGGATATACTAGCCATATGATAAGGAATGAGCTAATGGTTGATGAACTAACCATTGGATGGTAAAAAAACAAGCAACAATTAAGAATAAAGCTATGATATAAAATAATCTTCTTGTGTCATAGAATAGCAATGCGTTCCACAATACTATTGAGTGACCGCAGATGACCACCATAAGGGGCGGGGCATCAAAACTCCCAGAAGAGATAGAAAGGCGGAGAGCCCGCCACGCCCCATTTCCCGAAAATCAACTGTCCTTTAACTGCATTACAGAGTTTTGTAACTAAGAACTTTCCGATTTTTCAAATAATGAAAAAAAAAGAAAAGGGGAAGAAACAAGTTGCAACGTTGATCTCAAACCATAGACAACGTGAGAACGTCGGAATCATTTGGATATGTCTCGCTTCTCATCATTTGCAAATGTTTTACAGGGGAGGGTTGTAAACGATGGTCAATATGTAAAGAAGAGTAGCGGAAGAATATGATGTTAATTATGCATTTTATAGTTAACATATTGAATAATATGAGGTAAAACATTTACATTCCCAATGGAAAAAAACGTTGGAAAAGAAATAGGTAACTATACGGAAGTCTTTGAACTCAATTCGTAGCTTACCTATTCTGAGGATCTACAAAAGCACCTTAACGACAATTACATAGATGTTTAATTACAAAAGCCAGATGTCATCATGTTTAAAGGAACGACAGTCTTTCCTGTAAGGTCACCGCCAAACGCCTATTAAGGGAAGCTATTAAGGTTTTATTCTTATTAATCTCTCTCCATTTTTTTGAAACAAAAAATGAGAGATGATTGAACACATTGCAAAGTCATATGCAGTCAATCACCATACTTTTGTGTTTTTCCCCGTTGCCACAAAAAACGAGAGTAACAAGCGGATGTTAGAAAAACGGTAGAAGTGCAACAAAAAAATTCGAAAGATGGAAGAAGGATTTAACGAAGAAGGAAAGGGAAAAAAGAAAATTTAGAGATTTGAAGAAATGGAATTCAAACACATTAAAATGTCAACGGAAGAGACAAATGTCAAACTTCCTTCCAATTCTTTTTCTTATTTAAGTTAAGCATTTTGATTCGAAGGAGCAAAAGCATTCTACTTTTTGTGAAAAAAAAAGAAAAGACGTGCTAAAACTCTTTTTCTTTTCATGAGAAAGCACGCGAGGACGTGAGCCTTAATGATCGAGTAGAAATAAATTTGCTTTTCGTTTAAAATAATAGAAAAAACCTGACAGATAACAGAAAGAAATCATACAGTCATCAGACGTTATGATTGTGTCAGTTCGAAAACAGAATCACAATAGGAGATTGTGGTTTTATTTAAAAAAGTTTTTCGACCAGCCTTCATAGACCATCTGGCGCGAAAAAATCACGAAATTTCCAATGATGGAATCTGTTATAGGATGTGTGCAAATCATGCAAATCTCAGTTTCCCATAAATATCAGACTATGCTAATCAAATATGGAACTGAATGAGACTTTTTCGAAATAATCTTCAAAGAAAATTTTCTGAACTCTGTTTTTTATTGTTTAGGAAGAGGAGAAAATAGATTTAAGACAATCATAGCATAATTTGCATAAGAATGACGTGACGATTATTGACGTGACTGACGTATGGTTGAAATTACTTTCCAACAAGCAGAACCTGTTGAGCGGTTGCAATCGAGGCACATATGATTCTCCTTTTACTTTTTTTTTCAGTAATTTATTTTAAAATGTTTCTAATATGACTTGTTGTGTCCTTGATTATACATCTAAAGGTCGAATTGTTCGAACAAGTCTTAGCAAATCTTTAAAGGAATATATATCATGACATAAAGATCGTCTTGTATAAAGAGCAGCTGGTGTGTGTGTGTTTGTGAAAGAAGCCGAATTATGGATGATTTGCAACAGCTTCACCATAATTTGAATTTCAAAACAGACTCATAGAGGAAACTCTTGTGAATCGCAACTGCTTCTTTAATATGATAAGAAAAACAGTTCAAGCCATGAGGATATCGGGCTGATATTCATTTTTTTTCTGCGAAAAAATGCGTTACAGCTGTTGGAAATACAGTTGTTACTATCGGCGCCACCACATTTGTGTCTCGTTCATTACGAAGACCTTGGATTTGTGAGCGAAAAAAGTCGTTTATTGCCTTCAAGTAAAAATTAAAAATTTGTAAAAGACCTCTAACTAACAATTTTTGTCATTCAAATTAACGATGGATGAGAGGAATGAAAAAGATTTTCTCATACATTACAAGCTCAACAATAATACGCGTATGCATATGCTGATCCATCACATACGGTTTGAGAGTATGAGGTGATGAGAGAGAGAGAGAGAAAACGCAAAGGAGAAGGAGAGCACTTTGTTTTGCCTTTTTAGTACTATTACCTTTTACAAAATTTAAACAATGGACCATTGCTGTGATGAGTCAACCATCCTCACCGTTTCCGATCTTTCCCAAAAAAAAAATGTCATCGTTTGATAACAAAATACAGAAGTCAACAATACAGAAGGGAAGCAAGTTTGCATGATATATATATATATATATATATATATATGTGTTTTAATGTAGAAGTTACTGAATGGCGTGAGCCACTTAGAATGAGGTAGTTCAACTACATAAACAACATGATCATCCGTCAGAATGAAACTTTTCTTCATGAATAAGATTAAAATTCTCTTTTTTTCCGACCAGAGTATAAGAACCAAAAAAGGGATTTGAATGTCACATACTTTCACAGCTGAATTATATACAACAAAAAGTCATAGAAGGTTATTATACGACGGTTTTTTAGGAAAGAATTAGAACTCATATGCAGTTTGGAAACGCAAAAAAAACTTACTGGCTTTATAATCCAAGAAGTAGTCACTGTAAGCTTCTTCATCGGCCATATCTGTAGCGACAAAATGAAAAAGGAGAGAGGGTTTCAAGTTTGAGAGTGAAATTCTCTTCAGTTACCAAGAGGAATAGATGAACGAATAGTGAAGACAGAACGAAGTGAGGGGAACAAAGAAGTTCGATGAGGAAAATAAATTAAATTAGTTGTACATGATTTAGATGACTAAAAAAGAAACTTCCAATCTTTGACGCGCAATACAGAAATCAATAAAAAGTTGAACAAAACTGATGAATATGAAAGAACAGATTGTCTCCCTTTGAGCCAATTGTTCACACCTTGCTGTTCCGAAGGAATAAGAGAAAAATCACTAATACTCCGAGAAGATGGATAGCTTTCTTCTCGTTTACTTCTCACTCTTTCTCATTCATTTTTTCTCTCTTCCGTTTTCACTTAGCCTGTTGATTCATGTGACTTGAAATGGCAATCCGAACCTATACTACCAAAACACTTCTCAATTACTGAATATATCAAGAGTGTGTTCCACTGTTTGATTTCAGAACGACTATGGTACGTAGTCAAAGATGATTTACAATGCTCATCTCCTCACACGCGTGTCATTTAAAAAAAAAAGCCAGAATTAGTTTTATTCTCATTATCCGACTCAACACTAAACTCATTATCGAAGAAGGTCTTAAATCAAAGCAATTAAATGTTGGAATAACAACAAGCTCGAATATTACAAAAAGTTAAAGGGATAGCAGAATTACGGAAAGAACATTTTGAAGAAGAATGACGAGCCTCATCAATTAGAAACTCAGCTTTCCATCAACCAATGCTCCCACGTAGTCCAGCAGGCGGGTAAAATTCAAGTCCGAAGATTTTCATAATTATTTATTAGCGAAACAAGAAGAAATGAAAAATATCAGTATCATGCACATCATAATGAAATCGCAGTAAACAATAATATATACAATATGTCCGATGACAGACAAGATTGTGAAGCTCTTTCAATGAAGGGATCCAACAAAATTGCTAAAAAAAATTCGGAGAACCTTGATTCAACCGTATAGTGGATTTGTGATTACCATTTTCCCTTTCAAGCCCTTTTCTTTTCTGGTTGACGGGGAGAAGATAAATTGAGGTTGATTAGTACTACCTTTAGCAAAAACTTTTGTTTTACCTGGAGATTAAGCTGTTATCCAGGCTTCAGTCTCCTTTGTCAGGACTGGGTTTGTGACATTCTCCACAGTGCCCATCCAGCACTGTCTGTATGTAACATTCACATGTCTTCGCGTGTATTAACAATTGCACTCATAACTATATTTTACCACCAGCTTCGTTTCTTCTTGAAGAACAGTGATTACCCAAATGGACTATAAATCACTTTCCTATGCTCGAGTTAATGAACAGTGCATAACTACTACACAAGAGAAGCTATCGGTTACTTGAAAGGTGATATACAATTCCACTAATGATACAATTACGAGACACAATACATTTCTTCTTTTTAACAGACAGCCGATCGCGTGCGCTAAACTGCTTTACAAGACGTAGATCAGACATCTCATTTCCGACTCAAGCGGTATTACGGTGACTGACTATGTCGGCAAAACCTCAAATGGTGATGAATCTTTACATTTCACAGTTTGAAGATAGTGCTTGTAAGAAATACATTTTCTGAGCATCGTAGAGCACATTTCCTATGGGGCTTCATGCCACTCCCATTTCTTCCTTTATTCAGACTGAATGGAACACAAGATTATGAACATATCCTAATGAATTCATTTCCGTTCTGATCGGTCGTTATACTCAACTCTATTTCTTTTCTTACATTTTCCGCGAAAACATAAGATTGATCATGAGAGACGCTTCGTATACTTTGGAATGTATCTCTTGATAATCCCCGAATCATATAACAACAACAGAATCTTAATACATTCATTTAAAACTTAAATTAAACCAAAAATATTTTAATTAACAACAAAAGTTCTAAGAAACCCGGTAAAAAGTCGATTTTCATAACTGAATTGACATCAACATCTTGCTTCTCCTGTCATCATCTTCACAAACTCTTCATAATCAATTTCTCCGTTTCCTGAAAAAAATTGTTTAGATTGATTGCAAGAAATATTCAAATGAACCATCACAATCGACAACATCCATCATCTCGTCTACTTCTTCTTCGCTGAACTGCATTCCCATGTGAACCTGAAATCCGACATTAAATTTTTGAAGACTATGTTGAGAATGTGAGGACTCTTAGTTATGTGTACTTCGTGGAGTGCAACAAATGAAAGCTTTCAATCTTTCTTACCATGAAATGTTTGAACTCATCAGCTGTAATGACCCCATTTCCATCCTTGTCAAAAACTCGGAAAGCTTCTCTGATCATTTCTGAATCAGTTTCCTTCATGATTCTTAGATAGATGGATGAGTAGCAAAGTATTTACTATTGATAAACCTCTTCATCATAACACAGAACTCAGGAAACTCTACTTGACCATTGCCATCAATGTCAACGTCGTTTATGATCTCCAGGATTTGCTACGATTATGACGTTGTGAAGAAGTTTCAACCAGACCAACTTACTTGTTCTGTTGGATTTTGTCCCAGAGCTCTCATAGCTATCCCTAGTTCCTTTATTGATATTGTGCCATTTCCATCTTTATCAAACAGAAGGAAGGCTTCTTTAAACTCTTCAATCTCCTCTTCACACAGGTTACGAATCACCTACAAAATCAAGATTATAGATATGAGCAGAGCGCGTGGAAAAGAGGATCACGTTTAGTTTTCATTTTGTTTCCGCGCAGAACAAAAGAGCGGTTGATCTTTTCTTTTTATTTGTCGAGAGCGAAAGTATGATTCAAAAGAAGGGTAATTCACAACTTGAGCTTTTTCAAAAAGATTCTCTTTCATCAATAAGAGTTGACATCAAAAATCATGAAGAAAATGATGCGAACGAACCTCTTCTGATTCTTGGAAAAGAGCTTGTAGTGTACGCGTTTGGATCATAGACATATTCTGGAAACAGAGCTATTTTGAAAAATAGAAGATGTGGGAAAACGCAAGGACACATTTATAAATGATGAGCTTCATCAAATGAGTTAGCAAGATGGACGAAAAAAAAACTTTCAGCCAGATGTTTGAGAAAATTTTCATTTCTCTTTCTTGCTCGAGTTTTAATAAATTTTACCCACAGAATTAGTTAAATGGATAAAAGATGAAAATAGAATAGAAGAAGCGGAGGGTTATGCGATCGGAGTGATCAAGATGAGACACTCGACGATATCTGAAGAGTAGGTCATCCCCCATTGAAATAAGCTTAGAAAAACGAGATGATAAAATCAGAGGATAGGGTTAAAAGCCAATAGAAGGATTGAAGTGAAAAGAAGTTATAAAAAAAAGATCTGGCTTTGGAGTTTATCAAACGTATTGTGGAAAGCTGAAAAGTTTCGAAATGATCATATGGAGGATGTAGAGAGTATATAAGTTCAAGCTAAATACATAAAGAGATTCAGAGAACAAAGAATTGAAAGTTTCAGATGTGTTTCTATAGCTTATTCTATCGAAGCTGACAACTTTTCAACATTTTTTCGAGTGAATTCAAAACAGTGAACAGCTTCAAAGATGAAAAAGACCTTAGATGCTTCTGGTACTTGAAAAGATGAAAGAAATTCAACGAGAGATCGTTGCGATGGTTTTTGTTGCCTGTTGACATGTTTTTACGAACAAACAAAAAAGCCTTTGAAAAGAATATAATCTATATTAACTTACTATAACCTTCCCACGTAATATGCAGGCAGCAGGACGATGGTTTTTGGACATTATGCATTCAACAATTTTCTTCTGATTTTCATTTTTTCTTATCAAAATCTGCTATTTATATGAGGCAACTCCAAACAAATCATGGATCACAATATCATTAGAAATACGGTAGATTACACAAGATATTTGATTGAAAATAATCTGTAAAAACACTTGAATTGAAGAAAAGTAAATATGAAACAGTTGGATTACAGTTGGTAACACAAACTTCATCAAAACATATGAAATTCCCAAGCCGTCTACGATCCTAGTACTAACCAGGCCCGACGTTGCTTGACTTGCCAGATCGGACGGGATGGCGTATTTTCGACAGAGTATGGTCGTACACACGTTGAATGGAAAGTGAACAGAGCAACTCGGGTTTATGACAAAAAGTGATCTCTGTTTGAAAAAATGAAGACAAAACTACAAACAACAAGCGAGTGATAAACAAACAACATATGGTCTGATCACTGATTGACCTCAATTTGTGATTAGCCAATCAGAATATGCCATGTAAGGCTAATTAGGGGTCAAGCCATTCAAATTTTTGAATTTGAGCGCTAACTATGCCTATATAAGGCATAGAATAATCAAAAATCCTCATTATCTTCGTGTTATCTTGAGGAAGAGCCTGAGTCTCTTGAGCTCTTCCTCAAATTTATTTATTTCTTTATTATTATAATGTTTTTCATAGTTTTCTTGTGATTTTCCTCTCTTGTTTCAGGAACTTCGGTTCCGAGAACGAGGGGGTTCCCTCCCGTTGTTCTGAACTTCAGAAACACAGGTAGGGCTAAAATTCACAATGAAACTAAATTTTATTTTTTCAGAGTTTTAAATTAAAATTAAAATTAATTAAAATTTTTTAAATTAAAAATATTATAATCTAATTAGGTCCCCCCTTTAATTTAAATTTAATTTTTTAACAACTGGCGCCAGTAACCCCCCCCCTAAAAAATTTGAAAATTTGTGTGGATGAGGTTTAGATTGAGAGGGAGAAGCTGGGAGGCCGAGCTGATCCTGTAGCCGATGCAGAAAATTTGAGTTTTAAGTTTTTTTAATTTCTTCCCCCTTTTTTTTTTTTTTACATTGCTGGCCAGCGTGTCCTTCCCCCTTTAAACTTTTTATTTAATAGATAAGAGTAGCCGGAAGCAGTTTGCAGCTGGACTCCTTCTTCTTTTTTTTAACTTTTTCTACTAATTTATATAGTTGTAGCATTACTAGCCGAAGAAGACGAACGAGAACGAGGAGCACAAGGAGAACGAGGAGAACGAGGAGCACAAGGAGAACGAGGAGCACAAGGAGCACAAGGAGAACGAGGAGAACGAGGAGCACGAGGACAACTACGAGAACGAGGAGCCCAAGGAGAACGAGGATCTGAAGAAGAACCAGATCATGGACCAAAATTAGGTAGGAAAGAATGATTCCAAATGGCTGAAAAGTCAGATGGATTGACTTTTTTCCTCCTAGTCTAATCCATGATTTGAAGACCGAGGAATCCTGCGGCGTACCCCGCATGGGTTCCGAGGTATTCATGTATAATAAATAAATATTTTTTATATGTTATTCCCCGCCCCCTTTTTTTATTAATAAGCTGGCCAGCTTCCCCTTTTGTTTAATTATATTTATGTTTATTTATTATTTTGCTTGTATACCTTTTTGGCGTTGTTGCACATGTTGCCACACCTTCTAACCCTACTAACCACTGGTGTGGTAACATGTGTAGCAACGCCGTATGTGTATGTATTATGTAGTACTGTAAGTATTACATATTACAATTGATTACTACGTAATCGATCCAAAGGCCCTCTTTAGGGCCACAAACTTCACTTTTTCGTACTTTTTTTGTTGCATAAACTCTTGATTCGTTTGTTAATTTGAAACCTTTCGAGGTTTCTTTGTTTGAATCCAACGGCCCTCTTTAGGGCCACAAACTTTTCTTTTTCGTACTTTACTAGTTGCATAAACTTTTTAATTTGTTTGTTATTTTGAAACCTTTCGAGGTTTTCTTTGTTCTTTTTAGCTTTTCTCTTTTTCAATTTGTTCACTCGTTGTACCTTTGTTTCAGATGTTTCCCAATCTTCTCGGTTATTTTTTAGCTGCTGCTTGAGTCAAGGCGTTGGCTGGAAGAAGACTCTGGAATTCCAAAATGCCTTCTGAACAGACTACTAGTTGTGAGCTCAGGACTTGGACAAAATGCTGTCAAGAGAGGTATGTTTCTCTGTTGTTCATCTCATTCCATTTGTTTTACACAGTTTCAATTGATTGTAGGTAGTACCAAATTGTATATTCATGAGTGGTAAGACGTTGTCTGCTAACTCTCTACTGAGACTTCTTATAGTATTTGACGTTACGCTCTCGACTGTTGAAAACCATGAACTCTTGCCCCATACCAACTCTGTACGTCTTGTGTGAAACTTCTATGAGAGTTACCTCATCATGAACTTGCCCTATACTTAAGACTGGTTGGAGTTACTCAAGTTGTGTGAACGATACAACATCGATCACGTCATGGTATGTTCATGAAATTCGAAAACAAGCTAAAGTTACATGTTCAGAATATAATCCGCATGTTCAAAATCAGGTGTTTGATTGGGGTTGAAAGTAAAAAGCAGAAGTTCCTGACTAGACTCTTGGGAAACAATCTCCAGTTGGATAATAGAAAGAATCACGAGCCGTTCAAGAAACTTCTCATCGTGCTCAAAGTTTATAAATTGGAAGATTTGAAGGTAACGCTTTTTTAAGGAAGTGTTACTCAGGCGTATTGCTCAAATAACCTCAGCTTTTACAGGTGTGATTACGATGAACTGTTTCGATTCTATGCCTGTATGCTCCTTTACTGTAGAAGAAAGCCACAGTTTCTTGAGAGAAAACTTCATGTAGAAAGTGTTCTACTGCACTACATGTATACATATGCATGAAATAATAAAGTTGAGAATAAACTATCAATAACTGGTGTTACTATGAGCACAGATTCTGCTCCTAACTATTCGTCTGAGAATAGTTGAGACAACGAGCCTTGATGAAAGTCCCTACAAGTTTCATCTGCTTCAAATGTATTGATCAGTTCCCTATCAAGTGATAGGCTCGACCAAACTGAAAACCAAATATGATTTCTAGCTTCTTCAGAGTCACAAAACACAAAACATTGTTTGTATATATCATTAACCATTTTGCGGAACATTCCATGCGTTTTTTACATAGTAATAGAGTTGTTGTGTGCCGAGACGTCTTCTGTCTGTGGAAGACGATTGCAAGAATTAATCTTCTGCTTTCGAGAAGCTGTTGAAGATACCTTCGTCGGTCTATTCGATGATACTTTCTTGTCCACGTTACCATCCTGCCAATGATCATCCAGTCGACCAGACACATTGGTGGAGATCGTCCTTACACCTCCACTCTACCAAACGGCCCTCTTCAGCGCCACAAATCTCTGTCCTATTGTTGATATTTCGTTATTGAGTAAAAAAATCCTCAGAGGTTGATGTTTTCGTGTATCAATGAATCTTTAGAGAGTACTGACCATCATTATCGAGTGTCACTAGCCATTGAGATTATACATTTGATTATTCAAACATCCTCATTTGTTAACACTTCACCTGCTTGAAGCGATGTGCGGTCTGACTGATATACCAGGTGTAGAAAGAAAGAAGCTGATGACAAGCAAGAATTTTAGCGTTAGCGATACAATGTGTCTGTACGTTTGCCGATTTCGCTTTTGGTTGTCATCTCATCTGATGTAATGCTGTCAAAACTCATTCAAAAGAAATATTTATTTCGTGGTGGAAACTATCTCAAACAACAATAGAGAATCATGTTACGTCACTTATCTCGGAAGTAACGCAATATGAAACAAAGCTCCGTGGTAATCCGCCTGAAGGATGTGGAACTATTCGAAGATTTCGAAAAGGTCTCGAAATTTCAGAAGACGGTCATCAGCATTCTTTGTTGCTGGACCTGCCAAATCCAAGAAGTACTCACACCACATCTTGTGAACAGGCTCGAAGTCTAAGTACCTGGATTGAAAAAGTTTTCTGATAAACACAAGCCAAGCCTACTTCATTTTCTTCTCGTCTCCCTTCATCAATTTCTCTCGAACATGATTAACTTTTTTTGGCTCCGTATTCTTCGCGAGCCTTCCTCAACTCTTCCTGCAGTATCCAAGTATAAGTAACCTAGCTTAGTTTCCGTTGTCATGATCTAATCAAATTCCTAAATTATTGAGACCCACAAGTCTATATCGATAATAACAGATGGAACTTCGAAACCAAAGTTATATTGAAAGCGAAACATTTATTAATACTCATATTCATCATGGGTTCAGTCTGACAACACTAAGGAAAAGAGAAATGCTTCAACTCGAATCAAAGACTAGCAACATTGTGCGCTCTAAGAACTGTACATTGAATAAATATAAAATCAATGATGCTCATTCAAAATAAAACAGGAAATTTTGAACCTAAATCATTTCACAGAAACAATATATCACTCAAGGCGAATCGCACATCAATTTTATTTTCTAACCGTTCATTACGTAGAGGAACTGTTTTGTGAAGCCCTTTTTCTCTCTAATTCTGCCTCGATAAGCTCTTCTTGCAGCCTGTGCTTCGTCTCAATTTCTCTGCTCGAGATAGATCTACTGAAAACAATGAATCTGATATCTGAACACTTTGTATGAATACCTCGCTCATCTTTCACTTTCTGCGCGGGTGGAGAAGAAGGAGGAGTTCCGCTTGACCAAGGTAGGTCGAGGTTTAGGTGCGAAGGTTTCTTGGGACTCTAACACCGTTTCCTTAGAACGATCTTCGGGCTCTGGACTATCATCAGAAATTGGAGAAACAGCGACAGGGTCTGGCACGAATTTGTGCTTTACTTGACATTTACGAGCAGGTGAAACGCTACTGAAAATCTTCGTTTGATTGAAAAACGTTTCGGACAGGATACCTCTTTCTGCTATCTACTTCATCATCACTTATAGGTGAAGCGCTTCTGGGTTTACTGACATTCACTCTGTATTTGGCAGGAAGTGCCGCTGAAGATGACTTTGCTGGATGAGATGCGTGAAAGTCCGAAGATTCACGTTGTCGTTCTGAAGGAGATCTTGTAGGAGAATGCTTCAAACTGTTTTTTCCAGAAGTTCTACGCATGTTTTCATTCTGTCCTCTGTTTGAGCGACCATTCGGATAAATCAACTGTGAACTCAAATCTGGAAAATGACATTTCGAAAATTGAGCTATTGCTTTAAAAAGCAAAGACACTCCCTTCTACTAGGGAAAGCATGCAAAATAAACTACCATCACGATCGCAAAAGGAAAAAGATCGTTCTCTACGATCACGGTTGAATGAGGATACAGAGGGTTCTCGCGAGCTGCATGGCAGATCGCAAAGTTCATTCCTTTTGTATTGTAAACAACGCGTAGTACTATAATAGAAAACAAAACATCTTAGAACAAATAATCAACCACGATTTTTCGGGAAGTTTCCGAGTGATTACCTGTTTCTCAAAAATCTTTGCACCGTACACGAAACAAGCAAACAAAAATCGGAAAAATTCAAAAGTGTACGACACCTGGGATTCCCAAGCCGTCTCCGATCCAAGTACTAACCAGGCCCGACGTTGCTTGACTTGCCAGATCGGACGGGATGGCGTATTTTCAACGTGGTATGGTCGTACACGAATTGAGCGAAAACTAAACAGACTAACCAACATGTATGACAAAAAGTGATCTCTGTTTGAAAAAATGAAGACAAAACTACAAACAACAAGCGAGTGATAAACAAACAACATATGGTCTGATCACTGATTGACCTCAATATGTGATTAGCCAATCAGAATATGCCATGTAAGGCTAATTAGGGGTCAAGCCATTCAAATTTTTGAATTTGAGCGCTAACTATGCCTATATAAGGCATAGAATAATCAAAAATCCTCATTATCTTCGTGTTATCTTGAGGAAGAGCCTGAGTCTCTTGAGCTCTTCCTCAAATTTATTTATTTCTTTATTATTATAATGTTTTTCATAGTTTTCTTGTGATTTTCCTCTCTTGTTTCAGGAACTTCGGTTCCGAGAACGAGGGGGTTCCCTCCCGTTGTTCTGAACTTCAGAAACACAGGTAGGGCTAAAATTCACAATGAAACTAAATTTTATTTTTTCAGAGTTTTAAATTAAAATTAAAATTAATTAAAATTTTTTAAATTAAAAATATTATAATCTAATTAGGTCCCCCCTTTAATTTAAATTTAATTTTTTAACAACTGGCGCCAGTAACCCCCCCCCCTAAAAAATTTGAAAATTTGTGTGGATGAGGTTTAGATTGAGAGGGAGAAGCTGGGAGGCCGAGCTGATCCTGTAGCCGATGCAGAAAATTTGAGTTTTAAGTTTTTTTAATTTCTTCCCCCTTTTTTTTTTTTTTACATTGCTGGCCAGCGTGTCCTTCCCCCTTTAAACTTTTTATTTAATAGATAAGAGTAGCCGGAAGCAGTTTGCAGCTGGACTCCTTCTTCTTTTTTTTAACTTTTTCTACTAATTTATATAGTTGTAGCATTACTAGCCGAAGAAGACGAACGAGAACGAGGAGCACAAGGAGAACGAGGAGAACGAGGAGCACAAGGAGAACGAGGAGCACAAGGAGCACAAGGAGAACGAGGAGAACGAGGAGCACGAGGACAACTACGAGAACGAGGAGCCCAAGGAGAACGAGGATCTGAAGAAGAACCAGATCATGGACCAAAATTAGGTAGGAAAGAATGATTCCAAATGGCTGAAAAGTCAGATCTTACTCTTATTACCATTCACACCTCGCGCCAAACGCGCCGAGATCAAATTCCCTATGCTTAACCATAGGAACCTTTTCGCGCATAGATCAAAAAAGGTTCCACGTTTCATTTTTTTGTTGTAATCCCTGACTCAGGGTATAAACCGAACTGCAAGCGTGATTCAGGGAAGTTACCTGTAAGTGTAGATCGGTAGATCAACCAGGAGGGGTATATAAGGACATGTACAACCATTCCCCAACCAGTCCCATTCTCGGAGTACTACATCCGAGGATTGAGTGAGCACAAGGTGGGAGGCTCTAAGTTTAACCTTTGACGAGGTTTTAAGAATCGACGAGGTTCTAAGAAAGATCCAGGCTTTTCCTAAAGGCTCAGATTGGGAAAGTAAGATAAGAACGAGATGAGGAAAACAGAAACTACTCAGATCCGTAGAAATAAGCTGTGCTAAAGGGGCTGTGAACCTTTAACAAGGTTATAAGAAAGTTTAAGGCTTTTCACGAAAGTCAAGGTGGGGGGAAGTGGGGTAAGAGCGAGGTGAGGGAGAACAGAAGCTACTTAAAGCGTTAGTAACTGACAGTGCTGAAGCACTGTCAACCTTCGACGAGGTTCTGAGAAGAACCCAGGCTACTCCTGAACAGTCAGATTGGGGAAAGTGAAATAAGAACGAGGTGAGGAAGAATAGAAGCTACTAAGAGCAGTAAGCATAAGCTGTGCAGAAAGGAATATGAACGTTGGATGAGGTTCTAAAAAAGAGTTAGAGAAGAGCGAGGTGAGGGGAAATGGAGGCTACTCATAGCATTAGTAACTGACAATGCTGAAGGGACTGTCAACCTTTAATAAGGTTATAAGAAAGTTATGGCTTTTCATGAATTGCAAGGTGGGGGGAAGTGGGGTAAGAGCGAGGTGAGGGAGAACAGAAGCTACTTAAAGCGTTAGTAACTGACAGTGCTGAAGCACTGTCAACCTTCGACGAGGTTCTGAGAACAACCCAGGCTCCTCCTGAATGCCGAAAAGGGGGAGAGTGAGATTGAAGCGAGGTGAGGGGAAATGGAGGCTACTAGAACCGTGGACGAGGTTCTGAGAACAACCCAGGCTCCTCCTGAATGCCGAAAAGGGGGAGAGTGAGATTGAAGCGAGGTGAGGGGAAATGGAGGCTACTAGAACCGTGGACTAGGATCTGAGAACAACCCAGGCTCCTCCTGAATGCCGAAAAGGGGGAGAGTGAGATTGAAGCGAGGTGAGGGGAAATGGAGGCTACTAGAACCGTGGACTAGGATCTGAGAACAACCCAGGCTTCTCCTAAATGCTTAGATGGGGGAAAAGTGAGATAAGATCTAGGTGAGGGAGAGCAGAAGCTACTCAGATCCGTAGGAATAAGCTGTGCTGAAAAGCATTTGAACCTCGGATGTGCTCTAAAGGGAGATCCAGTTTATTCCAGAATGCTGAGGTAGAGTAAAAGGGAAGGGAATATGAATGTTGGATGAGGTTCTAAAAAAGACCCAGGCTTTTCCTGAATGCCGAAGTGCGGGAGTGTGGGAGAAGAGCGAGGTGAGGGGAAATGGAGGCTACTCATAGCATTAGTAACTGACAATGCTGAAGGGACTGTCAACCTTTAACAAGGTTATAAGAAAGTTTAAGACTTTTCATGAATGGCAAGATGGGGGAAAGTGGGGGTAAGAGCGAGGTGAGGGAGAACAGAAGCTTCTTGAAGCGTTAGTAACTGGCAGTGCTGAAGGGACTGTCAACTTTCGACGAGGTTCTGAGAACAACCCAGGCTTCTCCTGAACGCTTAGGTTGGGAAAAG
Source organism: Auanema freiburgensis (assembly GCA_030370435.1). NCBI lineage: Eukaryota > Metazoa > Nematoda > Chromadorea > Rhabditida > Rhabditidae > Auanema > Auanema freiburgense. The sequence goes on from CM059369.1 coordinate 4,155,912, forward strand.
TCAGATAATAACAAAGTGAGAGAGAATAGAAGCTACTCAGAGCGTTAGGAATAAGCTGTGTTGAAGGGAATATGAACGCTGGATGAGATTCTAAGAAAGACCCAGGCTTTTCCTGAATGCCGAAAAGAGGGAGAGTTAGAGAAGAGCGGGGTGAGGCTAAAACGAAAACTGTAAGAAGGACGAGGTAAGGGAAAATGGAAGCTACTCAAAGCATTAATGACTGACAGAGCTGGATGAGATTTTGCTGAAGATTTTAGTAGAAATGTTGGATGTCGGGAAATGTCGAAGGCTCGACCGAAACCAAAACATCACAAGCCAGTTGCGAGCAACACGAAGTGTTGCGTTCAGCAACTGGTGGATTGACTTTTTTCCTCCTAGTCTAATCCATGATTTGAAGACCGAGGAATCCTGCGGCGTACCCCGCATGGGTTCCGAGGTATTCATGTATAATAAATAAATATTTTTTATATGTTGTTCCCCGCCCCCTTTTTTTATTAATAAGCTGGCCAGCTTCCCCTTTTGTTTAATTATATTTATGTTTATTTATTATTTTGCTTGTATACCTTTTTGGCGTTGTTGCACATGTTGCCACACCTTCTAACCCTACTAACCACTGGTGTGGTAACATGTGTAGCAACGCCGTATGTGTATGTATTATGTAGTACTGTAAGTATTACATATTACAATTGATTACTACGTAATCGATCCAAAGGCCCTCTTTAGGCCACAAACTTCACTTTTTCTTTTTTTTTTTTTATTTTGTATTATTTGATTTAATACTTTGCCATCTCGATACTACTGGTTTATTGAAGCGAAACATTTATTAATACTCATATTCATCATGGGTTCAGTCTGACACACTAAGGAAAAGAGAAATGCTTCAACTCGAATCAAAGACTAGCAACATTGTGCGCTCTAAGAACTGTACTTGAATAAATAAAAACAATGATGCTCATTCAAATAAAACAGGAAATTTGAACCTAAATCATTTACAGAAACAATATATCACTCAAGGCGAATCGCACATCAATTTTATTTCTAACCGTTCATTACGTAGAGGAACTTTTTGTGAAGCCTTTTTCTCCTAATTCTGCTCGATAAGCTCTTCTTGCAGCCTGTGCTTCGTCTCAATTCTCTGCTCGAGATAGATCTACTGAAAACAATGAATCTGATATCTGAACACTTTGTATGAATACCTCGCTCATCTTTCACTTTCTGCGCGGGTGGAGAAGAAGGAGGAGTTCCGCTGACCAAGGTAGGTCGAGTTTAGGTGCGAAGGTTTCTTGGGACTCTAACACCGTTTCCTTAGAACGATCTTCGGGCTCTGGACTATCATCAGAAATTGGAGAAACAGCGACAGGGTCTGGCACGAATTTGTGCTTTACTTGACATTTACGAGCAGGTGAAACGCTACTGAAAATCTTCGTTTGATTGAAAACGTTTCGGACAGGATACCTCTTTCTGCTATCTACTTCATCATCACTTATAGGTGAAGCGCTTCTGGGTTTACTGACATTCACTCTGTATTTGGCAGGAAGTGCCGCTGAAGATGACTTTGCTGGATGAGATGCGTGAAAGTCCGAAGATTCACGTTGTCGTTCTGAAGGAGATCTTGTAGGAGAATGCTTCAAACTGTTTTTTCCAGAAGTTCTACGCATGTTTTCATTCTGTCCTCTGTTTGAGCGACCATTCGGATAAATCAACTGTGAACTCAAATCTGGAAAATGACATTTCGAAAATTGAGCTATTGCTTTAAAAAGCAAAGACACTCCCTTCTACTAGGGAAAGCATGCAAAATAAACTACCATCACGATCGCAAAAGGAAAAGATCGTTCTCTACGATCACGGTTGAATGAGGATACAGAGGGTTCTCGCGAGCTGCATGGCAGATCGCAAAGTTCATTCCTTTTGTATTGTAAACAACGCGTAGTACTATAATAGAAAACAAAACATCTTAGAACAAATAATCAACCACGATTTTTCGGGAAGTTTCCGAGTGATTACCTGTTTCTCAAAAATCTTTGCACCGTACACGAAACAAGCAAACAAAAATCGGAAAAATTCAAAAGTGTACGACACCTGGGATTCCCAAGCCGTCTCCGATCCAAGTACTAACCAGGCCCGACGTTGCTTGACTTGCCAGATCGGACGGGATGGCGTATTTTCAACGTGGTATGGTCGTACACGAATTGAGCGAAAACTAAACAGACTAACCAACATGTATGACAAAAAGTGATCTCTGTTTGAAAAAATGAAGACAAAACTACAAACAACAAGCGAGTGATAAACAAACAACATATGGTCTGATCACTGATTGACCTCAATATGTGATTAGCCAATCAGAATATGCCATGTAAGGCTAATTAGGGGTCAAGCCATTCAAATTTTTGAATTTGAGCGCTAACTATGCCTATATAAGGCATAGAATAATCAAAAATCCTCATTATCTTCGTGTTATCTTGAGGAAGAGCCTGAGTCTCTTGAGCTCTTCCTCAAATTTATTTATTTCTTTATTATTATAATGTTTTTCATAGTTTTCTTGTGATTTTCCTCTCTTGTTTCAGGAACTTCGGTTCCGAGAACGAGGGGGTTCCCTCCCGTTGTTCTGAACTTCAGAAACACAGGTAGGGCTAAAATTCACAATGAAACTAAATTTTATTTTTTCAGAGTTTTAAATTAAAATTAAAATTAATTAAAATTTTTTAAATAAAAAATATTATAATCTAATTAGGTCCCCCTTTAATTTAAATTTAATTTTTAACAACTGGCGCCAGTAACCCCCCCCCCTAAAAAATTTGAAAATTTGTGTGGATGAGGTTTAGATTGAGAGGGAGAAGCTGGGAGGCCGAGCTGATCCTGTAGCCGATGCAGAAAATTTGAGTTTTAAGTTTTTTTAATTTCTTCCCCCTTTTTTTTTTTTTACATTGCTGGCCAGCGTGTCCTTCCCCTTTAAACTTTTTATTTAATAGATAAGAGTAGCCGGAAGCAGTTTGCAGCTGGACTCCTTCTTCTTTTTTTTAACTTTTTCTACTAATTTATATAGTTGTAGCATTACTAGCCGAAGAAGACGAACGAGAACGAGGAGCACAAGGAGAACGAGGAGAACGAGGAGCACAAGGAGAACGAGGAGCACAAGGAGCACAAGGAGAACGAGGAGAACGAGGAGCACGAGGACAACTACGAGAACGAGGAGCCCAAGGAGAACGAGGATCTGAAGAAGAACCAGATCATGGACCAAAATTAGGTAGGAAAGAATGATTCCAAATGGCTGAAAAGTCAGATGGATTGACTTTTTTCCTCCTAGTCTAATCCATGATTTGAAGACCGAGGAATCCTGCGGCGTACCCCGCATGGGTTCCGAGGTATTCATGTATAATAAATAAATATTTTTTATATGTTTTCCCCGCCCCCTTTTTTTATTAATAAGCTGGCCAGCTTCCCCTTTTGTTTAATTATATTTATGTTTATTTATTATTTTGCTTGTATACCTTTTTGGCGTTGTTGCACATGTTGCCACACCTTCTAACCCTACTAACCACTGGTGTGGTAACATGTGTAGCAACGCCGTATGTGTATGTATTATGTAGTACTGTAAGTATTACATATTACAATTGATTACTACGTAATCGATCCAAAGGCCCTCTTTAGGGCCACAAACTTCACTTTTTCGTACTTTTTTTGTTGCATAAACTCTTGATTCGTTTGTTAATTTGAAACCTTTCGAGGTTTCTTTGTTTGAATCCAACGGCCCTCTTTAGGGCCACAAACTTTTCTTTTTCGTACTTTACTAGTTGCATAAACTTTTTAATTTGTTTGTTATTTTGAAACCTTTCGAGGTTTTCTTTGTTCTTTTTAGCTTTTCTCTTTTTCAATTTGTTCACTCCTTGTACCTTTGTTTCAGATGTTTCCCAATCTTCTCGGTTATTTTTTAGCTGCTGCTTGAGTCAAGGCGTTGGCTGGAAGAAGACTCTGGAATTCCAAAATGCCTTCTGAACAGACTACTAGTTGTGAGCTCAGGACTTGGACAAAATGCTGTCAAGAGAGGTATGTTTCTCTGTTGTTCATCTCATTCCATTTGTTTTACACAGTTTCAATTGATTGTAGGTAGTACCAAATTGTATATTCATGAGTGGTAAGACGTTGTCTGCTAACTCTCTACTGAGACTTCTTATAGTATTTGACGTTACGCTCTCGACTGTTGAAAACCATGAACTCTTGCCCCATACCAACTCTGTACGTCTTGTGTGAAACTTCTATGAGAGTTACCTCATCATGAACTTGCCCTATACTTAAGACTGGTTGGAGTTACTCAAGTTGTGTGAACGATACAACATCGATCACGTCATGGTATGTTCATGAAATTCGAAAACAAGCTAAAGTTACATGTTCAGAATATAATCCGCATGTTCAAAATCAGGTGTTTGATTGGGGTTGAAAGTAAAAAGCAGAAGTTCCTGACTAGACTCTTGGGAAACAATCTCCAGTTGGATAATAGAAAGAATCACGAGCCGTTCAAGAAACTTCTCATCGTGCTCAAAGTTTATAAATTGGAAGATTTGAAGGTAACGCTTTTTTAAGGAAGTGTTACTCAGGCGTATTGCTCAAATAACCTCAGCTTTTACAGGTGTGATTACGATGAACTGTTTCGATTCTATGCCTGTATGCTCCTTTACTGTAGAAGAAAGCCACAGTTTCTTGAGAGAAAACTTCATGTAGAAAGTGTTCTACTGCACTACATGTATACATATGCATGAAATAATAAAGTTGAGAATAAACTATCAATAACTGGTGTTACTATGAGCACAGATTCTGCTCCTAACTATTCGTCTGAGAATAGTTGAGACAACGAGCCTTGATGAAAGTCCCTACAAGTTTCATCTGCTTCAAATGTATTGATCAGTTCCCTATCAAGTGATAGGCTCGACCAAACTGAAAACCAAATATGATTTCTAGCTTCTTCAGAGTCACAAAACACAAAACATTGTTTGTATATATCATTAACCATTTTGCGGAACATTCCATGCGTTTTTTACATAGTAATAGAGTTGTTGTGTGCCGAGACGTCTTCTGTCTGTGGAAGACGATTGCAAGAATTAATCTTCTGCTTTCGAGAAGCTGTTGAAGATACCTTCGTCGGTCTATTCGATGATACTTTCTTGTCCACGTTACCATCCTGCCAATGATCATCCAGTCGACCAGACACATTGGTGGAGATCGTCCTTACACCTCCACTCTACCAAACGGCCCTCTTCAGCGCCACAAATCTCTGTCCTATTGTTGATATTTCGTTATTGAGTAAAAAAATCCTCAGAGGTTGATGTTTTCGTGTATCAATGAATCTTTAGAGAGTACTGACCATCATTATCGAGTGTCACTAGCCATTGAGATTATACATTTGATTATTCAAACATCCTCATTTGTTAACACTTCACCTGCTTGAAGCGATGTGCGGTCTGACTGATATACCAGGTGTAGAAAGAAAGAAGCTGATGACAAGCAAGAATTTTAGCGTTAGCGATACAATGTGTCTGTACGTTTGCCGATTTCGCTTTTGGTTGTCATCTCATCTGATGTAATGCTGTCAAAACTCATTCAAAAGAAATATTTATTTCGTGGTGGAAACTATCTCAAACAACAATAGAGAATCATGTTACGTCACTTATCTCGGAAGTAACGCAATATGAAACAAAGCTCCGTGGTAATCCGCCTGAAGGATGTGGAACTATTCGAAGATTTCGAAAAGGTCTCGAAATTTCAGAAGACGGTCATCAGCATTCTTTGTTGCTGGACCTGCCAAATCCAAGAAGTACTCACACCACATCTTGTGAACAGGCTCGAAGTCTAAGTACCTGGATTGAAAAAGTTTTCTGATAAACACAAGCCAAGCCTACTTCATTTTCTTCTCGTCTCCCTTCATCAATTTCTCTCGAACATGATTAACTTTTTTTGGCTCCGTATTCTTCGCGAGCCTTCCTCAACTCTTCCTGCAGTATCCAAGTATAAGTAACCTAGCTTAGTTTCCGTTGTCATGATCTAATCAAATTCCTAAATTATTGAGACCCACAAGTCTATATCGATAATAACAGATGGAACTTCGAAACCAAAGTTATATTGAAAGCGAAACATTTATTAATACTCATATTCATCATGGGTTCAGTCTGACAACACTAAGGAAAAGAGAAATGCTTCAACTCGAATCAAAGACTAGCAACATTGTGCGCTCTAAGAACTGTACATTGAATAAATATAAAATCAATGATGCTCATTCAAAATAAAACAGGAAATTTTGAACCTAAATCATTTCACAGAAACAATATATCACTCAAGGCGAATCGCACATCAATTTTATTTTCTAACCGTTCATTACGTAGAGGAACTGTTTTGTGAAGCCCTTTTTCTCTCTAATTCTGCCTCGATAAGCTCTTCTTGCAGCCTGTGCTTCGTCTCAATTTCTCTGCTCGAGATAGATCTACTGAAAACAATGAATCTGATATCTGAACACTTTGTATGAATACCTCGCTCATCTTTCACTTTCTGCGCGGGTGGAGAAGAAGGAGGAGTTCCGCTTGACCAAGGTAGGTCGAGGTTTAGGTGCGAAGGTTTCTTGGGACTCTAACACCGTTTCCTTAGAACGATCTTCGGGCTCTGGACTATCATCAGAAATTGGAGAAACAGCGACAGGGTCTGGCACGAATTTGTGCTTTACTTGACATTTACGAGCAGGTGAAACGCTACTGAAAATCTTCGTTTGATTGAAAAACGTTTCGGACAGGATACCTCTTTCTGCTATCTACTTCATCATCACTTATAGGTGAAGCGCTTCTGGGTTTACTGACATTCACTCTGTATTTGGCAGGAAGTGCCGCTGAAGATGACTTTGCTGGATGAGATGCGTGAAAGTCCGAAGATTCACGTTGTCGTTCTGAAGGAGATCTTGTAGGAGAATGCTTCAAACTGTTTTTTCCAGAAGTTCTACGCATGTTTTCATTCTGTCCTCTGTTTGAGCGACCATTCGGATAAATCAACTGTGAACTCAAATCTGGAAAATGACATTTCGAAAATTGAGCTATTGCTTTAAAAAGCAAAGACACTCCCTTCTACTAGGGAAAGCATGCAAAATAAACTACCATCACGATCGCAAAAGGAAAAAGATCGTTCTCTACGATCACGGTTGAATGAGGATACAGAGGGTTCTCGCGAGCTGCATGGCAGATCGCAAAGTTCATTCCTTTTGTATTGTAAACAACGCGTAGTACTATAATAGAAAACAAAACATCTTAGAACAAATAATCAACCACGATTTTTCGGGAAGTTTCCGAGTGATTACCTGTTTCTCAAAAATCTTTGCACCGTACACGAAACAAGCAAACAAAAATCGGAAAAATTCAAAAGTGTACGACACCTGGGATTCCCAAGCCGTCTCCGATCCAAGTACTAACCAGGCCCGACGTTGCTTGACTTGCCAGATCGGACGGGATGGCGTATTTTCAACGTGGTATGGTCGTACACGAATTGAGCGAAAACTAAACAGACTAACCAACATGTATGACAAAAAGTGATCTCTGTTTGAAAAAATGAAGACAAAACTACAAACAACAAGCGAGTGATAAACAAACAACATATGGTCTGATCACTGATTGACCTCAATATGTGATTAGCCAATCAGAATATGCCATGTAAGGCTAATTAGGGGTCAAGCCATTCAAATTTTTGAATTTGAGCGCTAACTATGCCTATATAAGGCATAGAATAATCAAAAATCCTCATTATCTTCGTGTTATCTTGAGGAAGAGCCTGAGTCTCTTGAGCTCTTCCTCAAATTTATTTATTTCTTTATTATTATAATGTTTTTCATAGTTTTCTTGTGATTTTCCTCTCTTGTTTCAGGAACTTCGGTTCCGAGAACGAGGGGGTTCCCTCCCGTTGTTCTGAACTTCAGAAACACAGGTAGGGCTAAAATTCACAATGAAACTAAATTTTATTTTTTCAGAGTTTTAAATTAAAATTAAAATTAATTAAAATTTTTTAAATAAAAAATATTATAATCTAATTAGGTCCCCCCTTTAATTTAAATTTAATTTTTTAACAACTGGCGCCAGTAACCCCCCCCCTAAAAAATTTGAAAATTTGTGTGGATGAGGTTTAGATTGAGAGGGAGAAGCTGGGAGGCCGAGCTGATCCTGTAGCCGATGCAGAAAATTTGAGTTTTAAGTTTTTTTAATTTCTTCCCCCTTTTTTTTTTTTTTACATTGCTGGCCAGCGTGTCCTTCCCCCTTTAAACTTTTTATTTAATAGATAAGAGTAGCCGGAAGCAGTTTGCAGCTGGACTCCTTCTTCTTTTTTTTAACTTTTTCTACTAATTTATATAGTTGTAGCATTACTAGCCGAAGAAGACGAACGAGAACGAGGAGCACAAGGAGAACGAGGAGAACGAGGAGCACAAGGAGAACGAGGAGCACAAGGAGCACAAGGAGAACGAGGAGAACGAGGAGCACGAGGACAACTACGAGAACGAGGAGCCCAAGGAGAACGAGGATCTGAAGAAGAACCAGATCATGGACCAAAATTAGGTAGGAAAGAATGATTCCAAATGGCTGAAAAGTCAGATGGATTGACTTTTTTCCTCCTAGTCTAATCCATGATTTGAAGACCGAGGAATCCTGCGGCGTACCCCGCATGGGTTCCGAGGTATTCATGTATAATAAATAAATATTTTTTATATGTTGTTCCCCGCCCCCTTTTTTTATTAATAAGCTGGCCAGCTTCCCCTTTTGTTTAATTATATTTATGTTTATTTATTATTTTGCTTGTATACCTTTTTGGCGTTGTTGCACATGTTGCCACACCTTCTAACCCTACTAACCACTGGTGTGGTAACATGTGTAGCAACGCCGTATGTGTATGTATTATGTAGTACTGTAAGTATTACATATTACAATTGATTACTACGTAATCGATCCAAAGGCCCTCTTTAGGGCCACAAACTTCACTTTTTCGTACTTTTTTTGTTGCATAAACTCTTGATTCGTTTGTTAATTTGAAACCTTTCGAGGTTTCTTTGTTTGAATCCAACGGCCCTCTTTAGGGCCACAAACTTTTCTTTTTCGTACTTTACTAGTTGCATAAACTTTTTAATTTGTTTGTTATTTTGAAACCTTTCGAGGTTTTCTTTGTTCTTTTTAGCTTTTCTCTTTTTCAATTTGTTCACTCGTTGTACCTTTGTTTCAGATGTTTCCCAATCTTCTCGGTTATTTTTTAGCTGCTGCTTGAGTCAAGGCGTTGGCTGGAAGAAGACTCTGGAATTCCAAAATGCCTTCTGAACAGACTACTAGTTGTGAGCTCAGGACTTGGACAAAATGCTGTCAAGAGAGGTATGTTTCTCTGTTGTTCATCTCATTCCATTTGTTTTACACAGTTTCAATTGATTGTAGGTAGTACCAAATTGTATATTCATGAGTGGTAAGACGTTGTCTGCTAACTCTCTACTGAGACTTCTTATAGTATTTGACGTTACGCTCTCGACTGTTGAAAACCATGAACTCTTGCCCCATACCAACTCTGTACGTCTTGTGTGAAACTTCTATGAGAGTTACCTCATCATGAACTTGCCCTATACTTAAGACTGGTTGGAGTTACTCAAGTTGTGTGAACGATACAACATCGATCACGTCATGGTATGTTCATGAAATTCGAAAACAAGCTAAAGTTACATGTTCAGAATATAATCCGCATGTTCAAAATCAGGTGTTTGATTGGGGTTGAAAGTAAAAAGCAGAAGTTCCTGACTAGACTCTTGGGAAACAATCTCCAGTTGGATAATAGAAAGAATCACGAGCCGTTCAAGAAACTTCTCATCGTGCTCAAAGTTTATAAATTGGAAGATTTGAAGGTAACGCTTTTTTAAGGAAGTGTTACTCAGGCGTATTGCTCAAATAACCTCAGCTTTTACAGGTGTGATTACGATGAACTGTTTCGATTCTATGCCTGTATGCTCCTTTACTGTAGAAGAAAGCCACAGTTTCTTGAGAGAAAACTTCATGTAGAAAGTGTTCTACTGCACTACATGTATACATATGCATGAAATAATAAAGTTGAGAATAAACTATCAATAACTGGTGTTACTATGAGCACAGATTCTGCTCCTAACTATTCGTCTGAGAATAGTTGAGACAACGAGCCTTGATGAAAGTCCCTACAAGTTTCATCTGCTTCAAATGTATTGATCAGTTCCCTATCAAGTGATAGGCTCGACCAAACTGAAAACCAAATATGATTTCTAGCTTCTTCAGAGTCACAAAACACAAAACATTGTTTGTATATATCATTAACCATTTTGCGGAACATTCCATGCGTTTTTTACATAGTAATAGAGTTGTTGTGTGCCGAGACGTCTTCTGTCTGTGGAAGACGATTGCAAGAATTAATCTTCTGCTTTCGAGAAGCTGTTGAAGATACCTTCGTCGGTCTATTCGATGATACTTTCTTGTCCACGTTACCATCCTGCCAATGATCATCCAGTCGACCAGACACATTGGTGGAGATCGTCCTTACACCTCCACTCTACCAAACGGCCCTCTTCAGCGCCACAAATCTCTGTCCTATTGTTGATATTTCGTTATTGAGTAAAAAAATCCTCAGAGGTTGATGTTTTCGTGTATCAATGAATCTTTAGAGAGTACTGACCATCATTATCGAGTGTCACTAGCCATTGAGATTATACATTTGATTATTCAAACATCCTCATTTGTTAACACTTCACCTGCTTGAAGCGATGTGCGGTCTGACTGATATACCAGGTGTAGAAAGAAAGAAGCTGATGACAAGCAAGAATTTTAGCGTTAGCGATACAATGTGTCTGTACGTTTGCCGATTTCGCTTTTGGTTGTCATCTCATCTGATGTAATGCTGTCAAAACTCATTCAAAAGAAATATTTATTTCGTGGTGGAAACTATCTCAAACAACAATAGAGAATCATGTTACGTCACTTATCTCGGAAGTAACGCAATATGAAACAAAGCTCCGTGGTAATCCGCCTGAAGGATGTGGAACTATTCGAAGATTTCGAAAAGGTCTCGAAATTTCAGAAGACGGTCATCAGCATTCTTTGTTGCTGGACCTGCCAAATCCAAGAAGTACTCACACCACATCTTGTGAACAGGCTCGAAGTCTAAGTACCTGGATTGAAAAAGTTTTCTGATAAACACAAGCCAAGCCTACTTCATTTTCTTCTCGTCTCCCTTCATCAATTTCTCTCGAACATGATTAACTTTTTTTGGCTCCGTATTCTTCGCGAGCCTTCCTCAACTCTTCCTGCAGTATCCAAGTATAAGTAACCTAGCTTAGTTTCCGTTGTCATGATCTAATCAAATTCCTAAATTATTGAGACCCACAAGTCTATATCGATAATAACAGATGGAACTTCGAAACCAAAGTTATATTGAAAGCGAAACATTTATTAATACTCATATTCATCATGGGTTCAGTCTGACAACACTAAGGAAAAGAGAAATGCTTCAACTCGAATCAAAGACTAGCAACATTGTGCGCTCTAAGAACTGTACATTGAATAAATATAAAATCAATGATGCTCATTCAAAATAAAACAGGAAATTTTGAACCTAAATCATTTCACAGAAACAATATATCACTCAAGGCGAATCGCACATCAATTTTATTTTCTAACCGTTCATTACGTAGAGGAACTGTTTTGTGAAGCCCTTTTTCTCTCTAATTCTGCCTCGATAAGCTCTTCTTGCAGCCTGTGCTTCGTCTCAATTTCTCTGCTCGAGATAGATCTACTGAAAACAATGAATCTGATATCTGAACACTTTGTATGAATACCTCGCTCATCTTTCACTTTCTGCGCGGGTGGAGAAGAAGGAGGAGTTCCGCTTGACCAAGGTAGGTCGAGGTTTAGGTGCGAAGGTTTCTTGGGACTCTAACACCGTTTCCTTAGAACGATCTTCGGGCTCTGGACTATCATCAGAAATTGGAGAAACAGCGACAGGGTCTGGCACGAATTTGTGCTTTACTTGACATTTACGAGCAGGTGAAACGCTACTGAAAATCTTCGTTTGATTGAAAAACGTTTCGGACAGGATACCTCTTTCTGCTATCTACTTCATCATCACTTATAGGTGAAGCGCTTCTGGGTTTACTGACATTCACTCTGTATTTGGCAGGAAGTGCCGCTGAAGATGACTTTGCTGGATGAGATGCGTGAAAGTCCGAAGATTCACGTTGTCGTTCTGAAGCAGATCTTGTAGGAGAATGCTTCAAACTGTTTTTTCCAGAAGTTCTACGCATGTTTTCATTCTGTCCTCTGTTTGAGCGACCATTCGGATAAATCAACTGTGAACTCAAATCTGGAAAATGACATTTCGAAAATTGAGCTATTGCTTTAAAAAGCAAAGACACTCCCTTCTACTAGGGAAAGCATGCAAAATAAACTACCATCACGATCGCAAAAGGAAAAAGATCGTTCTCTACGATCACGGTTGAATGAGGATACAGAGGGTTCTCGCGAGCTGCATGGCAGATCGCAAAGTTCATTCCTTTTGTATTGTAAACAACGCGTAGTACTATAATAGAAAACAAAACATCTTAGAACAAATAATCAACCACGATTTTTCGGGAAGTTTCCGAGTGATTACCTGTTTCTCAAAAATCTTTGCACCGTACACGAAACAAGCAAACAAAAATCGGAAAAATTCAAAAGTGTACGACACCTGGGATTCCCAAGCCGTCTCCGATCCAAGTACTAACCAGGCCCGACGTTGCTTGACTTGCCAGATCGGACGGGATGGCGTATTTTCAACGTGGTATGGTCGTACACGAATTGAGCGAAAACTAAACAGACTAACCAACATGTATGACAAAAAGTGATCTCTGTTTGAAAAAATGAAGACAAAACTACAAACAACAAGCGAGTGATAAACAAACAACATATGGTCTGATCACTGATTTACCTCAATATGTGATTAGCCAATCAGAATATGCCATGTAAGGCTAATTAGGGGTCAAGCCATTCAAATTTTTGAATTTGAGCGCTAACTATGCCTATATAAGGCATAGAATAATCAAAAATCCTCATTATCTTCGTGTTATCTTGAGGAAGAGCCTGAGTCTCTTGAGCTCTTCCTCAAATTTATTTATTTCTTTATTATTATAATGTTTTTCATAGTTTTCTTGTGATTTTCCTCTCTTGTTTCAGGAACTTCGGTTCCGAGAACGAGGGGGTTCCCTCCCGTTGTTCTGAACTTCAGAAACACAGGTAGGGCTAAAATTCACAATGAAACTAAATTTTATTTTTTCAGAGTTTTAAATTAAAATTAAAATTAATTAAAATTTTTTAAATAAAAAATATTATAATCTAATTAGGTCCCCCCTTTAATTTAAATTTAATTTTTTAACAACTGGCGCCAGTAACCCCCCCCCTAAAAAATTTGAAAATTTGTGTGGATGAGGTTTAGATTGAGAGGGAGAAGCTGGGAGGCCGAGCTGATCCTGTAGCCGATGCAGAAAATTTGAGTTTTAAGTTTTTTTAATTTCTTCCCCCTTTTTTTTTTTTTTACATTGCTGGCCAGCGTGTCCTTCCCCCTTTAAACTTTTTATTTAATAGATAAGAGTAGCCGGAAGCAGTTTGCAGCTGGACTCCTTCTTCTTTTTTTTTAACTTTTTCTACTAATTTATATAGTTGTAGCATTACTAGCCGAAGAAGACGAACGAGAACGAGGAGCACAAGGAGAACGAGGAGAACGAGGAGCACAAGGAGAACGAGGAGCACAAGGAGCACAAGGAGAACGAGGAGAACGAGGAGCACGAGGACAACTACGAGAACGAGGAGCCCAAGGAGAACGAGGATCTGAAGAAGAACCAGATCATGGACCAAAATTAGGTAGGAAAGAATGATTCCAAATGGCTGAAAAGTCAGATGGATTGACTTTTTTCCTCCTAGTCTAATCCATGATTTGAAGACCGAGGAATCCTGCGGCGTACCCCGCATGGGTTCCGAGGTATTCATGTATAATAAATAAATATTTTTTATATGTTGTTCCCCGCCCCCTTTTTTTATTAATAAGCTGGCCAGCTTCCCCTTTTGTTTAATTATATTTATGTTTATTTATTATTTTGCTTGTATACCTTTTTGGCGTTGTTGCACATGTTGCCACACCTTCTAACCCTACTAACCACTGGTGTGGTAACATGTGTAGCAACGCCGTATGTGTATGTATTATGTAGTACTGTAAGTATTACATATTACAATTGATTACTACGTAATCGATCCAAAGGCCCTCTTTAGGGCCACAAACTTCACTTTTTCGTACTTTTTTTGTTGCATAAACTCTTGATTCGTTTGTTAATTTGAAACCTTTCGAGGTTTCTTTGTTTGAATCCAACGGCCCTCTTTAGGGCCACAAACTTTTCTTTTTCGTACTTTACTAGTTGCATAAACTTTTTAATTTGTTTGTTATTTTGAAACCTTTCGAGGTTTTCTTTGTTCTTTTTAGCTTTTCTCTTTTTCAATTTGTTCACTCGTTGTACCTTTGTTTCAGATGTTTCCCAATCTTCTCGGTTATTTTTTAGCTGCTGCTTGAGTCAAGGCGTTGGCTGGAAGAAGACTCTGGAATTCCAAAATGCCTTCTGAACAGACTACTAGTTGTGAGCTCAGGACTTGGACAAAATGCTGTCAAGAGAGGTATGTTTCTCTGTTGTTCATCTCATTCCATTTGTTTTACACAGTTTCAATTGATTGTAGGTAGTACCAAATTGTATATTCATGAGTGGTAAGACGTTGTCTGCTAACTCTCTACTGAGACTTCTTATAGTATTTGACGTTACGCTCTCGACTGTTGAAAACCATGAACTCTTGCCCCATACCAACTCTGTACGTCTTGTGTGAAACTTCTATGAGAGTTACCTCATCATGAACTTGCCCTATACTTAAGACTGGTTGGAGTTACTCAAGTTGTGTGAACGATACAACATCGATCACGTCATGGTATGTTCATGAAATTCGAAAACAAGCTAAAGTTACATGTTCAGAATATAATCCGCATGTTCAAAATCAGGTGTTTGATTGGGGTTGAAAGTAAAAAGCAGAAGTTCCTGACTAGACTCTTGGGAAACAATCTCCAGTTGGATAATAGAAAGAATCACGAGCCGTTCAAGAAACTTCTCATCGTGCTCAAAGTTTATAAATTGGAAGATTTGAAGGTAACGCTTTTTTAAGGAAGTGTTACTCAGGCGTATTGCTCAAATAACCTCAGCTTTTACAGGTGTGATTACGATGAACTGTTTCGATTCTATGCCTGTATGCTCCTTTACTGTAGAAGAAAGCCACAGTTTCTTGAGAGAAAACTTCATGTAGAAAGTGTTCTACTGCACTACATGTATACATATGCATGAAATAATAAAGTTGAGAATAAACTATCAATAACTGGTGTTACTATGAGCACAGATTCTGCTCCTAACTATTCGTCTGAGAATAGTTGAGACAACGAGCCTTGATGAAAGTCCCTACAAGTTTCATCTGCTTCAAATGTATTGATCAGTTCCCTATCAAGTGATAGGCTCGACCAAACTGAAAACCAAATATGATTTCTAGCTTCTTCAGAGTCACAAAACACAAAACATTGTTTGTATATATCATTAACCATTTTGCGGAACATTCCATGCGTTTTTTACATAGTAATAGAGTTGTTGTGTGCCGAGACGTCTTCTGTCTGTGGAAGACGATTGCAAGAATTAATCTTCTGCTTTCGAGAAGCTGTTGAAGATACCTTCGTCGGTCTATTCGATGATACTTTCTTGTCCACGTTACCATCCTGCCAATGATCATCCAGTCGACCAGACACATTGGTGGAGATCGTCCTTACACCTCCACTCTACCAAACGGCCCTCTTCAGCGCCACAAATCTCTGTCCTATTGTTGATATTTCGTTATTGAGTAAAAAAATCCTCAGAGGTTGATGTTTTCGTGTATCAATGAATCTTTAGAGAGTACTGACCATCATTATCGAGTGTCACTAGCCATTGAGATTATACATTTGATTATTCAAACATCCTCATTTGTTAACACTTCACCTGCTTGAAGCGATGTGCGGTCTGACTGATATACCAGGTGTAGAAAGAAAGAAGCTGATGACAAGCAAGAATTTTAGCGTTAGCGATACAATGTGTCTGTACGTTTGCCGATTTCGCTTTTGGTTGTCATCTCATCTGATGTAATGCTGTCAAAACTCATTCAAAAGAAATATTTATTTCGTGGTGGAAACTATCTCAAACAACAATAGAGAATCATGTTACGTCACTTATCTCGGAAGTAACGCAATATGAAACAAAGCTCCGTGGTAATCCGCCTGAAGGATGTGGAACTATTCGAAGATTTCGAAAAGGTCTCGAAATTTCAGAAGACGGTCATCAGCATTCTTTGTTGCTGGACCTGCCAAATCCAAGAAGTACTCACACCACATCTTGTGAACAGGCTCGAAGTCTAAGTACCTGGATTGAAAAAGTTTTCTGATAAACACAAGCCAAGCCTACTTCATTTTCTTCTCGTCTCCCTTCATCAATTTCTCTCGAACATGATTAACTTTTTTTGGCTTCGTATTCTTCGCGAGCCTTCCTCAACTCTTCCTGCAGTATCCAAGTATAAGTAACCTAGCTTAGTTTCCGTTGTCATGATCTAATCAAATTCCTAAATTATTGAGACCCACAAGTCTATATCGATAATAACAGATGGAACTTCGAAACCAAAGTTATATTGAAAGCGAAACATTTATTAATACTCATATTCATCATGGGTTCAGTCTGACAACACTAAGGAAAAGAGAAATGCTTCAACTCGAATCAAAGACTAGCAACATTGTGCGCTCTAAGAACTGTACATTGAATAAATATAAAATCAATGATGCTCATTCAAAATAAAACAGGAAATTTTGAACCTAAATCATTTCACAGAAACAATATATCACTCAAGGCGAATCGCACATCAATTTTATTTTCTAACCGTTCATTACGTAGAGGAACTGTTTTGTGAAGCCCTTTTTCTCTCTAATTCTGCCTCGATAAGCTCTTCTTGCAGCCTGTGCTTCGTCTCAATTTCTCTGCTCGAGATAGATCTACTGAAAACAATGAATCTGATATCTGAACACTTTGTATGAATACCTCGCTCATCTTTCACTTTCTGCGCGGGTGGAGAAGAAGGAGGAGTTCCGCTTGACCAAGGTAGGTCGAGGTTTAGGTGCGAAGGTTTCTTGGGACTCTAACACCGTTTCCTTAGAACGATCTTCGGGCTCTGGACTATCATCAGAAATTGGAGAAACAGCGACAGGGTCTGGCACGAATTTGTGCTTTACTTGACATTTACGAGCAGGTGAAACGCTACTGAAAATCTTCGTTTGATTGAAAAACGTTTCGGACAGGATACCTCTTTCTGCTATCTACTTCATCATCACTTATAGGTGAAGCGCTTCTGGGTTTACTGACATTCACTCTGTATTTGGCAGGAAGTGCCGCTGAAGATGACTTTGCTGGATGAGATGCGTGAAAGTCCGAAGATTCACGTTGTCGTTCTGAAGGAGATCTTGTAGGAGAATGCTTCAAACTGTTTTTTCCAGAAGTTCTACGCATGTTTTCATTCTGTCCTCTGTTTGAGCGACCATTCGGATAAATCAACTGTGAACTCAAATCTGGAAAATGACATTTCGAAAATTGAGCTATTGCTTTAAAAAGCAAAGACACTCCCTTCTACTAGGGAAAGCATGCAAAATAAACTACCATCACGATCGCAAAAGGAAAAAGATCGTTCTCTACGATCACGGTTGAATGAGGATACAGAGGGTTCTCGCGAGTTGCATGGCAGATCGCAAAGTTCATTCCTTTTGTATTGTAAACAACGCGTAGTACTATAATAGAAAACAAAACATCTTAGAACAAATAATCAACCACGATTTTTCGGGAAGTTTCCGAGTGATTACCTGTTTCTCAAAAATCTTTGCACCGTACACGAAACAAGCAAACAAAAATCGGAAAAATTCAAAAGTGTACGACACCTGGGATTCCCAAGCCGTCTCCGATCCAAGTACTAACCAGGCCCGACGTTGCTTGACTTGCCAGATCGGACGGGATGGCGTATTTTCAACGTGGTATGGTCGTACACGAATTGATCGAAAACTAAACAGACTAACCCACATGTATGACAAAAAGTGATCTCTGTTTGAAAAAATGAAGACAAAACTACAAACAACAAGCGAGTGATAAACAAACAACATATGGTCTGATCACTGATTGACCTCAATTTGTGATTAGCCAATCAGAATATGCCATGTAAGGCTAATTAGGGGTCAAGCCATTCAAATTTTTGAATTTGAGCGCTAACTATGCCTATATAAGGCATAGAATAATCAAAAATCCTCATTATCTTCGTGTTATCTTGAGGAAGAGCCTGAGTCTCTTGAGCTCTTCCTCAAATTTATTTATTTCTTTATTATTATAATGTTTTTCATAGTTTTCTTGTGATTTTCCTCTCTTGTTTCAGGAACTTCGGTTCCGAGAACGAGGGGGTTCCCTCCCGTTGTTCTGAACTTCAGAAACACAGGTAGGGCTAAAATTCACAATGAAACTAAATTTTATTTTTTCAGAGTTTTAAATTAAAATTAAAATTAATTAAAATTTTTTAAATAAAAAATATTATAATCTAATTAGGTCCCCCCTTTAATTTAAATTTAATTTTTTAACAACTGGCGCCAGTAACCCCCCCCCCTAAAAAATTTGAAAATTTGTGTGGATGAGGTTTAGATTGAGAGGGAGAAGCTGGGAGGCCGAGCTGATCCTGTAGCCGATGCAGAAAATTTGAGTTTTAAGTTTTTTTAATTTCTTCCCCCTTTTTTTTTTTTTACATTGCTGGCCAGCGTGTCCTTCCCCCTTTAAACTTTTTATTTAATAGATAAGAGTAGCCGGAAGCAGTTTGCAGCTGGACTCCTTCTTCTTTTTTTTTAACTTTTTCTACTAATTTATATAGTTGTAGCATTACTAGCCGAAGAAGACGAACGAGAACGAGGAGCACAAGGAGAACGAGGAGAACGAGGAGCACAAGGAGAACGAGGAGCACAAGGAGCACAAGGAGAACGAGGAGAACGAGGAGCACGAGGACAACTACGAGAACGAGGAGCCCAAGGAGAACGAGGATCTGAAGAAGAACCAGATCATGGACCAAAATTAGGTAGGAAAGAATGATTCCAAATGGCTGAAAAGTCAGATGGATTGACTTTTTTCCTCCTAGTCTAATCCATGATTTGAAGACCGAGGAATCCTGCGGCGTACCCCGCATGGGTTCCGAGGTATTCATGTATAATAAATAAATATTTTTTATATGTTGTTCCCCGCCCCCTTTTTTTATTAATAAGCTGGCCAGCTTCCCCTTTTGTTTAATTATATTTATGTTTATTTATTATTTTGCTTGTATACCTTTTTGGCGTTGTTGCACATGTTGCCACACCTTCTAACCCTACTAACCACTGGTGTGGTAACATGTGTAGCAACGCCGTATGTGTATGTATTATGTAGTACTGTAAGTATTACATATTACAATTGATTACTACGTAATCGATCCAAAGGCCCTCTTTAGGGCCACAAACTTCACTTTTTCGTACTTTTTTTGTTGCATAAACTCTTGATTCGTTTGTTAATTTGAAACCTTTCGAGGTTTCTTTGTTTGAATCCAACGGCCCTCTTTAGGGCCACAAACTTTTCTTTTTCGTACTTTACTAGTTGCATAAACTTTTTAATTTGTTTGTTATTTTGAAACCTTTCGAGGTTTTCTTTGTTCTTTTTAGCTTTTCTCTTTTTCAATTTGTTCACTCGTTGTACCTTTGTTTCAGATGTTTCCCAATCTTCTCGGTTATTTTTTAGCTGCTGCTTGAGTCAAGGCGTTGGCTGGAAGAAGACTCTGGAATTCCAAAATGCCTTCTGAACAGACTACTAGTTGTGAGCTCAGGACTTGGACAAAATGCTGTCAAGAGAGGTATGTTTCTCTGTTGTTCATCTCATTCCATTTGTTTTACACAGTTTCAATTGATTGTAGGTAGTACCAAATTGTATATTCATGAGTGGTATGACGTTGTCTGCTAACTCTCTACTGAGACTTCTTATAGTATTTGACGTTACGCTCTCGACTGTTGAAAACCATGAACTCTTGCCCCATACCAACTCTGTACGTCTTGTGTGAAACTTCTATGAGAGTTACCTCATCATGAACTTGCCCTATACTTAAGACTGGTTGGAGTTACTCATGTTGTGTGAACGATTCAACCTCTTCCATACCATATATGTTAAATTGAGGAGTTGAGATCGACACAAACTTTCTTGTGCGATTCGCCTTGAGTGATATATTGTTTCTGTGAAATGATTTAGGTTCAAAATTTCCTGTTTTATTTTGAATGAGCATCATTGATTTTATATTTATTCAATGTACAGTTCTTAGAGCGCACAATGTTGCTAGTCTTTGATTCGAGTTGAAGCATTTCTCTTTTCCTTAGTGTTGTCAGACTGAACCCATGATGAATATGAGTATTAATAAATGTTTCGCTTTCAATATAACTTTGGTTTCGAAGTTCCATCTGTTATTATCGATATAGACTTGTGGGTCTCAATAATTTAGGAATTTGATTAGATCATGACAACGGAAACTAAGCTAGGTTACTTATACTTGGATACTGCAGGAAGAGTTGAGGAAGGCTCGCGAAGAATACGGAGCCAAAAAAAGTTAATCATGTTCGAGAGAAATTGATGAAGGGAGACGAGAAGAAAATGAAGTAGGCTTGGCTTGTGTTTATCAGAAAACTTTTTCAATCCAGGTACTTAGACTTCGAGCCTGTTCACAAGATGTGGTGTGAGTACTTCTTGGATTTGGCAGGTCCAGCAACAAAGAATGCTGATGACCGTCTTCTGAAATTTCGAGACCTTTTCGAAATCTTCGAATAGTTCCACATCCTTCAGGCGGATTACCACGGAGCTTTGTTTCATATTGCGTTACTTCCGAGATAAGTGACGTAACATGATTCTCTATTGTTGTTTGAGATAGTTTCCACCACGAAATAAATATTTCTTTTGAATGAGTTTTGACAGCATTACATCAGATGAGATGACAACCAAAAGCGAAATCGGCAAACGTACAGACACATTGTATCGCTAACGCTAAAATTCTTGCTTGTCATCAGCTTCTTTCTTTCTACACCTGGTATATCAGTCAGACCGCACATCGCTTCAAGCAGGTGAAGTGTTAACAAATGAGGATGTTTGAATAATCAAATGTAATTTGAAATCATAAAGAACATTCGTTTGTTGTGGAAATAGACTTTAATCTTCGAGGCGCATTTGTTTCTCCCCGTCTCTCTCTATCTCTTTCGGTAAATGTTTCACTATTCTTAAAATTCCATCTTCTACCCATCTTCTTCCATCCTATCCTGTATCGAAGTCGAACGGATCGGCCATGAATTGCTTATGTTCATTCATTCATCAAAAGACCATCAGAGAAAATCTATTTTATGAGAATATTGTTCTTCGATTTCAGATCTTGAGAAGTCTGATTGTTTTGTGTTAAATAGTGTCTAAGTATAGAGAAAATTTAACAAACTCTTCTATTAAAGTCTACTGTAACCTTTCCTGTCTTATTTCTAATCCTCTACTTACTTTTGCTTTACTGTATTCAATGAGTTTGCGAAGAGGAATGGCTATAATTAATATTTCCTATATGAATTTTCCCCCACAACAATTCAAGAATGTTTTCTCCTCAGATCTCAATATTTAAACGGAATAAGAGATCTCATTTTGTCAATTCTCCTATTTAACCATCAATTACTGTCCTTCTTCATACAAAATTAAGCTAATTTCTTCGCTTTTTTATGTTTTACCTCTCTTTTTAGGTTTTTCCTTTTCATACTAATACTAACTATCGGGTATGTCGTTCTTTTCTTTGGATATTCTAACGGTTTTCTGTTCTCACAGTTTTACTACTTTCCGCTCCGTTGCAACTTCTTGTATCTATCGAACTCACATCGGATGTTCGAAATCATAATTTTGAGCGTTCCGAGAAAATGAACTTGTGCATGTATAAAACGAAGCGATGAAGACGAAGGGAGAAAGATAAAAAGAAATAGACAGAGATAATAAGAGAGAGACAGAGAGAGAGAGAGAGAATAGAGGGGAAGTTACGAAAAGAAAAGCGATCATCCTTCAATGTGGGTCATTTCGTTCCTTTTTTGTCTCTTTCTCAATCTTATCAGACAACAAAAAGCCCATCAAAACCAGCGAATGACAATGTCACTTTACATGTTTCATTCAATGTTATAACTATAAGATGATTACCATTAACATTCTCAATTCAATCTGATTTGCTTAGATATGAGGCTTCTGTGCTTGGTTTCCATATGCTTCGCAATTACGCAACAGAGAGAGGAACATTTTATTGATGTCAAAGAGCTTGTGAAGGTAGTTATAACTTCTAATCTTTGATTGATGTTTTTTTAAAGGATACTATTCAAGCAATTGGTCAACTCCCACGCGCAGCAGCTATGGGTATTCCAACAATGAACTTCACTACTCCGGCTCCAGCCCCACAACTTTACCAGTAATTTGTTTTCAGATCGAATCAATCTTCCTTATTATTACAGCTTATTTAAACTGCCGGCAGATATCATGACCGATTTGGCTGTAAATGCTGGATATATGGATGGGTCTACAACGGTTCCACCTCCAAGAGTTCCTTGGATTGTTACAAGGTACAAACATACAAACCTTCTCATTAGTTTTCCCAAATTTCAGAGAAAGCGGGGATGTTTATCAAGTAATGTTTTCATAATTTGTTTATAAAAAAAATGACTTTCAAGAACGGTCAGAGTGATGCTACTCAAGCCTCTCAGAATTCCGGTCTTTTACCAATTTCGAGGTATTTCCATCCTCATAAAACAAAAATCTCATTTATATCAAGTCTTCTCCCTCAAATGCTCAGAACACCAAATGTTCCTGCTAGTCAGTTACCCCAGCCTCCACCAAGGGTTCAGCCATCCCCATCTCTTGCACTTCCACCGATTCATCATCTTTCACAGCTCCCAACGCAGAGGTATTTTCAGTTCCTTTTATTTCTTGGACTTTCTACTGTATAATTCTAGTGTCTCGACTCCTCGATATGCTTATCGACCAGTTGTTCAACCCGATGGTCAAACGTGAGTACGATCCTATCTATAGTTTCAGAAGTACCATTTCAGATTATTCATTCCTGTACTACTTCCTCCTACTGAACCACCAACTCTAGAAGAGTTGATGAGACAGCGAGTATCATCTCAAACACCCCAAGAGAGTGAGCCTGTACAATCTACTTCAAGTACTCAACCAGTAAGCTTGAACTGTTAAAACCTCTAAACACGTTTTTTAAAATGGTTTATTAAACCCAGCAAAAAGCTATTTGGGTACATTGGGCGGATCAACAGCTGTCTGTATGTTAACCTAAGTTTATTAATAATAAGATTAATAGTTGAGTTGAAGTATACCAAATCTTGACTACTATTCTCGTTAGCTTTGTCAGCCAATAGACAGGATTTTCCAAGACGAGCTTTTTTTCTTTTAAGCCCAATTCGTTTTCGATTAATCAGAAACATGATTAAAAAGAAAACGAACAAAGCTGTTGATGACCATACGAGAATATCATTTCTCATTGATGTGAGCTAAACACATTTCTGTACGGGATTATTACCCAATAGCTTACTTCACTTTCACGAGATCTCGTTTTCGTATGCTTCTCTTTCACTTTCGGTAAATCAGTTCTCAACGTATATAAAGCAAACTTCAAAGCTTCTTCAATTGTCAATGTGATATGCTTGACTGCAGACAAATGAAATGGATCTGTAGAATGTCTTCGTATTCGTATAGATACATTTCAGAACATACTTGAGATGGGAAAAACTATTTCCTGGTTATTGATTCTCAAGTTGACTAAGAAAGCATAATCATATCCTAAGACATATCGAATGAGAATCAAGTTTTTGAAAAATGGACATATCCGATGAGCCTTAAAGTAGCGGCAGTGATGCTAATTGGTTTCGGGCAAAAACTCACATCTTTCAAACGTTGTAAAGTCATAAAAACTATTTGAATATCTCCTTCCGTCTCAGATAGCATGTCTTTCTTTCAAGAACAATTCAATGGAAGTATCTTAGAAAATTTTTTACCATAGGGTTTTCACATATTATCTCCATATCATCTCTTCTATGAGAGAATAAGTTATCGTCACTTGCGACTAAATTCATTTCTCCGATCTTGCATGACGAAAATGACACAAAGGTTTGATAAACAACATTCGCACTTCCATTTAATAGCGAATTATCTCGATTGACATATATGGTCACTTTTCTCTTCTTGAAAGGTTCGAGGATCGTTTGTGGAAGCCCTAAGTTATTCTAAATGTAACTATGAGTAACATCCTAAGGAAGTCTAGGCTTGCCTTGATCCTCATTTTTTGACAAATAGATGATGATTGAACCGCATCACGATCCTTTTGCGATTGACATCGTTGAATAAGAAGCTGAATTAAAAAAAACAACAGCACCTTCGATTGAACCATCAAACATAGGGCTTTCAAACAATGTATTGATTCCTAAATTTACTCGCCACGTGTGCTGATACTGTTTTATGCTAATTTACTCGTTGAAGGCAGTCCGTATCAGCTCTGAACGGTATGAGGCCAATACTTTTCCACCAATGGTCAATCCATTCTACGATAGAAACGCTATGAAAGGGCTGATGTCGTTGACTAAGGTAACGAGAATGTGAAATTCACCAGATTCAGAAAAAATTAATTTAGGAAGCTCTTCAAACTGCCATAAACACGAATATTCCAAATATGAACGTTCCAAACTTCATGCAAACTACTCATATTCCTGATCTTCTGACCACTCCTCAGCCTTCCAGCAACCGTGTTCGCAAAATTTCATCTGAAACTGAGCATCAAGTAGATGTCATCAATGGACCAGAAGTACCTCTTTCTAAATAACAATTTACTCATTTCGTGTCTAAGGATGAAGGAAGCACGTTAGTGTATGAATCACAAGCAGTGCCTATCCCATTAGATAGCTACAACAACAAGAAAGTAACAGTAGAAAGAAAGGTAACAAAAACATGCATAACATTGGTTTAGTAAGTCTTTCTTAGACCTACACTTCTGTGTACAAGGTTGATGACTCTACAACTGATGAGAATATCAAGCCTCCAATGATAGACGAGAGATTAGCTTTTCAAACCAAGGAAGATTTTGAGGTGAACGAGAAAGGCGTTCTTTGCATTAAGTTTATCAGTTCAGAAGAAAGAGAAGAACTTCTTGAAGAAAAAAATCAAAAAAATTCCTACCAAAGCTGCTTCTGAAGCCGATCTTGATGCAGAAGCAATTCGTGAATTTGTTAGTGATCTGGCTTGAAACCATTTAAGTATACTACTTTTAAGGACCAAATTTCTTTTAGCCATACACCACCCAGAAGTGTCAACATTCG
This sequence comes from Auanema freiburgensis, assembly GCA_030370435.1. Lineage (NCBI taxonomy): Eukaryota > Metazoa > Nematoda > Chromadorea > Rhabditida > Rhabditidae > Auanema > Auanema freiburgense. The sequence continues at coordinate 4,181,454 of CM059369.1, forward strand.
CAGAGTATAATTTTAGATTAGGTGTCGCAGCTATTGATATTTTAGGTCATTCCCAAAGCTGGACTGCCATCAGAAGAATTTTTGGGTCATATGCACTCTATTCCTACAGATTCTGTGAGTATCTCGTTTTTTTTAGAAACATGAACAGATTCGTTCAGGAAGAAGCAGCGCAAGAGAGAAGAGAGAGTCAATCCTCTACTGGGCGACATGCTAGACACCGAATTCACTCGATCAAGACATACGTGGTTGATCGAAAGCAAAACGGCGAAAAGGTTTGTGGAATTTTAAATCCAGACCCCCTTTCGACATGATTCCAGAATGGTTTCTCTGAACCAACTGAACCAATAAACAAACAAATAGAGATAGAGATGGAAAGATTAGGTCGTCTCGAGAGTTCAGAAGATAACGTAGAAGAAGAGAAAGTTGAAGATGAACAATTTTTGACTGACATCGAAAAACAAGCTGAATTATTATCGCATAAACCAACGCGTGTTCAACATTACGTTAGAAAGACAATAACCCCAACGAGAGTAATAGCTTGATTTCACCTCAACTTCTTAAGCATGCCGATGTTCCAGAAAGTTGAAAAGCCATCAAGAATACACTGTTTGAATATCCAGAACTTTGCCAAGCAGTTCGGAAATTCAGACGTTATGGAGTTTGCCAAAGGTAATGGTAATCTTCTCTGACGAACTAACCTTGCTCTTTCAGAGAAATGCGAGTATATTGAAAATTATTATCCCCGATTGCCATGCCAAAACGTTGATCTGTATATGAAAGAATGTGTGCAATACTATTAACGATTTATAATTGTAAGAAAACTTCATCCATTGTTCACGTAATCTCAACTGTTAATAATAATTCGAAGTAGTAGAGATCATATTCGAATTGTAATGTTCTGGGCCAGTCTCTACCTATTTAATTTAAAATGTTATGTACTACCATTTTCTGTTTAATAAAGAAATGCTAAACCTATTTGTTTAAACTGTCATACATCTTAAAAATACTCACACGAAACCGAGCGTTCAAGTTCACAGTAAGCTTTGTACCAATGAACAACCGTTCCTCGTGCTGACACGTGAAAATGAATCCCGTAGAACGAACAGAACCTCTAAACTTCCCGCATTCATGAACATTTGAAAATCTGATAGTTATATTTGTTCATACAGAGCTTAAGCATTTTGATATGAGTGGCAGAAAATCTACTTCAAGAAAATTTCTGAAATTTAAAATTCCAAATTTTCGCATAGTACGTGTTCGAACGTGTGGTTCAGTTTCCTATCCAATCTCCGAAGTATTTTCTTCGACTGATTTTACCGTAAGTTAGTTAATGCTAAGCTGATTTAACATCTGAATTTCTCGGAGCTATTCAGGTTTTGTTACACTAGGACAGAGCAGAATTCATAATCTTTAAGTTACAGAAATGAGGAAGAAAGCTTCAGCGTTCAAAGAAGTCGCTCCCGAACCGGCGAAAGAAGAGAAACATAAAGAGAGAGAAGGAACACCCAACAATGGAAATGAAGAGAAAATTCTCTTTGTGATTTCTTCCGTAACATCGATGGGCCAATGGTTTGCTTGGATTAAAGTTGGTTCTTATTTATTATTTAGCCCTTCATCATGGCACGATTATCTTGAATCGGTTCAGGAGAATTCATGGCGATTCATGTCATCTCCTTTCTCGGAAGTTCGGCAGGGTTAGTCTGTTTTAATCGAACTTGTCTCCATTATTACTTTCCAGATATAATGAGTAATTCAGTGACTCTTTCAAAACTATCTCTAGGATGTGTTTTTCTATGCGACCTGTTCTCAGCTCTACATATGAAGAGTAACGATAAGCAACTTGGTTATTCAATGGTAGTGAGGTTTTGTAATCGAAGTAGTATTTTTCTTTGTTTTCAGACTACTCTCACTGATAGAGCTGATCGTCCTGTTAATGGGTCTTTCGGAGGTAATTATACAAGCTATCGAATGTTGAGCACCAGGTACCCGTTCTTATTCTACTCCCTACTTATTCAGCATGTTTCAAGACTCACTAGTCTTGCTAAGCAGAAGATTTTAAATGTTCCCATTTGCAATTTCGACAGCGTACTCGACTTCTTAGTAAGACAATCGGAGAAAAAGATTGACAGAATCGTTTTTGTGATTGACTCTAGTGTTGCATTGGATGAACAGGTTAGAATCCCTTCTTTCTGAACTACGAAATCAATACGTTCCAGAACAAGTTAGCTTTGAAAAATATTCTGAGCCGGGCAAAATGCCATTTTTTGGTTCTTGGAAGAAGCATTGGAAAGCTTAATGATCTGAAGAATCTTGTTGATATTTCCTGTATGAATAGCACTTTCTCAATATGGTATGAATTTGCCTTGTACGAATAATGAAAGGATCTGTTTCAGTAAAAAACCTGACAATCTCCTTCATTACGTGTATTACTTTACTGATCTCATACTAGATAGGAATCGGGTTCCTCTCAAGGGAGTCCCTCTTCGCTTAGGTTCCAAGGCTCCAGTAAGGGTGAAGGTTCTACTAAAACTTCTCTTATAAACAATTTTACAGTCATATTTCAGCTCTTACGATTGACAAAACTTGAGAAAACTGCGAGAAGCTTAATCAGTGTGAAGAAAGAGCCTGTGTTCACCAATAGAAAAGTAACAAGTTGGTCAGCGAAAAGAAAAAACTGTCTTCAAAGATGGAAACTATCTGGGAAATTGGAAGCTAAGAACAGGCTGAACCGTATAGAAACGATTGAGATAGTGGGATTTTTGGCTGCTTCCACAGGAGAGAAGTATATAAACGGAGTAGGTATGAACGAGTTGTTCGTTATAAAGAATGGTAAGACCATTGTGGTGACATGACTGAATCTTCCGTTTTTGTTCAGCCTACACCGAAAAGGATTGTATCGCTGATGATGCTGGCTTCCTGAAAAAAGTAGTTTTGAACCTCATTCACTCAATATTCTTTATTATTCTATAGATACATACGTATACTAACAGTTTCATAGAAGTCTTCATAAAATCTATCATAAAAACTAGTTCCGTTGCGTTTTGCCAAGTTCGAAGATCCGGGAAGAAGCCACGATATGGATTTCTTATAGCGGTGGCTAATGGTATTCAAGGTTTGGTTCTTTCAACAAATATATCGTTTATGAATAAATACACAGCGAACGAAGAAGCACCTCTAGCGGATTGCCACCTGGTCTTCGGTCTATTGTCAACTTCAATTCATTCTGAAACGTGGACGCATCTGTTGAGTTTCGTCAGTGCATCTGAGGTACATTAACTAGAGAAACATTCTTTTCATGATGTATTACAGGTCAAACCAACTGCACCTCATGCGAAGTCACGGCTAATCACTCATCCGAACTGGATCAACGGAGAATATTTGTCTCGAGATACAGCTACGAAACTTTCTAAGCTTATAAAAAAAAATAGCTTGAATGATGTGCATGAGGTAAAACTTAGACCTCACTTTTTGTGTATAACCTGGCGTTATAGGAACTTAACCGAATGTATACACATGCCAAGGTCATTTCGATAGGGCATTCCTGGCTGAATGATATGCTCAAAAACATGATGGAGTTAGCAAGAACTCCAGAGATGAAAAGTTTGCTGGTGAACTATCAAATGGAAGCACGTGGAGTTTTGAATAAATGATAACTAATGAACAATGTCTAATCATGTGTTGGACAAAAAAATCATAAAATTTATTATTATTTCGAACATCTATGTAACAAATATTGTGCAAACAAAGTGATATTGGCCACATTTATAAGGCATTCCGAACTGATGGGTAGAAATCTCAATTTCTCAATAAAAAAATTTGGCAGTTGTGACCCTATCGTGAAACTTAGAACATATCATAACTTGAGGAAGATTTGATAAACCCATATGACAATTTTGATGAGACAGTGGTATGTACAAATGAAAGATAGTTGATACATGTGTGATTATTCCTTTTCTACTTTATCAGAGGTTCCTTCTCATCAAATCTCACATTCAAGCGAGGGGATCCTGAACGCATACTGTTTGCTCGACTAGGGGCGTTGATAACTATTTTGGGGATGTTCAAGGAACGGTGCTCTGTTTTTGGTGACATCGAAGCGCCTTTCCGTTGACGTGGAGAACTTTTTTCAACTAGTGGTTCTTCGGAAGCGGACTTCATTGAGTCAACTTCAGACCACAAAGATAGAACAGAGCTACTTCTTGGTCCTTGTTTCAATTCCGGTGATTTGTGCTCTTCTTTTGGTGAAGCGTTGGAATCCGATGAACTCAAATTAACTAAATTCAGCTTTTCATCGATGCCTTCAATGTCCGTATCAGATTCATCCTTCAATCCTGGGATTCCAGAAATAGAGGATTTCGCATCGACGAAAGTGTCCTCATCCGTTTGACTTCTTCGCGATGGGCTCCTGTCCGTATTCCTTCGGGATCGGAAACTTGTACGAACTGAACCAGAGGATCTACGACGTGGATAAAATTCGTCTATCACAAAGTTTTCCAGTCTTGTGACCTGAAAATATAAATTATGTTGTGGAATTCAGAAATTGGAGTGTAAAGCTTGTGTGAATCACTTTGATGAACTAAGATTTACGTGAGAAAAGGACATTTAGCAAAAAGAATCACTCAGATGAAACAAGCAGGTGAAGTGAGATACTGTTTTCAAACGAAAGAACTCTTCATTTGTTGTAAAGTTAGGAAAAAAGGGCAGCTGACAAACATTCGTTACTAAAACAATTCGAGAAAACAGATACTGATACTCTGTATGTTTCACACGTTGTTTTGAGTATGAGATGCTCTTACCTTGTCTATGGACTTTGCAAATTCGACCTCGTTCAAAACCTTGAAATCAAAGTTTGTTGCATCATCAAGCAAATCACGGAACATTGGAATTGTTTTGTCCATCTGAAAAACAAAGTGAAGTCGATCAAAAATGCAAAAGAAATTGTTCTCAGAAATTCTCATAAAATATAAAATAACTGCCGACACAGAACTTTCTTTCTAAGTTCGAATTTTAGGTATTCAAGCAAAAAACAGCAAGACCGATCAACTTTCAGCCATTTAATAAACTTTTGAAAAGACCCCCCTTACCTCGACTTCTCCGAATCGAACACAGAGCATAGCCATATCGTAGAAGACACGAAGACGAGATGGATGGATGGGTCGTCTCCAAATCCTGCGGCCCATAAGAAATATCTCAGCATACTCCTGTCTAACATCTCTCCAAATAGATTTTTTTTCATTCACATCAGTTAATATTGATGCTAATCGATAATAACAAGCGTATATTGCTGCTTCATACCTTAAAAATTGATAAGTGACGAGTTTAAAGAATTGCTGAACGAACCAAGCTAAATAGCAATACTTCTTTGAAATATCGTGCAGTCTGTCAAGCCATTCGTAGCAGAGCTGACGACGTTCTTCCGGAGTGCCAGCCTCTGGATCACTGTATTGAAAACGGAAGAGATCATTGGCAGTCCAATCTTCTCCCTTCTTTCGAAGCTTATTTAATTCATCTGTAGGTCTTCGTTTTAATTTCGAAGCAACTCGTCTGATGGGGCGATCTGAAAAAACGTCGGTAAAACAATGAGCACGACCGCTAATTGCGTCAATAGTAATGAATGAAATAGAAGGTTTTAAGAAGTCGTTGGCTAATTAGAATGTTTCGAAACACTCATGTTCAATGCTTCATCGTGTTCTTGTTTTGAATGACGTCAAATTAGGACCAAATAATGTTGATATGATCGAAAAACAAATTAGCCGGCTGTTCTGACTCTAAAACAGTTTTTCTCTCGAGCTTTCAGCTCAACTGTCACAAGTGGGAGGATGAGATCATAAATGGTGGAAGGGCGTCAACCAACATTTCACTTAAAATCCCTACTTGTGCTTTCGAGAACACTGACGTCAATGTAATGAGCAATTGCTTTGAACATGAAATATGAGAATGAATTTTTTCATTCTGCCGCCTTTAAGACAAAGCTAGAGATATTCGGTTTACAAGATTCTGTTAAACTTTGCGGAAGTGTAGGAGTAACTTATAGAGTTCCCAACTAATTTTAGTTTGTAAAGCCATCTCAAGGATTTAGAGAAGAACATTTTTACCTGGCAAAGGTTGCAGCTTTGCTGAACTTTTTCTACGATCATGATCAATCTCTGTGTCAGTGCGGATGCACTTTTTCATCTTTGTTAAGCATTTTCTATATTTAGTCATACACATAGACAATAAGGAGGTTTTAGCCTTTCGCCATTTTCGACGAAAATATCCTTGTTTTAACTGCATTTTCTGAAAAGAACAGATTATTCAATCCATAATAAATGTTTATCCCCTATTTGTTCAAGGAAAGTAAGGGTGAGTTAAAAGGTGTTGAATTTGCTACCACTAAAGAAAGCGTTAAGAGCGCTTGGTTCTCCTTGGGAGCTGATGACAGTTTGAGCTTAAGAGGATCATATGCATTACAAATGAAGATCAATTCGACCGATGTATATTCGGAAGAAAGAGATCACTTTGGAATTTCCGAATGCAGAAAATTTTTTTTGTTCAGTTTTTTAAGAACACAAATAATTCTGCAAGGATATGAAGCTGACTAGCAAAAAACGTGAAGATTCAGTTCTTGCAGAGAAGAAAAATGAGGAAAGCCTGTTGAATAAAAACGAGCCATGAAAGAGCTAGATTGAGATGATAGATAAGGAAGCTTCATTTCACTAATCAATTGCTTCATTCAAGCAATGTAGTGAACGAATATAAAATAAAATAAAAAATGCTATATGAACGAGAGATAGTTTAGAAAGTGGTCGTGGAGAGCAATAGAAAGCAGAGATCAAATGGTTTGGAAAAGACAGGCTTCATCATGATCATCTGATGTCCCGCCTCTTTAGCTGATGGCTAACATAGGTTCGCGGAGGGATGTGAGATGAGGCACATCTCTTCATTATATTTAATGGTTTAATTAACTATAAATTAGTAAATAGCATACAACCGTGTTTTGTTTTCTTTGTCGAGTAACAGCGATTGGAGAGGAAAGAAAAAGTAGAGAGCATAAGAAACGTTATAGAAGGAAAACTCCTGTTGCAATAGAAAGAAGAAGAAAGTAACTCATCCCAATCAAACCTACTTTGAGAGCAGATTTCGTGGCTAATCCCAATTTGGGAAACATCATTCAAATTCTGTTTTCTGGAAGTATTTGAGATTCCGTACTAGATGTTAGAGGAAAGAAAATACAGAGCGTTGAAAGATATAATGATGTAAGTAGAATACTATAATTGAAGCATACTCAATATAAAACTAATAGTATTACGAATTACGATGTAACTCGACGGTTAAAAGTAAGAAGACACGTGAAGAAGTGAAAGCCGATGAAGACATGAGGCGGAACTTTTGTTGTTCTTTTCGTGCAGAATTTCATTCTTTTACTTTCTCTTTTTTTCTTTCTTTTTTTTTCTTTCAATTCTCTAATACACTCTTCATTTTACGCTATGTTTCATGAAAATTCTGCTTTGAACTCAAAAATAGCGACAGACTTTTGTTCGCTGACGAGCTATCCGTCACTGTGAGCGAGAGGGCGAAGTGTTTGTAAAATGATAAAAGACTATGTTCTTTTTTTTTACAATAGAAAAAAAATAATTTTGTTTACTTTTTTTCTTTTTTATCTAATCGATTACTACTGCTTTCCCCAGTGAGTGTTCGGTGACAAAAATCATTAAACTTACAAAAAGACGTTCTAGTTCACGGTAAGTTCCCCTAATTCATACTGAAGCTTCTATTCCCTTCTCTCTCTCTCTCTCTCTCTCTCTCTCTCTCTCTCTCTCTCTCTTTCTCTCTCCCTCTATGAGTAGCTTTCTCACTTCGATAGCTGGATACAGAAGCAAGATTATCAAAAGGGTTTGAAACATAGAAACAACTGTTCGATCTTTCTCTCTCTTTTCTTTATCATGTTTCGAAGCAACTGATGGCTCTACCTGCTTTCTTTCTTCTAAACGACTCCCTCGGTTTCATCATTTTCAGCTCAAACAGCCCCATATCATGAGACAACCCTACTGTCATCTGAGTTTCGTCACAACGACTACGACATCATCAAAAATTTTAATACGAATAGTGGGTAGACGGAAAGCTGACAAAATTGAAAGAGATGAGATGTGACATTTAGAAACTGAACTATTCATGATTCACCTATTTTAAAGGAGAACTGAGAAAGACAACAAGATCAGAGAAAGTCTGCATAATGAGGATGGTGTTTGAAGTTTCAAGGATTTCTTTCAACAACGGTTAACAGTTTTAGCCAAATCAGAAGATACTCTCAAAGTAGTAGGGCTCTATTCAGTTCAAAAATCGAAAATAAAGATTCTCCAATTTCCTTATCCTTATTCTTGCCAGCGTGTCATATAGAAAATTGCGAGAATGGAAATGTCTTCATGGTGGTCTAAGAATGCTATTGCAATCTTCAGTCGGCCTCTTGCATGTTTTAACCTTTTTAAGCTTTCCTTTTTCTTTGCATCTCTCAATTTGCTATATCTTCAAGAGAACCCCCTTATACAATCTGTCGACAAAATGCAACTTGGATGTTTTGAGTGCCCTTAGGGAGAACACAAGTGATGACGTAATATGACATCATTCGGCATGCACTACATGCTCCCTCCAGAAAACTACGAAGACACTCATCTTCATCTTCGTTTATCTGCTCAATCTGACAGATTTGAAAGTATGATTATGGAGCAAGTTGAGAAATGCTATTCGTTTTTTTGCAGAGGAAAAAATAAGAGGTTTTCTTCTCAGCTGACTCATATAAACCGGCACAGAATGAGCCTGAGGCGATTTCATCAGTTTCATTGGTGAACAGATGACCGGGCACAAAGGATACTTAACCGGAACGAAACGAAGTGAATGAGGAGGTGGAGGAAGGTCATGTCAGCCAACTATTTTACTTGGAGGTGTTAATTACTTATCAACAGAAAGAAGTTTGTTTTCTGTATCATGAGTAACTTGAAAAGGCCAGTTCATTGAGAAAATTGAAAATTGGCTTTGTCAATGGGTCATCATTTACGTATTAAGCCTATAAGTCACATGGAACGATGTACTCCAGCTTGATGAATCGAGTACTTTTCCAGTTTAATTGAAGAAATTTTCTGAGACAATTGAAAAGAACTCACAGTTGGATCATAGAATTCGTCGCATATTTCTGAGAGGTGGTCATCATCATCGAATGATTGATTGCAACTTGTAGAAGCCATACTGTCCATCCGACTTGGATCTGTATTTAGAAGATTTCTAAAGTTAATGTGTTGAGTGCGAGTTGATTTAATGAAACTGAAACAAAAAGAAGCTCTACGTGCTCAAGTAATATGAAAAATGAAGAAAGGAGATGAGATAGAATGGTAAGTACAAAGGTGAACATGTGCGTTCAACAGAGAGAAATGACAACTCTCCGTTTGATGAATCGTAAGAGGTTAAGAAGTTCATAAACTCACGACCGCAGAAAGGTTTCTATTTTTTCAAACTGAGACGAACTGCGTTAGAATATTTCTAGTGAGGAGAAGCTCTCATTCCTTCACATGACACTAATTTTGTTATTTTTGTCTTTTATGAGATTAAAATACGGAAGCAAAGCTAAATTGTTCCAATTCTGGAAACTGTGATTGGCGACGACAAATTATTTGATTTGAACTGATCTTTTACTAAGAAGAGAAGAGCTGACCAATGCATTGCAGACAACACAAAGCATGGAAGTTAGATAGGAACTCAGAGAATGGTGTGTATTAGAGGGAGGAAGGCGGAATGAGAGAGAAGAAAAAGATTTTGCAAGAGAAGATGAAGCTAGTGCGGAATAAAGTGAGCAAAGCCACAGCAGTGATGATGGTCCTGGTGGTGATGATGGTGGTGTGTAATTAGAAAATAATAAAAGAATAGCCGACAATGACTGAAAGAGAGTGAGAGAAAGACAAAAGAAAACGAGAGGGAGTAGGTGAAGAATTGCTGGTGACAATAATGAGAAATCCAAAAAAATAGGAAGAGATGAAGCGGATGGTGGCATGAATGGTAAGTGAAGGGATCAGCTTAAGCTTCAGTCTGAATATGGTTTTCGAGATTCTCTGAATGAAATATATCTTTGAATGGGAAAACATAGGACGAGTTGTAAAAAAAGAGATTTTGCAAACGATTCATATTAGTTTGAATCTTCAGCCTCATAGTGGCTTCTGCTGTCCCTCCTCATCCTTTCATCTTTTTCTTCAAACTTTTCCGTCTTCTGTTCTCTTCCGTTATTTCATTTCTTTTTATCCTCTGCTTACGTAGTTGATCCCTCCATCTTTCGCTCACTCCTTTTTTCTCTCTCTCTTGCTACTTTGTTCTACAAGTTAAGTGCAAGCTCTGTGCCATCTTCAAGGATCAGTTCCGAAATGGTCAGCTCGATCTCTACTTTGGAGTAGGTCATCAATCATTTGGTGATTTTATTGTTTTGCGAAACTCAGTTAACTTTGTCTTCAAAGCTTAAGCTGAGTTTTCGAAGATTACTGGCTAATCGTTAGAGCTATATTAAGGGGAAGGAGAGATAGAAGGAAAGTGAGAGGGGATCATAAAAGCCGAGAAGGCTAATTGCTCCCGATGATTCAAATGGTATAGAATCTAGGACAACTGAGAAGATGGATTAGGAAGTTGACGTTTGAGCTGCAAATTAGGGTTGAAGAAAAAGCTGATGGTGTCGATTTATGTTTTTTACGAGGAAAAAGCTCTTAGGTCTACCTAGCATGAAAACCAAAGGATGAGGCTAGTCAGTATAAGGAAGGATTGTGGGAAGAGAGAGCGTGTGTGTGTGTGTGCGAACAGAGTTTTGATGCATCAAAATAAGCAAAGAAACATCTTTTTATGGAGAAAAGGAAAATAGATTAAGTTAACAAGAAGAAAGCAGCCTGGAGAACAAAAGTATTTTAAGACAAGAACAGTTTTCGTGAAGATAGAGAGTGTGAATGAGAGAGAAAGAAAGTGTGTTCATCTTATAGAGATCATAAACGTTTCGAGATCATTTGAGATCATTTATCAATATTTTAAAATAAGATAAAACATGTCGGATGAGATGTGAGTTTTGTAAAAATCAAAGATAAACTTTTGTTAAACGTTCAATCATCTATACCGACAAAAACAGAGGTAGAAGAACATTCTGTTCCATTTCTCACGAAGAAGAACTGGAAAGAGAACGAAGAGGAAAACTGAATTGAAATAATGTGGCAAATAGTTCCTATTGCATCTTTCCATTGAAATTGACACTTGTTTATTTATTTTTCATTAAATTTTTATTGAATAATTCATATGTTACAAGTAAACTGAGATGTTCCTCAATTGCAACCGTCTCCCACCTGATCGGTTTCCAAAACAAAAAGAGAAACATCATTGATTGATTCTTATAGAGAGATCACGCAAGCAAAAATAATAATTCAGTAGGAAATCATGAATATTTCATGGAATATGTATTGAAATGGGAATTTTATTGGAAACACGTGAGATATTCACGTGTGCTTCGATCTTTCACTCTCTCTCCATGTACTATATGAGTTCATAATTCAACGGGTCATTAATGAATTTCTTGGTTTAAGTCTATAGCTTAATTAAAATCTCGTAAAAGTTATATCTCTTCCAAAGAACATCTTTTTGTGATGTTTGAAAGACATTTTAGAAGTCAAATAATAAAAATACGGAAAATTGAAAAGAACTTCTCGAAAATGACTTTCGATCTAATGATTTTCGATGAAGAGGAATAAGAAGGGGAAGGTGAGAAGAAACGGAAGAAATTGAAAAAATAGAGGATACCCTCGTTCTGAATTTCGTGTACTCTCTCCTAACTTCTCACTTTTTTGCAAGAAAAAAAAGAAGATTTTGTTCTGTTTGTTGACTCATTTTTTGAATGTGTCAAGTAACAACTTGAAGCTGTAATCTTGTTTAAAAGTCCTTCATTGAGAACATATGTATTTAAGAGATTCGAATTTCAATTCTCCTTTCGAGGTGCGGAAGAGGAATATTTGCGAAAGCAAGAATGAAGCTGTAATTTCTTAATGAACTTGTTTACTTTTCCATAGACCAGTTCAGCAGAAATCTGTGTATAGCTTGATCTGCTTCGTTTTTGAAAATAAATGAGAACACTGACTGGGCAGAAGAAGGGACGGAACAACGCTTGATTTTGTGAAAAAAAAATAGAAAATTGCAATAAAAATATATTTTAAAACAAAGAAACTATTTTCTTTGAGCTTCATCAAAGTTCTGCATTGAAATCCGTTTTTCTTCAATCTAAATTAACGATAGGTATTTGACGACGATGTTTGACGTTCATCTGTCAATCTGCAAAGTTCCTTTTCAAGGGTAGAAGATAGATTTTGAGAGCAAAAAATTCCTTCTCTTCTGTTTCATCTGGCTTCATCTGTCCGACTCTGACGGCTGGAATGAAACAGAAAGTTGAATTTCAAACAAAAAAATAATCCGTTTGAACATAAAAAATACTTTTATTTTATGAAAAAGTTTTGTTAATTCCTGAGTATTTTATAAAACTGTGAAGGAAAATGGTTGAGAAGCGAGAAAGAGATTGAGAGAGAGAATCAAAAAGAAAGTGGGATTACAAGTAGCCGCTCCTCGCATCGACCTATCAAACAAGTTGCTAATTCATTTTATCAATTGAGATGGCATGTGATAAAGTAACCCAACACAGTTTATAGCATATCCATATCTAATTAAATATTATAAAGTGGATACGATTATCATGTTTTTTCTTAATTAATCGATAGAACAAGAAGTAGATATATAAGCATGAATGCCAGAAAACTTGAAGCGACGGCAAGAAGTGCGAGCCGTTTGCGTTCTCCAAGAGTAGCTGAGGTGACCTGTCTTTGAATGGGAGCCTGGAAAAAAAGTTCTATAAAAATACTTGAAGCTGAAGTATTTAGTAGATGTGTACAGCTTATAAATACTCAAACGAGCTGACCTCCCCCGGACAAGCAGTAACCAATTCTGTTTTTGTTGATGTCGGTTCCCTTATTCGACCGAATGTCTTCTCTACCAAACGCTCTAGGGTAGATTGGATTCCTGTCGATTCGCGTTCAGCTGAAACATTCAGAATCAAAACTGGGAATTGAGGGGACTTTTGAGAGAGAAAAAAACTATTCTTCACAGCAAACCATGAATCATAATGATGTCATACGTACTTTTTGCGATAATTTGTATCGGTCCACGCGGTTGACTCCGTTCGATGGGAACAATTAAGGAATATCGAACCTGTACAGGTCAAAAATACATTGTTGTGAAACATTTGTACATACTCGTCGAGCTGGCAAAATCAAATCGATGGCCAATAAAAACACGGAATGAAGAAAGCAACCGCTGAGCCACAAATCCAGTAATGTAGCACCATTCCTGTCGCGGTTCCCTGTCAACTACACCAGACTGTTCAGCTAATTACAGAAATAAACTTTACCATGACAAGTAGGCAGACTAATGAGGCAGTTGACACTAATACTTGAACTTTTCTACGTTTCCATTGAGCGAAAAAAACAAGAAAGATTACAAGTATTGACGGAAGAAAGACAGATAATAAGCTTGATTGCCATTCGCCACTAAACTTCAAAACCAAATTTGTCAATGGGAATCTGTCTGTCAGAAAAAAAAATTGTTCTATCATAATTACTTCAATTCGTCGAACCGAGATGAGCAGTAACCTTGGAACTCAAAGAATCTTGACGGAAATCTCGCAACCGTTCGATTGTCAAAACCTCATCTATAATTAGCTCCATTATGATTTTTTATGAAAAATATATACAACTTCCGATATTTTCTATCATTATTTCGCATCTGTAATCATGGAATGGACGCTTCCATGCTGCACTCTCACACGAAACTTCAGATTTGATCCTTCAAGTTATTGTTATGTTGACATCGTAAAGTGTTTTTAAGCCTTCAAAATACCTTTGATACCATGTCAAACTCCCTGTATTAGGAGTTAGAAAGACTGACTGACTGTTAGAAGTGGGAAATGTTTGAACACGAGGCGTCCATGGCTGGAACTCAACGGGAAGCTCCAGCCGATCTGGTAGTTCTCGCAATAAGAGCCTGTCATCAATCCATGTAAGGGATATGAGAATATCAACTATCACTGTGTTCTGAAAGAATGATCTCGATAAAAGGTTTTGGTAAGGTGTTATTACAGCTTTCGGGTTAGCTAGAAGTAAATGGAGCTCCGTTTGAATATTGAAAAACGTGCCATTCTGGCCACTTATGAAGTTGTCTGGTGCGCTTGGCCGTACGGACGGAAAGTAATATTTGAATTTCCGAGAAAGGTCATTCCGCTCATTTTGATTCAAGCTTGAAATACGAAGATGATTACTATGAGAGTAGAAAGAAATTACCAAAATAAGGGCGAACATAAGCCTAAAAACAGAAAAATGTTTGGATAGTTCATATCTGTTCATCTCCTCTTCATAGCATCCAACTCAGTTCCTGGCTGAAAAGTCAAATTATTATTTCATTAAAACAGTATGGAAGAGTGTTAACGTTAGAAGGAATGAAATCATAAGAATTACTCTTTAGAAGAGATAAAACAAGTTTTTTTTGGAAATCAAGTGGTTTTAAGTAAATAAAAATTTCTATTTTTTCTAAATATGGGAGACACTGTTCTCTTCGGTATTGAGGTAGTTCATGACTGATGACTGTTGCTCCAGGTGATGCCTTTTGAGTGAAAAAATGAAAACTGCGAGGAGACAGGAAGAGAGTAAATGAGGGAAGGATACATAATTGAGAGAGAAACAGAACGAAAAAGGAGAATCTGCCAAAAGTCAATAGAACGAGAGACTGTCAAGAGCTGTCCTCATTCCATAAAAAGTGTCAAATACTAAAGAAAAAACTTGTCATCTACTTTTTCCTCAAAACGAATGAGAATGGGACAGAGAGAGAGAGCTGAGAGAGAATTAGTTCAAGAAGTTTAATTAGAAAAATCAAAAAAAAAATGAATTCGCTTGATTATATTCACATTTCCGAATTCTGTTGTGTAAATTCTACAAAAACACATTTGGACTAAATGAACTTTGATATTGAGACCTAACAAGAAAATAAGAGGAAGAGCGAGAAAAGCGCTAATAATTAGAAGTGTGTTCCATTGAATAGTTAATGGTTAGTAGAAAGGTAATGCAGGATAACAATAGGAAAGACAGGCAGAAAATAAGAGAAGGTAAAACGGAAAAGAGAGAATGAGATGGGAGAGAGAAGGAGTTGTTCATAGACATCAAGATTGAAAAAAGAACATCGAGAAGAAGACACTTTTGAGCATAATTTTTGTTAGAAAGTTTTCAGTAAAAGTTGCCTTTTGTCATGTTGTCGTGTTTGGATGGACTGTGATTGGAGCTCAGTCAGGCATATGTTTCATTGGAAATGAGTTATTTCCATGTTATATTGAACTGGACATGTGTATACAGATGAAGAAGAATTAAAATGAAGAGAATAAAAAGAAATTAGAGGTTGTAAGGTTGTACATGAAATGACAGAAGAGATGATCATGCTGCATTATATGGAATGTAATGAAGCGAAAGGTCTATGAATATTACTATACCAGATTCATATATTCTAATTAAAATAATAAGGTGAACCGCAGCTGTGTAACCAAAAACGAAAAGAGAACGAAAAATCTCTATCAGCTTCAAGACTTAATTGATGGAACAGGAAACAAAGTATAGTTAAGAGAGAATCGACAATAAAGGTTGTTTTAAGAAACTATAAAAATGGAAAAACTATGATTCGACAGTATAGGGAACAGTGAGAGGAAGAGAAAAAAGAGAGTGAAAGAATGGTAAGTCAATGTCGAAGTGCCTGAGGCAGTGGCAAAACTGGCCGGCATTACTAATGGAAAACAACCAGAAACTTCAACACCTAAAGTCTCTCGTGTCATAAAAGAGTAAATTAATTTAAACAGTTGAAATCAGTAATAATAGCATTAAACAGAGGAGAAGAGATCTCGGATCTGAAGGAGCAAACTCATGTAATTGTGAGTAATCATATTAGATATGCAGACAGTGTTGTTGTCTTTCTCAAGAAATCAGTTCGAATTTCAAAAAACGTTCCAAAAGCCCTGAAACTTCGATAAAAAAAACAAGTTATGTAAGATAACTTG
Organism: Auanema freiburgensis; assembly: GCA_030370435.1. Taxonomy (NCBI): domain Eukaryota; kingdom Metazoa; phylum Nematoda; class Chromadorea; order Rhabditida; family Rhabditidae; genus Auanema; species Auanema freiburgense. The sequence continues at coordinate 4,197,574 of CM059369.1, forward strand.
GAGAGAATCTGGAGTGAGGTTTCGAATTTCAAACTGATATACTGTTCTTCTTGAGGAGAGAGAAACGTAGACATCAAAACTCATAACATGTTATATAAAAAAATGACTGATTTTCCATCTCATGGTTCTTCTCGAAGTGTATTAAGCTTCAGGTATTATTGATAAGCAGAGCCTCCCAATGAAATAACATATCGAACATTCGAAACACCGCGTAAAACATTGTTGTAACCTGGTAGGTGAATGTATACAACCCTTTCTGTTGGCGAAATATTATGTGAAATGATGACTGTAATACGGTTAAAAACCTCGTTCTTCTCTAGTACTAAAAAAAAGAATCGAACGCAGATCAGAGGCTCATTGGCTACAGACTCTCGGTAATCGGAACATTATTGTTTTTTACTATATTATTTATGAAATACAGTTCCCCCAACTAGCATGTACAAGTGTTTGCGTCACAAAAAAAATTCATTCGCCCACTTGGAAAAGTAATTTTCAAATTCTTTGTTCCATGCGGAAGATTAACATAGGAAAACAAAAGTGAAAGTACAAGAAACAATAAAAAACAATTTAGAAACTGAATGTTTGCACTTGTTAGGACGAAGCTGGATTATGCAAAATGATTTGGTTTACCCCTATTTAGGAAAAATAATGAAAAATATAATTGAATCTCGGTCTACTTTGAAATCGGGCTGTTTGTCACATGAAGGTAGTTCATCCAATTGTGTTAACACATGCCGTATTCTTTGGAAAGTGATTACCATACTTTATTGCACGTGAAGTACGTGAACTTTCAAACTCATTTGAATTGCTTGCATCGCGCTGATCGGTTGTTGTTTATCTAATTAATTATGTTTTTGTCATATTTACATAGAAGATTATTTCTTTTTTTTCTAATTTTCCTATTCTTTCACGTCACAAATCTTCTGTTTGTAAAACACTTGAACATCATGTTCAGATGCCAATAGTTTAGAAGAAGGAAAGAAACTTCTTCGAATCATTTAATTCTTTACTTAAATTAAGATTCGAGCAATGCAATTCATAATTTTGTGTTGTTTTCTTGTTTATTGTATTAACTCTCACCTGCTGCGATAATTTCTATGAGAAATCTATTTATTGATCATATATGTAGGTATAACCCGACAACAAGTTGACTAGAAAGCTTCTGTTGAATTGTAATGCACATCATTTTGGTTCAGAAATCGTTTTTCCTATCCAAACTGTACATTCTGTTTTTAATTTTTGAAATTTCGTATATGTTTTTGTTTGTATATGTTTATAATGTGCGAAAAAGCGATGTTCAGAACGCCAGAAAGAATAAGCTTCATCATCATCCTTTTCACATTTTATTGTTCGCCTTCAGTTTGACTTTCTATTTCAACTTTTACATCTCAAGTTGCAATCTTCAATTTCAAATCAACAAATATCTCAACAAATTTCATCACTAAGTTATTGAGGAGAACAGCTGTTCGTTCTTATTTTTTCTGGAAATGATACAAAACGTGGGCGAAACTAACTAGCCCAGCTCTTAGTGTAGGTGGATTGAACGAAAGAATGACGAAATGATGAAGATTCTTGAACATTCAGTAACAAATCGATTTACCCTCTGCTAACGATTTGTATAAAAGCCCAATAATAAAATGACAAGCAGTATCCTTCTCATCATTATTATTTTTCCAGCTATCTTCTCCATCTTCTTAGTTTTCCTTTAATGAAATTATCTGTCCTCCTTTCATTTACTTACTCGAAAGAAATCTTATCAAATTTTCTCCCTATTTAAGCCAGGCAATATATTGCACTTCAATCATAAGCTCTTCCTTAAACCTCATAATTCTTTCAGCTCTACCATCATGTCTACTTTCAACCATTCTTCATCCTACAATCGTACTTATGAAAAGAAAATCATACAGGAAGCTCCTAGAATTCGTATTCCCGAGCAACTCACTTCTCGATTGGATAATTTCCCCGTAAGGCGTCTTCTTTTTTATTCAAATGTTAGAATATTCTAGGAAGGGCTTCTTCATGGATTGACTTTCCCATCCACTCAAAACTACGCAACCTCTGAATCAGTTCGTCTTGCCGATGATTCTTTCCACGCGACTCTTGACGTTCGCGATTACTCCCCTGAAGATCTCAAAGTTTCTGTTATTGGAGATCAAATACAGATTGAAGGCTCTTTCACCGACAAAAAAGATGACTTAGGATTGATTTCCAAGAGCTTCTCCAGAAAATTCAATTTGCCAAAGGATGTAAAACCCGAAGCAGTAACCTCTAATTTAACTTCAGATGGATTCTTAACCGTTGTCGCTTTACCACCTAAGAGAGTAAGCGTATTGAAAGAAAAGATGATTTTGACATTTTGTAATTTTCAGGAAGCATCTCCACTCCGTTCTATTCCCATCAAGGTTATAACATCTCCTCCATCAACCCCAGCAGCAACTGCAACCAGTGCTCAAGCAACTCCAGAAAACAAGTAGATGAGTGCTGCAAACATTTTGGGATGTATGATATGTTTGGCATGTTTGGCCACTGTCAAATCAACCACATAGTTTCTATCTATCCACATCGTCCTGCTTAGAACAGGAAGGAACAATTTGTACATTTAACGTAATCACTTATTCCTTAGTTTTATATTTTTTAAATTTATTATTTGACCAATCAGCTGATAATCTTCATCACAACGATAAAATGAAAATATTTGTTTCTCAATAGTAATATGAAAGGAAACAATGGGAACAGGGGAGGGATTGAAGGTCGACTAAAGTACAAAAGGTACAGTTTAGGGATCAGGGAATTGCCAATTTCAGCCTTTCTTCGTCCCTTTATGAAAGGAAAAAGCAACGTTTATTTGATTTCGTTTGATTATATTGACTCATGTCAGCGTCAAATTCATACAAATTTCAAATCAAAAGAGAAGAGAAGAGAAGAAGAGTTTTTGAGAGAGGAAGAGGATTGAATGAGAGAAGAGGATCAATAAGCCTACTCTGCTCTCAACATTCAAAGTTAGCAAAAAAAGAAAGGCCAAGATTCAAATTGAAACAGATCTTAGCTCCATTACATTTTGGCTGAATTTACTTGTTGTTTATTCAAGAGCACGGGAATGCTTGTAGACTCAGGGTGAGAAATTGATTGAAGTTCTATGTTCGAGCGGATTTCATATGCTATATTGATGTTAGTAATCTGATATGATTTCATATATATGTTTTATTTAAAGAAAATTATATGAATTATGGGAGATACAGGATGAGCGATTAAGTTCAAACATCGTTCATTCCATCGTCATCATCATTCTTTTGTACTCGTGTTTCATGATTTTCCAACTTTTTTTTTCTTTCAATTAGCACATTTAATATTTATTCAAATGACGTTTCATAAAATTTAACTATTAGATAGGAGAGAATCTTTATTTGCTAATTTGAAGATAATATGTAATGGTATCAACTTGGTGTTCTGGTTTGTTACTTTTTTTTGCTGCAACAAGTTCTATTGTTTGTACGTCTTTCACAAAAACTACTAGAGGTTTCTTATCTCTTCATTGGGTATTAATCAATTATATCAACTCAAGTTCAGGTAAAACTCCTACTTTTTCCGCAATTTGATGAATCATCCACACTTTTTTCAGATTATACTAGCTCAATATATGATGTACGAACTCTATTATTATGTGTGGCAAGCATTCTCATGATTTTAGAGCATGTTGTGACTTCTAACAGAAAAGGTTTTCTACTCAATCTTCATTTGTTCACGTTTTTCTCTTTGATGGGAAGAATTCTTGATCAAAACTAAAGAATCTCAATTAGCACAAGAGAACAAAAATGAGTATCCGTTTTCCAGAATATGTTCTATCGAAACTGGAGCAAATCACCCTTTTTGTGGTTATGTTCCTTTTCGATGTTACATTCGTCTCTCTTGCTTCATCAGCAACCATGGAAGTTTCTTTGCTGACGTTTCTGTGCCTAATTTTCGTTATTGTAACAGCATTGCGAGCAAAAGCTTTGCCTCCCAATAAACTAACGAAACAGGTACTCTTTTACCTGAATGCTTTACTTCAAAATCTCCTATTTCAGAAGTTGTTGAGTATTCACTCAGCTGATCTATTCAGTGATAGTCAAAACTATTTACATTGTCTAGGGTTGATGGGTGAATGGCACTTATGCGCCATATCAGCTACAATCTTACTACAGGTGATTCTCTAATTCATTCGAAAATCAAATTGTTAGTCTTCAGGTTCCTGTGTTTAATTCATGGGAATTCGCCCGTTATCTCATTTATGTTCTACGATCTTTGGGAACACTGAGCATGCTGTTTTGTCCATGTTTCTTTGGCGGATTTGTGCAAGCTTTAAAAACACTCGGAGCCAAGTTAGGAGTTAAACGATTAAAGTCAAATCAAAATACTAACAAACTAATATGTGATTCATAACTATCATTTATTTATTATCTGTGATACCCTCCGTTAAAAAAATGATGTCATAAAGCGGATAGCTCAATAAATTACAAGTTTAGATTATACAATTAAGATACAGAAACTGTTTTGGTTTCACCGGTCTCAGACTTCTAGTTTACCACATTGATAGCCGTGTTCGACATAATCTGTCCAATCGGGGACAGTAGCCTTATTGAGCCATTGGTCTCTAGTTAAAGATCGAAGCTGAACGGCTTCTTGGAGGCTTCCAAAAAGACTACCTGTGATTGTTGAATATACAAGCGTTCATAGTACATATCACTACCTCCAAGCCAATTGAGATACATTGATGTAGATTGACCAGAAAAATGATAAAATTTTACAACGTTGTTCGCTTTGTTCTCCTTTTCACTACGACAGAGTATCAGTTCTTCCTAAAAACGAAATCTTTCTGAAACAGCTTTTAAGTGTCTAGATTACCTTTAATCTTGCCAGAAATCCTGGTATCAGTGAAACACCCCCAGTGACTAAGATTCCATTAAACATCAGACGACGTAGATCAATAGGAAGCTAAACAAGAATTAGTTTCATTCAACTCGAACTGACCTTATCAATCAAGCGGTTAAGCATTATTTGTAATGGAGGATCATCCTCTGAGTTCTTGTCAAAGAAAACTTCGCAAGCAGTTTCTCTATAATGTACCAGTTAAACACTTAATAAACAAGCAACATTCTACCTTACAACTCCTGGGACTTTCAGACTTTCAGTTTTGATAGGGATTTCGTAAGCAACAGGAACTGGGTCGAGTAGAGCTTCTTCTCCCTGAATTCATTGTTTTATAAGGTCATGGTTTTGCCTTGCCTTTTGGATTAATAGACTTCGCTCCTTTGTAGTACAAAACAAGGACCTACATATGATTTCCTCCAATATATCATGATTCTTTTAAACTTGAATTAACCTCAAAGACGTGAACAAACACAAACCACAACGTACTGCCAATCCTCTTCTGTTAGAACTCTTTCATTCCCGTCTATCTCTAAGATACGACCATGCTCGAACATGAGCTCCTTAACACGATTTGCTAAGAGATTATATCCTACTTTCGAAATTTCCCAGTTATTTAACATTGTAACCCCTTCGGCAATCTGAAACAAGACAGTGGAATGAAATGTATCTACAGGAAACTGGTACAGGTATTGCAGAGCTCTCCTTGATTCCAACATCTAGAACAAGAGCATTCTTTGTGTTGAAAGGAAAAGTAGCACATAGATGACTGGGCATGAACAAGACAGAGGGAACGTGTAAAATTTCTAGTAAAACCTGTAAAACAGTTGTGTAATACTCCCTTCTCCACTATAAATAAGTAATACCTTGCATATTGCCTGACGCAACTCAGTGGGAGTGAAAACACTTTCGACAATTATAACTCTTCTTTCTCTGGGCATCGTAATTAAAACACTGTGACGAATAGTATGCATGAGACAAAATTAACCTTTCACTTACTTATAAAACAAATATTTGAAGAACTTGAAAATATTTTTAATATTGGGCTGAATGGTAGTACCATTCTCGTTAGTCAACTTTTTGTGAACTTGCAGCAATTCATCTCGGAATTGAGTTCTAACTATTCGAGGAACTTTATCACCAGCAAAACCACATCTTGAAAAGAATATAGAAGTGTGATATCTCTATTAAGGACTCACTTCGTTAAATTCGTTCCTATCTCGATAACTACTGCAGGCTTGCTACTATCAATGCTACCTATGGCATGAGAGAATGATGTTGATGTAGCCGAGAAAGATGAGAGAGATCTTCTTTGCGACGTTCTGGTTGAAGCCAAAGCTGTGGACATCGTCTAGTAAGGGAACTATTAGTACACTATGAAAATTGAAGGATACGTGAAAGACTCGCGCAGGCTTCGGGTATCATTAAAGTATTAGGATAGAATCATATCATACTAAAAAAATAGACGGTTTTCAATTAATTTCAGGATAATTGAAAAAAACGGTATCCCGTTATGCGATTCATTCATTATAATTATAAAAATAGTGTTTTTATTTATCAGATGAATGAAAAAGTAAATTCGATAAATCTCTTCAAATCTGATTTAGTGTAGCTTCGTTTACCATTTAGATATGTATGGCTGAGGAAAACAAGCTTATTAAAGTTACAAAATCACAATGAAAAGCTAAAAGCTTCCGTTGAAAACGCGATGTAACCCCATTTTTTTGCTGACGTCAGGTCGTGTTGATTCTGATTATACTGAAACATCGCATATGTTTATAGGGTCGGAGAGAGGTGCTAGAATAAATCTGCAAACTACTGCATGTGAAAACAAGATGAATAGCATCATTTTGAATCAATATGGAACAGTTTCCCCCGTGATGCTTTTACTAATGTGTTTAACTCTGGATGAAGTGGGGTGTCTGCTGCCTTTCTGGTCTTCATATACTCACTCTGGGAACATCCATCAAAAAGTGAGGAACTTATAAACCTATCGAGAACACGCTGGAAATTGGAACGTATGCTAATAAACTCGAACATCTTAGTTTTATTATATTTTTATTGCCAAAACCCGAACTAGGGTATCTTTCTTGGGACATCTTGTTAAGCTATTGGGTACTCTTACTGTGAGATATATGATACAGCCTCAAGCTCCTGCTCTTTCTGAATGATCAAAAGATATTTATCAGGATCTTTTGTGTTGCTGCTGTTTTCAGTAATGGAAAACAGTAATAGAATCATGCTTAATCGAAATCATCTAATAAAGTTGTGTCTCTCCTCCCTCCCACTTCTTTCCAAATGAGTAACGGTAATTATCCCCTCAGAGAGGCGGTACTTTCCATATCACCCAGGAGCATAACCATTTCCGGAACCCATGAATCCTCTCAGCATTCATTAGTTTACTCAAAAATTATTCAATTTATACTTTTTTTTACTCTCCGCTCACAGCTCTAATCATCACTCATCTTCCACATCTATCTCTCATATATACCATGAAACCTATACCATTTTTCATTCCGCACATCTTGGAGAAATTTGAACTGTCACTTACTTCCTACCAGAACGGAGCAATGGAACGTTTCTTGGACCCATCCTCATCGTCTCTCAATTTTATTTATTTGTGCTATGACGTTCTCCACATTCACATCTCCTCCAGCCTAATATTAATTATGAACGTTTAAAAACGATTCCTAAGTGGGAAAACTAAAAATGGAAAATAGCCTTAGATCATTTAATTAATTTTTTTAATTTGAAATGATGATGTGCATATAGTCATCTCATGACAGTCCAAAGCCAATTATTTGTTTAGGAGCAGTCTGGAATAATTATAAGTTGACCCAATCATACTTCTTTATAATATTAATAGTTCATTCGACTTCATAAGTCAACCCTTTCATCTTCTTATCCAATCTATTCTTGTTTTAACTTTTCGTTTTTAGAACTAACGGTATGAAGTTCATTCTCGCATTCATCTTCGCCGTTATTTTCGCTTCGGTCCAGTCACAACTTTTTGTACCTTCTCCCTCAGATAATGAGTAAGTAGCACTTGTATATAAGTTTCATAGTACAACCTATGCTATTAAGGGCTGAACCAGTTTTCCGGTATTGGAAAAGATCCAGCTTATCTAACATGATGAGACTCGGCAAGCGTACGGAGAAGAAAGAATGCACTGACTGTCATCTGGGGAATCTGATGAGAATAGGTCGCCGACGTTGATATTGGAGGAATGCTTAGCAATTTATAACAACATTGTTCAATTTGACACGCATTCCCCAAATGAAGCTGTAGAATGTTGACTCGATCTCTTTTAAAAAAATTCGAAAAACCAACCTGAAGCAAAGCATTGACGTATTCAATAAACTTATGAAAATAAAATTCGTTATTTTCACTACCAATGATATAAGAATGATAGGGCAATATCAATGAGACATGAACTCCCAGCATGCGCACTAATTAGCATAACCAAACGACGCCTCAGGCCACGCTACGTGAGCATCGCTCATTTTCATTCTTCATAGCAGAGCTCGGTTGTATGCACAGATCTTATTTTTTAGATACTCAATCTTTTTCTCAACCACAAAATAAAACAATAATACTCTACATTTTCATAGTGAGTTCAGTTTCGAAATCACACATAGTTTGCATGAGTCAGAGGTTTTTCCTCCCATTTAGCAACATGATCAACTTGTTAGTATCCCTTCTCTAATATACATATTCTCATTATTAAGCAGACTTTATCACATCGAGAAATGTATCCCTTCTCGCCATGCGATATATTGAATGGTAGATGTAGCGTTTTTTCAAGTTATAAAAACATTTCGCTTTAAGAATTATTCGATTCGTAAGGACCAATTTTCCCTTCAAGCAATCGATACATTCCTATTTTCAGTAAAATCATATATATAAAAGATAATTTGATTAGATTTTCAAATTCGAGAAACATTATTATTGAATTGCATCTAATTTTGAGCTGTATCGGTTTCTAAACATCTTAAGAATGCCATAAGTCAGTCTTGAATCTTTCACTATCCATTGCACAAAGATACGTAAAATGTTACCAAACCTACGTACTCGAGAATTTTGCCAACCCTCTCCACTGGGCACAAATCGTGCTTCGTGTTTTCAACCATTCTTTTCGATAAAGTTATAAATATTTTCTTTTTAGATTTCTCTTTCGGTTAACGAGTAGGAATGCTTTGATGATCATATTTCAACCTAAACATTTTATCAGTAATATAGGACTTCAGTGATAACAACGTTTGGAAGTTATCTAACTATATAGAAGCTTTTTCATATTCAGATGTCAACAATTCCATTTACCATTCCAAAAAAGAGAAGAGCTTTAGAAGGTGGTTCTGATCTCAGAGGTAGGAAGAATTGATCAGGACATGTAAATTAGTACTATCTACCTCTCAGATGCGTTTTCTTACATTGAAACAGTTCCTAATACAACACTCTATAAAGAAATTGAAAACGTGGTGTTTAAATGTTTATCTGAAAGCAGGCTGAGATCAGCGTTGTGCATTCAAAATGTCAAAAAAATTTCGAACAAAACTCTTGAACAGAAGGTTATCTTAGAGGGTCCCGTAATGCAGTTATTCCATATTTTTAGTTTTTAAACTACAAATCCAAGGTGAAGGCGAACGGATACTCGGATGCGGAGAGTTGGGCTTTTCTTCATGTAAGCTCAGTGCAGCAAGAGGTCTTGAGCTATAAATTGAATATTCGAATGACGCTTTTTAAGGAAGACGATATTCTCAGAACTGGTCTTCAGATTAACACCTCTCATTTCAACGAGCTAGGCCGATCGGAGGAAGGTGAGTCAGATAGATTTTATTTTTGTTTCTAATATAATTATTATTTCAGGAGTTTGTCTACCAAGTCATCCCGACTTGGTTACCCCTGCCAAATTTTATAAGGAAACTCCTGTCAGAATTATACTTTTCAAAGTTATCAAGTAAGGTGTCTCATGATAACTAGCTTGATTGTTCGTTCCAGAGGAAGACAGAAAAAAATATCTTTGGGTGCAAAAGCTCCTGCTTCACTAGATTACAATTCGTACGTAGCTGAAACTAACTCAGGACGGGTGAAACGAAGTGATAGATACTCGAGATTTAGAAATACTATGGTACTTTGAACAGCTTTTAGAATTTCTCATAGTTTTTTCTAGGTTTTTTTCTACGAGTTTGATGATAATAGTTTACCTGTATCAATTCCTACCGGTATTTGGCCCTTCGCCGTTTTTGATCTCATCCTCTTAAATTCCTGGAAAACAGTTCCTTGTTTTGAGCATCACATAAGGTATTTCCGTATTATCAAAGTATGATTTTATAAATTGTACCTCAGTGGTTATAATGGATGCGAAGAAGTGTGTAAAGCTGTTATGAGTGAAGGACTTTTTCGAGAAAAGTTTGAGCTTAGCTCTATTAGTGATTCTATATATGCTGTTCGTCCAGACTTACTGTACGTTTTTTGGGAGAGATTCTATCTGATCTTTCTGTTTAAGATGTGATTTTCAAGTGAAGAGATATTGTAAATGGGAGCATTTGGTATCTCATCCTGTTTTCCAAAATTTGTTCGAAGAGCAGTTTTGGAGTCATCTATTACAGACCAAAGAGATTTGTGTGAAGGTAAACGTTTTGGAATTTCTAATCTTGATCGTTCGCCCCACAGAAAGAAAACGAAAGATATTATCTAGCTCATTATTTGATGAGATCGTCAGGTTCGACATTTGAAGAAAAAGTGAATCTCATGTCGAAAGAAAGAAAAGTGAGTGTTCGGTATCTCGTACCGACGTATTTTCACGTTTTCTAGTGTGCTGTTGGAGGGTTGAACACAGATTACCTTCTTGTTCTGATAACTCAAGGAGAATTGGCTTCTCGAATGGGCTTCCCTTATCAATCAGAGGACGTACTGTTACATGCCATTTTTCTTCGTCGTGGGCAGAGTATCATCGGATCCAATCCTCTCAGCTATGATTTATGGGCTTCTGAAAGGTATATCAAAACAAATTCAATCATAATGCTCACTTAAGAAGTAAAAATGGAATGAAGCTGGATGACACCTTGTTCATTGATGGGAACTCGGACAATTATATCAACGAATGTCGAAAATATTACAGCTTACAAATCAAAAGTAGAACCGAAAACGCTGAAAGAAATCATCCTTCTGTGCCATCAACACCTGTACCTACTAATGATTCAGTAACAGGCGTCCGAGGTATCAACGTGTTTTAGTTTGAAAATTTTGATTATTGCTCAGGTATTTTGTCTACGAAGAAGCAGGACTCACGTAGAACTAACGCTTTTGGAGGGAATTCAAGAGGACCGAAACGAAGAATACGCTGGGCGGATAACCACGGATTGCCTTTGCAAGAATATTCTGTAATAGAGAGAGTAGGAAATTCTATCTCTGTGAATAGCAAGAGTGAATTATTGCTCGATACAGTTCGGGTGAGTGCAAACTGGGACTTTACCATCGAGTTCATTCATTTTACAGCATAATCCAGGAGAAAGCTCTCATGTTTCTGAGGATTCTTCCCCCCCTACTATTGAGAATCAGAACGTACCTCCTCCATTACCTATTCCTATTCCCGAATCCACTCCTAGTGTATCTAACACCATTTTCCAAGACGCTTTCAGTTCTTTAAACACGAAAACAACATGTAAGTAAAGGATATACTTTAGTAACTAACATACCGTTGTACAGTAGCAGCTGAATTGACGCCATTCACGCCTCCTGAGCAACTCTTGAAGGTATGTTTCGTATGTTATTTATGTTATGTATGTTACCCGATTTTTCACTATTTCTATTACATCGTTACGTCAATAACTGATTTAGTCTGATCAAAATGCATCTCTCTCCTCGAAACCATCCACTTCTATATCAGGCAAGCAAATTGCCGAAAGTTCCGCAGCACAAAGAAAAGTATGCTTTGTGCAATTCTTGACTCCAACCTCACAATTGCTTCAGAATGATGACATGGATATGGATATTGAATCAGATTCGGAAGAGAACAGAAGCTTCTCGCCGATCGATAACGTTTGTTCCTGAAATTAGAAATTGTCATTATTTAACTATTTAAGGGTGTACTAGATCCTAACGATATTGATTACGATAGTCGTTTCAACATTGCTACAGTTTGTGAAACTGAGCGCAAAGATGAGCCAGAGCCGATTGTGCCAACTGTTCAAAAACCTAAAAAAGGTAGACTATGCATTTTTTTAGTTTTTCTAATCGTATATTTAGAACATGATGTGATTGTCTTGAGCGATGACGATGATGAAGTGCACTCGGAATCTGCTACGGTTTGATTTTCTTCTTGTCTCTCTCCTAATTCATATGTCAGGATGGGCAGGATAACGGTGACACTTCGACAGTTGATGAGTTATTAAGGAATATACTGGGTAAAAAAGACAAGGAAAAGGTGAAAAAAGTTCATATTCATTCATACTTTCTAATTCTACTCGAAGTTCTTATCGTTTTTATCTTTCAGGAGACAATTCCTAATGGCAATGTTAATAACTTGCTAGATATTCTGAAACCACATGTCTCTATAGAAGAGGTTAAGCCAGCTATATCAACACCAGTAACGAAGCGGAGATCAAGATTTGATATACTTCCATCAGATGGTTTGTTTATAGTGGAACGTTCAAGTAAAAATGGTTTTCAATAGCACCCCAAAACATGGGCCAGTTCTCCTCTCCTCAACGTGGCTTTGATGTTCAGTCTCCAACGGTCTCGCCGGTAATATAATACTTCTTGATTATTTCATATATTGTGAACGTTCCGTCATTTGCGATTTCTTGTTTTTAAGATGCCTAGCATTATTAGTCTTAACGAAAACAACATAGGAGAGTTCAAAAAAAAGAAAATTAGTTTTGAAATTAATAAGAAACCTGTTAGCAAGTTCCAACCAATAGTTGGAGAGTGGGTAAATATGAAGAAAAACTACATAGAAAATAGATAATCTGTTCATTCCAGAGTCCTCCTTTCCTAGGGAGTATTTCGGATATACCGTTACCAGATAGTGAAAAAGCATCTGAGACCAAAGCTAATGTTGCAAGAAACCGCTTGATGTCATTACGTATGTTCCTGAGCAGAAACTAATTCCCTTTTTTTTAACAGAACCTAACCTTGCAGTTATGAAAAAGAAAGGAGATCCGGAGCCACCGAGATTTTCTTCTCCTGTGAATACTTCTGCATCACTTCCAGCTTCTATTTCTTCCCCAGTAACCCTCCAATCTGGTTGTAACTCTTCACCTAGGAAGCCTGTAAAACTTCAGTCTTGGTTAAAATTTTTAAGCTGAATATTTTAGACCAACTTTATCACCTCTTTGGCAGCATTACAACAGCAATCGAATCCATTTAGTCCTCGTACTATTCCATTACAGCCTGCTGCCTCATCAACATTTGCTAGTCATCGAAATAGCTCACCTAGTTTCAATCATAATAGTTTATTCGCTAATGGTGATAATAGCTCCTATACTTCTAATCCTGAATCTCCTCCTCCCCCAGCTTCACCAGAACCCGATTTCAATCCTGGTATATCGACCCCTATTCTACTACAATCTAATTCTGATACTCCTGAAAGCTTGAAAAACAAATCACTTATTAGGGAGATCCCGTTAGGATCAGGTTGAACCGTTCTAGTGAATTTCACTTCAACTATTATTTCAGTGAAAAGAAAACAGAAGAAGCCAGTACGATTGACGGACCCTTGTGAAGAGGAAGAAGGTGAAATTGTCAGTGACGAAGAAGACCAATCAAGATTAGAAAAATTAATCCCAAAGGTTAAGACTTCTATTGGTTTAGAAGCTCATTGAAGATCATTATAGACAGCAGTTACAGAACCCTGTCTTATTACTAGAAATCTTCCTGAACAACGTGGTGGTTCGTACAACCCAATGCCAGTTGAACCACGCTCGCAACAGCAACAACGTTTTCATTCTGTCAACACTTTAAAGCCAACTGAATGGGCATATATAATTGTTCCAGATGTTTTGAGTTTCGAGCCACATTGCCTGTAATCCAGCTATCACAAACTCAACAGCATATCTTCTCTTTATAGGAACCCGGTAGAATTTCGAGCTTTCTGCGAAAGAATGATGAAAATTAATTCCACTAAAATAAGAGATTTTTTGAAGAGTTTTATTAATCTACATCGTCACTGTTTCAAGCACGTGGAAAACAAGCGGTTTCTTAATTTCATCTAACGACTGTGTAAGTTGAGCATTCAGATTGACGGCAGCTGATGAGCAAACAAGGAAAATTTTCGAGAGCTATTATCTGACACTAACGGAATTTGAGAAAAAAGGATTAATTCATATCATGCCGGAACATGAGTGTGATGAGAAAAACGGGAGAACTCAAAATGTGAGCCTGTTGTGCGGGAAATGGGGATGACAATAATCAATTTTCAGGATATCATTCACTGTTTGAAGTTAGCTCTTTACAACTATCGTAGGAAGCATGTGGATACAAAACTGATTTATATGTCAAGTTAGAAAAGTTTCTGTTCTATGGTTTAGGTACTGTTTTAGATCAACATTCTACTTCCGCTCTTGGACAGGCGCTGTCCAAAACCGGGGTTCCAATCGTTACTCCTCAAGCCCTTTTCTCTGGATTTCCGCATATTTTCAACAACAACACATTTATGTAACTTGCATGTTTCACTCGATTCTGTTCATAACATTCAAAATTCTTCTCTTTTGATCAGTTTTATTCAAATGAAAGAGTGATATTACAGATGGAAATGATTTATATTAAAACATTTAATAAGATAATTGGAAACTATTATTACGTCTTCTTCTCTGAAACAACTGACTTAAGAAAATGGGAACATGTACTTTACTCACAAACTGCGACTGGGGGTTTTCACGATTACTTTCTTTAATTTCTTTATGTCTTCTGGCCAAGTAATAAAGATCTTTAGGAATTTTCTAGAACAATTCGGAATTCAGATCCAGGTGATGAGCTCGACACACATACCTGTTCGCCTTTCTTCAGCATTTTGATCAAACTCTCACAATGAAGTCTATCCTGCCAAGCTATGAAGGACAAAGAGTCCCCTTCACGGCTGAATGAGAGGAGTAAAGCGATTAGATATCTGATGTATTACCCTGCTCTACCAGTTCGCCCAATTCGATGAATATATTCTTCAACTCCGTCAGGAAAATCATAGTTGATAACATGCCTGAAGACAGCTTTAAACCAACTGCAAAAGAACTAACGTTATATCTGGTACATCAATTCCTCTACTGGCCAGGTCTGTTGCAATAAGAATTTGTATCTAGAAAGATAGTTTTGAGGAAGACATGGCAGATCCTTTTTTTTTACTTTTCCTCTCTTGAATAAAGCAAGAGATTCTTCCCGTTCTTCTTGAGACCTTCCTGCATGTAAGCCTTGAGCATCAATTCCTTGTAAACAGAACTCGGAGGAAAGATGATCAGCTCTAAGTAAGTTCGATACGAGGTTACTCAACTTGAAATGTCTCACAAAACTTTAGACTTGACAAAAATTATCAACTTGTAAGTATTTTCAAAATTACGGTTAAGAAGATTCACAGCTGCCAAAATTCTCTCAAATTTCTCAGATTGTTTGAGAAACTCAAAATATTGTGTGACGGACTTATTGGGCTTAAGCAAGAATTTTAAGGGTTTTTGATAAACCTCCTCACCATGAGTTCCAAACTTCCAACGACAATCATGACAGCATCCTTAGTATACTTCCCAACCAAACTTTGAACGCTAGCAGGCCAAGTGGCACTAGAAAACCTTGGTTTCTACAGCAACTGAGAAACATACCTTGTTAAAGCAACAATACGATCGGTTCGTATTTCAAACATTATTCTGCGTATAGAAGGCTCGAACCCCATATCAAGCATACGATCCGCCTCATCAAGAACCTTGAAATGTTCACTCAGAACCTGATGCTCATATTAAACGTACAGTATAAGTTATAGAAGCTAAAGATATGACACCTTCATGGGCTAAATCTGCAAGACGTCCGGGTGTGGCAATAACTGAAATAGATGCCTTATTCGAGAATAGCAACAGCAAAACCTAATTCTACGCCTTCGTTGCAAATTTCAAGTTGCTTGCGTCTGGGTGCTCCACCATATAGGCAAACGCTGAGTGGACATTCAACGATACAATCGGTTAAGTGAGAATTACCTTCTATATCCATTATACGAGTATTTTTGGATTTCACAGTGGATTTGCTGAGCTAGTTCCCTAGTTGGTGTCAAAATAAGTACGAAAGGCCTAGGTAAGTTTTCATCTTGTTTGTAAAGTCTAGAATAATTGAATTGAATATCTGAAAATAATGAAACTGACGTTCTCTGAGCATCGATATGAAGGAAAGCGGGTAACAAAAAGGCCAAAGTCTTTCCAGAGCCGGTCTGCGATACTCCGACGGTGTCCTGAATAGATATCAATATGCTACACTGCTTCTAGAAAACTACTTGTCCAGAGATCAGAGTTGGCCACATTTGCGATTGAATTGGTGTAGGCTTATGAAATTTATTTTTTCGAATCTCACCGAGGATGTCAGCTGGAATTGTTTACAAGATGAGTTACAAAAAAGGAAATTACGATATTTGGAGAATGCCTCTTCGAAAGTTGTGTAAGGTGGTAGAGTTTTAAAATCGCCCCTGTTCGCCTCATTCAGTGGATAAACCTATGAAACATTGGAGGAATGGGAAGCTACAAAACAATCACTTCCAAGCCGTTTTCCTCGCACCATTTTTTTGATTGCTCGGAGTTCATGAGACCATCTTGTTCCGTGTAGATATTACGAACGATTTCTTTGAGACCTAAGCATTTCTTTGAAATTGACTCACACCTTCTCAACCAACCAGAAAATCGGGTATCATTTCTACGCAGGTCTTGAGCTGTTTCTAACGTAAGCAGCTTTAAATCAGGTAGCCCTTGAACAAAATATGAAAAACTTTATGCTATTCGAGTAAACAATACTTTCTCGAGAGTCTGGATTAGAAGCTATGAAATTATCCATTCTTCGAATATGTTTCAAACCTTCAAAGTTATGAATTGGCTTAATGCATACATAAAACAAGAATCAAGACACCATCACGGCACGAAAATTATCCCCTCAAGACCAAAAGAGATACGAATAAAAAACTTCATTTTTGGTTTATGAAACAGAAACGTCTCTAATAAACACGTAATACAAGAATGTATGTCAAGTTGTCATGATAGAAACATGCATATTGATCTTTCTGACTGAATATCTCTGAGTTCGTAGAGGTTTGCCAGTCTCTTCCTTGTCTGCTTCCACTGATAACTTGAGCATGTACAAGCCACTTACCTGGCTTGCGAGAAGCGATTATCTTAACTCACTATATTATTGGGATGGGTAACATGTACAAACTTGGTTCAAGACATAGCGACTCAACCCATCCATATCATGTATATAGGTAGATATGGCGTAGTTCAGGTAACGAGCAATGTCACGGTCTGGGCATGCTGCGGGTGCACGGAATGATGATTGGTTATTCTGCTCATCGATTCTATTGCTCTATATTATTATGAAATAATTATAATATGATGAAATAACTAACTTCAACCATATAAGTTTTGATGTTTTTGAAAGGTCGAGAAATAGTTCCTGAATTCTCTTCAACGCTATGTTCATCATAAGGGTGCTAAAAGACTTATATAACAATATTTTAATTTGAATACCTTCTCAATTGAAGAATCTCTTTGCGAAACTTGTTCTGATAAGACAGGACTGGACTGATTCACCTGACAGAAGGGAAGTGTTATAAGAAAACGAAAAGCTAACAAACACGGCTTCCCTCATTTTTCCATTGGCGGGTAGGTTGAACCCGTCCTTGGGTAGGAATAATGATGTTCACTGCAACAATGAGAAGAACAGCAAGAACTCTCATCTGAAATCAAGCGATGAAAACAATATGATTTGAAAAAAGGTTTGGAAAGCTATATTTTGAACTGAAGAGGGAATGTTTAAAAAACTGTTGTGTTTATAAATGAGATAAGTCTATTATAAACTGAAAGTAATACGATCAAAGAATGATTAACTTATTTCTGTTAGTCTATGGACATCTTTTCTTTGGAATAACAATTACCATACTAATCGGAACACTTTCGCATGGCGCAAGTTTTGGCGTTATTTGCGTCGCGTACGGTTGTCTCGAAAACTTCTTGTTCGTTTCAAATTTACGTTTGTCTCTTAGTTCCTTGGTGTTAACACTTCTATTACTATCATGGTTTATTGTGTACATTCAACAATTGTTTAATCATTTTTGTTGAAATACATTAGTTATCATATATTGTATTCATCATCGGGCTGGCTGTCACGTTTCATTACTTTCTGAGGACGCTGGAGCATCAAAAATGGATGGCGGTATCTCTTGTCCATTTCGAACATCTGAAAAAGCAGTTTTTGTGGCATCTGGTTTGAAAAATGATATTTACCTTGCTATATACGGGATTATATTCATCTTGGCCAGAGAAAATAAATGCATCGCCAAGTAGAAGCAATGAGAAAGCGAGGAATAAGATTGAAATTTTCATTCTGAAACTGGTACGATTGAAACTGGAGAGTGGAGATGGGAGTGGAGTTAACGCTCGAGCTGGTAATTGAATGGAGTTTTATGACGGTAATAGGGGCAGTCTTACTCTCATATGATTTTGACTTGTTCTTTGTTTTCCAGGAAGAAACTTTTTTGTCTTAAAGTTGAAGCAAGAATCAGAACAAATTGAGCGGACTTTTCAAAATAAAAAGTCAAAAAAACTATGAAAGCTTAAAACAAAAACCTTCTTACGAAAACAGAAGAAGCTAGCAAAAATTACTTCCATTGTGTTATTTTCAAAAACGGAATAGAGTATCGAAGGTTTTAGAAACAAAAACTGGGGTTTCTCATGAATGACTGTAAGACAAATACTGCAAACAGGATGTATTTGGATGTTGGAAATACCTAAATTGAAACAATTTTGTCGGCAGGGTAACAGTAGAGTGAAACCCTTCTGCCCATTATTTCATTTTACTGAGTTAGTAACAAACATTTGTTGATTATTACAGCTTCCTGAATTTGCTTGGGTTCTTTAGTATAAATTTTAAATCACTACTGAGGCTTCACTCAGTTGTGTGAGAACGCTACGAGAGACATGAGTTCATTAAAAGGGGGTCTAAAAAAACTGAAAACAATAATAAGAAGATCAAATGAGTTGAATATAGAGCTGAAAATTCTGTAGCTACAGAATATATCGTTCACAATTCATAGCCATCTTTTTTTCGCATAGCGAATAAACAGATAAGCCAGCATGAAATGAAATGAATTTGAAAGAAGGCTTACCGATAATTCATTAGCGAATTGAATGACTCTAGTGTATACCCAGAAGGAGAATGAACCAAAAACTACAGGGCAGTTTTGTCTGATCAAGAGAGCTGTAAGTGCATCAACTTGTTTTGCAAACTATGCAACAAAAAACGAGTACTGATTAAAGTGTAGCTTCTTTCAATGTCCCACATCTCTCATAGTAGATATGTGTTGCTCAGGATTGGAGTGAACTTGAATCAAATTGGTGACCAAAGAAAGAACTAACTCATTTTCGATCCAACTCAGACGATCACTAAATTACTGTCGCTTGAAAAAAGCTGTTACGATAATTTACGGGACATTTTTGTTTTGGCAAAACAAGATCTCAACAGCGTGATCTCATTTCTAACCTCTCACTGTTTTGGAGCCACTGGTGCATACTCATTTTTGACAGATTGGTTTCCAGGTTGGTTGTGCTGTTTTATTTTCAGTTCAACCAGCTGTGTGATTGGTGGTGCTTTTTCATTTTCAAATAATTGAGTTCTGATGTTGGTTGTGCAGTTTCATTTTTTTTCATACTCACATGGTGTGAGCGGTTGTTCGCTCTAATTGATCTACCATCATTCCTGTTGTTAAAACGGAATATGTTTTAAACATTTATTATTGAAATCATTCTTTCATTACGTTGCTAAGGGAAGAATTCGAAGTCTGAACAATCATAAGATCTCATTACGAAGCAGAGTGTTGAAACAAACCTTTGTAATTAAAATGGTTTTCTTCTTCTGATTGGAACTCAAGACGCTTCAATAATATTGCCGCAAGTATAGTTATACATAAAGCGACTATTGTGATGGTTTTCATTTCGAATGTAATCTGGAAAACATAGGTAAATCAGATTTTATTCAGAGCACTTTGAACAAAGTTAACAAGAAAACAAAGAATGTCTCAGGAGCTATACGGAATAGCTTTGAATATTCCTCGAATTCTCTGCAGAAGATAAGAGGATAAATCGATCATTAACATTTTGAACAGAAATGACGAGTTTAAAGTGTAGTGAATATGATATTTGAGGAAGAATAACACGTGGTTTATTAAATTGGAGTAGTATGATGGAGATAGTTCTGGACAATTGAAGGTGTTATTATCCGTATTTACATTTACCGTTATGTTGATGTGTATGTTCGGAGAAAACGCATTATTGGTGGCATGGCGGACTGGGAAACCATTGTTTTCTTTTAGCAAGGCTGATACTTTCCTCATATAAACATTGGTATCTGAAATTTCAAAGATTTCTCCGATATTTAATAAAACAATGGAAGAAATTATTTTGTTTGTTGTCTTATTTATTATTATTTAATACATTGAATATCATCCAGTACACCTGAGAAAATAATCCACTTCTTTAACCAATTGTTTTTGATTTTATATTTTATTCTATTAAAACATAAACAAAATTACAGAAATGGAAGAAGGAGATTTGATAGACAAATGATGGACAACTAGAGTATGTTGTTTCCTTCATGGATAGTCCGCAAACTACAAATTGAAAAAGAAAGATGTACCTTGCTCATTTGGATGATTAACGATCAAAAAACTTTTTTCTCAAATGAAGCTAGGGGGACAACTATTTCATATTCGTATTCTATCGTTTTATTTTTGTTTGAATACCGGAGACCATCTTTATTATTATTATTCTTCATATGCTGTGCTTCTTTTTCAATGATAGAACAGAAAAATTCTGAAAGTATCTTTCAATGTCAAGTGGTGTTAGCTTGAATGTGTTCCAATAGCTTTTTTTTCTTTTGCTTATACGCTTATAAGAGATTACAATAATTCTCTTCCATAATTCGTAGCATTTCTTCCTTTCATGTCTAGATAGGCCTATGTCTTTGCCCGCATTTTTCTTTCATTTTGTCTTTCCTAATCTGTCTTGTTTTGCTATTGTCTTTGAGAAATCTCTCGAAATCCATATACTATTTTCTATGAAGTTCATTCTCTTTCTGTTTTCAGTAGGAGAATGCTGCTAACAATTCTCTTATTTTCATTGCCTAAAAATTGTTGGTTTGTGGCTGTTTGATACGGAACTTTTCTTGATTTCGCTGGATCATATACCAATCATATCTTCAGAGCTCCGTTGGAGGTAGCAAACAAGCATATATTACGTTATAAATATCTTTGAAGAGAGTGGAAGGGTTGAAGCAAACTGCTCATGTCCATGCCCTTACCATTCGATTTCTTCCCTCTCCATGTATTTTGCTATCTCTCGTCGGTCTCTTCGTTGTCCTCATTCTATATCAAGCAGTCTTTCTACACTCTCTCTGTCTCGCATTCTCAAAACTTTCTCTATGTTTTCTTCCCAAAAAAAGGCAATTTTTGTCGCTTTCTTCAACGGAGTTACTGTCTTGGCTTTTTTTCTTGGAATGATGTCTTATCTTTTTATTTTTATGGTGTTTTATAGCCAATCTTCATTCATTAAGTAACTCTGAGCAGAAATGCATGGAGACCAGAACGTTCCAGGTTTCTTTCCTCTCACTCATCGTTTTTCACATATTTTGTGTGTAAAGAATGAGATCATATGTTTTCACGTGTTTTGTGTGGAGAGCCAACATTCACAACAATTTCAGCATCTTCGTCTCAAGAACATCAATCCGATATGAGAAGGTCTCAGTCAATTTGAGTCAACTTTCCGTTTCGGACATATGTCTCAGGCTTTCTTTTCTCTGTCTTTTTTTCTTCTTTTGTCCTTTCAGTTCTTCGTTTTCTATATTCCAGTTACTCACGTAGTCTTTCCGTTATAGAAGATTGCTGGAATACATTTAGCAAATGCTCTTCGATGGAATATTCATTTTGATGAAATTTCAAACTTCCCTAAAGAGAAGCATTGGCATGAGTTTTTGTTTTTTGAAGCTGAATTCACCTTTCCCTATCCATCCGGCTTTCAAATGTTTGATTATTGTTGGAAGTTGATGTTTGAATGTTCTACGATGATCGTTCTTGCCACATTATATGTATAAATATATGTTTTCATTCGGGTATGACATTGATATTGCTCAACTTTTTATTTCTCACTCACTTGAATTTCATGCCTTTAAGCAACTTCATCTTCTTCTCATCTTTCTCTTTCTCCCTCCTCTCTATCTAATTCACTATCGTCTTTCATTCTTCTTTTTGTGAATCCATTTTTCATGGAGGATATGGAAAAAAACAGAATTAGAACATTGTCTATCCGTGAGAGAGATTAGGCATAGAATATAAGGAAATATTCTATAAAAAGCGGAGAGCAGAAAGCTGGCTGTGCTCGTGCAATCCTCGCTTTCGCTAGACTTCCATGTTCAAACCCTATTGGCTATCTAGAAGGCACTGGCGGCGCATTTCATTCCCTGAGAGACACGTTTAATATTTTGTCAAAACAACTCAACCCGACTTCCAAGTACAAAACAAAGCATTTATTCATTGTTTTTGTAATTAGTTAACTCATTCTTGGCTTCTGAATGTATGTTTCTCTCACGACAGCTTTCTCTCACTGATCATTGTTCGATTTACGTTTTTGATTTTATTGTTTCTGTGAAGAGTCAAATGATAAACACGCAGCTTTCTTCCAGTTTTCATGCTCTTCTAACCTCATGTCTTCGTTCACTTACTGCAAGCGACCAACCACTCAGCATCTTCTCATTTCCACCCTCCTCCCATTTTACTCTAGTCTCTCCTCATTCACGTGACTCTTTTCCATTCTCTTTTGCTTTTCGCTCTTTTCTTCATATTCTACGTTCACAACAAGCCAAAGAACTAAGTATGTAGTTTACTTGAAATAGCCAATATTAATCAATATTCATTTCATTAGATTTTGCAGCTTACAGCTGATTACCATACCCACTGTAACGTGTTCACGTTCTCTTATGCTAATTTTGATATTTACGAGTACTAGAAGCTATTTTAATCAAATTATTTGTGAGGGTTGGTTGCTATTCGCTGTGTTAATCTAGTAACTCTTTTGTTTTCTTTTCTTTCTCGTCTTCTTCTTCTTACACATGTATTTATGATTTCTATAAATAACTTTTGTATCATACATTCTTTTCTGAACAATAACAAGAAAAAACAGTATTTATGCTACTAAATCAATTCAATAAACCAATTTTAGAAGAGCGGTCATGTCCTTATATGTATCGTTTCTATTTTCATGTTCTGTACATATCCTTAATTCTTTAAATATTCTGTAGATCTTTTACAGTTTCAAAGCACTCTGTGTCCTTTTGTGCCCTTTTAGATCCAGTCATTGAAGATTCGCGTTTTGTTCGAAAATTTTCCGTCTCAGTTTAATAAAAACATTTATCTGTTTAAATTTCCTCATTCATAGATTTATTTGTATAGAAAATGAAGGCAAGATATTTAATTAATCTTGTCCGTTATTGATATAGAAGACTGACCTTTGACCAACCTGTGTTAACAATGACTTCTTAAACATCCTATTTTGAAAACATTTCATTCCGTATATCCATACGAATATCTATTTTTGACGTAATGCAGGCGACCTTTCTTTATTTTTGATGGCCAACTTTCCGAAATTCTTCTTCATATCCAAATATGTTTATTTCTTCCATATTTTTCAGATAGTGCATCCATTTTATATGATTATTTTGCTGTTCGAAATATGTGTATGTGTATCAGATATGTCTTCTGATGGTCTAAGGTTATGAAAGATTCCTCATTAACATCTCTCCTTATTGAATTTGAGTTACGAATGTAGATTTTGAACGCTCTTTCTGGTTTGAAAGCACCTGTCGCAACAAAATGAATTTATATGTTCCCCCGCTTTCTTTTCTATCTCTCGTTATCTTGTTGTGTCTGTGTCGTTGTATTTTTCTCTGCACCCTCCATTTTTCTTTTTCTTTCCGTTTTTTCGTGAACCAAACGTTCACATCATCAAGTCTTTGCCCTCTCATTGTTTACACGTCGTTCATCGTTCTTCCGAATTTTCTCCTCTCGCTTTTCTATGAATCCCAACACGTGATCTGTTAAGCGCTCATCTGATGAGCTTCTGCTCATCAAGAAATTGTTATTCCACATTCCATTTTTTGCTTTCATCAGTTTCTTCCTTCCACACCGCATGCTTCTTGGAAACTCAAAATTTACATGAAGAAGCCTTTGGTTTGCGTTTATTGATATTTACTATGTCTTCTTTTGCTATGAAATTTCCGACTCTGAAGATGCCAGAGAGCACGATTTGTGTAGATTTGAAAGATTTTGTGGTTTTCAAACTTTACCAAATAAGCTGTAAGCAGAAGAAAGAGTCATAGATTTTGCGGAAATTTCTTTCATCTTTCTGCGAATTGATATCTCAGTCTCTCTCTTTTCTCTTTATGTTTCACTCTCAAGGTTCTTCCTCTGCTATTCTCATTCAATACGTTTGCGGTTGGAGTATTTGATTGACTAGCTAGTTATCTAATCAACGAGTTTCCGGGTTCTTTCTCCCATCTTCCTTACTTGTATTTCTTTTTTTTACTAATTTGTCTTCTCATTATTTGAACTGGTGATGCAATTACAGCAGCACAGATTATCTTCTAACTCCAGTCGCATACATGTTGAACTTCCCCTCCCCCCGTATCTTCTTCGATTACAACATCACGAATGTCACAGGTTAAGGACAATAAAATGTCTTTTCCATTTGGCAGAAGCTTTTAATTCATTTACAACTATGACGAAATAGTTTTGTTACTGCCCTGTAGTGAAGAAACATAATAATAAATATTATTTACATTGACCATGCCTCTTTCTTCTTGTCTGCTACTTCACTATCGTGAAACGATGTTGTTATACAGAACTCTTCATTCTTTTTTTTCATGATTCATTCCAATTATGAGTCAACTCACTAATTCGGGATTGTCTATTGATCCAGCTTGCCTTAATTTTCGCAATTTTTCTCTTTTTTTTTCTGTTCTGATTTCTTTCGTGTTCCCTCTCACCACGATGTGTATTTTCCGAAACTTGTACCCATCCTCCCTCTTTCAGTCCAAGTTACCATTGAACTCTGATTTGGGATTTTTTTCATCGTTCCCTTCATTTTGTCCACCTGAAACCTGCCGATTGTGTGACAGTTGACATCAACCGTTCTCCTACTCATGGATAAGGTTGATATTGAGCAAACGTATAAGCCCCGACGATTCCATTGGTATATCAGACCGAAGGTGCGTAAATGAATTACAAAATTCAATTTTTCATTCCCGTATATTATGAAATATTCTTCTTTCTTCTCATTATTTTTTGCTCAAATAAAGTTCTTTGCTTAGGGATCAAGTGCTTCTGAAAAGGATTGCTCATGTACGGCTTCGACTTCTCGTGACGATTGTCATCAAGTATAATATTATTATTGTTGGAAGTAATTAAATATGTTTTTTGTTTCAGACTGATTCTCTGAAAGATGATTTGTCAGAATACCGCTTCTGTCGTGGAGGGATTTCTGCAAAATCCTTATCAAATATGATCATCATTGCTTTGATACAGGAAATAACATGTGGTAAGTTGTTTCCTTTTTTCTTCCTCTTGGAAATCACGTGCAAGTTTGCGAAAAGCAGACATTCTTTTCGATTATTTAAGGTGAAAATGTGTTTGAGTTGAAAGACTAAAACTCGCTTAAAGATCTGCTCTCATGTGATACAAGGCTGAGCCAATATTCTGTTTCTTTCCTTTCATCAACCTTTTACCTTCCCCTCGAGCCAGAGCGAGTAAATAAAAGAGGGGAGAGGAATTACGAGATGAAATGAGATAGAGAGAAGAGGAAAGATGTGAAACGATGAGAGAAAAAAAGAAGTAATTTAAGTAAAACAAGGGATTTAATAAATAAATCACGCTATGAGTCATTTTTTCCGTTTGTCACCGGATTAGTAGGTATTGCTATTTCATTCTACCAATATCTAAATGTTTATCTTGTTGAGAGAGTAGAGAGAAGATATATGGATCTAAGAGGAAGTTGTTTCCTAAGCACGTATCTCGCCGAGAGATATGATAAATCTTTCATGTGATATCTTATCAAAGACTTCTATCATCAAAAGTTACTGGCGGGCTGTTTGAACTTTGCTCGGAAATATTTGGAAATTACTTTGCTAGGAATACTAAAAACCGTTTTTCAGGCCTTATATTCGCTACTCGTGATGAATTGTGGTACAGCAATCTGCAGATGCTTTTCTTAGCGGCTTGTAGGATCATTCAAGTAATATTTACGATTGAAACTTGATAAACGCATGAAACTTTAATGAAATTGATTGCTTTGATTTTCAAATTGGGATATTTTTTATTTGCAGCTGGCACCTTGCTTTTGCGCCCTATTGGGGAATTATCGGAATAATGCTGTGCTGGTGTTTCCTTTCATGATTATTCAAGTATATTTATTTGTTGCTGAAACAGATTGAAATGAAAACATGATTGCAGACAACTGTTGGATCTTATGCTGACATTCAATCATATCTCGTGCTGCTTCAAGATTGGCGTGATGTATCATCAGATTTGTTCTTATTATCCTCGCCTTTCTACTACTTGGTGATTCCTTTATTCACTTATGTTCTTGCTCTGCTGCTTGTTCTTTATATCCAGTACAAGTCCATGAAAATTGTAAATAAGAAGAAGAATAGTCTAGCTCGATATAGTACAGACGTCGAGCTAATGAACGAGTCATTAATGTGATTAGAAAAGAGAAGACGGAGCAGAGTTTGTAGTCTTCATAGAATTCTGTGAAACGTTGATCTCAAAAGCTCTTATCTTTTTTCTCATTCATGCTCAAAAAGCTTTTCTCATTTCTCTCCTCTGACCCCATATTCCGTCGAAGAAGTTAACCAGTAGGATCACCTGAACTAATGCCCTCTCTTATGCTTCATAGTCTGGAAATCCGTGAGCCTTTCATGTTATTTTCTTCTGAGGGTCTCGATTACGGAGTTACAGCTTCGGGTTCATTTGCTCTAAATAGATTCAGAACCTTTGATCACATCAAATGGTTTTTTTTATTTATTTTTTTTGTTTTTTTTTTGTCATTACCAAATAAATTTTTTCTGCAATTCAAAACTTTATTACTTTATTATTACAATAATGAGAAACACCTAACCCTAGTCGTGGGTGATCTTCAGCGAAACGAATGTTTTAGCTTTGAAAAGACTAAGAATTTCGCCTTCACATTGACAGTTGAAACGATCCAATAAATTCCATTCTTTTTCTAGAAATTTCAAAATAAGCCGTGGAACTTCTGAAGAACTCAAAAACTCACTCATTTTATCAAAATACTTTGTGACGATACGTTTTCCCATTCCTGTAATGGCATCTATTTGCGGCGAGTCTTGCTGTGGCTCAGTGGTTGGATCATGGCGGTGTCGGAAGT
Source organism: Auanema freiburgensis (assembly GCA_030370435.1). Taxonomy (NCBI): domain Eukaryota; kingdom Metazoa; phylum Nematoda; class Chromadorea; order Rhabditida; family Rhabditidae; genus Auanema; species Auanema freiburgense. The sequence goes on from CM059369.1 coordinate 4,225,141, forward strand.
ATGACAGAAGCTTATCCAAGAAAGAGGGGTTGGTAGCCTGCTGATAGAATTTACTGAGACGTGTATACAAGAACTCGAAAACCTCTTCGGTGGAACCAAATGGAGAGTTACGGTTGATTTGCCAGTACTTTGAAGGGATGTTGAGGTAGGGATTAGACTCCTCTTCAACTTGATCTGTCTTGATTTTCTCCACAAAATACTCTTGAACTGTAGGGCGAGGAGGTATCGGAGGAAGTACTGAAAAATAGCTCGGCATTAGGAAACAAGTGAAATCAGATAACCTGGAGCTTTCTCTATCTCAACCAACGGAACGTCCTTAGATAAACAGTTACACATATAGCTGGACTCACTTTCATCTATAATTACTTTTTTTTGAATAATTATAAGAGTTTGGGAAACCTATATATGGTTGGTTCCATATAGCTAATGACTGCTGCAGGCACAAAAATAGTATAAAGAAGAGCATTTGGGCAATAGATAGACAGTTTGAAAATCTGACCTTATATAGGCAATAAGGATATGCTAATAAGGAACAGCTTTACTCACATTAACTAATTAGAATAATCACGCAGCCTTATATAAACACGTAGGAGCCTCAAGGTTTCTACCCTTGTATTTACATAAGTCATAACTGTCAACATATTATACTCAATTATTCATTTAATATATGTTAAATAACTCCACAATTATGCAGAAATTAGAATTTGCATGTTGAAAAATTTATAATTTGGAACATCATTTCTTAGTAAATGTGATTCTCGGCATTGAACTCTATATCACTAGGAACGGTGCCGAACTGATACACAGAGATGAAAACTGACGAACAAGAAAAAACGACGAAATTCGTTAAATCACACCAATAATCAATTCGATCAGCTATCTGAGGCTTTTTGAATCTGTGGGAAGAGATTTTCTTCAATATTACAATGTTGATTACCTGGTCATGCAAATTTTGATGTGCTGCATAGGAAACAAAGATATCATGGCTGTGGCACATAAAAGTATTTGAGCAACCAACCATTTACCTAAAAATAAACGGAGTAATTGAAATGATATTATTTCCTTGGCAAAACACAACCGATTCCACGCTCTGATAGAATTAAAATGGTTTTGTTGCGTCTGTTTTCATTAGTAATCTAATTAGCATATGACGACAATACGCGCTTTATTTCAAAAGTTTGGAAGAATAGAATTAGATCAAATATATTTTCTACTAACCCAATAAAGGAAACGACGTAGAACGCGGAACTTCCGTAGCGACAATGCTCAACATGAACATAAGCCCCAGATATCCGGCAAGAGCTACATTTATCTGTCCAAATTAATTATAAATTCATCTTTGAATGAGCATATCAAAACCTTTTCACCAATTTTTGTGTCTAAAGGTAGTAACAGCGCACCTAGTATAGACAAAGCTATTAAACTGGTTGGAACGATTAAGAACATGAAGTAGAACTTGGAATGTCGCCGAAATTTGTTAATCAATTTCACAACATTATAGGTATGTGGGGCTATTTGATATGATCCATTTAGTATAAATGAATCTTCAAACGACCATTCCTGGGTTCCCTTCAACACTTTAATTATCGCTTTCTAGAACGATATCAACTACCACTGCGACATACGAAGTGTAATCCAAGTTCTTCGGTCCGTGTAACCTCATCTGATCAACCGGATAACCACATGTATCAAAGCTTATAGAGCAATACAAAATATCGTATGGGAAGTTTTCTGAAGGTTGTAATGATAGTACTTTCGGAATGGTACATGAGTAAGAAGCTTACCAACATTACAAACACACATAGTTATAAAATGAGCATATGATTTCAAAACAACAGTTCCATCAGACTTGATCTAAAAGAAAGATACTTCTATACCTAGAGTTCTTGTTATAAACAGCTAAACCTGTACGACTCGTGACGCATCTTGTCTGTCTTGATGAATTATGTCTAAGCTGTTGAACGAAACTATTGGAGGTATCCAGACATAAGCACTAGGAATAAGAACCATATCATTTCCAACTATTCGAGGATCGAATGCCAATCGTCGATCTCTCCATGTCTATAGTGATCATTTTTTTATGAGAACCTTCTTGTGAATTATATTAGATTACAAGGTTTAGAGCTGCTAAGTAGGACACCTTCTGAGAGCTCTCATCTACATTGACTAAGGCAACAAAGGGAGTTGAGATATATATATCCAAAGCTTTTCGTTCAACTTCAATCGGTGAGATATCCTTATCGTAACCTTGTCCACGAATATATCTGTTCAAGTAGAAATCATGGGCACATCCATCTGAAACGAATCATTTCTAAGTGATTAATTTGAAACGGCTGGAACATACATGAAATGACATAAAAGAGAAAGCTCAAAAAAATACCAAATCCGTCCAAACAGGCCATCGTTAGCTCAAACCATAGTCCAGAAATGAGATCGAATTTTATTTTTCCTGGTGTTAAGATGCTTAAGAGAAGGTTTCTGGTATAACGCTGATCTCGATATCCCCACATACCTCCATGATTTATTCAAAAAATCGTCTCGTCTTTCATGGTCTTCCACATTTGAGCTTCATTGATTTCGACCTTTCCATGAATTATTTCTTCTCTTCACAAATATTATGCTCCCTACACTTTGGGATTGAAGACTGAACAAGTATCCCAGGCAAAAATGGACAATATTATCAATTTACACTCTCCTTATTAAAGATGAAAACTACTGTTTCAGCTCATAGAGATCCTTTCCTAGCTGACCACATCTTGTGATTCCTTATATGTCTCTCCTTCACCCACTCCTTCTTTGTCTTTCGATCCTATTCCGAGAATCTTCACATTTCCATAACATTGGGAAAGATTGTACATTTAGCATGAAACAAATACATTCTCTCACCAAAAGCAAATAATGGCAGTCTGTAACGGAGGGAAGAAGATTGGAAAATTTTGGCGAACGCCCAAGTTGATTGGCAAAAATATCCTCACTACCGGAGATATCACGTTATTCACATTCTTTCTATTTTGAAACTTTCAGAGACCTTTTCGTTTTGACTAAACGAAAAAAAGAATAAGTCTCGCCCATTAGTCAAACCATGGGATTAAACGCACTTTCGGGTGCCCATTCCTTCCTTAACGATCTCGACCGAACTTTTGATGAAAAAGATGGTTTTGTGTGGAAATGTATCTTATTCTCTGTTGCTTTTCTACTCATGCTACGTTTATCTTTTCTAACTCTCATATCTATACTGAAACACTGGATAGCTCATTGACAAAATTGTACAATTGAGAAATCGCTGTGTATGAAGCTTAAAGGTTTTTGAAATAATTTAATGGAAAAACAATTGAGTTGGATCTTTTTGTAGAACGGGGCTCAAATCATATTAAAATCCAATCAGATGCACATTTGATTCAGATATCGACGCAAATTTCTCCTCCCAACTTTTCATTGGCAAGAAAAGTCTTTCTCTTTATTTTGTTCCACTCAATACTATATGAATTGAATTAAATGCATTTTAGAATAACATAACTACTCATCTAATCAGCATGATCTTACACATATCGTTTCTTCGCAAGTTCATGACAATACGGAAGTCGACGTAAGTTCTTCTGGTATTCGGATGATTTGTGTATATCAATTTTGCAGCAAAGCAACAGATAAAAAAAATGAGAAAAAAACCGCCACTCCACAAAACTCTGTTGATAAAAACAAATAATTTCTGAAAATCATTCCAGCCAATCCGAAGAAATCGCATTCATCATCTCATTCTCAGCCTAGCCTCCATAGAGATTCTATTCAAAGAAATAGTTATTTCCTTTCAAAGAAACTTATTTGAATTGTATGATCTCATGCTACTTATCACACAAAAATAAAATGTTATTTGGATCTTTACTCTAAAATTAGCTTTTTCTCTCTCTCTTCGATCATCGACCAGAAGTTTTAAAAAGCTCTCTGAACTAACATGTTATAACTATACTCGGAACTTTGAAAGTCAATGAGCTGAAATTAGCTTCCAGGTACTTTTTCATCCAAAACACTTGACGTAAGAGGCAGTAACTCACATAGAATTCCTCTTGTTCAAGGACAATGTGCTCCAGTCATTCTCAAACTGAATAGGACTGATACTGGTTATGTTATTTCAGACCATGAGCTCTCTCAACAGCAGTTGACACATCTTTCACCAATTCGTAATTTTCTGGAGCAGCAAGATGCCTGCAAACATTATCGCATTAAACTCTCTACGAAACTTTCCTCTAGCTGGTACGCTCTTTCACGGTTTTTTCTTTCATCATTGGCTCATGAACTGAACCACAACTCCCTTGAAGTATTAAAAACAGGATTTTGTAAAATTCTAGTTAGAATTTCCCCCCTACCAGTATGAAGGATCTTACCCAAATAGAGTAGTGGAAACGGTAAGCGAACTAGAAACTGAAAAAAACGCTGAGTGACTCACATCTAGCTGAAGAACAAAAGATTTCTTTGCAAATACTACTTCAAGAATTATCTCTCTTTTCTATGTACTACCCGTCATTTGGATACGAAAATAATGTCATTTGTTGGGTATAGGGTTCTTTTTTTGCTCGAGTACAATTACTTGATGTCGAGTTTACTCGTACGCAATTAAATTCTACAGTGTAAAATATTAATTCGCTGTAGAAAGAAATTCTACACTCGCAAAGCTAAATTTCCGATTTCGCAATGAAGAATTTTAAAATGAAATACTGAATTCGAATAAAATCATGATGATTATCATCAGTCTGTTCAATTTTTCATTTTTTGCCATAAATGAATTTGACCGCTCACGAAATCTGGATTGGTTTCACAAAGCTCCAAAATGAAGCTGAATGTAAAATCTGTAGAACTCGTTTGAAACGTACTGGCTCTCAAACTACTTCTCTCCGTTATCATCTTGTAAATCTCCATAAAGATGAAGCCGAGCATATCAAAAAGTTTGGAAGCCTCCCGAATTCATCGTCTTCGCTGGACGACTTTTTTTCAGTGAAAAGAAAACTGAACAAAAAAAAAATGGCAGTTTACAATTTCCTCTATCTAATACAATGAGAGTGTTTTCAGGATTTCATTAATGATGCGTTGGTCGCGCTAATATCAAAATGTAACCTATCGTTGAACATTGTTTCATCTCCAGAATTCATTGCGTATTCGAAAGCATTGAACGAGAACTACGCAGTTCCTTCTCCCACTGCTCTTTCAAATATAATCAATGCGAAAGTTGATGAAGATGAGAAAAAACTGAAAGTGCTCCTAAAAAACCAAAAAATCTCGTAAGTTCAGTAAGTAGAGAAGCTTTTTAGTATTTTTTTCAGAATCACTGCCGATGAGTGGAGTTTATTAAAGAAAAATGTTAGTATTCTGGCAATTCGTGTATTTTTCAAAAATGAAAAAAAAAAAGTATCTTTCACTGCCTCCTGTGTTCCTATGGAATCACATGACGCTGAGGCGTATACTGCTCACTTCAAGGACTTCTTCATGAAGTATGACATCCAACCGGAGAATGTAATCAGTTTTACAACTGACGCGGGATCTGCTTTGAAAAAAGCGGTTAAAACATGGATCGAAGTGGATTCTGTGAAACCTTGCATATGGTGAGCTAGGATTTATATCTTCCACATATTTTCCGTTCCAGGATGCATTGTATCCCTCACCGACTCCATCTAACCATAGTTAATGGATTGAAATTTTCTTCTGAATACCAAGACCTGGTTGGAACTCTAAGCAAACTTAATGGGGACATTTATTCCTCATGGAGAAATAAAGAAGTCTTCAAGAAGTATATTTTGATAATTTAATCTATTATCTATGAGCTTGTTGTTCAGGTTATGCTCCAGCTTCGAAGAAGCCGTCAGTCTACCGCCTAAGTATGTCCCAACAAGATGGAATAGCTTAGCTGAAACTCTCCGGCATGTTATCAATCATGTAAATTATGGCATGTTTGGTTTTATAACTTTTAAATTTCAGAAAGACACCGTAGTTGCCTACCAAATTAAAAGATCTTTACCTATCATGACCGAGAAAACTTTTGAATTCGGAGTTCACATGACAAAGATTTTCGATGCTTTTGAAAAATGTTCAAAATATTGTTGCCGTGAGACGGCTTTGATATCGGAAGCTCTCGGTGCCTTGAAGGTATTACGTGATACTTTGGTGGAAGAAAACAAAGGCAAATTCGGAATTGAGATACAAGAACTGATCGCTAAATTGGACCATTATTTCAATGATGATATAGGAAACTCTGAGATTCAAAAAGTAAGCCCAAAAAATGATTTTTTTTTAATGTAGCATTTAAGTACTTGTTGTTGGACCCCAGGCTAGCCTTTGATGTTAACGTACTAGATGTAAGTACTTGGCCGAAACTTGAAAAACTCTTCTCAATCAAAGAAAGTAGAACGCAATCGACAAATGATTGCCATCCTCTTGGTAACCTGGGAGGGAAAGAGTTGTCCTCCGAAATGTCTCACTATTGCGATTTTGTAAAGACATGCAGGCCGCACAAGTCCTCCGACGTTTTCGTCTGGTGGAGTGACAAGAAGAACATTTTTCCTTCATTGTACGAGGCTTTTTGGAACTTGTGCGTTTCTTCTCCATCTAGCTGCGATGTGGAGCGGTTGTTCAGTACCGCTACATGGTTGTATAGCCAGAAAAGACGGAATCGATTACTACCCATCAATGCCTCGAAACTTTTGTTTCTCTCATCGAATTCACCGTGTGTTCAATTATACAAGATTCAATGTTTTATCTATTATTTCAGTCGCAGGAACATGAAAGCTGATACTGAGGATGATGACGATGACTTATTCGAAGTAATGAACCATCTGTACAAAGAAGAAGATCAGGACAGTAGTACACTCACTCAAGCTATGTGTTCATTAGACATCGATTATTTGTAATGAAAACTAATAAATAGTTAATGTTAAATTTTAATAATTGTTCTCATACTATCGGGTTCATAGTCCGAGTAATATTTGTCAAGTAAACTTGTCAGTGCTTCGAGTTTACTTGTTTTTTTCAAGTAATCCAAGAACACTATGTTGGGTAGAGTTGTTCCGCGCTCCAATGCTAAAAATCGAAGGACTGTAGAAAACTTGGAGCATTTTCTTATCAGTAAGCTGACTTTGAGGTTTTTTGACTAATTAAGTCAAATTAGCAAGCTTAATAGGGCATTTCTTTTGTTCAGTTCAAAATATATTCTTGTTTATTTATCAGAATGATAACTTGGTGTGGCTACTACGTTCTCCCGCCATATTCACAAGTTTGAAAAATATTTTCCACATTTGTTGGCTCTGTTTTTGTGTGTGGGCTGTTCTTGCTTATATTCTTGAAAAAACCATCGATTACTATTTGGCTGATGCTTATGTGTTTCCCTTCAGATGAACAGTCCTATCAGTCTTTTAGCCAAACGATTCTTAACTGTATCAGTTACAAAGCCAGCGTAAGAATTGGTGAAGCTATGTCTATCTCTTTTTCTTTACAGTCAACCCAAACCTACTATTCCATCAAGCTTGAGGATCAATGCTTTTGCTGTTTTCACCAAGGAACAACATGCCGAAAATCCCGAGTTCAATAAATTGGGTTTATCAGAAGCTGCTAAGCGAATTTCTCTGAAATGGAAAAGCCTCACCGTTGAAGAAAAGAAGGTGTTGCATTTCCAATATGGTATAAATCTAAATCCGTGTTAAGAACTTCACGGAGAAGTGCAGGGTCCTTGCGGAGCAGAAGAAGGCTGAATTCGAGCAACTACCAGAAGAGAAAAGGAACGAAATTCTGAATGCTCTCCAACAGGAAAAGGAGCAGAAACTGAAGCGCAAGTTGCGTAAAGAGAAGCTCAAGGTTATTGAAATTTAATGTCAGTTATTAAAATAGACGTTTGAGTAGATGTGGGAAAGAACCAATCGTCCTACACAGCCCACTAACAGTTACTCTCTTTTTTTGAAAGACGAGTTTGCGAAAAAGAAAGCTGCAGGAGAGAAGGTTCATCCAATTGGAGATTTGGTTGTTGATATAAAAAACAAGTGGTTCGCTTTATCAGTCGAAGAGAGAAATGCAAGTACACCATTATGTGTTATTTCATTAAGTATTTGGTTCAGAAATATGTAACTAAGGCTAACGAGCTCAAAGCCGCTTACCAAAAAGACTTGGAGCAGTGGAAAAAGAACAACGAAAACAAATAAGCTTCTATTATGATAACCTTGTATAAAATTGATATACCTCATTTGCTTTGCTCAATATGTTGTTAGATGTTGTAGTATTACTCAGATCATTATTCACTTCAGTTCTTATTGGACTTGATAAAGAGTACAACTCCAATATTTTTGAAGTTCGTATAGTTAACAGTTCGGCAAACGTAACAAAACAACGTTGAAAATGTATTTCCTTGATTCTTTGTCTTGGAGCGTAACCCTATTTGAATACGATGGGCTATATTCCTCTTTCATTGCTTCCCTACTATGCATTCTTCTCACTAGCATTTCCATTTCCTTGATCAATGTCGGTTCCTCCTCATAGAGAATGAGTGCAACACAAAAACCGTGAGAAAGTTCTTCTTCCTATATTGAACTGTTTTTTAAACATTGACCCGGGTAACTAGATTGCAACAACACAAACATACAAACAGTAAACAAACAAACTAGAGATATATTGTTTACAAGAGAGTTTCCCTATGTACCCGAATTCGAATGACCGGTGGTCAATATGATGGGCGTGGTCACCGAGAGAACGCCAAGGACAGGAGTCATTCAGCTAAATCCAAAATTACTTTGTCATTATGTTTTTATAAGTTAGATTGTTCTGATTAATAGAAGAACAGTCGTTAAAATAACTCTGAACATATGTTATTGTTTTTGTTCTATGAAGCAATCCATAAGACCTTATCAGATGCGAATACACCTTTGTTCTATTTTCACTTAAAGGTTTCCGAATCGATAGGTGAATGGCTTCGATATGTTCAATTGCTGTTCATGCAAGACATTTTATCATAGAAGAATTACTATTGTTCTAAACTATGTATTGTACTTCTGAAGTAAAAAATTCCACCTTAGTTCTGAAGCAAGCTGATAGTTATCAGCTTAAAGGGCAATGCTATCTGCTGGTCCTACGACGAACTTATTATTTAGATTGTTTCACATCCTCTTACTCGTTTCCACGTTGACATACGATTTTGTTGAAGTTTTCACCTCAGCTTCTAATACTAAATCCAATTACAGATTTCAGTATGAAGTATCTCCTCTTAATTGCCGTAGTTGCTGTTGCTCTAGTTTCGGCTGATAAAAAAGTAGACAAGTTACAAATTGGAATCAAAACTAGAGCTGAGAACTGTGATGTGAAATCCAGGTTTTTGAATTATTACGTCCAACAAAACTGATATTTCTTATAGAAAGGGAGATCTTCTTCATATGCACTATACTGGAACTCTTTTGGATGGGACTGAATTCGATTCTAGTCGCACTCGCAATCAGGAGTTCACTTTCACTTTAGGAATGGGCCAAGTATGAGCTAAAGCAGCAAAGTGTTTCGTAAACTCTCTGTTAAAGGTTATCAAAGGTTGGGATCAGGGTCTCATGGGAATGTGTGTCGGTGAACGCAGAATTCTTACCATTCCTCCACATCTTGGTTATGGTGAACGTGGTGCTCCACCAAAAATCCCAGGTTTTTGTCAATAAAACAACCCGTTGTCATTGTAATCTTTCAGGAAACTCCGTACTTAAATTCGATGTGGAATTGATGAAAATTGATCGCAACACCGATCTCTAAATTATTGAACTTTGCTCCATTTCTTTTTCCTCTAATCTTGTTGTATTGTTATTTCACTGCTCCACTGTGATTGAAATAAACTAGTACTTTATGACTTTTACTGGAAAGCTTGTTCGTGAACACTTCACCCAAGTAATTCTAGAGTGTGCACCAATTAAACATTGATACCCCTTATCAGTTTAACGATCTACACATTGATTATGGTTGATAGGACGTTGCAGCTCCAGTTTTGAGCTACCGTTGTCCGAAACAAGCGAGACTCGATTCTCGTGTTTCATGAGTCAAGTGGTATTCATCATCAGGAAATCATATTAGCTGCCGCATCATGAACCTCGCTCCTCTTGCACACCAAGATATGCTTTGATCGAAATGGCTCAATTCGAATGTTCTCTCTATTGAATAGTCAATGACAACATAGCAAACGTCGTAGAAATATAGAAATTGTCTGTTCGTTTTCTTTCGTGTGTATGTTATCTTCCCATCTGTTTCATAGCAGAAATTGCACTTTTTGAAGCGTGAATGATATCATTTGAAACTTTTTTTTCTCGTATCCCCTAAGTATTTTCTTCTATTTTATATATTGCGTCTCATCAATGTATACAAATATGATCTCCTTGCTTATTCTTTCTCTTCTCGGAATGACCTAGCAATTTTGTGAAAGAGACTCTTCTTCCTTTCTCATTGAAAACTCCATCATACTAAGCGAATTGAGCCGAAGGCTGATGAACAAAAGCACATCAAGAGTAATTGCTATTCAACTAATCTTTCTGCGATCTTGTATTTACGTTCTGTTCATCTCTATTTTATCATTTGTTCCTCATTTCTCTCATGTTTTATTAAATATTGACTGATCGACACTCTTCCTACTGTTCCATGTCAATGTGAAGAAATATATTTGATAGTTTTTCGTTTAACAGTGTCATAATATAGTGTTTCAATTCTTTTATAGCAATCACTAATATTAAATACAAACATAGCAATCGCTAGAGCTGATATTTTCAGCTGTGGGACCTGCTCTTGAACGCAAAACGAGTCCCGGAACGAAAGCCCTGCGGCACTGGCAGCTTCATCCGGAAAGCTCACCATGGTTCAATCCGTAAATCGAAAGCCACACTGGATTGAGGCAGCCAGTAGTGCTTTTGCCGTAGCATCGGCTTTGCCTGTAACCATGAATACCATGCAGATAGCAGATTTATTTGATAAGGTCCTCATATACAACTAAAAACAATTGAGCTTAATAGACAATTTATTTTATAGATGGAGAACGGCATATTCGAGCAAGTACCGCTCAACTCTGACATCACTTCCATTAAAAACTCGGTAATGTTTATTCTTGGCGGCCAGCGAAACCTGTTTTGTGTATCCCTTGATGAGAAAAAATGACACCTCAACATTCGTTCATTAGAGAAAGAACATTTGTCCAAATAAGGAAGGCTTGTTGTGCTGCTTAAGAGAAGTCATATCTCAAAAGGAAAGAGATAGAATCTATCGATAGAATAACGTTTGAATATGGAAATTATTGAATAAGACTTAACTGAATTCATTAGTATCAAATAAACAAGTTATCATTACTTTATTTAGACTGGAGAAACTTTGTTGATTGTTGCCGCTCGAGTAAACAATATCGTTGCTGTTAAACATTTAGCTCAGGACAATGATATTATAGATGAGACTGATAATGTTAGATATCCTTTAATTCATGCTCTTAAAAGTTTCAAGTATAGGAAGGCTGGAGTGCTTTGCTGAATGCGGCGCATAAAGGATACTCAGATATTGTTAATATTCTGCTAGAAAATGGGGCTTCAGTTGATCTTCCAGATTTAGTAATATAATTGAAATGTTCATGATATTAAGCGTTCCACTTTTAGATGGGATGGAGTCCTCTAATGTGGGCTGTGTATAAGAACCATCCTGAAGTTGTAGCAGTTCTTCTAAAATATAGAGTAGGATTAACTTTGACTCCAGTTAATGCTTTTTTTTCAAGGCACATGTAAATTTGATAGATGAAGAGGACGGCTTAACTCCTTTGATAGTCGCTTCAGGAAGAGGGTTCACAAATATTGTAGAGAAATTATTGCAACATGATGCTCAGGTTTTTTTGGATTTTAAACTTTGTTGTTTCAATACTTTGGTTAGGTTAATGCTTGTGATAAGTTTGGGAGTACAGCTCTTATTTGGGCGTCCAGGAAAGGACATTTGCCTATCGTCCAGTTGTTATTGAACGCTGGAGGAGAAGTTGATGCTGTAGGAATGGTTAGTTCATATTAAATAAGTCATCAGTCTATGTCTCATTTTTAAAGTATTCATCCACTGCTTTGATGCTAGCCACTAGAGGAAACTATAATGGTGTCGTTGATCTTCTTCTTACTCGAGAACCAAATATTAATGTTGTTGATCAAGTGAGCTTCTTACAAGATGTACATGTTACTCAATTATCAATCAGAACGGTCTTTCTGCTTTGGGAATTGCCGCTCGCGAAGGCTATGTGTCTATATGCGAATCACTGGTCAATGCAGGTGCTTTTGTCAATCAGTGTGACAGGTACATCAATACCTCGATACTAATATTGTAAACTCTTTGTTAGGTTTGGAAATTGGATTATAACCAGTGCTGTAAGATCGGGCAGCATACCTATTGTTAAGATGTTGCTTGATAGGTTTGCTGATGTGAACTGTAAAGATTCTGTGAGTTATATTCATATACTCAATTTATTGTGGGGTTTAGGAAATGCGAACTCCTCTTCACTTGGCGATTGATAAATCGTTTGTCGATATGGTAAATATGATTATTGAGAGAAAACCAAACCTAGAGATCAAAAACAAGGTTCTTATTATTGTAAACTCAGTTGTAAACTTGTAATCTCTCAGGATGGGGAAACTCCGCTCATAAGAGCTGTCAAATCTCGGCATGTAGCTCTAGTTATGATATTACGCCGCGTCGGCTCTAAGCTTTCTCCAGCTGATGTGAATGGTGACAATGCTTTACATTTAGCACTGAGGGCTCGTAGTAGGAGATTGGCTCAAGCTTTACTAGGTGAGATCATTATGATTAATTCCCTAACGAATATTACGTTTTCAGAAAATGCACCCGTAAGCGAGAAGCGCCTTTTATATCGCCCAAACAATGTAGGACAAACTGCTTACTCTATAGACATGGAGAACCCACAACCGATTTTGCCTCTTTTGTATGGTCCTAAACAAGCTGATCAGCAGATGGACAGTATGATGGGCTATGATATCTATAGCAACGTCATAGCTGATATCGGTGAGGAGAGTTTAAATTCTTTTTGAACACTCTTCTTCAGTATGTGAACCCTCTTTATCTCTTCCATTAACAATTGGGCTGTATGCGAAGTGGGGATCTGGAAAATCAATTCTGCTTTCTAAATTGAAAGATGCTATGATAGCATTCTCCAGAAGATGGACAGAAGGCGCGCGCCTCAGGTTATTTCTCATTGCTATGAAACCGTAACACCTTATTATCAGGCTCTCGTTTTTGTTTATATTCTACGCCATGTTTTCTTGTATTATTCTGACTTCAACTGTGGCGACGTTTGTAGCCATAAGTGGAAGTTTGGCTTGGTATATAGCTGTTTGGGTTGTTGGTCTTGTTTTGGGACTCACGGTTGTGATTATATACGGTAAAAACTAGCCGTTGTCGTACAGTTAATTTCATGTTCAGGCCTTCTGTGGTATGGAAGTGAGCATAAACCTTACCCACGCGCAACAAGTGTAGCTTCCAAAGTAGCAAAGGCTTTCAGTCATGTTAGGCTTCTTTGGAATGTTTTTACTTTGCATGCTCCACTTCAAGAGGAATGTGATGTTTCTTCTAATCCTGTTAGGTAATATTGCACTTGCTTTCATTTCCAAAATTGTTTTATATTTACAGTTTTCTTTTCGCGGATTATCATCGTTTGTCCTCCATTGGGGGAGAGCAAGCTCTAACAAAGATTATAACAACGTTAATGGAAGCTGCAGAACAACATTACGGAATCCTTCCCGTCCGAATGTTCACTGCCGTACGTAGAACGAAAGGTTTTCAATTCTTTGGCATCTTTTCTTCATATGCAATATTTCAGCCGGCCAACATGGAAGCATTCGAAGAATATTAGGTTTTCCAATAATTTTATTGGCCGGTTTCACTTTTATTATTCTGATTACGGGTGAAAGTTTTCTATCATTCTGGCTCTTCAGCTATAAGGATCATTCCGATACTATGTTAGGAGTACTTTCTATATCCAATTCATTATATTTTTCCAGTTATTTAACGTTAGGTATAGCTTGTCTTACTCTCTATGGAGCAATATGTTTATATCCATTGAGTTTAATCGTCCGTTATGGATGGACTAATATACCACGGAGACGAGTGAACAGATCAGCGCAAGTAGTCAGTACGCTCAAACTTGAAGGTCTGATGCAAAACTTGCAAAATGAGGTTTCTATTGTCTGGTATAATCATTTCATAACTTGTCTCCAGGTCGATCTACTTGCTGAAATGGTTCGTTCATTAGATGCATTCACTCAGAGTCAGACTAGATTAGTTGTAATTGTTGACGGGTTGGATAATTGCGAACAGGTATAAAAATCCTTATGCTCTTATGGTTAACTTGAGTTTTCAGGAGAGAATGGTTCAAACTCTAGATGCAATAGAGCTGTTGTTCTCTGCCAGACAGGATCGTCCAATCATCTCAATTATTGCCGTTGATCCGCATATTATTATATCAGCGATTAACCACAACATGCAGTCAGCTCTCGCAGGTTCCTTCTAGTCATTTTACTGTCAAACATGCATTTTTTTCTCAAGGTACCGAACTGACTGGATATGATTATCTCAAGAATATAATTAATATGCCATTCTTCTTGCATAACACAGCTTTACGGCAACTTCAACGAACTCTCAAGGTAGCACATCCGTGAAAGTGAAGTTCATCTTTTGTTTACAGGAAAAACGAGAATCATATGCTAACTGGATGGAAAGGTTCCGAAGACAGGAAACTTTCCACGGATCACATCTATCTCTCAGAGAAGCTGATGGTCGTCAAAGTAGAAAGGTAGAAAATTTATTGAAACAGCACAAATCTAACTACATTTTTAGCAAACTGTTGTAAATCCTGGTAAAAATATTGGCGAAACACTCACGGATGATTACTTCTCCAATATGAATCCTCGTTCCATAAGGAGAATCGTTAACTCTTTGACTTTATCAGGTCGTTTGATGAGAGCTTTCGAGATAGAATTCTCTTGGCTTTCTCTTGGTCATTGGATTTCTCTGTTAGAACAATGGCCAGCTCGCATGTGCTGGCTAATTGATAGAGCTTTAGATATTTCAAACAATAATGTCACTTTAGCAGAGGTAAAAAACTTATGCTTTGAAATTATCAATGTATTATATTTAAGATATATTTGCAATTGAAAGACACGATCCCCAAAAAAGATACTCTTATAGAGATTGATAGAAACTCTAATAACTTCGAGGTTTCCAGTTGATCGTAATTATTCTTTTCAATCTTTTCTTGTAGGTGTTCCTCACATCTCCTGCCATTCCATCGTCCGAACAACTCACTGTTGGACATATTAAGAAGTTTGTACCTTGTACAAGTAATTTGGATCCTTATTTAAGAAAATTAATAAGAGGTATGAGCAACTGTCTATCTGTTTTTGACTAAAATTTTTAAGATAAGAGGCAGGGACAAGTGGATCCTATTTCCGACATGGGATTCGGACTGATTGTTTTACCTCCAAATGCCCAGCATTTGTTCAGGGTACGCTGCTCATCATTTGAATGTCATATATATCGATGTTTTAGGATGAGAAAACGTGGTCGACTGTTAATTGCCCTCTGGTTCAAATGACTGTCGACGAAGTATGTACACTGCTCAAGCAGCTTGACATCTCGAAGGGAAGACTAGATCGAATTGTATCTAAGTTCCATGATCTTAACCTCAGTGGATTAGTATTAGCGACATGCAATTTATCTGATGTCCGAGATGCTCTTAGTGTGAGTTTTCTGAAGATAATCCAGTTTTTATGCATCATTTCCAGATAACTTTGGGCGATTGGACAATGATTCGCCTTCTGATCGAAACATTGAAAGCCTTTGGAGCAAATGTTCCAGGAATCAAAACTGAAAGAGTATTTTTCTTTTATACCCCGATTTCAATGGTTTATCTTTAAGAATACTTTGACGCTGCGAGAGGAAGACGAGGAGGACGATGATCAGGATAGTTTCAATAACTTGACACCGACTGCAACTATGGTATCGACTTCTAACATGGCGGAGCAGAAAAGAAGGTTTGCAGAATTCAGTAAACTTGTTGCTAGTCGATGTTAAGATCAATCGAGATGGCCGGCCAGCAACTGAACGTTGCTCATAACTGGTTAATTGAGAATTGGTCCGGAATGGATCTAGGTAAACAAAAAAATAAATTGAATGCGCCCACATCCATTTTTAGTGGAAACGGAAGGCGATATTGATAATGACCAATGCTCGAATGCACCGTCAGTTCGGTTTGATACACATGATCCAGCCGAGGAAGCGTCTGATGCAGACAGCACAGAATCACGATTGGGTAGTAGTCGTAGAGGAAGCACAGATAAACTTTTAGAGCCACCATCAGTTTCATTGAGTCGTCACTCAAGTACTAATGGAAGGTAATAATGTTTAATTTTAAAAAAAATTCAAGTTTTAAAAACGAAATGATTACTGATCCATGATTTTGTTTGAAATGCCTAAGCTCTTTAGTATGGTGCGCGTCAGAAGCTCATACAGGAATACATCTAGGTATCGGAAGCTCAGTAGGTGCGACCTCTGTGTAGCATGACTGTCTGTAGAATGAGGGCTAACTATTTTACTAGCATGTGTTGTTGTTTGATAATAATCGTAACGTCCTTCCGAAATTTGAAATAATGTTCAACAAATGTCCTTACGCTCTTCTAACATCTGAAAAACGACGTTCATAATAGACTAAAAATACTTTTCCTGTAGACTGAGCTCAGATCGATTATAAATGTCATACTGTTTTCAGGAGTGAGTTGATGGCAGGAATCCACAACGATTCGATTCACAGTTTGGCTGAAGGAGTCAGCAGTAGATCTTCTCTTCTATCTGATGACGATGATCATCAGCAGACCGTTATGAGAAGAGACAAAGAAGATAAAGATCGCGCTCTGGAACAACTGAAAACTCTGTTCAACCAGAGCAACGAAAGCGGACGAAATTCGCAGAACAACTAATATCTCTTTTGCCGTTAATCTTACAGAGTTCTCAGAAAGCCTTAAATTTATTTATAGTGAATCATATCTCAATTTGTCATCAGAAGACAATCAAAAATGTAAGAAAAATGTACATGAATAAAATTATAACTTGTAAAACGGATAAAATTGAGTAAAGCTATTAATAACCTATGCACAGTTCGAAATTGTTTGTTTTCCTCTCTTTTTCTCAGTTATTTGAGGCTTTGGCAGAGGACGTCTGAATAATAACACATGCCTTTCGGGGGAATGAATCATATAATGAATCCATCCTGGAGACTAAAACCTATGTTACTAAATGAAAAAAATGTGACAGACTTACTTGTTGAATGCCCAAGCTCCTCCACTCACTCTCGGACATCAGACGATTTTTTGGAATAAGTTTGGCAACTTCCTGAATATTAACGAAGACCTTAACATGTTTTCAATATATACGAACCTTGGTTACATGCACATGACGATACTCAAACTCATCGTCTTCGTATTTAGCAGAATAGTAGAAATCGTTAGAGCTCATCTTAAATTATAATTTAAAACATTATCAATAACACCAAACCAAGGAACAAATAAGGGAATCAACCGAAACGAGGCGAACAAAATTAGATGAGCCCATGTTTATGTACACAGTTAGTGTTAAGAAACAAATAATCCCAGAAATACCAGTTAGCATTCATTGAGTATCGGATATGGTGTTACAGTTACATAGTACCGTCACTTTTACGCACACGGTGGAATAGTTTTTAGATTTCCCTCTGCAGATGACGTAGGTTTCTTTGGAAGTGGACGGCGAAAAAGAATTATGTGACGTTCAGGTCCATGGATCATGTAGTGAACCCATCCTTGAGACTAAAGAAGTTACAATAGTTTACTGGAAAGGGCAAAATAGTACCTGTTGGATTCCCAAACTTCTCCATTCTGACTCTGACATTAGACGGTTTTTAGGGATTTGCTTGGCAACATCCTGAAATCCAAAAAACATAAAGAAACATATTGAAAGCATACCTTGGTCACATGCACATGACGATACTCATACTCATCATCTTCATATTTAGCGGAATAATAAAATTCGTTAGATCCTGTGGTCATCTTCAACGAAAGAAAATAACAACGTCAACGTCAAGAGACAAAATCGTAAGGTATGATGGGAATAACCAGTGGGTGTGTAACACTAATCGTTTCACAATTATCATTAAATTACAGCATTGAAACACTCGGATGAATTAAAAAAGTAAATACATGCTTCTGATGAAAACTAAAAAATATCAACATTCTGTATTATTGTTCGAATTTAGCGAGATCATAGTTTATCTATATTATAACTCTTCAGGTAAGCATCTGGGTTCTGCAACAGTATCAAACGAATTATACAAGAACGTAGAAAACTTACTTCGACGAACTTGGAATAGAACTCTGGAGACATTGGAATATTTTTAGTGATTTCGTTGTTGTTAATAATCAATTTTAAACGAAGAAATGAGGAAGGTTCGGAAGTATTCTTTGAACCCGAGCGAACTGAATGACAAAACCATGTGAAAACCTATTTGAGACATTTTGCTTACCTATGAAACTGTATTCCTTGACTTGACTAGGCAGAACCGACATCTGAATTACCCTTTTAAATTGAAAAAAGCATAATACATAGATATGAAATGACTATGACATCTCAAAAATTACAAACAATCATGTTATTATATGGTTTTGCGAATAAGAATAACCATTCACCTATACTGAGTGTTTTCATAGAGGGTATATTACTTTTTATTAGAGTTGCTGCAATCGATCTGGAAAAAAACAATTCATGTAACGAAACTTTGTTATGCTTACCAAAAAATTCCGTTGTAGTTTGAAAATTTCATAATCGTCGGTAACAGCTATCAAAATTCTACCAGAAGCTCCAAAAGCTACTTGCCGGATGGGAGAACTACCAACCCGCAAAACATAATCTCTAGAATGGAGAAAAAGTGGAGGGAAATGTTAATGATACTTACGGATCGCCTTCAGGAGAATCTCTATCTCTGATATTGAAGAAGTAGAGATGTCCACTCTTGGAACCAAAAACAACCCACTGAAGCAAGTGTAAGTATGTATAGACCCAGATAAACGTTCTTACTCTTCCAACTGGATCAATATCAAATTTCAAAAACCACACATCACATGCTGGTAGATTGAGCTGAGTAATTCTGGTGCATGCACTATCGGCCTGTAAAAGCTGGTAAAACTGGCGACAGAAAAAACATTGACAATACCTTTATGCGATATACTTGATCATATGGTTCATTATGATGCCCAAAGCGATAAATATTAGCAACTCTCTCAGATCCCTATTAAATTGAAAATGAATTAAATAAAATTTTTAATCGTTTATAAACCTTTGAAATCAAATGCCATCCGACAAATCTAACACAGTCAACATAATCACAATGAAGATCAGTGGTCCAAGCATTAGGATAATATATATGCTTGGTTGGCAACCTTTTGTTGGCATGATGTCTGAAACTGAACGATAATGTGATCGTGCGGATACTATCAAACCCAGGTTTATAAGTCCGCAAATTGGATTCTCCTTCTCTTGACAAACTAAAAGCTATCAGATCTCTCGCGGCAGGAGGGATGTACCACATTCTAACAGAATGATCCATTCCGCATGATACTAAGAATCTACTGTCAGGAGACCAATCCTAAACAGCTTCATTAACACAATTTTCACAACTTGACTAACACATGATAAAACTTGGTCCATGTGTCCTTCAATACCCCCAAATACAACAAGGCACAGTCCTATCCTGACATTCCATATGCGAACTGTTGTGTCTTTAGACACTGAAGCGATAATCATAGAATTCGAAGGATCAGTTCGAATTTCATTGATGACATCACCATGCCCCCACAATTCCTTTAAATAGTTTTTTTAAGAGATTGGGCAATATAGTTAAAACCTGAACGAGTTCACCATTCACCGGGTCAAGAACTTTAATGAACGCACTGTAACCACCCGCAACAATAAGACTTCGTTGAGCGATTACATCATAACACCAAGTTATAGCAAAGTAAGACTCATCAGACTGAGATAAACAAGAAGTAAGAAGAAACTTTGAATAAACTCACATTGTTATCAACGAAACTCCTCACTAAGGAAAGATCATGGTAATCCACAGAGCAATCATAAACACTTATCTACATTTCAAGAGAATTGTTACATATTTTTAAGTATGCAAATTTACCATCTCTCTCGCTGCAGTGGCTAACTGTGCTCTATTTCCTTTTTGATAATGATTAAATGCTGCTGCGTATATAGGTTGTTTATGAGATGTTTCCTTAATATTTCATGTTTATAATCTGGATAATTATTCGTTTTCCTCACTAGCACTGTATTAGTGAGTTTGAAAGGTTGTTCCAAGTTATCATTCTCTATCATTTCATCATAAAACGCATCTACTTGATCTAAACCTAAACAATCAAGCGCGATTTCAAAACCTTTGAGAACCAACTCACTTTTATTACGTTTAGGTTCTGTTCTGACTTGTCCATTTGTGAGTTCTACCACATCGCCATCTTCCTCTCGCTTTATAAAAGCCACAGTTTGATGCTCTGGTTTTAATCCAACATTTTTTGGCTTTCCCAGAGGAAATGTTTGGAAAGGTTTATTAGCAGCCTGAGCTTTTGCATAGTCTGGTGCCGCAGCGCTCCATGTTGTGTGGACTATATCACATTCCTCTGTTGGTAGAAGATCATTGTCCTCACCAGTACTCATCAGTACTTAGCAACTAAAATTGATATTATATTTTAGTTCAATAAGACGCACATGGCAAAATATCATGATATTATAATTTGATTGTGATCCAAAGAAAGGGTTAAATGTACCTTGAGGCCAAAATTAATGCAAATATCATTTCACTTTAAAAAATACATTTTGATCAAAAAAATTAATTCAAAACTTCTTTGGCGCCATTAGACTCATATGCTCCTTTCAAGACCAATACGACTTTTACACAGATCGTGGTAGGACCAATTGCCTTCTCATTATGTATTAAGGCTGGAATATTCGAAGAGTTCCGTTCGCGGTTTAAACAAAGTTACTTTGATAAAACTGATTTTAATTTTCGTGACCTCATAATTTAATTTTAAGCAAAATGGCGATGAATATACCAAAATCCGGCTATAATCGCTTTATGAAAGAAGGCGCTCAGGTACATATATTAATGTTACTATTAATCTCCGTTTTTTCTCTTTTATAGCACTTCAAGGGTACTGATGAAGCTGTTGTTAGAAACATTGATGCCTGCGTTGAATTGGCTGGACAACTCCGATCTGCTTACGGACCTAATGGTAATTCCCGAAATTCACGGTAGCTTGAAGCCCATCATTTGTCAGGAATGAACAAAATGGTCATTAACCACATTGAGAAACTCTTTGTTACCAATGATGCTGCCACAATTCTCAAAGAGTTGGATATTCAACATCCAGCCGCTAAAATTATTATTATGGCTAGTGAAATGCAGGAAAAGCAGGTTATATATCGAGGAGCAGTGTAATATATTAAACAAGATGTATATAGGTTGGAGATAACACAAACACCGTTGTTATTCTGGCCGCTGCTTTGTTGGAGAATGCTTCTCATCTCATTAATATGGTATTCCTATTCCTTTTTCCGTATATAGTGTTCGTTCAGGGACTCACCCCTCAAGAGGTTGCTACTGGGTATGAGCAAGCCGCCGAGAAAGCCTTGGAAATTTTGCCAACTTTGGTTGTTAAGGATGCCAAAGACTTAAAGGATATTGACGAAGTATGTTTTATGAAGTACATGGTTTCTCTTAAGTAATTATTTTAGGTAAGTAAGCTTATCCGTTCTGCCATCACTTCCAAGCAGTACGATAACGAAGAAGTTATCGCCGATCTTGTTGCCAGAGCTTGCGGTTGGTTTTGACCTTACGTTCTGGTTTTCACATATCTGCGTTTTCAGTTCAAACAGTTCCTGCTAACAGCTACAATTTCAATGTTGACAATATCCGAATCTGCAAGATCTTGGGATCTGGAGTTTCCAAGTCTCAGGCATTAATTAAGTTTCAAAAGCTGTTTCATATTTTGGTATTTAAGGTTATGAATGGAATGGTCTTCAAGAGAGGAGCTGAAGGAGAAATTAAGAGTGTTACTGATGCAAGAGTAGCCGTCTTCACTTGTCCCTTCGATCTTACTCAGACTGAAACCAAGGTTTGCGAGCATAATATTACTATAAATGTATATTTATTTTCAGGGTACCGTTCTCATTGAGAATGCTGATGAGCTTATGAACTTCTCCAAGGGAGAGGAAAGTGAAGTAGAAGCTCAAGTTAAGGCTTTAGCTGATAATGGTGTGCAGGTTTGTTTACTCTTCTAATTCTGTGAAGTGCATTTTTTCATTTGATTAGGTTGTTGTTGCTGCTGGAAAGTTCGGTGATCTCTACCTCCACTTCTTGAACAAATACAAGATCATGGCTGTTAGGTTAGTCTCAACATTTATGCTTTCCCACGAAACTGTTTCAACAATTCAGACTTAACTCTAAGTTCGATCTCCGTCGATTGTGCCGTACCCTAGGTGCTCAGGCCCAAGCTAGAATTGTGAGTCTGAAACTTACAATTTTCGGTTCATATGATTGTTTTAGTGCGCTCCTGCCGTTAATCTTCTTGGTCAATGTGATACCGTAACTGTTAAGGAAATTGGTGATGAAAACGTTACCGTTTTCACCAGAGCGGTAAACTCTCATTGCGGAGCCGTTCAGATGATTTTTTCTGGTTTTTAGGGTGAGAAGGGAAATGTAGCTACCATCATCATCCGTGGATCTTCCCAATCTCGTATCGACGATGTTGAGAGAGCTGTAGATGATGCTATCAATACATATAAGGCACTCACAAAGGAAGGCAGAGTATGATACAAGTGTTGGCATGCCATGGATATTGAAAATTTCAGCTTCTCGCTGGAGCTGGAGCTGTCGAAGTTGAACTTGCTCGCCAGATCGAATCTTGGGGAGAGAAATGTGCCGGTTTGGAACAATATTCCATTAAGAAGTTTGCCTATGCTTTGGAAACTCTACCTAAATGCATCGCTGAGAATGCTGGAATGAACGTATGAGAAAGCAGTTTTTTTCAAATTAAATAATTCTTTCAAGGCTACCGACATTCTTACCAAGCTGAATGCTGCTCACGAAAACGGAGAAATTAACGCCGGTATCGACATTTGGGGCCAGAGTAAAAAAACTTGAAATTAATAGTTTAAATGTTCCCTATTTTCAGAAGTAATGGATGCTGTTAGCAATAACATCTTTGATTTATTTGCTGGAAAACACCTTGCCATCAAGTTGGCCACTGACGCCGCTTCCACAATCTTGAAAGTTGATCAGGTAGTTTTCTAGAAGATAGTTCTTATTTACGACTTATGTTCAGATCATCATGGCCAAACAAGCCACTGGCGGTATCAAACCAAGAGGTCCAAAAGGTACTGACGAGATTGATGATGATGGAATGGCCTAAGCATTTTAATTTTGTACACCAATTTACTCGTGTTTGAAGTTTATAGCTTTGCTGTTTTGCTCTCAGCCAACTTTTTTTCTTGGCAAAATCATTAGTATCTCGCGTGTTTTACTTTATAATCAAGTCATTGTTGCTTGTTTTTCGCTTGTTATTGTTTTACATAAAACTTTGCCTCACTATGACAGCAGCTATCATTCATGTTTGAATCAGACCTCTACCTTCCAATGTATTACATTATGAAAAGAGCATATGATATTGGAATTGTTAGGCGGGATGCACAAGTTTGATGAGGAAGTTGCTGCCATTTTTAAAAGGGAGTCCGATCACAAGGCCCAGTTGGAAAGGTATGTACAAAGGGAAGGATTGTACCAATGTTGTTCATCTTGAAGCTTGTGCGTACTTCTAAATGAGACATTTCCGAATTGTAATGAGATGAGCTCTAGTAATCTTCTTCAACTCGTGCAAGCTGGTATTTGAAATGCATATGTTTTCTTTAATTATTCATATATAGTGGTTAATTTGGAAGCAGGCAGCATGGTTGTTTCTCGTCAATTTGTAACATCAGTTATTAATCAGTTGGAAGTGTGCAATTTGGATCGTAGCGTTATTAAAGCGATCACGAAAGATTTGCTAGAGATCCTTCACTCGAGATATATTTCATATGAAGAGCAGGTACTTTTGAATGCAGAATGCTAGAATCATTCCCGTTTGAAGACTTCTACATTACGAATGAAGTTGGCGGATATTTTCGAGTGTGAGGGCGACTCCTCATCAGCAGCTCACTGTCTTATCGGTATTTCTACCGAGTCCAGCGGGAGGTGGGGATAAATGTGTTTGACGATGGGTATGATCAATTCAGATTAATTAGCCAGTCTTTACGTATGGGTTTGTTGTTACGGATCGGGAAACTGTTATTGGACGTTGACCAAGTTAGCGAAGCAGAAGTGCACATAAACAGAGCTAGCTTGCTTCAAGAGGATAAAACTGATGCGACTAGTGTGAAATTCAAGGTAATAAAAACTTCTTGAAAATATAGAACTTCGCTTGAATTTGATTCTCTGTCGAGTTGGCGATCCATTTAGATCTCTCCTAGGCACAGCTTCAAACTGCTAAACTTCTATACTGATGGTTTTGCAGATGATTTATTCCCAATTGCTTGATAGAAAGAGGAAGTTTTGCGATGCAGCCCAACGCTATTATGAGTGTTCCTTGATGATAGATGTGCTGGGTTTGGCAGACTGCATGAAGTCTCTTAGTAAATCCATAATCTGTACTATTTTGGCTAGCCCCGGTAAGTTGAAATCTATAACCTGCTTAGGAAATATTTTGTTTTTAGGCGTTTCAAGAACTAGAATGCTTTCGGTTTTGTATAAAGATGAAAGAGCCAAGAGTTTACCACAGAATGAGTTGTTGAAGAAGCTATTCCTTGATCGTTTTGTCAAAGCACATGAGGTGAATTGATACATATTAGTCAAATGAACTCTGCTTTCAGTTAGAAGAGTTCGAAAGAGGCTTATGCAAGCATCAGATTTACAATGAAAAAGGAGAATCGATCTTGCGAAGCGTAATTTTAGAGCATAATGTCTCTGCTATTTCACAAGTCTATGTTAATATATCTTTACAAACCATGGGTGACTTATTAGGAATAACAGCAGAAAAGGTTTGTCATCATATTTCTGAATCACCTTTGCTGTTGTTCTAGGCAGAAGAAATTGCTGTTCAAATGATTTCCGCACAAATTTTAAACGGAAGCATTGATCAAATCGAAGGATATGTACATTTTACTAGTAATTTCATCTTCATTTCTCTTTTCATAACAGCTTCAATTGCAGAATACGAAGCTTTAAAGGACTGGGATCAGCAAATTTTATGTTTATGTGAGCAAATTAACAGAGTTTCTGAACTGATTGTTAATGAGCATCCTCATCTTGCGGTTAAGTAATACAGGAAAAGCTCTAAGCCTCCTCATATAAATTATTGTAAATTGTAAAATTTGAATAAACTCGAATTATGTCATCTCATCATTACACGAAGCAATTTGCTTAGAGCTAGAAAAATGCTTCATAATGTCTACTGTCTAGTTCGAGTCAGAAAAGTTCTAGTTTCGTCTCTGATAAGATAGTTGACACAGCATTTCCATAAAAGAAATTACATGTTTTGCGCGAAAAGAGTATCTGGCAGATCAAAAAACATGCCTTTTAACGTCTGAGAATTGAACATCTGTGAGGGTGCTCTATCTCAGGTGAGTCTTGTTCATGGAAAGATTGGTGATTACTCCCTTTATTGATTCATCCGTAGTTTTGAACTCAAACATTATCAAAAACCTCTTAGGTTGGCAATAAGTAAGTGAATAGTTCAGATTTCAGTTACACGTCATCAATTATTGCATACTTACCATTCATAGCGCTTTCTTATTGTTTCTCGCATTTCAAAGCACTTATGTTTCTTGAGTTCATGTTTTTGTTAATATGTTTATGCATAGTTGCCATTGTTTTGAAGAAATAATTCAAAAAAACGAAAGAAAGCGAGAAAAGGTTATAGTTTGAGATGGTAGACGGTCACTAAATTCTTGGTAATTAACACGGCACTTGGTTCCTGTTTTGTGTCTTCTCAAGTAAGAAACACAAAAAGAGAAAGCAGAGAGGACTGTCATTCTTGGTCTGTTTTTGTTTTCAATTTGTAAGTTACGCTGTTCCAAAAAGTGACTATTAGAAAAAAGAAGAAGAAAAGGAGAGGTAAATATGGGAAGAGGACATTGGCCGAAATGTTTGTTGGCTGGTACCCCATTAAAGACAAGTTGTATTTCCATTTCTTTGCTGTTGCTTATTGTGCTACCGTTATTGATGTAAACAGTTCCAGAAAAAGCTGAAACCCTTTGCAAGTTTGTTCTCGTTTTTTTCGATTTCATGAGGTCCAGTCTCAATCTGTATTCCTAACGATGAATTCTTGTCAACTCCCTCAAACTATATCTTGATTGCTATTAAACCTCTACATGTTGGAGCCACTTTTAAGATGTGTTTTGATGTATTGAATGAAGCTAGTTCAGCTGTTGATGAAGGTTTATTGGCTAGTCCTGCTGGTCTTTCTAACTGTCAACTGTATTTTTCCATTTATTTTCTGGTTCCTCTTCAAAATGAAATTTGAAAAGAAAACAATAGCACAATCTAATAATGTACTTTGTTGATGTTGGTTTCAAAGAATATCTCCGACGAATGGCGATGAAACAATCTCAAACATGAACTGTCGTTTCGTATTCTTGTCTCCATACTGACCACTTCTTGTTATTGTTATTGCTTTATCTAATGCGAGAAAGCGAAAGAAAGAGAGAAACAAGAGAGAAATCTTGAACTACATGAAGCCGAGCGGTTTCTAAGCATGAAAGCAATTTATTGTTCAAAAAACTTTAGATCCTTGAGTAAGTCTCATGCTTGAAATCGAAGAAGAAATCTATGCTTTCATTTGCTAGTCAAGTTTCAATAATCTTGACGCTATTTTGGTTTGAAACGCTCTCTTCTTTTGTTATAAAACTTCTTGGTGTATGAAGCCATTGGTTGAAATAATAGTCAAACTTTCTTTCGCCATGAAAAGGATGTAACCTTTATGGATTTTTTGTTTTATTGTACGTCCGTTGAGATGTTGTTTCTCTTGTACAACTTACTACAACTACTATAAAACATCCATCATCTATTGGTCTTCTTCGTTTTTTCACAACTTCCATATCTTTCCGAATATTCTCTTTTGTTCCCTCATCTCATCCTTTATTATTCTATTTTCTCGCATCTTCTCATTGTGTCCAGTTAATCACGTAATCTCTAGACATTTTGCTTCTCATCCTATGTCTGGTCAATCAAGATCCTGTCCCTTTCGACAGTTAGATCTCACTTATGACAGTCGAAAGCCGCTTCTTGTTATTCTTCTGTGCTTTCTCGTTACTTTCCAGCAATAGACAAAAAAAAACTTCTTCTCAACAGCATTGTTTCACTTTTTTCCTTCTAAAGAAAACCATCCTCAGCCTTTTTTACAATCTTTATTTATAGTCCTCTAAAGAAAACATTTTTTATCGACAAAAGTGTGCTCTCAGCACAGTTTATCATAAAAGAATTTTACTGATTTCTTGCAAACCGTATCAACTGTTCAGTTAATGAATAATATAACAACACAATCTTTTGAGAAAAAGTTGATCAGGATGAGAACTAAGTTCAATTCACTACTTCAAATAGCATATATCCACCTCGCAACCACGATAACGCGTTGGTATGGAGTACCGGACATGCATGCTTTTCACGTGCTTCACGTACATTGCTGCATATCATTTCTAGAAATGCTTCACGAAAGAACGGTTGTTTCTCATTTCTTCTTCAACTTCCTACTTTGTGTATCAGTATGTTCCATAGTTATCTTTAGTTTCTTTTCACAATGATTGTATTGTTCTTTCGTCATTGTTTTCTCATCAACATAATTTCCTTCCTGTATGTTAAACTGTTTGTGGTCGAGAATTGTTTGTGAGGAACACAATTATTAATAGCTGTTCTTTAAATATTTCTGTACATTTTGAGGTTACGCACTCTCTAGAACATTCATATCATTCCTTAATTGCTATTTTTTGCTCCGTTCATGATGCTATTCCTATATTTTAATTTTGCTTAATCTTTTTTTTTCTGCAAAAAAAATATTTCCAAAACAGTTATTTCTGTTCTCAAATGATGGGTTGCTTGAGCACCTCGAGAAGTATAAATTTGGTGATTTTTGCTTGAAACCTCTTGACTTTTAGCTGTAACAACTTAATGATATTACTCATGGAAAGAAGTAAAAAATATTTTTTTCTCCTCTATAACTCGGAGATACTTCCATTTTACAAATATTTTGTCATTATATAGATTTGAAGAAATCATCAGACTAGTATAGTATAACAAGTCTTATAATGTACCTCTTGATACGTATGCACCTTGGGTATATTCTGTAGCTTGCTTACCTTTAATGGAACAGTTGGCACAAATAATTATAACCACCTCCTCAAATGTAATGATACCTCATCATGTTATGATTTTCTAATTGCTGAATGGCCAAATGATCTTTTTTATTTTAATAAATAAAAATGAAAATGCATCGTTGTCGTTCATAAGTTTCTGACCTTTATATACTCTCGTTTGCTTTCATAATCTATTTCTGATTTTACCATTTTGATATATTCCACAAAGTAATAACTAATTATGAAAAGCGTCAAAGACATTTCATTATAGGCTTTTATTTTTTGTAAATTTAAATAAAAAAAAAGTCAGAATCTGATAAGTTTAATAGTTAAAGGCTACTACGATGCGCACGAAGCCAGATTGTGTGTTTCAATTGACAAGCGAAAGTTGAATGCCGTCATTTCTGCATTGTCCAACAAGTTTCTCATCCTCATTTATAAGATAATGTCTCATCAAGCTATTAACCCTCGATATTGCTATTCTATTCCTCTCTCACATAGTATTTCAAGTTATCATCTTATTCTTCTTCTTTTTTCTTTTTTTGTCTCTTGACATCGTAACTTAAAAGAAACAAATCTTGCTGAAGATGCTGCTTGGAAAGATGAAAGAGAAAAGGATTCTCTTGTCTCAAACAAGTTATATAATTCTAATAAGATATAGAGATTGTATTTGTGAAAGTTTCATCTCTCATTCTGGTAAAGAGATAATAAGGAGAGGTTTTTGTGATGGACCAGAGTTTATCTTCAAATTGATTATGATTTCATCTAATTGAAACATCGCTCAAACTAATTTCTGATAATAGCTTTCACTCTTTCATTCTTGCAAAGCAAAATTGAAAATTAATTTTTGAAGTATATTATAGAAACGTTAAGCCATATGAGGAGAAGTTGGAGATTAAGGGAGAAGAATTATAAGATCCTTTTAAACATTTTATATCCTGAATTCACGGCAAACGTCTCTCACTTTCTTAATCTGCTTAATTAAGTTTTTTTGTTCAACATTCCCCGAGATTATTTTCTATTTCCTCATGATTATTACAATCTTTGTATTATCCATTCATTGTTCTTCAATCTTACGTAAATCTAACATCTAAAAAAAACTTTCTTTATGTTCAAAAGAGATGAATCGGAAAACTAAGGAGATAGTATGAGAACATTAGATAGAACGGGTCTGAGAGAGAGTGATGAGTGAGGAAAAGTTTTTTTTACTTCTTCCATCAGCAGTTTTGAACAGTCAGTTAGCAAAGCAAGCAACACAAAAGTTGTATACGTTTCTCTAACTTCTCCCTCTTTCCAATTATATTTTGGTATTTTTTATATATATATATATTTCTATGTTGTCTGTGAAGCTGTGGGAGGAGTCAGATGGAGAACCCTGCACCACGGGCCGAGTATCAGGCTGTACCAACTTGCGGCCATCTTTTCGTATGGCTTGTGTGACGCATGTGCTGATTGTCTCTGCTCTCCAGATAATACACACTCTAACATAGGCTTGGTCTTCAGACAAAGCTCTAGACGAACATTCCTCAGCTGTTATAGAATAGGTTTTAATTTTGAGAAAGAAAAAAAAAGGAATGAAAATAGTGAGCTGAAAGAAAAGGAAGAGTTAGGGAACAGGAAGCAGTTTACATATCTACATACACACAAACAGACACACACTTTAACGACCGAGCAGATGATCGAGCTAAAACAAAAAAAGATGAGAGAAGAGAAATAGCGATAAGAAGAAATAGGAGACAGAAACAAAAAATAGACTAGAACCTTTGAAATTTGAAGAAAAGAGTTGTTTCAGGTGAGACACAAGTGCTCTGTTCTTGATTAGTCTAAACTATCAAAACTGCTGATCCGAACACTGCTTTTTGATGATATTTCAGAAAAAAATCATTTCAGTCCATTGAGATCTAAAAACTGCAACCGCTCTCTTCTAGCCTTTCATTGAATATGATTTTGCAAACTCCATTACGTGACGTGTTACGTGACCACTATATTCTAATTTTGTTGCTCTTCATCAAACTAAAGTTCTATCCCATTTTGATAGGAACAAAAAAAAACATTTTATTTTCTCTGTATGCGTTGATTATGCTTGCCTCTAGACCACCCCTCTGGAAAATACCTCTAACTCCGCCCATGTAGAGGGCAAGACGAAAAAGAAATGAAAATGTAAAGAAATGAGATGAGAGAAAGAAAGAAAGAGAGAAGAAAAGTAGAAGATAGAAAGTTTTCAAACGAAAGAGAAAGGGGAGGGGGGGGAGATAGAAGGCTTTCTTCTTACAGCCAAGTGGTCAGCTAGTTATAGCCAAATACTGTCTGTCCATCAAGCTTATTTTTTTCAAATTGAAAGAAGAGAGAAGTTCTTCTGCTTCTTTACTGTTAGCATGCATTTTTTTAAAATATTTATAAATATATTTATAATTCGTTTCTTATCAGCATCTAATTTCCGACCCCTCCCCAGCGATGTCTCCTATTTCATTTACTCTCTAAATCTTTCTATCCCTCCTTTTCCTTTTTTAAACGACTTCTCTGAACCTGTCTACGTCTCTTCCTCTGTATATCATCTTTTTCAATCAGAGGTTGAGCAAAATTAAAATTTCATCTTTATATTTCCTCACACATTTCATAAAGATGACCATGGTTCTCGTCATCGTCATTATCACAAGCTGTAATGTTTTGTTTTTACTTGCCCCTAGACAGCACCTACATCACAGCATAGCACCGGCTGTCTCCAGTTTGTTGTTTGCGATTTTTTTCCGATTATGGGAAAAGTTTTTTGATGATTTACTGCACTCCAATGGTCCTCTTTTATACTTTTAGTTTCTTTCTTCATACTCTCTCTATATCTCTCTTGCTCTTCGAATTTCAATCTACTCTTCCTTGCGCAGAAAGGTATTTTCTTTTTTCCTGAACGTTCATGGCTACTATCATTCGTTCCAAGTTTCTTATTTATTCATCATTTCAATGATTAACAATAATTAAAAATGTTAATTATGATGATTGCCTCCCAATATGTTTGTTCGTCTTTCTTCTTTTCCTTCCCTGCTCTCATATATTAATCATTATCTCTTTCAAAATAGATATCTCAAGGGGCTGCGTCCACCTTCAGTAACAAATCCATAAAGTTTTAATTCAAAAATTAAAAAATTATAATTTGACTCTGATCCTTGGATCATTGGCGATACCTTATAATCTCGCCATTATTTATCTGGTTTTTCCTTCAGATTTCCAATGCTATCATCCTCTCTGTTATGAATTAATTTTTTTGTTCTGTTTTCGTGCTTAGAAGGTAAGACAACAATTGAACTGAATCTTTCTGTTAACTCAGCCCTCAGCTAATAACTTTTTTCTTCGATCAAGGATCATATCATCCTTTTCTCGTTAAGCGAACTAACTTTGCTAGCATATCTTGGCCACAATCTCTTTTTGTCTAATTCTCTTTCTCTGTTTCACTCTCTACTATAACAGAATTGGCCAGAGTCATTATTTCAACTCGTCAATTTTTGAATTAAAAAATGTCCAAAAAAGATTTCTTTCTTTACGTCTTTTGACTCTTCGAATTGAGCGACTCTCACTACTTTCTTATGATATTCGTTACATCTGTTCTTTCTTTTTTTCTTTTTCATTTTCTCTTTTTTTGCTCTTATTCTCTATGTGCCCGCAGAGCCCCATGGCTTGGTTTGTGTGTTGCTGTGCTGCCTCCCGTCGCTCATGTTGCGGGTACCAGCCAGTACCCGGCAGAGGAACAGCTAGAGAGAGACTGGAACACATATAATATAATAAGAGAGGAAAAGAAAGAGAGACTTAGAAAGAAAATAAAAAAGAGAGAGCGAAAGAGAAAGGAAAATAGAAAGGAAGAAGATATGCAAATGGTCATTTGTTCCTTTTTTTCAATAATTTCAAATATTTTTCATGTCTACGCTTCTTCTAAATCTTCACTCTTGTTCTCCTTTTTAAGAATTTTATCTTTTTTTTCTATAATGCCAGCATTGGATTTTCGTATTTCTTAATATTGTTCTCACAAATGCCGACATGCAAACGAAAAGTTTACAAAATCGTCCATACATGCCATGCCCTTTCATTAGTGTTTAACTAT
Organism: Auanema freiburgensis; assembly: GCA_030370435.1. Classification (NCBI taxonomy): domain Eukaryota; kingdom Metazoa; phylum Nematoda; class Chromadorea; order Rhabditida; family Rhabditidae; genus Auanema; species Auanema freiburgense. The sequence goes on from CM059369.1 coordinate 4,257,704, forward strand.
GTTATCCGTGGATATAGCCAGATAATTATCTTCAACATTTCCATGTAAAGTTTCTCTCTCTCTATATATCTCTATCTCTCTTTCTCTTTATGTCTTTTTCCCCTCTTCCTTTCTTTCTCTCTCTTCCTTCATGAAAGCGTATGACCATTACCTTTTGAGCCTCTGGTTGCACTGGTGACAATCTGTGCTAGTCACCTTTCATTCTCTTATGGTCCATTCTACATGGGCACATGGGCAAAAATGTAAAGTATTGGTCACGTAATTTGAAGGAAAAAAAAGAAAAAAGAGCACTTTATCTTATTTGGTATTGGACTCTATCATTACTTTTCGATGGTCATCTAACGCTTCTCTTCATATTTGTTTATCCAAACAAGGTAATTCATTTGCATTTTTTCTTTTGGAGAGACAATGTAAGATAGGCGAATTGGTGATTTGGGAACTTGTTTGTCTTAAACATATTTTTTTATCTCTTTCTCTTTCGTTCAAACATCTCTGAATAGCAAAAATCATCTCTACAAACTTCTCCCAAATCTAGTAATACCTGTCGAAGTATGAGTTTCACTAAAAGAGAAACTTGACAACAAATTAAAGAGAAATTCATGAAAAGAAAGCGAGAATGAGAGGATAAAAAGTTTTTTGGAAGACAAGTTGGACAGCTTTCAGCCAGTATTGTATTTAGAGAAAACACAAGCTCAACAATTACTTGTCTGGTTTGAGAAACAACTAGAATTCAAGCTTTTGACCGTTTGCCTCTTTCTTGGCTGTTTTTCTCTCTAATCGCTCAACTACACTCTCATCTTCTCAAATTTTCATAGAGAATATTACATCTGCTTCTGATTGAATTTCCAGCGACAGCGTACTGAAACCTACATGATTTCAAGTTCACACCGCAATTGTTTTTCCATGATGAGAGAGAGGGAGAGTGAAAGAGAAAGCGAGCGAGAAAGAAAAAGAGAGAGAGATTGAGAGTGAAAAAGTTTCACTTTTGTCCATCTTCATAGCTGAGGACCGAAAACGTTGTCTATTCAGTAAAAAAGCTTGAAAGTCCTGTTTTCTTCGTTGACAAAAAACATTGTTGTTGTTGTGTTCTTTCGACTTTCTCTCTCATCCTTTTCTCTGACGTTTACTTTCAAAAGTCCATCATGAAATTTGTTGTTAACTAGTTCCTTATAACTGGACATCAAAGGGTAAAAAAATATTTTGTTGTTTGGTAGGGAATGTCTCTTTTTTTCAACCGCTTACCTCCGTTTTCTATCTCACTCTCTCTCTCTCTCTCTTCTCACTGACTACTCATTATCAATAACTATATGGTCAATCTTTGTTCAACTGTTGTCCGCGACAAGGACTTGCCGATAAAATGGCAAATCACAAAAAATAAAAAGATTAGAGCAGTCCAAATGACCACATAGAAAATAGCGTGGACAGTGCCTGAGGGAAAGTTCATTTTTTCTTTCCTTTTTGTTTCCTTCTATTCCCTCTCTCTCTATTTTCCGATGTCTCTCTATGTGGGTGGAAAAGCTGTTGACTGTCACATCATAGCACGACCACGGGCGATACTGAAACACATGGAGCTTAGAGAAAAACATAGAACCTTTTTGGCATCATACGATAACTTAGAGAGAGAAAAAAAAGAAAGAGAGAGAAAGAAAAAGAGAGAGAGAGATTCATGAAGTCGCAACTTTTTGAAACAAATAATTCGGAGTTGTATTTCTTCTGTATTGCTGTATTGATCTTCCTTCAACCCTTACAACTGTAATTTGATGAGTTCATAGAACTTCATGATAAACTGCCATGTTATTTACGTGAAAGAGTTGTGCCCTGGTAGAGAAGAAGACGCGGAGCTAAGCTAAAAGGCCATCATCCCTTTTCTTTATTGCCAATTTTATCTGGATGTTAAGAGGGATTTAATCTTCACTTTACAAGTATGCTCATACTAATTTCATATATTATTTTTTAAATATCAAATTATCTCAAAGTGAGAGCATAAAGCCGGACAGAGTGGAAAAGGAAAAAGAAAGAAGAGGAAATGAATGTAGGTGAAAGCCTACAAATCCAATATAAGCCGATGCGTTTGGTCAGAGAGGACATCTGATTAGCTCACAAATGGTTTATGCATTTTAATGATATTGAAATAATTTTAAGATTAATCTATTATTGTTTCCAAAAATGGTTACAATCTTCATTACGCGCATGCTCCTTGTTATTTTTAGACCGAAGTTAGTTGAATATGAAAATTTGCTCAACAAAACCTCCTAAGCTTCTGGTTATTGCTCTTTTCAATAGCAGGAGTATATGTTGCTTCAGGCTTGTTGGGTCTCCAACCCGAAACATATAGTGAAAACCTTAGCTGAGATGAAGAGAGAAAAAGAGAGATGAAGAGACAGAAGTCCTAATAACTTGCAAAGTGGCTGGTCGTGCCATTCACGTCTTCACGTGTTCTGCCCTCTGCTTCTGAAAGTCTCGAATTGCACTTTTTCTCAATGTCTGTCAGCTGAAAGCTTTGGTGTTGCTTAGAAGCAAGGGCAATTGCAACATCCACATCCAGGCACAGCCATGTGCTTTTTTTTCACACTGAGAGAAGAGAAAGCTGAGCTGAATGACCTTTTAACTTGGTAGAAATAGAATGAAAGATATGGAAAGAGAAAGTGCAGGAAGTATGAGATTTGGAAACTTTCACGTTGCTTGTTCAATGTCTTTGATAAGATATATCTTTATGCTAACTGTCAAACATTTTCAAATGACTGTTCCCAACTACTGATTATATGATATGACGTTTCTTTCAATTTCATGTCATAATCAACTAATATGAAGGAAATCACAGTAAACATCTATTTGAAATATAAAAAATTGGCATAGCTTATCATTACAAATTAATCATTTTTCCTTATTCGTACTTTTCAAATAGTACGTACTAGGACGAGAAATGAAATCTATTTGAATGCCCAATGGCCATTTAAAACTTGATAAGAATATAACTTGAAATTTGGACAGAAAAGAAGGGAAGATTAATATTCTGTTTAATGAACTTGAATATCATTACCTTGTGACATGAAAGCTTGAAAAAAATTGTTCAAAGACCCAAATTGTAAGACAAAATAGAATCAGTGTTTTCAAAAGGGACGAGACTCTCCGTTATGAAAATGCTGTTTGAGCTAACACGGCGATATCAGAAACAAGGAAGTGAAAGTGAGGTGCAGAGAGAGAGAGAGAGTTATTCGTTGTCGTTTTGCTTTTGCTTCTTCTCTTTTTAATTCTTAGTTTTTTATGAAATCTTCAACTTACGGATGACAAAAAAAAGATTTTTTTGAACGAAATGTAAAAACTCTGCGAGGCTTTGTGCCTGGTTGTGTTTGTTTGCATTTCAGTTGCAGCACTGAAGGATAGGATTGGATGATGAGAGGCTTGGTCTGGGACCACAGCGAATTTCAGCTGAAATGATTTGACACAGTCTTCATTATCCGCATCATCATGTGCTTATCAAAATGATATATGACCTGTTTTTGAAAAGTTCAAAGTAGGAATTCTTTCTTTTGTTCTAATTTTGACCTTATATGTAGATGTCTTTTTCTATCTCTTTGACATCCTACCGGATCATTCAGTTTTCATGTTTTATAAGAGAATGAGATGCTTTCGCAACATATTCTTGCCTCATGTTGTCTATTTGATGTTTGGGTCAATTGTCCATTTCGCGATTACTGATTGATCTCTAGAAAAGCCTTACACCTTACAATCGGCTGATATGATTCAAATGAAACATAACAAAATCTCTAATCTTATACGAGCATTTTCCTCTTTTTCTCTTCATCATTGAATTTTTCTCATTCTCTCTCTCTTTCTCTCATCTTACTCCATATATTATATGTGTATATTTATACATACATATATTTGTGTGTATGTATCAGAGTTTTTTTTTCGGAATCGCCCAGGAGGGCACCGGCTGGCACCAGCTGGAGACGAGACATCAAACGAAAAGCAGAGCTAAATCAGACGGCAGCTAGAGAACATATGAACTGATGAGACAATAGTAGACAATCAAACAGAACAATGAAAATGGAGAGATGATGTGAGAAAAAAAAATTTAGAGAAAGAAAGAATTATAGAAGCTGATGGACCTCCCCTGTATGACCGAGGTTCAAGCAAGTGACAACCGTAATTTTCTTTTAACTCTTTTTTTTTGTTAATTTGCTTTTTCAAGTATTGCTTTCTCTTCATTTATTTTTGAGGCTTCTTACTTGGCTATGTCTATCGGTCAAAAGAGGCAAAGATCAAAAATTTATTTTTATCTTAAGTCTGTTTCGACTATCTGACTTTCTCTTAACATTCTCTCTTACTCTCTCTCTCTGCTTCAACACATCTTTAAAAATGAAATAGTGGTATGAAGAGAAGGGGGGGGGCGAGCAAAGGCTCTAGATAGAACAGTAATGATGAAAAGAGAAACAACCTCTCTGTTCATTCAAAGTTATTGTTCTGTTCCGCATTTTCACGTGAAGTCTAGCGTGACTTTCGTGCCTTGTGATTCGTGCCTTTTTCATTTTTTGATCTTCTGTATGAGGATCACAAAGATGCTATACTCTTTAAGAGAACTGTTCTAAGCATCTCTCTATCTAGCTTATCGGTTTTTGACTCTCCTCATAGATGATTCGAGGATAAACTTGCTGTTTAACACATGTATTATATTATCCTAATTTATATATGAATATAAGTAGTGAGATATGAATTGCGTGCATGGATATGTGATGCCATCTTATCAGAAACCATTTCACCACTCAATACATCTTAAGACATATATATTCATATTCAGAAAGCAAATAAAAACTTTAGAGTTGAACTTTTACGGAATGTGTTGCATTTTCACACACAAATTCCACAAACCTCTAAGTGAAATCATATGAACGGCAAGCAAAACTTTCTTTTTGACATTTACTACTATTTCGAATTCCTCATTCACCTGAGCTTATGCTACGAAATAGAAAACGAAAACGACTAGATGTAGAAAGATAAGAGAATGAGTTTTTTAAGCTCAGACTATCCATCAGGGACTGTCTCTCAACCGTACATAGAATTATCCTGCTCAAACCATTTTTATAGCTATTTACTCAATGGAATATTAAAAAAACGAAAGAATTCCACTGTATTTCATATGCTTTTCGAATTTCCCCACTAATATTCCAAATACATATTCTCTGTCTAGGAATGGCAACATGTCTCACTCAAACTAATTTTCATTTGAAATTTTTGACAAGGAAAAAAGATTCACTTTGATCTATTTTTTTTCTTTTCGATGTGTATCAGGCAGTGATTGTTTACGTCTATTTATGTTCTTGTGTCATTCATTTACAATATTTTTCCATATTCCTTCTTCTTTTCTTTTTTATTTTTGTTAAAACTGCAATCATTTCTTCTTCTTCTATCTCTCTATCTTCTCTTATATCTCTTCGTCTCCTCTCCCTCTACTCGTCTATCTCTTTGTATTTCTACCCTGTATCCAGCCGTTCGGTTCATCTGATGATTCTTCTTTCCCCGTGTCATATTCAACTTTCTTTATCTTCACTTTTCTTTTTCCTCTGTTGTTTCGCTTTCTATTCCTCGATCTTTCTCTTCAATTTTTTTGGTCTATGTTGTGTTGTCAATGTGTTGTGTATGTTGGTCTGAAAAAAATAGAGAGGAAGAGAGAACAGAGGAAAAAAAGATGAAAAATGTGGAGAAGAATGAAGGGTAGAGCTTGGTGCCATTCCGTGTTGACCAGTGGGAACATCAAAAAACACAATAATAGACGAGGCTCTTTAGCTATATGTCCCTCAGGCTGATTTTTCTACTTTTCTCTCTCTCTCTCTCTCTCTCTCTCTCTCCATTCATTCTTCTCTCTTAACATAGCATATTGACGAATAAATTGAGTATTTGATATAGAGTAAAAAGAGAATTAAAGAAAATAGAATATGAAGAAAAAGATACAACAAAAGCGATGAGAGATTGCAACAAGAGTGGAGAGAAGAGAAGAATTAGAGATATAAAGAAAAAGAGAAAGAGTTAGATGGTAAAAGGGTGTATCTAAGAGAAAAAAAAAGAATAAGGAGGAGGAGGAGGAGAAGATGAAGGCAATGCTCAAGAAAAAACCCAGCTGACCATTCGAGCTGTTCAGCTCTTTTTCTTCATCCGGACGTCTCCATGGTGTTCTATGAAAATCATTTTCTGTCTAATCCTTTTCTAGCCTTTAATTCACCTTTTCAAGTGTCACATATTCTCTTATTATTCAAAGACTATGCCTAATAGGCGAAATTGATAAAGTTTTTTGAAAACCCATGAGTTTTCATCGCCGAAAGATTCTCTTTATTTGTTTGTTTTATGAAGAAAATTGAAAAACATACCTTTCATTACCATAGACCATAATGCTATTATCATATCTTCTTTGAGCTTAGATCTTTCGATCACATATGGTAACGACTGGCAGCAGAAAACCTTTGGTTTTCAACATTTATTTTTTCTTCATTTCAATTATTTCTCTTCTTAGTCTCTTTCTCTCTCTCCGCGTAGAAGTGCTGACTCCATAAAATCCGCTTGTCCTAGTGGAAACTGTTAGTTGAGTCGATTCACTTATTCAAACGTTCAGCATTTTTTCTATCACTCTGAATGTCTTATATTTGGTTTTTCGTTACTTTCGATGATGGGCAACTCTTTTTTTTTGTCTGTGGCACACAGACAAGTCAAAGAGAGGAAGAGAGGCAGAAAGTCAACACAAGAACCTCGTAGACGACGACAGGCTGTAGTTCACCTGATGTTGTGTCTATTTTCTCAATTTTTTTCTTTACTTTTTCGCTCTTTGATTATCTTTAGCTCAATACATTTGTACTATTAAAAACTTGCATTACCCTCTTTCTCCTCTCCTCCACTCTCTCTCTTCTACGATCTCCCTATCTCTCCATTTCTTCTTCGGTTTGTGATTTCGAATAGCGAGGGATGAAGTTTTTGCGCTCCCTGAAAAAAACTGCATTCTACTTTTTAATTTTTTCACGAAAAATTCTTTCTTTAATCAAATGCTTTTGTTCTGATTTATACTCCTTTTGTTGTATAAAACGAGAATCATTTTTAATTGTTTCGTTCTTGCATCTCTTTTTTTTCTTATCACAACTTCTTCATAATTCTCATCTGTTGAAAAAAAACGACAAATTATGTGATGTTCATTGGAATTTCTCGAAATCCCTCCTCCTCCCAATGGTTATTCTTAACTTTTAATCTGTTCAGTTTATATGTTTGGTCGTCTTTTCTTTCTCTCTCGTGAAACTTTCTATTTCTCTTTTTTATATTTCTCTTTTTTTTCAGAAAATACGAGCATATCAGATGATCGTAAAACAGTTTTCTACGTCCTCTTGTTCCATAAAGGAAGAGGATGAGGTAAATCTTAAAATAAATATGAAAGAATTGGAAGAGGATGATGAAATGGAAGGAGATGATGAGCTGGAGGATGAAGATGATGAACTTGTTGATGAAGATGTGGATAGTGATGAGAATTTACACGTAGATGAAGACGATGAGGAATTGATGGATGGTGCAGAGATGGTTAGTTGATTGTTCTATATATATAGATACTGATTAGTTTGGTTTTCAGATGTGTAGCGACACATCAGGCTCTGAAGGATCATCGCCTCAACGGAATTCAATCGCCAGCACATCCCCAATTCAGTTGGTTTCTCAATCGGACAGTCCTCACAGTTCTGCGGAGGTTAGTATCCTCACCATATTAAATTGATGCGAATCATTCATCTTGCACTACTGACTCTCAACTTCATTGTTTCAGTCTTCAACTTCCGCCGTTTCAAGCCACAGTGTGTCAGGACCGAACACAATTGAGAAAAGACATGTTTGTGAGATATGTGGAAAGGTATGATAACAGTTCTTATACTATAATAACGTTTGATCCATAAAGGCTTTCCCGTATTTATCGATTCTCGAGTCGCACAAGCGCTGTCATACAGGAGAAAAGCCGTTTAGTTGTCATTATTGTGAGAAAAAATTTGCCCAGAAAGCCACTTTGCAAGTACATGAGCGTACACATACAGGAGAGAAACCGTTAGTTTCATCGACTCTATCTGAATATTGCTTCCTTCTTTACAGATATAAATGTCGTTACTGTGAGAAAACATTTGCGCAGTATGGAACAAAGACTGTACATGAGAAGAGTGCTCATCTAGGTAAATCGAAGACAAACAGATCACAATAATCGAAACTTTCTTTAAGGTATTCGTAACTATCAATGTCCCAAATGTTTCAAATGTTTATCATCACCATCAGCTTTATATACTCATAAGAAAACCCATGGAGATAAAGCTTTCAAGGTATTCATTCCTTCTGGCAGAATCATATCTCATCAAGGGTTTTCAGTGCTCGAAATGTCCCAAAACATTTACATTGAAAAACTATCTGAAACTTCATGTTAAACAAGTTCACGAACAAACAGAACGAAAGCATTTGTGTAGTTTCTGTAACAGGCGCTTTGCTTATGCTGGTAGCTTACAAGTGAGTTTTCTTAAATAATTTTAAAAAAACCTAGGCCTCCTCTAAAAAGAAGGTCATTTCCGGTGCAACCTAGGTACATTCTGGGTGCATTTCGTGGATCATAACATCTTCGTAATGATGCGATCATTCATATACTTATAGATTCATGTTCGAACTCATACTGGTGAACGCCCATATCATTGTCGTTATTGTATCAAGAAGTTTGCAAGTCAGGGAAATTTACAATCACATGAGAGAACTCACACCGGCGAACGTCCATACATGTGTGGCACTTGCGGAAAAAGCTTCATTCAGGTTTAACACAAACGAATAATTCTTACTAAACTCCTTCTTAGAAATCACAACTAACGGCACATGAAGCTACTCATGGCAGTGGGGTTTCGACTTCATCGCACCGACAGCTATCTTCCTCTGCGTCTTCAATGCGTTCGAATTCCTCAGTTTGTTCTGATGAACACATTGATGTTTGTGGAGGAACAACATCAACAATCATGTCCTCATCGCCATCATCAACTTCCTCCGCATCTTCCTCAAGCATTGCCAGCCCAACAAACAACAACAATGCTCAACATTTGAATAATAACTTCAAAAATGAAGAAAAAGCGAAGAAGCCAGAATATATTTGTAAATTCTGCGGTCAACGTTATCCATATGCTAGTAGCCTATCTTGTCATATGAGATTACATACTGGGGAGAAACCTTTTAGGTAATTTCTTAGTTTCGAGCGTTATTCCAACAGTTTTTTTTTGCAGCTGCAAGTATTGTGAGAAAACCTTCCCTAATCAGGGAAATATGCTAGCACATTTGCGTGTTCATACAGGGGAGAAGCCGTAAGTTCCAGAGAAATAGGTGCTTTTTAAAATATTGATGTTTTTAGTTACTCCTGTATTGGATGTGGTAAAAGTTACGTGCAGAAAGTTGGGTTAAAAATTCATGTGGAGCAATGCCAATCCTATCTCGAACAGTTGCATGATGGACCGATCAACGTGGATACCGATTCAGACGGCTCATTCGATGAGAAGAAGAATATTGTGAACGAGAGTAAGAGATGTTAATCATTGTTTCCTGCCAACTTTAGTATTCAGATTTGTCAACTTCCAATCCATTCTTACCAGTTATCACGACGCAAAGCCAAGTACCAGAAAATATGAACTTGATCGGAGACCTTACAAATCATCGAAGTCTTCATAATTTAAATGTGCGGTCCTTCCACCAAGCTAATACTTTCACTCCAGATGTGAGTTGTTAATATCAAGCTTTATCTCAATATGAAAATTTATAGATGAAGCCTATGTCTAATGACTTTGGTCCTTTAACAGCGACTAAAGCACCCATGCTCAACGATGTTTTAATGCCCGAATCCTTATCATCAGCATTCTCTGTGCCGATCAAACAACAACAAACAGCTGAAGCACTTCAAGCTGCAGTAGCTCAACCAACAGCTCAAAATCCTTTAGCATCTCTCTTACTTAAAAGTCTCCTTTGCAATCAAACTGATCTGTTGCAACAGTCGACTTTATCGCAGCAGCTCCTCAACACTCAGCTTCTTCTGAACCAATTAAATTCTGCTGTTGCTGTTTCGACAGCCAATCCCACTCCTACAGTTTCAGTTCCTGCTCCGGTTCCCCAGAACTCAGCTGACTTGAGCCAGCTTCTATCATTAGCGGCTGGTCTCCAAACTTCGACCCCATCCTTAACGACAAGTTTACCAGCTCCTCAACCTATAGGAACAACTCAGCCTACCCTTTTTTCTGGTTTTTTTGGAAATAACCTTTTAACGTCTATGCCTCCAATTCAGTCCCAGTACGAGATTAAAGCGGAGACGATGCTTGTTTAAGCATGGAAGCTCTTCCGAATCTATGAAATCATTGAATTTATTCATAATGGGACCTTTTTGCTTTCCCTGGGGCAATACTTTGTAACTATTCTTGATATCTAGCGCTAATATTCTCAATTAGAAAAGGGAAGCTTTGATTTACACTCTGAGAGATGAGTTTTAATCTGAGCTTCTTCATATATCTCAGACACTTTATGTTTCACCTGACTATTATTAGAATTCTATTTGTAAGTTGTTATTGACACGATGGGTTAACTTCGAAGTTTGACTTTTCAATTTCTGTTTAAAATGCATTTCTCTTGTCTGTCAAACTTTAACTCATTTCAAGTAATCGGGTCGAACGTATTGATCGTTTATTTTTCTTCTGACTTTTCTTAAACGGCACTATCTCCTCAATATGTTTGTGAATATCAGTTCATGGCCGTTAAAACAGGCTTCATTCTTCTGTCCTAATCCCCCTCCCTCTTGTTACGCTCTAACTCTCTTTACTACCCGATCTTTCTCTACTCTGACTTTTTTTTTGATTGCTAGGTATGCTTTCCATGTAAAAAACTTAGAAAACTGGTGATGTACAAGTAACACTTAACAACTACATGGGTTCAGTCTCTTTTATTCTATATTCTTGTAATTATTGTACTCATAATATATATATTCAAAAGCTATCATGCGATTTCTTCTTGATGCTTTTCTTTTCGCCAATACGATACCTTCTCTAAACCGTTGTTGGCTCAATCGACTGAAATGATGAGTTCCCAATTTCTAGATTTCGTAATTCTTTCTTTCAAAATAGATTGACACTCCCTCTACATAATTTAACCCATCCACCTGTTCTCCCTCTCATCCCCAGCAAGAGCCTTTTACTTTCGTCTTCTGCGTTCTTATGACAAAGAACCTCTTGAAAGAGGTAATTACCCATCGGAAGACCGAGAAGAGAACGCAAAGGAACTGTCTGTCTAACAGGTCATCTGACGATGGCCGAGACATCTGAATTTCAAATTTAACTGGACATCGTCAGATGAGGAAGAAAAGATGCTTAGACGACCTCATTTTCAACAGGCAGCGTTTCCAAACGATCTATTTCACCTTCTTCGAGTAATAACTTCAGTATACTCTCTCTTTCATCATAGAACGTCCGGTAACGTATTCTTCCTTTTAAGAATACGTTTTCGAAATTATTCTTTTGTATATTCGAAATGTTAAGATCTCTCCTGTTTATTATTCTAGTAATTATTTCATCAGTAAACGGTAGGGAATTCTGTTTTTCTCAAAACTTGGATGAGAGAGAGAGAGAAGGAGAACAATTTTTTTGAGGGGAGGGGGTATAAGATATAACTTGAGCCCATTCTTTATAATATTTTCTAAATATAACCTGATAGATCTCAACTTTTGTCTAGCCTAACACTTCATCTCCTTATTTTCAAATTTTAATCTGCAAGGAAAGAAGAGGAATAACTTCTTCCTTTTATCTCCTACAATCTTACATCAAACAATCATCTACACCATCTTGTCGACTCTACTTAAACACTCAGTTGATTATGGCTGTCCTTCTTGCCCAACAAAATGTTTTTTTTCCTTCTGCAACTTAGAACATCTTTGAATTAACCATGTTGTAGCGTGTGTGTATTTGTGTATTTCGACGTGTATCATATTAAAATATTACAAAATAAATTATAATAAATAATCATTTGAGTCTTTTTCAAATAAGATACTTAAGGAACAACATGCAAAGGATTAAATGCTACAACCTATCTCAGAAGCTCTTCAACTCGTCTCATGGAGTTTGCAATCCATACCATAAAAGACGTTTCGCTGAATAATTGTGCTGATGCTTGTACACAAGAAGTTAAAGTTTGTAATTGAAATATCATAGTTATGAACCGTTTTCCTCATAGGGACATAAGTGTGCCTCTTTCGAGTACGATTCACTTACGAGAGAATGTTCTTTACACGAAGAAAACGGTCAGCCAATTGGCCCTTCAGTTCTTGCGAAAGCTACTGAACCTACATTGTCTTTCTTCCAACAAATTTGCATAGATGGTTTGACATATCTTGATGTTTCTTAAAAAATAATGTAATTTGAGAAGAGTATATATGTCCTTCCCCGTACACATTTGAGCGACACCCGCAGAGTATGCTAGTTGGTTTAGCTATGACAGTAAGATTAAGTTTTAAAGATTATTGAGGAATCCATTTTGTTAAGGTAGTCAGCACTGACAGTCTATCAGAATGTTTATCGAGTTGTTTAAAAGAGCAAACATTACTGAGATCCGCTTGTTCTTCTGTCATGTATTTCTATGAGACAGGTGAATGTATAATGAATCGAGCTACCAAGGAAAATTATCCTCATCTTTTCAAGTAGTTTCAGCTGCCCTTTTCTAGATCAAACAATTTTTTCAGAACCGAAATCCAGGATACGTTGGTGGATTATTTTGAAAATATATGCATCGATGGTGAGTCGTTCAAGTGAGACATTGGAAAGTTGTCTTTTAGTTTCTTGTCCATCAGTCCATTGGCTTAGATCAGAAGACTATCAGTTATCTACTGAGAAAGACGTCATCATAGAAAGTATGAGCTCGGATGAATGCAAAGCTTTGTGTTCGGTAACACACAATTATCCACTGCAAGCACAAAGTTCTTATTTGAGGCTAATGTAATTGGGGATGATAAGTTCCCTTGTCATTCTTTTGTTTATACATCGTCCAAAGAGGAATGCCATTTATCGGCAGATCTGAACTCATTCAGTGCGCAAGCTGCGAAATCCTCGAACAACTTCAATCTTAATCCAATCTCCAATGGAGAATATTATCAAAAAATATGTCTCAACAGTAAAGCTTGCAGGGCATGAAACGAGATAACTCTTATTCACTTCAGGCACAGTAAGGTGTATTGAAACATCGTATGAGCTAGTGAAAAACCACAAAATCAATAATCCGTCTTATAAGGTAAGTTTGAAACGTTTAAATAGAAGCAAATAATGGTAATTCAAGATCTTGAATACTGTTTCCGTTCATCATTGTCTATCATTGTGTATAGACGAGGGAGCTAATTGTGCTTCAATTACGTATGATTATAACACTGTGGGTTCTAATTTTTTCTTTTCCAAACTAACAATTTTCTTAAATGACCTGTAACCCTCTCTTGAACTTGTCAACATTGTCTTCTTTTCTACCAACTTTTTAATTACCGAACGCTATGAAAGTGAATTGCAAACTGGATTCTCTCTCAATTATAGTTTCAAATGGTTATGACGATTTATCTGTACTTTCGCAATGTCTGGAATTTGCGTTTCCAAATGACTATTGAGAGAAAATACACTCACTCGGACTGTTTATAGGATAGCTGCCATTTCTCGGAGTTCTCACAGTTTTCAAAACCGGATGCATTCGTGTTTGACAAGAACTCGGACTATTTCGATAAAGTACATCACTCATCCAGAAGACTAATCAGATTTCATTTAAGATATGTGATTCCATTCCTATACCACCAGAAGAAAAAGTGTTTCCACCATCTCCACCTTCTTCCACTCCCCCACCAGACTTTACTAATGATCTTGATCCTGTGCCTGAGCGATCAGAGGGTGTTGACAAAGTTAACAAGCCAGTTTCCAAAGGAGCATTGACTAAAAAATTCCGAGAAGAAGCAACTCTACATGAAATAATAAATGAGGTTTTTTTCGCAGTCAATCTTTTTGAATAAAATATGTGGTTAAGAACTCAGACATGATTACCGATAATGTTTCCCAGGTACACGCGGAAACGGAAGAAACTGTGATTGATGATGAGAGAGATTTCAACGAACAATCAGCTAACTCTACGAAAGGAAGTGAGTTTTCTTAAAGTTGCACGATAAACGAACCACAACGCTCTTTTGCAGAGCTAGTAACGGAATGCCGTATGTCTGGTATTTCGGTTACAGTTGAGTTCATTCAACCAACAACTGGAACAATATTTATTAAGGTTTTTGAATTACTTCAAGACGAGAAATTCTCAAAACATTAATTCAGGACCATTTCTCGACTTGTCGGGCAGAATTCCAAAATTCATCTCATTCTGTTCTTCATATTCCATATCCAGATAGCAATGAAAATGAACCCCGGTGTCCCGGAATCGAACTGGTGGGAGAAGCTTTAGAAGTAAACAGAAAGGTACTTTTCTTTCAGGCTCCTTCATTATGGTCCTTTATGGTTGTAATTCAAAGAAACGATATGGAATCACCGTTGCTACTCACATCAACCGATCGAGTTTTCAATATAACCTGTGATTACACGGAATTAGTTGAAAAAACAAAAAATAATTTAGGGTACTTACTACGAACACCTCCAACTTAATTAGTTTTTTTGAAGGAGAAGTTCAGATTATGATGAGAAAAAAGAAAACGTAAGAGAAGATGTTCACTCAGAGAAAATCAAAATGGAGATTCTACGAAATGGTAGTCCTGTAACTATTGTTCCACTCGGGGAAGTAGTGGAGCTGCATTGGACAGGTTGAACTGATTTGTAATAACTAGCTGATGTTCTCGTTTAAAGTAGTTAACCCAGAAGAAGGCTTGGGATTCTTCATCAACGAGTGCGTAGCTGAACGTGTCGGAGGAGCAGAGCCTTCTCCTGAACCACTCAAAATAATACATCAAGGCTGTCCTGAAGAGAAAGTAAGAAATCGTTTGTTAGATTCGATAGTTGAATCACTTCCGGAGCAATCATACTCAACTCGATTGAAGGTAAAATAATTCTAATCACATTCTGTTTATTATATAACTATTCAGGTATTTCGTTTCGACGGGAGTAGAAGAGTTCGAATCAAATGTACGATAGACGTTTGCATTGACCGATGTCAACCAGTATGTTAACTATTTCAAAAAGATCACAAAACTTTAACGTCAATATCAATAGCCAACTTTAGTAATCTGCTGCCCATTAACAATAACTCTCTTAATTTCTCTATTTCCACATCCAAACACGATAGAATCGATAAGTTCCTCAGACTTTTGACAATTCTTCAGAGAGGGCGACGTCAAATCGAAAGAAACAACGTCGAACTGTTTCCCAATCTGAACTTTTTTGTTCTCAAATATCCTATCATTTTGGTCACCTCAATACTACCAATTTTGTTGTCGAGAGAAAGTGATCTTGCTCCTCCTAACGTTGCTGCTTCTAGCAACTTCGAAGCGGAAAGTCCAACAACACTTCGACTGTTCAGTTTCATCTACAAATATGTATGTGAACGGAGATAAAAAATATATTACCTGTTGAGTATAGCAAGCCCATCTCATTTCTTCTAAGAAACAAATACGGTTATTGCAATCGGTTCCGAATGATATGGGAAGATTTGGAGGTAAATGAGGGATTCCATCTCCCAAATAGCCTGAAAGCTAACTGAAAAGGAGTTCTTAACTCATAACAGTACCTTCGGTTAAAGGACAAATACAAACATTTGATCCTTTTTGAGCAAACTTAGCCATATTTGCTGGTGAGGTGTAAGTGGAATGTACGGAGGTGAATGTCTTTCCTATATCCAGCTCTTCCAGAAGAAGATCTGATGGCGTCTAACTATCAGTTTCCTATATTTATGTATTCATTAACAATACCTTATTAAGACCCATAATATTCAAACAATCCTCAATCTCTTTCGGTTGCTCTTCTAAGTGAATATGGAAAGCCAGGTTGTTTTTCACAGAGTATTTGAATAACTTCGAGATATTCTCTAGAGAAACTCCTCTGGTAGAATGAGCTGGGATTTACTTTTAAATTATTTTCTTAACTGCTCTTAAACATACCCGCTACTGCTAATGTGAAGTTTGGATTGAACTGCTGTTTCAATACCTTATCCGTGTTTTCGATGAACTCATCGTAAGAAGATATGAAGTTCTTTTGAACGGGGTGTATCGCCCCATTATCGAAACCTGCTCTCTCATATAAAGTCTGCGGAAATGTAAGTAATGTATTGAAAGTACAACAATCGTTTACCTGAATGAGCGATAAACGGATTCCTACATCATGTGCAGCTTCGATTACAGCTGAATCCAAGTCAAAACGATCATTTGGTGAATGATGAACGTAGTGGAATTCTCCTACTGTAGTTATACCAGCTGTGAGCATTTCAAGAAACGTTTGTTGACAATACTGCAATTTGGTAATTCACCAGAAATTATTATGAGCCTTCATACCTCGTACAGCTTCTCTTTATTTATACCATCAACAAGTCCATACATATTATCTCTCCATTTCCAAAACGTTTCCGCAGTTTTACCGCCGATTTCACTCCGTCCTCTGAGATGCCTATGAAATGCGTGAGAGTGAGCATTAACAAATCCCGGAACAAGGACCTAAACTGGCATACGGGGAAAAAAAAAACAAATGTACAAGTCTAATCACCTCATTTTTTAGCTGAAAGAAATCCTTAACTTCAAAATTACCATTGAAATTATTTGAAATATTAACGATTTTTGCGCTCTCATCAACTGTGATTGCTACTTTTTCAACTATTTCATTTCCTATCAAAGCAAGATCAGCTACGACGACACAATTTTTGAAGTTCATTCTGAACAAACAATACAAACTTGGAAGAATACTTTTTAATAGAGAAAAAAGAAATGTAAGAATGAACAGTCTCATCTTGTATGAATCAATAACTTCTCACGAGACAACTTAGAGCAGCTCTAACGAATAAGTTGTTCAAACGAACTAATGCATGATGAACTCTCAGGTTGTTTGTGATGGTTTAACACATCAAAGTGGGGAAAGTTATGGACGAAAGAAGCGTCAATCAATGAAAGATCTACAACAACTTCTCAGTCGCATTCGACCTGATTTCCGCCTGCATGATCAACAAAAGGTATCAACGTTTTCATTATCAAAATGCAAATGTTTAGACAGAGTAAGAGAGAAAAATCATTTTCTAACAATACGAACTAAGAGAAACAAAACTATTTGCAGTTGCAAACGACTGAAAGTGAAGAAAATGACGTCGTTAATAACAGGAAAAAAACTGACACCCGTCGACTAGTTATGGGAACATTAACTGTTTTCGATCCCGATGATTCAACCATTTTGTCGAGTTTCAAGGGTGAACAGAAGCACTCTAAACCAAAACCAGGTGAGTTATTCTCCTTTTGGGTAGGGTACTGATGTAAACTACCAGAGATTGGTAGAACTAAGAAATTATAACATCCGTTTATAGAGTTTTATACCTCGAATTCATCTTCGATAGAAGGACGAATGTGTTTCTTGCGATGGCAGATAGCTGTAGCGATTGCAAGCACCTCTATCTTAGTTATAATTACGATATTCATATCTGCTTATATCATACATGTAAAGTGAGTTTTCAATTTCAAGAATACAAAGGTTAACAATTGATGTTCAGATGCATCCACTCTCCGGGCTATGGATCAGTATGTTCGAGTTCAATGAGTGGGACAACATGTAAGTATTGAGAAAGTGATGAAGAGAAGTGGTATAGATATTTCGTATAATAACCAGTAGTTTTAAAATGAAAATTGTGATGATTGATTAGAAACTGATTGATCTTTCAGATTCATCTGAATATACAACTGGTAGTCATGGATATCAGAGTCATTATGTACCATCTTCTCGTACACATAATACTCAAGGTTAGGACCAAATATTCCGACAAAACCAATATATTCTTTCAGATCATACAAGGACATACTGCGTACCTCAATCTGTAAGATGATCACGACTGTTCTTCTTATATTTTTAGAGATTTTAAGAAATATTAATAAATTATACTGAACCAAGATACTAGAATTTTAAGATGACGTGCAACTTGCAAAAGTCGCTGAACTATCATTCAGCTTCAAGACATGCTGTCGTTAACGCCATTTCCAATTCAGTTGAACTGAAAAGAGAGAGAGATAGAAAGAAGCTTGTGCTGAACAGAAGACTGATGGAACATGCATTTCCATGAGCAGAATACACATGAGATTGTTTAAGGGTTGCAATGTCTTTCAAGACTTTAGCTCGTCCATTTGTCATGTAAACTCAACAACTTAGCTCCCCAGACTTCTCAGTCTTCCATGATCCCAAAGAATTTCAAAACAATTTATTAAATTCCGAAGTCTTGCTCCAAGAAAAGATGACGAGGTTAAAAAACAAATTTAAAAGCCATTTCTGAAAGGGTTTGACCAAAAGTGTCGTCATAGTAGTCTTCCATCTAAAAAGCCATAATCTGAGAATAAGATTTGCTTGTTTATGAACATCTGCTTTCGTCATAGAACATAGATTTCATACGAATCGACGAATGAAATCAATCAATTAAGCGGAAAATTCACACTGTTCTCAGCTTGAATAAGAGAAAGCTCGGTAAAGCTTCGGCTGGTGCTGACATCTAGATTGTCACAAAGTACACAAACTAGCGATGAGCGTTGCTCAATCCATATCTCTGCGATTTTCTTCATTTCATCTCTCCCTGTTCTGATTGCTTAACTCCTCTTCAGTTAGAGCAATATTTCATTAAAAATATATTTACCGGGCACTTCAGAAGCCTCCACCCTACGCCTTCTGTACCAACAAATCATTTCAACAGTCTGTTTTCAAGATGCCAGTCTTCCAAGTCTTCATGCTTCGTTTTTCTTATAAATCTATCCTGATAATATAGTTAATCTTCATTCTAAAATTATTACCGTTCATGTAGTTTTATTCCGTATTTACTTGCAGATGTCTTTTGAAAACATGGAGGACCTTCGCTTTGGGGGGATGCAAAGCGACGTTGACGAGGATGAGGTTGGTTTAGCACGTTTTTCTAAAAAAAAAATAAAGCAAATGCTAAGATGGGAATCTTTGTTCTCCGTTCTTGTGAAAATATTTTGTTCAAAAACGATGAACCTTTCACATTTTTTTTCTAAAAAATACTGGAGATATTTCGTTTTTGTGTAGGCGGTAAATCCCGTCGTTCTATTTACTTCTTCCCTCCGGTAGAATCCACTTGAAGAGAAGGAAAGTAACATCACTCTATCGCAATATTACAAGATAATTAAAATAATAATTCAACGAAAGAAGGTTTAGTCGGAAATATTATTTGAAATAACAGGAATTGTATGAAGATATGACTGCGGAAGTAAGTTGAAATCAGTCTGTTTTTCCACGTTTGGTTAGAATTTTTAGTTTGACTTAGTTTCTCTCAGATTTTGCGGAAATCGCTTTTTAGTTTCGTTCAGTTTATATCCCAACCATTAGTTCAATCACTGTGCAATTCTTTAAAGCGTTCTAAGCTGAGCTTATAGGCTCGCAAAGTTGCTGAGCGTGAACGTAAGAAGGAAGAAGTCAGAAAACGTTTGGAGGAAGCCAGCCGAATGAAGAAAGCGAAGAAAGGCTTCTTAACCCCAGAAAGAAAGAAGAAGCTCAGGGTGTGTTTCGAACACTCATTATTAGAAAACATGAACAATTATTCAGAAACTTTTGATGATGAAAGCAGCTGAAGACTTAAAGCAACAACAAATGCTGAAGGAACAAGAGCGTCAACGTATCCTGCAAGAGCGAATCATTCCTCTTCCTGACCTCGATGACTGTGGTATTCATTGAAATGCAACAAAGTTCCATATTTTTCAATTAGATTTGGCTGAAACATACGAACAGATGAGAACTCGTTTGATTGAGTTGGAGAGTGAAAACTACGATATCTCCTACTTTATTCGTCAAAAAGATTTTGAGATCAACGAGTTGACTATCACTGTCAATGATCTCAGAGGTAAATTGTAAGTTGAACAGAGTTCCTGACTCAATTGTGATAACAACGATGTCTGATCATCATGTTCAGCGTTAAACCAACATTGAAGAAGGTATCCAAGACCGAGGGTAAATTCAACAAACTGAAGAAGAAGGAAGCCTCCAAAGTCAATTTCCGTGTCAATCTCAAGCAAGTTGATAAGAATCAGTTTGCGATGAAGGAAGTGCGTATGGTTTATGCATCGATCAGGCTACTCTCTCTAGCAGGACGATGTTGTAACTTATAAACTTATATAATGAATTTCAGGACGACCCAGAGAAAGGAAAAGCCAGCTATTCAAGCCATTGAAACTAGTTTTCATTTTGTGTCATGTATTTTCAGAGAAATTAAACCTTTTTTAACATAAGAATAAAGTTTTTTTCTCTTTTCCCTTCTTATCCGAATTCAACGAGAGTCTTTCCATTGTTCGCCTCTCGGTTGTCTGGGAAGCAGGAAAGAGACTTGTCTCTGTATGGAGAGTTAAAGAAAAATGCTGGTTCTCCGTTGTATTTATGCTGAAGTGTTATCATAAAATTAAAATTTGCAGAAACTAATCTTCGTGATGAGGGTATTGCAGAGGATCATCTCACCCAAGTTCTCACTCCCTCTCTCAAAACATTCATTCCATCACGAATTCTACAGTCCAGACATATAAATGTGTCGATTTAAGATTGAAACCCTCTAATCATAGCTTCTTTGCTTGTATCCAAGATTAAGATGTTGTATTGTGAGAAAACGAATGATGAATTGAGAGAGGTTTCAGTAGCATAATATATAGGATATCGCATTTATATGTAACAGAAAAGTATCAGTAATGTTTAAAACGTCTCTTGAAAGGAAGCTTAGCGGTTATATTTAATAAGATTATGGGATCAGTGGTGTTGATGGCTAAGCCTTTCTAAAGATGCAAGTTTTCAGATTTGAGTAAGATTTGAATGAAAAATCAAAAAAAAGAATTCTGCTGCGAAATTCAAAAAATCCCTGCTAAACTTGTTGAATCTTAACTAAATCTGAATAATTCACTCTCAATGTGCTTCGTTATCCATTTTTGACGCAATAAATCCGATCCTCAAATGAGTCGTGCCAGGAGGAAAAGTTCTCCTTATATCAATGACCAAAAACTGTTTCGTTCGTGCTGGCTGAGAGAACGAGAGAGAGGAGTAATAGAATCCAGAGATCTCAAAGTGCATTTTGAAAATTTTTTTTTGATGAGACTTTTGAAATCTCCAGCAAGAGCCGTATATGCTGAATCTGTATCCATTTCTAAAAGTTGTCGATACATCCTATCCATGAAATAATGAAATAGATCATAATTGAACTTCAACATTCTCAACTTAGAATCGTAAAAATAATCGTTTTTAGCTCTATTGAACTGTATTTCATCCCACATGTTCACCTTTCTATGTTTAATTTCATCCATACCAGTACTCCAAAGGCAGAATTTCCAACTAACTTAGCTCTTTCAGAAATCATAGCGTACTTTAAATCAACATCTTCTTTACGTCTTTCATTAGATACTCAAATCATAAAATCTTTGAAAACTCTTCCTCTTTTAGCTTCAATGGCTCCATGTATTTTCGTAACAACGCAATCATGTTCCAACATACGCCTCAATCTTGTAGATTTGATAAGAATTGTCTCAGCTCTCATAGTACTAACAAGTTTTACACTTTTAGATGGTTTTCTTTAAAACTTCTTCAAAACTTCTTTGGTATATTCACAACAAACAATCATCATACACTTTATTCACAATTATATAGACGCCTCATAAAAACAAAGATATATCGGTGATGACAAAGGCGCTGAGTCAAACGAATACAACATAATAACGCTTGAAGCTACAGCCTCCTAGCGTTACATAACTGGAAGCTTTCCTAACATTTACATTTGGAGCAGTTGAAATGATGAATGACTTATGAAATTCTTAGGAAAGATGAGCACAATCAAGCTTTGCAAAAGTAGTTACGAATGTTTCTATATTTTGAATGATTTCTGAGTATTCCGACGTCCGGAAATTGCCCAACCCACAAACATCCTGGTAGAGTCTAAATTTGTATAATTTATTAACATAACGTAGAATAAAAATACCAGAAAATCACCCAAAATTGAACAGAAAGTTAAAATATTAAGTCGATTTTTCCTTGGACATAAAAACTCAAACAACTCACTTCTCTGCATTCGTCCAGGACCACCGAAGAAATCTGCGTTTTTCGAATGGCAGAATGGAACAGTTGATCGCGAAATCGCAGAAAATGCTAAGCCCGTTGTGGGACTTGATGTCGACGTTCGCAGAGGTCAAGTTAAGCTCTTCCACTGCGCCAAACCAAGCTTTTTCAGCCGACTGCACGAGATTCGGAGGCGATAGCAACAGATAGTGACGGGCTTTCTCGATGAAAGTTGTGGCTGTATCCTTTTCCATGTCTTCCTGAAAACAAAATAATTTTAGAAAAGTGTTTACTATCTAGTAATTTTATTTTTAGAAAGATTATTAATATTTTAAAAAAAAAAACTAAAATAAATCATACGTTGGACTCACATTTTTCCGAGTCGTCGACAGTCATTTTCCTTAAACATTTCGGGCACATCGTCAAGATTATTCTCATCAACACAAATCGATTCACAACCATTAACGACAAATTTCTTTGGCATTATTCTAAAATAATATTTTTAGTAAAGCTATTCAAGAAGTAAAAGCGAACTACCGAAGAAAAGGAAATCTCTTTTCTGATTAATGCAATGTTGGCTGTCTCTCGCTTTCCTCTGCTTCTCTGCCTTCCACTCTTGTCTCAGGCGTTTGCGTTCAGTTCAACTGGAGCAAATATGTGACTGTGCTCGATCAGAGTGAGGAAGATAAAAAAAGGTCACACATAGAGAACGAGAATTTGCCCGGGTGAAGGTATCACAAATTGAAAAAACTGAAGGAAAAAGACGTTCTGTTTGAATTTCCCTTAGGGTGAATTCTCCGGTCCGTTCGTATCATGACTAACGGCATGATAGGTGTAGCGTTACGAACGTACAGAAATACCGTGGAAGAGTTATACTTGTTCTTAGATTAAGATTTATTTTGTTTAGCAAGAGTTCACAATGTATCAACACATCTACATAACACGTCATGATCACTATTAAGAATAAGAGAAGGTACGATAAGCTTAAGGTGACGGAGATCTCTACAATAGTAGAGATCCCACTAATGGTTTGTGGAGAACTCTAGACGGTCGGGTCTTCATGGAGGATAGAGTCTCACTGTTTACAATAGTTCTGAGTTTATATAGTAGTTGTCTGCATGTATGACAGACTCTATAGTTCTGATTATGTTCAGGTCTTCATGACGTCAAGTATAGAATATAACGTGCTCCCCTTTTTGAAGAGTTTTGCGTCCCCGCAAAGGTTTGGACAATTGGTTAAATAAGAAATGAAGACTTGAAAAGTGAATATGCTATGTTAGAAGATGAGTGTATATGAAAGGAGTAGAATTGAGTATTGAGACCTGTCAACGTCTATATTCACAAACATGCCGCTTGCTTTCGAAGTTTCATGATTCTCTGACACAAACTGTTAATGAGTGACGGTTGTAAAATTGATTCAAAACGAATCATTGATCAGATTGAATTACCAACTTCCGAAGTGGAAGGAGAAAAGTGGGTTTACGGTTCTCTCATGATCTCTTCATGGAATAAACTTTACAACTGCTGTGCTCAAGTTAGAAGGTTTTTTTTTTTTTTTTTTTTTTTTTCAAAATAGAGAATCGTTTCTACTTTCAAAAAAGTGTTGGCATGTAGAGTGACTGTACGAACTCGAAGTCTTAGATCTCATGACTCATTTCTAATTCTTTGTAAGGGTTGTGTGAACAAAATAAGAAGTAAGAAAGAAAGAAAAAAAAAATATTTGTGAATGAAATGATAGAAGGGGGAAATGTTGGTTGCTATATGAGAAATCCGTGGACTGGTAGTGAACCTAGTCTTCAATCATGTGAAGGAATGTATGTTGGATCCTTTGGATCGTCGGATTCCAGAATTTCGTCATCTCTGCTCTCGTATACGATTTCGATGTCCTTATCCCCAGTGTTATCATCATTCAAAGTTTGTTGGTGATCTTGTTCTGTTTCTGCCATTCGTTGAAGATGTGGACGATCCTTGTCCTTCTTGTTTGGCGTGACGTTGAAAGTGCTGCAATAGAGTTTCAAGTTGTCCTTGTGGACATCTTGAGTTTTTCCATTAGAGTTTGTTATTTGCACTAAATTTCCTTTCACACTAACCACACGAAAAGGTCCATCGAAACTCTTACTGAGTTTGTGACCAGGCTTTTTATTCTTAATCGCAATCATAACAAAGTCATTCTGCTGGATGTTTTTCTCATTCACTCTGTGTTTCTCATTATACTTTATTACATTGGCTTCAGAAGCTGAGCGTAGTTTTTCAAAGATAACTTTATCCAGAATGCAATGTTCGATGCTTTTTGATTCGTTCTCACTTGATTCAGAAGGTAAGATTGTTTTATCTATTGCCATCCGGCAATCTCTTCCAAATAAGGCGACAAAAGGTGAAATACCTGTTGTGGAACTTGGTACCGTGTTCAGAGTGTGAATTACTTTTGGCAGGAACAAATCCCAATCACTAAGATCTTGTTTGACGTAGTGACTGATGCACTCTTCTATAGTGCGATGTAGACGTTCAACTTGTCCGTTAGAATTTTTCTGATGGGGCAATGTAGGTTCGTGTGTGATACCTCTGTTTTTGCACATTTCAGCGAACTTGGTGGACATAAAGTTTGAACCACGATCTGTAATAAGACGAGCCGGAGGCCCGAATGTATAAACCAAGTGTTGAAGGAAGCGGTCAATTATAACTTCGGTAATAATGGAAGGTATAGCAACAGCAATAGCAAATTTACTGAACGAGTCTTGCATTGTTAATGCATATAAGTTGTTTCTTCTGGAACGCGGAAATGGACCCATTATGTCCATGTGTACGCGTTCGAATGGCTTAGATGGAATCACAAACTTTCCAAGTGGCTCAACAGTTGTGTTGTGGGGGTTGGATTTCCTCTCGGCACATTTCAAACAAGTTTTAACAAACTTCGCTATGTCTTCTTGCATGTTGGTCCAGAAGAAACGACGTAAGATGGCATTTTTGGTCTTCTGGACTCCCAGATGTGCACAAAGTGTAGGATCAATGTGAAAGTTGTGAATTATGCCTTTGGTTATGTCGTTCTCTTTTGGTATGATAACTGCAGGATGCGGACGTGCAGGAGTAGGTTTAGTGTATAGCAAGTTATCAATAGTGCAGTATCTATCGTTAGCTCTCATTTTACGCGCAGTACGATATTCTATTTCGGCTAGCGTACGTTTGATCCACGGGGTTGACTGTTGTATGTCTCTTAGCTCATTAATCTCAACAAAATTGATACTGTCGATGTTTTTATCTTTTTCGTTCTTTTTCTGCTTCTTAGGCTTCTCTGTTTTAGGGTCATTAGATTCGTCGCCAATGTAACGGGATAAGGCATCGCATACGTGATTGAGACGTCCTTCGCGGTATCGTATGTCGATGTCAAACTCTTGGATTACTAATTGGAATTTGGCAAGTCTACCAAAAAGATCACGTCTTTTCAGTAAACTAGTCAATGGTCTATGGTCAGTGATGCAGATGGTATGTGTTCCCAAAATATAAGTACGAAATTGACTCAATGCGAAAATGAGCACTTTTTTAGTTTTATTTTCATTCCAAGTGTGATGATGTTGTCCAGCAATTCACTTACGTCTTCAAGATGTTGGTCAGCCGTCTCAGATATTACGAGTAAATCGTCTAGGTAGACGAAGAGTTTGCATTTGCATAAAGACTGCAAGTGTCTGACGGCTGTTTGAAACGTATGTGGTGCGCCACATAGTCCCATTGGCATTCTACGATATTGGTATGTGCCAGTTGTAGTAGTAAAAGAAGTTAAAGGGCGATCGCTAGCCTTCAACGGTATTTGGAAGAATCCAGAGACTAGATCAAAGTTTGAAAAATATCGTGCTCCTGAGGCCAAATCCACTATATCCGAAATAGTTGGGAAAACGTATGTTTGTTTTATGGTTACGCTGTTAAGGGCACGGAAGTCGGTGACGAACCGAAAGGTGTCGTCTTTCTTTTTGACTAATACAACAGGACTGTTGAATAATGAGGTAGACTTTTCAATTATGCCCTGTTCGAGCATTTCTTTAACTTGTCGTTCTACCTCATCTTGTTTACCTAGTGGTATACGAAATGTCCGGGGTCTAGGCATGTCCATGTCCGATCTTATGGGAATAGCGTGTTCAACAGGGCCTTTAAAGAGGCCGATATTTCGGTCCTCATTTAAAAACGCTTCTTTATGTGAAAGAATAGAAGATTTGAGGGTGGACTTTTGAGATGGAGTAAGATCGGACTGTCTTAAGTCTAGGTCTTTCATAAAGTCTTGAGGAAAACAAGGCAACTTTTCTTCCCAATTTGCTTCAGGTGGAATATGTGTTTGAAGCGAATCGTTAGTTTCAAAATTAGGGATATCGACAATTGCAGCAGTGGCACAAATTGCGCCATTTGGAAGAAAAAGAGGCTCTTTGGAGTTATTGACGAAAGAAATATTCAAATGTTTATCAAAACGACATATGGTTGGAAGTATTGATGCGTCCTTTCTGAAGACACTGTAGGGGCGAACGAATACCCAGTCTTCTGTTGAGTGAACTCGGTTGGTGCTTAAAGTAATGTTTGAACTAGTATGAGGCTCTATGGTGGTTGAATTGAGATTCACCAAGTTAATCTTGGGTGTCCTGTTGATATTCGGGACAAACCTTATCGCATAAGGCAATGATCAGGGTCTCCCAGGGGCCTTCGGTTTTCATTTTCTCCGGGATGTTTTTGTATGCTTCCTCTGCAGAAACTTCTTTCAATAAAAGCGGTAGAAGCATCAACCGCTCGGGATTTGTAAGACCAATGGCATTTGAGAATGTGTTGAAGCGCGCGATAAATTCTTTGAAGTTTTTAGTACCGTCGTACGTGGGACAAAATGGGGAACTAAGAGCGGACGTTATCACCTTCTTTCCTGCTCCTGGGAGTGTCATTGTTCCAGTGATTTGGGGGTCTGGTATGACTGAGGTATTATTTGGAATAGGTGTGGAAGTAGCCGATGGGTGTCCGTACGATTGGAACGTTTGAATTAAAGTAGGGGTTTTGATCTTGAATTCAACGAGAGTCTTTCCATTGTTCGCCTCTCGGTTGTCTGGGAAGCAGGAAAGAGACTTGTCTCTGTATGGAGAGTTAAAGAAAAATGCTGGTTCTCCGTTGTATTTATGCTGAAGTGTTATCATAAAATTAAAATTTGCAGAAACTAATCTTCGTGATGAGGGTATTGCAGAGGATCATCTCACCCAAGTTCTCACTCCCTCTCTCAAAACATTCATTCCATCACGAATTCTACAGTCCAGACATATAAATGTGTCGATTTAAGATTGAAACCCTCTAATCATAGCTTCTTTGCTTGTATCCAAGATTAAGATGTTGTATTGTGAGAAAACGAATGATGAATTGAGAGAGGTTTCAGTAGCATAATATATAGGATATCGCATTTATATGTAACAGAAAAGTATCAGTAATGTTTAAAACGTCTCTTGAAAGGAAGCTTAGCGGTTATATTTAATAAGGTTATGGGATCAGTGGTGTTGATGGCTAAGCCTTTCTAAAGATGCAAGTTTTCAGATTTGAGTAAGATTTGAATGAAAAATCAAAAAAAAGAATTCTGCTGCGAAATTCAAAAAATCCCTGCTAAACTTGTTGAATCTTAACTAAATCTGAATAATTCACTCTCAATGTGCTTCGTTATCCATTTTTGACGCAATAAATCCGATCCTCAAATGAGTCGTGCCAGGAGGAAAAGTTCTCCTTATATCAATGACCAAAAACTGTTTCGTTCGTGCTGGCTGAGAGAACGAGAGAGAGGAGTAATAGAATCGGCTCATATTTTTTTATTTGGGAAAACCAACTCTAAGCTTTCAAACGATCATAAAGTGCTCGTCAAAGCCATGAATCAGCACAGCCTGTTTGAACTCGTTTTATTTTTAAAACAAGATACTTATAAATACGTTGGTTGTATTTTTGTAACGAATACACAATACACATTCCAATTCATCAACAAGAGGTGTTGTATTGACAACGACGAATTAGATTGCAAACTTGTAAGGCTTAAGCTTCTCATTCCAAGAAATCAAGCCTAATACGTTTATTTGTAAAGGTTATCCTAGACATTCACTAGAGAAATCAGCACAAATCTGAAATAATAAGTTACGTCAGTTAATCCATTCATTATTCTTCTGCTGTAAGTCACATGTGCTATATAGGGGGAAACACTTGAAACTATTATGAGATTAGACATAGTTGGTAACTATATTCAAGAGAACACTCTCTTAACTTATCATGCACAAGACTTTTCCTTCCGCTTCGAAATTTAATGAGAGATCATATTCAATGAAGAGACCAGAGAGGAATTCAGTTGCTCGGTTTCTGAATTTATTAATCAAACGTCCGTTCGTCTGGTAACCTTGGAACTTTGATCGAAAGTATTTATTCTAATAAGTTTTTGTTTTTGTTTTCTAGAATTTTCAAAACTTAAGGTTTTTCTGTAGATTTAATCATAAAGTTATCTCATCTCCGCCCATTACAAGAATCTACATAAGGCAGCTTCCTGAGACATTTTAAATCCCACCTTCCTTATTTCACTCATATTAGCCCACCCCCCCCCTATCTTCTCATTGCTTCCCGTTTTTAGCAATGATTTGTGTGGAACTGTTAGTATTTCTGATCTTCATCAATGTGAACCTCATGGAAGGGTAAGAGTTCAAGTATACCTTTCATTCTCAGTTCATCCTTTCAGATATCTTTTGACTCTTCAATACGGTAGACCTGAACAAATCCAAAAATATCTTATGGAGAAAGGCCGAGAAAAATCTCAAGCTGTTTGCTTGAACTACGCTTATGAATTTATGAAACTGCAGGAGTTTGGACCAAATTGCAGTAAGTATCATCTTCTAGTTCTGTCTAAAAAAATACTATTTGAAGAATATAATGGGAAAGCGTTGAAGAAAGTTGTTGAAATCTGCTGTGATAAAGATTCGGATGGATGCCACGTGAATGTATTCACGAAGTATTTCTGCCAAGATGAATTATGTGAGAAAACTTGCTTATCAAGAGTAAGTTATGAAAACCTAAGATTGGAAGCGTAGTTCAAATTTTTAAGGCTTTGTATGCTACTCAGAAGACTGTGAATGAAGTTATGAGTGATGCACCTCCGCTGGCAAAGGCTTTCATGCAGAACATTGTGACACATGTCCCTGAGCTATGTATTACATTCCCAAAAGTTTGCACTGAAGAACTGGAGATCTTGACGTGAATCAACAACATCATCTCAATGACGTTATGTTTTTACTTTTAGGTATTTTCATCAGTACTTGATTGTTCGATTGGATTTGTTGAATGAGCTGATGATGAGAATCATCAAGACAGGACTAAACACTGTTGTCAAACGCATTGTCAACCCGAACGATCAGCGATACCAACAATTCGGTAGCTCTTAACTATCAGAGATCATTTGATGCTTTTGAATTTTCAGATTTTAACACGACCCTCTAGGCACGTGATAGAAATTTTTTTCTCAATCAAAGTTCTTTTGTAATTATGTGAAATGTATAATAAATAAATATTCCATTGATCAGAAACCAAACAGTGGACAAACAATTTTTAAAAATTAAAAAAAAATATTTAAAATGCAAACAGAGATATAAGCTGTGGACAGATCGTTTTCATAGAAGATCAGGGCTCGGCTTAAATGGTCTAAATTCCTATCTTGCGTAAAACAGTCACACATCACATTTCGCCGATTTCCTAAATAGAATAAAATTCCTTTTTCCGGAAACCATAAGGAGAATGAAATAATTAAATCCATGATACCCGACTTTCGTGGCCAGCACCGAATATGCAAAACAGAAAGACAGTTATAACATACAAGGCCAAGCGATGATAGCAAAAAATAAAAAGCAGGTGTGAGTATTCTACATTGAGTTATAGGGTGGAAACTCTAACCTATAACAAGCACCAGCATCAACGCTTACCTGTATATTCCAGTACGAAGAGAGAAAAAAATGAAATTGCCATTAGCGCGTTTATCATTTTCGTTTTTTCTCCTTTTTACGACCTTAGTCTCTAGTTATTCATATAGAAAACAACTACTATTGTATGACAAACGATTATCGGATATAATTACACTATACGAGTACAGGAAGTTTGTAATGGTTTTCGCCATTTTTGTGTTTTGGGAAGAGTTGGAATGAGAAATCATATGGATTATCCGAACAAGATAATTAGAAAGACTTAGTGGATGAACTATTCCCCCAAACTGTTACAGCTCCAACTAGAAATAGTCTCTGCGAGTTTGTTGAGTATACGCATTAGACAATGCAAAAAGAAAACAGTTTTCTGTTCAATAATATAACAGAGCTGAGTATGAACAAATAGTATGATCATCCAAACGATCATTTAGCTCAATCGGATCAAACTTACGTTTCAGATCTTAACATCTTGCGTATGGGAAAATCTTCTTTTCAACTCAGTATGAGTCGTTTCGAAGGAAATTAACAGATTCAATCCAAATTGTTTTCTTACTTCGTTCAATGAAACGTTCCTCCTTTGTTTCTATTCTCTCTGATCTGAGTTGATCCCTGAGCGGACCGCTTCAACTGGTTTCGATGATGAACGAGTGAAGCCATAAGGTGATAGTTATCTATTAATACCCTTTCACATCCTCAAAAATTGAAAAATTCAAATTAAAATATTCACAAAACGTTGTGTATCAATGAACCTGGGCTAAAGAAAGGAAAAGATTATTGAGACTCTTTCCCTTTAAACAACTAAAACGTGCTGATCACGTGAAAGATCAAATAGGAATTGGAGGAACCAAAGAATTCATGACTTTCAGGAGCCACTCATGAACTCCTTAATATCCTAGCCAACCTAGATGTACCAATATTATCGAACGAGTATAGGTGGTTCTGATTAGGAATTACATCGAAAATGTGTTATTCTATAGCTATCAGACTCTCTCTATACTGTTTATCTTTCAATGAACGATCCTCCTGAAAAACAAGTTATAATTATGAATAATTTGAACTTTATTGTTTCAGTGATGAGGGTGATGATTCATAGTTAATAAATGGGTGGAGTTATGGCGATCAGAAGAGATCTAGACCAGTTGGGAATGATATATAAAGTTTGAAAAATCCATCAACGGTACAGTTCTCATCTCTTCTCTTATTCCATCTATTTCAAAAACAAACTCTCATTCTAATTTTTTTCAGATAATGTTCTGCAAAGTCGCTCTCGCCTCCGCTGTTCTCGTTGCTTTAGCCGTAGCCAACCCAACAGGTCCTCATGAGATGCCTGCCTTCCTCCAAGGAGTTTCCGCTGAAGCTCAAAAGGAGTTCATGGACATCGTCCAGAATGAATCCTCAACAATCGCTCAACAACGTACGGAAATCAAAGCCTGGGCTGACAAAAACCAACTTGGATCTAAGATGGAGGAGATCGAGAAAGATTTGAAGCAGAAGGCTGCAAGCATCGAGCAGGCTGCCGCCGACTCTAAAATCCCAACTGACAAACTGAACGAGCTCAAGACTATCTTCACCAACGAAGAACAAACTCGCAAGCAGCAAATGGATGCTTTGAAGGAGTTCAAGGAGAAGAACCCTGAGGTAATCGAGTATGAACAGCGTTCACTACGTTCTCAATTGTTTTACAGATCGCCGATAACCTCAAGAACATCATCATGCCAATCTTGAAAGCCCAGAACTGAGTGTGGAATCACAATACAAATTTGGTGATATGAGTCACATGTAAACTTAATATTAAAGCGAATAAATTTTGTTTTTTCTCTCATTTTCTAATTTTCTATGTCGTTTCTTGAATGAATCAACTTTTGTTGTTATGAAACAGTTCTCAGTTGGAAGAAAGATTTTTCTGTTTGAAAATGTCAACTTCTGAATGGGTTTCTCAAACATAAGCGTTTGGTTATGTACAACAGAGCTGTTTCCGCATCGGAGAGATGGTAATAACCTTCTCCCGATCCTTCAATGAATTGAAACTCATTTTTTACGCAAAACATAAGAAAAAACGGGGTTGAAAAAAGTTGTTTTAGCGGGAATTGATTATAAGACGACAGCTTCAGTAGTCGAAAAGTTTTCAACTTAACAGCTTAAATGACTTATGTATGCTAGCTATTGCTTTTCATTTTTTCCCAAGTGAGCCAAATAAGGATTTTTCCGCAAGCTGCTCCTTTTCCTAATTATCTTTGGATTGAAGGAACATGTGAACGATCCGCGAGTCTACTAATTCAATTCTTGCTTCTCCGTGCTAATTCTAAGAAACCAAAAACTGATGAATCCAATGAGCTGAGGGAGTGATTAAAAAATTTCGGAAATTGGAAGATAAAGATCAGAGAACTTGGATTGTTTTGAACAATCACATAGGAACGATGGGATAGAAAAACTCAGAGTAGCATAGTGAGAAACTAGAGATTTGCAAGATTTGCTGAGATATATTGTTTTGTTATATGAATAAACCAATCATATACCTTCTTGTTGGATGACCAGAGCTGGCTGTTCATGATTTAGCAGTGTTGATAAGATATAAGAAGTTAGAGTTAATGAAATTCATTCACATATACAAGTAAAGTTATAATTTTTCAAATTTATTGCTCATCAGCTGAGTCTTCGAATGACATTGGCTCGAATCCTCCTCTTGGTCTTCCTCCTTCTGGTCTACCTCCTTCTGGTCTACCTCCTTCTGGTCTTCCTCCTCTTGGTCCACGGTGTGGTGGCTTGACTAAAGCTTCCAAAGCACGAGCAGCCTAGAGAATGAGGACATGATTAGAAAGCCGTTCGAAAATCTACGACTCACCTCTGGGTTAGCATCTCTGAAGGCTTTCAAAGCCTCTCCTTGTTGCTTGCGGGTTTGGTTTTCGTTGGTGAGGATAGCGGTGACTTCTTGGAGCTTAGCTGGGAGAGTTTCGACAACAGCGGTAGCGTTAGCTTGGATTTCGTCCATCTTTTCCTTCATTTTTTGCTCGAAATCGTTGACTTGTTCAGTTAATTCGTATTTCTGAGCCCAGGTTTGAACTTGAGTCTTCTGTTCGGCGATGGTGGTGGTTTCGTTGCTAACAATTGTGAAGAATTCTTGGCGAGCTTCTTTGGTGGCGTTCTGGAGGAAAGGTGGGAGATGCTTTCCGTGTCCTCCTGGTCCTCCTTGTCCTCCTGGGAATCCTCCCTTTTCACCGCGCTTTCCTCCTGGTCCAGCCATAACAAGACCGGCGATGACGACAACAGCGACAACAGTTGATTTGTAGAGCATTTTCTGGAGAAAAGATGTAAAGAATATTAATAAGAGAACAATTATATTATTGTAAGAATCTAGAAGAAGTAGAAGAAGTAAAAGTGGAATGAGAACTGTACATTTGAAGGCTTTTTTCGAACTTTATATATCGTTCCCAACTGATCGAGATCTTTCCACACCATCAAAACTCCTCCCATTTACTAACTATGAATCATCCCTTCCAAACATCTGTATCCATACTAAAACAATAAAGTTCAAAACGTTTGAATACGTGAAAGAATGTCGTGAGAAGCATCACATGAATCAATAAAACAATGTCATGATCCATTGAATTATCAACCTGAAGCTTAATCTATCCTACACTTTAATCGATCAACAAAGTTCGTTTAGTCATCATCATTTCCAATTGAATGGATATCCAAAAATAAATTATCCATCCATATGATTCACCTGCCATCTATGTCAATTCTTTTAATTTGCCTATTTCATAGTTCGATTGTCATTTGTCATTTTGATCCGATTGGTTCCTGCTCAGCGTTTGTAGACTTTAACTTTTCTTCTTCCTCATCGACGAGTCTTTTGAAAAGAGCCACACAACGACAGAGAAATGATTCTGCCGTGATTGATCAAAAAAGTGCGGTTCACGTGGTTTTTTTTTCACATTAAGCACCTATTCGTGCCATCATAGGGCGTTAGTTCAAAGGGGTTGAAATAGACATTTTATGTCTTTCATTGTTATCATTTTATTTAAAGTAAATAAATATTTTTTTATGTGGAGTAAAGAGATCTCCAGGATCTGTCTCGTATTTGCTGATTACGCCCTGAATTATCATTTTGAATGTAAATTTGTTGCTGATGTATGTATGTGATGAATGGTTTGCTCTCATCCAGTTCCGCCAGAAATCACAAAAGCCTACTCTCTTTCTCTCTCTCACTCACTCTTTTCCATTCGGTGTTAGTCAGTTGGTATTTAACAAAAAGAAAACACATAATTTTTGATTCTTAACTCAACGAACAGTTTCCGTTATTTTCTTTCTTATTAAATATGAACGCTCTTCCATAGAATATTTTATGTTAAATATAGCATAAGCTTGTATTTATCATTTGTTCATTCATTCTTGCGTCCTTGAACTGTCAAGGAGTCGGTTCTGTGGTTTTTTCTATCCGATCGTCTGTTGAAATCGGGCTTTTCTCTTCTATGCTCTCCTGTAGGCCTGATAACAAAGTCAAGAATGGAAGCAGCCTTAACATAGTTTTTGATTAGAATACTGTTCTGAACGAACATCTTACTTGTGGGTTCTGAATATGGAAAGTTTTCAATGCTTCAGCTTGTTCGCGACGTGTTTGGTTTTCGTTCTCGAAAATTTCATAAAGTTCTTCAAGTTTGCCAGGGAGAGATTTGACAAACGCTGTGGCATTCTGCTTGAAGGCATTCATTTTCTCTTTAAGGTTGCTTTGGAAGTCAGCAACTTCGGCTTGTTTCCCGTATTTCTGCGCCCAGGTCACCACGCTGGATTTCTGTTCAGCAAGAGTGAAAGTTTCATTTTTGAAAATATCTTGGAATTCTTTGCGAGCTTCGGTAGATGCATTTTGAAGAAATGGTGGGAGAGAGTGTCTTCCGTGCGATCCGCCTGAGTTGCCATGGCCGGCGATAACCAAACCGGCCATTGCAACTATAGCAAGAAGAGTTGTTCTAGTGTGCATGATCTGTAACAAAAACATTTCAGAACCGAAAACACAGACAGAGAGAGAATGAAAAAACGAGTTGGTAGTTAATAAGTAGGTTTTATCAGAAACAACAATCTAAATCTATTATTTATATTCACGCCGCTTTCGCCATCTTTAAGGAACCTCCCATTCTTGAATCATTTCCGAAAAAGATTGTTTCTTTCGTTAGAAACTTTCAAAACAAATTGTGATGAGGATCTACTCGGATCAAAAAGGATGTTTTTTCACTTATTCACAATGAAAGATAATGTGTGATGTTGGCAGTGGTGTGTGCCTGAATGGAGGTTACATTGGATAGGCTTGATTACCTCCAGAACATAACTATTATAAAAAACCGGTATAGTAAGCACTCATATAGTTTATTCGTAATAAATTTTAATAATCCTTCACTGTTTGGTCCAATCATGTTTGCGGAGGTTTTGTTTATATGATACTGGGCTTGCACGAGGAAAAGGGGTCATTCTAACCTAACCTCAAGCAATTTTCCTTTTTTTTTCCTCACCACTCAATTATAGACCGGTACTTACATTTATGGAAATAAATCTTTCTTTTCTTTTATTTTTTATTTAACGAATATCCAGACAACAGAGAGTTCACCGACACTATTCCCAATTTTGGCTGAACAAACATTTACATTTGGTTGCTTGATTTCCGACAATTTCACAAAACATTTAAATAAAATTGTTTGTAAGCTATCATGACGCGAAGATTAGAAATACCAAACAACGTTACAAAACACATCTGGTTTGACTGATGATTGAATCTCCTGCTCCTCTGTCATTGTTAAAGTGATGTTGAACTTTCGCTGACATGAAGTTTCAATTGTGTTATCATTAGATTCAAACTTACTAAGATGTGTTGACAAGAAAAGGAAATAATGACGTGATTTGTATAGAATTAGTCAGAACAGAAAAGAAAATATGGATGAAATAGTAAGCATTTAATCATCAGTGTCTATTTTTGGAAATACAGAATATTTCGAAAACTCATGCAATAATCGTCAGAAAATGTTCATTTACATCCTTTTGCTATTAATTCCGCTTCTCAGTACAGTCATACTCGACACCAGATATGGAAGATCATCAATGGATTTGTATGGATTACATTTGGGTTGATTGCCGGAACAATTCTATTTGAAACTCCTTAAAGCACTTTGTTGCTGGGAACGTACTATTAAATGCCCAATGTGCTCGTTGGTGTCTTGTAACCTATACAATAGCCGAAAAAATAAATATTAAGCTCATTTTTCTTGTTGGGGAATAAGTTCAGATTGGCAAGAAGGAAATGATTCTTCTGTATAAATCCATAGGTTTAATATAATTAAATGGAAAAAAGGATAAAGTTTTAATCCAGCGAACATCGCTATAAAAGGATTTATGCCCAGTCCATGTGCACGTTTTCAAAATCAAACGTTTTACTGTTTTTTTCATTAATTATTCAATTCAAAAATGCCTTGTTGTAGATGATGAAAACTCTAATCTTGTCTCTTCTTGTTCTACAGGTGCAATGTGATTTCAACCAACTTTTCAGGTGCTCATGAACTTTTAAGTTCCTACTAAACAATTTATTTTCAGTAGAATTCAAAACTCAGATCATGCTAATCAGTTACAGAATCATTTGTCTTCCATCTCAAATACCATCAATGCTAAAGTTCCATCTGCGGAAAACATTCAGACACTCGTTCAAAACGAATTGGGTAAACCTCAAGTCGAGCCTGGAGTTCTCCTTCAACAGGACTTCGCGAACAACACAAACAAGATGGTTCAGAACGTTCGTGATTTGCTTGACAAAAAAGCTAATCAGTTGAACAACACCACAACTGATTTGAAAAAGATATTAGAGACCACCAAAGAATCGTTTTTGAATAAAACATCAAACTTGAAGGATATTGTGGTGTCTTTAAAGAACAATTTCACCGAGTTCACCGATCCTATTAAGGCAAGGAAGTATTTTTTTGTATAAACCACAAAAACTAGTTTTCAGAGGTTAGAAGAAATGGGATCCATAAAGAAGATCATGGGAAACAAAACAGATCTTGTTTTGACTAAGCTTTTTGGAAACCTTAGCGAAAGTTGCCTGTATGTTTAAACTCATTGCACCGCAACCAACAGTATCGTTCAATATCAGACAATCCTTCACGGATATCGACTTTAACGTTATGACGACGAAGATTAGCGAAATGGAAGACAAGATTAATGCTTGGGCAGAAGAGTGCGGACAAACAGTATGTTCGTGTCATATGGTCATGGATGATGTTGAATGTTCTAGGAAAAGATCGAACAGATGACACAGAGGCTTTTGCAAGCTTCTCAGAATAGATCTGAGGTCTTGAACAGGTAAGTAGGAAATGAGTTTACTTCTTAACAAACATAACAACTTCGAAAAAATATGTGAGTCATATGAGATTTGCCGATATTTACTCAAATTTTAAATACAAAGGTGCCATTGTATTTAGGGATTAGTAAATTTTGAATCACGGAAATAATAAAGTTAAATAGAGAAAAGTGGTTCCTTTCTTATTCTTCCAGTTTGATTTGTGATTTGAGGGTTTTAGAACTATCAATGAGTTAGGAATACTTCGGGATAAGTTCATGACCATAGGTACATCAAAGGATCAAACTTTAATTGAGGTCATCAAAAAGGAATCTCAAGTCGCGGAACAGTACCCAGAGAGCATTAAGGTGAGCTAGGATATCTTTAATTTGCTAGGACATCTTCACCTTTTTCAGATCTACAACATGATCGTGGCTCAAGCTCGGAAAAATATCACAGCTTCTTTCCAGAAATCACAGGTAACACTATTTCTAGAATTTTAGAAAATATACTTATTTTCTTATAGTTCCTTCAACAAAACAATGGCATACTTGTTCGTGGAGCACCTCACGTGAGTTGTTTAATCAAATAGTCTTCATTACATACTCATTTAGAAAGCTCAAATTCAAATTCTTCCCCTATCAGTGACGGAAACTGAACCTATGGCAGCAGCTTTAGAAGCCACAGATGATATAGTTAAGATTTCTGGCGGAGAAGAAGACAATAGTCAGAACCAGAAAAAAAAGAATAAGAAGAACAAAAACAAAAAGAATAAGAACAAGAAGAATAAGAAGAAAGATTCATCTGATTCAAATGAAGATGACGAATGAGCATTTTACTGAGTAAAAGTTGATCATAGATTGAATAAAACAGCCTTATGAGGTGCTTATGTTTCGAAAACTTTCATAAATTACAAAAAAACTTGAGAAACACCGAGTAGGAACTCCACAAACCATCGTATGATAAGGAAATTATCATAAGTTCAGATAGAATAGTAACGAGCCTAAGCAGATGATATCATTGTTGAAACTGATAAGGCGAACTATTGATAAGCCATGTATTTACAAATGCTGTTCTTCGCTCTAATTATCTTATATAATTCTTGCTCCGCTATAATAATGTATAGATCGATTGAACACTTCTTGAACTTTATGGGTTTTTATAAGAGTTCTCTCATTTATGCTAATTATAGCTTGAAGTAAACGCCGATAAGGCGTACACACATTCATTCAATCTATCAATCGACCGAAGAGCGGTTGATTACCGCTGTGCTTTCGCTTTTGCATGATCTTTCTTTACTTATTATCAATTTTCGATATAAAATTAAGAAAACAAATATAATTTTCAAAACTTCGGGGCACCTTACTGAGAATTGCATGCTTTCTTTGGAACAATTATACAGACAACACAATTGTCTGTTGTCCAGCTCAGAAATATGACCTGTTGCTATGAAAATGATTACTGTACTGGAGATATATAATGATAATGTTCGTACGTAGTGCGAACTACGATAAATGTAAGGTTGATCGATATATCAATTTCATTTTTTATTTTAATGTAACTTTTCCTTTCTCATTAGCTTTTCCTTATACAGCCTCGGGGAGAGTTCGGAAGGGAGAATCGGCTCCAAATATGAGTGACGAAAAATGCAAAACTTGTCATACTAACGATTCAAACAAAATAGACACCACTTACACGATGCTATCACTATTATAATGCTTTCTAAAAGTCGTGCTCAAGTTTTTTAGAGTGTCCGAGGTATGCGCCAGTCGAAATTGCTTGAAAACCCCTCTTTCCAGATGACTCAACTTCGTGATGAACTCCTCTATTAGTCCGAGAGCACTTCCAATTAGAGTTTGCCTTATGAAGTTGAACGAACATCATGTATCTTACTACAATAAAGTTAATTTATTATCTGTTCTGCGTGGATTAGAAAAGTTTACTTCTCCAAACATATCTCCCCCTTAATTTGTTTCTGAAAACTGTATTTTTTGAAGATGCCAAACCTCATATATCCACAAATTGATAGCTCAAGTCAGGTAAGTTGGCAGTAACTTCTTTAAAAGATCTAATCTTCAGGATAGCATGGCTTTCTCTAATTTGACAAAGTTAGATATTTGTCGTTTTCAAATGCCACATGCTCATTATCAACTTGTAGCTGAAAGCACAACAAAACGGTGAGCCCCATAAAGAGAATTATTCTTAAGTAAAGTATTAGTTTCTCTCAATATTCCGCTCTCGCTTTCTTCTTTTTGCTATTCTAACAAACTACATTCCTTGATCGCGCTAACTGTCTGTTCTCTCTGCGAGTCATACACTGTTTCATATGTGATGTCTAGGTTTACCATCGTGCTGGGCTGAATTCGAATTGTAATATGAATATTATTTATATCGATTTCAAACATGGCTTCACCTGTTTTTTTTTTGCACCTTTCCAATCTTGCATAATGTTACTCACTATTGACTAGATAATTTTAGGGAAAATAACTTTCCATTTAATGCTGCAGCTCGGCCACCTAAAATAGAACTTGGCATGAAAAGTGATGGTTCTAACATATTTTCAGGGGTTTGTTCTTATAAACTATATTGTTTATGCTAACCTCCGGTCATTTAGCAGAATAATACAACACAAAAGGACGAAAATATGAATGAATCCTCAGATTTGCTTGCCTTTCTCCGTTTACATCATGCTGTTCGCTTCTTTTTTGTTGTTCTGTTTTACTAATGCTTGAACTTCCAGAAAGAATTGAATGAAGGTGTTCAAGTCAACGATTCTACGAGGTCTTTAACGAAATTGAATGTGCGTTTCATATAACTTTCAATAACCATCTTTTGTTATTTTGTTGAAAGCCTTTTTGTTCAGACGCCATATTCAGAAGATAATGACATTGAGCAAATTGTAGTTTATCCAAATGGGTATGAAGAAAGCTTAGATCCTCCTCCATCTGAACCTAAACCTTCCTATAAAAAAGGAAACAAAGGGGATGTCATATCAGGTCCTTGTTGTGTGAGTTGGTTTCTATTTAAAGTTGTTTATTCAATATCGCCCAGGTCTGTGAAGCGGAAAAAGCTGGGTTCCATTTTGGAGCCATTGCTTGCGCTGCATGCTCTGCTTTCTTCCGAAGAACAATCTCTGAAAAAAGGAAATATACCTGTAAAAAAGAAGGCCCTGATCACATGAACTGTCCGATTGATAAACGTTTACTTGAAGTGCTTGATTTAGTCTTTATCCCATCTTCTTCCAGATCACCGATGCTATTGTCGTGCCTGCCGTCTTCAGAAATGTTTAGACCAAGGAATGGATCCAATGGGTTAGTTTTCACTTTTCTGCTGAAGAATCTATTACCCTATTCTCTTCTTTATTTCACTTAATCTTACTATTTTTTTCTGAAGAATAATCTGTTTTCGGAAGCTTCTCTCACAATGCTTATTAAATTTCCCTGAGTTCGCTGTTAATTAAACTGTTTTTGCGCTAGCAGAGCTCATTGGAGTTTTCTTCTTTTCAGCAGTTCAACCCCATCGTGATTCCATTGGAGCAAAACAAAATAGCGTACCAGGCATCAAAAGAACCCTTGAGTCCCCTACTTCTTTATCAGAGAGAAGAAGGAAACGATCATCCCCCGAATCCACTCCGAAGCTTGTGGCTATTGATGAGACTATTAACAGGTTCTTTTATGCTTTATTTTTCTCTACTCTTTCATCTTATTATGAAATAACATACGAACGAAAAACCTTTATAGGATGTCTCTCACTCCTTCTGAAAAGCCACAAGTATCTCCACAGATTTCAATTTTCAATCAGGTAACTTGTGTTATTGTATCGAATCCATGATTTCGAATATTAGCAGCATGTACGAACGGATGGTTTGATCATGCCAAAGTTGGAAATGGATGGTGAAGTGAGTTTCTCTTTTATTAATTAAAATTTTCTTCTGTTTATCAGTTCGAATTTGGAGTTCGACCTGGTTCATCAGCGTCTCGTCCTGAGCTGACACTTGAAGATTCAATTAGTAGGTGCAGTAAATGACTTCATTGTTCTTTTTATTTTTTTAAGGTTCCACTCAGTCACATTCATCGTCTGAAGGCAATTTTCCGCCATATGATCCTCATCAGAATATGATAGAATGTATGGTGATAGAATACAGAAAGTTACAAGAGAGAAGGAGGCTTATATATTGTCCCAGTACTATCCGAGATATTTTATCAGGAACACCAGCCGTAGTTATAAAACTTGAATCTTTGATTATGTTGAATTTGCAGGTTTCGCGGCCAACGAAGTTTTTTGAAAGGCATAGGATGGAGAAGAATAGGCTGAGGATTGAGATTAGTATGTATGTTGAGTTTCTTAACTCTATTCATCCTTTCCCCAAGCTTTCGTTAGATGATAAAGTGAGTCGACAGTCTATTGCGCATCAACATAATCGTTCTTTTTCAGATTGCATTGCTGAAACATCTTTCTATATCTTTCGCTATTCTAGAAAAATTTTATAACACGATGAAATCAGGTGGTCTTCAGTCAAATAGGTATGCTCATCTTATTCAACTTGAGTTATTCCCTAAATTTTCCAGAATAATACATGCGGATGGTTCCTTTTATGATCTTGAAACACCCGAGTCTGTAGAAATCGCATTGAATGGGGAACCGCTGGATAAAGAAACTTTTTTGAAGTGACACATTATTCAAGCACAGTCTCATGAAGCTCATTTTCAGGTTGTTTGTGGTTCCTTTGAAAGAATCATTACATGAACTCTCTGGTGCTATGTACCATAATGGAACGACAGATGTAGAATTTTGCGCTTTAGTTGCTATATTACTATTTGATCCTTGTGAGTTTGGTAGTTATGAGTTTTCTCTTCTATTTTCAATTTCAGCTGCTCCTGGTTTGGATGAAGGGACTCGAAGGATCGTAAAAGACGCCCGAGACAGAGTGTATTCGGATTGGTTCGCTTTTTATCGAGCTCATAACATCCAGGATGGGAGTGAACGAATGGGAAACACAATGTTATTATTGCCTGCCGTTTTGGTTAGGAATTTAAACGAATAAGAAAATAATTTATCGAAATTCCAGACGATTGTGGAGAAAACGGCGGAGAATTTTCATCTTATCCGAGTGTTTGAATTGTTTGATTATGATAAGTTTTTAGATGAAGTCTTCAACACCGGCGTTTGTAGAGATTGATGTATATTTTATGATTTTGTTTTACATCGTTTAAAATTGCTTTTTTTGTTTTTTTCATGTTTCATTGTTGATAGATTTTACTAGTGTTTAGAAGGTGAAACATTCCCAATTACTCTAGCTTTATAGATTTTATGCCCTATAGTAATTCATATATTCTTTATATTCATTAGCACTTCATATTTTCCGGGTTTGTGCTCAGCACGTGTTTTCATTAATTTTTATAAATATCTTTTAACATTCATAGTATCTTGATAAATGTTATCTAAGAGGTTCTATACCTTCTACTTGCTTATATGTTTCTAATTTTTCTGAAACCGCAAGTTTGTTCAGGCTCGAAGAAGTGCTGCTTTGAAGTCCGGGTAAAATGACCGATCTCGTTCGGCAGGTTTGTTTCATTCTGAAGTTATGGAGTCGACTTCAGTAGTAACTTTCAGGGGTTTATATGCCCTTTCTGTATGTGTGACTTGGGTGACTTTCCTAGTCTTCAAACACACGTTGAAACAGCTCATCCTGAAGAAGAAGCAGAAGGAGACCTGACGGATGTCGTTTTGCAGAATATGAAAGGTAATACAGTTATATGAAATGATAAACTATGGCTTTCCAGGTCTTTTCGACAAAGCAAAAAGAGGGATACGAAAAATTGATGCTAAAGTGTCGTTAGATCTTGCACAAGTAAATGTAGGAGTTTCTAACAGTATGACTAACTTATCAAACTACGCCAACGCTGTGCAAGACAAAGCGAGACCAAGACCTGCTCCTATTATCCGGCCACCTCCTGTCAGAGCAGAAATCGGTTAGTTCGTAGATTCAACTCCTTAATATAAAGTGTTTTAGGAATTGTTCGCTCCCATAAAGAGCTATTCATTCAAAATCGTGATGCATCCGTTAATGAGAGCGCGGTTCGAACGAATATGTTGATTATTCG
The DNA here is from genome assembly GCA_030370435.1 of Auanema freiburgensis. Lineage (NCBI taxonomy): Eukaryota > Metazoa > Nematoda > Chromadorea > Rhabditida > Rhabditidae > Auanema > Auanema freiburgense. Next base: position 4,301,301 of record CM059369.1, read on the forward strand.
ATTAGACCGTCTCATCAATGAGCGACCTGCCGATGCATCAAAAAGAAAAGGTTGCCGTTCAATACCTAGGTAGTAAGCTTTCTTTTTTCCAGATTTCGAAAGGGAAATTGTGCCGTGGCTCGATGACAGAGATTCAACTGTTTGCCCGTCATGTGCATCTAAATTCGGGCTCACAAGACGACGACATCACTGTCGTCTTTGTGGAAAAGTTATGTGCCATCAATGTAGTCGATTTCTGTCTTTTCTTTCTGCAAGTATGGAAAGTAGTAATGATTTTCCTATCTACTATTACTCTAGGAAAGCTTACTAACCCTTCGCTATTATCGTACACTCCGCAAGAAAAAACGACTACTCAAGATCCTAGTTCGCCGTCTCATGGACGAAAGTTGTTAGAGATAACACAAAAAACTACGGAGAAAATGAAGATGTTCTTCGAAGGAGCTGTGAGTAAAATAAGCAATGATGGATCAGAAGGAAGTTTAGGCTCCTTATTACAACAGGTAAGACATGCGTATCTTTCCTAATACTATTTTTTTCCAGGATGCCACTGAATGTTTACGTGTTTGTACTTCTTGTTTGACAGATTTGCGGAGAAGAGAAGAAATGATGGAGCAACATGTCGCCCCTGCCCTCGCTGAACAATACGGAACGTTGGATGTTCTTTTAAGAGAGATAACTTCCTTATCACCAGGGTATATTCGGATGGCTTCCAGCATTAAGCAAGTTCCTGGTTTTGAAATCAATTTAATTTTGATGCTACAGTAATGGCGAAACAATGTACACGCTCAGAGACGCTGAAGAGATGAGGCAGAGAATATTCTTGAAACGAGCCGAGATTGACTCTTTGAGGTTCAGAATGACTTTGATTTCAACATAAATTATGTTTCAGTAAACGTATTCTTGAGGGCGGTGAGGAGAAGGCTTTGAAAGAGCTGCAGCTGCGCAAAAATATTCGCTATGTTGCCATAACAACTTTGGAAGTAAGTATTGATATGCGATTATTATCATTCGCTTCATTCTAGGAAGTTATTTCGGGCATGACATCATTACCAACTCCAGAGGAATATCAGAAATTGGTTGAAAAGCATAAACAAATCATTGCCAGACAAATTGAAGAGTCAAGAGCATGCCAAATCGATAAACCGCCCAAGCTGGTTCATCATCAAAATTAGAGTTCGTTACTTATTTAGTATCTCAGGTGACACAAAAGCCCCCGCTTGTTCCGTCGTACAGTAGTCCGGTAACTACAGTTACCTCTAGAACTAAAGCAGCTGACGAGGGATGGACTCCTGACCAGACAAGGTATTATGAGCTCCATAGAAATTGCATACGAAATTGTTCAGAGCTTATAATCCATTTTTGGATGAAGAAGATATGCAGCATCCAATGTATGAACAAAGAGATATTATTAAGGGGTATTGTATCCAATATTAGCATCCTCATTCTTTTTTTCTATTTTCAGATACTTGACACAAGCTGTAGCTGCTGGCCGTTTAGAAGAGGTGGAAATGTTAGAACGTAACTTAAACGATTTGGAAGAGGAGATGAGAAAGATGGGTTTACAAACACATTAACAGATTATGTGTGATCTATTGTGATATTTTGAAAACGAGCTTATTCCATTGTTTTATCATTCATGGCCGGTCCCGGAAATTCATAAGGAAAAAGCATAACTTCTGTAAAGAGTCGAGGTGTCTCACTTCGCAAACTTAATTTATTCCAATTTCTTTACTAATTCCGCATAGTCTTATTCAGAGCATTTAAGCATGACGAGTAATTTGAATTTTGAGATTATGCTGAGCGCATCCCTAGTCGGATTCTTCCATTTTTTATGGAATGTTCAATTTTTGTAATAAATTATCCAGTTACCTTATACGGCAATCTGTCCGATTTTATATTTCCGGTAATGAGTTACGATTTAATAACTGTGTAATTATGAGAATGGAACTGCAAGTGTTCGGTCAAGCATACTATCATCGCTACATGTGTACTATGACGTAATCGACATTGGTAATTGTCCAATACAGCAACTGGAGAGTTCCATTAACTAAGAAGTCACCTTATGTTGTTATTATCTCACCAGGAAGTATTGTAATTCAGTTCACAAGTGAATGTAACTGACTATCGCTAAATGAGAATTCATCGAGTTCCTTCCTTACAAACTCCATGTATCACATCCTCTACAACATAAATGAATGAGTTCATGTTTAGTAGTGTCCCTTCTACAAATTTTCCCATGGAAAGCTATGAATGAACACTAAAATGTGCGGCAAAACCGTTCATTGGACAAGGATAAACGAATTGAAGAAATGCTAGTATTAGGAGCCGATTTGCTTCATGGAGATGTCATTTCCATTTATAGAATGCCATGTTTCAGTTAGCGGTAACTCTTCATCTATCTACTTTCCAACTGTTTTGTAGCCGGTTTCGTAAGGCAGCGGGGTGCCTGGAAATCCTTGGATGTAACCGTTCAATCGGTAAATACGTTCAACACACGTCTAATGATTCCTGGAGTTTGTATATACCACGTAATAGACAAAAAGAAATTTTCGATGACGCAATAGAGCTGGCTGGGTGCACATATATACAATTGACAAAACAAGAAAAAAGATAAAAAAGGAGTTAGAAAAGCAGATAGCCGACTAGACTGTCTGCTCATTATTGTTTCGGCTACATGAAACATTTACTGGTAATGTAACAAATCTTTTCAATCCTAAACACATGAGCAGTTCAATAGATAATGACGTTTCGTTCACCAAATCAGGTGTTTTACGACCAATTATTCCAATTTTTAATGTTTTAGTTCTTTTCTTTGCGAAAGTCCGACAAAGCAGGGCTTACAGCTGCTCATCCCTCCTATCAAAACTATTTAATTCCATTTGATATTTTACAACCATATAGGTAATAGATGTGTCTTCATTTGATCATTGTACAATAGTCATGTGAGCCAAAAAAACAGGTAGATGAGCATATCGGTTTGGTCATTAGTTCTTCACAAGAAACCCGATTGAGTAGCTGCATCAATTTGGAATAATTAATGTAAAATTGGGATGTGTTCGAAAACCATTCAAGGTTCATCGTTCCTCATTATTCCAATTGGATGAATGGGGTGTACCTGACTGTCATTATGCGGCTTCATTTTATCATCTTATACCTATTGGTCATGTATCCGTTTTGATCCTTTCATTCTTTCACTGAAATTTGGCCATCTGCCTACGTGGTCAAAACATCTATCGGCTTCTCAATATACATAGGTATAGAATTTAAGACTAAGAACTGAATACGTATGGATGATGATGTAGAAATAGGAAGATGATTATATGGAGACAAAAGAATCCAGGAACACTTGAAGACGGTCTAGATCAAACGGGCAGCTATCCAGACGCAAATACTCAGGAGTGAAAGAATGAATGTCAACGAGAAGGGAAGAGAGATCCTGTACCTTTGAAAGGATATGGTTATGACAACAATTATATGAAGCATCACTTGACTAATTACTTGAACAGCTGCTGTAAGAAATTACCACCATCTTTTGAGGATTCTTGAACAACTTGAACTGTTCCGAAAGGCGTTCAGTTCATCTTGTTATTTGCCTAAATTGTTTCAATTATATCTGGTCACATTACGTGTTTGCTTCTGGCTTTTCGGAATGTTTCAAAATCAAAAACAGTTAGTGTATAGGCAGGTTAAACCTTTAAGCCAATAAAATGATGTAAGGGTAAGATTATGTCTCATTTGAGTTGACGGCCGAAAGAGCTTGAGAAACACCTTGAGCAGTTAGCGGCTCTGCTTTTGATCGTTGGCAACAGTTACGCTTAATCTTATGCAAATATTTTATAAAGAAACAGCTTCCGTTATAGGAATAAAGATTTGGTAAAGAGCGTTATTTTACGCATTCAGAGTACACAAGTATATTATAATTATTGGCTCTATTCCATTTTTACAGTATCTCTTCAATCACGAACTTATTATCCTCCAAAAATATTACATAGAACTTTCACTACTATACTTTCTATTCTCGTGCACAGTCGATCCTCAATTGGCAGGAATGTGTTGAATGAAAATACGTGAACGACCGAGCAAGCGCGTCAGACTATGAAAAGTGAATGAACAACCATTCTACAATCTTTTTTGAAGCTAAATGAAATTTGCCTGCTTTCATTCTCTCGAGCATTTATCCGGTTGAGCGGTGTCTTCATTTTCATAATATGAGCGTCGTTACTTCATTGAAAGTTAATGGTTCTTTAACTAAGTAATGAAGGTATATAGTACCTAATTGGTTTATACGTTTCTGTGTGAAGGGAAGTTATAGAAAACTGATTATATACCCAATTACTTTATTCTATGCTTGATGTATAGAATACTATCAACTTTCCTGTACTATCGGAATATCCATGTAAATTTGCCGCATGTGTGATGAGAGGTTACTAGTGGAGGTCAATGGTTTGGACAACTACTATTTAGAAACCAGGGCTATAGAGATCACAGAAAAAAGTAGCCGGATGTACCGCTATGTAATTAGAAAAATTCTTTGATTCATACAAATTTTCGGTGTATCTTGATGAGGGTTCCTCTTCTTCTTGTGCTCATGAAGATTATATACTATGAATTCCAGACTTGCGAGTTGAATAAATTAAAATCTGATGAAGTGCAGGCGAAAATACTGGAGCTATCTGTCATTTTCTCGATTAGTTATGTCATTTACGATTTCCATGGATTAGATCATCTACACATGTCATTAGCTCCTCAAACCCCTGCTGTGATTCAGCTTCTCCTTCAATCATATAACCATTTTTTCTGAATGGATTGTGCCAGAAATTTGCATATTGCTAGATAGTAAATAGTAATAAGAATTATTTTTTATTACATGACATACAGCTCTGAAAAGGAATTAATCATTAAGGTCATGAAATACGTCTTTCGTTATACTTATTGGCGAACCCCAGTTAGAAACTAAGTGAAGAGTTACTCATTCTGAATACACAGTTATTCATAGGAAACAGAAATAATTAGTACAGATTAGAGAAATTTGAGTTATTGAGATGTACAGATGAGCTGACCTTGACTCTAAAGTATCAAAGAACTGATGGATCGGAATAATTGAGCTTCCTTTTCATACAAATGACAGCCAATAGCGAATGTTGTTCTGTACGTATGTAATCATTTTTCTTCCAAAAGTTCCATACAAACTGCCAAAGTTGTCAGATGGAACGTGGGTTCCGTTGCTGGACATATGGATATCGGGGCCGTTTATTGACGACAGTTGCTGATCCAGATGTGTTTCCCAATCACACATTCACTCATATAGATGTACTCGAAGTTGTGAAATTCAACAATCATCTCTTGCTGTTGCTTTTTACAAACTTCACATTTCTGCCGCAAAGCAAAATTTAAACAGAATGACAGTAGTAGCAGAGTATATGGAATAATGAGGATTTTATAGAAGCAATAAGAATATCTACTGATTGTGAGAATCTGGTCCGGTGCTTCACTAATAAGCCAAAGATGTTCAGGAAGTGAAAAGATTTTCGCTTGTTTGTGTACAACGCATCATGAATGGCTGCTTCTCATCAAGAATGTTTGACCTATAAAAGGCTTTTTATGATTTGCGGTAACAAACGTTTCATAAAAGTAAACCAACATAAGGAGCGGAAGTGTGAGAGAACAAATGAAGCTAAAGGAACTTGGCTCAGCTGGCTTTTTTCTTGAGATCGTCTCAGTGCATCACTTATATGGGATATGTCATTTGTACGGCTTTGTGGCATTGTCTCGAGTGCCGCTCTAAATAAACATCTATTATCGAAAAAAAATATGTGTATGTATTTGAATGCATATTCAACATTCACGTATATTTATGCTTCAGGTCGATATTGTATGTATCATATTCAAGATACCATCATGGGCGTTAAAGAGCCAGTGGCTATAAGTATATTGTAAGAGCCTAATAAATGATAATTGGTGCGAACAAACACATTTTTTTCCTAAAGTAATATTCCCCGGTGGCCTGAAACTTTTCATATTTCTAGGCTAACAGAAAATAACTTCCATTTTACTGAACTGATGATATAAAGAAAAACATTTTTTGGAGAGGATATAAAAAATAATCTTCAACAGGTGTGGCCTCATATGAAATTAAAGCTGATTGACATATGGATTATCTAACAAATTGTTTATTCAACTTATATCATAGCCAACTTTTCCCAACTGTTTATTGTTTACCTGATGAATGGACAGGTAAAAGATGAGTTTATATAACCATATCTATGACAAGACGAATATCTGAGTTTGAGGGCAATACAGGAATGAAGTTTGGTGTTTACGTGATTCAAATAAATTGTTGAAGTAATTTATTTGCTAATCATTGAAGTTGAAATGATTTGTTTGGAACGATTGACATAAGGAGTGAACAGTTGTTCAGCCATTTCATTTATGCTGAATACCTTTTCTACTGATTACTAATTTATAGCCAAAATAGACAATACGTAACATAGAATTCGGAACAACTGTTCCAATTAAAGTTTTCGTCAAATTCCCGGAAATTTCTGTTTTGAAATCTGTTATTCGAAAGTTCCAAACTCCCTTTATCATTAGCATGTTTGAAACGTGGCTATTCACGTCAGATAAATGTCGTGCGTGTGTTTTGGTTTTTTCATTTTAATTCTCTTAAACCATTAGAACGGTTGCGTTTAGTCCACTTCCTATCATTCAAATTTACATTTTCTCTCTTTCCAACAATCTCTTTCTCTTTGTGTTTCTGTGAACTATTCACTATAATTTCTATCTGTCTGTAACGGTATCAACATCCTGCACTTTCCCGCCGATCAGCCCACCCCTGCTCATTAAGCCACGCCCCATTCAATCTCATTTGCCCCTCCCACATTCGTCCATCCTTCGTCAATTCGAGTCTCACCTCGTCTGCCAACACCTCCTTCGCTTCAATTCAGTATACCTACTGTAGAAGTATTAACTTCCTTAAGCTTTATCACTAAGAGAGTTTGATCTTACTATTCAAAATGACTAAGCCAACTCCCAAGTCATCCAAAGCTTCTATTCAAACTACTTCTTTCAAAGCTCAGAAGAATCCTTCTCAAACTAAGCTTACGAAAGCTGAACAAGTAGAACTTCGCCGTCTTTCTGCTCTTCTACCTGCTACATCAGCTAACAAAAACCCAGCAGATATGCTCTTCAATGCTGTTGACTACATTCAAAAACTGGAAGCTACTATAATTGCTCGCGTTAAAAGTGGATCTTTGCCTCAAGGTAAGATTTCTGTTTCTTTGTTTTTTTTTAAACAATTTTTCAAAGTGTCGAATACCTTTTATGATGATATGCTTCCCTCACTTAACTATACAACTCATTTACAATGTTCACATATCTTACACCTTCGAAATTCCCACGAGTTATACCAGTGCTTTTTAATATTTAAATGACGAGGGCAAGGTTACAATTAGGTTGTTATCTCGATTAAACCTACTTATAAAACTTTTCTGTTGATCAGCCATTTCGAGGTCATCTCTCTTCATCCTCAAATTTCTTCTTTCCTTCTTAGTCCTCATTTTCTCCGTTTATAAGTATATCCTATTCATTTTGCCCTTTTATTATGGTTTACGTCGCTTTAATCTCTTTGCGATCGTTCTCAATACAGTTCAAATGTTCATTTACCAATGAGCCTTCTTATTCCCGACCAGAAAAAAAAATAAAATTAAAAACTTGACTAAGATTTTCTTCTTTCAGAAATGCTCAACTGCCTTCCTGCTGCAACTGTATCAAGCCACCACCAATCAACTCGCCGACTCAAGAAGAGAAAAAGCATCGAGAAGAAGCGTTAAGTCTCCGGTCACTTCTGTGAGGCTGCTCGCGCCCTATCTAATCAATCTCATACTGTGATGTGCAATCTCGGGTTGTGAATAGGTTATAGCTTTCTTTTATATGATATTACTTTTTTTTTGGATGACCCTCATAGCTGATATTTTGAAATAGCTGTTACTATGTACTTTATATTAATGAATTTTTTTCATTCTATTATTCCGTCATTTCTCGAGAATGAACTTCAGGCTTACGCAATCAACAACCTTACCTAGAAAGAACAGAAGGGACAGCAGACGATATTCTGACAATCAGAATCGAAAACATCTGCCCATAAGCTCTTTCTTCCTCTACACCTCTGTTAGCTCAAATAACAACAATAAAATGTTTGGAACAGGATGATGACGTCTATTACATGGGAATCTCTATGCCCCAGTTGAGAATTCATTCCTTTCCATACGACAGGTGTCACACTTGAACTCAATTAAATTACTGTAAGTATCCTAGAAACAAAATTTAAGAAATTGAGAGAAATCGTCATTCTACAGCTCTCTATCAGATGGGTTCATATTGGAGACAGAAGGTGCTTTCTACCTGAGTGTTGATATTAAGATGAAAAATATCCGACTATGACATAACCGCATGACGTCAGAGAGTGTTTGATGTTTCCAGTCGACGTCATAAGCTGTATTTTTAATTTAATTTTTGCGTGTTGTAAATATTCCGATTTATCCATATAAAGAGAGAGATTAAGTAATTAAGATAATATTTAGACTTCCATCGAAAACGTTTTGCGTCATACCTGCTTCCCTGTGTTGGTAATGAATTTTTAGCTATAGACTGACAGTGACATTTGCCGACAAAAAGATTTTATATCGGATTGCTTGATTGGTTAATGAGAGTAGGGAGAAAACAGCAAACACACCGAAAAAGGTAAAACATAAGATAACATTCTCAAATGCCATCAAAAACCTGTCACGGCTTTCACAGGCCCATCAAAAAATGTCTGGGCAGAGTATTTGGTCATGCCGAATAGCTTTTGCTCATGGCTTTTATTCATTATCGCATTATGTCAAGCCGTTGATTGATGTCAGGATCCGAAGAATATTCCGCTATTTCTCGATTCTTGAAAATTAATGGAAGTGGTACAAGGTGTTAATGGCTCAGTTCAACGGAACAACTATCGGATGCTACATCATTTAAGTTGTGCTTATAACATTGTAGTCATTCTAATATCCTTTTTACTTTCTAAGAATTTCTAGTGTTTGCCTCTACTTTCTGAGCTCCGTTTTTTCCAAAGGAACATACGTGAAAACATGTGGCTCATATCGAACCCTCAACCTCGTCGTCCTCATCTGGATTGTCAGATGAATTCTTATCGAAACTCACACACAACTTCTTGCTTAGTTAATCGAATACAGAGTGAATAGGAGATTCACAGATGTCCTGGAGTCATTATAGTTTCTGTGAGCCAGTCAAAATTTCCAGCTGACAATTCTGGCGGCCGGCTGGTTGTGAATTTTTGAAAAAGCCATATGGAGAACGATAAGTTGAGCCTGATGTCAAAGAAAATTAATTTTTTTATGATCATTTTGGAACTAGTCAGTTTACACATTGCTTCTTCTACCCCTGAATTACGGAAAAAATTGAAACTTCATTTTTATCTCCGTAATCGAGACAGGTTCGAGTGGCCAGCTGTCCACACATATATGATCTAGAACAACAGATTTAGAGTATAAGATCTAACTCAATGCGGTAGAATGTGAGTCACATCCCGAAGCAAACACTACGGAATTTTTTTTATCTTTTGAGCCAACAATACGTCGATCTATCTATAGGTCAACGATTACCATTCTCTTTAGGATGTTTGGCAGCATCGTTACTATAATCTAAGAAGGGAGAGGTCAACAAGTCTTCTCATCATAAGGTTAATACTCTATGAGAAAAAAAAAAGAGAAAGAATGTGGCGTGAAGAGGTATGGGTAGGAGTCGAGAAAACAGAAAAAAGAGAGAGAAAGATAATCAACCGTTTCTTGAGTCTACAACTTCTGCGATCTAAATATTCGATTACCACGTTTACGTGCGTGGGAATTAGAATAACAGGGCAGGCAGTGAAATTAGCATAAGTAAGAGTTGAGTTGAATATATAACCGATGGGACACGGTAAATGTCCTTCAGAATTTCCCTTATACTACTCGTAACATGAATTGGTTGTCAAGAACAAAAGATTCAATTTGTCTTGGTTCTCAGTCGACATTTCTTTTGCCATCTTTTTTTCTTTTTACAGCTCATCTCCATTTCATTGGATATTCAAGGACGCCTGGCTGTCCACCTTGATCTGACTTGAATTATTTGCAAGTTATGAAAAAAGCCAGGACGTAAACTTTCTAGCTCGAATGAGAAGTGCCACAACTAATGATTACTAAATAGAATTTACAAACTCTTTACCATGTACCATGCTCTACAGTAATACTGTTTCATAAAAGGCTACAAAAATAGGATGAAGTCATAAGAGTCAATTCTTTGATGTCTATTCTTAGTTTCCGATCATTTCTATTATACAGACTTCAAACGGTTATTCATAAGACGTTTTAAGGTTAATCCTTTGTTGAACGGTACCAAAAAAAAGCAAATTGAATTTGTTTTTCTTCAGAACCAGTCCGTAATAGAGAAATCAGAAAACAGAAACAGCTCAGTTTTACTGCGATTTCGACAGTATCTAGGCTATTAACAGACGGTCAACCTTCTCTTCAAAGTAGTCAATAAAGCTGCTCTTTATGAGTTTAACTGCCAACCTCAAAGCACTCTGCTCCGATAATGTTTCATAACCATAAAGAAATATAATCATGGTAGCCTTTCGCCCCTTCCCCCACCCATGATAAACGTTCCCATCAATAAGAGCTCAAATGTTGTACCAATTGCTATTTAAACTGATATTTTTGTCGGAAATTTGAAAGATATGGCCATTTCAAATAAAATATGATGATACATTGAGGGTTAAACAGATGAATTGATGAAATTTTCTTTTATTTCTTAGATGACAAAACACAATCCAAATTATTACGCAACAGCTGTAAATAGCGGGATTCATGAAGGGCAATGATGGCCGATGTGTTGAACTGCAGATGTGCATGTTTTCTGTACATGCCGATGCTGTTCGTGATAATATTTATGCCAAAAGCCAGCCGACAAATGACGATTTCCGTTAGGCGCCAGCTGCACGCCGTTTTCTTTCGGTCATCAACCTTCCAGTGAATAACTGTCATAATTCTTTATTTTCAATTTATGGTGTTGTCAACACTTCACTTTGTTTACGCTTCATTTACGTTCACAAACTTAAAAAATTGTGATCTTCAAGAAGTTAACTAATTCTAAAGTTTTCGAGCATCGGTGGTTCAGTGGTAGAATGCTCGCCTGCCACGCGGGCGACCCGGGTTCGATTCCCGGCCGATGCAACTCTCTTTTGCTTTGATTAGTTTTTTCTATTATTGTAATGAAAATGTTCGCAATAGCTTTTCTATATACTACGAAGCGACAACGGCTGGTTATTCAATATTTTATGTAGAACTCAGTTGAACATGTGGTTTATTCATCAGTAAGTCCACATGTGCTTCCCTTTGCGTTAAACGTCGCACCGACGGTAGCGATTACAAGAGAATCACATTACGTGCTTGGTTGACATGACTCTTTTCTAGTGAACGGAAATGAACACAAGCGTTCTGAACGAATTTCTTTAAACTGTATGCATCTTAAATGTTTCCGTAGACACAAAAAAAACCTTGTTCGGCCAATTAAACAATGAGCAAAGTGAATTTTTGATGTGTTTGTACTCTGTTCTGCCTAGAAAGGAAAGACGGTGTGAAAGTTGAAAAAACAGATGTTTGCAACTAGTCTTAGTCAAGGATTATAAATTACTTTTTCTGTCGAGTTTTGGATGAAATGCCATTTTTTTATCGACTTGAACAATGAATAAGTTTGTAGCAAGCAATTTAGACTCTAATGAAATAAAGGAAGAATGAACTATTGTGGGAAACAGGTGTTTCTGAAACTTTCTGTAGGACATCAGATTTAATCTTCAAAAAATATAGACTTTTTTTAGTATTCAGATGTCACCATTACTTGATGGAATCGTTGACGTTATTTAACAGAAAGCGTGATTACATAAGTTACTTGTCACGCACGATAATACCATAGCCTTGACGCTTTCAATTCCTTCTAACTTACTATTAGCAGGTTGAAATTTCTAAAGAAATCAAGTAAGTCTCTGTGCTAATTCCTCAAGTTTGAAATTAACGACCAGGTTTAGTCAAGGCACCTGACTCATCAATCCTTCTAACCATTACTTTGTCCTTCATTTATATAGATAATAGGCGACTCATCCGTCACAATAAAATAGTTAATTTGGCAACATGATCATCATTTATGGAAGTTTAGCAAGATGAATTGTAGGCAGTAAAAAGTAAGTCATTGCTTTAGTGTCTTCAAGAAATCTGACTCTCTTCGACACGTCTCATTCCAACAATATGTTATTAGTTTAATTATATGTCATATAGTTATTTAACGTGTCAATACTCTAATGAAAAATTGAGGAAAATGACTCTGTTTGACACTCAGCTGTGAGTGGCAAATATCTCTGTGGGGTATCGACAAGCATGGCTTCTTTATATCAATAAAAATCATAGTAAGAATCGAATCGTATATGCAAATTAGTTCCGAATTCTCATACAATTCTCGGTATTATGCAGAACGTAACGATTCCAATGACAGACATGTGCAAAGTATTATCGTCAATCATTTGAACCTCTGTATTTAGGACTCCATACACAGATTTCTGTGAAGGATGAAAAAGAAACAAAAATAATTTCAAAAGAAAAAAGTTTCTGATGTTCTTGTTTCCCATGATGGTCATAAACGATTTCCAGTTGATGAACCGAGACGAGCATGCGGTAAGATAGTGGTGGGAACGTCTGGCAGATGGGATGAATAATCACCACATAAAGATTTTCCATATAAAGGTTATCCCACAACCAAGTTCTCTTATTGATGCTACCAAAGTCGTTATAATTCAATGAGACGTTGAGGATTGTGAATCAAGAACATCGAATGACTAAGCCACATTTTGAGGCCAATAAGCTCTCAGTTATTGTCGAAAAGCCAAGAGAAATGACTGTGAATTCCCACGGAACTATAATAATGACAGTTCATATATGGAAATAAACTCAGTTTTTTTACTGTGTGACTCGTCTTTGTCGGCAACACGTCGACCTATAAAAGTCATAATCCCGAATTTCCGGCATGTCTGAGCTACACGTTGAGAACCTATAGTTATGACGGCTGCACTAAGGAAGTAAATGGCGAGTAATTAATGTTTTTTGGTTTGAGTCTGTAATTTTTACAATTTTCACCGAAAAACATTGTTATTAGTAGAGCAATAGACGGATATTAAAGAGTTAATACCTATTGATGATAGAAGAAAGAGAATAATTCTTTGCAAGGGAGAACAGAAACTGTTTTTTGAAAGTTGACTGAGCCAAACCATACAATTATACAGTAATATGAGTAATTTGCAAAACTTTAAGAGATTCTTTTGTATGTGTAGCATTGGATTTACCTATAATTGAGATGACGTCAATAAACAGAATGATATTTGAGATATTTCATTGTCAATTAGGTATAATAAAGAGACGGAGGATAAGAAGTTGGTCTCACTAGCTTGCTGAGGTTGTTCACACTCCCGCTGGTGCGATGGGTATTTGTAGCTGTGAAGGATTGCAAAAATAAGAAGTCATTTTGTTTATCCATTCGGCGAGTTTTGTTATATGATATATCTTTCTCCAGAAGTGGGTTGCAAAAAGAAAAAATCAAACGTTCTGGACATGCCTAAGTACACCTATAGTATGTCAATGTACTTATAAGACCTAGTAGCAGGTTAAGTAAATCAACAATTGTATAGAACAAAAAGTCTGATGAAAAGAACCTGGGAAGAAAACCTATGAAGCGTAAACATCAATTGTGGTCCGAAAAAAGCAACAATACTGTAGTCTACTCTACACAAACAGTTTTTCGAACTTTCTAGTCAACTTTGTTGAACAGTTTCGTAAGTTTGCCACCGTAACCAACACGTGATCAGAACGATTATACTATGTGAACTTCATTTAACTTCGATATCTGATTAGGAAGATACAATCGTGACCCAAAGAACAGAGAGGTTTCTCACGAAGAGCAATGACACCACTGGTTAATAAACGAGCAAATGCCTCAGAAATCCCACTCTAATTACAGCTCTTGGCCTTTGACAGTCCATATAACTTCCGATAATCTTATCGTAAGCTATAATCGGGAAATCTTCACATCACTATTTTCTTCTCAAAGTCTTTAACAAACCAGGGAAGTGAATTTCTTAACTGACCAGCTTCTTATATCATTAGTTATGGTCGTGGTTATTCCTTATACGTAATGGATTATGAAAATTCGAGAAGATATGGTTTATCCCATCCATTCTATTGAGATTAACATTAAATGACGTAAGAGCTCATCACGCTTAATCAGCACCTGAAGATTATATTAAACTTGATCCGCTGCATAAAGGTCAGAGGGTCTAATTATGAATTTAGTGAAATAAGAAACATCTTACGCCATTTTGGATTATTGCATTCTGCTTTGTTATATTCATTCAAAGTCATAATAGCTAATGATCTTGCAAAATTAACGTAAACTTCTTTATTGAGATGGGATGATTCATGACTGAATGATTTGTGCAGCAAGCAAGAATAGGTTGATTATCTCCTGCTACAAAACTTTTGTTCTCGATGAATAGGTTCATTTTGTAAGGTATGAGGTTTATCTCCTACTTAGTTATTCAAATGCAAATTATGGTATTTCTAAGAATGTCCAGAAAACGAAGATGCAGCTGAAAATCTGTAGGGAAATGCAGGTGCAGGCTCATGGGTTGAAGTGTCTGCCAGATTATGTCATTCAATATCATTATATAATTTATAGAAAAACATTTTCTTTAATTAAATAAAGAAATATGTATGTCTACTTTACAGGTCAGGGAATCATGTAGGGAAAGAAGCATCTCTTGTCACTTTCTTCCGCTGCATCGAAAAGAGCTCCCCATGTGTCCCGGAATTATTATGCAATTCAACCAAACATTGCCAATAATTGAACATCAATAGTACTCTTATTGTTTAATCAGTTGTTATTCAATAATATTCAAACATTAAACTTCTATTTTCAACCTTTTTTGAACTCGAATTCTGCAAAACAGAATAGGAGAAGGCCTTTGTTTGGAGATTATCTGCCAACAAATAGGTTATGATTATTTACGGATTAGTACTCGAACTTCTCCTTCACCTTTTTTTTCTTATGCAAATCATCCACTGTTAACCGGATATTTTACAGCTAATCCATTAGCAAAGAAAGATAAAACAAAGATGAATGAATGGCTTTCTACGTAGGGTGTTCTTCAAACTGTCTTCTCTTCTCGTGTTGACCTTGTCATTTTTTTTGAAAAAAAATTTATTGAGAATGATGTGCTATCTTCAAAGGTAATCTAATAGGTGAAAATTGCCGTTTGTGTGAAAAAATACGACAGAAAAGCGTTTCAAGACAAAGATCATGGACCCGATGACAAAAAATGTACTTTAATTACGTTTAGTAAAAGGGAGACTGTGTATACTGTAGTATGCTCGTGTATGTTTCAAAAGTTATTTCTCCTTGCGGGTTAGATGAAAGTATCTCTTTTCTTTACAAATGTTATAATTCAGGTGAGAAAAGGGAATAATGTAGGCTTTTAAACACATTTACTCCTAATCCCTCGCATGTTTGATTGATTGGTATCTATGGCTCCTTTCATTCCTTTTATGTTTTACCAATTTATTACGACGAGCCAACCAAACTTATTGCGAGAGTCTACATCATTCCTCCGAGTCTTAAAAAGAATCAGAATAGGGACAAGTCCTTATGTCATGCCATGTGTTCGGAATTCAGAAGAAAGCCCAACTGCTCTATTTTCTTGGTGTAGCAAGCATCGGGTCGAGTTGCTGCAAGATGTTGAGCTTAGATGAGCATTCAACCGTTGTACATATGTATGTCCAAGAAATTGCGCAATAGCCATTTAAACAGAGAAGTATGAACGATAACCATGGAAAGAAGGAAAGGATGCAAGTGTCTTTTCCACTAACACTGCGCGGATCAAAAAGCTTTTAAAACTCTCAAATGACATGTCTGAAGCTGATGCTATAAAGCCATGCACAACCGTTCTGGTCAACCGCAAATTGGGAATGACATCTTCATAACCATGTTTTATGTTTTCACGTCGGCTTCACGTAAAAAGTAGTTTATTCAGAATTTAAAAAATCTTTTTAAGAGTAAAATAGGAAAAAAAGAAGGAATAACCAGAAGGCCATGAAACACATGCTCAACCATCTGGGGAAACAGACCCAACTGAGCCATCGGGTCCACTTGAACTAAGCAAAGGCATAGCCAGCCATTCGACTGCTTTCATAATAGAAACTAAAGTGAAGGAAGTTCAGTTCGAAATACGGAGGAACAGTATCATAAAGTATCAACTCATTGTGAAAGCGTCATATTTTATTTCACGAAACTTTCTTAACACATTATCTAAAATAGTTCTCAATCGTAATAATTATTCAAAATTGAAAGGGGATGGGGGGTAAATTAAGCAGCTTTTATCAAGCTTATTCCCTCTAGAGCCTATATCCTGAAAATGAAAGCATCTGCCCCAGTCAATTCTTTCTATAGCAATCACCACCAGAGAATTAAGCATCAAACCTTCAGATATCTTGGTTAACTTCGGAAGAAAAGGAATTAGCTGGACTATGTTTCACAGCTTGTCCGGCTTCTGACTAACAGGTGTGACAGCAGATGTAGTCTAACCGAACGAACAGGTGGATAGCTTTGAATACGAAACTTTTTTTTCCTGCGTGCCTGGCATCATTTTTATATTTCATATTTTTCCGGCAATATTGAAGATAGTCAAACTATACATAATAAGGATCCAATCAATACTACAAAGCAAATTGTGTGCGCTTAAAATGATGATTACGAGTAAGTATAGTGAGCTTAACTTGAAATTCATCGTTCCATAGTTTTATAATGATGACGTAAAGAAGTACGGAATGTTTTAGAACTCACCAATGTGAAGTGCATGGGTCAGCAGCCAGATGATGTAGGAAACCTCTTAGGAAATGGGAATGTACACATGTTGCCTACTTCAGCATTCGGTGTATCGACCCCAAAGAAGCTCATCTGGATAGCTGTACTATTTTGTTCGGCGCCTCTTTTTCTATTATAAAAACAACACAACACATGCACAGTCAAGATGGCTCCATAGCTGCCTGTTTTTATTTCGTTTCGGGTTGCTTGAAAAGAAGGAGCCGACGGCAGAATGTTGACAAGAAGTAATTCACGTCTGTTAGTTGATGCTGCTCCTCTTCACATATGGAGCAGGAACCAAGAAAATCGACAAAGCAGATGGCAAGCCACTGCAGGTGGACCAGTTCAGTCGTTGTCGTCATCTTGTTATCGTTGTCCTTATGCTTTTTAAGGAATATATCCCAGGTTGTG
Organism: Auanema freiburgensis; assembly: GCA_030370435.1. Lineage (NCBI taxonomy): Eukaryota > Metazoa > Nematoda > Chromadorea > Rhabditida > Rhabditidae > Auanema > Auanema freiburgense. Next base: position 4,318,698 of record CM059369.1, read on the forward strand.
TAATTTCAAGAAAAAGAGTAATACTATCGAGTAGTTGTCATAAAAAATACAATTCAAAGCGAGAAATATTTTATTTCATGAGAGCTTTAATAAAATGTACAATCTTATTGTTGAGTTTACAACAAAATATAAATAATCTTCGAGTTATTTTTTTTTTTTTAGAGAATTAGCAACATTTTTTTGAATGAGACCAGTTGAATGAATAAACCCGTTATTGTTAATAGAGCATTGATTAATTGGCACAGATCCAATGCTGCCATGATTATCCAGAAAGTTGGTGAGAATTCATGTTCGGACAGCTTTTTCGAATAATTGTTCAAATCCTGATGGAAGAGTATTTTCTTGCTCACAGTCTAATTGGTGTTGAAGATCGCGAATATATTGAATAGCAGCTAATACAAGGTCCAATTGACTCGAATCGTCATCTGAGCCCAAGATTCTACGAAGGGTGGCTTCAACCTATAAGGAACAAAAGTAAAAATAAGAACAAAATTGAGGCGAAAATATTAATTATATGGTAAAGAAACACACCTTTACTTTCTCTTTTCGTTCTTCCGAGCTCTTGCGTATACGTCCTTTCGGGGAAATTGAAGAAGTTGGACGAGTTGAACGAATTGGAGATGTTTTCATCATGTAGCCGACGGTAAAGATACAAATCAGAGAGGAAATAAATAAACTTGTAAACTATTAGAGCTGAGAACTGAACCGAATCAGCTATCTAACAAGGATGTTCGACTATGAACTGACGGCGATGGATCCGCACGACCGGCCTCCGCCCTTATTACCAAGCTCCGCCCATTCCTCGTTGAGTGCTAAGAGTGTTGCCGATGGTCTGGAGCGAAGACGATAGTATAAAGTACACAAGATGCAAAGAGAATAAGAGAAAAAAAGTAAAAGAGACGGAGGGCGGGATTCTAGAGCAAATGGAAGAGTGACAGGTGTACGAAGCTTTGGAGATATTGCATAGAAAGTAAAACACGATGGATAAAGGCATTATGTGTAAATACTATGAGATATCTTAAGAATAACATGGAACACTTCCTTAGGAAAAATAAAATAGAAACAATAGGTGTCCCGAATGACCGCAAGATACAATATCTGTAATGTTCTAACACCTTGCGTTCTCACCAATGTTTGCGTTCTTGAGTTTTTAGATGCATGAAGATTCATAGAAGATTACATATCGCAAGTTATGAACGAAATATCAGATTATATATGGATAGTGAAATCTTGATTTTCAGAAACAAATACAGCCCGTGGATTCTTCATAGATTACTCACTCATAGTACAAGGTTTAACGAAGCAGTCAAGGGGAAATTTGACTTCCGATGCCCAGTTTTGTACCAACATTGTTCCTTTTGGATTAGAATCGTAGCAAAACTGATAGCTATTGCAATTTATTCATTCATGGCCGTCACTCGAAAACCGTTTATTGAATTTAAGACCTTCAATGCTCACGGGCCCAGATGAAGCCTTCCATCTAAAGAGCCTTATGGTAGCTTCACCTGTCGCTGTGCAGATTTCAGGGCTGGGAATATTATTAGTTTAAAGCAAGAATAAGCTAACATAACTTGAAGAGAAATTTCCTGTAACCTCATGTATGATCCATGAGAAGTTTACACTTTCGTTTATAAGCCTTGATTAGTGAAAGGCTATTGAGAATGGGCTTCATCGGAACTTGAACCATCTGTTCACTTGTTTATTCACCCATAAATGGTTTTTCCTTTTACGCAATTGCCGATATAACAGGTGAGTTCAACTCTTTCAAATGGCCGCATATGACTGTGTTTGTCTTTGGTAACTCATATAATGAGGGAAATTTCGCCCTGTTTCCTATGCTTCTTACATGAAACATTGTGATATATGAATGGAATAGTATGGGAGAAACAAACATTTTGAGTTGAAATGATAAACTCAAAAAGTGGTGTAATTCATCATTTTTTCGAAAATCATCCGATGTGTTCTGATAAAGAGGAAGTCAGATGAAAGCTGTCCAGCAAAGGCAACAGAACAGCTGAACGGCATCGTCTGGTCTATAACTCTTCAACAGCTGACTTTCTTTGTCGGGTTAAGAGAGAAAGCTCTTGAAATGGCTAATTTACATTATTTCGTTAAGAAATGTGCTCATTATTATACAGGTTGTGAACTGACGAACATGTGACTTGCGAAGTACATCTTCGCCACCACATGAGGAGACAGGTGAAGACGGGGAAGAGAAAGGGTAATAAGAATCATCTTAATAGACAACGGAGTTATTTGAAGGCCGTTTTCAAACTCCCTAGTCTTTATTAGATATAAACTGTGTGCGTGTTTTTTCAAAAGACCACAAGGTCTAGAAAACTTTCGTCGGTGCCATAGATTATGATAACATAATCAAACAAAGATTTTACCCACCCCAAACATAAGAACAGTTTTTTTTCTTTGAACTGCTTTCCAGACGTTTGAAGCGTAAATGGAACACAAAAGGACATCTGTTGAACTTGTAAGTTCTTCGTTTTCGGCTCATATCTTATGTACCTCAAATATATAACATGTTTCCAGTCATGTGTTTTCATTATCTTTCCAAGCGTGAAACTTCCGTTACTGTTTTGAATGGAAAAAAGTTATGAGTTAAGTATTGTGATGAATGAACAGCAGAAGCAGTTCTGAACAGAAGTAGCAGCAGAAGTTGTTGGCAAATGCTGCAGTAACAGCAATCACATAGACCGCACAGCTGGCTAATAAGTCGAGACCTAACAGATGTGTCTCCGAAAAAGGAAATTCCGATCATTCCACTTATCTAGTGATCAGAAGTCTACGACGTTGATACCTGAGGAGCTTGACAGGTTGAATGGCAGACTTTTAAAGGTATCGGTAGATCTCCAAGCTCACCTGTACGCCATATGAGGAGATTTTTGCGGTTCTTTGACATCAATCTAATTGAAGACTAGAAATCAGACCCTCGACTCATTCTCTGAGAATTCTCTCCTCATCGATTTAGAAAATGAATGGCTGCTCTCCGTTTATAATACAATGAAAACTGAAAGTTTGTATTTAGATTGCAGCTTTATGTGTTACTGAAGCTGATCTACTGCTTCATAGACGTCTGCTCTCACATGCTATATGAGATTGTTAAATACTAAAGGATCTTATGCCCTAAGGGCTTGTCATCCAGCCGACCGGCTGCTACATATAGTGTGCATGTGCTGCCTAGAAGGATTCAAGCTTGTCTGGCAATTAGTGTACAGCTGCCAGCCACATATGGCTCTCTTTCCAGGGGCTCTTTCCTTCCTAGTCTTAGGCATGAACCTAAGGGATAGAAATTAGTTGAGAATGTGGAGAAATCAGGAGTTATACATTCTGTAACTAATTTCAACTCACTATAATCTAATAGAATATGAGCACGTCTTTGTTCCTTAACAATGGGGTGTCAAGCTTCTCAACTTTGGAAGTGCTCATGTCAGTAACCTAAGATTATAGCCGCGTCAAAAATATGAATTGAATATAGACATGAGAGAGCAATGGGCCCAAATCACCAAGTTGATCATCTGCTCATCTTCTGTACGGCTGAATCAGCCGTCGAAGCGATGCTATCTCTATACCCATTCATCATATATCGACAATAATTTGTTAATAAAGTGACATAACAAAATATTGATAAAATTTTGAACAAGTAGTACTTGATGCTTAGAATATCCCTTCATATGTTTGAAAACATGTTCGGCAAGTCGTAGTTCTGAACATATAGGGAATAATGCAGGAGAATCAACATGTTCATCGAATTTACAACTCATTTTAGCTGTTTAAGCTGCACTTATCTTGTATCATACCTCACCGATCTTATATTAACTCATATTTTGTTGCTCTTTTGCAGCTTAAAGCATAAGGTTGTAAGGGAGACAGATGATTAGCGGCTAACCGACAAGGAACAGCCGGATGGCAGACGTACTGGGCAGATGTCCAGCTTCTGTTATTCTCCTTATTTCTTTTCATTTTTAAATCAAACCTGGTCAATAAGGTTTTACTCCTTTATGCATACTAATAAGGAGAGAACAGAACAAGAAAAACCACTGAGAACCAAGCCTGATGGAGCCTTTCTGGTAGTCAGCTTGAAGATTGAACACGAGCGAGATTGGACTCTCAAACAAATTTCGTGGGACAGAGTTGTTCAAACCAACTGTGTCATTCTGCTGAATTATTTCTTAGAACAGTTGATACATGGTTACATTTTTGATGAGCAGATGATCAATTCAACTGCAGCGGCTTGCATAAGAAGACGCCGATAGGAACACGAACAGTTTGATGGACAGGAGCTCCATGATACCGCCTGTTGCATATCCGCATATGGTTGTCACGTAAACAGTTTCCCTTGAGTTTCCAAAGCTTCCCTACAGCTATTTTAAGCAAGATGAAGTTTCAATGTCGTAGAACATAAACTATAACACCAAACTCTAAACTCTAGAAATTCGAAACTCAAGACAAAATATAAAAACCTTTAACATTACGTCGTACGTCAAACCTCCAACTTTGATCGGTTTTACAGAAGTATCATTCCGCCGCAACATGAGAGTGAGCGGTTGTTCATCAGTAACAATCAGAAATTTGACTTAAAAAAAAACCATTTTCAACATCAGCTTTAAAATGAGCGGTCAGTTGAGCCGCTAATTTTTTTGTTTTATTCGTGCCACACTCTTTACCTGTTTGGTCACGGTATTCTGAAACATGCTGAGAACACTTTTTTTTTCAAATTTTCAACATCAAAATTTGCATTCTATTGCCACACCTGCCAGCCAAACTGTCAATAAACTGTCATTTTATTGAGCATTTCCTATCCAGCAATGTTCAAATAAAGTCTTGTGAATCATCATAAAAGGTCTATTCTGCCGCTCTTTTACTGAACAGCTGCACCAGCTGAGCATAACACGTAAAAGGATGTATTACGTTGACGGTCGTGTTCATTATCATAAATGAATAAGTAAACAATTCAAAAGATCTTCAAGGCTGTATCACCTCCTTCACAAAACTGTTATCGTCTTTTTGTTTTGCAAGGCATGAACGATCAGACGCAACTACCTGTCTATCTGTTTTTGGATATTTTCACATATGGTTTTGTTTTTTTCTTTTCGAACTCAAGGTGTCATAACTGAACTCATAGAGCTTGATCTACATTTGTTTGGTTGTTGTTTTTTCGTATCAGTATAGTTCCACTATTATGTTTTGAATAAAAATAGTTTGGTTATGCTCAATGTACTTCGTAGTATATACCTGTCAAGTTCATGAAATCAACGACCATATCCACCTACAAATAAAGTCCTTTGTCATCAGCTGTCAGATGTATGGCCTTTTCACCAACTTCTGTAAAAGGGATAAGCGACTTTGGGAACTCACATTCGAATGCTAATAAGTTTCATAAGTTTCTATTTGAATGAAATCAATATTTGAAACAGACAAACATGAAATTAATGATTTAAGACTTGGAGTTATAACTTAGACTGCAGGCCATCGAGTAACATGATTTTAATTCGTAGATTCCAGGAAACTTTCTTCAGTTATGAGAGAATTAATAAAACTACCTCACGACTGCTTGTCTGAACCATGATGTCTCATTCGTACTTTGGTCCTGGACCATTTTCATTTCCATCTTTTTTTCAGTTTTATTACGATATTTCTATGAAATTGAAAGACAAAAAATCAGTTTTCTTCAAGATTTTTTTTGTTTTCAATGCATTTCAATTATAACTCTCACCGCGAGGAGAGATAACAACTTTGATTTTCAAGCTTTTCGAGAAAATAAAACTATGAGGCTGAGAGTCAATTCTGCTTATGCGCATCAGCGAAATGGTAGCTTTACCTGCTTGTTCTCTTAACGATATTTTCTTTTTTTCTGACATTCATTTTTTTTTCACAACTAAGATTTAGCATCTGTTCATTTACATGTAAGGTGTCGATGACTTAACAGATGTCTGTTACAGAGGTAACAGAGGGCATTCACTTTGTTATTTTTTCGACGTTAATCCTACATATGGGCTCAAGACATATTGCTCTCACTTTTCAAATGAGCCATGATGATATAAAGAAGAGAAATAAGAAGAGAGGTTGATGTTCAACAAATTAGTCATCACCCATCCACACTTCTTACTCTTATATGAATAAAAGAGCATTTGGTTGTGCAATATGTGCTTCTTGCCATCTGGATGCAGCTGTGATGCAGCCTTCAGACTTCGTCAACGAAATCCAACGAAGGAGACAAGAATGAGTGAAAACGAGCACAAATGCACTAACTATCTCACTCCTTCCAGCACCAGCTGCCCTCCTTCAACCACCAAATCGAGTCTATTGCAATACCCTCTGGCATATTAACTAACGAATATACAGATGCGATGTCTCTGATGATCATTGTGATGATGGTAATGTCTATGGTCCCAGATGCACATTGGCTAATGTACTCCTAGAGGGCCCTTTTATAGTCAAAACTTATTTTGTTTTAAGCTGAAGGAGTATTCAGTTTCAAGAACGATTATATCTCCGGGTGAGTGTTTCAAAGAAAGTAGTTGAGACAAACGAAAAAGGTTCACAAGTTTGAAGGAATGTCCATTTTATAGTATGAGTTTAAGATTTAACTACATCTACAAATTTCTAGGTTGTTTGTTTATTTTTCATTCTTCAGACTTTTCTAATCAAAATAAACCCATGTTGTTTGTGATTGTTAATACTTCACTGCCTCCCCTACTCCTGCTTAAGATAGTGTGCTCTAGAGCGAAATGGTGAACCACCGCGAAAGTATACGCTTGTTGCGTGAGTGAGGCGAGTGCGTCTCTCCTAAATAATTAGAAGAGATCTTATTTTCTTTCTACTTATCTGAAGTTTCGACGCATCATTCTACTATTCATAAGTGTACGAATTTGTGTTCTTCTAGATTGATTCTTGTGTTGCAAACATAGAAGTTGAAAACGTTCAAATCAACATGAGGCTTTCAGGCTTGGGTTTGTGTTTGTGAGGAAAGCGCTTTTCGCTTGGACGTGGTAACATCTCTGTGTTGGCAAAATGTCTGATAATGGTGATCGTAACTCTAAGAGAAATGAGGATGAGTTGGAAACCAGACAACTGAACTTCGGTTATAAAAGATACTATGTTGATGTTAAGGAAAATAACCGTGGAAGATTCATCAAGATAGCTGAGGTTTTTTTCATATATATGCTTGTTAATGAGTTTTAATTGGTGTAGATGGGAACCCACTACAAGTCTCGTGTTGTTTTATCAATGGCTGCTGCTGTACAGCTCCGCGACCAACTCGGTGAGATGATCAAATTCTCGAACAGCATTCCAGAAGGGGATGAGCCCGTCACCGAGGTGAGAACTGACCGTTTTGTTTTATAATATATTTTGTTTATATTAAGCCCAGCACGTTGAAATCAGAAACTTTGCTTTTTGATACTCGTCGTTATTATCTTGATCTTAAAGTTAATCAACGTGGACGATTCTTGCGTATTGCTCAGACTATTAATAATCCACGTAGTGGACGTTCTCAGGTTAGGAATGGTTGGAAAATAAACATCACAGTTTTAAAATTTAGGTAGCCATTCCCGCTGCAAACATGACTGAAATCCGTGATACGATCAGTGAGTTGATTGATAAATATTCTGCTGGATTCCTTCAAGACACTCCTAACCCGGTATGTCATGATAAACTGCTCGAGCTAGTTTAACGTTACAGGATTTGCCTAAGGCTAAACAAGTTCAGTCAGAGAACAATAAGACCTTCTACTTCGATGTAGGAACGAATGAGAAAGGAACCTATGTGCGCATATCCGAGGTAAGATAGCTCGTATCCGTTCATATAACTCCATTTTTAAGGTGAAGTTGACCACAGGATATCGTAGCTCCATCACTGTTCCAATGTCTGCTATGGACAAATTCAAAGAGGCTATGGAAGACGTGCTCAAAGAGAATTCATCAACGAAGGAGTCTTCTGCATAATATCCCAACCTATAAATTTGTTAATAATATATGCATGATCTTATTATTATCTCGCTTTACTACGTGTTTAGTGACCCTGGACTTTTCATTTTGTTGCATTTCGGTCGTAGTTTCTATAGTTGTGTCATTCAATTTAGATAATTCACATAAACTTTCGAAGTTAGTTTTTTTTTCGATGAGCAAGCGTGTTTGATCGCTAAGTATTAGTTGTATGTTTCTCACTTTGAAATAAACGAGTCTCTTAAGATGGTAGAAATGTCCTCCGGTCCAGAAGTTTCCAACAATGATCGTCAGAGTATTATTGACCGGATTGTTGAAGGTTGTCATCTCATGGTCCGGATGACAACACAGAATGAATATCGTAAGCAGAAGCTTAAGCTCACTGACAAGTAATACAATTTTAGGTGAGGCGGAGATTATTTCAGTCAAAAAAAATGAAGAAAGGCAGCAGTTTTATGTACATTACATTGAATGCAATAGGCGGTTTGTCCAAAAATGTGTTTGCTTTTCAGTTTTTGTAAATTTCAGCTTGGATGAGTGGGTAGGGGTAGAGCATCTAGATTTATCAACACTGCGTATGCCCCAGAAATCATACAAAAAGAATAGCCATCATTATATAAACGACAAGTACTGTATATCGTCGTTTGTGCATTTCACAAACTGTTTTCTTCAGCGGTTCTCCTGAAAGAGAAGTTGTTCGTAAAAACGGACCAGGACGGAAACGAATTCGCCCTTATCCTGAAAGCATCAGTAATGGAGCTTCAACAGAAGAAACAGAAAACACTAGTACCAATACTACGACTCCAACTATTACCGCTAACAATTTGAGCAACATCAATGGTAATAATAATAATAATAATGCAGGTTTGTGCTTGATCTTCAACAAAAAAGATAACTTCTTTTAGCTGGAGCTCCATCACTCAGGGGTTCTATGTCTTTAGTTGGACATAGTGAAGATGCGTTAACACGAATAAGAAACATAGAGATGATAGAATTAGGAAGGTAAATGAAGTTGGTATGTCCGTAACCTTACCCTACTCTTTAAGAAATCGTATTCAACCGTGGTACTTCTCTCCTTATCCTCAACAGCTAACCCATTTATCATGTATATATATTTGTGAATTTTGTTTGAAATATGTAAAAAGTGAAACTTGTCTGAAGCGGCACATGGTATGTTCGGCTGTTCGGGTTTTTTCGTTTATTCTTCCATTTCAGACGAAATGTCATTTGAAACATCCTCCCGGAAATGAAATATATCGAAACGCTAATTTGTCTTTTTTCGAAATTGATGGTAGGAAAAACAAGGTGAGTAGTTTTTCACTGATTTGAAGCATTGTTAGTTTTCAGACTTATGCCCAGAATCTCTGTTTGTTAGCCAAGCTGTTTCTGGACCACAAAACGTTATACTATGATACAGATCCTTTTCTATTTTATGTTATGGCTGAGAAAGATGAAAGAGGCTTTCATATTGTTGGATATTTTTCAAAGGTTTACTAATCAATGCAGGCTTGTCTTGAGCAAAAAATTCCAGGAAAAGGAATCAGCTGAAGAGTATAATGTGGCCTGTATTTTAGTGTTACCGCCTTATCAAAAAAAGGGATATGGACGTTTATTAATTGAATTCAGGTTAACTTTTTCGTTCTTATCTTTATTTCCGTTTGGTTATAGTTATGAATTGTCAAAGGTAGAACAGAAAACAGGATCACCGGAAAAGCCATTGTCAGATTTGGGATTGGTGAGTTCAATCGAAAGTTAAGTAATAATGTGGTGTCATTTTTAGTTATCATACAGAAGTTTCTGGTCTGCAATCATAATTGAAAAGCTGATGAAGTTCAAAGTAAGAGTTGTAAATCATTTACTTTTCAAAAAGAAATTTAGGAAGAGCAAAAAGTGGGGGAAGAAAATGCTCTGTCTGTTTTAGATTTATCACAGATGACGTCAATTCGTAAAGAGGATGTGATATCAACCTTACAAGTTAGTCTGCTTTCCAAATCTGATTTTTTTCATTTCATTTTTCCAGCAATTAAACTTGTATAAGTATTATAAAGGGCAGTATGTGATAGCTTTGACTGAAGAACTAAGAGAAGCTTATCAGAGGTCTTTAGCCAAGGTGAAAACACGAATTGACCCTGCCAAGCTTCGTTGGCAACCTAAGGACTGGGGCCGAAAACGAGTATAAGACGACATTTTTTAATTCGTACATTCATTCATAATCTTCAATTTGTAATTATATACGTGTTTATGTATATATATACATAGATATATATACATATTAATAACAAAATGGTCTCATTAATAATTACAAATAAACCTCTTAAACTAGAACTCTTTAACCTACTCCTATAATCTGTTAAACATTGATTTCATATCTTTTCGTGTCTTTTCGCACCATATTTGGCCTTATCTCAGACGACGAATTTGCACTAGCATCAATCATTTATTTTATCTTTCTGATAATTTCATTGTTTTTATTTGTGTGTGGAATTTCTATAAGGAACTTCTGATTATGCGAAAATCTCATCGAGGAATTCGCTTCATTGATCGTTTTTTTTGTTTTCATGAATTTTGTTCACTTTCTCTTTTCCTCCGCCTCTTCAAACCTCTGCCAATTTTAACAGCTTTCATCCGTTCAAAAGATATTTTCTCTCGTGTGTGGAAATCAAACCATGAACATATCTTCATTCTTTGAATTTTTTCTCTCAGCATGGCGTTCATACAATGCAAACGCTTTGCATTTGCTGATGGCAGGTGAAAATACAGAGAGTACCTCTTCTATTCTACGAGAATCACCCAATCTCAAACCCTAAATTTGTGAACAATTGTCTTTTGAGTCTTATCAACTGTGCACAAGACTAATGAGAGTGTTTCTTTATAACTTTCTCAGAACCTACTTACCCACATCTAGCAAGCACTCAACGACGGTCTAACCTCCTTTTGGCTATGACGTCTTCATTCTGCAACTTTTGCGAGAAAATTCTCACATTTGCCTTCCTTGCACTCTAGCCCTTTTTTCCCAATCCGTCAAATATCCATCTTTTTTGAATCTTTCACTATTGCAAAGTAACTGAAAATCAATTCTATGCCGCTTCTCATGGCATCAAGTTCGTTCGTAGCTCATCAGAATTGTGCCCGAAAAAAGAAAGAAAGAAAAAAAGATTTGAACATTCTTTGCGTTTTTACTTTTGAATTTTCAAGTTCTTCTTTCTTTCTTTCCAGTCGAAGGAAAAAGATACATGATCATCCCATACATTCATTCCTTGAATGGCCAGGTTCACCGAAAGCGTGGGATTCTGATGACCTAACGCAATGAGCGTTGTTAGCAATGAGTATCGAATTTCCTTGGTAACCAAGATTTTCTTCAATTCTATTTTCCTTTTTCTCGAAGATTGTATGTTTAGTCATTGTATTTTATGTTTTCTCAGCATTCGCCGAAAATTTTCATAACATCCGCAGTAAACTTGTAGGAAATTATTGAATTTGAGGGTTACGCAAGAATCGCGAGAAAGGGAGTTGGAGATAATGCTTGTACCCTGTCATTCTTTCTCATCTTTGCGAACTTGCCCTGGAATCATTTTTCTTTTCTTCATAATTGATTGCTTGAATTTCATATCAATTCATCATAATTTCTGGCAACTTTTCAATATCAACTATATAAAACAATGATGTATGTTCTTCGCCCATCGTAAACTACTGTGTGATATCAAAAAACTATTCATTTCACTTGTTTGTACTCCTCTACACATCACTAAAACTATGAGTTCAGGGGGAAAGAAGAAGATGAAGTTCGACGAACTCCTCTTTTCCCATATTGGGGAAATGGGAAAGTAAGATTTCTCTTAATCTCCTTAATCATCCAATATTTTCAGGTACCAAAAAAAGCAGTTTTTGTTGGTATGTCTTCCTACTATTATTGTGTCTATGCATGCTTTGAGTTGGACATTTGCTGCCGTACAAGTTCCATTCAGGCTAGTATAGTATTCTTCATATATCTCTAAAGAATCTTCATGTTTCAGATGTGAACTTGCAAACGAGACTAGCATTTCGAGTTATCTTACTGATTCTCTGAACATAACCAAGTGTACCAAGCATGATGAACGAGTACCATTTGAAGATAAATACAAAGAGGGTGTTGAGGTGAGCATGTTTGTGCTTGGTAGCTCTCCTTTTGTTAATTTACGACAAAATTGAATACTTCATTTTCATTTTTGTAGTGTTTTTACGAGAATGATCAATGTGAAACAACAGCCGGGCAATGTAATAATTTTTTGTATTATCATGGCAATGTCAAGTATAGTGCTGTCGAAAAGGTTTGATCAATCACTTTCGTAAATAACGAAAACTTCCTTGTTTCAGTGGGATATTGTTTGTTCCAAAGGATGGATCAAAGCGTTCATTCAATCCGCTTATTATGTAGGACAAATGGCAGGTTCAATGATTTTCGGAGTGCTCGGTGACAAGTAAATTTCAAAAATAAGATTCTGCATCGTTACCAAGTATGTATTTACAGAATCGGCAGAAAGAAAGTTTTCTTCTTGGCTATCGTAATCCAAATCACATGCGGTCTCGCTGTAGCTGTGGCTCCCACGTGGTGGATATATGCCTTTTTCAGGTTCGGAATTACCTCGAAGGTTTTTATTTTGTTTTTTTTAGAGCAGGAACTGGATTCTCCCACCCTGGTATCTTTGTTATTGCTGTAGTTATTGGCATGGAGTTAGTGGGACCACGTTATAGAAAACTAGCCTCAGTTATCACAGGTGCTTTCTTCGCTTTAGGACAAGTAGGGATATGAAAATTATTTTCAAAATCTCTTTGTTTTTTCTTTAGGTTTTACTAGGTTTCGAGGCATGGTATATCACCGACTATCGGTGGTTACATTTGGTTGTAGCATCACCAGCTCTGCTGTTTCTCAGCTACTGGTGGTTGGTACCTGAGAGTGCTAGATGGTTAGTATCTCAAAGACGATTCCAAGATGCGGATAAAGTTCTTCAAAAAGCCGCAAAAACTAATGGAGTTACAATGCCCGAAAACTGGTAAGAAGCTATTGGGAAAACGTGAAGGAGGAAATGCTTCAGGTGGGAGTTGCTCGATGAAGATACCTCAGCCCCTACTGGAAATTATGGAATGATGGATTTGTTCAAATACCCAGTTCTTCGTCGTAGAACTATTGTTGCCTTTTACTTATGGTTTGTGTTTCACATGGGGTTCAGAGCAATGTATTAACCACAGGCCTGTTGTTTCTATGGTGTATTATGGCTTAGCTATGAAAGCTAATGTTCTTGGAGGAGATATTTACATCAATTTTATATTTTCTGCTTTAATAGAAATTCCAGCTCTGGTAGTTGTTTATTTGCTTATTGACAGGTATAATTGTTTTTTAATCAACTTTCTGTATTTGGTTATGATAGACTTGGTCGTCGTATTTTGTTAAGTGGAGGATTCTTTATTGCAGGGACCGTTTTAATAATCAATTACTTACTAGGAGATATTTGTTAGTTTCAAGCTGAAAAGAACCTCATCATATGTTGTTTTTCAGCTACTCCTCTTCTAGCTATTTTGCAAATGATGGTTTCCAAAGGAGCTATTACTGCTACCTATGCGTCACTTTATACTTACTCACCAGAGCTATTCCCAACTATCATCAGGTACTGCAATTGAACATTCTCTTCATGCTTATCATTCTCTTCAGAAACACAGCGATGGGTTGTTGCAGTACCATTGCTAGGGTAGGTGCCATAGCTGCTAGTTTTATCGCCATGTGGATTGTAAGTTGTGGAACAACTACCATTTGAGTTATGAGTCTGTTCAGGTCGAACGCTATGGAAAAGTTTATATGATTGTACCTTTTGGTACTCTTTCCGTCATTGCTGGTTTACTCACGATCACTATGTTACCTGAAACAATGGGAAAACCATTACCAGAGACAATCGCTCAAATAGAGGAAAGTGCAACTGAAACTGAAATGCAGCGGCTACCAACTAAACAAGACGAATCTTAAAGATTCTTCCTACTTCAGGATATTTGTTTTGCTATTTGATTTCTCTTCATGCGTTTTCTCTGAGTACGCTCATTAAATATAATTAACCTCTAATATAACCTCTCTTACGTTTTGTTTCAAAAAGTAAGAAGACCATTCCTGCTTCAGTTTAGAAGCACGCTCTTTGTTTTTGGCCGTTAATCATCTAACATCAATGATTCTTCACTTTATCCCAATATTGAAGGCTAATTGTGTTAAAATCCTTCCATCGTCGTCATTGTAATATTCATACCTTCTCCTTTCCTCGGACTATAACCGGCTTTTATTGTGTTCGTAATGCATTTTTGAATGAATGAGTCTCTGCCTCTGTTGCTTTGATAGTTGTCTCATACTACCGGTCATTAGCTCGAAGGTGTCGCCGACAGTGCAACTAATTTAATTGGCTTCACATTCTGCGAAACAGCCGAAAAAAAGGATGTAAGCGCCTGCAATGAATCCTTTAGAAAGAGGAACAACCGCTATCTATGCTTCTACGTTTGTGAATGAATTGAATCCTAGTTCAATATTCTTGAAGTTGTAATAATATGCATTCGAGTAAAGACCCTTACTTCCTATAGAGCTTTACTAAGGAATCTGTCAACGATCATGTGTGAAAATATATTTCAAATAGTTAAAATCGCTCTCATCATCCTCAGTTGCCTTCTGATGTTTTCTTATTATGAGAGTATTAGCCTATAGCCGCTTGGTTAATGTTCCGGTCCTCTCCAAGTTAAACGCCTTATCGGCTAATCCATCTACTCAGGTATGTTGCCAGCGAAGAAACGAGACGAACTAGAAAAGACGTGTGATTTCCAAGTTGAAATCTCTTCAGGCTTACATTGTCTCGTAAAGATGTATATCAACCAAGTAGTCAGCAGCTTCTTTTTTCAATTCATTAAGGAAGAACTGCATTATGCTTTTCTCATTGCTTGCAGATTTAGAAACAATGGCATAAGTTATTAGGAAAGAGTGGAAAAAAGTGAAATCTGTCCAAACTTGCATAATTGCAGAATACTTGACAGACAATGAAAAGATATTCTTTTTTCCATGAATGCCTCACTGTTCTTTCTGTTTTTTTTGAAGTATGACAATTTTCATAAGTGTATTCATTCCGCTAATCGGACAACATAAGGCTTCGAAAATGATCGAACGGATGTTGATGTTGCTTCTAGCTAGATAGTCTAAACTGATGATGATGGTCGTGGCCTTGTGTGTGTCTGTATGTGTGTGAAGAAAAAGTAGGCGGAGCTAGTAGCACTCCGTCGTCGTGGTCGTCGTGGTTGTCCCTTACAGCCTTTCTCTCTCCTCTTTTTCTTCCTCTCCTAACCACCTTGTGATCTTTCGGATCTCAGATGCTACCCATGCTTGAGAGGTTATTTTTCTTTTTTTGATACCCATAGTTTTTTCGCCTTTTTTGTACTTCGGTCCAACCTCAAAGCATTCTGACCAATCCATTTGATATTTCATCCAGTCCGCTTGAAACCACGTTCTTTCCTCTTCTAATTTTCGACTTTCCTCTCATCAAATGCTTTTAATTTCTATAATCATTCATTATTTCAGAAGTTGAAGACAATTGAAAATAAATGATAAGTTATTAACTGGCTTAGACGTTTGCAAATATGGGTAACAAATCTTCCTCACCCAGTTATCCCTATTGGAACCACCCTTCTTATTCAGGTAATCTCTTACAGATATGTTCAAATTTTTGAAATTTTAATTCAATTCTCCCAAATGTCCTTGAGCGTTACCTCAAATTGTCTTTGCCAACACTAAAAAAAACTATCAAAGAACCAAAAAAAGTATTCTCTTTCCGTTTAATGCTTTATAATATTATCTGAAATGATTTCTGTAACTTATCAACAACTTTACAGTACCATTCGATGGTAAACGAGGCTTGAATGGAACTCCAGGTGTTTATGTAGAACCATACGTTCCTCATTTTCATCGTTCAATGGTGTCTCTTCATGACTCTGGATACTTGACTAGCCCGGATGGTACAATGGCTAATCAAGCTCATAGGAATAGTCGTTTGTACGGATCAAGAATCAGTTTGAACCAAATGCCAATGCCGCCAGGACCTCCACCTATACCTGATACAAAAACTTTGAAAAAATTGGAAAAAATGCAGAAAAAACACGATAAGTTAGTTAAGGTTAGTTCTGCATAAGGACGACATAGTATCGTTTTTTTCGTTTAGAAATTAGCTGCTCGTGGGCAGACATACGGAGGGCCTATGATCGTAGGACCCATGCATCCAATGGTTCAGCCTCAGCCCTCTGTCCCACCTGGCCCGATGTTTCCTTACCCTAGGGCTATGTCATATGACAATCTACAGAGGTTAGTTGAACAGTTTTCCAACAAGTTCAACCTGAGAAACATATGAATCGAAAGTATAAATTTAATCTGGTATGCCATAGAAAAAAGAAGTTATTATTTTATTTTCTCTAGCCTTGACATTAACCATATTCCTCTCAATCGATTTATATCTTCGGTCTAGTCTCTCATCTTTTTTCCTGTTGGTAACCTTTGCCTTCATCCTTTTCCTCTTGTCTTCCTCTTCTATTTCTTATAACACTCTCCTTTTGTCTATCTACATTCATCTATAGATCTATCTCAATCTTAACCTATTGAGTCACAATTGCTGATTTCATATTTTGTTTCGTCCATTTGACAACAAAAAAAACTTACCAGATCGGAAATTCTTTCATAGCTAAGGGTGGACATTCAGCCCGATTTTTTTTTCGAAAGAAGATTAAACGTTGAACTCAACATGGCAGTATGAATTGCACATGAGAACCCATCAAGTGTTTTGAAAATCTGATTTCAAAAAGTGAATCTCGCGTACGTATGTGGCTGTTTCAATAGGAAGCATTGAGAATAGTCGATTGAGCACCTTTATTGTACACAAGCTTTTGTTTACGTTGTTCATCTGTCAGAAGGGCTACGAAGACGTCAAATGTCGCTAAGATAGCCTTCATCTTCCCTAACTTGGACGAAAATAACTGTGTACAGCGAACACATGTAGTCATAATAACATGATCTACTCTTTATTTCTTATATTCCCTGTTTAATTACACAGAAATCAAGATTCTTTCTCTTTTATGAACAGTTTCAACACATTAATCCATAAGCTGAAACGTGTATTAAACCAAAATTCTCATCTTCATATTGTCGTATGATTCATCGAAAAGCACTTAGGTCATCATTGGAGCATAAATCAAACACATTAACTCTTTTTTTTTATAGCCGCTTCTGTAGCGGAATTTCTGTCATTTATGGTTATAAACTTGGTTCTTCTCATTTTCCTTCGTTCTCCTCCTTTCTCTTACTCTTTCTTTAACTCTCCCGCTTTCATGTACGTGATGACAGGACTTCCTTTTTATGCAATTGGTTAAATATGGCTCTTTCTAGACTTAACAATGATGATATAATTATTTGCCTTCATTGAAGAGAACGATTCTTTCTAACCAAAACATGTCTGCTTTGTGCAAGGCTAGACTACGTTTCCATATCCTCAATCTAACATTCTCTGTTCATTGGCTGTTCAATATGGAAATGAGAAACAGAGTGTGGTTTAGGTGATTTCATGACTTTATAACCTTACAGTTAGAAAGCCCATTTAGTCTTTCGAAAGGGATTTTTATTAGTTCATCATATTTGTATGGAAACTGGGAATAATCATCATTATCCTATGAATAAACAGAAAAAAAGAGGCATCTTAATGTGATTAAAGAAGCTTCTTTCTTTAAGAAGTCGCATTCTTCGAACTCAAACTGCAGTCTGGAATGCTTGAGAAGTCAATCACGTATGAATGAAATAGAAGACTCTCTTCGTATTATTTTGATTCTTCGGCTTATTCTCGGGTGAACAGTGAATGAGAAGAAGAAGGTGATGAACTGAAGATGCCTCACCGCAATCATTTGCACTTCTCTGCATCTTTGATTTTGTGCATTCCAATGGGTGTGAAGAGCAACTATACTCTCTCAATGCAACAAATATAAAGCTAACAGAGAATTGGAGAGAAGGCGAAGAGAGCCGAAAAGCAACATATCGTTTGTGGTCAGTTATCTTCTCTAGCTACCGTCAGCATCAAAACAAATGAAAAGCCTCTCTAGCTCTATTCTGCAAGTTCTCTTTGGACCACGGAGCACCTTAACGAAAGTAATGTCAATCTTGCTAAATACATCAAGTAAGCAAGTTGGATATATCGGTATCAATAACTAAATGCAGGCTTATGTATAATATTCTCGGACTGTTTGTCTAAAATACGGTTCAACAATATTCCTTGAATGGCTTGCTATTCATTATTTGGAAACACGATAATCGCCATTTATGGTTGCCTTTATCGTAAAAGTTACCGCTGACCTTTCCGTCTCTCCCACCTTTCATGCAAAACTATTTGCATGCATAAACAATACAAGTGATATGTGTGGAGTAATAGTTTGCCTTCCAATTGAGAACTGTGTTCTTCCTAATGAAAATGCTTGTTGACATCAGCTTCAACGAAAATTTTTAGAAAAACTTTCAGTTTTCCGGAAAAATAACATCAGGTCCATCATCATCTTTACGCTATCATCTTTGAGTTTCTTCTAGTACATAATATGGGTTTTCCAATCCCTTTGTATCAAAAAATCTTTCTCTCTGTTTGATTCTTCTCAACCCATATCTCTCTTCAACTTCCCTTCTCCTGCTGTATTTCAATATTTTGAAAAGATCCAGAGACAGGAATTATAATTTTCTCTCAGCTTCTAGATATCATTGCCCAGAGAATTTTCAACAAAACTACAAATCTGTTTGAAATTGATAAGAGAAAACAAAAAAAATCTTTAAATGGGGGAAGCAATGTTGAAGAATTGATAAAAGATATGAAGCCTCAACCTTCTCATTTGGAGTTATCAAAGCAGAAGAATGAGAGGAAACTGTTTCTCTCTCGCGTGTAGTCTTTCTGATCTCCATGTTGCTAATTCGAGCTGTCTGATAAGTAATTGATAATGAAACTTATGAAATCCAAAAGTTCCAAAACTCAAAGGTCGAGCGTTTTATGTATAGGAAGATAGAAAGCTATTTCATTCAGTGAACTTAATGGATATCGAACAATACCACTAACACATGAGTATCTGGTCATTTTCGACCATCCTGATTCCATATTTGGTTCATAGAAACACATTCAAAAGCGATTCAATCCTATGGTCGTCTATGTTAGTAATCAACTTAATAGATAGCTAAGTTCATATGCGATTCAACTGTGTGAATACATTCAACCTACATTCTGAGTGATTAACCGGCCCTTGTTATGTCATTTACCTTCATGATCCTGTTATTTCAAATTAAATTATAACCATATCAACTAAATCAAATATGAAATGGGTATATGAAGTATGCAATCTTAGGGCTCAACTGGATATGGCTGAAATGAGGTTACGAGAGGAATGGCGGAAAGCTCACCCAAATCGTCAAACAGGAACAACGACGAATAAAAGTACTGTGAGGTAAATTCATCAACATCGAATAAATGGAAGACAACTTTCACTTTAGTAGTAGCAGTACGTGTGTCAGAGCACCTAGAGGTAACGGATCATTGACGTCTTCGTCCCCTGTCACGTCATCATCAGATGGAAGAACAGTAGAACAATGGAATAGTTTCACGAGTAGTCATGAAAAAACGACTATAAACTCTTCAGAGTCAGAGAAAAATAACAACAAAATTTATGAAAAGACACGTACGGAACTAGTTTGCAGAAATTGAGAGATATCAGATATTATTTTTTCAGAAATACATAGTCCAATTCAGAACTTACACTCTCCTCTGTATATGAGTACCCCTAAAAGTGATTCTAAAGACAATAGAGTTAGTTGAAATTGGTTTTCATAACATCACGAAGCATTTTAAGGATTCCAATGTACATAATATTGTAGTTAAAGTTGAAAGGAATGAGAAAACTGAAAGCATCAGAGAAGACGAAGCTAAGCCAAGAACAACACAGACTTCCTCGAACTATGCCCAGCCAATAATCCACCAACGGTATGTTTAAACTCGCCTGGAGATGAATCAGAGCTCATACTTTCAGTGATCAATCATCTTTTGGTTCTCGTACATCAATGGGCACATCTCAGTTTCGTTGTGATCAAAGCGAAATAGACTTCAGTTGGGTTACTGAAGAAGAAAATCGTTTACGATCTGAAAAAACAAGTACGTTTCACCAAGTTTTAGATCATATAACTCAAGATAGACCATGAAAAAGTACGCTCGTACTTTTTTTGACCTCATCATGTCCTTTTCACGAACTTAGTGAACTCTGTGAATATACATAAAGGTTTCTTTGCTTTCTTAGGACTTTTCGATTTTTGCCGTTGCGCGATAAGAACTCGTTGAAAGTTGTCAAAATAACTTAATTGGGCCATAAAAACATTGCCTTATCTTATCAAAAAGAAAACCATAAAATTATACTCATATGATCTGAACAACCATCTACTTCAAAGAATTATAATCAAGCTTCTCATTACAGATCGTATCGATGATCTGCCAGAATGCTACTTCGGAATAGAGCCCCCCTTGCCATCATGTAATGATAGTCGCACGATTTTTCAGTCAAATTACAAAGAAGGAAAAGAAAATCAGAAATTACCATCAGTAAAACAAGCTGCGACCATTCTTGAAGAAGAAGCAAGAAAAATCCGTAGTAGAGATCAGCATGTTAGTCTTCTAACAGCAACGGAAAATTTAAAGTTGTGTTTAGGTGAGGCCTGATATAGGAGTCGAACCTCGGCCAGATTATCTTCGCCCTGGTCCAGCGGAAAAGCGCATGAATCGAATGTCCAGTCACGAACCCTCACCTGATCACCGTGAAAGAGCCCTGTGGAGAACCAGCATTGCCTTTTGAAGTATTTTAATCCTTATCTTTTGGAATTTGCTCACTTTCTTTGTAATTATCTGATTATAAATTTTTCCATTGAGAAATGTGTTTTATTAACTCCCACCATAACCATTCCGGAAATCTCTACTACAACAATCTCTACCGGTTGAATGTGATAAGAATATTATAAAAATTTATAGAAATTTGATCAACAGTTAATGAGCAATGGCTCCCTCAGCAGCAACACCGAGAGCGGGACCCTTGGCTTTTTCAGCCATAGCAGGAGAGATCTTGAGTGGTCTAGCAACTTCCCATGGGAAGTCGTTATGTCCGAAGTGACCGTTTTCGGCAGTCTTTTCGTAGATTGGTCTCTTGAGATCAAGA
This sequence comes from Auanema freiburgensis, assembly GCA_030370435.1. Classification (NCBI taxonomy): domain Eukaryota; kingdom Metazoa; phylum Nematoda; class Chromadorea; order Rhabditida; family Rhabditidae; genus Auanema; species Auanema freiburgense. The sequence goes on from CM059369.1 coordinate 4,339,904, forward strand.
TCCCTGCAAATAAAGAAGGTTTTTCTAATTTTCCAAGGTGAAACTCACTTAATGATCATTCCTGGTCGGAGATCGAAGTTATCGTTAACAACTTCTAAAAGTTCCGATGCGGTGAGCGCGGATGAACCGAAAGCGAAGACCATAACGGACAATGGCTTGGCAACACCAATAGCATAAGAAACTTGAACAAGACATCTACGGCAAAGTCCAGCTTTGACAAGAGATTTAGCAACCCAACGAGCAGCATAAGCAGCGGATCTATCGACCTTGGTGGGGTCTTTTCCAGAGAAAGCTCCTCCTCCGTGAGCTCCCCAACCTCCGTAAGTATCGACAATGATTTTACGTCCGGTTAATCCAGCATCTCCCATTGGTCCTCCTACGATGAAGGTTCCGCAAGGGTTGAAATGGAAGACGGTATCGACATCCATAAGGTTGGATGGGATTACAACATCTACGACCTGTAAAGAAAAGTAAGAAATGCTTTGAAAACTATAAAAACCTTTTCTCTTAACTCCTTCTTCAAATCATCGAGAGTAATTTCTGGAGAATGTTGAGTAGAGATGACAACGGTGTGAACTCTGCGAGGGATACAAGCTCCGCTTTCAAAGACGTACTCGATAGTGACCTTAATTCCAAATTATTTGTGGTCTCAAACAGTTTTTCTTACTTGAGTTTTAGAATCAGGACGAACCCAAGCGAGAGCTCCACTTCTTCTTAACTCATGGAGCTTAGCGTTCAAGTCATGGGCAAGCTTAAGAGTCAATGGCATAGCTTCTTCGGTCTCATCAGAAGCATATCCGAACATAAGTCCCTATTTTAATACATTATGAACATTTTGATCGAATTAACAAACTTGATCTCCGGCTCCGACATCTTCGTCATTCTTCTGAACGTGAACTCCAGCAGCAATTTCTGGAGACTGTTGTTCCAAAGCAACGAGAACGTTGCAGGTTTTATAATCGAATCCTGAGAGTAATCATAAAAAATGATTCAATAGTGCAAACGAACCTTTGCTTGAGTCGTCGTAACCGATCTTCTTGACGCAGTTTCTTACCAATGTTTGGTAGTCAATTTGAGCCTTAGAGGTGATTTCTCCACAAAGCATGATCATTCCAGTCTTTGTGACGGTTTCTGAAAATTCAAATTAAATACACGCGACAAATTAATGGTTTTTGATACAAAAAACGCGTTCTCAAAATATTTGTTTCTTTATAAAAAAAAATAATTTTCTGATTTAACTGATATACTCACCACAAGCGACTTTAGCATGTGGATCCTGGGCCAAGTGAGCATCCAAGACGGCATCAGAGATCTAGAACCACTTTGATATTTCTAACTCAATTTTGTAAATTCACCTGATCGCACATCTTATCTGGATGTCCCTCTGAGACAGACTCAGAGGTAAAGAGGAAGGAGCTTTGAGCCATTGCCGACCTGGAATAAGAAAGAATTTTTAATTCATTGAAATTTTTCCTATATAAATTGCTCGAGAAAGGCGGGGCTAAAGACCGGATGGAAGAAAAGAACAAAAGAAATTCGGTTAGCAGGTTTATAGGATAAGGGTTAAGAAATCCCTGAATTGCTTAATTGGAAGGAACTCCAAGGGACACGCGGAGATATTATTGAATGCCTCCATATGTAGAATGAGAAAAGATCATCCAGGCGATAAACATGACGAATTAGTGAAAGCCCGCAACGAGCAGATCAACAGGCAACCTATTCTTCGATGTGTTCAATTGCAAAGATGCTATAATGGGAAGCGAGAATAACATAGGGAAGAAATTACAGGAACGAGAATGTCAGGAAGAGTACGGGAGAGACGATCTGGCAGGGCGACTGGATCAAAATGCTGAAGTTGCATGTGATAGGAGGTGAACCCGAAGAACTGAGACATAGACTGAGCGGAAAAGAAACGTGAGTGAGAAGGTCACACTTCGTATCGCTCTCGCTCCGTATCTCTAGCAATATGAAGATCAGTCTCTCCTTTGTCAGTAATACCTTACAGGAGGAGAGACAGCATACTGAAGACCGACAACGACTCTCCAGCAAGACATCATTGGAAGTAAATGTGATAGATGAAGAAAAAGAGATAGTGAACATCGGACCTGCCATAATGGCGCCACTAAGTGGTGCCATGTTCATGATTAAAAAGCAAATAAACGATACTCGAAAAGGAATCGGTATAGATTAAAGAAAATTAAGAGCAAGTGCAAACCGTCAAATGATAACAGTAGCATTTTAACGCCTTATATAAGGTTATGGGAGGTGTTAAACATGATTAGGATAACGGAGCTTAAAAGGTTATCCTATTCTTGTGTACTATTTGATAATGATATCTATTCGTTGCGGAAACATTTGATCGTCTTAGCAACTTTGACGAAGGATTACCTGTACTTTTATGTTTCGAATCAAGGCTATTAAAGTTTTTTTCGTCATCATTTCTATTTTTATGGAACTTTCAAGAAAAAAAAGATTGAGAGATACCAGTCTTGCACTGTAATTGATACAGGTGCCGATAAAAAACGAGCAAGATATTTTTTAAAATAACCAGATATCGGACTCGAACCTTCTACTCGAAATCGACCAGATTATCTTTTACCTGGTCCATCGGAAAACCGCATCAATGGAATTTCCAAATACGAACTCTCACCTGATCGTCATGAGAGCCATGGGGCGAACTTTTTGCAATATTCTAAGCCTTATCTTTTAAAATTTTTGTGTTATCCGATTGTTAATTTTTCCATTGAGAAATGTGTTTTATTAACTCCCACCATAACCATTCCGGAAATCTCTACTACAACAATCTCTACCGGTTGAATGTGATAAGAATATTATAAAAATTTATAGAAATTTGATCAACAGTTAATGAGCAATGGCTCCCTCAGCAGCAACACCGAGAGCGGGACCCTTGGCTTTTTCAGCCATAGCAGGAGAGATCTTGAGTGGTCTTGGAACTTCCCATGGGAAGTTGCTGTGTCCGAAGTGACCGTTTTCGGCAGTCTTTTCGTAGATTGGTCTTTTTAGATTGAGATCTCTGTAAAATTTTTGGTTATAAAACTGATGGTCAATCTTGTTTTTACTTAATGATCATTCCTGGTCGGAGATCGAAGTTATCGTTAACAACTTCTAAAAGTTCCGATGCGGTGAGCGCGGATGAACCGAAAGCGAAGACCATAACGGACAATGGCTTGGCAACACCAATAGCATAAGAAACTTGAACAAGACATCTACGGCATAAACCAGCCTTGACAAGAGATTTTGCAACCCAGCGAGCAGCATAAGCAGCGGATCTATCGACTTTGGTGGGGTCTTTTCCGGAGAAAGCTCCTCCTCCGTGAGCTCCCCAACCTCCGTAAGTATCGACAATGATTTTACGTCCGGTTAGTCCAGCATCTCCCATTGGCCCTCCTACGATGAAGGTTCCACAAGGATTGATATGGAAGATAGTCTCAGCATCCATGAGGTTGGATGGGATAACAACATCAATAACCTGATTAGAATAAGTGAACGGATTTCGAATAGAAGGTATTCACCTTCTCTTTGATTTCTTTCTTAAGGTCATCTAGGGATACGTCTGTAGAATGTTGAGCAGAAAAAACAACGGTATGAACGCGGCGAGGAATACAAGCTCCTTCATCGAAATAATACTCAATGGTAACCTGAACTTATCATCATAGAGAATGATGGAAACAAATATTTAAAAAAAAAACATGAAAAAAAAATAAAACACAAAGCTGATAGTACTCACCTGAGTTTTCGAATCAGGACGAGCCCAGGCAAGAGCTCCACTTCTTCTTAACTCATGGAGCTTAGCGTTCAAGTCATGGGCAAGCTTAAGAGTCAATGGCATAGCTTCTTCGGTCTCATCAGAAGCATATCCGAACATCAATCCTTGATCTCCGGCTCCAACATCTTCATCTTTCTTCTGAACGTGAACTCCAGCGGCAATTTCGGGTGATTGTTGTTCCAAAGCAACGAGAACATTGCAGGTTTTATAATCGAATCCTAAGTATATCTTGAGAATATAATTTCGATAAACAGAATACAAACCTTTGCTTGAATCGTCATAACCGATTTTTTTGACAACATTTCTAACTAACGTTTGGTAGTCGATGTTGGCCTTAGAACTGATCTCACCACAGAGCATGATCATACCTGTCTTGGTGACGGTTTCTGAAAATTCAAATGAAGAAAAATTAACCATAATTGCTTTCTGTTTTCGAATCTCGAGGATTTTCTACTGTACCACATAGTAACCTCGGACTACGGAGACATGTACATCAAATTGACTTACCACACGCCACCATAGCATTAGGATCAACGGCCAAATGAGCATCCAAAACGGCGTCAGAAATCTGAGAAACTTCCTCTACAAAATCCTAATGAAATATTCACCTGATCACACATTTTGTCAGGATGCCCCTCTGACACAGATTCAGAAGTGAAGAGGAAGGAGCTCTGAGCCATTTCCGACCTGAAAGTTCTTCAATATTACAACGATCTTGTAATTAAGTCAAAACTGAAACTTTCAGATTATTCTATTTAATAGTCAAAAACATCATACTCCCACGTCAAAAGAGATTCATTCTCCTATAAACTTTTCGAAGATTTCCAGTTGAAAGTGCAAATCTCTGAGCCGACCTGCGCATCTAACTGGGTTGGCTTTAGTCCAAGGTTCAAACTAGTAAATTTAGCAACGGTCCACTTCTGACCTCATGACTTGAACACTCCCAACAACACTAATTTTCTTACTGTTTACGGTTAATAAACTGCTTTCAGATGGACTGAAGAATGGGTAATACGTTAGACAGGATTGGTGGTTATGAAGAGGCTCCTGAGCCAACGGAAGGAATCTTTACCAATCCTCTTGGCTCACCTTCTAAGAAGAAAAAGACGAGTCGAAAACGTACATCCTCTCAAAAAAGCGTTGTAAAAGCTGAAAATGATGAGGATGAACCAGAGATGAAGAGTTTCAAGTTGGATACACCTCATTATCTTTATGAAAAATTATTCCTTAGGGTAAGTAAGAGATTCCATTGAGGTTGGCTGTACATCTACCCTGTTTAGGGCGAAGACTCGAACATAACTGTGCGTGCTTTGGATAAAACATGGAAGTTGCATAGGTTTTATCTACAGCAGTGCTCTTTTTTCGAGGTCTGAATATTTAATTGATAATAAGTGGTTTTTGTTTGTTCAGGCCCTATTGAGTGGTGATTGGGGTGACTCGAAGAAAGAAGTACATGACTTGGACATCCCTGATGACCCCAATATCACTACAGAAGGTTATTTTTTATGTTTTCCTTTGTCATATAGTTTTCAATAGGTCTGGATGCCGTGTTCGGATCGTTGTATCAAAATGAATTATTATATCGTGAAGAAGATTTGATATCAATAGCTGCAACAGCGTCCTACTTCCAACTAGTTGGGTTTTTTTTCCACAGCGTTTGTAATCTACGTGAATGCAGGATTCTGTTCTGAATAGATGTGATGAAGAAATGGAGATCCATCTGAATGATAATACTATCATGCGCTACTTGCGCGTGGCGGCAAAGTACGGACTGTCAAGGGTAAGTGGAATGTAGTTTCGAAGTTTCATGATGCCATCTTGTTAGGTGAAAAAAACTGCGCAATCTCTATTGCATTGGAATTTTTGGAAACTTATGACAGATAAAAACATGCTGAAAGAACTGGAGTACGTTGTGATTAATCATATTCTCGCGAATTGTCACCATTCCAGAGAAACGTACTTCATGCGTCTATTATCCTCAACAGAGTTATTGTTAGTGGAAGGGGAGATGGATCTTTATGCCATGTTGAAAACAGTATGACTAGAATTATATTGTTTTCTATTCAAACTTTCAGTGGATTTTTCTTCAACATCATCCCGAATATTCATCACTGAAACCCGAAGAGTTCATCGAGAAAGAAAAGTCGTTTTACTGTTCGCAACCTCGCAACTTTTTGTTCTATAAGTACTCTCGCTTGTTGGGTACTCTTAGACTACATCACCTAGTCATGACAACGTGTAATCTACTTTGCTTTTTCTATTTATTCATTTTTTCTCTTTTTGCAGCCTGTCTAAAGGAACTTGATCGTGACGGTTTGATACCCAGGGAAATAATAAATGGCATTATGGTTGACCAGTGGAAAACTTTATTGGAAAATGAAGAGAAACCTGAGGGGTTAGCCAACATGATATTGAGATATTTTATTCATTTCTTCTAGCATAGGAGATGTGACTGTTGAAAATTTTTATATCAATTGTATTCGACTGGGAAGAGTAGTGAAAAGTTCTCCAGTATGTTGTGTTTCAACATACAGTAGCTTTTTAAACTTTACAGAAATGCTGGAGATGGTCAGGGTATAATTCGGGTATGGATGTGATTCTCAACTATAACAAAGGGTATTTCTTCATTGTGTTACATTTTTAAAGCATCTTTTAGATTATTAACAATGAAACGGAATTGTTTAAGTCAGGCTACTCCATATTCAATAAGTTTGAAAGGTGAAAGAACCGTTCATTTTAGGTGAAAAACACTTTATTCAAGAATCAGCCTTTCGTTTTCTTTCAGAATGCTAATCTGTAATGCACATGGTACATGCCTTCATGATACCGCCAAACAAGCAGTTTCTTTACGACTGGATCAGGTGTGATTACCGAACAGTTTTTCGTTTTTTTAAATAAGTGTTTTAATGGTTCAGAGTGTTGTAATTTGCCGATTAGCTGATACCACACCACTTCCGATCACAGTTCATTTCTTCTATCTGGCAGCTCATTCTCCTCCTCCTTCTTTTCTCTATATTAACAAGTTTGTAAATACTATGAAAGAGCTTCATGCTGATGGTTATGAACCGTCCGAAATCAAAAGCGAGAGTACAAATGATTATGTAGCTGAGTACGGGAAAGAATCCGATTCAGAAGGTGATAACGCTAACAATCAGGATTATGTTTAAACTCATGTGATTTTTTGATACTTAATGTCTCTTACTAATGATCTTCGATAGACTCTAGTATTTTGTATATATTTATATTGGTCTTAATCCAGCATAATTTATAATAAAACTCAAGATTTCAATACCGTTTCACTGAATTATGTCTATGCAGAGGTCGCTATGTTATGTGTGGGCTGTTCAAATAAATACCGGAGAAAAAGGGAGAGAGATAGGTAGTTCGGAGAGAGGTACAGAAAGAGAGAAAGAAAAGAAAGGATTGCATCGATTGATCGACTGATGGTACTCAATTTTGGCCACTCCATGTACTTCTTATGACTCCTGTCTTGTATTTTATATTATCTGCAGTTTTATTATTAATTTCTCTCATAATTTTGGCAACAATAATAAATCAATATCGATTACGTGATAAGTATAACGTATTCTGTGGTGAGTGAAACTTGTGTTCAATAAAAGCTAATACGGGAATGGCGTTATTTTGTTTCAGTTAAGTTCGCCGTAGATATTGTGCTTGCGGCATGTCTACTCACAATTGGATGTCTTTCGAGGGAAAACGATACAGATTGCCACCTTATAGTTTTACTGGTAACATCAGTAGCGCTAATCCAGGTATATTGCTAGTAAAAGCTGAAAAAGTGATTCATCAGGTTGTTTTACTACTATCGGAGGTGTTTGACTGGTGGCTGGCAACATTTCATCCAATTTACTTCCATTCTGCAACAGTTCGATCCAGAGCAATTCCATATATTGTTGGAATTATCTTTGTGATTGTCTTGCTTGCCATTTTCATAGCGATCGGTACTTTCAAGTTATCTTCGGAAAACGTTTTGAGTGTTAAGAGTTATCACCCATCAGCGGTAAAGAATGCGTTCCCATTCACTTATCCACAATCTCCATAACTGTTTATGAAATATCACTAGGGCTATCATTATTAGCTCTCATGCTTTTGGCCATACTTTTCAAGGCAAAACGAAACACGGAATTCGCAAAACCAATCATGGTATGTTATTCTAACATTAGAAAAACAAAAGTTTATAGACATGTTTCAAAAAGTTAAAAGAATCAGAAACGAATAATATTTCTTGAGTTCTCTCGATTGATAGATGATTTTGGTGTAATAATTATAGGAAATTTAATGGCTAATTTCATTCAGAACATTCTCGATTCTGAAGAATCTTATCACTATTATATTCGTTCATACTTAATTGCATCATTAGGTTCATGAAAAGAGAAATCGGATAGGCACGTGAATAATAACGATGAGGGATTTTGAAAACATTCGGAAAAAAATCAAAACGGAATAATGTTTCTTAAATTCTTTCAGTTCCACTTCATAGCTGTTTTACTGCTCCTCATTTGTCCTCTGACATTAGTCATTATTTTCAAATACGCTGCTTCTTCTTCTGCGTTGATGACGGCTTGTGATATAACCAATTACTTCATTGCAGTTTATTCAGTTTCACATTCTCTATACTTCCTTTATAATCACCAAGATGTGCAAGTACGAGTATTTCCAATTTCCCTAGTTTTTCTTCTTTTTCCAGCAAGGTATCAAAACGTCGGTCCGTCAGTTAGCTTCCTGTTTCGAATGTTCTTGTTCCTAACAGAAGGTAAGGCGAGATTCAGTAACGGTTTTTACGATTTCGCGATAATACCGTCCAAGCATGGTTTGGAGAAAAAATTCTAGATAGCAATGCATTTTTGCATTCATATTCATTCAAGCGAGAACTATATTCAAATTCGGATTGTTTCAGCTTCGGAGATAATCAACCATGTGGAAAAAACGGAAGAACTACTAGGTTTCACGATGAGAAAAGATAGAAGCTATGCTTCCAAATATTGCACTGAAAGAACATGCTATCTCTAAAATATTCTAATTTTCATAACGTTGATACTGTGCTCAACTTTAAACTGGTAATATAGTGCCAATCATTCAGTTCGAAATTAATATTTATGAAATAAAAGTGAAGATCTCGGAAAAAGAAAACTTGAAATTTTTTAGGAACTTGGACTTCCTTTGTTTTTACTCTCCCACTTCCATGTGTTTCAAGCACAATAGGTCACAATACAGTACTTCGCTTGAATCTTACAACTATCGTAAATGTAATGATGACACGAAACAATCACCTATTAGAACCAGAGCAACGAAAATTAGTTTTCAAGCACAATAGGTCACTATATTTCGAATAGCGTATGAACAACACTGAGATTATATACATGAGATTTTGAAATCTTCGAGTAATGAGAATGAAAACATAAGTAGAACACAACCGCTATGCTTCTTCGAGTAATGAAAATGAAAACATACGTAGAACACAACCGCTATGCTTCTTCGAGTGATGAAAATGAAAACATACGTAGAACACAACCGCTATGCTTCTTCGAGTAATGAAAATGAAAACATACGTAGAACACAACCGCTATGCTTCTTCGAGTAATGAAAATGAAAACATACGTAGAAAACAACCGCTATGCTTCTTCGAGTGATGAAAATGAAAACATACGTAGAACACAACCGCTATGCTTCTTCGAGTAATGAAAATGAAAACATACGTAGAAAACAACCGCTATGCTTCATCGAGTAATGAAAATGAAAACATACGTAGAAAACAACCGCTATGCTTCTTCGAGTAATGAAAATGAAAACATACGTAGAACACAACCGCTATGCTTCTTCGACAAATGAAAATGAAAACATACGTAGAACACAATCACTATACTACTTCAAGTAATCAAAATGCAAAAAAAACGCATGAAACGCACTCTCCTCATGCATTTTGAAGAAAAGGAAATGAAGATGTAAAAGACCAGAAATCGGAATAAAACGTTCATTTTAGCTCAGACTCAAACGATTATTTTCAAAATCTAAAATAATAATTGAAAATTTCAAAAAATTTTGATGTATCATTTAACTTTATTGGAATAAATGCATATTGGTTCTCGAGTATAACTCAATGAGTATCTACTACAATTTAGAGCCTTGAACGATATTTCAATTATTCTGTGAATGAGGAATGTTATTCTTCGTACTGTTCTGTTTGCACACGTATAGCTATATAAATTTAAATTAGATTTAGATAATCAGTTCAACGTGTTCCACTGTTTTGATAAGTTTGCAAAGTACTGTGAAGTGTCGTTAGTTCTTGACACATCCACAGAGGGCAGGTCATACCATTCGACCAGTTTTCCTGAAATGTTCGAATATTCTGGAGAAATGGAAGAAAAAAAAACCAATGAATCGAGTCTTTTGTAGAATTTTCATATATGTTGGATGAGAGAAAAGAGCTGCTATTGGGACGGCCATTGCAATACTGTAACGCATTGAATTTGAACATTATGTCAAGTTTTGGACTTACATTGACATAAATATGAAACATAATGAGCTTAATAGTTGTGTTAGGTACCCGTCATCAAGTTTGCGTAGAGTATCAATATTGGATAGTCCAAAAAGCATGAAGTCAGCTATACCGGCAAATCCTAAGACTGAGAATCCCTGCTTTATAAGCTGCAACTAACTTTTTTTAAAGCAAACAACAATAACTGCGCTAACCTTTAGCGACCTGATATTTTCTTCCAATTGGAAACGTAGACTGAGAGTGTATGCGTGTCTGGCACGCCGATGATCGTTCTGTACTTCTGTCCACTTTTCCATGTTCGTGTGGTATAGTTTAATGAACAGCTTAAAAGTGAAGTTTAGTTATCTATCATTCTATGAAGATTTACTTACCAACACTCCCACAACCATGCATAGATATGAAAACGTTATTGAATAATACCATTCGATAATTTCTGAAAGGTGAAATAGCAATTGGTGCAATATCGAGTAATTACCGAAAATGAAACATATGGTACAAATAATTGATAATGTTGTGATAAAAAGGATTATTATCCAGGGTAAATGCTTTCGGGTAATTCTTTCGTAATCAGCTATATAATACGTAGATAATTGTCTTTCAAAGTATAACCCAAGCATGCTTGAAGAATTGAGTATCGAAAAGAAACAGTGAGAGATTTTCGAACCTTATCATCACAAAATGAACGAAGAATATAGTAAAGCTATCAGCGGTTATCATAACAATTGAGTTTTCAGCTGGATAACTCGTGAATAAAAACAAATTGGAAAGCACAAAAACTCACGTAGAAGATCGTTTATATCATATAAACGATGAATATTAATAACCAGCCTTCCCACAGCCAAGAAATAAAAATAAGTGAACATGGAGATGATGATGGTCCTGAGGTTGTAATGGAAAGGAGTTTTAGCAACAACGTAGAAAACTATGATAAAATTGAGCATATTGACTATGAGGCAGAACACTTCCAGAGATGATAGATATTTAAGTGATTGAGATGATAACGCGTTGTAGGTAAGTCTCATCGGGAGTGTGTTTCGACTGCTCTAAAACATAATTCTGAAACAGAAAAAAAATAATTGTGAGCTATAAGTAGGCATCATATGTTAATACATGATAATTACGAATAGCTCGAACTTTTCTCGAGAACAAGTAAGCGAGACACACATGAAATATATATATCTAGATAAAGATATATCAATCCGGCCAACCATGAATAAGAATATATTCAAATGGCACAAGCTGCTATATTTCATATTTATGAAATAAGCTCAATCTATCTTTTTGCTATAAACTTATCCTTCTGACATACAGCTGAAACATATTCAGAGGAAAGTTTTGCGTTTCCACTGGTTGGAGAAGCAGAAAAAATCTTTTTTGAAAATGTATAAAATCTTTATGTACAGAAAGCAAAAAAGTTTTCAATGAATATGTTCAACCATGCTTGTTATAACTGGTGTGAAAGCTACGCCCGCCATTATACCTACAAAGTTGTTCATTTTGTACTCTTAGTATCCTATATAAATTTCACCAACCTCCTACTAAAGCTAAACCTGCGCATTGACCAGCAATCTTCTGTAAATGAGGTGGAGCTACTCTGAAAAATCGAGTAAAGATGAAGAAGTAGATTTGCTCAACAATATTCTTAGACGGAACAAATTCGCAAATTATCCCATTTTAATCAAAATAATTTGCATAGTTTCCGCTCGACTCGCCACCAAATGTGTAAAATTGAGACACGAAGCTTTGAGCAATTGTTTTCCCATTTTCGTTGAGGTTTGATACGATACATTTTTGAAGGAGAGAAATAACTTACGAAGGAGCATACATCATTCCCAATGAACTGAAGTAGCCAGATGTGATTGCCATAATGCAATTACCTACTATTACCCAAGCGCCTCCATGGAAGGCTATGGGCATTACACGTAGGTCTGGTTTACCAAAGCTATCATAAGCACAAAGCATAAAGAATGGAATGAATAATACTCGAAGAAAGACAGGAATAAACAAATACTTAGCAGTTGGCTGGAAAAATTCAAGTTGAATAAATGTTTAAAGTCACTCTACTCACAATTCTCACGAAATTAGCCGCAGTGGAACCAAAGAAGGCAAATAAATTGAAGTTCAAGAAGACTGCAAGTCCTAAAGCCACATCTGTGGTCGTACCCGAGAATGATCCAACTAGTACAGTTGGAAAGATAGATAACGTTACAAAGTAAACTAAGAATACGTTCAAGTATTGAATCCAACACTAAAAATAAAAATGATCTTTCTTCTCATAGAGAGAGAAACAAACATGTTTGAAGGCTTCCCAAAATTGTTTCAAAGACGGTCTCTCAGCATTTGTAGAGCTGCGTTTAGCAGCACCTAAAGCGGCATAGTGCTTATAAAATTCCTAAAAATTATAATAGTTTAGCTTATATCTTTCTGAACGAAAGAAACCGTTTTAGTCATCACCACTATGGAGAAGCCACACAGTACAAGGACAAGTAGTGATATAGAGAAATATACTACAGCAACCTTTTGGTACGCTTTTTTGAAAACTGGAAAAGAAACACATTATGAAGTACTATTCCCTCTATAATTACTCAAAGAACTGAGAATGGACATTACACTTGTGAAAGTTCCACACAAGTTACTTCCGACGATTACGGCATTTGTGTAAGCAAAAGGAAAGTCAGCTGCCAAACCAAACATGGAGTTCTTGAAAGAAAAAAATAATTAATTTCATAGAATTAACAAGTACTTGATAGAAACCGTTGGAAGCATTCATTAGAAGTACTATAGCTAGATTCACTCCAAAAAACCATCCTTGATCTAGAAGTGTGAAGTATGACGACAACGTGAATCATCTTTATAGTTTACCTTTCTCATCTGGCGTTTTGAAAATAGCCAAGGCTAGAATTATACCAATAAGTATGCAATTGAACACTAAAGAAACTCCTATCTTGATGAATAATGCACCTCTGAAGATAACGAAAATAATTCAAATGCCTATGCTAATTCTATACTTAATCACAGAAGCAACACTAAGAACAGCGAGAAGGAAATTTGGAATTTGAGAAATGATTCCCAAATCCGTCATGAAATTTTTTCCATAACTAGACTCAGTATCATTATAAGTAAACCAATATTCTTCATAATACTGAAATTCAGTATTAATGAGCATCTCAAATATGATTAATTACTTCTGGAGCGATTGTGATAAACATGTTCCACGGCAATAGAACTCCTATACCATTGAGAACAATTATAGCATACACAAGGTGCATCTGAATACTTTTCTCACTATAAAGTTTGCAAGATAAGTTTAAACTTTATCAATCGGAGGTGGCCTATCCTCTATAGTTCCACAACTTTCATAATCCATCACTGTAGTTCTCAGCTCAGTTGTAGAACAATCATCGTAATCGTCAGAGCTCTAAAAGAGAGAGGATTCTATAGCGAAAAGCCTGATCACGTTTCTACACACAGAAAATACAAGTAAGAACTCACAGTGAGAACTTTTGATGAAGAGAAAGTATGTGCTGATGTGACTTGTGTGGAAGTCATCAGGTTACCTGAAAGAAGATGGACACGTAGTTGGGAATGAGTGTATAATCATTATCTTGAACAAAAAAGGAATTATAACTAAAACGGTTTAACAAAGAATTAAGTGAATTATAGCTCACAGTTTAATCTTTTTCACGCCTCAGTCTCGCATCAAGCGCCTTATATATAAATCATTGTTTCCATAAGAAGATGACAAAATTAGACTACATGATGATTTTTCGAACTTGGAAAATAATCAAAATTGAAATGAAAGTAGCTGATATATTCTTATCTATCCATATATGGTGCTAATTAAAATATTTAACAAATGAAACAGCAGCTAAGAAAAGATAACCTTGTTCTCTCAGATACACATTTCATTAATACAACTTCCTTTTTACAAAAGTTTTGCAGATAAAAATAAAAAATCATCAATTCCTGTCGTTGATTTTAACAGGATTACAGAGAAGAAAAAGATAATTATTCGGAAGTTTGAACTGATATGTCATTCATGGTCGTATCGAACACCTTTATCTTCTTCGATGAAAGGACAAAAAAAAGTATTTTTTTAACATTCAACGTCCATTTCTAAGCACTTCCATGAGTTAAGACTGAATGCTTTTCTATAGAAAAGGAATTTAATAAGTTTTTGATTGAAAACGAAACCACGTGTGTCGTTTGTATATCAGCACATTGAAACTGAAACGTAATTAATAATTTTTCAGATCGTATATCAGTTGTCATTGACTGCTATAAACTCAGTTCAACATTTTTTTGTTGGTCAAAGAAAACTGTGTAGCTCGAACAAGACGCGTTCATTTCACGTAACGTGAGATGAAATTCCACGTAGTACGTGAACTATCGAAGGTCTCCAGAGAGATAAGTCGTCAACATGATCAAGCAGCTGGCCGTAACTGTTTTTCTTTTTTCTCTCATTGTGATATGAACATGTAGAAGGTGTATTATGAAGGTCTAACTTTAAGCTCGATTCGTGGCAATTACGACAAAGCTGTCAATCATATGAATATCTTTCGAACCAAACTAAGATTCGAGCAATTGTTCCAAGAGTGGTAATATTTCATGCAAACTGTACCAAACCTCTTCAGTTATAACAGGTATATGCACAGGCCTCATCGTGGAATGAAGATATTCTTCCTTTATTTTTGTTCTTTCGTGTCTCGACCGGAATCTATATAATGTTTCATTGCATAGCCATTTTTAGTTTTTATGTTAGTGCAATTTTTTCGGAATCTGAAAAACTTTTTTAGTCTTATATGCTCAGTCTACCCCCCTTTCGCCCCACACGTGCATATATGAGTTGCTTCGAGGTTATCTTATGTATATTCCACTGATAATAATATTTTAAAGAGAGAATTGAAAAAAGACGAAAAACGGCACCCGGTCAATGCGTCTTGGACCGGTTCGAAAACTTCAGTAGTTCCTTCAGCCGATGGTACAAAGGTAATGCTAATAAATTTCCATTGAGCACTGTGCGTTTTTAAGATATCAGAGCTCACAACTGAGTAGGGTTTCTTCCAACAATTAAACGATTCAGTATTATATTCAGGAACAAATCTAGTAATGTAATGAGTGAAGCGAAAACACAGAGATCGCCACGTGTTCCACGTGCAACTAAAGGCTATCAGGAAGATGAACTGGCGACTCAGGTAGTCTTTTTAATTTTATCATTTTTAACATAATCAGCTTTAAGGAAAAGTTTTTGGATGGGCTGGAGTCTGCAACAGATCATTGACATAGACGCTGTTAAGAAAGATCTTAAATACGAGATTATCTAAAAAGTCATATTTTATTACATAATCTCTTTGCACTTCATTAGAGAAAGTTGCGGAAGGCTGAACGAAACCTCATTCGGCCTCTTCATTCAACTTTTCATAGACAATCATTATCAGAACTCTCACAAGAGAATATCAAAAAACAATTGTTGAAGCTTTCCAACAACGCCAAACTGAAAGTTAACGCTAGACTGCACACTTACACTAAACCGAATGATGAAGCTGATCAGTAACAAATTCATGCTTGTTGAAATTCGTGTTGAAAGCCATGAGTCCGGAGTCAAAGCTTTCTTTCGTATCGGGAGTGGTTTTTGATAATCATCGAGGCTCACTCTTGTTTAGTTCACATCTCTACCGTTCCACTTGTTTGTTTATGGAAATTATCAGTAAAAAACAATTTTTATCAGTCCTCACTTGGTATAAAAGCATTACGTTGTCATTTCCCAAACTATCTGTCCAAGATGATCCGCAATATCCTCGTTCTTTTCGCTCTTCTCGCTGTTGTAGCCGCTGTGGTGAGTTTCTGAAATTGTTTGTCTCTGAATCCCCAAACTCCAGGTTCCTGCCGTTCAGCAATATGCCAGAGTCATGAACGCTCTCGAGCTGTCAAACCAAGAACAAGCCAGAGCTATTCAAGCTGCCAGAAATCGTGAGTACCACAGATGATCTTCGTGTTGAATGCAGTTTAAATGATCTCTTTTAGTGTTGGTTGACGCTAATGGAAGAGGACTTATCGATGGACTTCTCGGAGGAATTCTGTAGATTTGCTCTTTGACAATTCACTTTCATATTTGTAAAAACTGCTCTTCGAATAAATTTGAACTGTCAACTTCTCCTTGTGTTTAGAAACGTTGAACAACTATACTACAGTCGTTTTCTGGATATATGAATTCCTTAACCCTGATCACTGAAATTCAAGGTGATGGCAGAATAGTTATCACAGCAGAGTAGACGGATCTTTATTCGGAAGTCGTAGTTCCTAGTGAGATTATGCTCGCCAAACGGGCACACTGTCTACCTCCGGGTATATCTGCTTAAATAAAAATGTCGAACCTGTGAGCCCAGAAAGAATAGTGGTGACGGTTCGAAACGTCTAGGGTATTATACCAGCTGTGAGCATGGGGTTCATAGAAATAATTATATGAAGTGACAGAAAGCTTATTCCAAGCACAATCGCTTGCTCAACTGTTGCTTTAGTCCATGTGATATAGAAAGATTGATTCATGCATCAACAATTCGTCAGAAACATAATAGTCGTCTTGCTGACTATGAAAAAAAAAGTTGAATGGAACTCAGGTTGAATGATTATGAAGTCCTTCTCCTTTGATTACGAATGCGGAAGTTTCAGGTCCGCTGTGAACTTCAGCCATTATCATGAAAACTCATTTTTGTTTATGTGGCAACCCTACCGTTCCACTTGTTTGTTTATGGAAATTATCAGTAAAAAACATCTTTTATCAGTCTTCCCTTGGTATAAAAGCATTACGTTGTCATTTGCCAAACTATCTGCCAAAAATGATCCGCAATATCCTCGTTCTCTTCGCTCTTCTCGCTGTTGTAGCCGCTGTGGTGAGTTTCTGAAAGTGTTTGTCTCTGAATCCCCAAATTCCAGGTTCCTGCCGTTCAGCAATATGCCAGAGTCATGAACGCTCTCGAGCTGTCAAACCAAGAACAAGCCAGAGCTATTCAAGCTGCCAAGAGCCGTGAGTACCACAGATGATCTTCGTGTTGAATGCAGTTTAAATCTCTTTCAGTCTTGGTTGACGCTAATGGAAGAGGACTTTTTTCAGGACTTCTCGGTTAGTATGTCTCAGTGCGTACAACTTGTGCTTTGATGCTCCATCCTGATATTTGTAAAAAATGGTTCTTTGAATAAATTTGAACATTCAATTCTTTTCTTCTTAAACATAGCTACTCTATGTGTGATTTCATAGTTAGAATGCATGAGTGACAACATAGTTGTAGTCTTTATAGCTCGTTCCAACACTTGGAATACGAGCCACATCAGATAATCTACTGTTATTAGATTCTTTCCAAATGATTATTTACAAATGATGAGAGCATCCATCCTATAATTTTTGAAGGTTCATGGCATATGAAGCTTTATACAGCAAAACTTTCACAAAACACTCAGGTACACGCGATGAGAAATTCTGTGCGTTGTTTACCGATCAGTTACAGTTCACTCAGCTTCAGGGGTCATGCTCGATTGTGAACAGAACTGAAATTCTCACTATTTGAAGGGGAAACATTGAAACAATGATCTTTGTTCATAATGGATATGAATAGGTAAATCCGGCCACGGTTCATTCGATTGTGCACTTGAAATTTGTTAACTGAGAGCATTTAATCTTTGCTGGTATATCCAAGACAAGGTAAATCGGAAGGAAAGTAAATCAATGTAGTTTCATCACGATCATTTCCCTAATGAGTTTTGCAAATTTTCTTCTAGCGGGACATCAACCGAACAACTCATTGTCTGAAGACTGCTCCATGAGTGTCTTGTGCTGATTTTACATTCCCGCTGTAAGCCTTTCAAGACTCCTATCTTCCATTTGCCGGGAAGTGATTCATTATCATCAGAAGAGCTCATACTTGTTCACAACTTTACTGTTCTGTTTGTATGTTTTCGGTAATTATCAGTAAAAAAACATCTTTTATCAGTCTTCATTTGCTATAAAAGCATAATGTAGTGAGTTTGAGAGCAATCTGTCCAAGATGTTCCGCAAAATCCTCGTTCTCTTCGCTCTTCTCGCTGTTGTAGCCGCTGTGGTGAGTTTCTGAAATAGTTTGTCTCTGAATCCCCAAACTCCAGGTTCCTGCCGTTCAGCAATATGCCAGAGTCATGAACGCTCTCGAGCTGTCAAACCAAGAACAAGCCAGAGCTATTCAAGCTGCCAAGAGCCGTGAGTACCACAGATGATCTTCGTGTTGAATGCAGTTTAAATCTCTTTCAGTCTTGGTTGACGCTAATGGAAGAGGACTTTTTTCAGGACTTCTCGGTTAGTATGTCTCAGTGCGTACAACTTGTGCTTTGATGCTCCATCCTGATATTTGTAAAAAATGGTTCTTTGAATAAATTTGAACATTCAATTCTTTTCTTCTTAAACATAGCTACTCTATGTGTGATTTCATAGTTAGAATGCATGAGTGACAACATAGTTGTAGTCTTTATAGCTCGTTCCAACACTTGGAATACGAGCCACATCAGATAATCTACTGTTATTAGATTCTTTCCAAATGATTATTTACAAATGATGAGAGCATCCATCCTATAATTTTTGAAGGTTCATGGCATATGAAGCTTTATACAGCAAAACTTTCACAAAACACTCAGGTACACGCGATGAGAAATTCTGTGCGTTGTTTACCGATCAGTTACAGTTCACTCAGCTTCAGGGGTCATGCTCGATTGTGAACAGAACTGAAATTCTCACTATTTGAAGGGGAAACATTGAAACAATGATCTTTGTTCATAATGGATATGAATAGGTAAATCCGGCCACGGTTCATTCGATTGTGCACTTGAAATTTGTTAACTGAGAGCATTTAATCTTTGCTGGTATATCCAAGACAAGGTAAATCGGAAGGAAAGTAAATCAATGTAGTTTCATCACGATCATTTCCCTAATGAGTTTTGCAAATTTTCTTCTAGCGGGACATCAACCGAACAACTCATTGTCTGAAGACTGCTCCATGAGTGTCTTGTGCTGATTTTACATTCCCGCTGTAAGCCTTTCAAGACTCCTATCTTCCATTTGCCGGGAAGTGATTCATTATCATCAGAAGAGCTCATACTTGTTCACAACTTTACTGTTCTGTTTGTATGTTTTCGGTAATTATCAGTAAAAAAACATCTTTTATCAGTCTTCATTTGCTATAAAAGCATAATGTAGTGAGTTTGAGAGCAATCTGTCCAAGATGTTCCGCAAAATCCTCGTTCTCTTCGCTCTTCTCGCTGTTGTAGCCGCTGTGGTGAGTTTCTGAAAGTGTTTGTCTCTGAATCCCCAAATTCCAGGTTCCTGCCGTTCAGCAATACGCCAGAGTCATGAACGCTCTCGAGCTGTCAAACCAAGAACAAGCCAGAGCTATTCAAGCTGCCAAGAGCCGTGAGTTCCACATATGATCTTCGTGTTGAATGCAGTTTAAATGATCTCTTTTAGTCTTGGTTGACGCTAATGGAAGAGGACTTCTCGATGGACTTCTCGGAGGAATCATCTAGATTTGCTCTTTGACAATACACTTTCATATTTGTAAAAATTGATCTTCGAATAAACTCGAACTTTTAACATTTCCTTTTCAAAACTGTAACGCAAGTACTCTGCTCGAATGAACAGTTGTATAATGACGATAAAGACGCTCGGGAGTTCTCCACTCCAATGACTTCGAAAACAAGAGAACCTGACAAGTCGAACAGTCCAGAGACAAAGAGTTGGATCATCAATGGTTTCCGACTCGGCAACCCTATTTTCTCTCCCTTGTACATTGTTTCCTTGATTATGTGTTGAGGTTTTATCACTTTCCAAATAATAGTGAGAAATCTTCAATATGTGAGAAAAAAGAGTCGGAAGGAAGATCTCAAACTGTAGTTGAGTCTGCAATGATCTAAAGGTGAATATTTGAATAAAGTCGAACTTTCAACTCTTCTTCGTTTAAAAATGTTTCGGGTGACCTGTTTATTTAAAGAACAGTCATTTTTCTTATATCAAAGAGTAATGTTCATGTTGTTCTAAGAAAAGAACTGAGTATTTCAAAGTTTTGATGGTTCTCATTTGATCTGCCTTATTGTGAACTGATACCACGAACACCGCTCACTCGAGAACATTGCCATCAAAATGAAATATACAAGAATTTCATTTTCCATGTTTGCGTCAGATGATGCGGTTGGTTTTCTTCATTTCCATCTAACTAACGCGATGAAGCGGTCATGCA
The DNA here is from genome assembly GCA_030370435.1 of Auanema freiburgensis. NCBI lineage: Eukaryota > Metazoa > Nematoda > Chromadorea > Rhabditida > Rhabditidae > Auanema > Auanema freiburgense. Next base: position 4,360,464 of record CM059369.1, read on the forward strand.
CAGAAGCTTCATTCCATTTTACTGACGAAGTAAAGCGGTGGTGCATAGGCATTAAGATTAACAAAACATTAACAATACAGAAGTTTTATTTTTGTGCATGAATGTATCGATCAAAAGATTATTTCTCTTTTTTGGCAGGCCACTCCCATCTCGTCAGTTACAGTTAAAATCATACTCTTCCAACGTATTGAGGTCGGAAACAGAAGATCAGATTAGAGAAGTAGTCTGCGAGAATGAATAACTCCTTTTCAGTTGTATTTTTTCAACATTCATGTTGGTATCTTACAGCTGGCCAAAACATTGAATTGAAAAATATCTCTTCAATCTTTTTTTCTCGATAGCTACTACCGCTTCATTGAAGTGCACATGATCAACTGTTGCTTTAGTCCATGAGAAATAGAGAGATTGATTCATGCATCAACAATTCGTCAGAAACATAATAGTCGTCTTGCTGACTATGAAAAAAAAAGTTGAATGGAACTCAGGTTGGATGATTATGAAGTCCTTCTCCTTTGATTACGAATGCGGAAGTTTCAGGTCCGCTGTGAACTTCAGCCATTATCATGAAAACTCATTTTTGTTTATGTGGCAACCCTACCGTTCCACTTGTTTGTTTATGGAAATTATCAGTAAAAAACATCTTTTATCAGTCTTCCCTTGGTATAAAAGCATTACGTTGTCATTTGCCAAACTATCTGCCAAAGATGATCCGCAATATCCTCGTTCTCTTCGCTCTCCTCGCTGTTGTAGCCGCTGTGGTGAGTTTCTGAAAGTGTTTGTCTCTGAATCCCCAAATTCCAGGTTCCTGCCGTTCAGCAATATGCCAGAGTCATGAACGCTCTCGAGTTGTCAAACCAAGAACAAGCCAGAGCTATTCAAGCCGCCAAGAGCCGTGAGTTCCACAGATGATCTTTGTGTTGAATGCAGTTTGAATGATCTTTTTCAGTCTTGGTTGACGCTAATGGAAGAGGACTTCTCGATGGACTTCTCGGAGGAATCATCTAGATTTGCTCTTTGACAATACACTTTCATATTTGTAAAAATTGATCTTCGAATAAATTTGAAAATGCATATTCTTTAAATTTCTGAATCCTATTCAGCTCGCAGGAATCAACATAATCCTACAAAAAATCTCGAAGAATATTCTGTCAGTGATTATTCTCTATATTTTTAAGTCATATGTAATAAATGAGCGCTCAAGTGGGTTTCCTGATTAGTGAGTTCGCACAGTATACTACCGCTTGCTTGCTTTGTAAACAGCTTGGATGGGTCACACACACAATGAGAAGTTATCATCTAAAGAGAGAAGTTCAGCGTTTTCACATATCCGTTAAATCCATTTTTGAGAAAATCACGATGTATGTACATCCATCTGCAAACGAACGTTGATGAAAATTTGTTGATTAACCACCTAGACAAGAGGCTTAAAGGAGGTGGCGGTGAATTGCATGAGAGTCAAATACAATATTCATACCACTGTTGTTCAAAACAGTCTGAAAAGACTGAAGTAATGAAACTGATTCATAACGATATCAGAAAGTCTGGGATTAACGCGAAGAAACATTTTCGAATTTCTTATTGCCGAAACGCAATTTAATTATCTTTTGAACTCATTTCAATCTTGTTTATGTGGCAACCTTACGCTTCCACTCGTTTGTTTTTGGAAATTATCAGTGAAAAACAATTTTTATCAGTCCTCACTTGCTATAAAAGCATTACGTTGTCATTTGCCAAACTATCTCTCCAAGATGATCCGCAATATCCTCGTTCTTTTCGCTCTTCTCGCTGTTGTAGCCGCTGTGGTGAGTTTCTGAAAGTGTTTGTCTCTGAATCCCCAAACTTCAGGTTCCTGCCGTTCAGCAATATGCCAGAGTCATGAACGCTCTCGAGTTGTCAAACCAAGAACAAGCCAGAGCTATTCAAGCTGCCAGAAATCGTGAGTACCACAGATGATCTTCGTGTTGAATGCAGTTTAAATCTCTTTCAGTCTTGGTTGACGCTAATGGAAGAGGACTTCTTTCAGGACTTCTCGGTTAGTATGTCTCAGTGCGTACAACTTGTGCTTTGATGCTCCATCCTGATATTTGTAAAAAATGGTTCTTTGAATAAATTTGAACATTCAATTCTTTTCTTCTTAAACATAGCTACTCTATGTGTGATTTCATAGTTAGAATGCATGAGTGACAACATAGTTGTAGTCTTTATAGCTCGTTCCAACACTTGGAATACGAGCCACATCAGATAATCTACTGTTATTAGATTCTTTCCAAATGATTATTTACAAATGATGAGAGCATCCATCCTATAATTTTTGAAGGTTCATGGCATATGAAGCTTTATACAGCAAAACTTTCACAAAACACTCAGGTACACGCGATGAGAAATTCTGTGCGTTGTTTACCGATCAGTTACAGTTCACTCAGCTTCAGGGGTCATGCTCGATTGTGAACAGAACTGAAATTCTCACTATTTGAAGGGGAAACATTGAAACAATGATCTTTGTTCATAATGGATATGAATAGGTAAATCCGGCCACGGTTCATTCGATTGTGCACTTGAAATTTGTTAACTGAGAGCATTTAATCTTTGCTGGTATATCCAAGACAAGGTAAATCGGAAGGAAAGTAAATCAATGTAGTTTCATCACGATCATTTCCCTAATGAGTTTTGCAAATTTTCTTCTAGCGGGACATCAACCGAACAACTCATTGTCTGAAGACTGCTCCATGAGTGTCTTACGCCAGATTCACACTCCCGCTGTAAGCCTTTCAAAACTCCAATCTTCCAATCGCAGAGAACATCTTTTTTGATCGTTATCAGGACTCATTTCTGTTTAGCTCGCTTCTCTACCGTTCTCTTTATTTGTTCTCAGTAATTATCAGTAAAAAAACAATTTTTATCAGTCTTCACTTGCTATAAAAGCAAAACGTAGTGAGTTTGACAACAATCTGTCCAAGATGATCCGCAATATCCTCGTCCTCTTCGCTCTCCTCGCTGTTGTAGCCGCTGTGGTGAGTTTCTGAAAGTGTTTGTCTCTGAATCCCCAAACTCCAGGTTCCTGCCGTTCAGCAATACGCCAGAGTCATGAATGCTCTCGAATTGTCAAACCAAGAACAAGCCAGAGCCATTCAAGCCGCTAAGAGCCGTGAGTTCCACAGATGATCTTTGTGTTGAATGCAGTTTAAATGATCTTTTTCAGTCTTGGTTGACGCTAATGGAAGAGGACTTATCGATGGACTTCTCGGAGGAATTCTGTAGATTTGCTCTTTGACAATTCACTTTCATATTTGTAAAAATTGATCTTCGAATAAACTCGAACTTTCAACTCTTCTTCGTTTTAAAATTATTCCGGGTGACCTGGTTCTTCAAAGAACAGTTTTTTTCTGATTCAAAAAAAAACCTGCATTAGAACTGAATATTTTAAAGCTTTGATGGTTCTCATTTGATCTGCCTTATTGTGAACTGATACCACGAACACCGCTCACTCGAGAACATTGCCATTAAAATGAAATATACAAGAATTTCATTTTACATGTGTGCGTTAGATGATGCGGTTGGTTTTCTTCATTTCCATCTTACTGACGCGATGAAGCGGTCATGCACAGAAATTGCATACTCGGGCCTTTTTCTGCGGATTGGTAATATTGTTTCAAAGCTATTCGAATTTTGAGCTCTTGAAGACTCAAAAACGTTCCAGACATCCTGCATACATGCAAATCTTGTACGGAATCCATTGTAGATAGATAGAAACAAAACGCACATGAAGTTCGAGACATCTAAAGTTTCAATAAACTGCATTAACAATATAAATTTAAGATTCTAAAAACCTGGGAAAAGCACCCTTGGTTTATCTCATTCATATAGTTGTGCCTTGTTAGCAATATCATTTATAGAAGACGCAGATATATGTAAATGTGAGGGGCCGAAGAACGGAAGTATTCTAACAAAGCGCTGAAAGGAGGTAGCTTGAATTGCATGAGACTCACATACAGTATTCTTTCCACTGTTGTTCAAAAACGATCTGAGAACACTGAACTAACGAAGCTGATCCATAACAGTACCAGAAAGTCTGGGATTCACGCGAAGAAACATTTTCGAACTTCTTATTGCCGAAACGCAATTTAATTATCCTTTGAACTCATTTAATTCTTGTTTATGTGGCAACCCTACCGTTCTCTTTATTTGTTCTCAGTAATTATCAGTAAAAAAACAATTTTTATCAGTCCTCACTTGCTATAAAAGCATTACGTTGTCATTTGCCAAACTATCTGCCAAAGATGATCCGCAATATCCTCGTTCTCTTCGCTCTTCTCGCTGTTGTAGCCGCTGTGGTGAGTTTCTGAAAGTGTTTGTCTCTGAATCCCCAAACTTCAGGTTCCTGCCGTTCAGCAATATGCCAGAGTCATGAACGCTCTCGAGTTGTCAAACCAAGAACAAGCCAGAGCTATTCAAGCTGCCAGAAATCGTGAGTACCACAGATGATCTTCGTGTTGAATGCAGTTTAAATCTCTTTCAGTCTTGGTTGACGCTAATGGAAGAGGACTTCTTTCAGGACTTCTCGGTTAGTATGTCTCAGTGCGTACAACTTGTGCTTTGATGCTCCATCCTGATATTTGTAAAAAATGGTTCTTTGAATAAATTTGAACATTCAATTCTTTTCTTCTTAAACATAGCTACTCTATGTGTGATTTCATAGTTAGAATGCATGAGTGACAACATAGTTGTAGTCTTTATAGCTCGTTCCAACACTTGGAATACGAGCCACATCAGATAATCTACTGTTATTAGATTCTTTCCAAATGATTATTTACAAATGATGAGAGCATCCATCCTATAATTTTTGAAGGTTCATGGCATATGAAGCTTTATACAGCAAAACTTTCACAAAACACTCAGGTACACGCGATGAGAAATTCTGTGCGTTGTTTACCGATCAGTTACAGTTCACTCAGCTTCAGGGGTCATGCTCGATTGTGAACAGAACTGAAATTCTCACTATTTGAAGGGGAAACATTGAAACAATGATCTTTGTTCATAATGGATATGAATAGGTAAATCCGGCCACGGTTCATTCGATTGTGCACTTGAAATTTGTTAACTGAGAGCATTTAATCTTTGCTGGTATATCCAAGACAAGGTAAATCGGAAGGAAAGTAAATCAATGTAGTTTCATCACGATCATTTCCCTAATGAGTTTTGCAAATTTTCTTCTAGCGGGACATCAACCGAACAACTCATTGTCTGAAGACTGCTCCATGAGTGTCTTACGCCAGATTCACACTCCCGCTGTAAGCCTTTCAAAACTCCAATCTTCCAATCGCAGAGAACATCTTTTTTGATCGTTATCAGGACTCATTTCTGTTTAGCTCGCTTCTCTACCGTTCTCTTTATTTGTTCTCAGTAATTATCAGTAAAAAAACAATTTTTATCAGTCTTCACTTGCTATAAAAGCAAAACGTAGTGAGTTTGACAACAATCTGTCCAAGATGATCCGCAATATCCTCGTCCTCTTCGCTCTCCTCGCTGTTGTAGCCGCTGTGGTGAGTTTCTGAAAGTGTTTGTCTCTGAATCCCCAAACTCCAGGTTCCTGCCGTTCAGCAATACGCCAGAGTCATGAATGCTCTCGAATTGTCAAACCAAGAACAAGCCAGAGCCATTCAAGCCGCTAAGAGCCGTGAGTTCCACAGATGATCTTTGTGTTGAATGCAGTTTAAATGATCTTTTTCAGTCTTGGTTGACGCTAATGGAAGAGGACTTATCGATGGACTTCTCGGAGGAATTCTGTAGATTTGCTCTTTGACAATTCACTTTCATATTTGTAAAAATTGATCTTCGAATAAACTCGAACTTTCAACTCTTCTTCGTTTTAAAATTATTCCGGGTGACCTGGTTCTTCAAAGAACAGTTTTTTTCTGATTCAAAAAAAAACCTGCATTAGAACTGAATATTTTAAAGCTTTGATGGTTCTCATTTGATCTGCCTTATTGTGAACTGATACCACGAACACCGCTCACTCGAGAACATTGCCATCAAAATGAAATATACAAGAATTTCATTTTACATGTGTGCGTTAGATGATGCGGTTGGTTTTCTTCATTTCCATCTTACTGACGCGATGAAGCGGTCATGCACAGAAATTGCATACTCGGGCCTTTTTCTGCGGATTGGTAATATTGTTTCAAAGCTATTCGAATTTTGAGCTCTTGAAGACTCAAAAACGTTCCAGACATCCTGCATACATGCAAATCTTGTACGGAATCCATTGTAGATAGATAGAAACAAAACGCACATGAAGTTCGAGACATCTAAAGTTTCAATAAACTGCATTAACAATATAAATTTAAGATTCTAAAAACCTGGGAAAAGCACCCTTGGTTTATCTCATTCATATAGTTGTGCCTTGTTAGCAATATCATTTATAGAAGACGCAGATATATGTAAATGTGAGGGGCCGAAGAACGGAAGTATTCTAACAAAGCGCTGAAAGGAGGTAGCTTGAATTGCATGAGACTCACATACAGTATTCTTTCCACTGTTGTTCAAAAACGATCTGAGAACACTGAACTAACGAAGCTGATCCATAACAGTACCAGAAAGTCTGGGATTCACGCGAAGAAACATTTTCGAACTTCTTATTGCCGAAACGCAATTTAATTATCCTTTGAACTCATTTAATTCTTGTTTATGTGGCAACCCTACCGTTCTCTTTATTTGTTCTCAGTAATTATCAGTAAAAAAACAATTTTTATCAGTCCTCACTTGGTATAAAGGCGTAACGTAGTGAGTTTGAGAACAATCTGTCCAAGATGATCCGCAATATCCTCGTTCTTTTCGCTCTTCTCGCTGTTGTAGCCGCTGTGGTGAGTTTCTGAAAGTGTTTGTCTCTGAATCCCCAAACTTCAGGTTCCTGCCGTTCAGCAATATGCCAGAGTCATGAACGCTCTCGAGTTGTCAAACCAAGAACAAGCCAGAGCTATTCAAGCTGCCAGAAATCGTGAGTACCACAGATGATCTTCGTGTTGAATGCAGTTTAAATGATCTCTTTTAGTGTTGGTTGACGCTAATGGAAGAGGACTTATCGATGGACTTCTCGGAGGAATTCTGTAGATTTGCTCTTTGACAATTCACTTTCATATTTGTAAAAACTGCTCTTCGAATAAATTTGAACTGTCAACTTCTCCTTGTGTTTAGAAAAGTTGAACAACTATACTACAGTCGTTTTCTGGATATATGAATTCCTTAACCCTGATCACTGAAATTCAAGTTGATGGCAGAATAGTTATCACAGCAGAGTAGACGGATCTTTATTCGGAAGTCGTAGTTCCTAGTGAGATTATGCTCGCCAAACGGGCACACTGTCTACCTCCGGGTATATCTGCTTAAATAAAAATGTCGAACCTGTGAGCCCAGAAAGAATAGTGGTGACGGTTCGAAACGTCTAGGGTATTATACCAGCTGTGAGCATGGGGTTCATAGAAATAATTATATAAAGTGACAGAAAGCTTATTCCAAGCACAATCGCTTGCTCAACTGTTGCTTTAGTCCATGTGATATAGAAAGATTGATTCATGCATCAACAATTCGTCAGAAACATAATAGTCGTCTTGCTGACTATGAAAAAAAAAGTTGAATGGAACTCAGGTTGAATGATTATGAAGTCCTCCTCCTTTGATTACGAATGCGGAAGTTTCAGGTCCGCTGTGAACTTCAGCCATTATCATGAAAACTCATTTTTGTTTATGTGGCAACCCTACCGTTCCACTTGTTTGTTTATGGAAATTATCAGTAAAAAACATCTTTTATCAGTCTTCCCTTGGTATAAAAGCATTACGTTGTCATTTGCCAAACTATCTGCCAAAAATGATCCGCAATATCCTCGTTCTCTTCGCTCTTCTCGCTGTTGTAGCCGCTGTGGTGAGTTTCTGAAAGTGTTTGTCTCTGAATCCCCAAATTCCAGGTTCCTGCCGTTCAGCAATACGCCAGAGTCATGAACGCTCTCGAGCTGTCAAACCAAGAACAAGCCAGAGCTATTCAAGCTGCCAAGAGCCGTGAGTTCCACATATGATCTTCGTGTTGAATGCAGTTTAAATGATCTCTTTTAGTCTTGGTTGACGCTAATGGAAGAGGACTTCTCGATGGACTTCTCGGAGGAATCATCTAGATTTGCTCTTTGACAATACACTTTCATATTTGTAAAAATTGATCTTCGAATAAATTTGAAAATGCATATTCTTTAAATTTCTGAATCCTATTCAGCTCGCAGGAATCAACATAATCCTACAAAAAATCTCGAAGAATATTCTGTCAGTGATTATTCTCTATATTTTTAAGTCATATGTAATAAATGAGCGCTCAAGTGGGTTTCCTGATTAGTGAGTTCGCACAGTATACTACCGCTTGCTTGCTTTGTAAACAGCTTGGATGGGTCACACACACAATGAGAAGTTATCATCTAAAGAGAGAAGTTCAGCGTTTTCACATATCCGTTAAATCCATTTTTGAGAAAATCACGATGTATGTACATCCATCTGCAAACGAACGTTGATGAAAATTTGTTGATTAACCACCTAGACAAGAGGCTTAAAGGAGGTGGCGGTGAATTGCATGAGAGTCAAATACAATATTCATACCACTGTTGTTCAAAACAGTCTGAAAAGACTGAAGTAATGAAACTGATTCATAACGATATCAGAAAGTCTGGGATTAACGCGAAGAAACATTTTCGAATTTCTTATTGCCGAAACGCAATTTAATTATCTTTTGAACTCATTTCAATCTTGTTTATGTGGCAACCTTACGGTTCCACTCGTTTGTTTTTGGAAATTATCAGTGAAAAACAATTTTTATCAGTCCTCACTTGCTATAAAAGCATTACGTTGTCATTTGCCAAACTATCTCTCCAAGATGATCCGCAATATCCTCGTTCTTTTCGCTCTTCTCGCTGTTGTAGCCGCTGTGGTGAGTTTCTGAAAGTGTTTGTCTCTGAATCCCCAAACTTCAGGTTCCTGCCGTTCAGCAATATGCCAGAGTCATGAACGCTCTCGAGTTGTCAAACCAAGAACAAGCCAGAGCTATTCAAGCTGCCAGAAATCGTGAGTACCACAGATGATCTTCGTGTTGAATGCAGTTTAAATGATCTCTTTTAGTGTTGGTTGACGCTAATGGAAGAGGACTTATCGATGGACTTCTCGGAGGAATTCTGTAGATTTGCTCTTTGACAATTCACTTTCATATTTGTAAAAACTGCTCTTCGAATAAATTTGAACTGTCAACTTCTCCTTGTGTTTAGAAAAGTTGAACAACTATACTACAGTCGTTTTCTGGATATATGAATTCCTTAACCCTGATCACTGAAATTCAAGTTGATGGCAGAATAGTTATCACAGCAGAGTAGACGGATCTTTATTCGGAAGTCGTAGTTCCTAGTGAGATTATGCTCGCCAAACGGGCACACTGTCTACCTCCGGGTATATCTGCTTAAATAAAAATGTCGAACCTGTGAGCCCAAAAAGTCGTGGTAACAGTGCGATTAGAAATAGGCAGCTATTAATATTTCGTAAATATGTAACACTCCTGGAATGCGTTCAGCAACTCGGAAAATCTCATTCTGAGCAGTTTCCAACCTTTTCTGGATTTGTAATCAATGTGAGCGTATTAGTGTAACTATTAGACACCTCAGTCGGAATAAAATAGATTTCTAAGTATAATCTCGCAAATACCGCTCTCTACATAAAAGGATACGTGTTAAAAGAAAGCGCTTGACTCAATCAACAGATCAGTTAGAGTTCATAAGCGTCGACGTCAGTTGAGTGTTTATTAAACAGCTGATGACAGTAGTGTAATCCATTTTCAGCTAGGTTCATTGTGACAGGTTCATCTTTGTGACATTCAAATGATGCACATCATTCGAAACTAATGAAACTCAAAAACAAACAAATGGAATTTTTGTCTTGTTCGTGTAAACGAAAACCATCAGGATATCACCATACCGAAAAATATCTAGAAGTTTCTACTGAACGCATTTTTTCTGGCTGAATTAAAGTGAATGAGACTTCAATATGGTATGATTACCAATACGGGAGTTATTGCTGTGAACTTTACCCATCCATTATCATGAGAACTCATTTTTGTTTATGTGGCAACCTCACCGTTCTCTTTATTTGTTCCCGGTTATTATCAGTAAAAAAAACATATTTTATCAGTCTTCACTTGCTATAAAAGCATTACGTTGTCATTTCCCAAACTATCTGCCAAAGATGATCCGCAATATCCTCGTTCTTTTCGCTCTTCTCGCTGTTGTAGCCGCTGTGGTGAGTTTCTGAAAGTGTTTGTCTCTGAATCCCCAAACTTCAGGTTCCTGCCGTTCAGCAATATGCCAGAGTCATGAACGCTCTCGAGCTGTCAAACCAAGAACAAGCCAGAGCTATTCAAGCTGCCAAGAGCCGTGAGTTCCACAGATGATCTTTGTGTTGAATGCAGTTTGAATGATCTTTTTCAGTCTTGGTTGACGCTAATGGAAGAGGACTTATCGATGGACTTCTCGGAGGAATTCTGTAGATTTGCTCTTTGACAATTCACTTTCATATTTGTAAAAATTGATCTTCGAATAAACTCGAACTTTCAACTTCCCTTCGTTCTATAAAGGATGAACCTTCATTAGAACTGAATATTTCAAAGCTTTGATGATCTGCCTTATTGTGAACTGATACCACGAACACCGCTCACTCGAAAACAGTGTTATCAAAATGAAATATCCAAGAATTTCATTTTTCATGGGTTGCGTCAGATAATGCGGTTGGTTTTCTTCATTTCCATCTTACTGACGCGATGAAGCGGTCATGCACAGAAGCTTCATTCCATTTTACTGACGAGGTAAAGCGGTGGTGCATAGGCATTCAGATTAACGAAGTACTACTGTCAATGAGTAATTAAGTGTTAATTCTCCTTCGTGCAATCCAATTACGTGTACTCATGTACAGGAGATAAGAACAGGCATAATCCGTTTCGCATTCTCAGTGTAAGCCTTAGGAAATGGCTCATCTCCTCGAGTACTCAATAAAACCATTGAGGTTTTCTAATTTATTATATTCATGATTTTCTCACAAGTCATAAAATTTCCAGTCTGTAATAGTGAAAGAGGCTTCCAGCTCTTCTCGCAACGATTCTTGATAAAGTGTGCCTTAAAGAGGATGAATAAATCGACTTCCAGGTTCTAAGTTTCTAGCATGAAGAATAAGAAGAATGAATGAATATGTATTGTAATATTCACCACAATCGTTAGGGGTTGCTTCCTCATCGAAATGGGAAGTAAAGAAGGGAGGTAGCAAGTATTTTCGAAGATTATTATTGTTATTAGTGGACGGATTAATATAAACAGTAGTCTCAAAATTGTTAGAGACAGTGATTAAGAGATCATATAAGACATTGATGTCAACTCAATGGTGAAGTAGAAGAACAGGTGTAAGACGACCCGCGATGAAGAGCATTATAGACGGAAGAATGAATGAAAGAAAAAAAAACTAGCAACAATTTAGTGCTATGCAGGAATCACATCATTTCATTTTTTGTTAGGAATGGTGTAAGGAACTGATCTAACGTTCATGATATCAGGTCGTCGCCCATGTTCTTGTTCACTTCGACTGGGTCTCGATTGAACAATAGCCTCAAGAACAGGTGGTCCATCATTACTATTATCAGACTGTTCATTTTGTTCCAGAGCCTTTTGTGGTGTGGTAGTTTGCACTACGAAGGACTGCAAATATTCATGATAATATGACTCGTTTGGTGTATGATTCCATACTGTGGAGCCGGAAGGTAATCCATTTTCAGCTAGGTTCATTGTGACAGGTTCATCTTTAATGGTAATAGGAAACAAGTGAGGAGGTCCATCGGGAGCTTAAATAAATTATTGCAAGCAATCAACATTTCCATTCTCACTTTCCACAGCAACATAATGCTGTTTTGTGACTGGGTCAACATATATTTGCATATTTTGCGTTTGAACAACAGAGCCTTGATTCGATGGTGCTTCCTCGCCCTGAATGGAAGCATAAGGTCGATTTCAAGGAATAAGAGATTACATTCAAAACTTCACCTCCAGGAACAAGCGTAACTGCGGTTCCATCTTCACCTGTCGCAAAGATGGGCTAGAAAGTTCCGATTAAATTTCGCTATTGCACGTTTTTCTACCCCTTGTTGTGTGATAACTTGGAACTGTTGAGCATCACTAGTCGTATTAGAGTCAAGAAGCATAGTGTCTTGATAGACAACAGTTGAAACTCCAGATTGAGTACTCATTTGTTGGGTTATGTTTGACCTACTAGTCGGGAAACTACTTGAGTTGTGAACGTCTTCTTGGCCAATTGGCACTGTTTGAGATGTTGAGGTAAAAACAGCTCCTGCATTCCCACTGAAACTGTTCGTCGAAATAACTTGGGGACACGTTCCAGTTCCAGGTTGCATAACAAAAGCGTATGAAGGTCCAGCATTGGAGAAAGGGTTAGATCCTGCTGGTATAACAGTAACCATTTGAGCAGTGTTTGCTGAAAATAGGAAAGAAGATAAAAAACTGAAGAAAGAAATAATGTGTCACCGATGGGGGCTTGAGTTCTAGATGTGGAAGGTTGTTCTTGATAATCAGAAAACGGTCCGCGATTAGTTAAAGTGCCATTACTATTGGTGAATTTATTAGACGCTTTGTGCCTAATTGACGTTGATCTGTTCAATTCATATATAAGATACACACCTATTTAGTAAGGATTTAACAGGATCGACGTATTTCACTAAGCCAGTAGAAGTCAAAGCATCAAGTAGGTCATCTGCGGTAATGGTTCGTCGCTTTTCCTGAAAAGCCGATTTTTATGCTCAGGAAATATCAATAAAACTAACAGCAAGACACTTATCACTCGCTTCACTTGTTAGAAAAGAAATAAATTCAGAAACGCATTCCTGAACACACTCTTTGGCTTCTTTCGCAAGTTTACCAGATTCAGGTATCACCCGCTTCATAATTCGAGCAACATTTGCTAAACAAGATTTTATTAGTGTATCAGGTAACTGATATGAACCTATGGGGAGAAATCGTTCCTGATCTAGTATGACTTGGCCTCTTGGATTATCATCGAGCTGAAATATGACTTGCATGCGGAGAAAACAGAAAAAGCTTCTGGACATCACTTCTTTTGGAAATGGTTGCGTTGTTTCAAAAAAGACTATAGAAAACAGAACGATAATTCTGATTGTGAATATGCTAGCACGTTACGCAGTTATGAGACACGTTGCACACTTTACCTTATTATCACTACCATTTAAAACATCTTGCCCCTGGTAATACATACTATCTTCTTTACTATGATCCATTACTTGAACATCCACATTATAACGCCTAGTTCCGAGATTACGCTGCATTTCCATTGAATGATAAGCAGCGTTATCATCATCATTATATTGTCCAGCTTCTTCCAGTAAAGCATAGTCTTCTTTCGTTTCACCTGATACTGCTTGATACTCAGAAGAAGGAGAAGTTTCCTCCATCTGTAAAGTGGAACTTCTGAATAAAACCCTGTTCTGTTAGGTAATTCAACCGAGAGTACAGAAATAAGATGATGAAAGAAGTCAGATACAAGAGTTTATTCCTAATAAAGGATTTATGATAGACTTTAAAAAATCAACAACTTGGAATGATACAATCTAATACGAGTTATAACCTAACAAAAACTCATCTTTGAGCAAAAGATTGATTACTAGAAATAAAATGTTTCCCATTCATTTAATGATACTTGCAAGTTTCTGGAACACTGCATCCCTGCTTTTGGATTATTTCGGAAGCAGCGTAATGTCCAGCAGCAATGGCTGCTTCAAGACCTTTTCCTTGTACATATTGAGAGAGGAAACCTTGGAAGATAATAGTAAGAAACTAAACTGTGCTGCAGAACTCACCACCGACAAAAGCGTCTCCAGCTCCATTAGTATCAACGATTTTCTCAGCTGGAAGAAGCTCAACTGGAAATTCGAGAAGTTGGTCACCAACAGCAACAATAGTTGGTTCAGATCCTTGAGTAATGATTACAGTTCTTTTCTTCGAAGAAACCTGAGATCGAAAAACATTAAAAAAAAACATATTTTCTAATAAATACTTTGTCCATAGCAGCGATTTTGAGAGCGATTTCTTTCAAATCTGTGGTATCGAAACCAGCAGCCTATAATTATAATTAAGAATTAATTCCCTGTGATAAGAAAACCTTGGAAAAAGCTTCAGCTTCTGCTTCATTACCGAAAATAATATCAACATATGGAAGAGCAGCTAATAGAGGTTCAGTGAAGAATTGAGAAATGAAGGGAGCAGCCAGATTGAACATTAAGACCTATAAAAGAAATTTATTTTGGTGAAAAATAGAAAGAAAACCTTGTTGTGTTCATGTGAATGTTTGGCAACTTGCATAATGGCTGGAGGACACACGGTCAGGAAGAAGCCCTAAACAAGTCAGAATATTTTGAGATTTCTGCATAGTTTCTCACAGCGATATAATAGTATTGAGCTTTCTCGATAAGTTGATTGTGATCATCCACATTCAAGTGATCAATTGTGAAGGTATTAGCAGCGGCCAAATGAGCACAGAGAGATCTAAAAACATAGCTGTGTTAAACTTGAAGGAGTCAAACTACCTATTGGTTCCGGTGATCAAGGCAGCGCAGGTTCCAGTTTTGACAGTGGGGTTGACCTGAAGAAAGTGATGAAAATGGTGAAGTAATTGAATGATATACTTGGTACTGAACATTGACTCCTGCTTCAACAGCTTTAGATTTAAGTTGATCACCATAGTTATCTTTTCCAATAGCTCCGAAGAAAGTAGTTTTATTTGGAGCATTGAGAATCCACTAGAAATTTGAGTCACAAATAATCCTAAGAATAAACAACCTGACAGATTCTGATAGAATTTTGAGTGGCTCCTCCAGGAATATACTCTACTTTGAAATCTCTAGCTAACTCCTCGAACCTTCAATAAATGATGCTACTGAAATACGACATGCAAGAACTTACATCTCAACGTGTTTATCGTCGCAGAGTATGGCATCATTTTCCTTCAAGTTCCACTTCTCAAGGAATTCCTGTGAAAAGAAAGTAATTTGGGATGCCTCTGAGCTTCTCAACCTTAGTAACAACAGCTTGAATATCAAGGAGGGGATTTCCCATTCCTAAAAGGATGCCATCTGGTAAACTAGCCATAACTACAGCGAATTCGGATATACCCTGAAGAATGAAGAGTTTAAACAAAAGAGAATTAAGAAAACTATGCTAGCATTAAGTTGGTGAATCCAACTTTGTAGCAGACATCTACGATTTAAATGAACGAGACAATGGAAGCAAAAAGAGTGCAAACTACTATAGATCAGGCCATCTTAAAAGATAAGAACAATCAATTATAAAATCCAAAAAATGTCCAATGACCAGGAGAAAGACAAAGTTAAGAAGAAATGGAACTGAGAGAGAATGCCATCATTCGCAAAAGAGACAATCTAGAGACTGAATGCAAGGTTGTTGATACTAATCTACCTGTGGAGAGCATTATCTAATTAGATTATCTGAATACAACAAAGATCCGAAAATAACTTCATTCAACATATCACAGAAAATATACATACACAAGAATATTGAACAACCAATATCTTTTCTTCAACGTCGCAGTCTTCAGACTTTTTTTTTGAAAAAAAAATAGAATAGGAGAATATGATTGAAGACTACTCCGTTTAGGAACATAGTTCGCTCAAGTTGTAAACTTATAAGAGAATAGCAATACAAAACAAAAAAACCAAAAAATGAGATTTTAATTCACATTAAACAGTCCGAACAATTCAGCTAGGAATGATAGTTGAACACATAACTTCATAAATGAGAATGAAATGAAGATAAATGAAAAGTGATATGAATTTAATTGGAATGCGACACCTCTACATACTGCACCGATTCCACTCTGCGTACATTGGAAAACGAGCATTTGCGTATCGGAGGTAACAATATTTTATTCAGCGGAACACACTTGTATTAGACTTCTATAACATCAGAAATAGATGTCGATCATTGCCTTTGATACTAATGTGATGCTTGGATGAGAGTTTTGCATATTCATGACCATCGAGAAGCTTTCTCCCAAGGTATCTGAAGAAAAAATTTATGAGTTACATACCACAGCAATTATCTGCAGAAAAACATGAAAAAAACCTCTCTTACCTCATCATCTCTATCCAACTTTCCACATAAGAAGGTTGACACTCATCGGCTAATAAGTCACATACAGTACAAACTACTTGAGCACAAACCATACGAACATTCTCTTCAGTCATGTGAGCTGTCTGAAATAAATAACATAGAAGTTTTCAATTCTCTCCATCAGACCGCTTTTGAATTAAAATGTCTTTCTCCATATTTGAAAATTGTCGGGGCTACTTGGAGTTCAAGTTCATCAACATTTTTTGCAGCCAAATGAATAATATTAGTAAATAGACGAGTGTGTCTTATTACTTCGTGGTCTTCAGACACATCGCTCAGATCTTTATCCTAAATAGAAGAAGAATTTGATTTTTAATATTCGAAATCTCATGATTACTTCTTCAAGTCCAAACAACTGTTTCAGTGCGATAGATTTCTCGAAAATTCTTTGAAAAACAAAATAGCCAAAATCATGGCCCATGGTGGATGTTTTAGCAAGACACATTTGCCATGTTCTTCGTATTTCCTCACATTTCTGAAACAGCTGAATTTATTAAAAAATACAATGAGTGTATCAGTGGGTAACGTTCATAGTTTTCAAATGTCTAGATAAAGTTTTATGGTGGAAATTAAGCACCGTTTTGTCCAAAGCGTTTTCTTCAGAGCTCAAAGATCGGTAGCTATATGTCCTCATTTGTTTTAAGGGCGAATGGCTCTTAGCTCGTCCCAATGGTTTCATTTGGAGATCAGTCATGCTTCCTCTTGCATCGTCCAAGCTTCTGGAAGATAAAATTCTTCATGGTATTCACTTTATCTTTGAGTGCTCAAAAAGCAGAAGATTGATATTTCACACATGTTCCTAATGGCAAATTGGAAAGAAAGGTTCACGTGAAGTTCACGTAACCTTTATTCTAAGCAGATAAAGCACAAAAGACGGTTGTATACTTGATAATTTTGAAAGATAAGAACTGTGAGGCTTTGATCAAAAAATCATTAATGAGTTTCCCACTCAATTATCAAATGTACAAACCTAATATTGAGATTTCCACTCGAACTCAAGAATTGCATTCTTCTTAGCGTTGCAGGCGTTCCAACAGATGCAGATCTAGGAATTTCCTGAAAGAAAAAAACATTGTAATTAAAAAAAAATTTTATAGTATGTGAGATATTCTAGGAAGAGTGGAAGAAAGGAAGTCAGATAAACTATTGGAATGCGTTGGCGGTATTCACTTATGAATTGATTCACATCGTTTGAATGGCTCTAATACCCATCATACTCCGCTATTAACTTTAACTTTTCTTTCAATGATTCAAATTACTTCATGCATATAGCGTTGAGAGCGGATGTTGCATATAAAACTTCCGGTATCGTCGAAGAGGATTCGTATGAAACACAATTAGATAGTTAATAGAAGGGAAAGTATCGTAATTAATTTGAATTGTATTCCGATAGACAGAACTTATAACTGAAAGACTGATAAGCGTGCCGCTCGAAACAAGACTGAAAGAAATCCTCACAAAGCAAAATGTTCATGAATTCCATAAAGTGAATGTTTATTATGTTGAATTGAATTGAGAAGAGTTCCAAGTTTTTTCTTCCTCTTTGGATGCTACAAAACATGAGTGAGTAGTCATGCTTAGTTGGGCATACTCATTCGCAAAAAAAAAGAAATGTCAGCAGTAACTGACCGACAGGAAGATTAGCTGACAAATATATGAATGTGTCTGCTGAAATCCTATTTCTCTACGTATGAATGGACAAAAACAATTCTGGTTAACGACTAAAGTAGAGATGCAACGATAAAGCGTAGGTGTAGTTGGATGCAACAACCAAGGCAACGGGAACGCTAGTCAGAAAAGTTCCGGAAATGATGAAATATTGAGGAATGTTTGAGGTAAGTTGATTTGTGGTTAACATAGGGAGGAAAGACATTTATGTTTTTCTGATAATTTGAATAACATTCATATAAGTATATTAATGAATGATTTATAATCGTGTGATGAGATCTTGTGTGAAGATTGCCGATATGAGTATAGGAATGAGCTGGAGTGAAAGCTTTCGAACAACAGAGGACCAACATTTCTAGCCGAACTTTTGTAAAAGTAAAAATTGTTTAACAAAGCATAGCTGCCTGTCCGAGTGTCATAGATTCTTGAAGGCTTTCCTACACACGACAGACAAGAAAAAGCGAAAGTGGGCGGAGTTTGAAGCTTAACAAGAAATAACCAAAACTATCTTAAAAAGATTCAGAAAGCTTGGAGAAGAGAGACAAAAGTTCAAAAAAGAGTTTTTTGTTTCAAATGCACTAATTGGTTCCAGTCGGGTTAATAAAAATTGAGATTTTTCGATTGAAATAAATCTTCGGAAGTAAAGAAAAGCTTTTAGCCGAGTTTATATAGTTGTGAGATTTCTGTTGTTCTAAAGAAATCATGACTAACAGATTGATGGAGATAACTCTTGACAGAAGTGGAGCAAAAGCTTATTATTCGAAAGTTGATGGCTTTTTAACAGGGATAGGAAGAGTTTGTAAGGAAGTTGTAGTTCAGGAAATGGAGTTCAATGAGTTCTGGTATAGGAGGCGTGTTGAGGCTTCTTTCAGCTTAAGAGATAAGTTTCAGAAACATGAGAAGCCATGAACAATAATTAATTTTTTTTCAATCATACAAGATTATTTCTCACAAATCATCAGTTTCGAATCAACAGAGTCTTCGTTAAGGGAATATTGAAATCCTTTGTAAGCATGATCTGTTGTTCTCATACTGCCCTTATATGGGTAAAAAAAGAGATGAGAAATCTTTCATCAACTGAATCTAAGAATAATCACTAGATTTGTACATGAAAAATAAAAGTAATTCCATGCAGTCGAGAGGCAGGTGTTGGAACAGTACGGAAAGTATTTTGTCGTTTTTTTTGAATAAACTAAAAGCGTTTTCATTTGAAATGAGGAAAAACGATGAACAAGACGATTCATTCTGTAGACACTGACATAAATGTCAAATTATTATTTCAACAACAAATGAACGTTGTTGGAGAGGAAAAAAAGAAAGAAAAATAATCAAAATAGAAGATTGCAAGGGCTTCTCGCAGTCGTATCTTGCTATTTGAAGTGAGCCTATATGAAGCAAAGAGAAATGAATCTATCTGAAGCTATTTTAAAGGTCAATCATATGAAGTTGTGTTCAAGCGTTCTTTAGTCCAAAATGTGAAGAAATATAAGCTTAAGCTTATTTATAACTCTAAATGAAGAAAGTTGTCGGGACTATAGTATTTATACTTCTCATGTATTTCCAAATGAGAAAAAAAGATAAATGTGTGAAAGAATGTTTAAATAGATGAATTGAGGTAAAAAAAGGAAAGATCAAACGCTCTATTCATCTGGTCGTATAGCCAATGATTGATGCAGACGTGAGTTCACGTGAAGCTCATTTGCTTTTCACGCGAGAAAGCTTACTTTCACAAGATTGTCGGATTCAATTTAACATTCGTAGTGTAGGTGGACAACAATGATTTTTAGAAGAAAATGATTATTAAATATCGAAAAGTGAAAACGTTCGCTCTGCTTTTCAGATTGAAGAGCTTATTGAAACGAATTTCATTATATATATATCAGCTATCGGCTGATAAAATCGGCTTTTGTTCACTAAGTAACAGAATAAATGCTCTATAATAGTACTTTAATTCTATTATTTACAGAGTTTTTTCTTTTCATTTTGAAAAATACATTCAGGTGACAATAATCATTCTGTTCCAAGATGAGTTTTCTGAGTATTTTCAGTTCTCCAAGTCTATTTTAAGCTTTATATAGCTTTCACATCCACCATCATTAGTCTCCTTCACCAGGTGTAAAGAGAACAACTTTGTAAAAGAGAAGACAGTTGTACGAAAATCATTTTCTCTCTCTCTCTCTTTCTCTCTCTATGTCTTAACCAGTTCGTTTTGAACTTCTTGAGTACCGGATGTATAGATAGTGGGGGTGGCAAAATATAATAAATGGAGCAAGTTCAACGAGCAAAATGAAAGAGTATCTGGACTGGAATGGAGAAAAGTTGGAGTAGGAAAGTAAAGCCGATGGAGTCGAATTTTTGTGGAGGAATTCCTAGAACGATGAAAACTCGTCGATTCACGGTTTTCAAGCTTATTTGAGGAAGAAAAAGCTTTCCGTTTTGACGTTCAAATGGGAAAGGAAATTCCAAAATAGAAAGTAAAGTCGAAAAAGCGAATGACAAGACAAAAGCAAAACTATAATTTTGATTTGTTATTCAATGAAAGACAGATCAAATTGCAACCAAAGACTCATAAATGAGGGAATGAGATGAACTTTAGATTATGAAATGGACAACGACAAGGAAATAATTACAGATAGCATAGAATATGATGTAAGGAAGAAGATAGTTAAAGACGACAAAAAGAACCAAAAGTTACTCTTCGCTCAACATATTTTAATATCTTCTATAATTTTTCCTTATACAATAAAATAGCCTGAGGCGGATATGTAAGGAACACTGTCGGACGGCTATGAATGGATAGGCAACGGAAAGTGCTCAAAAAACAAAAGGTCACAAAGTATTATAGTTATATGTAATTAATTATACATATTCTATGTTTGTTAAAGCCTTTGTTGCTTGCAAAAAAAAAAGATGTAGATGGTGGGTGGATCCAAAGGATAAACAACTAAAGTCTGAGGATTTTCGAGACAAAAACAAAAAAATATTTGAAAAATTATCTTAAGGATTGGAAACGTAAAGAATTAATCAAAGCGTTTGTCGTGTTTCAAGTCTTTCTCTACCCGAAAAAGGTAAATAAAAACACAAAACATCGCTTTGTGGACTGAGAGATGGAAAATAAAATTTTCACTTTCTTCCTTGTCTTTCAACGAAATAAACTGATTATGCGATTATCATAGAAGCACAGAGCGATTTGTAGCAAACATAAAAGAAAATATTTTCATACCATACTACTACTCTTGGGAGCTAATCCATCACTTTCTTCCATTGAATCCATTCCATTAATCTGTATGCGTGGAGGGGTTGTAGGAGTTGTAGCCATTGAGCTTGATAGTCCTCGTCTTGGACCCAACTGTAAATATCAGAAGAAGTCATATTCTGTTTAAAAACTAAATATATTCAACCGAGTGCTTCGTATTAATTGTTCCAAATGCCACGTATAGACTTTCCACGTACATATTTCTCTCTCTATGCTAATTTCACGTGTGTCCTACTACTTGAGTATTCATTACTGTATTAACTGGAGCTCAACCGGATGTTTCTTTTCTCTTAATGAATATGAAAAGAAAAGAAAAAATTTCGAGTAAGCTTAAGATTAATATGACAAGTGCTTGATCTCGTGGTCACAAATGATTGATCATCAGCAACACCAGGTGTTGAGCTAATTTATGTTTTATTAAAACAAAACTATTACAAAAAGAACTTCAATTTATTTTTTTTTGAGACGTTCACACAAAAAGGACAACTTTTTTCGTTGTTTGACGCGAATAATGACGTGCATAGCACAAGAAGTTTGATAAAACTCCCAGATGCTTCAGCTGCTTCTGATTGAAGTCAATGGTGAGAATTTCTAATAAAGCTCTAACAATCTTTTGGACAATAAAAGTAAGATAAACAGAGGAGTAAAACCTGCTCGCCCACACGCGAATGTCCTTCTATTTTTAATTATTTTTTCGAAAAAAAATATAAAAAAAGAGATCTGTAAAACGACATACCTTATTTGAATTTATGTCACTGTCTGGCTCAGACAACCTTCGCTGCCTTCCAAGCCGCTTAGTCCGATAACGTGATGAATGTGAGCTTGTTTGGGCATTTCCCATCTATAATTACTGGACTTATTGAAATAATTAGAATTTGAAATTAAAGCTTATAAAAAGTAAAAGTGTGAACGAAACAAAATAGAAATGGATGACAGCAGTATTTCTTCTAATTTTATGAAATAAAATAGAAAATAAAACTTATTTATTACATTAAAGTAATTAATTGCGATAAATAAATAGAACAGCTGTTTCTTGCACAAAAATTAATTCTTGCGAGACCATATCGTCTTATAGAGTTTGAGTTAAGGTCATGGGGATGTAGATGAAATGTGTTTTGAGATAAGAATACAAACTCCCAAACAGGCTTGAAAACATAATGAAACAGATGTTGATGAAAAGAAATATGAAGTCGGGTAGTTCACAAGCTATAGAATGCGACTACTCATCGACAATTCTTTGATTGAACTGACTTTTCGAAGAGTACTGGAACGTTGAAAACGAATGCATGAAGAACTGTAATTATGAAAGCCGATGAGTAAGTGCATGATAAGCGAAAGCTGACATAATGACTGATTTTTTAAAATTAAAGTCAAATAATGATCTCAAATTGAATGTAAAGGTTTTGTTACAAAGGGCAATAGTTGTTTTCATTATCTAACTTTTATATAAGATGCTGTGAGATGTGGCGGAAGAAGATGAATTGATGAAGATAAAGAGCTCAGCTTTATTTTGAATAGAGGAGAAGAGAGTATATTGTTGGATAGGTTAAGATGAGAAATTTGATTTTCAGAAGTCTGTTGAAAACTAGAAAGAACGAATAGATTGAAGAATGTATTGTGCAGGCAGTTATCCTACTATCTAACAGAAGCAGAAGACAAAGAAAGCGACGTTTTTGGACATGCAAACCAAAGAAAACAAGAAAAAATAGAGAAGATAGATGATAAAACGACAAATATATGGATAATATCCTCTAATATGTGCAGTCTTTATACATCAAAGGCTTGAATATGATGAGAAAGCTGAAGTGCTAGAGATCTTTTCATCTCAATTCGACTCTCACGCATTAGAGCAAAACGAAATCCATATACGCTTCTGCTCTGTGTCGAATGGATTATCTTGACCTCTAACTTTTTCAATAGAAAAAAAACTTCCTCGCACAGAGAATTGGAGCCTCAAGGGGGGTAATAAGCTTGGAGAATGTAGAAATGGAGCTCAATTCAGGGAGTAACAGGTTTTATGTAGTGGAATGAATAAGAAAAGGCTCATCTTTAAAAAGTGAAGAATCCGAAGATAATGGTTCTTGCTATGAAGCCTTCAGACCACGAGTGTGTAACAACTCTTTCTGATGGCATCCTTCACCCATGAGTAACAAAGGTAGAAAGTACTGAAACTCAGCCCTCCCATACAGCCATGTAAAGCATAATTTAATAAAATATTCTATAAATTCAATAAACTTTGCTTCAAAAAGTATTTGGTATGTAAAGGAATGAGAGATAACGAGCAATAATGGAATGTGAAAGAGATTCAAAGAAAAAGAGAGATGTACAAAGGAACAAAGAGAAGAAGAAAGCGATTTAATACAATTATTTTCACTCAGATCATATCAATTCATGATCTGTTCAATGTGATCTACTAAGTGTAACTATAAAAGTTCAACGTGGACAGTCTCATTAAGAATGAAGTAGCTAACTTCGTTGTTTGTTTTTCACAACTTCATCTTTCGAAAGTCAGATATAGACGTATTAACATAAAACTTAAAGTTCACTAAGGGGAGACAGGGAAACATTCCTGCACCGGATGCGAAATGCAAAATGAATTCCAACAAGTTCTCTTTGAAACCAACCAGATTTCATGATCAAGTATGTTTTTGGTTACAACCTAGAAGATGAGGCAAAGAAATGTTCTTGAGGAGAAAAAAATAACAATAAAATGAAGCTGAAAATTGGATGGAAAACGTCTTGTTGTCAGTTTTTTTGCTTTACTTTCGTGCACACGAGCACCCCTCATGGTTCAGAACTTGATTCGAACTTCGTGCTGTCGCGCTTATTTTGAGATTTGAAACGATGAGTGAATGGAGAAATATTTTTGAACATCATATCATATCGCAGATCACAGATTCAAATGAGCTTATAGTTAAACATGTACTCTCAGTTGATCAAAAGAACCAACTAGGAAAAAAATTGGATAACACACAATAGCGGAAAAGCAGTGCACACAATCTTGTATCGAGAATTCAAAAAAAAAAAATGGAAAGCACATGAGTTGATGCTTGAAATTTTGATTATGTTCCAAGGTTGTTGGTTGGATACAAGAAAAAGATAAAATAACGCTGAGTATTGTCATTGAGATGAATCAAAGCAAAATAATGGGTTCGCCTTATTTGAAATTTTTCCCAGCAAGAAGCATCTGTCGTCTTCATATATAGAGAAAGAAACGACTGACTAACGATGCTGATAATAAAGATGAAGGATAGTTGGAGGAATTAAAGAAGAAAGTTAAAATTGAGAAGTATAGAATGTCAATGGAAGAGATCAAAAGAATTAAATGTAAAATAAGAGCCTTGGGAATGTTTTAAAAAGAAACAAACTGCCGCAGTTATCCTGGATATTTCAATTGAAACTTCCTCACCAAAGCGTATTTTCATGTAGGAAATTTAGTAAGGAGAGAAAACAAGGAGCAGGAAATCAAAGAGCACTGATGAAATTTATGATAAATACACATCTTTATCCATAGTTGAGCTATGAATACATGAAGAAACCTTGTGTTCACATGATATTTGGAAGATGAGGTCAGACAGAAATTTGTGATGTTTGAACAAGCAGCTTTCATCTGTCACACAGAAACGTTTTGATTGAGAAATCGCGAGTTGAAGCTTAACACCCCAGATTTATCTGTTGAGGGCAAGATCCACACTAAAGGAGATTTTAAGGAATATGCACATATTAGGAGAGTAAAAACGACCAAAAAAATCATCCAAGCATAAGCGATGGCTCGTGTGCTCTTTGAAACGTTCTCAAATTACTCTTAGGCTGCTCTTTCTTTGAATTTTTGAATGAAGGAAAAAGAATGATTATTTTATCACTTCCAACCTTTTTAAAAGAAGCTTACTTTGCATTTTGTATTAGACGTGACGTCAAGCTAGGGAGGAATCTTTCATTCTATGATGGGCAGAAGCAGAGAGCGGTTGTGTCGTCGAAAGCTTTACTAACACGAATCCAATGGAACACATATTATTATGCAAAAATGATTAATAAGTATAATTGTATTGTTCCATATATCTATGTTTAAATAGAAAGAACTGAACAAAAACAAGACAATATCATAAAACTACTAATTGGTAGAACAGATTTCTGATGCGGAGTGTGAAACCAAAATAAAATAAGCACATGATGGTTTAATTAAAACTCTTTCAAGAAAAACTGCTTCTGCTGATTATGAAAGCAAAAGTTAGAAACGGCATTTGATTAAACGATGGCTACGAATATAAAAGAAAAACATTCAAAGTACTTGGTCAAGCCAGAGGAATATACTCTAGAAAAAGAATACGACACTTCGAAGAGATTCAGAAAACAGATTGAGGAGAGATGGAAGAATTTGGAGATCTAATTGTTCGAAAATGACCGTGCAGCTGGGCTGTGGACGTCATCACCCGATCGGAATGTAATAGCCGGATACAGCATGAAGCCAAATTCGAATCTCTATCTTATAAGGTAAACAAGTCAGAAGCGATTGGAGTTTTTGAAAATGAAATAGAGTGAATTCGTTTCAATAGAACATTAACGTTTAGAGCTAGTCGAAAATCGTGATTGTCAGTGATTCTTCAGCATTTCTTGTGGTGAAAGCGTGTTCATTCTGTCTTTCCCATATTGCATTTGGTCTGTGTGCACTTGCTAAAGGTTTGAGACCCCGGGGGACTGAGCTATCTGTCTCGTAAGCCCCGTTTCTCATTTTGGCTTCTAGCCATTTGCATCATTCACTTTACTATATCCATTGGCATACGGCTACCTAGAAGCACAGAATATGACAAGTTACATGGAATGAATGTTGCGATTTCGGAGAGATGTAGAAGGAGAACAAAATAGAAAGAGAAAGTATGAGCCTTTAATGTGTATACTAAAGCTATGAATTCATCGAGTGATAAAAACCAATTAACGTGAGATCCACACCTCATGCATATATAAATATCTTATTTGGAGCAGTATCACTGCAGTTTTTTCCGTGAAATGAGAGATATGGACTAAACTGAACGGAGAGATGGCTGCAAAAAAAAATATTTTCATTCAAAAGTAATGAGGATATTTCTGGAAACTAACTGCTAGAGAATAATTAATAAATCAATGCAAACATTTGGTTATATTCAAGTGAAGGAGAATTGTGTTATGATGATTCATACGATAATGGCAGATTAGCTATTGTTAAAGTTCAAGTTTCCAAATCTAATTAGCAACTGATTTTTGAAACAAAGAAAATGGAGATGTGCGGGCGGTAGATGTTGAGTTAAAGCAAATTTTGGTCATCATTAGACATCGATAAGAGTTTGATACTTGAAGAAGGGATGCCAATTGAATTGATGAGATCACTGACAAGCCCATAACTTAATAATTTGAAGACAAAGAAGGTTTAGTAGAAAAATGCCAAGGAATTGCGGCTGTTCGACTCAAACCAACTTCGCACGGTGAATATCTGAAGAAAAAATGACAAAACCGCCCAGGAGAAGATTTCCGAATGTCGTGTAAAGCTTAATGCTCGTCAGAAGAAGTATCTTCGTGCTTTTTTATTTTGCTAAACTCTAAAATTCTGATTATAACAAATGATTAAACGTACATCTGGTATTAGAACTCAAAGCGGGCGGAATTAAGTGGTATTCCACAAAAAAAAAACAAGCAAAAGAGGTCAATAAATCCACAAACATACACGGAATTACTAAGAGCAGTTTATTTACTCACACAGAACAAATTGTATTTTTTCATGGACGATCAATCAGATTTTACGTGAACCAATTCCTTCGAAGAAACAGTGTCTAAGGTTATAACAGGGACATGAGATTGCAATTACTTAATAATACTACTTAAGTCTTTCTTTTTATTTTTTCTTTCGACTGCTCGGCTGAAAAAAGTCATTTCCTCCTTTTTGAAAATCATCGTGAGGTTAACTAACTTTGTCTTCGGTTCTTCGATGATGCCGTTTCGTGCTTTAATTACATCGCGAAACTGCAGCATTGAAGACCATTAGTGACGCTATATACTAGGTTAGCTAAACGAATTCCTTTAGTGACTTTCCAACAATGCTTTGCCTCCGGCGTTTCAGTTGAGTTTAATCCATTTCAATGATTATTTCCAAACTGCTCGTGTGGAATGGACATTTCGATCACTCCTCCTGTTTCTCCAGGATAGTAATCATTTGAGAAAAAGCACTTTTGAATGTTGTGAATTTGAAGAATTCTACTGGTTTCTAAGCCAATGTCTTCGTATCTGTTCGTTTTACTTCACTCAAGCATCACTCTTTTCGTCTCAGAATAGAGCTGAGATGTTTACCTCGAATTCGTATAGAAATACTGTGGGCTGAACAAGGAGATTAATCACCTTTTTCTACACTCTAAGAGGAATTAGAATATTCATCTAAAAATACCCTTGATATATAAGAATGATATCACTAATAAAGCTTTCGCGTGTGTGTCTACGATTCCACGCAACCTATCTGAGACTACATTTCCGCTTAGCTGCGTAGGTAAAGAGATGTATTCAAATATTATTCTTTATTATGAAAGTACAAAATATCTGGAAGTGTACAAGAGAAGATGGAGATATAACAACGGAACACGTTAGTTGTATCTTCCCAAGCGAGGCTTTTCTACCAGCAACCCGTAAGGCGATAGCCCCACTGGGAATGAGCTATGTATATTTCATTTAGGAATGCCAAAATCAAAAAAAGGAAATGAATGTTCTTTGATAATGAACAACATCTAACTACTTATTTCTCAAATTGAATCAAAACAACTTAATAAACGCTAAGCGTTAACAAGTATAAAACAATGAAGTATAGAAATGATGTTAAAGTTAAAATGCCTGCAAAATATCAGAGATACAAAAAAGTGAGGGACTATTAAGTGATAACATAAAGATCTTACGAATTCTATTACGCCTATACAATGACTCTTGATAATCAAAATGATTCTAACTTATATACGCAATTAGTTATTAAATGATAAAATTACTCTAAATAAAACTAGCTCATAACCGAATCTGTGTGAAAGGTTGTATATGTTTATGATTTAATATTTGAAAAGCCACCAGGTAGACCCGTAAATAAGCGCAGGTTAAAAAGATTGAACTATTTTTGGAAATATGAGTAATTGCTAGCTCCAAAATAAGGGGCAGGGGGGAAAGCTGGATTGGCCGAGGCTGGAAAAGTTGGAACGGGACCAGCAGTGGGGTAGCGAGGCCACTGAACTTGCTGGTGCATATTAGGAGCCATGTTATTCTGATAGTTATAAATCATAGGTGCCTGCATCATGTTTCCTAAAGAAAAAAACGATTGAATCAAAGTGAGAAAAGAGTAAACTGAGAAGAAAACAAAAATTTACCCATAGCTGTGTTCGTTGCAGCTGCTTTGCCGTATTGGTAAGCAGGAGGGAAGTAGGAATGAGCTGCAGGGAAAGCTGTTGGGTCAAAACCGTAACCGGGATAGGCAGGATACTGAGGATTGTAGAACGGAGCTTGCATAGCAAAATGCTGAGAGAGCTGTTGATGACTTGGCTGCACTTGCATCTTCAACAAAGGAATATTCAAAGAAGTATAGACAACTACGCGTACCTGCGGTTGCGACTGAGTTCTTTGCTTTCGACTACCTTCTCCGGAGCGACGCTGATTCGAGCTGTTTGTAGGTACTGAGTCAGTTGAGCTGCGCATGGGTTGGTTTTGCGTAGACGGGCTACCATATGAGCTATTTCCTGAAGAAAGAAAAATTCATAGAACGACTCAACTTCTAAAACATACCAAGGCATTGGCTATGCATTTGAGCAGTACCATCCGTAGGAACAGAAACTGGGGCCATCTGTGGAAATGACTGATTTCCTCCGGAGGAACCTGGACCAACATGTTCCATTGAAGAGTTGTGGGCTGAATGAACAGAAGAAACAGAAGAAGGCTGCATCATGGCCTAAAAAAATACATAGTAAACTTTCTAAATATAAATATCTAACCTGTTGCATAGGTGGGCTCATAAACTGACCAGCCTGCATTTCAGGTGTTGTTTGCTGGTTGGACATATGACACGACGGAACACTATCAGGTGTTGCTTGGTGCAAACTTCTGAAGATTATAACTAAAACACAAAATGAAAACTTTTCAAAATACCCTGGATAAGTAGTAGGAAGAGGGGTAGAAGCTTGCTGCATCATATGATGAGAAGCAACGCCAGAATTGTCGATCATGTTATGAACCGAAGAATGGTAAGCCATTTCTTCTTCACCCACATCGTGTATCATAACAGGTGCTTTTGGAGGCTGATCAAGAGCAAGATGTTGTCTCTGAAAATTCAGAAATACTACACAACTGGTAAACAATATTACCTCTTCTTCAGTTAAATCTGTCATTTCACTTTCCATGGGTACAGATATGAGAGCCGGTGAAAGCTTAGGTGGAGCTTCATCATCGTCAGTATTATAACCTATCTCAGAAGATAGCAGAGGTGGTGGTCCACTCAAGCCAGCTTCGCAGCTTGATGATGAACCTCCAACAGCTATAAGATCGGTAGCGCTCTCAGCGTGAAGCTGAGGAGGTTGATCACTTTCTTCCGATGGCGCACACCTGAAGCGTCAAGATAAGGACCGCAAAGACTGCTTCACAAACCTTGAGAACGTATCATCTTCATCATCATCATCAGGAATTCCACCCATATTAACATGTTCAGGAAATCGGTCACCCATAGGCTTAGGGGAATCAGCGGGATTAGATGCAGATTCCTCATCAGAACAGGGACTTGCCGCACGACTAAACAAATAGAAATAAGCCCAAAGTTCATCGCATACCTATCATCAGTGTTTTCAACGCTAGATACTCGCACAGAATGAGTGTCAGCCTTATCATGATGACTGGATCTGGAAGGCCTTTGAGAACTTTGAATGGTTGGAGATGAACGCATAGTAGCGCGACTAGTGGAAGGGGAACGCAAGATAAGCTAAAAAAGTAATCTTTGTTCTCAGACTTTTTTTACTAACATACATCTTCGTCTAGGTTATATCCTTGATTGGCTCGGGAACCATAAGGACTATCTGCTCTCGCCCGCATCTCTAAGCAATCCATAGAGGAAGCGGGACTGACACTTGTTGAGGATGAATTTGTTCTTTGGCTAAGAGATCTACGTTTATGACGGCCATTTTCATCATCTGCAGGTAGATAAGACGGACAAGTCTGAAAAACCGATATTTAAAACAATAAAGTGATATTCCAAAAAAACCTTAATTGGAACTCGCACAGCCTTTTTGGGGCTATGGTGACCATGTCTTTTAGACGAACCACCTGTTCGACCGTTTACGGTCTTTTTGTCAGATTTCGAAGATTCCCCTTTCTTCGCCACTACTAAGCCATTCCCATGATTAGAATTAACGAGTTCTAAATTCACCATCGCAAAAGCTAAAAGAGGAAAGAGAACTACTTTCGTTATCGTCGAAAACGGCTCTGCCACGGCTAACGGTGCATCGATTCTTTGAACTTGACGACACTGGTTCCTTTTTGGATGAATTGCTACTTGACACTCTACTTTCATTTGCGACTGAAGAAATACTGATTATCAACGAATAAAACACAAGCAAAACATACGTTTATTATACTTTTTCAGAACCTTGCTATCAGGCCGCCTAGATTCATCGTCATCCGATGATTTATCACGAGCTCTACCACGACTTTTAGTACGACAACTTTTTCTGTTTGGCGAATGATCAGATTCAGACGAACTATCTTCAGAAGAAGACGAAAGAAGCTTAGGTCTAAGTGAAGAAGAGAGTTTTAACTGCCGAGCAGCTTTCTTCTTTGAAGGTTTAGGAGAAGCGCCCTTAAACAAGCCACAGTTGTTAGCAAAAACAAAAAGAAATAAAACCTTCTTGACTGTACTTCCCACGGCAGCTAAAGAAACCCCAGTTGGCGTGCTCCCCACGTTAGCCGTGGACATTGGACTCCGTTGGGGTGTCAGAGTCAAAACGGGAGAGCGAACCCCAAAATCCTTAGTTGGCGTATGCTTGACTGGTACCCACTACACAAGAATGAGATGAGACTCAATAACGTTAAAGTAGCTAACTTTCAAAGCTGGTTCGTGTATCCATATCCTATTCTTATCAGCTTTGGCTTTTTTCCAATGGTTTTCCAGCATAGTGTTATTGATTTCCAAACTAGAATTCCTCAGAAAATAAGAAAAGGAATTGGAACTCAAATGGCTTACACTCTTTCACCGTTGTTTTGCTTGGAAAACCATCGTAATGAGTCGAAAACTTCTGTCACGTCGTAAACTGAAACTCCCGTTTCACGAGCGATGTCAGCAAGAGAAATGACACTGAAATCAGTAACATAGAAAGGATGAAAAGCTGGGAACAAACGATCTGTGTTTTCCTGTATTATACATATATTCCATCAGACATGTTCTCCAATAACTTGCATAAGATACTCTACCGAGGTCTGATAAAGGACGCTCTGGAGTTCCTTGCATGTGTTCTCTCCTTGAGAGTAAAAAACCTGTAAATTAGAAAATCAACAGAAGAAATATTCCATTCACTTACTAAAATCAATAAGAAACCGTCCAAATCCTTGTTTTTGATAACAGGGTAGTGTTACAATGCAGGATAAATTGAACTTTTGAGCACTATACTTTTCCTAAAATAAGAGCACTAAGAAGAGCATAAAAAAAGAAAACTACCTTTGAAAAATAACCAACGAAATGTTGACCATATTCGTCGTTTGTTGTTACAACATAAAATAGGAACGGCTCGACATCGTAGTACAACGTCTTATGATCGAGGAAAAGCTTTGCTAATAAGCATAGGTTTTGACAATAGAGTCTAAAAATGCTCAACTCATAACCAAATTGTGTTAACTATAAACGCACCTTGACACATTTCCATCTACTTCAAAAACAGAAACATTATTATGACGATATATTTCATTACCGGGAGGGCGATAAACTTTACATTTTTTCTAAAATAAGCTTCATGAATGTATGGAAGAGCATTTGAAAAGTACCTGGTGTTGAGCCATGATTTTCTCAGACCTCATATATTTCAAGCAATATTCACAAATATGAAGAACAGCTACATGAGCGTATTCTTGGGGATATGGAGCGCTATACCAAGTCTTTATCTCAAAATTTCCTACAAAAAAGGGAATGAGAGGTAACATAAAACTATAAAACGTACTTATTCTAATAGCTAACGGCCATTGACACGTTTCTTTATTTTCTGAAGAAGCTACCCTGTCTGCTACTTCTTGGATCGCTTCATCAATCAACTACAACAACAAAATCATTGGGCAAAACTATCTTCTAGGTTACCTTCTGAGTCCTTTTTCTAGCTTCTTCAAATACTTGACGATTCTCATCGCTAACCTGAACATTTGCAGAACTTTTAAAAAGAGGATAGTAGTTGAATGATAAACCTGGACTTGGCCATCTTGAATGTACTCAGAACTAATATTCTCCTTGTCACCAGAAGTCGATCCGGACGGAGAAATGGCAGAACTTCTGAAAGAAACACTAAAGAAGGCAGAAAAAGAAAAAAGACAGAAACACAAAACTGGAAAAATCAATAGAAATGGAACTTAGAGCAAAAAAATGGAAAACATGTGAATTCTCGTAAACAAATGGAATAAAAGTAGAAACTTACAACTTCTTTTTCTTCTTCTCTCTCATCCTTGATTTGGATTTAGGAGTAGTCTATAAAAGCACATGTGTAGGCATTTTCACGTATGTGTGTATGTTCTATATTATCGTTGTCGTCGTTTTGATGAAGAAGTAGTGGTAGTAATAGTAGTCTTCTGTGCGCTAGTGGTCGTAGTGGGGGTGGCTGGGCGTTGTGAATGACTATTTTGGCGCCCAAACCACAGAGAACCGGCAGGAGAAGAGAAAGGAGAAGAGAGAATATGGAGGCTGCTATATGTATGTTCGTAGAGAGGGGGCTAGGCGGTGAAGAAGGAGAAAGCGATTGTAGGGTGGGGGGGACGCACGGGACGGGACGGATAGCAAGCACACTGCACAGCAAAGCAGCAACAGCAGTAGCAGCTGGAGGAAGAGGGGATGGGAGGACGACGAGCGAAATAAGAGATACTATGTTTTAACACACGATGGGGTAGAGAGAGTAGATGACAAAAGCAACATAGAAATGCTGCGCCGAGGAATGAGAATAGTCAAGGAATCAAACAATGAATGAGATGGCCTGCATAAACAGAGAGATCGCTGACTATTATGGTTTTTTTGCGAGTCTCCTAAGAAATTTGCTAAGAATGAAATGGGTAAGGATTAAAAGCTAAATTTATGTACCTTCTTCAAACTTATCTTTACGAGCGCAAGGTAAAATACTTAAAACTGAGATTGACGCAGCATTGATTAAACAAATTTACCGCATTTTGCTATGAAATACTTGCTGTTGCTTATTCAATGCTTCGTATGCTTTCATAAATAATAAGGTTTTTATAAAAATAATATATGTACATAAGATCCCATATAAGATTTAGAAGTGAGTAATAGAGAAGAGGCAAACCTTTTTGTGCAAGCGAGCGAGCAACGACTTCGATACACCAGTTCAGATAAAAAGTTTTTTAGAAATGACGTACCTTCTCTTCACTATACTTCTCCTCCACATCGCTCTCTTCCTTATATTTACTGGAGGAGCGCAAAGGATGCTTTAACTTTGGTCTTTTATTTATTGGCGATAAACTTCCATTTATTTTTACCTGCAACAGTATATTTATGAATAGCAGAAGATATTTTGAAATGCTTGGAGCTTTTCTATTTTTCAATTTATTGGGTGATACGGAAAATTATAATCTCACTCTGTCATCTTTACTCGGCGAGCCAAACAGAGCTGCACTGGCACTATTTTGAGTGTGTCGTCCTCCTACTATAGGTTTGAGCTCTGCGTCCGACTTACGAAGCCTGATGGACATCTGAACAATAGAGTTTGACTAGGGAAAATGTTTGACATTATACCTTTTTTCTGTTCTCTGAGAACTCGTTGTCCCTGCTGGGGCAGTTACTAGAAGAAGTGCCGGGAGAATTTTCTAAATGAAGTAATAAGCAAAAAGGTATTTTAAAGTTTTTTTAATTTAATTTGAACGTGAGAGAAGTGGATAATCATAACGTCCGAATTGAAGATGTTGGTTTGCTAAACCAACAAATCAGAATGAAGGAATTGATTTTGAATACGGAGATTAAGGGTTGGGAGGAGGACGCATGAAACGACAAAGATAATCACAAATGTAGGAAAATGATTTCCATTTGCTACTTATAAGAGTTGTTGGCTTGAAATTCTTTGTAAATGAGTGACGAATGGAATATTTGTAATTCGAGATTGCCTGAAGTCGTATCGAAACGATGATGATTAGTAAGTTGAAGCTCACGAATGTTCTGACAATAGCTGAGCCATATTAGGCTGGAGAGAGTAGGGGGGGGGGAAGACCAATGGTTAGTTTTAAATATTATAACTGTTATTAAACAAAGTACTTAGACATGAAGAAGAATTAATTAATAGCGAAAGGAAGTGGTGAATGGAGGCAATAAGAGGACAGCAAAGGGCATTTGCTATTGCCTTCTTGGTCAGAATTAAATTTTTTAAATATTATGCTGAACATAGTAAGAAATATAAGTTATTTGTGAACATTGACTTATGCGCCTCTAACAAAGTTGGAAACTCCATACACAGCAGATCCTTTGTTCGAATATGTATATCAAAATGAACAGAGACCCTCTATGGCAAATCCATAACGAGGTACGAATGTCGAAAATGCTCCTCCCCTATTACCACATCAGAAGACATAGAAAAAGGGAGAATTAGAGAAACAAGGAAAGAAAGTTTCAATTACGAAAAAAGTGGAATATGAAAGAAAAAGGAGAAAGCAAGGATATGCGGAGAAGGTCATAATCGTAAACGAATTAATGTCTGAGGGCAGTTCTTTTTTGCGCGAATTAGTAGTTATCTAATGCAATACAAATACCCAGTACATCAAATTTGTAACTCTGAGGACGCATGATTGTTGCTAATCCGAACTAATTCGAGCACGTTATAGTGACAAACATCATACAGGGAACGGATCAATATTAGAGGTCACAATTTAAAGAACGAATGCTCAGAGAAGTGAGTACATGATCTCCGGATACACCCGGAGAAAAAAAAACTCTGAACAATGATATGAGAGGATGGAGAAGAGTAAAAACGTGCCCAGTGATGGACAAGACAGTTTTCATTCATTCTTCCCCCATTCCTTATGTTATGCAATCTCTACTGTTCATAATGTACTAACTATTACTAACTAACAATATGACGATATCCTCCAACAAACACTACTCCAAATTACAAGCGACAAATATTTTCAGGAAATTAACTATAGAGAAATATTAGTGGTCAAAGGATATTTGAGCGTGTGGCGCGTGGCCACAATACCACATAGGAACATCTGCCTGACATTTTCCGATTACGGCATGATGCAAGGACAATGAGTATGCGCGCGGAAGGTTTTCACTCGTTAGTAAAATTAAACTGCCTTACCTATTTGATCTGAGCCTGCCCGAGGAATAATTCTTCTTTTCTCGGAAGACACAGAGAAAAACGAAGACAAGGAATCTACTAACGTCTCACATGCTCTTCTTTGGGGTGATCGTGCTTCAGAAGCTAGAAATTTTTGAATTCAGAACTCTTCTACTTTTTAAACAAGTTAGCTTACATCTACGTGAAGCAGTTGATTTTGTTTTGACAGGTTCGTGGCTAACATCTATTGTTAAAGGTGACTGAAACATTTCTTTCAGAAAGCAGGAACAGTGTGAAAGCATTCCACTAATATTGATTTGAACCTCACCTGTATTGCATTCATCATTTGTGAATCTTCTATGTCATTAGAAATTCGAATAATCTTCATGGGCTTCTCCGGACCTTCATCTTCGAACTTCTTTGGGGCTTGGCGACTTCTCCTTCCAGATGAAGGTGTGAAAAATGTAGACAAGCTGTCCTGAAAGATAGAAAACATAATCAATAGCCTGGAAAAAGAGATAAAAAGAAATTAATTACTTGTAGGTTTCGAAGTTGATCGTGAGGAGCCTTGGATTTTCTGAAACAATATTCTGAGTAAAACAAATCGAAGGTTATGTAAGCAAATTTAAACATTTTCAAGCCCACGTCACACTCTTAACTCTCGTTCTTAAACATTCTCCGATTTTCGATAAACGATATCTTATCCATCAAATCACCTAGACGTAAGCATTGGTTCTCCCATTCGGCTAAGAAGAGTTTATGAAACGTTTCGGAACCGCTCTCATGATAACGTCAATAAAAAGTTACGAAATAATTTCAATACACCTATTAGTGCAAGGGTGATGCAGGCTGATTCGACATTCAGCTATAATTTGTAGTTTACCTGTCAAAGTCGGTTGGAGAATAGCTGGTTCCTGGCTGAATACAAGTAGTTGACTTCTCTTCACAAACTGGAGAAAAGCCTCTGGTAGGATTCGCGAATTGCTGTAATTTCTCGCGTCTGTCCGTAGAGTTTCGAATCTTTGCCATGTTAATCCATTGAATCTGGAGATATACTTCAATGTTTTTCAGTTTCATAATGATTTGTCGAAGAAGCACAAAGCGATAATTAAATGGAATATGAGATTTATAAATGGATCTTAATAACTTGCATCCAATTGATTAAGAAGCGGACACACATTCAATTAAAATGCCGAATATTAAAGTGATTTTTGACTTAAGATAATGCTTTTGGAGAATCTTTCTCTTCCGATTACGAAAAAAAAAAGAATGGAGGTAGAACAATTTAATTATTTTCCTATCAATAGCTCCATTTTGTCCAATTCCCCAGTCTGATACATAGTTATGAACTCCGATTAGTCTGCTACACCCCAACTAACACATTGATATGGTTAATAGATGTGAGAACACAATGTATTTCCGTTTTAAAACAACGAAAGAGTAAGAAAGAGGAGAAAAAAGCTAAGAAAGCTTTTAACAGAGTCAACTGACTGGAATACAAAGTATATGGTATAAAAAAAACCTTTCAATTATAGTTGAAGAAGCAGATAGACGGTAAGTTATGTTCAAACTGGTCAAGCGGAACTCGCTACCTCAAGCCATTTATAAGTTGGGGATTGTTGAATTCGTGATAAACTTGGAATTAACGAAAGATCAAAGAAGGAAATATTGATTGTAAGAACAAATTAAGGGCATGGCGCTCATGAGCCATCGCAGTGGCTTTTTCGAAGCTTTGAAATTCATTCGAGTCAAGTGCAAAAAAACATTTCGAGCTTTTCCTTCTGCCATCAAAAAAGCTTTAGAATTTGGAAGAAAATGTTTATATTCATGATACGACTTGTTAAACAAAAAATATATGGAATACATAGAGTGTGTGAAATGAACCTATAAAATTTGATGAAAATGAATAGAAAATAAGAAAGAAAACAGATGAAATTAGGAAAAAAGAAAAGACACAACCGTTCTGTGGGGATGTTTTTCGCGAAATATAATTCAACTCGTATTTCTTGTTCGACGTGAAAATTTCACGTAACCGCATAATAAGCTCAATTACGAAAACAAATGGCCAATAAAGAATCGTTGAAATCACTTTTCGGATAACTTTCACCACAATTTATGATATGAATGAATGACAACACACGGAGGGAAGTTTCATTTAACATAGTTAAGCATTCTTGTTTCGAATGATTGACGTCAAAAGCATGATGTAAAAGACATTTTTGTTGTGCTCTGAATCATTTTTAGTGAAGTTGATGTTAAAAATAAATTTGTTAATATTCAAATGAAAGTGGAAAGAGTATACAATAGTCTGAATGAACATGTGATGTGACATCTAGCTGAACTAAAATCGATTCACAGCTATTTTCTGAAGGAATTGACACACACGAGACGCATTGTATCTTTAGGCTCAATGTCCTTTCGCCTGATTTCAGATAAGCCACAGTGAGCAATCAATCGAGAAAACAGATCAGACACGATGAATGGATGAACTTATGAAGAGAAGATTGAAAATGATCCATTAGAGAGGAGGAAGGATCTGCAGATGCAAAAACCGATTGGCTTGTTGTGAAACAGAACAAAAAAAAAGATTTTTGATTCAAGCCCACTGGAAAGCTCCGAGGAAAACTAATTAATATGCTCATATTTCTTTTTACGATCTTAGAAGTGAAAGAAAGTTCATTTTTTTCAAATCATATCTTTGCTGGAGATGACCAGAACTTACTCTTATCATCTTATAGAGTTGATTGAGCGCGTCATACGTGTTTATATATAATTAAGAAACCTACAAGATTTTGAAACAAATACAGCAAGTAGAAGCTGGAGAGAGAATTTGTCTCTACTTTGATCATTCGTTTTTGAAACAGAAATCTTTCCGTTTTCTTATTCTAATAGTTCTTCCTCTCTAATTACATTGCATCCAGGAGAAGAGGTCAGTCCAAGTTTGGAATGGCTCTCTCGGTTGACAAGTTTCCCGCAAAATGGGTCGTAGCAGTTGTATAACTATCGCAGAACAAACATGGAAGCGCTTGTTTTGAAACGTTTTTGATCACAATTTCACTCAGGGACTAACTTTAAAAGTAAAAAATTAGGAAAATATCTAAAACTTTTTCTCTAATCATTCTTCAAATTCATAGAATATTTGGACAGTTCCGCTTTCGATCAACTATTCGGTTCAGCTTAAATCAGAGAAAAAAAAACGATAAAAAGATAGCTTGTGATAGACATGTCTCTCTAGAAAATAAAAAAATGAATAAAGTTCGTAAAAGAGAACTTTATCATGTACAAAGCTTTTTTTGCAGAATGTGTGACCTATAGAAGAGATTGTATTGACGTCTTGCAACCTTAGCTTCAACTTGCGATTGGCACTTTCGAGCTGATAGCTTCATCGCTGGCAACCGGCCAAGAAAAAGATGACTTGTCGACCAATAGGATCGAAGAATTCAATCGATAGGTAGTCATCAACCAGCCTCTAACAGCCTGGTTCCTCTTTGAATTCACATTCGTTCCTTCTTTTCTTACTTCACCTCTTCTCTATATCAAACACATGGTTTCTCGTTCACTTTCCTCTCTCTGACTTTTCGGTCATTCAACAACAGCATCGCTCAAACAACATTCATACATAGGAAGAGACTCCTCATAGTTGACTCTCACGTACTCCCTCACTCTGTTCTCCCTGTATATCTTGCTTCTCTCTTCTTCTCCCATCATCTCCTTGCATACTCAATATCATTGTAATACAGTCAACAACAGTATAATAGAGTGACTGAAATTCATGAAAAGAAAAATGAGATTGGTTGAAATGAGACAAGAAAAAAAAAATTAACTCAAACAGAAGGGAAGTTGATATTACAAAGTTACAGACGAGGACAAAACTTTGGAGTCTTCCTCTCTCTATGCAAACTAATGATTGTTGCCGATTTGACTATTTGATGCCCTTTTTGAGAAAATCATCAGCTGATGGAGTTGTGTCATCAACAATCCCAAAGACAATTTCACGTCATACTTCCCATTCATCAAATTGATGGCTTCATTGCTTTCAAAGAAATAATAAAAAAATTTTTTCCCAAACTTATGAAACAGAAGGAAGCCAAGAAGTGTTTCCGAATAACATGATTGATAAAGATTACACGGAAAAGTTAGAATTATGGAAAAAAACAATAAAAGAGAACATGACAGCCTTTTAACATCTCGTTCTCCCGCTCTCTGTTTCTCTCTCTCTCTTACTGTTATATCCATATCTTTCTATCTCTTTCTATCGAAACATTAGATTGGGAAAAAATAAAAATATTTCTTTGAAACAGTCCAGTTATCGAAATCGATCAAATGATTTTCAAACATGTCAGAGTCAAACTTCACAATAATTCATAACCGAAGTGAGAGGAAATTATGTTGAGAAAGAATGTTTAGATAGAAACAGTGAGATGGTTGCTCGGTTCGCATTCGATTTTCTTTCTCCTTCTTCGCCATCCATTTCTCTTTTCTCACTGCAATTGGCAAAAAAAATTTTTTCTCCTAAATTTTTCATGTTCTTCATCACTGGCATGACGTCATAACTCATAATTGGTTCTTTTTGATTTGATAGAAGGAAAATCATCGTGTGCAGTTATATTTTTATGTTTTGAGTGGTAGGAGATGGATAAGCTAGCAGAAGAAGAAAGAAAGTATGATTTGTGCCAAGCAAAAATAGAAATCAAACATCGTCATGTAAATGAAAAGTATGGAAAACGAAAAAAGCATAAATAAAATAATTTTGAGAATGAAAGATTTTTTGAACTAACAGATGAGTGTTGGTGAAAAGACTAATCTGAGTCATTGAATGTTTCCTACATGTGGCAAACAATTATGATGAAACTCAACGAAGACATATTTCTGGTTTTCTGATCACAAAACTTATTCAATTTGATTTTGGATTAACTCTAAAACAATCTCCCAAAAAATAATTTATTTTTGAACTATCATGATCACTGCTATTGCCATCTCTTTCTCCTTTTTCAGAATAAAATTACGGAAGACATTTAGAAAAGTGACGTGGGAAATCTGACTTTTCGTCAAGTTTTCAGAATATTCCGTGTAAAACGGAGAAGCGATTGTTTCGTATTGTCGTTCTGAGTGAGGGGAGAAACCTTTTACAGAACATAAAAGCCACGTGAAGTTTTTTCTTTTTTTTTTAAAAATTAAAAATTCAATGTCTCCATGACGGGGAATTCAAAACCGATAAAAAATCGAGAAAACAAAGGTTAACGTTATTTTAACAAGTTTGAGCACCTCAAGCATGATGTACGGCGTTTTGCTTGAAAACGACGACATGATTCCATAAAAGAAAATAGATTGCGTGGGTATATGAGTGAACAGAGAAAATGAAAAACGAAAAAAAGAGAGATTTAGAGGGGCAAAAAAAGATAGAAAGCAATAGAGAGAATATGAGAAAAACGAAATAAAGAAGAGATATTTTAGAAAGAAAATGAAAGAGCCAGATGAAAAGATAGAATGTGGAAGGAGATATATACATCAGGAAGTCCATGAAATAAAACGAAGGATGAGGAATATCAAACTATTAACTACATAAATCTATGAGGCAACAGAGAAAAAAAGAAATAAATGGAAAGTTTGGAAGTAAACGTCTCATTCTATATCGAGCAGACACACAGAATTCCGCTTGAAGCCTAAACCCGTATGGCAGGGCAGATAGGAAAGAATAGGAAGAAAATCAGAAAGATAGAAAGATGGAAAGAGTGAAAGAGGAAAAAAGAGAGCAATGGGCTTCTTCAGCAGTTCTGTTGCTTCTCCAATGATGATGATGAAACTGCATTACCCGTAGATGGCAGAGAAACAGAGGATAACATTCAACAAACGATGACAAGCTTAGCACACGAGGACGAAGAGTAAAAAGTGAGACTGAGGGCAGAAATAGCCAAAAAAGAAAAAGGATATGTCGTCTTTCCCCTCTCTCTCTCTCTCTATTTTTCTCCTCTTCATACCCCTTCCCTTCTTCTACTCCCTCTCAAATTTCTCTCATGTTTTCCTCTCTCTCTATAGTCTCTTTCTTCATAGTTTTCTCATTTGTGCATTTTTATTTCAATTTTTTCTTTCTTCTCGCGTCTCACATGTGTATCTGGGATTTACAAACTGACCTTCCATTCAAAATGCAGAAACTTACAATCTTCATTAAATCAAAGTTGTTTACTATGTCATCAAGATGCGTCACTCATCATTTATTCTATTTTTGAATAAACAGTTCTCCGCCTATTCGGCATGAGATGAGACTGTCGCTTCCAGCATAAAGCAACGAAATGATAAGAGAAGGAGCGAAATGTACAATTGCGAGAATGGGAATACGAATTGTAAAGCAGATTACCATTATAGGAGGAGAAGTTTCGGAAAATCACTCTCTTTGTTGGCTGACTTTTCCGGGCTATCTTCTATTACTCTTCCTATGTGCTATTTCCCGTTTTAATCAGCTATATTAGCAATATGGATGTGCCCATATAGAGAAAGGTCGAAAGAGATTTGTTGAAAACAAAAAAAGTGAAACAGAGAGAAGCAAGCGAAAGTCATAAAGGATCAAATACACTTTCGCCAAAAAAATGAAACACAAAGAGAGTGAAAAAACAGAATCGTTAAAGTTGAGGAAAAAAATCTCTCAAACTTTCAAAAAGAATGTTTTGAAGTTGGAACTCAATTGAAGAAGACATGAAATTGTCTTTGAGAAATACTTTAAAAAGAAATAAATTGAGAAGGAATTACTAACTATATCATATAAATGATCAAAGATTCGCAGAATATTTTCATTATTCTTCTAATTTCCTCTCATTTATCAAGACTTTCCTTCTTAGGAACAGTTCATAACAGAGAGGTACGTATTAGCACTTTCTCACTCAAACAATCTCTTTATTCTTTTTTTTTCCTTTTTTCTCTTCCTGTTATAAAGCAAACTCCCTTCTCATATAATAGAACTACCTCTGGTTTCCACCTGACAAGAACAAAACGTCAAAAACCTTTTTAATTTTTCTTTCGAAAAGCTGGGCTCCGCTTAATTTTCGATTGTTGAAAGGTCACCAACGTCTCAGTATATATATATTAACATTCAATTATATGTGGCTTTTGAACTATTGAAGAGATAAAAAACGATTCAAAAATGAATCTGCTAAGGGAAGCTCATCCATTAAGAAGCTGAAGTAATTGAATAAAACCTGATAGAATTTTGAATTGTTCATAGATGGGAGCGAAAAAGACTGAATAAAATGAATGAAGAAGAACGAATTAAAGAAGAGGCGGAAATGAAAGAAATATGAAGACAAGGCGATTCCTTTAAAAAAGAGAAAAGGGTAGCCTTCATCCAATGATATCAAAGCTATTGCATAAATAGGAAGCTTGAATGCTCAAGTACAATTTACATGAATGAAAAAGGAAGAAAGAGAACTGTTGATCATAAGACATATGAAGATGCAATCATGGAAACAAATGGCCAAACAAAGAAACAAATATTTACGAAAACGTGGGCTCCATCCTCAGAGGAATTGGCTGTGGTTTCCTCGCGGTGCTCTCGACTTCACAACATTATTCCAGCTATTTGAAAGAAGAATAGCATGCGGATGAATAATCAAGAAATTAAGGATCAACATTTTTTATAAAGTTTATTCACGACACGTGACATCGTCCAAATGCTAAAAAGCACCAAGTGTATCAGTCATATTATCGACATAAATTATCATACGAAGACCTAAATTGATTAGCTAACATGCTATCGACTTACTAATTACAATCAAAATATTCTGAAAAAAATGGCATTCAGTAAGACATGTTGTGTTGAAAAAAAACATCAGTCAGTCATTCAAGTCGGAGTAAAATGTCAGTAATTTTAGTTTGGTGAGAGAAAGATGTAGAAACTCTTACGTCTAAAGAATGTACCAGAGTGATGGAGGAGGAGAGGAAAGCAGAGTAACGACTGGATTATCATATAATGCATTCTGTTGAACTTTTGCTTGAAAAAATAGCAAAATATATGATCAAATCAACAAATCAATTAGGACTAAGGCATCAGCCTTTCTTTGTCAAGAATACAAACGAAAATAAAAAGATACATATGCTAACCATTGAAATTAATGATGTGTTGAGCAAATTTCGCTTGAGAAATCAATCGTTTTATAAGTATTGAGACCTTTGTGACTGGCTGGCAGCACGAATACGAGACTGAGAAAAGAAAAAAAAGTAGACATTGTGAAAGAGCATGTCTAGCCAGATTCTTCTAGAGATGGGACCGGCATAAACATGAAAAGGAAGGAGAGCAGTAGCAGAAAAAGGACAATGTGATGTGAAGGAACAGAGCCAAGCTCTACAGCCAAATTCACAAACACATAAATGTCTCAGAGAAGCAGAAAGCATGATGGTGGAATCGATGATGCTTAAGAAAAGCAGAGTCGAGTTCAGTTTTTGTCAAATCGGTTGCTAAGCATGAGAAGCTGCGGAATTCTTTGATGTAACAGAGCAAACTTGAGTAAACCGATTTAAACGGTTGGAATGCTTGTTGATTTTTGTTTGGTTCCACGAAGCTGGTTGACTATGTCATGATTCTCACGTCCTTTCGTCTCTGGTAAGTACAGGTAAATATACAATACAGACAGGGAACAAGGGATTATGTAAACTGGAATGAAAGACAATCCACCAATTATCTGGAAAAATTATTTTCTTTTCAATTTTGAGAACTACTCTTCTTACTGTAAATAAGGGAATGATGGTGAAATTGGTGATAACAACCAGGCAACTGTGAACGGCATAACACAGGCAGAACATAACTGAACGATGCTCTAGTGGAACCAACTCTGGGCAGATAAACCAAGCAACGGGACCAATTCCTAATCTATAAAAGAATAAATTCGTTTCGATCCCCAAATAATAATTTTCCACGTCATTCACGTAAGAATGTCTTGATAGACCATGTCATATTTAGAATCGCGAACGCGGGGATCGGTTGTGTATCGTAAGAAAAACTCGAATATTATCAGTTTTCTTATCTTTTAAAGATTGGAAGAAATCACGTACCCATACGACAAAATAAATGTGAAAATAGCGCTAACAGCTAGGTATTTCAGTTGAAGCACAGATGCAAGGGTAAAGAGAGAGAGCGCCAATATACTACAAGTACCGGCTGTGAGAAGCATGAATCTGTAAGAAGAATAATGATATCATGTCAGAATGATTTTTAATGATCACACAAAGATGTTAATATGATCAACTTGAATTCATGGAAATAGAACAAATGGACTGACCGTCTTGGAAGTTTGTCAACGATAG
Organism: Auanema freiburgensis; assembly: GCA_030370435.1. Classification (NCBI taxonomy): domain Eukaryota; kingdom Metazoa; phylum Nematoda; class Chromadorea; order Rhabditida; family Rhabditidae; genus Auanema; species Auanema freiburgense. The sequence goes on from CM059369.1 coordinate 4,405,450, forward strand.
CTGTAGATGTCAGGCAACAGACAGTCAGTAGTACCATGAGAAGTGACGATGACCATTGGGCGACAGCGCTAGAAATCATGATTGAGAAAAAGCCTTAGTAAACCTCTTCTTACTTAGGCACACGTAGATGAGTGAAGAAGAATGTGCTGCTCTGCAGAACTGGATAGAAGGGGAGAGTTAAGATCAGAACAGCAACTGACATGCTGAACGCTCTCATGAGATGACGTTCCCTCAATAACTTCTGAAATCAATTACTTTCACTTTATAAATTGTGACAATAACCAACAGGTATAGCAAAGATAGAGGATTCCCTAACAGTTTCATTTGAATTCTGATTGGCAACCAATAACTGTGTTTCGTCCGCATTACTTCCTTGGAAAAACTGTAACGCCTTAACGGCTTGGTCCTTGTCATTTCTATATAATAGAGTGTGATCTTTCTCAGATATCTTGGGCCAACCTTTTCAAAATCAAATACTTTGGTGTTTCTGGTAAGAAGAGTAGATAGATGAATGAAATGAGCCCGGGAAGTAGTGGGACAAAGAAGAGCAAAGGAAGAGAGTGACCTGAATGTGAGAAGATCCCACTGGGAGAGCAGTATATTCACACTTACCTAACACATTCTCGTGTCCGATCACCATACCAAAAAGACACATAACTGCATATCCTGTAGAGAACAGAGAAGACATTGTTCCTCTTAGGCTAGCTGGAGATATCTCCTATTAACACAACTTTTAGCTAGGATTCTAATTCTGATTAATACTTGAAGGTAGAGCATTAGAGCTGCGTCACTCAATGGCGAGAAGATGGAAGTGATAATCCTACCAGTCACAAGAACCTTAAAACTCTCAATCCACAATACGCTTGTGAGGATTACAAACCTCCACGTAAGGGGTTAAAGATGCCAACATTTGTATTCCTAAGGCCGACGTCATCATTACAACGGATACAATGAAAGCAACTGAAACAGGCCGAGTTTTTGTTAAATATTCACCATTCCCATTTTATCCAAAATTTCGGGAGTAAATGATTATTTGAACAAACCTTTACGTCCCCATCTATCACATACGATGGGACTAATTATGGCACCGCCAATTTGTCCCACATACCAGACACTATTAACACCAGATTTGATCAATGACACCTGCAATAGAATATTCAGAAGATCAAGGAGACTTTTAAAAAAGATATTCCAATGTCTGAGAGATTAGGAACATACTTCTTCGATTTGTAACGGACGGAAACGGTCAGTAAATGACTCGTTAATATACTTGTTCAGCTCAATAACCGCTGTGTTAATTGAAGTGTGTGTGTATGCCGCTGGGAAATTGGTAATAGAGGTGAGAATCCATCCAATAAGGAATAGTCGAATTCCTGATAGAGACCATAACGTCATAACCATCTTTACGAACAAGTTCCAAAGGACTGCTACCCTTTGGCTTTCTGCTTCGGCTTAATGCTACTGCTCCTAGAAGAATTAAAAGAATATATATCCGATAAAACAATCGTAAAAGCGAAATGGAGAAAAAAACAAAAAGGTGGAGCAAAGCTGGTTATAAGAAACAACACCTTCGCATCAAATCATGATGGTAATGATGGAGAAGATAATAAGGAAGTCACATAAACATGGGTGATATCAAACGGATAGAGGAATGTTTCTGTCGAAGACGACGACAACTTCATATCAATAAATAAATTATGCAACATTTCTGAACCATGTCAACGACAGAATATAGTTTTCGAGAATTTGCTTATCAGGCTAATTCGATTTGAATACTCATGAGACAGGAAGAACTCCAGAAGAAATAATTGTCTTCATTTCTTTTCAGAAAATACATCTTCGAAGCATTCTTTGAATCGAATAAAACATGGTCTTACTGCGTAGATAAGTAAAAGGCTGTTATAGAGTATGAGAATCGAAAACTCCATCATTGAACTTAACTGAACTTGCAACGGGGAACTACAGTTATATAAGACTGTGAGTGATAACAGAAACTAAAAAAAGGGTACAAAATATGTTCTCTTGACGGTATAAAATGACGATGAAGGAGACAAGAAAGGAATGGGACATAGGTTGAGCGGCCAATCAAGACTGACTATGTGTTCCCAACACCGAATGCGTCCACTATATGGTCATCTTACGTTCGCATGTACCCACATTGTACCCGCCCAATTTTCTTGCCAATGGGACAGGTACCCTAGGCCAAACATGGCATGATTGCAGCGGCATATGCAAAGATCACTGTGGCACGAACCTACTATTGCTCTATTCTTCAGCTACAGAAATAATGAGTTTACTATATTAGCAATGAATATAAAATAATAGAACAGTCTGTATTAGGAGAAATTGTTTCTCATTGCGAACTGATAAGAAAAAAGGACATTCAATCGTACGAGGTGGGTTCGAAACAAATAGCAAATTGTGTTTGAATAACAGAGCTCAATTTTTGGAGAAATAGGTAGTTCAGGAACAGTAGCAGAATCAGCATGACGTATGTCATCAGAACAATTAGTCGAGAGGTCATTCACACAATAGATGTCAGCTAATTAATAGTAAAAAAAGTAATATGAGAGAAAAACTGAAAAACTCTGCATGGATCAGAAAAAGGAGCTTGGCAAGAAAAAAAAAGAAGATAGACATGCAGAAGGAGCGAAACTATCAAAATCAAAGTCCAAATGAGCAGATGATAGTTTTTTTTGTTTAATTGTAGAGAATATTGGCAATAATAGGATGAACTTTGAACTATCTGCAAAGAAAGAGATGAACAGACTCGAAAAGAAAACAAGATCTGAACTACTACATAAAGGCTGCTAAACCAACAAAATGATCTTTGAAAAACACAAGAAGATCAACAAAACGATGGATCCTATGTTAGAAAAGAAAGATAAGGACTATGAGCTTTCATAAAACAAAAAAGTCTTTTTTTAGAGAGTTTTATTGATATATACGATTACCTGAGAGGTGGATGAATGATGGATAAGGAGGCTAGCGATAGGGGAAGAGACAGAGAAAGGATTGCAAAAAAAGAAAGGAAAATAGTGAGACATATCGAGAAGAAACCAAGAAAAAGGACAAATGAACTACCTTAATAATGATTTCATTTGATAATAAGAGATGGAGAAACTAGAAACTCCGTGACGACGTCATTCTTTATTATAGAGTCAGCAAGGGAGGCATCCACTATACGGTGGGAGTGATTTATCCGGCCTTTGTAACGTTTTTCCTTGATAAGTATGAGAAAGAGAACCTAGATAGTGAAGACTCTTAAGAAATTTCCTTCAAAATACTCGCTTTCATCCAGAGCTCCGTGACTCTCTTTCGATTCTGATCCGTCATTTCTCTTTTATATTGCTTGTCAAATGTTTTGTCTTGAATTAGTGTTCTATTGGGTTTTAATCCAACTCTAACGTCATTGCAATGGCTGATTATCATAAGTGTATCATTGTTGCTGGCTTTGCGGAATACAAGATCTCGAAAGCATCACGTGGTGATTTTTTCTAGAAAAAAAGAAATCCCGTTCTTCTGAATAGCCATTTGAATAGAGAGGGGCATCCCCGCTCTGAAACCAGTGTACCGATGTGAAATTGCTTGAAAGGGAATCGGTGACATATGAAGAGAGAAGAACGAAAGACAGAAAGAGACATAGAGGGAAAAAGGATCTCTTATGACTGAGTTATGAAAGAGAATTCTGATGAGAAGATCATTTATCAAACATCTTCAGCTGTCAACTGTCCAAATCTTCTATATCAAGCTTTTATTATTTACATAGGAAAATCCGAAAAACGTGATAAGGAGGAAATGGAGAAAAAAAAACGAAAAATCCAAATAATTAGAAATCAGAGGGATAGTGCGTGACCGATGCAGCTCACTGTTTCTTTGTGCAAATTGACCTGAGTTGACCACTTGTAACTTTGAAAAGTCGTTCCTTCGACTAGGTTTTCAGTTAACAAAAAGAAAGAAGAAAGCATTTTTATTGAAAATTTTCGTTCAATATACAGTAAATTAAAATTTCGTTGAATAAATTTCGAGATCACTTAAAAATGCTTTCAAGCTGTAACTATTAAAGGCGAGAGCAACCAGAAGGATGGTTCGACTGCAAACCAATGTATTCAGTCCTTTATTCAGCATTTTTGATCCAGGCGGTCTCATCTCTGAATTTGTTCGGGTATGAAGTTGATTTTGAGAGATTTGAAATCACAAAGCATAAACAGGTAGCCTTTGTCATCTTACCTATCTGATATTATGCTATGTTTTCAGTGCGAAAGAACAGTATTCATCGAAGACATAACAATTGTCTGTCGTTTTGTAGACGTTCAGAGATTTGCTGTGTTCAACTTTTCCGTTTATGAAGTTTATAGCTCTTCTTACTGTTCAAGTTCTATTATTGCAGGAAGATAATTTCTTGCACATCAAGAAAAAATCTCAATTGGTGCAATTTGTGAATGTTAATCAAGTGGGAGAACGAAACGTAACATTCAGAGTTTGTTTCAATGTATACGAAGAGTATCCTCCTGATTTCGAGTACTATTTTCAATTTTATCACAATTGCGTAAGTCCTGAGAAACTTCTGAAGCATTTAAGTTAAATATTCAGAGTGACTTCGGTACAGTATCTCGTTCATCATCGGATGACTATGAATACAATTGCCAAAACGGAGGTATAGTCGTACGTAATCATAGCATTACCGTTCCGAGAGGATTGGAACCAAGACCAGCTAGAACTCCCTATGAAGATGAATGGTGGTGAAGAGGGAACGCTATCCTGAACTAATGTTAAATATTGTTGCCAATTTGATTTACGGTCTAGAGCTCAAGATCATCCAATTTTTTAACTTCAAAACTTATTGTATGAAGACGTTCCCTTATTCCATCTTTCAAAGATCCTCAGGTTGATGTATTCTGTTATTAATTATTGGGAAAGAACGACAATTAAGAATACGAAAAATATCTTCTATAAAACAATGCAAATCAGATCTAGTGTGACACACTGCCTGGAACTTCTTACATATGAGAAAGACAAATAACTGAGTACAGAAAGAGATCTTTGAATCTTAATATGAAAGCTCGAAATAGATTATACTGGAACCGTTCATCTTAATTTAACTTCGGCTATACATGTTCTTTCAATCTTTCCTGAGAGTTACCAATTGAACTTTTTGAACTCGTTGCTGAACAGCTAGAAAAGGAAAGGGAAACCTGTTTGGTGTGAGTATTGCTATGAATTATCAGTAATACATAGCCATCGTTCAGGAGAAACGTGAAAACACAGGAACAGTTATACTATAAAATGGCAGAAAAGATGAAGTATTTGTTTTCTGCTATGAAGTGCTCGATATTTTCAACTATAAGAGCAAATTAATAAGAAACGAACAGAAAAGTAATACTGAAATGCCACATCAAGTTATACTACTTAGTGTAATACTCGGCAGCGAGCTATCTGAGTCTAGGGATATAGATTGACTTAAAGTGAAATGTATGATATGGTACGGTACTCGTACATGGTACGGTAGAACACACAATAAAGTAATCCAAGGCTATTCCAACATATCTTCTATGATGATAACAAACCCAGCTCTCTGAACATTTTTTGATGGAGAGAAAATTGCTGAGAAGTTTTATAATTTATGCAGAGTTCATGATTTTTGTCTGAACCAGACCTAAAAAATTTTTGAATGACAGGTGATTATGATATATTAAAACATTTATTGACAAATGCAAGGGAGTCAGCGATCGTTTCCAACATCTTTAACGAATCTTAAATAGAAAACTCATCATTCGTCCAGGAATAGCCAAAAAAATGAGTGTATGATACCTGTACACAGTACGGGTGAAGATTACTATTAAAGAGTCCAGGCACCTATTAAAAGGTACTTCCATGATGATAACAAACCCAGCTCGCTGAAATCTTCCGTGAAAGATAGAAAATAGCTGAGAAGTAAGAACTATATGATGAAAGGATTATGATATCATTTCAACATTTTTCTTTAAATGGACATTAACTGTCTCTCAGAAGAAGAAATTGAAATCACTCAAAACTGTGTAATATTTAAATGGGGCATCCACATATGATCCACATAGGTGAGCAGGAGGACCCGGGCTTGTGCCCGTCTAATAAACGTCGTTTCAACCTGATCAGAACGGTTGGAGAAAGACAAGAAGGACGACTTCCTTTTCCTAAAACGAAAAAGGGTAAAGCAACTTATATCATCAAGTGTAGGTATCATATACATGCTGAAAATCTCACCATTTTTTGAATTGTTTAGGTGTTACTTATTCATCTCATTGTTCCCTTTGGAGATAATGCCACTTCATGAGGAGAGTCGATACTCACCGATTTATAAATAAAATGACAGAAAGAGATGAAAACATATCATTCGATCATAATGAAATATGAGCAAAAGAAGTTAGGAAATCGAAATGAGTTGAAACGAAGAAAGGCGTTGAAGTGGTATTACAAATCTCCATCCCACACCGACCAATGAGGTGTCGTTGATGGACGATTACTTCCGGTTTGATACTTTGATATTCTTGTGGTGAACAGGTTCTGTTTACCTCTTGAACGGCTTGTAAAAAGCAAAGTTCTTCAAGCTTGAAGAAGGAAAGAAAAACACCGAACATTGCAAATAATAAACTAATTTATTTAAAACCAAAGGTTTCAAACAGCAGGATATACTCAATGAACATCTCAAGCTGTTATTTAGGATATTTTTCCTTCTTGAGAGGTTTATAGTTAGTTATATGTTCAGCACATTTCGTTCTATTCACTGAGTAACTATTATCCCACTGATTGCGTAAACCGTCAAAGTAGACATTTGTTTCCTTTTTGAAACTGTTCTCCAATTCTGCTTTCTTATGAAAATATTTTTCTAGAACAGAATGATTATAAATAAAGAATATGATTGCTTTTCTCACTGATTACTGGATGTTCCCTTAAAGCAGAACGAAACACGGGATGGATAAGAAGATTCAGTAATGGTATTATGGAGAAAACACTGCAACGATGAATGCTTATTCTCCAATCATTACTTACACTTGGTTCCATAAACTGAAGATATCAAAGTGTAATAGAGTACCACACATTCCTATAATTTCGCCAAATCCCAGTTTAACAACGATAAGGAGAGGGATGAGTATGAAGTTAGTGATAGCCAAAGTTGTTGTCAAAGTAAGCAGAACCTTAGAGAAGTAAATAAAGCTACATAATACTGTAGACTTTACATTTGTAGAAAAAACATTCTCCTTCAACTGATATCGTTTACTTAAATCATAAGAAAATGTGCTCTGTGATGTAGAAGCTAGTTCTCTTTGATTCCATCTCAGTATCGCATACAGCATCTATGATAAAGAGGTAATGATGTAAAGGACTACAGTATTACTAAGGAGGAAGCAATATTCGTTGTACAAGCGATTCCAAGTGATATTGACCATTTCACCAGTCCTAAAAAAAGCTCTCGAAAAATTATAAATTGAATTCTGTTTACTGATAATATATAGAAAAATACTGAGCAATGATAAGTAATGAGTTACGAAATAGCACGAAAAAAAGACCCAATATCTATTTTTCTTCTCATAATCCAATAAAAAATAACTTGCTGCACAACGTTCTAGCATTAGGCCAAGAGTTCTGTTGAATTGATATATCAATGAAGTAATAGTAATAATCTTTGCCATACCCCCAAACATGAAGAAATACAGTGTAACGGTGACACAAATGACAAATTATGAATGTCCAATCCCCTAACGACAGACCTAAATTGTTTCGTTGAAATTCATAATAGTTAGTCAACTCACTCATCCATCCAAGAAACTTGAAAAGCATTAGCAATCGTGTAGGTAAATATATATAGTATTGAATTTGTGAAACAAGTAGCAGAAGCTTCAAATTCTTATGGATACTTATAGAGAAGCCTCGTAACATGAGAGGAATAGTTAAAACTTGATAAATTAATGTGATGAGTTCAATCATATGTACTATAAATGAGAAAAGAGACAGTATATCATCCTCTGCTAAACAGGCGATGTAACCGTCGGTGTGAAGGAGGTTGTCAAAATGGTCAACTACAAACATTACAAAGTAAATGAACTTTGAATCAAAAAAAAATACCTAATTCTCCGTGTATGGCGAACATTCTTTGAATGAAGCTGAAGACAGAAAACTCCTACAAATGTAATGGTACGTTGTGCGATGGAAAACAAAAAGAAAGAACAAGCGATCCGACTCGAGTTTCTTCGAGGAAAAAACTCAACAAAAACTGTTGGGCATTCTCAGAATATGGTTGATAGGAAACTTGGAATTTGCTGGAGAATTTCGTTTTTCATAAACAGAATCGAGAATGCAACTAATGCACCTTTGTACACGTATTCAAAATGATTTTCAGAATTATCTGTTTTCGTACTTTGGGAATTATTTTTGTTTTATAAATTAAATCATTCATTGCTCGAAAGATAGGAAAATGTGCTTGCCCAAGGAACAATAAATTATTAATGATATCCCATTCACTCAAGGATAGGCTCGTTTATAGTTTCGAGAAATTCTCATGGTCTTTCATAATTAAAATTTTAATTTATATTGAGAAGCTCACGGCTCCAAACATCAAAATCGAGAAAAATCTTAAAATCTTATATGGAGATAAAAAACAAACTGAAAGTGAGGTTCCGTTCTTGCCTACATGTGATTACCAACTTTCACGAGAATCACTACTAAACATGTATTTTTCATTCTGCTGTCATAGGAACAGTGAGCGGTTGGTCAAGTGTGACAGTTATGGCTTTATTGATATAATACTGCTCAAAAATCTATGACATTCTTGAAGATATTCAATATCCAGAAATCTCTTAAAGCAATAAATCTTATATGTCTTACACATATATGCAGATAAATATAAAAGATTGAGTTGTTCGTTCTCTTAATTTCAATGAACTCTCCCACACTTCCCACATGATTATGCACGCAAGCCAGATCGTTAACATGACTGCAAATACATCACCCTTCTACAAATTGATATTTTCAGAATCTTTATTAAAGCAGCCAAAAATGTAAGCTTTAAACTTTTTTTACTTCTCAGAGTTTTTTTATCCATCAAAGAACTCAGCGAGCTGGGTTTGTTTTCTTCATCGAAGCCAATGATTGCTATGTCAATTTCATCGTTCTCTTTGTTGCGTCGTATGCCATACGAGTCCTATGTCAGATGACAGATAACGTAGTTCCTGTTTCAACTGTTGCTTTATCTTTTTCTTCTTTTCGCTCTAATAAGTCACATTGCAAAGTTTCAATATTAAACTTTTTTATTTCCTATAAGGATTATCTAAAACATCTCTATTAATTTAAAACATAAACAATATAGACCCGATGAGGGTTTTAAACATAAGGTAAGTTCAGTATTACGGAATAAAAAACAATTATCACAACAATTTGAGCCGGTCTGAAGACTTCACTTACATATCAACACTACATACAAAGAAATTAGATACAGCAAAAGTCAGGCAAAGGTTTTTAATCGAATTGACGACTGCATATAAAAATTAAATTCTCGTCGTTTCTTCTGTCAAGTCTTGAGATAAGTCGATATTAACTGAGTTCTTTGATTGTTTTGAAAAAGATGGATAGTTATTTCCATTTGGTTTACAGGTCATTTGTGGAGTTAGATATGTCAAAAGCTGAGAAGCTTCCAGACGTACATCAACTGATACATCATTTTCGGCTATGTGGCTAACTTGCTTTGCTATTCTCGGGTTCTGAAAACAGAAGTTTTGAATAAGTTACTGTTGCTTCAAGCTGATACATTAAGAACTCGTAATGATCTTAAGGCTCCAATCCTAGCAGGTATTTCTTCGGCTTCTAGGAGACAAAGATAGGAAGATAACAAGTCTGACATCAGATGACCCCGTGCTGATCTCAAATAACTCTCTGTAAAACGATGGAATTAGAAGTCTTTTTCATTAATCATACCAATAGTAGTGCGGTTCAATAACTCGTCGTGAGTCAAAAGCATCCCCAAATGTTTCAATGTTTCAAGAGGAGGGACAACCGGTACATTCGATAAGCGTTCAACAACATGAATCACCTTCGATGGCTGTAGTGTCTCCAACTGCGATACCATATAAGCTGTAATTATTGTAATATGTTACGATCCAATTTTAAGTTGTTACCATCATGACTCAAATTTTCAATGTAAGAAGCGAAATGACGTCCTTTGAAAATTCCGATAAAATGGAATATTGTAACTTGCTGCGTTGAATCTTGTACACAGTCGGCAATCAGTCGTAATATTGAGTCAGCCACTGAACGTAAAACACATATCAAAGCTACAAACATTGCAGCATTTACCTCGATTGACAAGGTAAGGATAGTTCTTTTCGACTATGTGAGCTATATTCAAACGTATCTGTGTTCGGAGCTCATCACGTGGAACCATCAGCATGGCGTTCAAAGGATAGCAAGTACCGAGCCAAATTTGCTGTAGTTCAGAATCGGCACCTATCTCACTGAGAACTGGAAAAGAACTCAATAAGAATAAAAAAAATGTACTGCATACTGTTCGAAACATTGGGAAGTGCTGGGAGCATAGCCACAAGTCTGAAAAGGTCATCCAGTGTTACTGTTTCTATCTCAAGACGTTTCAGCATCTCTGTCGATTTGTAAACGAGTGGACAAGTCATTCCTATTTCATCCAAAGTCTTAAAAAAAAGATGAAATACATTTAGAGCCTATAATGCCTTACTCTTAAACAGTTGTGAACTCTGGATAAATGATATCGAAGACAAGAATCTATTTCCGAGTTTCCAGTGGCACCACTCTTGTAGTCCTCTTCATGACTCTCCCAGAACCGATCAGAATCTAAGTACATCTGTTCGATGTTATTGGGATCAATCAGAGCTCCCAAAGATTTTCGGCGATCTTTCAACTGAATATCAAATAGAATTACATGTTTTTCAGTTCGACAAACCTGTCGGAAACGACGTCCTTCTTTTCTTCCTCCGCTTTCTCCATATTTTTTTCGATTTCCTTCACTTATATATGGGGAGTAGTGTTGTCGTAGAGAGTCAATTCCACTGTCGTTCTCAGAGCTAGAAAGATAATGATAAATAACGGGGTATTAGAAAGGAAACATACTGCCCATCGCCCGAAATGAGAACATTATCATCCAATTCATCACTAACGGTACTTGTAGTTAAAGCTGTTCCACTTCGAACTGGGGAATGATGTGAATGATTTCTTCGTCTCTGGAAGCACATTGACCATTGAGAAGAAGGTTGAAAAATATAATTACCTGAAGAACTTTGTGCCATTGTTTTAAGTAGTCGACCAAAGCCTGTAACTCAGGATACATTTCTGAAGCTATTCTGTCAGCTATTGGCATAATATCGTCAATAGTTTCGATTAACTCCATAACAGCAGCTGATTTTTCAGAACTAGTTTCAGAAGCAGCGCCACTATCGCCACCACTCATTCCGGCAAACCTTAATGGCACGTTGAGAGGAATCCGAAGTGGTTGCACAAACGTTTTATTGAAAGCTCTCATACTATCTGGACTGTCATTTGGAGCGGCACTGAGATGTGCCAAACTTATGCTTCTTCTATTATTGATTACAGGAGATGGGTGACCACGGCTTTTTCGTAAATCAAGCGTAGACATCTTCAATTTCATTTTCATACAAAGACGTTTGGAAAGAAACTTACGGCTTCGACTGTTGGAATGGTTTTGCTTACATCATGATAAATACAATCTAATAAGTTAGTTGAAGATCTCCATTGCTCTTTCATAGCTACTCGAGCAGCCGATCCACGTTTCTTTTCACGTAGAACAACCCTTGGCTTTTTTTCTAGTGAACTCATGGTATCCATTTTAGGCTCCAAGGGTCTGGAGATCGTTTTCGAAGACAAAAGTGGTCTGAAAAACAGTTTTATATGTGGTGAAATGGTCAAAAAGTTTCTTACACCCAGGTGACAACCAATTGTAATTTTATGGTACCGAGACTGTTCAAATTCATAGTCACAAGCTGTGGTTGAGAGGAGAAGAGTTCACAAGGTTCGAAAGCTCGTTCACTCAATGTTTTCGTTTTGAAAAAAGTACATTCAGAAACCTTAATCAAGGTTTTATATATAGAAATAGGTAACATCGCATACTTTAACGTCAATGGTGCATTCAGGTAAACACTGAAAAGTTGCTTGATACTTTTCCCATTTTTGTGAACGATCAGCTTGTGTTTTTCCTCTGGATATAAGTGAAATATACATAAAAAAAAATTTCAAATTACCTTGTTTTCCACTTTTGGGCTCCGTGACGTATTTGAACTTCAAAAACATCTCCTGGAGACATGCGGGCGAAACCAGCGATAGCTATAAGAAGTTTGAGTCCAAACATTTTCAAATTGCTTTAGTTACCTTTCACTTCAACCACTATTCTCCCCATCATACTTTGAAGCTCCATGTCAATAGGCGATGTACCCCTATCGCTACTTCGGCCCCCCAGAGCTGCTCGTAGATCAGTTATGGAAGAGGAACGTGCTGAAATAGATTCATGTTACAGTTCGCTATGAGAAAATTGGAACTTCTTAAAGAAAAAAATAGTAATTGGGGATTTATTTCGAGAGTTGAATGAGTTGGTTGTGAAAAACACAATGTACCGAAATTGGCTCGAATTGTTGTAATGGATTTGTTCAAAGAATAACCTCAAAATGAAATAAATCAGAAAGGTCGAATAGAATAGCTAAAAGCAACCGCCATGGAATTCTTCGTCATTGAAAATGAATGAACTCTTCACGTGAGGAATACGTGAATTTCGAATACGGTTTGCGGTAGGAGAATATGCTAATTGTTCGCGAAGAAGCGAAATTTCAAGGAATCGGTCAACGATGAAACTCAATCCAATGGGTATGTCTGTGTGTTTTTCTTGCTCGGCTAAGGTTAAAGACAAAAGGATGACAAATGGTATTATAAAGCAAAACAAAGCAGAAAGATTAGAAGAAAGCGACGAAAAGCAGAAGAAAAATGGAGTTTGAAATGTTGAGGGTGAGGAGAAAATATTTTTTTTTACATTTTTGATTTAATGTATCTTCAAACTCATATTATATGGCTCACCTTTGAGAGAATCATAATGTCCTGAACGATACTTTTCAAATATTTTCGTTAAACGTTGATTATGTGACTCATATAAAAGTAAATTTTCTTCCGCTAGAACTTGTTCCTAAAAAAAGTTTTCAGTTGAAAGAACTACTAATACAACACATACGTCTTGAATTTCGGCTCGGCGTTCATCATCCGCATCTTCGAACTCTTGTCGTAGTCGTCGTAATTCAGAAGAGTAGTAAAGTATGAACGATCTGAGAAGATTTTCAGAATCAGTGGACAACGTTTGTAGAAGCCTACTTGAATCCTTTAGATAATCCTTCGAATATGGCATCAGCCCTTTTATTTCCTCCACCGGAGGGGGCCATTGTCGTAACGGTCGCAGCAACACTCTGTGAAAAAAAAAGTTAAAAAATGAATAATTACAGAAGAATATGAGAAAAATTACAGAAAAAAGATAAAAGATTGTTGGAAAACAAGAAAATATTTTGGAAAACCGAAAAAGACCAAAAGGATTGTCGGAAACTTGCTAACTCTCAGCGATAAAAGGAGTAATATCCAAAAAATCGGAGAATATGGCAGAAGAAGTAGAGAAACGAAGAAAAAAGTAGTTTCAATCGACAATTTTCAGTCATTTGTTGTTGTTTCGGCTTAACTGAATTTCACAAAATATGAGAAAAAAATGAAAACAAGTCGAAGAAGAAAGACGGAAGCGGTTTGCTTTCCCGTCACCTTGTTAATCAGTTAAGGAAAAGGAAAAATCACTTCTTTCTCACTGCTTGACAAGCTTCTTCTCAAATAAATTAGAGATATTTGAAAGAAAATAAGAAAATTCAAATGAAAGCTATGAAGGAAACAATATAAGAAAGATGAATGATGAAGGGAAAAAATGATAAATTGACAAGATATGGCAAGTGGCCAAAGCTTGTTCACTCTCAAATCATCACGATGAGAGATATATGCATTCAGACAAAGTGAAGTAGAAAAAAGCTTATTAAAGAGGGAAAGGATAGACAAAGAAAGAGGCAACTTCCTCCCATTTATAATAATAAGAATTACAAAAACACATCTCTCTTTTCTTCAACTCAAAAAAATTTGTTTGAAGAGTTCAATGAAAGAAATATGATGAATGAATCGAGGGAAAGCGAGGCATATCAAGGACTAACACCTTCCAATTTACATATGTCTATTCAGCTTTTTAAAAGATAGAACTGGCTGGGTGAAGTATGGAAAAACCGGGAGAGATGAAGTAGATGAAAAGCAATGATACAGAGAGGATGGGCAATAATGGTTACAAATACATCAGGAGAGAAGATGGAGCATATGCTTGTTCCTCATGTCTTCAGATGATTGTCTTCTAAGACTGTTTGTTTGTGTGGACGTAGCTGGGCATTGCAAACATGAGGAATTGGCGCCTAAGCTTCTCTTCCTTCATCTTTTTTTTTGTGTCTGTCAATCCGAAACTTTCTATCATCAGCATTTGAAGAATACAATTCATTTTAATCGTATCGTTACGTATAATGGCATCTACATGAAAGAACAGGTCTAGTAGATGCTCATGAATTGAATAATCAATTCATAAAAAGTTTTGATGAATAAATTAAGGGCTAAGGACACTTTTTTGCATTAAAGAAGCTGTTCCGTATTATGTCATCATGGCAAGTATTATATCTTCTATGTCAGAAGAAAAAGAGTCAAGAAAGTGAACGTCCTGTCGAAATATTTCAAGAGTTCTTCACTTTTTCAACAACAATCTCTTCCTGAAGCATGATACAACATCCGGTTCATTGACTAAACGTCTTCGTTTCTCAAATTAAACAACATCGGAAGCAATCTTATGAGTTAAGTGCTTCAGCTTCTATTCAATAACGAAAAAACAGATTATTATGAATAAAGGTCATATAAGCGCTTAGAGAGAGGGAAAGAGAACACACCTTCATTTTAATGTACAAGCTGGTAAATAAAGCTGGATTCACAGCTTGTTTTCTTGTTTATACTGCTAGATATTCACAAATAGAAACTTGCCAGATTTGCGAGATAAAAGCTCATTTTGTTTTTTAAACAACAACAGTGGACAAATGAATTGAAATCTTTCGTGACCTAGATGGTATTGAAGTTAAGAAATAAGAAAAAGAGTATGCAAAATATGAATAAAAACTCTCTTAATATTCGACAAGTTTTTATTGGAAAAGGCAAATATGACTAGTTGCTTCGAAATTTTCTTTGCCGTTTGCAGAAGGAAAAACCTACATCGACAACCATCTCACTAATGAAGCATAAACAGAAGGCTATTCGACAAAATATTCCAGAAAGCTTTTGAATAGATCGGGCAAGTACATAGGATGAGGTTATTACTTTAATTGACAGTCCTTTTCTTCCTTTTTTTTTATTCTTTCAAATAGCAACGGATAATTTGGGAAAGAAAAATCTCTACAAGGACAAGCCGACAAAGTAGGAAATCAAAGAAGGGCTAGAACGATCGAACGTAATTGTGAAAAAACATTTGCGGCAACGAACGAAATGAATCTCAGATGAGGCAAGGCTTCAGCACATCAATGTGTTGAACAAGTTACAGGAAATGTAAGAAGAAGGAATGAAATCATTTTTTGGAATGATGGAGAGAAACAGATGTGAATGGATCTATGCATTGCGTTCTTCTAGCCATGAAGAGTATAAAAAAGAAAATTAGGTACTGTCCAGCCATTTGAACACATTGATTAAAGGTTTTCCTTTTTCAACATTGTCCAGTGGAGGATTTTTCTCAAAAATTTCAAGTGAATGTTTATGTCCTTGAGAGACACACACACACATGCATATACAACATCAGAGAGAAAGATTAGGAGGGAAATTTAAAAAGTGTTCGACCAGCTGATGAAGGAGTTCAGTTGGAATTGTAAGATAACAAAAAGAATTATATGTTGTGAATCTATTGAAGTTACGATGAATAATCTGTCAAAAAAAAGCGATCGGAAGAGATAGTAAAAAGGAATAATAATGGAAGAACGAATACAACAGAGCATTTGGAATGGAATTTTAACTATACGATAATACCAATGTTCTAAAGGCACATCTCGTTCTTCACAGTTTTTCAGCTCAAAAAAAGAGGAGAGTATAGTTAATATAACTAATAACGAAAGTTAAGAATAGTTAATAGGAAACCAGAAAACAAACTAAAACAGTTAAGAAAGAAATGAAGAAAATGAGAGAGAAACTGGTTGGAATGAGAATTGCAACTAACAACTTATATAGTTAGAAGAAATAATAGTAAAATCCAAATTAAAAGATAAGTAATCATTGGTTGGAGGATGTCGGAAAGAATGAACGATTTCGCAGATGATTCAATGGTAATGTAGTTATTCGAGGAAGACAGAGATGTAGAGGAAGAATCTTCCCCATGAAACAAAAAAAGGTTCCTCCGAATTAACGAAAGTAACACGAATGCATAAGAAATCAAAAAAAAAGGAAGGAACATCGAATACCAAATGTGTTCAAGGAAATAGTTTCGGTCGATCAATCAGCCACTTCAATGCATGAAGTTCTTTCCGCTTCATAAATAAGAAACAATTTGCATAAATGAAAGATAATAATTAAGGTTAGGTTATGGTCAAGCAGGGCTTTTTTTTCACATCACATGACCTTATGGTACGGAGGTCAGAAAAGAAAGGGAAAAAAAACAAGGAAAGACAAGGTAGGTGAACCGTATATAATAGCTATACAATAAGGTTATTTCTTGACCAAAACCTCAATAGAGTCTTCATAAAAGAAGAGAAAAAAGGAGGAAGCGAGAGAGATAGAGAAGGGGAAGATGGTAAGTTTCGAAAGGGAACATAACTCTCTTGTTTTGACCTTTAACTTTAAGTTCAATGGAAACCAACCGAACCAACATTCGAACAGAAAGTTCCAAAAAGTCAAGTGGGTTGATTTGACAACATAATTAGAATAGCTGAAGATGATAACGAAAAAAATGGTTCAAGTGAGCTTTCAAGAGTATAGGTTTCAGAAAACAACAGAGAACGATGCTAAACGGACATCTTACAGAGCAAAAGGTGAAGAGCTTTCTTGCTTTCTCTCTTCCTCCTACAACTCTCTGTATTCTACCTCCGTACAATATTCGACTTTTCATCTCAACATACGCCGTTTATTAAGAGAAAGATGAGCCAATGTACATAAATGGAACAAACGATCAATTACGAGTCAGATTCCTTTTTTTCTATCAACATAGCAAAATAAAAGTCGAGAGTTCGAAATGAGAAAAGACGGTTTGTTGAAGAAATGGATAGACCAAACATGTCATTTTCAAAACTGTTGAGAGAGAGGATAAGTTGGCATGGTGATGAGTAAAAGCCATATGGCAAATGCTCTATACCTTAGTCAGGTTGTAAAGCCATACGAAGGATAACAGGATAGCGACAGATGAATCAAGGAGAGGAACATAAGAGAGACAATCTAATTGAGGAACAAAGAAAGCTAATTCACGATTAAGATAGAAAAAGCAAAAAATAAATATAGTAAGAGACAAAGAAAAAGTGAGAGAGAGTTACATGAGAATGCCATATGGGATGTACCATCAGCATTGAAAAGGTAAAAGGTGAGAGAGATGTGAAAAACGTAAGAAACAAAAGAAAGAAAGGTAGAATTCACAGATCTTAACAAGAATCTCATGAAATATAAATAACATTCTCCTCTATTGAAAGTAGTAACATGCACAAGCTAAAGTAAACGAAAATGATCCAAAATAATTTCGGAAACTACAGACTTCATGAAAACTCTACGAAAGAACATTGTGATAAAGAAATATTGACTTTTTCTTCGTTTGACAACAAAAAAATGAACAAGGTTAATGAGAAATTGGTTCGAACGATTACGTGGCAACGAATAAGCAGGAAAAGCTCATATAACTAAGCTTTTGTGTACCTCATAACGCCATGACAGGATATATATGGAAAAAGAAGAGAAAAGAGAGAGAGAGAGAGAAATAAAGAGAAAGAAAAGATGTGTGCAAGCAGGAGAGGTATAGGTGTAGATAGAGAGAGTGAGTGAGAGGGAGAGCGAGGGAGGGAGAGAGTAAGATGATAGACGTTACGTGATTCGTATTCTAATTAATCTCTAGCACAATGGTTCGTCATGGTTCTTCACTTAGCATAAAGCAGGTGTGACATTGGAACATTCAAGAACATTATGCTAATTCCACGAGTGCAAACAGAATTTCGGTGAAGCATCGTAAACTATTCCAAACTATTTCGACGTGAGCAACACAATTATTGGACATACAAATAAAAAAGGAGAACGGCCATCAAGAAATAACCGGAAGCTTCTCAATATTTAGCTTCAAACATCTGGTATAGCAGAAAATTGAAAAAGAGAAATTCTTTAACCAAGAAAATACAAAAAAATCGTTCCAGTGTTTGCTGTGATTGAAAAAAAAATAATCTTCACTTAAGTCAAAAGAATAAAACTATTCACGTGATGAAAGAATGATGTGTAGTACAACCGATTTGATTCGCTGCTTTTCGAATAAATAGTCTGAGAAATGGAACAATGGGGCACGTGTAGAAGCAACTCAGGACACGTAAATCGGTGAATAAATTATATTATGCTAATTCGTCATTGAAAAAGAGATGAAGAAAAGAAATGAAAATAGGTGATGTAACTGGTTCATTCAGCTTTTATCATATGTTTGCATTCCATTATTTTTATTTTATGAGAAAAATGTGAAAAAGCACAGAGAATGTGGGGTAGGACGATGCAAAGAATTCCTATCTGTATAACTGTTTTTTCAAACATAGTAATTGGAGAAAATGAACTTTCATGGAATCTCTAATCGGAATATAGTTATCTCAACTATCAAGAAGTTCTTTCGTGTTTGTACTGTGAAAACAAATAATTTATAAATCTGAGCATGAGAGTTAAAGACTATTTCTGAGGTGAAGAGTCATGGGTAGAGAGAATATGGAGAGAGAAGAAGACGAGGAAAACGAAGAAAAGGAAGAGCTGACAATAAGAGAGAGGTGGAAATAGAAAGAGAGAGATAAATAGAGAGGCATATGGGTGGAGAGAAATTTAATAAATCGAGGGTAAACATGCTGAACCTCTAGACCGCACGTACTCTACTCTTCCTCTACCTAACAATAACTCTCTGTATTCCTATTCTCTCTCTCTCGAATCTTTGAAGAGTAGTTTCTCTCCTTTTAGCGACGAATTAAGCTAAACGTGCTCTGAACCAGCACAACTTTTCGAGTTGATGGTCGTGTCTATGTATTTTATTTCTTCTTATTTCTTTCAACCTCTTATATGATTGAACAATCTCATTCAATTCCTTCTAGATTGAGGCACTACCGTATTGTTGACTTAATTGTTAGAGACATTCAACTACGCTTCATGGCCATACGAGAGTGGAAGAAACAAGAAAATACTTCGCTCAAAACTTAAATGATCAAAAGTATCAAAATTTAAAGAAAGGCGAAAGAACGAGAAAGGCTAAGAGGAGTGAAATAAGATGACGTAAGTTCGTGAAAGATAATAGAGCAATCTTAGGGCAAAACGTTTGGTTCGAATGGAAGAATGACTAGATGCGAGAAAAGAACTAAATCAGAATCATACCTGTGATCGTCGGTTTATTGGTAAGGTTCCATAGTCTTTATCTTCTTGTTGGAATATGGAACGACGTTGTTGAAACTGTCTAGAATAACGAGGTTCCAATGTAGCAAACCTTCTGAAAGGGAATAAACAAGCATGCAATAAATCTTAAACAACTTGCTTTACCTCTCGTCTAAGCAAGCCGTGTAGCCATGATTGTTACTCCTTGAGATAGTAGCATAGTCGTTCGGCACATAGTTCCATTGAGGAATATTTTGTAATCCCAAATAGTTCGAACCTTCAAGAATGTTTAGGTAACAAAGAAGACAGAATGAAAACTAAAACCGTTGTGGTATCGAGGTAATGTGAAATCTAATCGGTTGGGATTTATCATATCGTTAGATTGATTGCAGTTCGTCTAAATCAATGGGACATAGAAAAACATAACAATCAATATTACTATTACCTGCGGTATACTGTATGCTTCCGAATCAGAGCTAATTTCAGGCCCGTTCTGGTACGGTTGAAGCTGAAAACAACAGTTTAAATCCATAGTATAAACGTATATATTAATAAATAATGTAGCTTCGCACGAGTAAATTTGAGAAGAATGACTCAAGTGATAGATGGAAATGATGAACATTCTAACAAAAAGGTGGGAAAGTTGAAGAAGATGTGGGTGGAAAAAAGAGCCAAAAGGACAAATTGAATGACTAATATGCTTATCGCTTTACATTCAACACATTGTTACGATTGGACAATCAGTTTTTTATTAATACATAAAAACAACTTTAATTGACTTTAGCTATATTTATAAGATGAGAAACTCGATCGTAAAGCTTATAGCAGATTATTAAGTTATATTTGTAATTCTAAGAAACTTGCTTGTTGCCGAACAACTTTTACTTGAAGAAAGAAGCTAGGGATGAATACAAAAATTATGAAATAGTTTGATTGAATTAAATGTAAAACAAATATATCGTATGCAAACATATGATTTTTGATAGACTGTGATAAAAAACATTATATTAAACAAACAAAGAAATACTTCTATTTTGATTAACTACTGAAAGACTATTCATTTGGAGAGAATTCAAAACATTTTGTTAAATTGTAGAAGTAAATAGTGGAAAGCACAATAGAACAAGAAAGCCAGGTAGTGAAGATGTTGAGATTGAGAAAGAATTGTACTTATTCAATGCTCACTTGAGGAAAATATATGGACAAAGAAGAAAAAAAAAGTAATTAGAATACAATTCAGGAAGCATTTTTACATACCGCTTGTGGAACGGAGAACCGTAGGAAGACTGAGAACGCCCGTTCACGGAGTATTTCCCACTCAAAAATGTACTCTTACGTGAACGACCGTTAATGCCGGAAGCTTGACTCAAAAATGAACTATCACGTGAACGACCGTTCTTGCCGTAAGCTTGACTCAAAAATGAACTATCACGTGAACGACCGTTCTTGCCGTAAGCTTGACTCAAAAATGAATTATCACGTGAACGACCGTTCTTGCCGTAAGCTTGACTCAAAAATGAACTATCACGTGAACGACCGTTCTTGCCGTAAGCTTGACTCAAAAATGAATTATCACGTGAACGACCGTTCATGTCGTAAGCTTTACTCAAAAATGAACTATCACGTGAACGACCGTTCTTGCCGTAAGCTGGACTCAAAAATGAACTATCACGTGATAACGGGGACAACCGCTCACTAGACATGTCTGACTCAGGAATGAAGAGCGATTCGGGCAACCACTCACGTGAATAGTCTGACTCAGCAATGAACGGAAGCTTGAACAACCGTTCACTTCGAGCTGTAAGGAGTGGAATGAAGTTAGCAGACAAGGCTTTGCTTACAGTGCGTGAAATGAAGACGATGCGGCACGCCAGAGCGAAGAAATTGATACGTCCACAGAGAAAGAGCAGGAACGGTATCAAAGCTTTGACTCAAAAAAGTGAGCAAGTGAAGCGCGTGATTTTTTTTATGAAAGATTGACGCGAACACTGCTCTTCAATTCATGTGTGGAGATATCAATCGGAGAAACCGGAGCATAGTAAAAACAAATCAGCTGCTACGAGGTGTGTATCGGTATGGGAACCGGAAGCAGGGAGCACCAATAGCTAGATTGTTGTGAAATGAGAAAACCGATTAAACCGTAATCAAGAAATGAAGGAAAGATGGAAAACATATTGGCAAGAAACAAGTTCGGAAAACGAGGAAAATATTTCGAATAGCTAACAATCTTGAAGTGTCATCAGAATAAGGCAATTTTAAAGGATATTATGAATAGATGTGAAGAACAATAAGCTTTGAACTCACCCAAGCAACACGTTCAAGTCCTTCTTTAACTGTGACCTTCGAGGTTTTTCGAACGATACGAGTCTGTTTTGAAGGTTGAGATGACGGCTGGAAATTATTTGTAAAAAGCTAAGCTTATAAATATGAACCTTTGATTTTTTAGAAGTTAATTCTTTCTTACGAGGTAATGTTGCAAGAGCTGTGGGAAATGTTGAACTACCAGACGGAATCTGTTCTAATGATGCACTTCGATCTAAAAAAACGTACAATGTGAGGGAGAAACTATAGAAATAATTGTTTTTTCTATGATGGATCAAAATGGGAATATAGGTAAAAAGTGTCAGAGGTGGGAATGAAAGAAATAAAAAATCTGATCCGATAAGGGGAAAGAAAGGAGATTAAAACTGTCTCATGACATCCGAAGATCTCAAATCACAAAAAGATTCCGAGATGAATCAGTTCGAAACCTTGATGAGAAAAAAAGACAAACGATTGTTAATAAATTTTAAGTAAACGAGAGGAATATTGTGAATGAACTAAATCTTTAAATTACTATGAACGGAATGAGAACGTCTTAGTCGTCTTAGCCTTGGGGCAATTAAAACAGATAATTGTAAAAGAGGACGAGATGGCGATTTGAACAAGCGAAAGAACAAGAAGAAGCCAGGTTGTTACATGGCTTAACTACTTTCATCCACCATCTGATTGTCATCAAATGTCCAGTTATTGACCAATAAATTGCAGGAACACATACACAATGTACATTATATGAGTAAAAGAGAAAAATGAATTAACAACTATATGTTAAGAACTATAATGAAACAGCTAACCTCTATTCAAACTATGCTCTCGAAATTGTACAGCATCACAAGTTCGTATGAATGTAGAATTCAAAGAGTTGAGAGGAGGACTACCTGCGGGAAGCCGAGACACACCGCTCGGACAAATCCGATCAGCACTGTAAAAAGGTAAAACATGAATATTCATACATTTTGAAATGATAATCTCTTTCAAATATAAATACAAGTTGTATATAGAGAAGTGTTGAAGACTTCAAGTTTCAAAAACATCCAAATTGAAAAACAAAAAAAAGATTCTTATTCGGTTTTTTTGAAATCGATTGTCAGGCAGGATGTAGAAGTGTTTTCAAATAAAATTGATCAGAAAAGGAAACAAATCTCAAACTACATGAGTTGGGCATCGATTAAAAGATTATGAATGAGATGAGGGATGGATGAACTAGAGCTGAACGAAAAGTAACAAAGACATCAATCACAATGAGAAAATTCAATATTGAAGGTCAAAGGGTCGCGGAAAGTATTCATTAATAGTAATTATAATTATATTTCGAGCTTCAAAAAGATAAGCTATAAGGTCATGTAATAATAACAATATCAACGATAGTAAACCTTCAAAGATTTTGGGATTATAAATCGGACATGCACATACATAACAAACAACGTTTGATACATAAAAAATTATTTTTATTTATAACATGTGACCTAGTAGTATGAGTTATCTATGACCTCACCTTCACTTTATCTCTGAATAACCTCATTTCATACTTATGTTTGTTATATTTATAATAAAAAATATATATATGAAAATGAAGACGATCAGATGAAAGGCGTGTAATGGAGGCTAGCAGAAGCTGGATATAATTGGAGAACAAGAAAAGAACAAGGACACATATCCATTTTGATCAAAAATGTTTGGTTCCAATGATTTTCTCATTTTTCACAAATATGAAGAAACAATTCGATTAAAAGTTAAAAGCGAATTGTTGAATGAATTCTCAGATGTCTTTTGATTCAAACCAGTTTCTAATGTCAAAATCAGAGCAAGGACAAATGAGGATATTAATTACAGATAATTTCATATTTTAAAACACTGGATGTTATTAAATGATACTTTTCATCTTGCTTTCGCAAATTGAATACCATTTACACATAATAACTGTTTCAGAGAAATAATAAATAGAAGAATAGTTTAATTTAATACAAATGAACATGTACGGAGGGCGTCTACCCGTTAAGTGTCACGGAAATGGCAAATGGACAAGGTCAAACTGAGATTTCAATGCAATATTTTGCTAGAATATGGTGAAAATTTGGTTAATTAATTACTTTAATTCTTTAAGAGAAAAATATATCTTTTTGTTTCTAATACTTGAAAGAAACAATTGTTAGATAGCCATTCTTACCTGGTATGATGTTGAGGCTTTCGCAGGTGTTTCAACATTGAAAAAGAACTGAAAATATATTTTTTAACAGAAAGTTAGGAAAAAAGACGAAGAGTCTTCAGTTTAAAGCAGTTTTAGTAATCCTTTTTCCTTTATGAACAGGTGAATTCAGTAGAAAGAATGAACAAACCGTAGAATAGCAAGAGATACAAGATCAAAAAACGTTGGAAGCAGAGCAAAAAGCTTTCGAAAAACTGAGGCTGTGAGTCAGTGATGGGACATACAGGCTTGAAGCATTTAGTATGGAAGAGAAAAAAAATTGTGAGGCAGAAAAAGCAAATCAAACAAAAGCTGAAACGAGCCATTCATCGAGAAAGATATTGAACTAAATTCGTTGAGTAAAGACAATAATTAGGAAGTGCGCAATGTGTTTTTCTTTTTAAGTTTTAACGTAAACGTGAAACTGTTGGAGGTGAAAGCTTTGAAGATGTGGCAAAAGCCTATCGTCATCTGGCGAAACGGCAAATCAAATAAGACGAACCGTCTAGATAGCAGAAAAAATAAGGAAAAAACAATAATCTTGAGAGTTTTGCTTCTTCTTTTCTTCTTCTTTTTCTATTTATTGTCAATATCATCGTCACAGCTTCTCGTAGCTATTATCAAGAGTGTCTGACCAAAATTTTTCAGACGCAAATGAGCCGACAATCGTTACAATCAGAACAGAGCAAGAAATATCCAAAAGAACGACGATGAGATAAAGAAGCCGAAGAACGGGTGAACAAACATGACGACGAAGAAGAAGATGATGATGATGATGAGAAGTGCTCAGGATATGAAGAGAAACAAATCTGAAGACCGGACTATACGCTCCAGCTCCATAAGGTAGCCGTTGTTTTTTTCAAAAGAAGAAGAAAGAAAACACATAATGAACAAGTAATCATATGATTTATCAAGAAATTTATTTAACTTACGTCTGAGCATCTTTGCGTTTCTCAGATGTTTCAGATCCAGTTGGTGAGATAGAGAGTAAACTTTTATATAAATGTTGTGGAGGCAGCCATGGATTAGGTACAATTTGTAAATCTTCATAAGTAGCTTCATATGGTCGCAAGAAGAATACGGGAGTTGTGTTCGGCAGAGATGTTCGTGAAAATAGAAGGTTACTGCCGTGTTCACCAGGAACCAAGTATATAGGTTTCCATGGCATGACTGAAACATAAGGTTAATACAAGTTTGTGACAAAAAAAACTCTAAAGAAGGAGTAGGATAGTAAGAGCCATTAGATATCGAGGCACTCAATAAACTATAATCGAAGAATCTGTAACGGATGGATAACTGTCCAATGAAGTCTGAATGACAGCAGGCAAACAGAATGTCGGCGTTATCGTGCACATTCGGATTGGCCACGTCAAACGATTTCTCACCAAAAAAACCTTCGAAGCCAACTAGTGCCAGTTTTGAGGCGAAAACATAAACGAATTCGATAAAACAAATTTTTTTTTTAAATACAATTACATAATGATTAATCATCTGATGAGCAGAATAAGGTTTGAACCGTCAAATATCCACTTGAAGCCGAGGACGTGAGCGGAGGCACTCAAACCTTTCGCCAGTCATTACTAACCTTTACTTAAACAATAACAGAACCTGAATGGTTCTTTTCTTATTCAACCTGATTTGAAGTCCGTTAATGAATATTCAAAGCGATTATGAATTTTCGAATGTACCTCCCTATCCTTACTTATCCATATTAGAATGATAATTACCTTTTCTTGTTTACAATACTTGAACTTGGAGTGGAATTTCTCGATTGTTGACGAAAGCCATATTTTCTTTTCTTCTTTCACTTGAAACATAAGTGCCACGTGTAATGTCCACGTGAGCTTTGAATACGCGTTCATTCCATTACCTCATTTGAAGACGTGCAGATAGGTTGTGTTCAAGCATTTATTTCGAAAAAAACGAATGCATCATAAGTAAAGGTGTAAATATAATTTTTATTAAAACATATTATTCGAGTAAAAATAGCTTTTTCTTTCTTTCAAACATTATACAATATAAGTAACTATCTCATAGTAAACTGTTAGTTATTTTCTTATATCATCTAATGCTCCTTTCAAAGTTCAACAGTTGGTATTATTTTGTAATCACTGAAACATCAAATAACTTCATTAGAAAGCTATCCATTTTAAATACCTTTCTACTTTTTTAATAAATCCATCCTCAATCGCAGCTTTCGCTGTGATACGACGAAGGGAAGACAAATCTAGTAAACGCGTGAGAAAGCTAGCAAACAACCGATCAGATTCTCTCATCCTATGTTCGTACAGTTGGTTATAACCTCTCTGAAAACACCAGATTTTCCTTCAGTTCAGTTATCACTCAGTACATAAACAATTTGATTGAGATCTCGAACAGGGTTCAGGCGATCGTCTTTCACTGGATTCATTCCGCTTTCTCGGAACTCAGCATCAGTTTTTAACCTGTAGCATCTTCGATGCTTTTCCATTTCTTCCTGAAGATAGCTTTTAAATTTCTGTTCCTTGAAAGTGAACTGACAGCATCGGCAGGAACAACATAATCTAAGTAGTATTTAGATTGCTCCAAATGAGAAGGGAAGCCTTGTGTTTCGGCTATGTATCTTAAACCAAAGGATATTATAGGGTAAAACAGATGTCTCTTACTTAACCATTTGGGCTTCTGTTTTACCTGAGTAGAGTACTGATCCTATATACAATTCAGCTAAAATACACCCTATCGACCATATATCGATAGAATCACAGAACGGCAAGCCAAATAAAATCTCAGGAGATCTTAAAACATTTGAGTTGAAAATGAAAAGTAAAGACGAAAGACCTGTAATGAAGGGGTTGGATTTGCAATCCCGTAGAAGCTAAAGCACAAGATGTTGTCATAGCATGTCCAAACCCACAAAGCTTGAAAGAAACCAGTGGAAAGAATCCGTATAGCTCAACATACTTTGATTTGGATAGGTGAAGCTTTAACGTCAACGATCATAATATTTTCCGGTTTTATATTAGTGTGAATATATTCCATATTATGAAGATAAACAATAGCAGATAAAAGCTGAAGTAAACACCATTCTATGCTTGCTCACGTATCATGTGCATCGCACCTGTTTAGAAATCTGCCGGATATCCTTCAGTTTGAATAGACGACGACGGTTGCTTGACATATAGAAGCGGAGATTTGTGTTCATCCTCTCCATAATTATACATTTAAAATCTTTAAAAGATGTAACAGAAATGAAACGCGGAAAATGATTCCTATACGAAGGCTTTTTACTGATACTTCTAATCGCTTCCATCTGAAATGTATATTACTATCCATCTTGGACGAAACTCATACTTCTAGAGCCACTCGTTTCTTATCCTTCGTAGATTTATTCAATAAAAATTTCAAAGCGAATCCAGTTGATTTAACCGACAATGCTCCTTTGTATATCTGAAGAACAATTTCCAGAGAACAGTCAAGAGGTTGAAATTACTTTTGAGAATGATCCCGTAGCAATCTTCTTTTGAATTACCAGAGATCTTTCCTTGAACGTCATAACTTCTCCAACCATCTGAATAGTATGAAAATTGATTTAAAATTGAAAAGTTCCCAACCGTATCCGAATTGCTATCAGCTTCGAACTTACGGAATGTTGAGGAAGGTAATAATCCTCCAGAACATGATTTAATCAATTGATGCTTCATCATACTTTGAACCATATTTAAGCCAATAAGAAAATTTTTCAAAAAAATAAAAATAGTGATGTTATGTGGTCGATGAACGTCTTATGTCACAAGATATTGATTATCTCTTACCAAATTTGGCGGTTTTTTTTTATGAAAAAAGGCGCTTATGCAATAGAATTCCTCCCTCTCGGACTGTGTTATCCTCAAGTGCGTAGTTCGTACTTTTGTTTTAATCGTACGGCAGACGCTGGCTCAATTCAGAAGTTAACCCTCAGTATCTCCTCAATACTTTTATCACATTGAAACCATAAAAAGATCATCGCTCGCTCCCTACTTCTTGCTTACATGAGCACTTCAATTTCGGCGCCTGTACCCGAAAATGTAAAGATATCGTTGTACCTATCTATAAACCTGTCGTTGTTTCTTTATATTTCAATCGTGGTGCACTTGGACAAC
Source organism: Auanema freiburgensis (assembly GCA_030370435.1). NCBI lineage: Eukaryota > Metazoa > Nematoda > Chromadorea > Rhabditida > Rhabditidae > Auanema > Auanema freiburgense. The sequence goes on from CM059369.1 coordinate 4,433,737, forward strand.
GGGCTGAAGTTCTCATTTGTTCAACCTCCAACTCTACACCTATCTATAATGGTATATACAGGTGATAACGGTCCTACCATGATTCTTTCATAGCTTATTCGGGGGTTTCGGGGAACTAGATGCATAGATATTGATGATTTAGAATTCTGTAAGTGAGTTCTACAGACGTTCCGAAAAATATTTATAATTCAGGTTTATAGATACAATATGACAGAAAAAAGGTGTAAAGCTTAACAAGCGAACAATAAATATGCTTTTCTTTTCAATTATATTATCTTTTAAAGATAAACATCTGAAACCAGAATCTTTCCTAAAATATAATTCTATACATCTTGAACTTTCGGTAACTGTGCGTATCCAGGCTCTATCAAAGTACTTCTCCAGGTTAAGTTGAATCCACCAATTGAGCCGCGACGAGATGGAGCCGTGGAGTTTGCTGCTGTTGCTAATGCATTGAAGTAAGCCTTTGAAGAATTTGAGTTAAAAAATGGATTGTTTTCACATGATTACCTCTCTCGAGTTTTCCGATAACGTGAATGATGGCCGTCTACTATTGGCTGCTGATTTCAAAAGCTCTGTGAAGACCACGTTGTGTTAAGAAACGTTTTGGAGTAATTACCTATTTCTTCTTTGATCTCTGTACGGAACTCATTCCTTGCATCTGATTCTTCTAATTGACGCTGAACAGAACCTTCTATCTTCCCAAAAGACTTGTTTTGTTACCTCCAAAATGGAAGAAACCACTCCTGCAGCAAAGCCATCACCCAAAACGTTGATTGCAGTTCGAATTCGATCTCTACAAATCATTCACCGTAATCTTTGTAGCTTCTGCTTTTTTCTCTTACAAAAGCCAATCAACTGTTAATAGGAGGGAAACATCTTTGACAGGTAAACCAACAGTGTTCAGAATTAAAAGAATAGAAACAAGACCGGCTGGTACAGACCCTAATCCAATTGAAGCAAGGGTGGCTGTTACACTTAAGGTAAGGCATTGGTCTTTTAAGTTTTTAGCGAACACCACACCTGACTGTTACAACTTCCGCAATACTCAAGTCCACATTATTTAATTGAGCAATGAATATCACAGCAACCGCTTCATAGAGAGCGTTTCCGTCCTGAAATTATACCATCGATCAATGTAAGAAGAATAGTTTGCATAATCATCAGGTTGTGATGTGTTTCACGTGAAAATCTCTGCTCTTACGGACTGTCGACGTCATTGGAAAGATTTTGAACTTGCAGAACGGTTGTGTGAAGGAAAACTCTGAATAACCTACTGACCATATTGATGGTTGAGCCGAGTGGTAGTACGAAACGAACAATTCTTCTATCGATTCGGCAATTTTCTTCCATACATTGCATTGAAACTGGCAAAGCTGCTCCACTAAAGCATTGTTTCTCATGTTGCATTTGGAACGTCTAATTACCCAGAAGCTGTTCCGAATGCTGTAACTGTGGCGGATAACATTCCACGTACAATTGTCATTGGATTTTTTCTTGTGATCAAGAAGAATAAAACTGGAACCGTTAAAAAGGCATGGATAATAAGACCAGCAATAACTGTAATAGTATATCTAGAATGGAAATTATGATAAGTATATGGCATTTAGTTCATTTACAGAAACAGAACGGCCGCTGTATCAGATAGATCATCCAGTTCCAACAAGTTACCACAAATGAGGCATGTAATTCCAAGAGGAGCAAACCTTCGAGTTGTTCATTGTAGGAAGTCAATATGGGGAAAAAAACTCACCACATGAGAGTTTCAACCCATCTCATAATCACAGCATCCAAGATAACGAAAAAATCAACAACGATTTTGGCTCTTTCTCCAAGTTGAGAGATAACTATACCAAATCCTGTGCAGAACACAATAATTCCTTCAATCATCGATGTTCATTGTGATCTTTTGAATATAAGCCAACCTAAGATATTCATTCCACGAGTATTTGTTATTGTTTTTCTCATAATTGAAATTTCACTTCCAGTACCATTTTTCGCGACGTTTGGTTTGTGAAGAACATAGGTTGTTTGCATCCTTTCGAAAGTTGCTTGAATTATATTCTCCGGGAACATATTTCTAAAATAATACAACAATGATTGTTTTTTCCCAAAAATGTACCTAATCAGATCAAGGAACGTATCTAAAGGTGATACGTCTGTGTCATTTGGAATGTCATGAAGCTGATTCGATTTGACAGAAGGATCGCCTGGATGAATCGTCATGACCAAAAATATTCCAAGCTTAAAGATTCAATAAATCATTGCACAGTATGAGATAAGGTGAACGAACTAATGTGGCAAGTACAGTAGTAATTAAATAGTATAAAACAGTAGCAATACCCATTTGACCAGACTCTTTGGCATCCATTTGAGCCAAAGCTTAAATAGAATCTTTTGTTAGCTACTGTTGATTTCATTTTCAGTAAAGAATAAACGATACCTGAGATCAAAGATGAGAAAATCAGAGGCAAGATCATCATTTTTAAAACTTGCATGAATATTTCACCCGGAAAGTTGATGAGTTGCAGTGTTTCAGCAGATAAGTTAAGAGGTCGCAAGCTGAAGCCAAGAACAACTCCGAGAACAACGCTTGTCATAGTCATGACAAAGAGCACATTTTCTCGACAAAAGCGCAACAAATCTTCTTTCCATGCCATTTTGATAGTTTAATTCATAGGAGATTGGTATAAGTTGTAGTCTGTAATGATGCAACGAATGAATAAGAAGTAGAAGAAGAAGAAGAAGAAGAAGAAGAAGAAGAAGAAACAGGTGGAAGAGGAAGAGATGTAGAAAATCAATGTGTTAAAGTTACATGTACATAATAAAAATGTAAAAGTGAAAACAAATATTATTTGATTATTATTTATTACAATCATTATAGATGTTAAAAACTTTGAAATCATTTGAATGAAGTTCGGGAAAAAAGGAAATATCAGAACGACAAGACAAAAAGAGAATTGATGAAACATGATTGTCACTGGTTTGGAAGAGGAGTGTGACTGCACTCATTGTTTTCACGAAAGATATCAAAAGCACATGTATTTCTTTCCTTAATTTTTAAGAAAAACAAAGCTTTCAAACGAGAGTTTCTCAAATAAACACACAAAACACTTGTATTTGATTAGTGATTAGTTGATAAAAAGGTGAATGAATGGACGAAACTTCAAAATTGGCAGAAAAAAAAGCAAAAAATTCAATTTCCGTTTCAGAAACTGATCAGACAATTAGCTCCCAATATACTTAAGGTAAAAAGGCCAGTTTTCCATGTTGATCAAATGGATTTCATGTGATTGTCGTCATCAACAAACACGGGTTTCATGTCAAATTCGCTGAATGTCAGTAGGAGGTTCTTCATCTTTGGAGAAAAGACGAAAAGTAAAACTATAGAAAACAAGGAAATAAGAGATTAAAACAAAATGAAAAAGGAGAGGAAGGATAACAACTAGGAAATTGAGCAAATGAGAGGAAGATTTCGGTAAAGAAAACCATCTCAGTTAAGAAGCGATTTCTAGCCTGTTATGTCATTCAGATGTTTAGCTATATGATATTATTTATATTTTCAAAGGAGAAAACCAAACAACAACTTCATTTGTAGTATCGATGTAAGGAATAACTTTTTCCATGTACGGTTAAGTTGATACATATTCACATAATCTGATTAAACTAGTCACATTGACGCATTCTATTATTCAGAAATATTATGTTCATTTGGACGTCATCAAAATTTCATTTCATGATACAGAAGACACTTGGGTGATTGAAGCCTTAGATTTCGGAAAATGAAATCTTCCCAAAACGCTCTCCAAATGAGTTATTCTCATCAAATACTTCTTATATGGACCGATAAAATAGAGACAGCAGGACGCTGATATGAAAGGATAAATTATAATCAACAGTGATGTTATCAACATTATTGTTGAGGTCTCTGGTATTTTGGCAGAAAAAATCATCACAACACACCATAAGCATGGCATTAACATGGCCATAGGCGGGTAAGAGATCTATAACTCAATCTTTATTGAATCTATGTCGTTCATCTTGTCACCTGTACAATAAGCATATAAGTAAAGTTCCATTGCATACGTTGGGTTTTCTTTGACATAGCACCCGAGCTTTCATAAACTTTTCTCCAACACTTATAGGCGATTGTTGCATTAACACCAGTGAATCCGAAAAAACCCAAAAATAAACATCCGACTGAATATTACTCATATAAATGAAAGAACTTGTATAACTTACATATGACGTAGTAAAAGTTAGTTGTGGGAACAGTACCAACAATAGGATAATCTGTTCTATTTTGATATAACCCCATAAGGCTCAGTCGCTCTTCGGAATCTAAGTAAGCCCGTATCCCCTTAACTTTCTCATTGAAGTTGGTACAAGAAGCACAAACTACTTTTCCATCAGTCATCGAGAACGCGGTCATAACACCGATGAAACCACATAATACTATATGGACTAAGAAGAGCAAAAACCAGCCTCTGAAAAGAAATTTTTAATTGTTCATCCCTATTCCGGAGGTAGTCACTTCCAGCAGAAGAACAATTCAATTTTAGCTCGATCGTTGCTTAAAATAAAGAAACGAAGAAAAGAACAATCGTTAACAGATGCAAGGCAAACGGTAAAAGCCATAATGAGCACCACAATCTTCAAGACGAACAGATTTATCCATAAGTAGCTATGTGTTTACCCCTGCCATACAAGATTCGTCGCTGTATAAAAAGAATCCTCTACAGCTCGCTGCAGGAGGAGGTAGAAATACATCAGGACATGCTATATTAATCAGCCAGAATGTGAAAAAAGTGTCAGAAAGCTGAATGAATCAAAATTATGCGATACGACGTGATTGAACTTGCCGCCAACTTAAGAACAGCCCATCTGTAGAGCTTTATCTCCTCATTGGATTGGGTGAGAATTATATATATGAAAAAGATACCATAAAGTTCCACCACGTAACCAAGAGATGTATAAAGATAGATAGGTGAGTTGTACATTGACAAGTAAGAATGAGTTCAAGTGTGCAACAACTATTCCAAAACAAATTGTTTCTGATGCTGTCGCGACTAATTCAAAGGAATACCAAATGCAAACCAAAACTGCTCAAGCAAAAATCTTGAGAAGAAAGCACTACATTGTTCATAAACTCGAGCTGAAATGCCATAGGATTCTGGTAATATAACTTTGTAGATACATTTGCAATCAGACCACAAAGGTACCCACATCAGCAGAAAAGGAGAATACGTCTTTTGAAAAACACCGACGAAATCTTCACTTGTACTGAATAAAAAACTCTTTTTCTGAGAAATCAAAGAATGTTGAGGATCAATAAGAACCCAACAAATGAGTTTTTACTTTAGTTCTCTGTAGATCAAAAGTCAGGGCACAAAAATATGATCTACCCAACGTTCTTACGAGAACATACCAAGATAGATATGATTAGTGGCTATTTTAATACCATAGTGAATGCTTCACATGTAATGTGACAAGGTCGATATGGAACAGGAACGAGGAGGGATCGATTTCTTGAACTTACCACATAGCTTCCGTCAAGCTGTTATCAGCAAAGTATGTTAAGAGCTAGACTTTCTGGATACTTACTCTCTTTTTCAGTGCTCTCTGGTAACATGGAGTCGTCTTCTGAGGACATCGAAGTATTTAGATGAAAAGCATGGAAAGACGAATGTATCACTTCAACTTCATGATCATCGAATTTTGTGGTTTGTTAACGTCAGTCTATTTTGAGTTTGAATACCTGAAAATAGAAATGGATTTCAGGACAAATATTTTCTTCGGAACTCATTTACCCCAGAGAAACCCACTCTGACAGAAATAGCTGAAGCCCGTACATTTACTAAGAATAGACAATTCGTATCCCTCACGATCCGGGTTCCAAGAATTTGTATAATGGTCATTCTGTTGTAGTTCTAGTTCAGTTGAAATTTGCCATATTCTAGGTAAAAACTAAAGAGTATTGCTCTCTGATTTACGGAAAACTACTGACTTTACAACTCAGGTCGAGTATCTTACATATCGTCGAGTTTCCAAAAAGTGAACTGATAAACTTCCCTCGATTAGTTCATGTCTGTTTGTTTTGGAGAAGAAGTCAATTGGTATATTTCAGGTCGCTCAAGCGAGTTCTATCTGGACTGATCCTGGATTCACATCACAAAAGACTTTACTATCGATGACAATAGTTTCCCAAGTCAGCCTTGATCAGCTTATCAAAAAAAACCGTTTTTCAACAGATCAACCGACTCTACTTACCGAACAAGCGGATTGATGGGAAAATATTCCTCTCATTGCGAAATTTGTTAATAGAAGTGGATTCTACTAATATATCTCATATTGCTATCGTACAATGGTTGAAGGTGATTTAAACTCTGCTCTGGAGTAACTGATTTCAATTACTTTAGGAACTAAAAAGTAGTGATAGAATCATCCAATACGTAAAGCTGACAGAGCTAACAACTAATAAGAGATCTGCCATTTTCAAGAAGATTGAGCATTTTATAAGAAAAATGTGGAGAACACCTACGACGCATATGCACACTAGTGAACATATCACTCTCAACAACTTGCATACAACTTCGCAGTGTTATGAGTTTCAATCAGATGCTCGTCTGTCTTATGTGATCATGGAAGATGATCGTTTGAACGAATTACATATTGGTTTAGCCTCAGGCTTTCTGCTTAATCAAAGCTATTTCCCTTGCTCTTGCATGCGTTGTGTTGGCATTTTACCTGTTTTCTAATAATTTTTGTTTAGGGTACTGTACCCGAATATCGTTCCAAAAACGAAATACAAACATTCAAATGTTTTCTTGAAACAGAATATATTTTATTTTTTCATTCGACAAACTTTTTCATTCAATTGTTTCTTACAAAGATAATAAAAATCAATGAATGCGCTAATTGCAATTTCTTTATTCTCAATAATTAGCACTCTTTTTGCAAATAAATTTCCGCATACGGATGTTACATTCGACGTTATGCCACTCTCCCTTGGTATTCTTATGTGATCCCAAATCGTCTTGAAGAATCTGAAAGCCTTACTTTAACAGGGAAAGTGAGCAATTAATATATGACAGCAGTTGCTGGTATCAACTTGATTTGACTAATGAAGCATTCTGATAAAGATAGAACTCACGCTAACGCAATCGTCCTTTTTCACGTTCTTTGGATCTCCTCTGATCCATTGTTGATAAGCGCTGTTTGTGCCATCTGTCCATTGCCAGTTATTGCCCTAATTGTAAGTCATGAGAAATATCTTTTCTTGAAAGTTTACCACGAAGTGAAGTCCAATCCAGGTCATTTGATCATCTTTCTGTCTTTCACCAGTTTCAGTCAAAGCTGTCATGAGCATGTTGTTCTTATCGTTTATTAAAGAAAAAAACTTACTGGATACAAAACCGTTTTCAAAACTGTTGTGAATGGAAGTCAAGTGTCCGCCCAAATTTACGCAGCTAGCTTCGGCAGCGTCAAAGTCAAGTCCATCACCGGCCTAAAGATGGAAATAAGAGGAGGCACTGCAGCTCTATTCACCCAATAACAGGAGTTTGTCATTTGGAAATATGTCCAGAACTCATCACATTGGTTAACAGCTTGAACATTTCAAATTATGCGAACAGTTCAAGAGACTACTTACCAGTAACCTGGGTAGCTGTGAAAGCTACAGCAAGAATGCACAGAATAGCTGTTGATTTTTGCATCTGTAATAAAAGAAACGTTGAAGTTTTAAATTTTGTTTTAAAATTCTGCGCGAATCCGATTGCCTCCTTTTAAATTATTTGATAATCGAGCAATCAAAATCAACTGATAAAGCTAATTATGTGAACCGACCCATTGATAACAGTCCTTAACTATGCGATGCAAGCATTCTGTCATGTGTATGTATATCTATAAACCTTCATAAGTACGTATATGCATATGTAGAATATATTTTCGGCTCTTAGTTCCTTCTCCGTTCTTTAAAATTAGATCGAGTTTTTCGTTTTCTCTTGTTGTTCCGAATTTCGTCATGCTCTTATCTACGGAAGGACATCAAGAATTTTATTCAGCAAGTAAGTATAGTGACTCGTTTGACAACTTTCTTTTCCATTTCATCCAAATATTTGATAAAAAATGAAATAAAAATAAAATATTGATTTTTCAGTTTCTCACGGTTGAACAAATCGATTGTAGATAAGTATTTTCAGTTTAAATTTGATTTACTGTTAGATTCTTCTTACTAACTTGTTGGCTTATTCTAATCGTCGATGGATAGACAATTAAGAAGATGATAAATCAAAATATAAATAATATTGAACCAGAGGATGGAGCGATGGTTAGTTATGATTACTCAGCTGCCAATTTTTTGTATTTCAAATTGCAGTTTGAATGACAAATAATTTTTTTTTCTCAATTTAAGAAAGTTTTGTTGCTTTTCAATCAATAAACTATTTGAAACCTTTCAACTTTCTTTCAATTATAAGTGGGTATTATCGATTTCATCCATCAATACCATCAATTATAATATTTTATGCTAATGAGATGTGTGCGTGTGTCTGGAGTGGATAGGTTAAGAGTCATTTTAACTTTCTATTAGCAGTGAGCGGTTGCATTCTTAAGTTCGCTTGATTGTCTCCCTCTTCTCATTCGGTTGCTTAGAGCTCGCTCATAATAAGTCTTTTTTATTTTCATTTTGTTATTATAAGATGCAGCTGCTAGATAATGCCCATGTTTCATTATATTTAAAATAGTAAAATAAGAATGAAGTGAATCGTAATGAGTAGTCGTCTTCATTATAATATCGAGTAATGGCCAATATGTCTGTATTTTATTTGTCTTTCAATGTCTTTTCGTTGCTGAAATGCAGCAGAAAGCGTCAAATTTCCATGAAGTTCAGAGACATCGACTTATCATAAAAGTTGAAATTTTGTTGCGAAATAGTATTTGAGTGTTATTGAGTGCGCAATGGACCATGGGAAACAGAAGATTTGTCTTTAATAACGCTCTGATAATTATGCAACGCTTATCAACAATGATACTCATCTATTCGAACGACAGATTGTTCATTAAATGTCCATGTGAAACGTTTATGTTCTTTAATTTTTAATTCCACTCCCTTTTTTACTGTTATAGAATGCTATCTTATCTGAAATGTTTGAAATATCCGTTTGACATGGTCTGTCCGAACCGGAAAAGAAAAGAAACACAACAGGGGGGGGGGGGGGCATCATCATTTCATAGATGAGATTATACATGGGATAACTTTACATGTGGTTGAGGAATGAGAAGAAATACCGAATACTAAAAGATGAAGAGAGGGATGAGATAGAGGAGAGAATAGATAAAAGATCCAATTGAATGTATGAAGTGGAAAGAGATAAGTTGGAATATTCACACCGAAACCGTTGAAGATATTCACCGTGTGACCAACTAAACTTGCTGTCTTTTCACTCATAGATCCTCGTCCATGCTTTCTTCATTCTGCCTTGTATGTTTCTCTTTTTCCATGCGGCTTTCGCATTTCATTCTTCTTACATTATGTGTGGACACATCGATCTCTTGTCCTCTTGCATACCAACTTCCTTTTATAATCAAGCTGAGACAGCAGACATGCTTGTTGAACAAAAAAAAGCAGTCTCATCACGACATTAACATTCTTAAATATTCGTCTAAATTTAGCTTTGGATTTAAGTTTGTGCTGGTATCTATCGAGCATGAACTCTATGATTTCCTTTTTTTGGACTGATATCGTTGTGGTTCAGTAATGTTTTTTCTTTTATTTACATATCAGGCAGTATGTTCAAATTTGTTTTTCTACTGTTTGTAGAAGGGGCATTTCTCATGTTCAAATGAGATAATTCGCTTTTATTTTATCTTCATCAATATTCCAAAACTTCATTTTTGAAAGCATAATTTGAGCCATATTTGATGGACTCGTTTAGCTCAGTCCCAACATCTTCGTGCCCAATACAAACTGACTAACATGCGGTCTTTAGTCAGGGGTTATCCTCGTTTGGTGTCAATTAGTGTTCTTTCAACGACGAATGTCATAGTATTGCTGGGTTTACATCCCTCTTGGATTTGATTTATTCTCGGATGCTGACAAGACAACCTCGCTGTGGCTATTCACTACTCTTTGTGTGTTTCAATCTTCCTCTCTCTCTCTCCAAATATTACACCTTCGCCTTTGTCATTAATTTTAAGTTGGAGCCAACTTTCCAAAAATTAAAAAAAAAAGAAATTCATAATGGGTGTATTGCTGTTCAGTTTCGTCTTTATTGTCTTTCGACAGAAAACTGGCAAGGTGTTTATTATGACCTACTTTACAACCGTTTATTTTGGATACAAAATGCCCTCAGCTGATGAGTTGAGCTTTAAAATGAACTTTCGTTAGAAACAACAAGCTTTCTTCTCTTTTTATATTCCAGTTCCAAGAGTTGGTTAAGCATGTCCGAGTACTTTCTTCAAGTGACCTTTATTTCATTTATTTTTATTTGCTCAAATTATCGTTTCTTCTTCAATGTGCTACTTCATGATCTTATTATGTTTAGACACGTGTTTGGTGACTTCTGACCAAATGTTTTTCGATGTCTCAACGTACTGTCACAATATCTGTTATAGGAGTCAGTGGGAAAGAAAGTGTTAAGGGAACTGAAGTATTTCATTTATTTTTCGTTAGTTTATCTTTGCTTGATTGTTCAGGGTGTTGGCAAGTCTGCCTTGTGTAATCGCTTTATTCGAAGTGGCTATGATGACTTCATTATCGATCATTCTTCTGTTCTGTCACAGGTGACTACTTCCTCAGAAGTATCTTAGAAATTGTACTTTCTACAGACGGACTTTGGTGGCTCACCAGTTATAAACAATGACCATTGGCTTTATTGGGGCGAAAGACTAGTTGAGTATGACGACGGTGCTTCTAAAATAGATGTCCGTATTATAGAACAAACTGGTTTGTGTCTCCTTCCGTCTAGTACCATGAAGTTTTTTTAAATGTTTAGAATTTCTTGACGATGAAACATTTGATACACTTGCGGGATCATCTACCGCTGAGCCATATAATAAGAGAGCTGTTCGCACAAAATTGGAAAGCAGGGATAAACTTATGTATATACGAAAAGTATTTGAAACATCTTTATTTTATCAATCTCATACTTTTCAATCATAGGAACAACTCGGTCTAGAAACTGAGTTCCCTCAGAACGTTTTACCGGATGGGAAATGTAGTGTTGATTGTTTTATTTATGTTTTCGATTCTAGCAAGAACGATAGGTCTTTCGATAAGTAAGTAAATCGTTTCTGAACGCGTCATAATATTATTCTTTGCAGTCAAGTTAATGCTTCTCATATACTCTTGACTCAAGCTTTGAAGACGAAAAAGCCCGTTGTTATAGCAGTAACTAAATGTGATATTTATGATGAGGATTGTAAAAGGGCACTTCAAAATTTATTAACCAAAAAAGAGCTTAGAGGAGCCCATTTACCAATTGTGACTTTGCTTGTTATTACGACAATCCATTAATTTTATTGAAATATAGGTTGAAACATCTGCTTTTACGAACGTCAATGTCATCGAACTTTTGCTCTTCGCTGTGAGTAGTGTTATAAAGTCAAAAGCAAGGTTAAAGGTGCAAAGTTATTATGACGCTGAGAAAATAATAAGACGGCTAAACTTGGATAAGAGGTACCCTCAACTTGATTCAACTACTCAAATGGAATTTGGTTCAGGGAGGCTTTCAATAATCTTCTAAACTGTCTTTTACCCAGAAACGAATGGCCTCATCTTCGGTTATCGTGGAGCAGGTAAATTAGCATAAAGCACTTTTGAATCGCTTTCACATTCTATATCATTTCTCCGCTTCAACGCGTGGGAAGCGGTTGCAAACCTACTCTTTAAGATTATTACTCATGTTTTTGACTTCAGTTTCGTTCGAACTATGAATCTTGATCATCATTCTGTTTATTGTGATTTCGTACATACTTATGGAGTTGGTGCTGCTAAAAAAATGTATGACATTCATGTGAACGAGGCTCGAGATTTCTGGATGGCTTATAGGTTTGGTTTAAACGAGTTTGAAGATTTCATATACATATATGTATATATAGATTGGAGAAACTTCATCCCGAACTGCCGAAAGTTTTTGACGCTCTCTTAGATCGTTCTTCAGTTCCTGACCTTACATGGAATGAGGCAAAGCTAATAATTCATTCACATGCTTTGTTCGATGAGCATTTTCAACCTCTTGGAGCACTAGGTATTTTTTCTCTTGTTAAATCATTCAACGTTTTACTTTCAGGAAAAAATCTTGATCCTCTTTCTTCTGAGAATCCTTACGAAGACCCAATTGCTGATAGTCGAATCCCAGCTGAGATTTTATTGAGGAAAGAGACAAGAGTAGCTTTCGATGATTATCAGAAGAAAGTTGAGATGGAGTTTCGAAAAGAGCGGCTAGAAGAAGATTTCGAAGCTCTTCTGCAAGAATGCCCACAGGTCACACCTGGCAAACCACTTCAGGAAGTTTGCATTTTTCTGCAAGTATGTAGCTGTGTTCAATATACCCATAAATTGCTTTTTTTCCAGGAGTATGATGCGTACAAGCTTCTAGCCCCCGCTCAGACAACTCTTATTTATGATCGCTATCAAGTTTGTTTCTATAATTGAGAGTTTTAAATACTTGTAAGCATTTTAGAATATTCTGAAAAAGCGAGCGGAGAAGGAGTTTTCAGAATGCTTACATGAGCACATTGAATTATTCATAGAGGTAAGTTGTTCCTTTTCAATCTTTATCACATATTTATAGAGCTTGAAAAGCAGAAAATGTGTTAATTCCGGAATGGTTTCCGAAACTCATTTCAATAGAATTAAAGACTATTTACAAGAAGATAATAGGTAATTCAAAACGATTGTTTGTTCTGATTATTCAAAATAGATTCCGTTTGTTATCACGGATGTTCAAAGTACGAGATAGTATGATCCATCAATTCATATCTTTCATGCTGAATCCTTCACCATCACAATGTGCCTCACGAACAAAATGCTCGGATGTGATGCTGTTGGAGCTTATCGAATTGTTTTTCCAAAAGTTTCTCTAGATTTTCTTCGCATTGTCACAGAAAAGTGTTACAGAAGACAGAAAAACAACGAATCTAATGTTCATCCGGTTGATATTACTGTGCATGGGGATATGCCTTTAGTAGCACAGTTTATTACTGATTTGAATGTAAGACTACAATTAATACTTGCTCATTGTTTCTTTTTTTAGCGCTTACTTCGAAATGAGCCTTTTCTCTGCACGAGCGGGTATGCAAGTATTCGGTGTTTTGGTCCGGAAGAATCTGAGAGCGTTGGGATGACTCGAACTCAGTTGTATTTATTAGGTGCCAAAACATTTATGAGCGAAGATTTCAATCATCTATTCAGACACTCCTCAATGTATTGAAGATCATAGAGCTTACTACCTGAACAGAAAAGATTCGAGTTCCAATTTACCTCCAATTTTTGTTCTTGTTTGCGATCCGGGTCATTATGATCTTCTCCCTACCATGCATAAACAGGTACTTCATTCTGATTTTTTTCTAAATCCTAGTTCGCATTGTAGGGATATGACCTAGCTCAAGAAGCTGACGGAATCTTCATAGGTGCAGGTTCGGCTGAATCAAATGACAGTAGTTGTAGTAGAGCCAGTGATTGTAGCAGTATTTTTGGGTCAGTTACGCTGCTGGAAGGCAATAATATAATGCATATTTACAGCCGCGATCAGTTGTATCGAGTTTGTGAAACAGTATGTTCTTCGCAATTGGATTGCCGGCGCTGCGATTTAAGGGTTAGAGCTTCCATTCTATGTGGAGATTCCCCCGATTGCGAATCTTTTTTATCCTGCATGTTCCCTTCTAACAGTTCTGAGATTCGTCCGCTTGTTAACGCTAGCTTATTAAGCGGTAAGACTGCTTGTTCTGAGAAAACTGTCTAAATGTACACTTTGCAGCAGGTATTATACCGGTTGATATTTGCTCAGAAACGGGGAACCCTCGTGTGGACATTATTCTGGGTTCATACCACAACTGGCTTTTCACCAAGACAAACGCTCCCATACATGGTCATATATTCATTTTCTACACTAGGTATGTTGTCTTAAACATGCAAATTACACCATGTAACAATTAAAGGCGAGCAGCTTCCTACGCATTTGCTAGAGCGGCCCTGACTAAAGTACTTGATAATGGCGGATACTCAGTTCCCGGCAAAGCAATTCTTCTTGTGGCTATTTCGGATATTCATGACCATTGCGACGATGAGGTGAGCTTATTGATCCCAATTTTTTGTACACTCTTTATTACGTTTGTTGAGCATATCCGCTAGAGAAAATCTTTTCTATTGCTCTTTTTCTCTCTTGTTCCGTTATCGAGTGATGACACTCTGTGTACCGTTTGTTCTTGCTGTAAGTGCGATTCAAAGCTGAAGTACTTGTGGCGTAACATCTTCTATCTATCTTTCCATATCAAACTGCGTTGATTCAGTGAAATATCTGTGATACATTCCCATTTTCATGAAAAAGCTCGGCCATGTTTTTTATGCGTTTTCTCAGAACGTTTTCCTTACCAAAACACAAGCTATTAGTCATAACTTTTCAGGAACCCAACGTTATTCTCACATCGGCAAGCGAACTCGCCCATAGCGTTGGCTGTTCTTTTATAGTCATCAATCCAGACTCACCTAATGATTTAACCACAACGAGAGATTTTCTTAGGTTCATAGTTGGCTTGAAGGTTTTGTTCAACTCAAGATGTCTTGTTCATTCAAAATAATTCAGGATATGATACCAGCGTTTGGCGATGATTATTATGACCGAACAAGAGTAGACAGGTGTGTGTGTGTTTTTTTTTGGATAAATGAACTACAAGCTTTTGCTAAAAACAAAAATTTATTTTATCACGTCATCCACTTATGACTTCTTTTTTTTTCGCGAGCAATCAACATAAGTGGTTGAACTATGTCACCTTTTCATATATGTTCTCTCCAATGATGGTCTTCATAGGCTCATTTAACTATATTGAAATTGCTATATCTATTATTTATGAAACAGCTATCATTATGATTTCTTTTCTTATTAGTGATGGCTATGCCACATTCGCTGGATCTCCAAGATCAAGCAAAGACGATATTTCAATAGAATCGAGTGCTCAAAGTCGTAAGGAAACTCTTGTGTTTTTCTAGTAATAGTTTTGTTTCCAGTTAGCTGCACTGCCCCGAGTGTCATTACTAATTGTCAGAAGATATCCATGTCATCAAACTCAGAAACAAGATCTCAGATCGCTTCAGGCTCACCCCAATCTTCTTTAGCTGGAGTACCTAGCATTCCAGGGTTGTTCATCATAATTTATTTTTAAGTGTTCAACGTTTTTCTTAGAAGTAACAATAGCAAACCCAGAAGGAGACCTCCTCCTGTGAATGTGGCTTTGAAAATACCAGGAGCTAAGCCTACTGAGGTTGCTCCTCTCGCTACCCCAGAAGCAGTCGAGTTAGCTCCCGAGTATAGTCAAACTCAAGACGCTCTGACAGACGATGATAATGTTTATGCTACAGCGGATTTTATAACTCCTGTCAAACCAGATGACAATATTAACGCTTTACTAAATAAAAAGGAGAAAAAGGTTTTTTTTACAAAACGGCTCGGTTCCAATTTACTTTACAGTCGAATATAAGGTCGTGGATGTTTTCACAGTCCAACTCTTCTGGATCCGTACAACCTTGCTCTTCAGGTTTGTTTTCTTCTTTGTCCTTTGCATGCGCTTATTGTGATGTTGTTTTATAGTGTTCTCGTACACATCTGTGGAAAAGGCCCCTTCTAGAACAGCCCCTCTACTTCTGATTCCTGCCTCGTCATCCTCTGAGAAGCGTTTACCTATACTGATAACACCCACGAATCTGAGGAGCTCATCGAGTCAAACTGAAAAAAATCAAAGAGTTGCGAAACCATGCACGAAAGCTTTCAATATTCCGAGATCTGTAACTGCTAGCTTCATAAGTCGTGATCCTGTTGCCAAGCTGAGACAATCGATGCCTGTGAGGTCTACACTACGACAATCTATCTCTGCTGAATCTCTCAATGATATTAATGCTTTATTGGAGAAAAAGAAGAAGACGAGGGAGTTCGGTGGAAGTAAATTTGTTCGCAAAGTAGCAACATCATTCCGCTTCAAAAAGAACGAAGTGAAGTTGACTGAGCATGATTCTGATAAAGATGATGATCCTAAAAGTCTATCTGTACCTGAGTCACAGCCGTCACGCAGTCTTCCCCAAAGTCCTCACATGGAGAGGCGCGTGAAAAAACATGTTTATAGTGGTGGTAAGTTGGCCTTATCAACTTGTTATCGAAGTTTTCATCGCTTATGTGACCTCATATGAAAAAGTGTTTATGCTCCGTTATACTGATATGTTTCCAGGTGCTACTGAAAAACCTTCTGGAGCTTTTTCTTGGTTACCGTCTATTTCTCCTAGACGTAGTAC
This sequence comes from Auanema freiburgensis, assembly GCA_030370435.1. Classification (NCBI taxonomy): domain Eukaryota; kingdom Metazoa; phylum Nematoda; class Chromadorea; order Rhabditida; family Rhabditidae; genus Auanema; species Auanema freiburgense. Next base: position 4,450,238 of record CM059369.1, read on the forward strand.
CAAAAGTTTGGCCAGCGAGGTATAGGGCCTTCATGAACTGTATTATCGAAAACAATATTCGTTTCAGCAAACCAGTATGTGTACACGATCCCCTTCGGACACAATACATTCTCTAACCAGTGAGGGTGGTGATATCCCTATCTTCCTGAAAAGATGTGTGGAGTTTATCGAGGAGGTAAGAAAATAACTATTCAACCTTTCTTAACTGATTAAATATCTAAAAATAATGTGAATTTGTAGGAGATTAGTGAACATCATCAGGTAAGGGCTAAAATTGTTTGTATGTACGCAGCTGAATAGACTTACTGCTGGCATATGAAAAGCTTTAGTAATAATGTGTCTACGAAAATCTTGTGTGTTCTTTGCTGATCTACATCATTCAGGAAGGTGGATTGGAATTGGAAGGTCTTTACAGAGTTCCTGGAAATCAAGCGCAAGTATTAGAGCTCGAAAAGTACTTCAAAGATAAGGTCAGAACTACATGCGTAATGAACGAACGAAACACGAACGTTAATTGTAGGGTGATCTTGACTTGACTGCTTTGAACCTTCCAGTTCATGTTGTTGCTACTGCCGTTAAAAACTTTTTCTCCAACCTGCCAGAACCGTTGATAACCTATAACCTCCACGAGAGTCTTTTGAACTCATTATGCTCCCCAGATGTATGTCTACGAAAAATGCTACACTGTTAAGATTACCGTTTTCAGGTAGAAAATCAATATAAAGATATCCTTGCCAGCCTTCCTCCTGCGAATTTACTTGTTATAAGTTATTTCTTCCGTCACTTACATAAGGTAGCATCATCTCCCTCAACTGCCATGGATTTGGTGAATCTTTCCAAAGTGTGGTTCCCAACTTTCTTCAGGTGAGTATAAGTTCATCATGTTGCTTATATAACCTTAATTTCAGGCCTAATTTTGACAATTTCGATGAAATGTCGAATGGAATGTCCAAATACCAAAGAGCCATGGAAGCTATATTAATTCATTCAAACGAAATTTTTGATAATTGATCATTCAATCACTTTAAATGCGCCGGTCGTTTAATGTTCTCGTTTTATTTTTTCAAAATGCTTCTTTTTACTTATCTTCGTTGTGTTTTTTACAAAACTGCTGCCTTCATCTGGAGATTTTTCAATCTTCGTCGTGCCATTGCAACGCGTATAGTTGTTCCATACTTGTTATGCTTCTTTACTCACAGAGTATTTAATTAATTCAATTTCACTTTAACATATTACCTCAAGTTATTGCAAAAGGTATATGTTATATGGTTCTAGTCAAATTTATCACAAGGTGCTAATTAGAGAATTAAATTTTTTTTTCATAGAAGTTTTTCAAACAAAGAAAGTGCACAAAATTAATGATGACGAATAAGTACGATCGAAACATGTACTCGATGGTTGCTTATTCGGTGAATGCAGCCGTTCTGAGCTCATAATATGGTGATGATGATGAATATCGATATGAACAAGATAATCTTTTAGTTTAAGCATATTTATTTGCTATGGAAACCACCTACAACTAATTTGAAGTTTGTAAATTAGGCAATAGGCCAGGCCCACTGGCCTTTGGGGGCCTCTTCAACCAATGGTTCCCATGCTTTAGCCTCGATAAGAGAGCGTGTAGTTTCAAGTTCATACTCGGCCTGCAAAATTATAATCATCCAACTTCAAACTGAAGAACAAACCTGTTGAATTACTTCTTCGATTTGTCCCATCCCTATCTTCTGTTCAAGTTTCTCGATATCATCTTCAGCTTGAACGAGTGCTAAACGTTGCTTAACGATCTAATACAGGATAAAACAATAAACTAATGTTAAACGAACAGCTTCGGTGTATTTTCTATAAGCGGCGGTAGGTGGCATTTGCTCTAAAGCTCGAAGAATTCTGCTGTAAACTACATTCAAGGTACGATGAGGGTGTTCATTGACAAAAAGGCCCGTAATTCCAGTAGTCTATACAAAAGAAAGCGAATAAAGAAAAAAACATTCAGATAAAGAGCAAACCTTTTTGTAATAGTCTTCAGAAACCTTGCTTTTTGCCTTGAATCGGTTAATATAAGGATTCTCGTACATGGTTCTTGCAGAAAGGCGGAGAGCATTTCTTACCCCAAGAAGACGAGGAGTTGCCATCTTAAACAATACTAACATGAAGAAAAAGGTAGAGCATCAATGAAGCAAAACTATGGTCTTGAATTTGAACATAAACCATCAAAATAACAGGAAATAACAAAGAAATTTATTAAAAAATTAAATATTGTATGTAGACGTCAACTGGAAAATGTAAAAGGAATAGAGACTTGAAGTATTGCGTACACGTGTTTCGTGAGGCGCCAAATCGAAACTGAAATAGCTTCACAGAATTGCTCGAGCTGAGCTTTTTGTGAGCTTTTCAATGTTGGATCAAGCATTGCGAACCTCGATTGCTCTTTGATACTGTCGCCTTAAGTCGTTTACTACTCGTACGATCTTGTTCTGTCTTTCTAGAAACCATGACTCTCAACTATGGTCTGAATTATGTATACAAGATACGTAGACATTTCGGAAACAATTTAAAACCAGAAACTTTCTTTTCATTCATTGTAATCAATAGAATATGCAGAAGTTTCTCCATGGCTAATGATTCAGTTAGAAGCTGTAATTGGTGAAGAGTATGGTAAATGAGAACTGAAAATACTTTATTTATGTACATATCACAATTCTATCACAAGAATTATATAAGGCACATCCTAACCCAGAATATCATACACTGACATATTTTTGATGAATAAAAATGATTTCAAATCTGCCTATTTTGCAATATGGCAAAACATGCTTCGCACACCCGAGCAGGTTTTGGGTTTGAAGGAAGTTTCACTCGGGAAGCGCTGCAGGAAGCACAGTATATAGCACCACACATTCTAGGGAAAATTAATTAAACTTCGACAAATTAAACTAATTATACCTGCAGTGGTGTTTTCTTCTCGACAGTGTGAACTTCTCTTCACAGCTTGTACAATTGCTCACTTCGGAGTCTTTGGCCCATTGACCATCAGACAAAGGTCGGAGCTCTTCAGCTAGCTCTATCATTCGTAGCTTTGATCTGAGATTAAACTACATAATCATGAATACGTAGAGAACATACTCGCTCAGCTGTCCCCCCAATTCTTCGAGAGCCTTTTCCAATTCATCAGATCTAGCTTTTGTTACTGCATATTTTTCCCGTAATTCTTCTAATTCCTGATGAGAAAATATGTGAGAGAATAGGAAGGTTTTGTTTACTTCAACAACATTCGGCATTTCTATTGCTTCTTCACGTAATTTCTGTATTTCTTTCTGATGATTATCCAGCTCTTGTTCTCTCTTCAAATCTTTTCGTTTGATAAGAAAATATACTATATTACCCACATGTTTTAGAGCAGTTTGTTTCTCTTCAAGTTTCAGAAGAACATCTGAATACTGTTCACACTTCTTCTCCAGCTCAGATCTAACGCAATCTGAGAAGAACAGTACTTCAACTCACGTTTTTGATTCATACCTTGATCGCCATCTCTAGCAGTAAGTTTCTCTAGAAGCGTAGAACTCTGAAGTTCCAGTGTTCTTATATTCTTTTTCAAAGTTTCTTTCTCCTTTAAAAAAAAATAAATTCGGCTTATTCGCTTTTCCGTATGACTGACCTGATCACTTCTGTCTTTCAATCTCACGAAATCTTGTTCCAACTTTCGAACCATATCCTCTGAGCTACGTAGTTTATCATATAAATCGACATTGATTCGTTTTGTATCGTCGAGTTGCTGATTGTTAATAGTGATCGTGTCCTCGAGCTCAACCATGTGGGTGTGAAGGTTCTCGATCTCTTTCCGAAATCCTTGCATCTCCTTTTTGCATGCAGTTTGATCATGTTCGTCTTTCTCTTCTACATTATTGAACTTTACAACCTACAAAGTTTTCTGATTTCGTGGGAATGACGTACTGAGGAAACTCACGTCATTCATCAAAACCACATTTGACTTAGCACTTTCGAAACCATCAACCTTTTTTTTGAGTTGGTCCACTTGGTTTCTAAAATAGTTTGTACATGAGCAGAAAATAATTCACTGACTGTAAATATCTGTTTCTTTCGTCCAAAAAGTTGTTTTGATCCAGCGCGATTTTTAATTCTTCGTCCACCACTACCTGGAGAGTCATATCAAACATCTGTTCGACAAGATTAAAAACCAAAAAGGGAAGAAACCTACACTTTCTACTTACCGTTTCCTGTTCTACTCCGTTCATAGGGAGAGTGGGGATCTTTATGTATTGACTGAAATCCACACTGAGCGGTTGTTCCTGGAAAAATACTGCTTACAGTCATTGAGTTGCGGAAACCTGAAGATTGTCAAAATTAAGCTGAATATTGCAATCGATCACAGAGAGTCCTAACAACGATCCTGACAATTGGACAAGATCTTCATGTCGCACTAATGCCCAGCTCTCATAATAATCTCTAAACGCAAGATAACTATCATGAGGTTAAGCAAATGAACTACAACCCTATACGAGATGACATACAAATGTGAGTAAGGAAAGCCGCAATCTTCTTCTGCATCAAAGCAACTCGTAGAAAAGCTCGAACTTTGCTTATAGGTGTCCTTAAAAGCGGTTATGATTATGTGGAATACATCAACCTACAGTAGTTCTTCCAAATGAGTTACACAGTTGACTGCTTCCATCATGCTGTCTTCCCCCCTTGCCAGAAAACAAAGCGCAGTCCATAACTCAGAGTCTCTTGACTTCATGACGAGGAATGATCTGGTATCTAAGCAAAAGAACTTATTAATAAATGTCTTGAACTTACTCACAGCTTTGAAGCCATGGAATAATACTTTCTCTAGTAACATCAAAAGATCACTAAGTTGTTGGGACTCACAATCAATTATTCTTCAAAAAACTAATTAAGAGCAAGGAGTGATGAAATACCTGTTTCGCGAAACCATAGCTTGTTCCAAAAAAGCTTTCAATACGAGTTTAGAGATAATCAACAGATTCGATCTTTCATTATCTGAAACGATTGTTTCATTCATTCTCCGAATGAGTTATGTTGAATATACCTCGGTGAATTCTCTCAGCTCTTGATAAGCGCTTCTCACCTTCATCATCTCCGCCACCAAATATAGCTTGTTTGGTAACATTGAATGTGTTCATCAAGGAAAATGTTTGTTACTCAGGAAATATATACAAAAATGAGTTATTGTATGGATTTGTCTACTCGTGGCACTGAGTCTCAGGACTATTGTCTGAATTCAAAAAATTCATTCCTATGTGATTCTCAGGTTGAGAACTCATAAGTAACTCACATTTACAGTCCTTACAGTATTCAAACTGTTTTTGGATCTTGCTCAACGCATGGGTTATACCCTGAAGAATGGGAAGATTAGCTCGAACAACGTTCCTTATATATAAGCTACAGTCGGAGAGGGGATAAGTACATACTACTTCACCGGAGGTGCATAAATAATAACTTGAGAATGTTAAAATTAAAACTTAAATTTAATAGATGACAAAAAGGATATATTATATTGAACTAAATGATTCAATCATACGATCTCACGGCTAATTGAATGTATTCAGAGCTTCTGTACCTGATTAGAACAAACCGTGATATTAATTAGACCTGACCGTTCAGAAAGCTGTTTTGCTTATTTAGCGAAATTCGCAATTGCGTATTTTTTTATTACCGTATATTGTCCATCTCCCCTCATGAGAACAGTTCGTGAACTGTATATGTCATGATCAACTTCGCTAAGACGTTCTTGTTTCTATATAAAAAAACTGGCAGAAATATCTTTAAATGATACATTCTCTATTGTTTTTCATAACATAACGTTTTTTTAAGGGTGTAACATTTGAAAACAAGCATTAGATCTGCATGTTTCGAGTAGTCTTCCCAAGAGATTGTCAATAACAGTTAAGAGAGGGTCAAAATGTGTTTTATCGTGTCGCCCATTGAACACGTTCTTTCTTCCATGATCATTCGCTGACTTTCTCTTCATTGTCTTATTTGTATCTGAAGTAGTATCTATCAGATCAAATGCTAACTGCTGGTCCTTCTCAATTCTATGTTCGTAAGAAACTCATTCATTCTTATCATTGTGTCCAGGTGTAATACATGCTGTTTCCGTCTGGTTGTATAGCCATCATTGAGTCTAAGTTATTCTAATCTTTCACGAGACGTGAGAATTCTCATTTCTATTTGACGTTTGCGTTGAGCCGGCTGTGCATTTCAAAGTCTAGCTCATTATCATATGATATGTAAAAACGTTGAAATAGTTTCAATAATTCATTCATTTCTTCAAATAGACTCGTTTTCATAGAGATATTCCTATAAGGAGTATACTTTGGGGGTTTATCAATTTCCCAAATTGTTTATCTGACTAGTTGCTAAGTGATATTATTTCAAACATTTTCCAAGAGCCACTGCGATTGTTTCCTATTAACTTCGCTCTTTGCTTCGGTAGTTTATAAAACCTTTGCGATTACTTTACTCGCTTTGTCTCTGTTCTCCCAACTAATGAAGCTTTGTTCGATTAACAACGATCACGACGATAAATCATTTATGGTCGTCAACTTTCCGTTGTTTTACTTCTCAGTTTCAAAGATTATTAGTTCGGAATTACAAACCTTTTCTGATGGTTCTGCTGAGAAAGGAGTTCGTGATTTTTGTGAGCGTTTTTAGCTGCATTGAAGAAATGTACGATCTGGATTATTCTTTTGAAAGAGAAGAATGGCATTGCGTAACAGGTTAGAAACATTTCGTTTTCTCAAATGAAACGAGATGTGTCTGTCTATTTCATGTAATTTTGCATTCATCGATAGAAGCTTGATAGAAGCAGCTCTACACGTTTTTGAACGCTCTTTGAAGATAAAGAACTTCCGTCAAAGTAGAAAAAGAATCAATTTATAGCCAGTTTTGCATATTCAGATAATAAAAAAAAGAAGAGATAAGGAAATGTTGACCCTCATCGTGTATCTCACCCCTTGAAGATTAATAAGAGTCTTGTATCATCTGCATACTTTCTATTGTAGAGTCTAGACAATGTCTCCCTTCGAACTTGTTTATTTCTGCTCCTAGAACTTTAGAGATATAGAACATTCCGATAGTGAATAGAACACATTCTGTTTCATGAATCGCTACTGTAGCACCAAACTTAAATAAATTCTTTCATACTTCGTAGAAGCAATTTTCGGATGCGGAGCTGTCATGTGACGCCTAATCATTCATATCATCACGTGCTTTCATAGCAAAAACGACTGATTTATGAAGTTTTGTTACAAATTTCACACATCCACCTTGTACCTGTCTGACCGAGAAAGGAGCCACATATAGATGACGTCGAGAAACCGCTTGATAAGATTCTGATATGCCTGCCTACTGTCCGCATGTCGACCTCGATTTTTCATCGACTTCTGACCTCATAATCTACAGTTTAACTAAAATCCTTAACAAAATTGAATATTGAAGCTGTAACTGTCGTAGTACTGGATAACTTTAGAACCATCTCTTAACTCGGTTCCTAGTACTCAAACGATCCAGTAGAAATCAAAGTTCAAAAGATCAAACAACCATTTCCATACTGTCATTGCACTGGGTCAGGGATGGTGCTAGCGGGAACCAAATTTGCGCATGGAAGTCTTCAGAGATCACTAATTTATATTTTTCCAAACTTTCGAAAGAAATTTGAATCATTTTAACTTTCACATTGATATTACGCTTTTTATTAAAACTGTTTTGTTTTTTTTATTTTTTAAAGCTTTCTTGTTTTAATCTTTTTTTTTGCGTTGGACTGTTCTACGATGTAACTTGATCTTTTAATCTCTCGCAGAGTTACAAATGGTTGTCTAAACAGAACACATATTCAGTACGTCTTCAACCAGAGACCCAGATTAATAAGTTTGTGAGCCAGGTTTGGTTTCGAATTGTTCATTTATCTAAAGTTACTTTTGTTCCCTGCACTTTGCTCTTCCTCTCTATTTCTCTTCCTTGCTGTTAGGTTCTCTAATCCTGTTTACTGGCAAGTGGCTGAGAGAGACCTTAGGTTCAAAAAGTTACGTGTTGACATTTTTTCACTTCCATGCTGTTGTCCTTCTATTTCACTTCACCTTTGTGAGAACATTTTGAAGATTTGGTCATTTTACATCCGACAGTTGAAGGATTCCCCTGTTACTATCAACTTTTGAAGTACGTAGCCAACATCTTAATTATTGGTCTTTGGAGGCTAACAGAAACAGAAGTATGAACTATGCATGAAAGATACGTTTCTCGGCATTCAACTATAATCCTTTTTTCCTTACGATCAAAAATTTTTCTTCTCTTCTCACAATGAGAAAGCAATTTTCAAAGTTTCCACTTCTAATTTCGTCATTCGAGCCGTTATTTGACTAGCTTTGTTCAATTCAACTGTTCATTCCATTAAAGGTACAACGGCTTTCTTTTCAAATATTTGCTATTTCTCTTTAACCCAGAATTTGTCTTAAAATATCAAAATAATCTGTATTATTGGTTTCAATTAGAGTGTACTTAATGCTTATCTCGAATGTGAAGCCTTAGAGCTTATATGGCATCATCTGATAACTAACTGATCAATCAGATTATCACAACTTTTCTATATATTATTAAGCTGGAGTGAACACAAGTTTTTGAACTTGATATCACATTTCATTCATCTCTCCACTTATTGAATGAAGACTCTTCACTGAGCGTGAGAACGTTATAGAAGATCACTGGAATACCCTTTCCTCATTCTGTCCGTAAGATTGATCTTTGCGACTATCATATATCCGCCTTAACGGAATGACCTCTGATTCGTTCGGTGATAGACCCAAGAAAAAGTTTATGATCTTTCTAACAAACTAAGCATTAACTGTGGTTAGTTGTGTTTGCTCGAGCATTACGACGCGTACTATTATTTCACGTGGCTCTTTACGTGGTTCAAAAGTTTCATTTCGAATAGTTAAAAGTAGAGAACGGTTGTTTCTCGTTTTTCTATTATTTCCCTCAGTTTCTCCTTCCTTTCTCTTTTTCTTTCTTTTTTCTCTCTGGCTCTCTCGCATTTTCAAACTCTTTTCTCTTCGTTCTCCTATCTATTCTCTTTGCTTTTGTGGTGTACTTTTCTGTCTTAGCTACCGCATTGAGCAAAACGTTAAACATTCTGCCATCATTATCTATTTGTTTCCACACAACATCTAGCTCTTGTTCTCTTTTCAATCCTCTTCTATTTCGGTTATATTTTCTCTTACTATGTGTATATCTATGCTATTCTCTATGTTTGTAGTCATATTGTGGTCGTGGTTTTGATGTAGAGGTGCGTTCAGTCCTAGAAAACCTTCGAGGTTTTGTAGGCCATCTTCTTTTGGGTAACGTGAAGTGGTCCAACAAGCTATTCGACATTCATTCACTCCAAGTTCATACTGCCTCATATTTTGTTTCTAGTCACTTTCTTTTTTATTTGAACATCACGAAAAAGTCGTTATATGGGATAACACGTGATTAGAGAAAATAGTGCAGTTGGAGAAACTGAAAATATTGAAGTGGAAACTACAGTTGCCTTGTTATTAACGTAAAAGGTTGTATTGATTAGCCATAGTGTGTGGTTCTATGTGTGCGTGTTCGTTCTGCGTATCCATGTAACATTCCATCTTTCTTGCGGCTTGTTCATGTTTCTCTTCTTAACACCTACTTGAGAAATATTTTTCTTTGCTTCTCTTCATGTCTCTCTGTCTATCTGCACGCCTTCTACTACTTATCCAGATTTTTCCCGCATGATGTTTTACATGTTGTAGCGAAGATTCGAAGTAGAGACGTTAAATGTGATTTTGACTTTTTGAGATAGGCACAAAAATGATCGACAAACCACTTTTCGGTCTCTACTTGCTATCGACATTTTTGTGTTGTCAATGATTTCAATTGATTTTCAACCATTATCATCTCTTCATACTTTTTGATAGCTGTTGTGCTTGATTGTTGTGTGCTGTTTGCCTTTAATCAGATAGATTTCAAACTTAATGCCTCTTAAAACTTTTTTCGGAAAGACATTTTCATTTGTTCGTGTTTATGCTCGACGTGTTTAATTAATGTTACTGTTAAAGAGCATGTCAAAGTACATTCTATGCCCTTCAAAGAATATAATCAAGCATTTTGGTAGTGAAAGAAGAGAAACAGAGTAAGAGAGAAGAAGAAGGACGAGCAAAATGGAACGTGATAGACGAAAGGATTGTAGTTAGAAAATGATGGAAATGATTATAGACCGTTGGGTTGAAGGTTGGAAAAGATGAGGTTAGAGAGGCATAAATTCAAGTGTCAGAGTCTCGGAAAGATGGTTGGAAGAGAGAGAGAAAGAAATAGAATTGAGAGCTATGAAATGTTTGATACAATGAGAAGGTGAGAAAGAGAGAAGGAGAGCGACAGAGGGAAATCGAAGAGAAAAAGAGAAGGAGAGAAGGAGGTGTGTAGTAATAACCGGAATAGCGATGATTCTGCATGAGGCAGTCGTATTCCGCTGCCACATATTGATCGACTCGTTAGTTATCACAAGGGAAAGTACGCCCATTGTCTCTCATTTCTCGGAAATCAAGACGATATCTGCTTATCATTGACCTTTCGCTCATCTAGTAACGCAGTTTCTTACTTAACAAAAAGAAGAAACACATATTTCGAAGCAACATGGAAACATATCAAAACAAGAGAACTCTCACTTTTATGACTTCTGCACGGCCTATTTATCATGAAACATTTCAGTCTCATACTCTATTCCTTTTAAAAATGTTCACCCTTCTTAAAAGACCAAATTGATTTTGTTATTTCCAGACGGAGCCTATACCAGTTAAACGGGCTCGTTTAGAGTCAGCCCCGATGATTCCTCATCAGCGGAGTAAGTATTTTTTGAATTACTGCTGTCCTTTGTAGAAGTAAAACCAGTGGTTTTCTCAAATTCTTTTGTTTTGATCACAAATTATGTCACGTGTCCATTAATGAGTTAACTTTTGACGTTGTTAGTGGAGGGCATTATGAGACTTTTTATTACAACTAAAATTCCTGTTAGAGATAGAAGTAGGATTATGTACTTGTGTTTTCAGTTGGCCGTTTTGAGCCGGCAGTCTCGCTACCACAACCTATCGAATTTCTACATCCAAAGAACGAGACTGGTGTGGTGGAGATATCTGCTAGATCCACGCTTCCTCAAGCCGGTACCCCAGCTAGTTTGTCTTCTCTTGCTATCACCTTCTCTTGCAACATTCACTTGCTTCTTTATATGTACAAATCTCTCTGAATTTCTTCTTTTGTCAATTTTATTCATATTGCTTTTGTGTGATAAACTAAAAGTACATAAGTTTTACTTTTGCATCAATCTTCCTAATTTCAGGCATGCAATGTCGAGTTTGTGGAGACTCTAGAGCAGGTAGACACTATGGAACGATTGCTTGTAATGGCTGTAAAGGATTTTTCCGGCGAAGGTTTCATAGTACATGTGGTTACAATGATAAAGCCTACTTTCTAGTATTTGGGAGCAAAGAGACTACACATGTCGTTTTGGAGGCAAATGTCAAATAATTCAAGAATATCGTAACCGATGTAGGGCTTGCCGCCTTGCCCGTTGTTTCGAAGTTGGAATGGACGCTCGAGGTATGTCCATTTTATGCTTCCATCCATAATTGCCGATATCTGTATGAAGAAGTATCAAAATTACTTGTGGCGTAATCCAAATGTTAATTGTGACAAAGGGCACTTCGAGTTATTTATTTGTTCTGTTTCCAGCCGTTCAGTCTGAGCGTGATAAGCATAAGAAGAAACCATCCCTTTCATCATCACCTTCAATAAGTATAGATGAGTCTGTTCAGCCACCTAGTACGTCAACTTTTCCAAATGTGAGTAGCACAATAACAAGATGATTCTATTGCGACAGTTTAGGATGCCTCTCCCACAATGTCACCCTTTATTCCAAATTCCATGAACTCGGTGATTCTTAATACATCTCCTTCTACTTCAAGTCCATTGCAAACTTCTCGAGCTACTTTCAATAAATTAACGTATCCCGCCAACATACCAGGTAACTCAAACTATCCTCTATTAGATTAACCGTTGGTAATATAGTTGCAGGTGCTGTGAACAGAGCTTTCGCGGAAACCCTTTCGGCTTACCCCTCTGTATCTAAAGCTCAAGAGTTTTCTAACAGAACCAATTATCAGACAGCTCTAGTTCAATACTTATTGAGTTTGGTAAACTTGTTGCCCATGTTTCTATTATAAGTAATCTTGTTTCAGGAGGAACAGACTGATAATATGTCCGATACCAAGGAAGACTTAGAAATTGATCAAGAATTTGATAAGCTTTGTCGAGTTGATGTCACTATAGAAATTGCTTTTAAGAAGCCTGGGATTGTGGCAAGAAGGACACCTGTGAGTGCTTTGTATCCATTCCAATTGAAAGAGATTATTTTAAGCCCAAGTGGTATGCGTTAGAACGATTAGTGACTTTAGAAGATGTACAAATTGCTTGGTGCAGATCTTTCGTGCTCTGTGTAGACTGGGCTAATATCTTCCGTGATTATACGGTGAGTAACTTTGAATCCCAACTGGGATGATGTTCCTTTGTTACAGGAGTTATCAGAGTCAGATCGATACACTCTGTTAAGGAATCGTGTTGTCTCAGTAAATTGGCTGTGCCATACCTATAAAACATTTAAAGCTGGTTGCGATGGAGTAGCTCTAGTCAATGGTAGTTGGTATCCTAGAGATGTTGAAATGCAGAAATTACTGGATCCAGGGTTTGTAGATAAATAGGAAAGCCCCTAATTATGAAAGAACATTACAGCTGCAATCACTATTTCCAAATTTTAGCGGAGCATTTAATGTTAGATTTGGTTTATCCAATGCGTGAAATGGATATGGACGATGCAGAATTTTGTTTGCTCAAAGTTTTGATACTATTCCGAGCTCGTAAGAAAATTCTAATTTAAAATGTGGGTTTTGAAATTGCCAAACTTTCAGATCGAAAACTCTCTGAAGAAGGAAAAACTATTGTTAATAGGCTTCGGGACAAATACGTTGATGCTCTTTTCCACCATATAGCTTCGAAACATCCACATTTCACATCGCTGGAAATTACGCAAAGAGTTTCAAAGATTTTATTACTTTTACCCAGTATTGAGGTACTAAGTTGAAACAAGATGAGAGAGATAAACTTTTATTGTTTTAGCATCTTTCACAACAAGAAGATGACAATGTACAATTCCTGGCTTTATTCAATTTAGCCAATCTTAACGGGTTGCCGTATGAGCTCCACTCTTCGGTCAAACAACACTTGGAAGGTGAAGATGATACTCAGGTATGATTTTTATCTATTTTCCTTCCTATTTCCATTCTTTTTTTTCTGACTCACTCACATCTGCAGATTAAAACTTCCCCTTCTCCTTTCATGATCTAAAGTGCCTGAAAATGCGTCTATGGTTACAGGTTAACGAAGTGACTTCTAATGAAGCTGAGATGAAAGTTTTTGACTTTGAGGCTCCAGTTCCGCATGAGTCAACGGGCTACAATCTTTCATTCGCCAACGATCTTTTATGATTAGCCGAAGTTCTGAGTGCTGAGGAAATATCACGGAGCTCTTCTTGATGTGGTCAGGAGAGCAGGCTTATAACACACCTACAATCGTCCAAATTTCTATGCTGAGAAGCAAAAAAAAACGTGTCCGAACAATCAGGGATGTTTATTGAGCCCTCTAACTATTTAATATATACAGAATATCCATATATGAAGATATATGAAGATATATATCCTTTCTATCAAATTTTGTAGTGTTTAGGTGCATTCTGAAGTATTTGAAGTTTAATATTTGAAATATATTTTTATCTGCATATGAGATCTTAGTTGCCTGTTTAGTTGTCTCAGATGTACTTTTTGTTTTTTTTGGATTTTTAGCTAACTGTTGCATAGCCGAAATTGCTCAAAATTGTTAGCATAATCATATTGCTTCAGGTGTTACACATGTTTAAAATCCTGTGTATAAGCTCGCATCAAGGTTGTTACGATAGCTCATTCCATCATATTTAATAAGTCAGGTGATATACATAAAGAGCTCAACTCATCATAATGTCTAACTCTTGATGTAATTGTATATAAGGACTTCATGGAACAGAATATGAAAGCGTTATAATAGACTGTCAATCAGATAGATATACGAAGCGCGTAGAAACATTTCTGTTGCTGTTGTTCTCCGCACACACACACATATGCACACATATGCACAAATACATAAATGCACGTGCACAATGATGCCAAAAAAATTTGTACAAAAGTTGAATTTCTTCTCACTCAGCATGACGTCCTCAATGATGTTGTTCTTTCCATCTAAAACTCATTGAAATTCAAAGAAATGTTGGTTCCTTATAGAGATGTTAATAATATATTGGATAATAAAGTCATTTTCGTTTTGATTCTGTCAAAATTTGTTGTTTCTGAAATCTAGTCTTATAGAATGAGATGACTTTTCTCTATGGCGGGACCTTTGGATATATGCTGATCGCCATGTGACATCAACTAAACGTATAAGGCGATTAAGATTTTAATGTTAATCTATGCCCGGCTACTTCGCGAACTATATGAAATAGCAGTGGACTTTTACTAAAAGATCAAAATACTTTACCAAAGATGGAACTCCGGTTCAATAAATTAATTCAATGGCGAGAAAGCGAATGAATGGAAAAGAACCATGGATATACTTCTCGAAATGCTTCTTTAGGTTAAAGCAAAGCAAAATACTCTCACATGATGAATGGTGTTGATGAACAATAGGTCTCTCAGATATGTACAAGAATATCACTTTGATTTCATTCCGACAAATGGTTCCAAAAATAGCGAGGCATCAAGGCGTCGTCACACAGTTTGTTGTAAAAGAATCATTGAACAATCACTTTTTCTGCAAAATAAGATTGAACTCATGACTTTCCCATTTTTACAGTTGTTTCTATTCTCACTATGATACGTGTCGTTAAAAATTTCCACGGAACTATGCGATAAACGTTGAAGATTCATTACTCAACTAGTTACTTCCGTTTCGAGAAACCTCTGAATACCTCTATTACTGCACATTCATACTTTTAGCTCACCCAGAGTTTATTTTTTCGACAATAGAGTGGCATATTCATGCACTGAAACGTAATTACTTTGCTCAGGGCTCTTCCCTGAACAGATAGAGCTTCCAGCTGACTTCAGGAAATGATCTGCATCGATTAGCTCATCTGTCACATTACATAAATCCTTCGCTTCTTATCCTGCTTTCAATTCTCAGTTCTTGTTTAGGAATGCTCTCAAGAAAGTGTATAATTTATTGAAATACTCAAAAGCTCTCAGAGCCTGATCCTCTATTTATTTTTTTCTTCCGAATTTCTCTGTTATCAATCTTATGGGCTTGTTTACATTTTTTTTCAATTCATCGGGACTTGCTCACCGATGGGAAGCAAATATCTGACCTGAAAAATGTAGTTTAATTTTGAACCTATTTGTTCAACAAACTCGTCGTTTCTGGCTCATCTTCTAAAAAATGTTAACTCGAATTTTGATCAATGGATTTTCGATAACTCTTCCCAAAATAGAAATTTCAGCTTTTACATAACAATTCAGATTAATTGTTCAAATTTATTTATTTGATTTCTTGTTCACAAGGAGACTTGATTAGCTCTCATCAGAGTAATTTCTTTGAAATCGGAATTGATTGTTTCATTAGTTGTCTACGGTCACCTATCTTATCGTTCACTTTCAAAGAACTTATCGAATATGCCTAAACGAATTATGGCATCAAGGCAAAGTATGTCTAACTTCCAGTTTGAGAACGTCAACTGTTCTTCCCCTGAAATTGTAGAAATTTGCCACAAGGGGGGGAATGAGAGTACGAATGTGAAAACGATTTGCGCTCGTGTATGTGACATGTTCATAACCCATTCACAAAAGATTACAGTCGTGCATGGTTCAGGTCACATCACAGTCGTAAAGCGGGCATCCGTACCTGTTTCATGCAGCCTATATCCCAGCGTGAGCAACAGATCGTGCGTTTTTCATTCGGGTCATTTTTTGAGAGCGGAGCGGTCGTGCCTATTGAATGCAAAATTCCCTCTGTTTTGAGGAAGTAAATATTCTTGTTACAAACAAACTTTTTTTTTCATTTTGAACGTGTGTTCGTGTAAATCTCATGCATAAGGTTGTGTAATACGAACTCAGAGTCGTATAACTCCTATATCAATCATTGAAGGAGACCAAGCGGTGAGGTATGATCAAAGTCCTTGTGCTCCGCGTATTAAGTAGAATGTGAGTGTATGTATGTGAGGGATGATGATGTGTATGTGTGTGTATGTGTATGTGTGTGTGTGTGTGTGTATATGTGTGTGTCACGGCGAGGTGTAACTGAAGATCTGAACTCTTTCTAACTGCATAAATCAGATAAACATTGTTTGTTAGTGTAATGACAGAAAAAAGAGCCCTTAAAATGTCGAAAAAACAGAAGAAATTATTTACTCTGAGATTCCATAAGATATCACATAAAATCCACTTGAATCGCTCATATTGATAACAAAAAATGTAAGTTTATTGAATAAATAGAGCTTAAGATTGGAAGACTTGATATCTCGTGATGAGACTCTGAGGCAAACATTGTTTTCATCGAGGAAGACGAAGAAAATGCATATTTTGTATGATTACCAGAGGTATTTCTTATCATCGAATGACCTATATGGTTTCTGAGTACTCATTCTGACTTCATCACATATATTTTTCTTTTTTCCATTTCATTATTTATTTCACATCAATCAACAGAAATAATTAAAGTTTTCACAGCAAAATGGAACATTCCACGAGAAAGCAAAGGCAGAGAGAGATAGAGAGAGATAGAGACACAAAAATCATTTTTGCCTCAAATTCATAAATAATTTATAATCAAAGGACATTTTAGTCTTTTATGTTCCATAAAGGTTATTGCTCATAATGGCATAGATAGGCTTCTTGTTCTTCGTACAATGTTCTGATCATTCCATTTTAAGAATTGAATGACTTACATTATTGATTTTCTGAACATTTTTTATCTTTGGTAGAAACACTATTTGCCATCTAAGAGCAACATCTGTTTTCTAGTTAACAGTTCATTCATTTCATATATTCATTTAGCTCCAATGTTCTGTTTCAGGGTCAAATGAAATTTGAACGTTTCCTTTCTTCCCTCTTAATGAACTAAACAATCTATGATGTACTTAACTATTGATTGTGAATGATTAATTAATGCAAATATATATTTATATATACTTTAACAAAAAAAAAGATATTTATGTGTTCTTTCTTTATTTAAAGGCTCTTTTTTCAAAATTAATTCTTTTTAGTTCATCCTCTACTGCTATCGATTTTTTTGTCCGTGGTCTTCTTTCATTTTGCGATTTCAGCAGCGGCGGATAATAGTTTGAGCAGGATGATGAATGGGTTTTCAACGTAAAAGAAAAAAACCACATTTTGTTTTTAGTTGATATAAACATGAACCATGTATATGAAGTTGTATGATTCCACTTAGAACATTTCGAGTTTTCGTTTTCGTTAGAACACGGATAAGAAGATACTGACGAAGTAACAGTTCGGTTCAATTATGGAGACTCGTTCATTGGTTATGAACCATATGGAGAAAGACGATTCCATGATAGAGAAGCTTCTTATCATTCCCTATCTTCTTCATACTATCAAATAACTTTTGAATGCAACCGCTCGACACCATCTTCAGTTTCTGAATGATATGCTTCACGTAGGTACGCCGCATTAGAATATTCATATTGTCATCATATGCTTTTATGCTAATTTATGCTTTTGTAGCCCGAATTTCCATTTTTTCAGCTTTAAATAGCTTTAATTCAATTTTTTGTTTGTAAATATTTCATTTTGTTTTTTGATCTCTTGAATACTGTTTGACCTTATTCCAATGTTTTCTTTCCACAGCTTCTCATTTCGTTATGTGAAACATAAGCAGACAAAAGTAATGTTTCTTCGTGTTTTTAATCTTCTCAATTATTTTGTTATCTCTTCTACTTGTTTTTTGATTTTCCTTTTATAAAGGTTGAAGCTTGATCTTACAGTTAAGTTTGCATGAGAACGTTACCTGCTTGTTGCATAGAGTAACAATGTATTCAAGCGCTTGCTATGTGAATCTTCATGAGTTTTGTAACTTCGCTTATGTTTTCCTATTTTCTATCTTGTTATGAAATAATAATTGTTTTGTTTTCTTTTACTTTTATTCTTTTTTTTTGTCACATTCTTGCTTTTCCCTCTGATATTTTTTTATTCAGCCCAGAACTGTATCTTTAAGCTGACAAATCTTTTCGAATGTCTGCGATATCGTCAAACGTTGACGTAGAAAAGCCAGCTGCACCCACTTGCTTCCTCTCGTTCCCTCTAGATCTCTCTCAGTCCTCCTTTTTTCTTTCATGAAATGAACAGACAGAGAAGGAAAAGGCAGAAATAAAGCCACACATATATAGAAGGAAAGACACATTTCTATATATACATGTATTAGCCAGGACCAGTCAATACTTGGTGATATGCTAATATAATTTCTTTTTTGATTAATTTTCTGCCTCCATTCACGAATATCTATATTAACTAGAGAGACTATTGAGAATGGAAAATGGACTATATGAACGATGTAGATGATGAGTTAAACAGCCAATCTAGTTGCCGATTACCTTTTATATGCCAAATTCCATTCATTTCCTCATCATTCACGGATCATCCTAAAGCTACTCTTTACTCTCAAATTTTCAACCATTATTAAGTGATTTAGTGAGGTAGTTCCATAAATACTCTCTTACATTTATTTTTTTATTCGATTTTATGCCCACTTTTATTGACTTGCCCATATAAATCCTATTATCACATTGTTCATTCAATCGTGTAATTCTTCACAATTCTTACAAAAGGCAGTATTTCTGAATATTGACGGAGTAGTGTTTATCGCTATTTTCTTCATTCAATCGTTCATATTGTAGAAACAATCATTTGTTGCATTGCTGTCTTTCTGTTCATTCTCATCTCATACCTTCAGAGGAAGTTTGTTCTTCTATTGATCATATTCAACAACGGCATTCCGTCCATTCTGACGATGTTCGTTAGAAAGATTAATTCATTTAATGCTTCATCTCTGCCCCATCTGCATTCTGTTAATTGTCGTTTTTTCCTCGAAAGCCGATTGATGATTCTAATTTTTTTCTGTTGTTCTTTGCGATTTCTCTTGAAAATTATTTTAAATTTATATAATGTTCGTTATGTTCTTCATTCGAAACCCAACATCTTAAATTTCACTTCTCCAATCCTATTCATTTTGCATTCGCTTTACTAATTTCATATCTTTTAATAGATAAAAAAATGACACAAGCTGAAGAAGTTTCCGTTCGTACTCTTGTTCACGAAACTCGTGAAACATCAGCAAACTACGAAATCGCCTTTTCTGAGAATAATCCTTCTGTCTCTTTCAAAGAGACAAGTATGACCAGTGGTGATCTCAAAGTATATATTTCCTTTCGTTTTCTCATTAATATCACCTTTTTTCTTTTCAGTCTATTTTTGGGCAAATCGATCCAAGTTCTCCAATTGCTCATGAAATTCTTAATAGAGCTCGCACCCTTTGTGTTAAACATCTTGGTGGTGCTTGGGCTAATGTAACTTTGGACAAATTCATTCTTAAGCCAGTGACGTATGTCAATTATCGTTTTTTGTTATGACATTAGAATAATGTTGATAGGGGTGGCATGTCTAACTTGCTTTTCCTCGTGGAATTACCAAAGGATGTGACGGTGTTGAAATCTGAGCCATCTCAAGTCGTTCTTCGTGTCTTCTGCCAAGAAAATTTCGATCAACTGGTTATTGAATCTGTTGTTTTCACTCTACTATCAGGTTTGGTTTTGGAAAAATAATTGTTGAATAAAGGGTTTTCAGAACGTCACCTAGGCCCTAAGCTTCTGGGGGTCTTCCCCGGTGGAAGGTTTGAACAATATATTCCTAGCCGAGCTCTACACTGCGATGAAATTAGTGATCCAAGGTAAGTTTCGTATATCCTTGATTGAGTTCTTCTCTCTCTTTTGTCAAGTTTTCTCCTATTTTCGAAAGATTTATTTTTTCTTTTTTAGATTTGCCAAAATCATCGCTCCCATGGTTGCCCGGGTACACGCGCTTGATGTGCCAATAACTAAACAACCGGAGCTTATTGCCACAGGACGGTAAGTACTCCTAATCTGTTTTAGAGATTTCCTTTTTCTAAAACAAAAAAAGAATTTTGTTTTGAAATCATTTTGTTTAGCGACTGGTTGAGAAAACTTCGACAAACACCTGGTGGGCAACAGCCAATTATTATGAAGACGACTGAGACAACTGTAGACAAAAGTCGGGTGAGTGAATGTCTTTCAAGACGTAATAAAAGAGTGAAATTGGCTCTTTATTATTCACGGACACCCAAATTGTAAAAAAAAAATTGTTTTGTAGTTTCCTGCTTCGCTCACAATGGATGATCTTGAGAGAGAATGGAATTTCGTTGAGAAGTTTGTCGAAAGCTACGGAAGTCCATTAGTCTTTTCACACAACGACTTACAGGTATTAAGTACGAATGTACTGTAAATCTTCTAATCAACAATCTCAGAAGGGAAATATCCTTCTGAAAACGGGTTATGAGCTTTGTGACGATGGGAGAGTGTTACTTGATGGAGCTGAAACGTCATCTGATCCTCTAGTTCTAATTGATTTTGAGTACTGCACCTATAATTATAGGTAATTTGAAAATATTCATTTATGATATGCACTTGTTTATTTTCAGAGGTTTTGATTTCGGAAACCACTTCTGTGAATATGGTTTTGACTATGACTGTGATACTGAGCCCTACTACATAGTTCACGAAGAAAGATTTAAACTACCTGATCATTGGAAAATGTATTGCCAGAAATATTTAGAGGAAACATACAAAGTAATACAAACACAATATAAATATGTTCATTCCAATTCCTTCAAGACCTTAAATACTACGGAACACTCGAATATGTCAGCTCACTCCATCACCGGCAATCTTGACGAAGATTTGGAGAAGCTACTTGAAGAATCCTCTGTTTTCATGCCAATTTCTCATCTATTTTGGTCTCTGTGGTCTTTAGTAAACGCCGAGGTTAATAATACCGTCAACAACATCCTAATACGTTTTGTCCTTTTTTCAGAGTTCTGTAATCGCCTTTGACTATGCTGCCTATGCTCGAGATCGTTTGGCTTTATACTTTGATCGAAAACCGGAACTGGAAAAGTTATTGAGTCGTCAATAGAGACGAAAAAAAGTTTATTTTTTGATTCAAACAGAACAGCGAGAAAGAAAATTTTTGTTGCATATCGAGAAACGGAAAAAACTTAAGATTTACCCGAAATATCATTTTGTTAGTTCCTAAAGCAATGTTTGTAACTGTAGATTACGTTTCCTATCACCTGGAGACGTAGTGACATTCCTTGGTTCAAATTTTCATTTCATCTTAGAGAAGTTGTCTAATTAATATTTCATTATTTTTAATAAATATAACAATACAAATATGATTCGACCCGTTTGATATATGAAGTAAGTGAGAGAGGAAAGCAATAGTCATAATCGGAAGAAGTGAAGATCGCAAGAAACAGAGAAACACAGAAGTCAAAACATTGATTTCAATTTCCTGAATAAATCAGAGAAATGTGTCAAAAACCTGAATAATAAATATGGAGCATGATCAACAGCACTGATGAAAACAAAAAAGAACAAATTCAAATGGCTTACTCAGCTACATGTTCATCCCAATACGGCCATTGATTACCTTGATACCATTTGGGACTTTCATCCGGAATTTTTCCGCAGTAGAACCTTCTGATCGTTAACGAGTAGAATTCTCTGTAAAATTAGTAATGTAATCGACTATGAATGAGAACATACCCTTTAGCATCTGTCGAGAGCTGCAGATTTGAAATTAAATCGAAGGCTATGACGTCTTCATCATTCAGATCTAACTTCTCCTCGCCTTCATAGAACTCTCCCCTCCGAACTATGACATTATCATAAATTATTTCACTATACTTCTCCAAAAGCTCATATTGACAGCATTGTAATGAAACTCTGAAATTATAATATTTCATTTCATGAATAGTCGATGACTATTTTTATATTAACATCAAACATCTTGCTTCCTTCTTTCTTCTTTGAGAGAAGATAAAGGAAAAACTTACTGTCCATCAATGGTTTTCTGAAGTCCTCCCACCCATGTGTCATTTCCTGAGCATGTGTCAGTTTCTGGACGTTCCGGACAATCCTTAAATTTTTCTCGTCATATTATACAATTTACATTCGAAAATTTCATCTTACAGCATATTTCTTTTCATGACAATTGGGCTTCGAACATAACAAAGTTAAATGGCCATCACGGTGAACCTTAAAAGGATACGACGAGTTTAAGAGTCAATTAGGCAACACTTTACCTCTAAGCCGTAGGGAATTTTGTTATTTCCACAAAACTCTGCCAGTAAAACTGAGACGAGTTGAGAGAATATGAATAAAAGCAATCTCATCTGAAACTAAAATGGTTTAAACGACAATTCCATTTTCATCGAGAAACATAAAGAGACCGGTTGTATTTTTCTCAAAAACTTAAAAAAACACAACAAAATAGGAGTCGTTGATAAGGAATAAGAAAGCATTTCATTTTAATCGTTTACAATATTCATGAATATTTAAACAGATGAGAAATTTAAAATACTCTAAAAATGGCATCGCTCAAGTTCAACATGAGGATGAAACCGAAGATCAAACGCAAAGGCAAGAGAGAAGGAGCATGAAGTGAGGGTGGATGATGCTCATCGCCCCAAAACATCATTATCAGCCATTTAGTTCACATAAGTTTGTGAAGAGGGAAAAATGGAAGTTCCTGTTATAGTTAGGGGGAATGAAAAAATCATTTTTCCTCTCTTTTTTTATTAAAAACTCTCACAAAAGGATTGAAAACAGAGTGCAGGGTGGGGTGGAGGCAGATGTAAGAAAAATGATTCAACGCATGTTATGGTGATTGTCCGTAAAGAACTATTATCGAGAAATAATATTTTGGAAAAGTGAAAATAAAATCAGAAATGTTTTTCTTTTAAATAATAAAAAATCATTTGAGAAGACCAAGTGCCGTCAACTGACATGGTAATTGGAATATCAAAAAAACATTTGGACGATGTGGACGTATGTAAAGAAAAAGAAGAAATTGCGAGAGAATTCTTATAAAAAGTAGGACGAAGTGGTAGAAGAAGGTGGAAGAAGGAAATTGGACAGATACATAATCTGGAAAGAAGTAGGAAATGATGATGACGTTGAAGTGAATGATCATCTGTAAGATGTCTATGTGATCAGATAAGCGAGAGACAATAGAGAGAGGAAGTGCTGAGAAAAATACAGTAAAAATGAAGAGAGAAAGAAAAAGAATTGGAAAGTTATGAGAGAGTATGAGAGATAGAGAGAGAAAATGGAAATATTGGCTAGTTAATTGGAACACGTTTGACTGGCTTTCACAAATACTGTGAATGACTGCAAAGGGGAAAAGGAAAATAGAAAATCAGCTAAATGAGTGAATAGTCAGTGTTAGAAATCAATCAATCGATAATAATAATCATCGTCGTCATTGAGATCGTACGAACATTCATTCCCTTTTTTGTTCGTTTTCCACCAATCCCATTTGCGTGGCAGAAGCTTCCTGGAAATGATTGACGATGAAACATTGAACAGTTCAAGTATTCCTAGAGTTCGCCAAGCAATGAGAACATTTCAAAAATATATGAGAACCAATGTATTTCCAAATATTGAATTAATCGAATGGTAAAACCAGTTTCAATGGTTAACTATACTATATGGTTAATAAAGGAGTATAATCTCTTGTACTAACAACTCATTAAAACAACAAAATCTTTCGGTTATCAGAACACAACACATTCAAAACCATTTGTTTACGAAATCACAAGCATATTACACAAAAATTCAATAATTGACGAGACTGTTGAGTTCTCAACAAGACATTCAACGAACAGTTAAAGCTTGTACGTCGAATTTTAAGTAAATATTAGCCGACAATAGTTGACATACATATTATACATATATATTAGAAGAAGAAAAGAAGTTAAAACAGACATGTATGTACAAGCTTATGATTTCACCCCTCCTATTCTATCTCTCTATCTCTCTCTACCTTTTCATCTCCCTCTCTTTATTCTCTTATGTCTCTCTACCTCTTTATATCCTCTTCACATCTTCTTTGAAAAGTGCCTATTTATTTTTTCTTCTGAGTAAAGGAGAGAAGAGATGTCTTCAATCACTACTTACTCAACAAACTCAAATGATACAATCAATAAGCTATGACGCATGATGTTTGTTTACTTTTTTCAGAAGTGATCTGACAAAGTACAAATATGGATTTGATTATAGGATACCTATACCACTGATTACTCGACGAATTTATAGTTTCATACTGATTATTGTAATACCAGTTTCCGTTTGTATTCGTGCTTTCTTTTCAAAATAAATGCTATATATGATCAACTGATTTGCATGATGTGAGAGAAGAAGTGAGACATTGTAATGAGTGACTCTCTCAGTCTGTCCTTATGGCATTCTTATCAATCAGTATGGGCAAACCCTTCAAATTTCCTTTTTTTTTGCTGCTGCTTTTCCCTCTCTCCGCCATCGCATAATGTCAGTTTAAAAAACATTCAATTAGCGAAGTTTCTTGAATGTATTTCATTTGATAGACTCCTTCTCCCTTTCTCATTCAACGTTTTCAATCTTTGGAATATCTAACCATGGACGTTTCTCGTTTCTAAATTAGTTGCTCATATTGATCATCATCTGCAGGATATGTGCCGTTGTCAGAAATGCTGTGATTAAAGTGAATGTGTTCGTTCGTTTATTCTTCTTGTTGAAATGTTATTGAACTGATTGTAAATGAAGTAGGCATGTAGACTTACAACACTTCTTAATCAGGAGAATTTGTTGGTTTAAACCAAATAGCTCTTTAAGCATAAAATATTTTTTCCCGTGTGTCCTTTGATTTGCACGAATGTTTGTTTTCGTCACATTTAAGTCTTTTTTTCTCAGTAATTGACATAGAAGATAGGCAAATGGCAGATAAAGCATCAGGATTTATTCGATCCTTCCCGTCTTGTACAAGCTTAATCATGTGTTGATTTCATTTAAAGTGCAGCTTAATATCGGACTGAACCGATGGAGTTCCCTGACGCAGCATAGAGAGAAGGGAGCCAAAACTGTTTTTTCTTTCGTTCTTTTTGAATTTTCTGTTGTTTTGAACGTTTTTCCTTTTTTTTATTCTGTTCGCTCACTCCTTCTTCTGTCTCTTACTCTCTGACGCTCTCCCATTCTATCGCTTCACCTTTCTGTGCTTCTGTTGTAGTAGCGCTTGAAACGGCCTCAGTCAAGTTATCGTGGTGTTATTCAAGGAAATCTTCCATAAATCTTATGAAACATATTTGTTATCGTTCAGTCTATAAACGTTGTCTTCCTCTCCTTTCTCTGTTGAAAAAAATTTGTTTGATGAAGATTAATGTCGTTACTTTCATGTACGTCCTCTACACTTACTTTTCCTCTCCTCTCCTCCCCCCGCTTTTCTGCTTCTCTTTTCACACCCACTACTCTTCATTTTATCCGATTAGAACATGAATTGCCAAAGTGCTCGTTTTGAAACACAAAAAATATATGTTTAATGAAATATTTATTTTAAAATAGTCTATTTGTTCTCAATCAGATGTGCCTACGTAACTTGCAAATGTCTTTCAATGGAATTATTCAGAAAATAATTCCAAGAACCTCGGATTCTATTGCTCCCAATTCGTTTCTCTCATGAAGATTGAAAAATCTCACGAAGAAGCTGCTTTCCAGGCGTCTGCGGATGTTTCGGTTTTCGAGAACAAAAATTCTTTTTTCCTCTTCGACATTCATATACGAGAAAGACAATGTTTTTTGATTTTTCTAACCAAAAAATGTTTATTTTTCATTAAACGACTTAAATGGTTGGCATACGTGGTAAAAGAGAGGGAAAAAGGCTTTTCTTCAAGTATGAATAGTATTAGATACTGATATTCATACTGAATAACAACCGCTCCTTGTTCCGTTTTGAGTTCGAAATGAGAAGTTCACCTGCTACACACGTATATCGTCTTTATGCAAATGAAGTGGGAGACACCAAAGTAGGAGTAAGAGGTTCGATGCAAATTTGGAGAGAAAGTCTAAATGAACTCAAATAATAGTAATGAAATACAAAATGATTTCGATACTCTTCAACAGCTCATTCTTCTTCTTGCTCTACTTTGATTGATACTGCCGAAAGATCTAAGCTTAATGAAATAACAAAACAAGTTTGTGTTTCTCCATCTCCAGCTGTAAACATTCAGTTTATAAAATTTTTTTTTCATCTCTGCTCAAGTCGTTCTCTCATTTCGTTTTTTCCATGTTCGTTTTTGTTTTCCTTTCGAAGTAGTTCAGTGTTACTTATTGATAGTATTGTATGGACCAGTCAGACATACCCGTTTATGTGTCGTCTGACTGTTTTCAACATTTTCACCGAATTAATTCTGCTCCATTTTCTGCTTTTTCTTAATTCATGTCTCTTTCTGTTTCTCTAGCTACTTTCCGATGCTCACTTGCTCTTCTTCTTTCTCCTCTTTTTTTTCGTCTGCCGTGAATTCAATAACAAACTCGATAACTTCACTACTTCTCTCTTTCTCGTTGTCTTGTTTCTCCTCCCGCTTTTCCTGCTCCCATTCTCTTTCTCTCACTTTCTTTCTCTGAATCTCTTTTTTTCTACTGAATTTTCTCATTGGCTTCGTTGTCCTCTCTTTCATCACGTAGAGGCTGCCGTCGTTGACGACATGGCCGATTCTGTCTGAGGTTATGTCTGTCGTTGTCGTAACTCCAGGCTGCTCAATAACTTTACCTTTGAATTTATAACTTGCAAACCGTTTTTATTCTTGATCGAAACTTCTCACAACGTCTATTCTGCTAATTGTTGTGTTCCTCTTTTTGCTCATCTGCGAAGACAAGACGCTGGTCTTAAACAACGAAAACTAACAAGAATTCTCTCATTCTCTTGAAACACAGCGAATGTTCCCATAGAAAGCTCCGAGTTATTCCTGAACTTTTGATTTTTGTTTATACCTTTACTATATTTCAAATAAAATATTCTGAAAGCCAGTCGCATTATTTTGAGAATCAAATTACCTATAATTCCTCTCATTTTGCTTTTCTCTCTCAATCCTTTCCTCGTTTTCTATTCATTCATTCGAAAGAAATTTTTTATTATCAAATTGATTATTTTTCGTAGGTTTCTATTTTATTTTCATTTCCAAAAAAAGCGTCAAAACTCTTTTTTTTTCTTTTTTTTCTGTTTTGCTCTCAATTCATAACCGACCCTTTCGATAATACTTCAGCTCGTTTCCTACACCTACAACTCATGTCCAATACTGATGTGCTACGATTCGTCTTTGAACCGTAGAGCTACAAGCTGCTCTTCCATTGTTGTTATCGTTCTAGGAATGAGGAAACATTAGATGTTTCCTGTAACTGTTCATCCCATCGGATCTTCATTCAGATAATCAAATGTATCTGAGCTAAATTCCTACGTATTTTTGGTTTTCTTTCGAACACACAGAGACACCGCCTTCCACATAGTTCATGTAATCAAATCAACATCAACGAAATTTGTCTATTTGCTGAAGTTCGCCTCAATATTCCGCTTGCTCATCTTTGCTTTCGTTCCTTTTCATCATTATCACCCTCGGCATCGAATTCAATCAAAAATTTCTTTTTTTATACTCTCCACTGCTGCTCATTTCATGTCCTCGATGACATCGTCATTTGCCCAACTTTTTTTTGTCAATATCAAGCTTCGTTCTCTTTCTCCCTCTCTCGTTCTCCCCCTCTTTCTTCAAATCTAACTTCATAAATCTGGTAGATCATCACTCTCTCATCTCACTAGTTTCCACCCAGTTGACCTGCACACATAGCGGAAAGAGGTGTTTGAGCAAACATGCGAGCCAAAGAAAAGAATACGGGTAAGCACTAAGCAGTTCTTCTATCTCCATCCATTTCCGAACTATTTCACTTTTCTTTTTTTCTTTTTTTTTGTCGGGAAAAAGTTTTTCCCTCTGCTTTTCGACTCACCGAGTATATTGGACATTAGGTTACACTTCATCATCATTTTTCCTAACCAAATCATCTTGTACTCGAATATTTTGTTGTTCGATTTGCCACTCGTTTTCACCATTTTCCTCACTGGGATTGATGTCAAAAATTCTTTCTCTTTTATTTATTACTACTACTACATTCCTCTACTTGTCAACCATTTTTGACGACTTTTATTGATTACATGAACCGACCTCGAGCGCATTCCCTTAGTTATTAATTCTCAGACAACTGCTTGACATCTTATCGTTCATAAATAAATAATCATTGTCATTATCATTTTTACATATAGTTCTTTAACCTGAGGCTTCTATCTATCTGATAACAACGTTTTCATATATTTTCTCATTGCATTTCCGTTAATTTATGGCTCACTTCTCAATAACCAACCGTTCGCATCATCTGCTTCTCATAGCAATGCACAGTTATGTAAACTGTTCACGTGAGTATTAACATGACGTGGCAATCACTGAATGCTGAGTGCGATTTGACACATAAGCCTATGTGTGAATTCCATTGCTCGCAACTATTACGTTTGATATCGATTTATTCAACTATTATTCCATCCTTGCTAATTAATTTTTATTTATTAAGACAGAAAAAGAAGAATTTTTGAAGTTGTTAAAAACAGAAGGTGAGAGAGGATGAGATAGAGCGTAAGAAGTATTTGGATGTAGAGTGGGTGATGGCAGCAAAGTATTGAATGAAGTTGGATTTAATAAGACTTTTAACTTATTTTATCGAATCTTTCTTTTGCTCCTCTGAATATTTTTCTTTTTATTATTCTTCAAAACAAATGTTTTTTTCTTGAACGACTCTCGTTGGGTTTTATAATCACACGTTTGGTTGCTTAGCAATCGGATAAGTCCAGTTGAAAAAAAAGTTTTCTCCATTTAAGCTATATGAAAGCTAATTTTATCCTTAACTACGCATAATTAGTGGAATCAAGAGTGATTAGACCGTCGTACAATTCCAAGTATATGGAGTTGGCGGATAGCAACCGTTGCTCCGATATCATTTTTTATTTTTTTGTTTAGGCAATTATGGATTTTTAGAAAAACTTTTGATACAATCTATATGGCAATTCTCCTCCCCTCCCACCTCTTGCTGCTCTCCTTGTGTTGTTCCTCACACTCAACTTTTTTCAATTTCATTCAGACACACTCATTTTTTTCTTCTTACAAAACTTGAGACCTCGTTGTTATCGATTTGACCAGTGTATTGATCATTTAACTAGTTTCTGACAATTTTCAAAACTAAAATAACACTGGGGAGAGGAGCGAGAGAAAGAGAAAGAGAGAGGGAGAAAGATAATTATCTGTCCGTTTTTGCTTTTTGTGATTGTTTATATGAAGTTATATTTCTATTTGATGTATAAACAGCCGTGTAACAAATTGCTTGAATCATGTATCATTTGTCGTTTGAATTTGCGATTCTAATCCAATTTCTTATCTTTCGAACCTCTCTTCTCCTAAGAATAATTAGTTTTTTGTATTTATTTCTCTGCAACGTGATCAATAGTTCCGGACGAACTCTCTTTGAAAACTTTACAAGTTATAAACTTTCGTCGTCCAATTTTTAATTGAATTTTCAAGCGCAGTTATCCATCAACTCTCACATTCTTTGTCTTGTTAATGTTTTGTTTTGTTTTTTGTTCTCTTCCAAGCCTTCAATTAACTCAATTCCCCTCTATCCTCTTTGGACAACTTATTGGTGGAACATTTAATTTGTCCTTATTACATGAACAATTGACTCTTTCAAGAACATTTCGCGTTTAAATCTCATAATTTTTTTCACCCTACAAATTCGGAAGGTCAAGAAGGCCTAATTGAAACGTTTACTTTATCTTTCCCCACTCAATGATCACAAATCATTTCTTTTTCTATGATTTCTCTTCCCTTTTCCAACTAATCCATGTGCTGCATGATGAAAACTTTCGGCTTGTCAAACCTTTCCTTCAAAAAAAACATTTGAAAGCTAGAAAAAGCCACGACAATTTTGCTTGTTGAACCCCACACAGATTGGGTCTGTCTAACTGTCTTCCGTTCCTTTCTCATCTCATCAGCCACCGCGAACTATGTTCATTCAGTCAATATCCTCTTCGAAAATACTGCTGCAGAAAAAATCGTGACTTTTTCTATCCAACATCGGAATGTGCAAACAAAGAGGAAGTATGAATACTCTCTAAAAAAAGCGTAAATTAAACTCTAGAAAGTAGAAACTTGAGGCCAATCTAATTCACAGCCTTCAAAAACGTATAGCCCGATGCGGGGCTCGAACCCGCGACAGCCAGATTAAGAGTCTGGTGCTCTACCGACTGAGCTAACCGGGCTGACAACAACTCATATTTGTCGCCATATATAGATGATTTTAAATTTGTTTCTTTTCAGTTGTTCTGCTTCGACGTCATTCGTATTCTCCAAAGAGTGTTAGTTCAAAATAAGTTCAATTCCAATAATCTTTAATGTTCTGAGCTCTATGAAATAGACCAGATATGAGTTTATTGAAATTGCCAGAGAGAGAGAGCTTGCAACTTGAGAAGGCAACACATTCAAACTAAGTGAAGCTCGTTTTATCATTTGGCAAAGATGAAAGGAGCATTGGATGCAATTGCGAAGACAAATTCATTATGAATAGGTCGGGTGTTAGAATTTGAATACATCATTGAAGATACATGCATTTGGAATTTCATAGTTTCTATTCTCATGAAACTTTCAACATGTCCATGTTAGCTCTTTCGTCGATCATTTCCATTATAATAATTATACAACTCTCAAATGAATATCATCTGAAATTACGCTACTTCACGCAAAGGCAATCAATAATGCTCGAAAACCTTTTTTTTTTCTTTTTTCTCATTCTCTTTCCACATGTCTTCTCATAATCGCTATAATACTTCACGCCAATTTCATTATTACGCGTGTATAGATATGGCGCTGCGGATGTTCTCATTTAGGTCCTCGTCATATCTCCCACTCGCATTGTTGGAGAAAGCTATGAGATCTATCCTAGGTTCCAAACTCTAGACACAAGTGATGAAAACGATTTTTCTTGCTAGTTCCTTTCTACGTAGATTATCTAATAACGTCAGTTATTCATGTATAACAGAGGTTCATTCAGTTTTTCTAATTATTTTCGTTCTCCTTTGTTCTTCTCATTTTCAATACGTACTTGTATTATTTTTTCTCGAATGTGTTATATTAGTTTACAATACACACTAGTAATATCCATGATGGTAAAGCAAAACAAATCTTTCTTACACGTTTCCCTTTGCCACACAGCGTTTCCATCCATTTCCGAATTCACACATTTTTCGATGGAAGACAAAAAAATTTGTTTTCTTTATTGTCTAACTGCACTTGAGCGGTATACGTCAAACTTTTTTTTTTCTATTTAATTCATTTTTTATATTTATATCTTGAGCGTATGAATTGTTTACAAAAAAGAAATGTGGAAAGAAGAAGAAGACGAAGAATACGATCAGTTTTCTATTTCGATGACATTTCTCAAAAACGTTGAAGAATATCTTTGAACTTTATCAAGTCTAGTGAACTAACCTGTAACTCTCCTCTAGTTGTTTTCATTTGTTCTACGCGAGAGAAAAAAACCTTTTCTCGGCCCGATCGACCGCTCCTTCTCTCGACGAACCTGTCAATTTTCAAGCATTTTGCGTAGTCGATGGGTTGAAAAGTGAAACAGTCCAATTCTACATTTAAATAAATGAATGATCAAACTCTATCAATATTGATTGGATTATTGTTCATTTGAGATCTTCCGTCTCTCTCCTCTTCCCATCTATTAGCTATCCCGGCATCTTCTTCTCCATTCTTTGCCAGGACCCAATTAATTCCTACATCATATTCATTTCTACTTTTATACGTAAAAACAGAGAAGTTAGCATTCATTTCTAAGAAATAACATTTGGTGAACGATCATACTCATTAACTTCTTGTTTCTGTCTGGGACTAGACGGTGTTAACGTCAACTGTCGTTCGTCCCCCGAAATTTTCTAGTGTTTGAACTTAAATTTCCATTTTGTGTGTCAATTTTTGAAAAATTCTGAACGCCTCTATGCCATTTTATATATTTCTTTCTTTTTTTTCTTACTTTTTATCCTTTAACAGCGTATGCTCCACCCACATTCCGCTCTTTGCTTCTGCCTAGCTCTGAGTAGTATGTGTGTTTGCTACATCATCGATTACTCCCGCACTTGTGCTAAACATCCCTCCTCAGTCAGGCAGCCTCAAGGAATCATGTGGAAGCAACTTCAAACGGACTTGAAGCATCTTTTTTGTCGTTTCTTCTTTTTCATCGTTGCACTCTCTTTTGGTTATATCGTGTTTTTAATCAGAAAATGGATATTCATAGCTCATTCGAAATTTATCGAAGTTCCTTTAATCCTTTAACTCCTTCACTTCCTTTAAACTATACTTCTGAACAACCTCTTTCTAGCTTTTCGTTATCAATATTTTCTTTCGTATTTTCAATAATCAAATGAATTGAATACAAGTCATAATACTAGTTTGATGAAGCTCACTAAAGCCTAGTTCGTGCAGCTTGTAGCTTTGAAAGCCCGATAGAGATGTAGAGAAAGATAAAGAGAGTTCAGAATAGAGAGAGAGGGTAAAGAGAATGAGAGTTAGGGAGTTTAGACAGAAGAGAAAGGAACACGAAAAAGGTTTCAACAAGTCCAAGAATTTAGGTTAATGCCTCGAGTCTTCAAAAAAAATTTTGCCTGCAACTCTTTTGCCAAGCGAAGTATTTCCATGAAAGTTATCAGCGAATTTTAAGAAATATCTTGCTTGAATTATAAATTGAGTTGAATATAGATCATTGAACAGGTGTTTGAAAATCTTTATTGAGAATGGCAAAATTCAATACTGGTTCCTTCAAAAATATTCAAAACTCAGTTCTTTTTTCTTCTTCTCTTATATTTGTTTTAACGAACATGTACTTGATAAGTTTATATGTAAGAGGGTTAAGCCTATTCCTCCCATTTAATAATGTTATCAACGCTGAACATGATGTCCTATGAAAGTCTGAAAGAGAGTAGCTTCTTCTTTCATTTTTCTTCACATGTGTCTTCCTGTCTTATTTTCTCTTTCAGCTTTATCTTTTGTCTTTTAAATTCAATCGTACACTTTGATATGCCCTAGACAGTTGTTTCTCAATGCTTACACGAGAAATAGGCTTTCGAAAGTGAGGAAACAAGGGGAAACGAGAATATGGACAACAAATTCTAAAATAACATCAGCTTCAGAGATGTTGAAGTTAATGTTTCAAGAAGAGAGAAAACAAGAAAAAATAGAGACGAAAGATGCAATAAAAAAACTTTTTTCTTGTGAAAAGAACGATTAAAGACAATGTATTTTTGAAACCTTTTTGCGAATGCACCGACCGCTCTCCACGTGAAATGAAAAATGAAATGAATGAAAGATGCCTCACTCGTGCTTACGTGACTTTTGACGCAAAATTAGAATATGGCTGAAAGAAAATCATAAAAAAAACAAAGAAATGAGCGAAAATTGATTTCAAAGTTTCATCGTGTGTTGTCATTTTAATTTGTAACTTCAATGAAATTGCTGATCATCGTTTACTTTCTTTCTTATTCTTTCTTCTTTTCATTTTTTTTTTGATGAATATGTGATTTTTTTTGATATTTCCATGAAGTGCATTCTCTGTCTTTTTTTTTTTTTGAATTCACTGATCAAAGATTGTGTTCTTCATTGCTCAATTATAATTTTATAATTTCTCATAAAACTCTTATTACATTTCAGAATAGACACTGATACAAATGATCATCTGATGAGCCGAATAGGCTTTCTCTTATTACTTTTTGGATTCGTCCGAACTTCTCCCGCGAGCATACAGAACAGTGTAGTTTCTACTACCTCATCATATTCTGTTTCTACCACAAAACTTCCTGTTCCATCTAACGTCCCACATAAAAATGATCAAGCAACAGACTCGGAGTCTGTTTTTCATCCAGATTGTGCTGATCCTCACAACAAAGGCGTAGCATGTACAGCACACAAAGGTAAGCTATCCGATAGATGATGGAAAATCTGATGTTATTTGAATTCTTTCAGTTGAATGTGACTTGCTTACTTTTAATGAATCTCTATATAAGCATAATCCATCTGCTCCTTTCGATCTTCGAATCGAGCCTTTAGCCAAATCTTCTAGTCGACTTCAAGACCAAAAGAAAAAGCATTTGCTACATGTTGCTATTTCATGGCAAATGCCCCTTAATGGTTCGTTTTATTTCTTATTTTTAATGGAATATTATTCTTGGTGAAGTAAGCGTTGAGAGCACCAAAATTTAAACTTTAGAGAAAGCTTAAGGTCTCATTTCAACCATAAAATACTTGATATAGGGGATCGTTTTCGCCTGATTTAGCTTGAATAGCCTATCGAGCTATAAACGGACTAAACCAATGGCGGAAAAACGGCCAAAACCGTTATCCAAAAGAAGTTTTTCTATACTTTACTGTAAAGGCTCAGAGAAATGGGAAGAGAAATGAAAGAGGAAAATAGAAGTGATAAATCATAGACATGTAAGCTGGCAGCAAAATCATAAATTCAATGAAGTCAATTAAGTAATTTATATGAATCGCATCCATTTCTTGCCTATATAATTATAATAATCTTGATTATTCCATTAAATTTACATATTTTAAGGAAATTCAACAACTTTGAGATCGTTCAAGCTCGAGATTCAAGGACCAGAAAATGAGCGAAACTGTTTCACATTCAATGTTTCCGAGGTGGAAGTGAACGATGATTCTTCTTCGGTAATTATAATATAAACAAATCTCGAATACTATTATTAAATTGGATGAAATGTTTGGCTATGAAGTGCAGAAAACAGACTGTGACGTCACAAACAAAACGAATAGAAGATAAAATAATGTTATTTTCAATTTTTAGCCACGGTTCCACTTTACGACGGACAGTTTATTTGATTTTCAAAAAACTTATTTGGTAAAGCTGTCCACTTACCCTCATTCATCTAAAGTTGGAAGCATTTCGAAAGTGCTGACAATGCCTATCGATCCAGGTATGGCTCTTCAATAACTCAATGTATATACACATTTGTATTTCAGAGTTAGAGCTTTCTGATCCGGAAAATATTACTCAATATTGCCGGACACATGGTATGTTTCTATTTGTTTTTATATTACATATAATTAATGGCTTGTCTACTTTGTCTCTAAAGCTGATTTTAATCGGTTTTATCTAAAGTAAGAAAGCTAAAGTGGTTCACGGCAATGACGTCAGATAATAGACTTGCTTCAGGCTTTCCCTTTTGAGTTCTGTTTTCTCTCACCTCTTCATCCCTCTCTGCTGCTCTTTATCTCTATTGCTTCTTCTTTTTCTCTACTTTTCAAAGACACATTCCAACTAGCTCCATATTTTTCATGCCATCCCTCGTCTAACACTTAGGTAGATCGATAGCATATAGCCCGCGAGCATGTAGAGAAAATTGTTGCCTGGAGGGGACCAAACTTTTCGAAAGTTTATTTTGAGTACGAAAAAAAGTTTGAGATATCTTTCTCGTGCATTCTAAGAGATCGCAATCCAAAAAAATGATAACAAAACTTGAATTTACAATTAGAAAAACTCGTTTTTCCAGCTCCTACACATGAGGCCTCAAAATGGACGGCGGGCTTTCGCAAAATTTTTCTTCAAGCCATTACAAAGACAATTCATATAGAATTTGTTGGGGCGCCAGCTCATTATTGTTTCGAAGAATATGAAGTAAGATTGATCTCTTCAGGGATTCTAAATATGTTTCTTCATTTCAAGGTCCGTCTGTTGGATGAGACTGGAATCGAGCTTTTACATCACACAATTGTCAAGGCATCAGAAATGAAAAGAGAGTGGATTGATGGCAAATTGGTGACGTTCGGAGAGCACAATTTCACTAACCTCGAGGTATATTTGCGGTAAAGGACATGTTGTATGAACTCACATATTGCAGTTGGAAACTGATTACATACCATCTGTGATACCAGTTGAGATTGCTCATGGGAAATGTGTTTGTCCAACAAGTCAAGAAACAGGAGCTTGTAGTTGCATAGCTGCTGATTGGAAGAAAGTCCGATTAGATCGTGAGTAACTATTTACGAAAAAGTTTTATGAACATTCTATTTCAGGTGTCGATGTTTCTCTGGTCCGAAGTACTACAACTAAGCCGACCACAATTGAACAAGGGCAAAATGACAAATTGTTCACGTATACCATTTAAGCCTTGTTCGAATCAGAAAGCCAATTTTCAGGATTGTTTTTGTAATTTTTGTTTTGATTGGTATGGGAGTTATAATGATTTGCTGCATAGCTGCCTCCATTGCTATTTGTAGAAATTACGAAGAACGTCGAAAGGTTTCGTCTATTTGGTTTGAAGTTTTGAATATCTTTCTTTTGTTATAGGAACAATGTGTTCGTTTTGTACCAAAAACTAATGGCAAAATAGCTGATACTCACGCTCCTCTCATTCACACTTGTAAGTTTCTTTGTCTCTCGTTGGTCTTTCCTTCTTCTAACATTTCGTTATACCAATTTTTAATTATGTGAATGCAACCAGTTGGAATTGAAAATTGCGTTTGAAATGGTTTGTATCTGACGTGTGTTCCACGTCAAGCAAATAACTCATTAACATAGTTCATATGCAAATTATCTGTTAAAAATCTATTGCAGGCGGAAGTACATCAGTTTTAATTTTGTATTCACATGACAGTGTTCATCATGAAGCTGCTGTCTTAGCATTTGGTGAATTATTGAAAAATTTGTTTGGTTATGACGTTCACGTGAGTTCATAGCTGACATAGATCATTCTCATTTCTTTTTCTATTCAGCTGGATGTATGGGATAGTGGTGATATTGAGAAAAATTGGTCTGAATATGTGAATGCCAGTATTGTCAAAGCTGACAAGGTTCCTCATTCAACATAAGCTTTTAGATTTAATTATATAATTTAAGATCATTGTCGTCAACTCCGTTGGGTCCTACTTGCGTGTTCGATCTCGTTACAACCGTGGGGATGGAATTGAGAAAGTTGAAAGTGGTCCATATGATCGTCTCTTCACTCAGCAAATAGACTTAGCTTTACAGTAGGTTTTGCCATTTTCTATAAAAACAATTACACTTTTTGGAATGCTCATGTAGAGCTCTACGTTGATTTAATATGTTTTTCGAATAATATCAAAAATACTTTTAAAAATTGTATTTTCAGACATGCACGTGTTATTTCCATACGTTTCGCATATACACCAGCTGTTGCAACAATCTATGCTTTAACTCCATTACTGCAATATACAATTCCTGAGAACTTGGGTTTACTTGTTTCATCTTTGAGTGATTGCTCAATAATGAATGATGGACGATTGGTTAGCTACTCACCTGAAATGCTCAAACTCAATGCCGCTGTGAGTCGTATGACTCAGTTTATTGAAAGTGAACCTAAATGGTATTATATAATGATTGAAAAGCCAAGTCTAATATTGCGAGTTCCAGGTTCCAAAAGACTCATCAACGCATTCCATCCTTGCTCCCAATAGGCTTACCAACTGATTCTATTGATAGCGGATTTGATTCATCTTCACATAATACTAGTCGCGATGAAATCCAAGTAGAGTCGTCATCACTTTTCCTCTTGTTTAATAGCACATTTTCAGATTTCAATCACGAACGCATTAAGAGACATAGCTGAACCGTCTTCGGCTGTTATAATACCAGCTTCCCCGATGATAGATGAAGATATTCCGTTGTTGGAAGTGAGACAACAAGAAGATGTAAGAATGTTTTCTCAGCATTCTTTCACTAAAATGATATTTTTTAAGGAGATTTCATCTTATGTGGAAGAACAGTTGGAAGAAGCATCGAAGAAGCTAGATGAGCAGTCTAACGATTCAGCCTTCTTCAGCGGGCCATTGACTGAAGACTTTGGAGAGCACATTGAGGTTCCTATTTTTATCAAAGACCATATACTTACGAGCTATACTTATAGGTCCGTGATAAGCCAAGGTTACAAAATGATGATATATTAGTAAAAACAAATTATTTAAAAAATACTAATAACGACTCAGGCATTGTTGAATCAACAATCATTGACACTATCTGATCATCTACTTAAAACAGTTTCCAACACAACGAGTTTCTCTTTTTCATTAGATTTTTAAAAATCAAAAATAATATTTTTTTAATATTCAAAAAGGTGTTTTTCGGCTTTCAAAAAATATATTGTATGATCTCTGTTTTTTTTTTGAAATTCTTCATCTGAAAACTTCTATTTATGCTTCTCTGGATTACATACTACGGGTTTTTAAAGATGTTAAATTTGTTTTCTTCTAATTCTTTAATTTATTTATGAGGGCAACTCTTTTCTTCTTCGTAAGATACAAGATGTAAAAAGAATATTGTATAATAAATCTTTTCTTATACCAGGAATCACTCTCCAGCTTCCTTATTCATTAATTTATAAGCGAATGTCAAATTGGAGAAATCATCACGCTTCCGTTATATCATTTCCGATTCGAAAAGATTATGACGAGAAAAATTAACATACTACAACAAGTTAAATCTCTCTTTTTTTATATTTACAACAGAACTCTCTTCATATGAAGCTTTTCAATATTTCTTTAAACCATGAAACTCATTTGCAAGCTTCATTTGTGATGTTATCAGCGTGGCACGTGACATCTGTGTTCACGTGGATGCAGAAGGAAAATAGAAGCTCATTTGAATATTGGACCGTACAAACAGACGCTTGCATATTATCAAGAAGAACGATATGATGGTCTAGATTATGGTTATTTCAGTCTGAAATAACAGCTTCTCCAATCACTTATGAAATTATTCTTTATTCAAGTCATCATGCGGTAAGAAATGGATAAAAACAAAGAAAAATAGGAAAATCTTGTTTTTTTCATACCGGATAGTAAAGCACCGCATTTTCTTTTCAAACTTTATCATCTGTCAAAGCCATTGGTATATCGAAGCTTATCAGCCTAACGCAACATCTCAACAGTTTTATAGACAGACGCATTGTTTACTGTTTATAGTAAAATGGATTTTACTGTCTAGAATATGAATCATGTCGAGGACGTCATCATCATCGTCTATCGGTTTCAGACAGAAATGACGTCAAACAACAAAAAAAAAGAGAAAACGAAGAAACATTCGTTTTTAAACAAGATATTCGTTCTCAATTGTGAACAATTGAGTTCATTATAACTATAAGAATACCGTTTAGGTGAAAATGAAAACGAAACGGGTTAGTCAAGTGATTTGAAACATATGAGAAGAAGCCATTTTTGCAAGTTGTTTACGGTTCAATTTTAAGATTAATTGGCTTAAAAGGAATTTTTATTCTTTCTTAGTAATGAGGGCCTGTTTCTTTAGCATCTATCCAACTCATCAGTTAATTGATATAGCCATATGATAAACAAGTTATTAACTAGTATTTGAACATAGTGATAGATAGCCGGAGTTGGTATAAAAGTAATGAATGTCACCATAGCTATCTCTGTATAAGTCAACGATATTTTAACAACAAATAATATATTGTTTCTATCAAAAATGGTTAGTTATACTTCTTCAATACAGTTTGTATTCATATAACTATTTCAGAATCGTCTTATTCTTATCTCATTGGGATTAGTTACCATCTCTTCAGCTTTCCTCTTCGGAGGTGGAGGAGGAGGATGTGGAGGAGGATGTGGATGTGAAGTAAGACAAATTTCTAGCTTATCAACTTACCCATATTCATATCCTTTATGAATTTGTGTTAAATCTTCTGTACGAGATTTTATTTTCTAATTTCCAGGACACATCTTGCCTTCCAAAACCACCAAAGCTTGCTTGTCAAAAGATCTGTTTCTCAATTCCAACTCTTAAGGTATGAGATATTAGAAAACGAACTTTCTTATTGTAATTTAGTTCCCATCTCCATGTGGATGCGGAGGACGTAAGAAGAGAGAAATCGCCGGGGACGAAACTTGCACCGACCCTGAACTTAAAACCCTCATCACTGAGGTGAATTCGATGACGACAGAATTCTTATAACTATTATTTATTTAGGGAATTCGTACCAGCCCAAAGGATTCTCGTGATAACATTCTCGCCGACTTGAAGAACAAATTCAAGACTACCAGGTAATACAGAAGAATAACATACGATCTTTGAAATCGCTCCGTTATAGATTCCTTGTCACTTGCGCCGTCGGAAAGACTGAATTCAAATCCTCTGCTGAACAATTCTGTTCTGCTGGAAACGAAGAGCAGACTTGCATCGTTGTCAAGGCTGTTGACCAAGAGTCAGAATAGAGGTATCAGAATGCTCAGCTTTCAATAGCTGGACCCACCCAGTGAGATGAGTCTAGTAACTTATGAGATTCGATAATTCTCTTCTTAGATAACGTAATGTCCAGTATGTTTTGCTGTTGTACAATAAACGTTTTTTCATTATATTGCTTAAAACAGTTTGTTCTTACTTCAATTCTCTCGTCTGCTCTCTTTCTCTCAAAAAGATGGTGTTCTTATTCATATATTATTCCTTAATATCATGATACAAGCAGAGAATAAAAATTTCTATTAAAAGTGAATGAATTATCTGAGCGAATTATCTCGTACTACCAGCAACTGGTTTGCTATGAACATGATTCACTAAAGTTGGGAAGTAGTTTGTCTTTAAGCCTAAAAAATGTTTTTTCAATGAATCCATCATTTTCAAACAACATTTGTTAAGTAATCTGGCACAAGCTCTTCGATACGATCCGGTGACTAAGATCATCGTAACAGGTCCGGTTATACCGGAAATAGAAAGAATTATGAAACACAATTCTGATGCTACTGTAACAAGTAAGGAGAGAAGGAAGTTTTGTCAAGAAATGTTCGTAATACCTGTGTATGTTTGGCCGACTATGTGGCAAGCCAACACTACAAGACAAGGAGTAACGAAGTTGATCACTTGTACCGCTATCTAACGGATAATAAGTTGTTTGGTAGGCCTAAGTGAAAGAAAGAACCTGAATAACCAAAGCGCTCATAAAAGATCGCTGAAGCAGTTGGGTGGTTCGTGAAGATGTACGTTTTTGTTGTTGCATAGTCTTGTAAGTTAGGAATGATACGATCGTTACGAACGACGCCAAATATATAATAATCAAGCCAATAAACAGAATTGCAGTTCGAAAAATCCATGAAGACCCTTCAAAGCTGAACATAATAGTAATATCATCCCAGAAGTCGATAGGAATATATTCTAATTTCTGAGTATTTCAATTCATTCTTAAACTCTCTCTCTTTTCTCCACCTGCGCACATTCTAGTTTCAGTTCATACTGATTGCCGTTGAAAGATGGTTGAGCAAGAGGAATAACCGACACCAAAATGAATGAAAATGTTATGAAATAGATGGAAAAACGCTTTTTTCTCAGAATTTCAGTCTGAGGAATAAGCCTTGTGTAGCGGTAGAAAATCATGAGCACATAAAATCCGGCCACATCTGAAAGTTTGCAGTTAAATGGGTGGGCTTTCAATAAAACATTACTTAAGTAGAGCCACATTTGAAAAACCAACAAAGGCAATGTTCCGAATTCAAGATATCGAAAAAACCCTTTTTGAGAGCCTCCGAAACATGGAGCCAATAACACAGGAACTGATCCACCAGAAATAGTAAAATGAGCGACTGACGTTCTAAACTCAAGTAATCAGTAGATCGCTTTCGAAATATGACTCACACAGTAGCTTGACCAAAAATTAAAAGTTTATACTCTTTACTGATAGATTTCGTTGAGTTGAAGAATATACAATAACATGATAGAATATAGATAAAGACACTTGAAGGACACAAAGAATACATGGTGTACCGGTAGACTGTAGTCATTTCATTTTCCTGAAATGGTTCACTTCCGACGTTTACACATCAAAATGAACAGATTTGGTGAGAAAAGAACAGTAAATCAGGTTAAATTACAGGAATGCCTTTCACTGCACACGAAGCAGAGTATCTCATGACACTCTTCGCGGTAACTTCTGATGAAGTTAACAGAGAAATTCAGTTCTATCGATCAAGAAATTTTGAACCTTGCTCAATGGAACGAGTGCTATATTAATGAATTATGCATTTCTATCATAAATGAGAGAACGTTTCAGTAATATTCATTCATCTTCAATGCATACTGTCCTGCTTTGCAAACAGAGTCAGAGTAGTATCACCAATCATACTTAGAACACAACTTCTCCGTGATGGATTTGAGGAAAGGCCTACTCTTGTGATGCTAGTATCTCATTGTTTTCATGAGTGATTGTTGGCTCTTTATAAAATATATTAATGCACATGTGTGGATGATTGTATATTTTTTCTTTTCACACTTTATTGCGGAAGGTATAGCAATCGATTGCATACTTTTTGAATGCGCACAGCTTTTTAAAAAAAAGCTGATGGTTCTGCTGCAACTCCTCAAGCAATCTTGGATGGTTTTAAACATGTAATAATAGGAAAATCAAAACAGAATGAATGATAGATCGTTCCGCAAATATCTCAAGTAAAGTTTTTTCTCTCCAGAATTATCACGAAGATAACTGAAAACTAAATCGAAAGACACTATACTATGTTGACATATGCTCTATCTTCAGTTAGTGCAAAGTTTTGTTGTGCACGATCACGGAATGGAAGAAATGAATTTTCGAACCTAACTACTTCCTACTTCTTTTCCACGAGGTCTAGTTTCAGCACTGATGATAGATGTCAGTTTACCGAGGGACATATGAATTCTTATTTTTAACGCAAAGTTCGCTTAGATCGGTTGTGCACTAGCTACGTCACTGTCCTTATCATCAGAAGTTCTGGTGGAGCTGTATTTGTGTTGATGGAAAGTTCGTTATATAGTCAAAAGCCCACGTGAACATGAATAATCTGTGTTCCTTAATATATCAATGAGCATTGATATTTTTTTGCATAAATAAACAGATACAGCTGATAACAAGCAGCCGCACCTAATTAACTAAACTGGAACTTTCGAATTTCAGCGAGAAAAGGAACTAACGATTTATATCATATGAGACAGTGTGCAAAGACCCGTACGATCAATTAATTATTTCAATTATGTGAAAACGTAAATTACACAATCATTCAAGTAGTTACTTCTGACAGACGTCGAATAGGAGGACTCTCTGAAAAGTGTTTTCGTCAGGTTTTCAGCCTATACGCGAAGAAGCTTTGTTCGTACTCGCTGTAAACACAATAGTCGTTTTCTCCGAATGAAAAGAGCGGAATATTTTGTACTTGTACGGCAGAACTGTAACACTAAGTCTGTGAATAA
The DNA here is from genome assembly GCA_030370435.1 of Auanema freiburgensis. Lineage (NCBI taxonomy): Eukaryota > Metazoa > Nematoda > Chromadorea > Rhabditida > Rhabditidae > Auanema > Auanema freiburgense. Next base: position 4,493,805 of record CM059369.1, read on the forward strand.
GGTATAAAGGTAGAAAAGAACATTTGTTAATCTTCTGTATGCATGCTCGACGGTATGAAGCTGTAGCTAAAATGAGTGTTAAAGGCCCTCCGATACCTGATAATGAGAGCAAAACGAAGCAAATGTCGGTAAACGCTGAAATATGTAAATCTAAATATCATAATTTCATTTAAAATTTCAAAGAAGACTCAAAACTCACTAACTAAATCAAGAGAAAATGAATGAATGATGAAGAAGACAACTATTGGTACCAAAAGTAAGGTGAATTGAGTTGCGACCTAGAAGAACAAAGTTTTTATAACAAAACGAATGTGCATACAAGGAACATCTTATATGAACACTTATAAATATGTTTTCGTTGCTTAGGACCGAAATCGATAAAACACACCTGTAAAAGTAAGGCTTGGAAAAAAGCTTTTTGCAGCTTCCGTGTCGATTTCGACATCGAACTTTCATATTTTCTCATGGTAACGACTGTTAGAAGACATGATATGCCTACAGTGAAAGCAGCAACAATGACCACGAAAAACAACATGAGCAATGATATTCTGAAGAGGTTGTCAGACTCTGTTATACTGAATATGACAACATCGTCCTCCCAGTAATAGGAAGGAACTTCTCCCACCATCTGTAAAACAATTGAACTTGAACTATGAAAAGAACGATGTGAAACTAACGGTCAAGCAAGTAGATTTGATCCTAAACTGATTTGTTACTTTAAAAATGAAGGCCAAAGGGCTAGGTAAGACCAGTGTTTTTACAGCAAAGAAAATGTAAACGGGTGTTCGGCCACTTCTATTAGATAATCTACTTTCTCGAGGCAAGATAACTGCACATCGATGGAAGAAAAGAGCTGCTATAGCTCCAGATATTACTAAAATAAAGTTTCATGTCATTTTCTTGCATCGCTAGCATCTTGATCTTACAAACATAAAGCCATATTTGAAGAATAATCTGAGCAATAGTACTAATTCCCATTTTTCTTAAAAATCCGGCAGGGAATCCGCCGAAACATGGAGTGAGGAAGATAGGAACAGTTCCTGCAGACAACATGAACTGAGCAAACCATGTTCTTGAAAAAAAGAAATATAAGTTAGTGGAGCGTGGTCGCCATAAAACTTACACACTAATTTGGAGGAGAAGCAGAGCTTTATACTCTTTAAAAGTTGCTCTGTTCGATTTGAATATAACACACCACAAGCATAAAGCATAAACTGAAATTCCTATAGGACACAAGCTGTACATTATGTTTTGGTAATATGCTCTCATTGCTTATCATTATACTGGAATCATAGATCCTGGAAGTAATGAAATTAGTAATAACTTTAAGAAAACAAGGACATGACGAAAGGGGGAATTCGAATTAACTTGGTTATCAGAAAGCATAGAGAGCATTAGCCGAGGCGTATCTTTTCTGAATGTGAAAGAGAGAACAAAAAAATTATGAATTATTCGAGTTATTTTAATAACGCGCATATGTAGGTGTTAACTATGAAATATACATGTGATCAAAAACTTCTTACAAGCCTAGCTCTTATTACGTAGGTTGGGATTCATTAAACGAGTGATATTTGATTTTTATCCTATTCAGCTCATTTCTGTGACTCTCATTGAACTAACTAAACATTTTATGAGAGATTTGTTGACCCAATATGCGAAACAGTCCGAACTTTGTTCCAGAAACGGCATTAACCTTTCCACGAAAAACGCTACAGTCCATTTTCGGTTAGTCGAGAACAACCGTTCATATGCACTGTCAGAGGTAAAATGAAAATCGAAGCGTTTTCTGATCGCTAAAAGACATGCCTGCTTCATGGATATATAATTATCATATCTTTACTATGTTATGCGAACTAGCCACCACATATGGTACGGTAATAAACTATTTTGAACTCGACGCAGTTAGATTGAATACTATGCGGACTTATAGCCCAAAATTATTCGGATATTCTTATAACAAAATGATGATCTAATCTAATACTAAGAATGTCTTCGCTACACCCATAACAGTTATGGTTTGATTGGTTTTTGATTTTTTTTTGTTTCTCAATGATCGAGTCAAGAAGCAGCTTGAGAGATTTCGACGGAAGTAGTTGGGCTCAATAAACCATATTATTTGAACTTGTCAAACCACTTCCCCCAGATGATTGTCGCTGTCGATTTCAAAACACTTGACAAAGAAACAAATGTTCTTTCTAGGAATGGTAAACTATAACGAATAATATTCGTAATGTAATCATAGAACCAGTGGATGAAAACCTCTTTACTTTATAAGATGGTAAAAAAGCACTGCTGGTGGAACGGAAAAGAACGGTCGCTCAGTATACTCTCAGTATACAAAATAGAGGTTTTTTTCTTTGTGAGTGCAATTCTTTAAAGTTAATGGAGAAGGTTGCTGATATTACAATGAACAAGTTGCTAGATAGTTGATCGTGGGTTAGCGGGGGTTTTTACATTTGTCCCTATTATGGACTGCTGCAAAGGTGTAAGAAAAGAAGCCTTGCTATGTATCATAATATCAAAGATTGAAACCATATAAGTTGTACCCCATAAAATAAATGACAGTAAGATTATGGATAATAAGTTGATGTGAAGCTGGAATGAAGAAGAGTAACTCGGAATGCACAACTCGCGATACTTGGATACGAACAAGTGCTCTCTTCCTTTAGTTGCATTAATGGAAAACGAGAACATTTCCATTTGACAAGAGAAGAATCAGTTAGGAGCTTGCTACTTAGGCTTCTACTATCAATAGAAGACTACCCGTGTGAGTTGTATCCTTTAGCCGTTTATTTCTTCCGATAACTCTTCTTTTTACCGATTTTAAGGACACTCTGTTTTCCAACGTCCTAATCCGACATGAAACTGGAATTCAAAATAAAAATTAGAATACGTAGCTTTGAAATGACGTTTGAGTTAGTACACGGTTGCATGATACCTCATTTTCATTCTGCGCGAGAGCAGTGTCGGTCGTTCGCTGTGACAAATTACCTCAAATACAAAAACCTTTTTTGTTTCTGATTTTGGAGAATCGAAACTATCAAGCTCCATAATTACCTTTGTTTGACAACCGTTCTTGTTTTAAAATACAGAACTGGTCTTCTTTGGATCTTTTTCAAGTAAATTTCTTTTCCTTAAGGTCACCGAGCTTCCGCTCAAACATTTCCCCAAAGTTGTTCATTATGCCAGTCTATCTTATCGATGACCACACGAACAGTACCATTTTCACAGTTTTCGAAGATTTATTGCAAAATTCATTTTCCTACATTCATTTTTATTGGAACTGTTTGAAAAATAACTTAATAGTTCTATTTTATCGAGCATACAATCAGTAAGTTATACTGGACAACATGTACAACCGGACGATTATACACAGATTTTCAAGTATTTTCTGATAGATGATCGTTTGATATGACTAATGTTGTTTCATTCCTTTTCTTCTCCTGATTTCAATCTCCTTTTTAATTTCTTTTCTTATTAATTAAGAGTATTTCATGAGTTCCACTTATCCTTTATTCTCTCTCTTAGTTGCCTTTTGTTCGGATGACCTTAGTTGTACTCTTTCTTCCCTGTACGTTATCAAACTTCTTCTTACAGGTCAATTGAGATTATTTAAATCATTTCAATACAAAAGTCATGTTCATTTCCTCACCTTTCTTTGCCACAAGTTCTCAATTAGTCTTCTTTTTTTCTTAACTTTTGCATTTTATTCACTACTCTCGACTACTCTGCAATGTTCTGATTCGTTTGCCTCTCTTTCCGCTCTTACAATCTCTACTCTTCTTCTCTCTCTAAAGGAATCTTCATATGTTTCATTGTCTGTTTCTCCTCAGTTTTGTATTATATTTTCGCGAAATGTCACATGTTGCCCTTCAACCCACAGTTCTCGCTCCTTTCTGGCTGTTACTTAGCATGGTTGATGCTAACCTCAACCACATGGTTGAACACTATCTCTTCGAACTAGTTTTCAATAGAATCGTCCATCGTCGGCACAGGCAGAGCCTTTTCATGACCATCATAACCAATTTTCTTTCGATTTATTATAAACGACAAGCACTGCACAGCTCATTCTTTCCATAAAGTGGGGAAAGAGAAACAGATGACTGTTTTATGACCTCAGTATTCAAGATACATATTCATCTGATATCTATCAGATATCATTGAAATATTTCAAACTGTTCTAGATGAAGATAATCTCGTTTTCTTGTAGTTCATCGATTCAACTGTCTCATGTCCTTCACTACATGTACGATCATTGACAAAACAAATAAACAATCAAAATTAATATTATTCTTTTTTGAGAATTTTATTATTTTAATTCTTGAAAAAGTTTTTCTTCCTCTCTTACTGTTCGACAGTTACTGATGGTTGACATATTCATTGTGTTTACAGAGAGTAACCTTACTTTTCACAAAATATCTCTCATAACCTTTTTTCCAAAATATTCTCACTTACTCTGTCACTCAATAAAGACAACATTGAATCAAATTTTTTCTTAGAAATATCTCAGCTGAAGTTCTCTTGATTATGTTAATTAGATGACCTTATTCATAACATTTCCTCCTCTTCCTCCATCCTCCTATCTTCTCTTTTGCTAATCTGCTTCACTCTCTCTCTCTATTACCCACCAATCTAACATTTTTGACTTTAAACTTCTCCTTTTGGAAACGTCTGGGTTTTTTTCTTGTTCGAGAAATCGTTAGAATTGCAATCGGTTCAGCTATCCTTCACAACTGCCGATGTAAATATTTTTTGTTCGAAATCAGACATTTAGACAGAAAGAAGTAAGATGGAGTGAGAAGAGAAACGAGGAGAACGAAGTTAAAAAGAAAAAATAAAGAGAGAGAGAGAGAGAGAGAGAGAGTGGAGGAGTAGAGAGAGATAGATGAATTGCGAACCATCTAACCAACTATTTACGTATGTTCGATTTCCTTTTAAAGTGATAAAAGGCATTCTGAAGAATTCAACAATCTGTTCACAAAAATTTGAATAAAGCATAGAACATCGTATTTATCTATTAAAAGTCAATACGTCTAAAGGCAACATAAGAAAGAGAGAGAATTTCTTTTTGTGACAATGTTTAATTGAGATTTTCAATCGATTTAATAAGAAAAGGTAGAAAACAAGCAATTCAACGAGATTCAGAATTCCTTGTCACATTAATCGTATCAATCAGTCCTTCATGACCTCAAATACTCATTCAAAGACAAAGCTTACAGTGATAAAATCTTTTGTAGTTGAAAACATTTCATGCCTTTTTTGTAAACAAACAATTCATTATAAAAACGTTATTTAAATTTTTTTTTCTCAGTATGGCCAGTTTGACTGTCTATTAACCATACTGTCAGGCATTTCTCAGTTCACTTCAAAAAAAATATTTTTGTCGCCTCTTTGAAATATAAACTTCCTTACTTTTATTCTTCACACCGTCCACATGAACAAAGAAATTGAACAGCCCAGTTTATGATCTCCAAATATGAACAACTCAAAATAAGTTGTAGATTCATCCTGAGACTAAAATGGATGTCGATTACATTCTTCTCACTTTCAACTCAATTTTCCTCACGGTCAATGCTTTGTAATTTTTAATATTCCTAATCCTGTTGTAAACTGCTTTTCTCGAGCGAAAACAGTTATTTTTGCTAATAAGGCTCGTTATTACAGATGCAGCAACAATATGCTCGTCCTCATCCAGGAACTGCCCGATTATTCTCCTTCGTACATGAATCACCGTAAGTTAGTTTTTCATCTGGTTTTCGCTTTTTCTGTCTTTAATTTGCCAGTTTACTTGATCTCAATGTCCATCCCATAGCTGGTCTTGCTATCAAATCTATTATCATCAACAAAGCATCATCCGATAATTTTTTCCTGTTTTGTGAACAAATACTAAACATCACGAGTCATCATTTCATTTCAATATTGCTGATTTGAACTGTTTACCGATTTATGCAAAAATCAATAACCATCCAATCTCTTTGCCTACGCCATGTAAATTTAGGCGTGAGAGCCGATGGAGTCCTGGAGATCACGCGTATGAGGAATTCAAGAAAATTGTAGTTCTTGCTGGAGCTTTCTTTTTTGTTATTATCATATGTGTTATGTCTAAATTACAGGTGATAACAACACATCACTCGTTTTTTTTATTTACTTTTTGGAGGTTGGGCCTGAAGATGTACTACGATGGTCACCTATAGTGTGGCTTATTGGTGTATGTACAGCAGGAGCAATCATGAACTTCATCTTCTATTGCCAGAAGAAATATCAGGAGAAGAAGAGACGGCGTCGAAATGTGGAGGTAACTATTGAAACCTTTTGTTTTCAGAAAATTAGCATATAATGACCAATAGGCAAAACAAGCTTAATCCTCATTTTGAAAACAAACAGAGCGGTTGCATTTGACATTTTCCTTTCAGCTGGAACAATTGTATGCATTACCGATTCCATTATCATTTCCATGTTTGGCACCACCACCTCACATCGACTGCTGTCGAGCAGGTTCTGTTATATCCCTACCTACATATGACGATGTAGTTCGAGAAAAAGAAGAGGTATTTCGCAACCATTTGAAATCGAAATAATTGTTGTCATCAAGGAGGAATCGCCACCCGCTTATGGTGAAGCTGTTGCTATGCTTCCTCAAACAAATAATCCTTCACCAGTTTAAAATTGATGTTATCGTTTGTCTGTTCAAGTTTTAATAAGCCTGTAGATATTGAGCCATTCAAGCTTAAAGCAATACCACCGTTCAGGACAACTAATGATTCCCACCATTCCATATTCCAATTTGATAGGTATATATTGGCCTCTCACAAATGATCACGGGTCTCTATGTTTTTAAATGTATGTTGTGAGAAGTAAAAAAATTAACTTTTTTGGAGTTGATAACGTACAAAATAAACAAAACAAAACATTGATCTGATGATGAGAGTCTACTCACACACATCAGAGCAGTTAGGAAACTAGTCATGAACGAAGTAAAACTACAACGAAAATTGGAAACTAGAGAATCATTCATACGTAATGACTTCTCTATAGTATTTACTTGGTCTTCTTGCTTTCCTTGGTGGAAACCGCTTGGTATTTGGCTTTTCCACCTCTCAATACGTACGACTGGAGGAAGAAGTTGATGAAGAGGAGAAGGTAAGTAATATCCATGAATGAAGCAAGATAGAAAACTTTGGTGTCGAAATCACACTTGACCTGAAAAGCAATACGCTTAAATACATATTATTACGAGCGACTAACTCCTTGTAAGTTGACAAGAACTCCAATATGAGCAAGAACGGCGCAGGAGATGATGAATTGAAGAATTTGAATAGTAGTGATGAACTTGGCAATGATTCCGGGAACACGGATCTTCATTGAACGCAAGAAGTAGTACCTACATGTTACATAATTCAATAGAATTAGTATTGAATAATAACTTACGAATACATGAAAGCGTGTACAAAGAAGTTCAAGAAGATTCCGTATCTGTTGAATCCAGGAGTAGTTGGATGAGAGTAGAAGGCATAGATCAAAGTAAGAATGTGATGATACCTCAAAATGGTTCAAGATAATGAAAGAAGATACATCCACAAACTAACCAATGGAGGAACATGAGGGGTCTCTTACGGAGAACAAGGAAAACGGTGTCGGTAAGCTCGAACAACTTAGAAACGATGAAGAGCCAAACCCAATATCCATTTTCTCCCTTGGTGAAGTCGTATGCATAACAATATGAGTCTGAAAATAATTTTTGAGAACTTGCACTGATATTCTTTTGAGAATTGGTCGGAGAACCAGTTTTTTTTTATGGAAGGAATACTTCTGAACAAACTGATGACCCTGAGTCGAAGGACTGATCAAATCGAAGACGTCCCCCAAGCTATGTAGCAATGATGAAAAAACTCACTTGTGAGTCCCTTGTTTTGAATTGTTCCGAAAAAGTCAGGAGCTAGTTTAATTGTTCCAATGATGGAGAAGGCAGCAAGGATGAAGTTCCAAATATTAAGAGGGACAAAGAGAGAGAAAGGTTGACGACCTCTCATGAAGAACTTGGTTCCAAAAACAACAACAACGTACAAGATGGAAGCCTACAGATGCGCATATATAAAGAAGCTGATATAGTTCATACCTGGATTGTTAAGTCGAAATGGTCAGCCACCCACTTACGTCCCTCTTTGTCTGGGAAATTGTTTCCTCCATGAGTAGCCAAGGAGATGAATTTCTTGGTGTCAACTTTGACATCCAGGAAACGTTCCAAGAGTGGGTGCGACATGATTTGTAACCTGTACAATGAAAACTAAGGTAGAGGTGAGTTTGATAAGAGTTTCGTTGATAGTACTAAGTCCAATGAAGATAAGATGAACACTTAAAGGATCTTGGCAGAGTAATTTGAAACATCATGAGTTTTTTAAATTTTCAAAAGACGATTGCAAGGGACACATATGACATTGATTGGATGGATTGTGTTGATGCAACAGTTCTCATCGGAATCAAAAATGGTTGACGGAATCGCGAAAAATCAATAAAGGAATTTTGGTAAATAGAAAAAACGATTCAGGGAAACTTAAATAACAGTTCATTACGAGTTCACAGAAAGTAGAGACGAACAAAAAAGAAAACAGCATGGCAGAATAAACTAATTGGAGAATGGCGCGAAGATCACCCCATCGACAAAACTGAAGAAGAGACGCACCGCCGACTATCTGCGATAGGAGAAACGATAGAAACTCCGAAAATGCCAAAAGAAATTACTCTCTTTCGCTATCAGTTTTATAATCGTAAATCCTATATTGATGTTTAATTTCGGTCAGAATTTGGAGAGATACAACGCTATGAGCAACAATGTAAGAAAATGACGTAAAAAGTTTAAAGTGAGAGAGAGACAAACGCGAGTTCAACGAATCCATCTCAGCTCAGTCTGAGTACGTAGTTATACGTTCAATATTTTGTGAACTAAAAATACAGTAAGAAGATAAAAAAAGTTTAAACTTCAGTCAATATTGGCTCTGCCCTTCGACCTAACAATTACACTGATAGGCTGTCAAAGAGATGATTACGAGATTATGTAGACATGTTGTTTCCCCTAAAACTTTCACAGATTGTAAGAATTCGTCCGTTCTTATCCATACCCAGAAATATTGTCAATTCCAGCCACATTAGTGGAGGAATTTTTTTTTCAGGAAATTGCATTTGCCTATTACATGTGTTAAGGAAGCATTCAGGATGATATATGAAACAACATGCTGAATGCGAACGTGAACCTTTCCCCTCATTCTGCTTTTCATAACAGGATGATAATGCAGTTTATAACAAACCAATTGTATCATAAAAGCAATAAACTTAAATATATTATTACATTTGTATTGAAAAAGTTCATAGAACGTATAATTTCGGCAAAATGCTCTATGTATGTAGAAGCTGTTTTCAGTAGCCATGATCTGAAGCTTTATGCAGTTCTGAAATTTGGATTCGAGATTAAGCTACTTACATGGCCTTCCCGATTTCTGTACATCAAAACAAATGTAAGTTTTGATTTTTCGTAAAATGGAACTGATTGCAACTAATCCTAGCTTTCTTCTTTATTTGTCTTTATTTCTCTTTTTACATTACTTAGTGGTTTCCATCTCGATTAAGTGTTTCCGTTTGGTCCGACATAAAGTACATTTGGAAGATTGAGACAGTTTGAAATTGGATTGAATTTCGAAAAAAAGTCAATTGATGTTGTCTAAAAGATTTGGGGATAAAGAGGAAAAGAGCAGGATTAGACAGATGAATGTACATCGGAGAACGAGGGAGAGAGAGAGAGAGTGCTCAGTCTTTCTGGATGTATGTAACCATACAGAATCCATGAATTCAGCTAAAGCCATGTTCTTTTTCGGGAAAATCTAATAAAATGTGTGAGTTGAATTAATGTCATGGCTTCTTTATCGCCCTGCTTTATCTCTCTTCTCCTTGTTTTTTTTTCAAATTGAATAAGGTCGATGCCCACTTATCGTGCTGCTCCAATGATTTTTGAAACTTTTTTCAATTCCAACGATAACTTTTGATCTCAACCTTCATATCTTCCTTGTAGGCTCAATTGAGCATTTCTCATCCAAACAGAAAGACAGAGAAAGAATGAGAGATATAGAAATTTGTTTTTAATAATCCGCTCAACCAAAAATAGAGGAATGGAGAAGAGTAATCTATGGAAAGCTTCCTATGAATTTTGGAGAGTAATCATAATCTTTTATAAGAAAGAGACGAAGAGAACAGAGGAATGATGACTAAAGTCTATTATCCTGAAATGAGAGTGAGGTTTAAATTAGAAAATTTTAAATAATTGAAAAGATCATTAAAATATAAAAACCAGCAAAAACTTGGATTTTTCTCAAAATCTTGTCTCATTCATAATGCACAACCGCTCTCCGTGTCAATGTCAGATAAGAATGAAAAGTTTTCTTGAGTCAGCAGCAAGCTCAAGAAAGCTTGAGCAAGCTGCTGTTTGAAATGTCATCTTATTTATAATTTTGACAAATGTATGATTTTTGCTAAACAAAAACGAGAAAAAGTGGTTGATGACCGTCTTGTAGTTTATTTACGAAAATATGCCGAACGTTGTCATTCATTAAGCATTCGTTCTGAATTTTCTTTCTTAGCCTAATCTTTTATAATTTGCTCGTTCGAGGATTTTTTCTGTTCTAATAATTTTGTTAATCGAACGGAAATTATAACGTCAAAACTTCCGGAAGCTTTTTGTCAGCTACATATTCTCCGTCTGCTCTTCTCTCTAAATGGAGCTACTTCTCTATCTATCTCTTGAGCCTTTTAATTATGCAAACTACTTCTTCTTCTTCACTGACACTTTTTCTGTCAGATTAATAGGTTTCTCATTACTCTCTGTTTTGCCTTATTTATCGGTCATCTCTATACTATTTCTATGCTTCTCCTCTAAGCTTCTACTTCTCTCTTTCGTCCTCTTTGCCTTACATTTACTCTCTACTTTGTTGCTCTTACTCTCTATGCTCCTTCTGTATCCCCACCTCTCCTCTTACTCTTCCAACCCCTTCTTTTCCTCGATTTCTATTCCTCCGTTGCTTTTCTACTCCTCTATATCCATGTATCTGCTTCCATTCAAAGGTTTCTTTGTCTGTTTCTATGAATCTTTTTTTGGGACCTTTTCTCCACCTCTTTGACTACTATAATCTTTAAAGCATAACAATTGAATATTTTTTTTCCCAAAATGCCCAGGAACCCACATTTTCCGGACTACTTCAGACGAAATTTGATTTTTCGTTTAGACATGTCTTACTACTGCCTTGACGAGTTTGAAGACGATGGCGTTGCCGATTTATTGAGCTAGAAAATTGAAAGACATAGTTTCAAAAGTAGATGCCAATGATTCAAAAGAGCCTTATGCTTTCTAAACGCTTTTCCATTGTTGCCTGTTTAGAAATAATTTGATTTCTTCCTTAATTTCTTTTCGCCAACAATACTCGATCTGAAGTGTGCACGATTTCATTCTTTCTTTTTGTTCCAAAAACTAGGTCAGAAGTAATCAGATCAAATTGTGTTTTTTCTGGAATTTTTGTTTCGCATGAAAGTCATTAGCATATCTCTCCCACGTAGTTAGGTCATGCCAATTCCACGCAAATGGCATGAAGCCTGAAGTAGAGTTCATTTTCTAATTTTGAATGACGAATGAACAGTTGCATCCTACTTTTTTGCCCCTTTTGGGTTTTTTTATTTTTGGCTGCTTGTTGTTCATGTGAAAAATCCTTTTACTGGTCTAAAAATTTCATTGATGTCAACAAGCGTTCAGGAATCAGCTTTGGCTTCATAATTATATGAATTGACTTGAGTATTCAGAAAGATATGAAACATAATGTTAGCTTACATGTTATGTGTTGAAGTAAAATCTTTGTGAAAGTATTGCCAATGGTGGTGCAAGATTGTTTAGTCACACTATTTGAATGAGATATGAAAAGACTAAGTACTCGATTGAAATATTGAGAGAGCTGGTGAACTAACACCTAAAAAAGGGAGGAGAAGAAGACCACATCATTCTTTGTCTGATCCACTTGGTTGACTCCAAATGCATTAGGGAAGTGTTTTACTTTCGTGTTGAAACATTGAACAAACAAACATTTTCTTATTCCAATTATCATAACAACAAATGAGAATTCATCCATCAAAAGAATATGGAAAAAGAATCCTTATTGCTTGAAAAATTGTTATTTTACATCTTAGATGTCACCAGCTCATTCTCATCAATCGTTGAAGGCAAGAAGCTTTCTAACTTTACTCGTGGGAAAAGCAACTTCTGATATTCAATGATCATTAAATATCCTTTTATACAATTCATATCTTATTTCCATATTATATGTATACATTTATATTCTCTGATCATTATTCTTTTAAGTTAAATCTGCACCTATTACTTGGAGGGTGAAGGAAAGAAAGGGAGAGAGAGAAAGGGAGTTAGAAAGCAAGCGGATTCTGATTTTCATGTATTTACTGAACATTATAGGAATGAAAAATAACAATTTTTTGTTTAACAAAGAAGCTACGTTGTAAGCTCTGAATTTCATGAAAAATTTGCTCAAAGTTCTCCTCTGTTTCTCAAATTCTCACCTCTTACATCCCACCCCCTAACTCTTCCATTCTCTTATATGCTCATATCTAACCATTCTTCTTTGTTATTATTTCAAGAAAATCTATTTAGCTTTATAAAATGGAAAACGACCTTTCTATTTATCATTTTGCAAACATTTCCAACTTAAGAAAACTCATATAGACGAGCTAGAGCTGCATGCTTTAGTTCTGGGAATGAAGATATTTGTTGATGGAGTACATAGGAAATTCGATTTTTTTCTACGACTAGCCTCTATATGGCTATGTTTAATATGAATATGGTTAAATATAGTTATCATATCGTTTGTCTTTTTATATATACGTGTATATAACACTTGTATCTGTTTTGTTTTTTCCACATTTTTTCGATCTCGACAGCAGCTGAGGTTGTATGGAGGGAAAAGGTGAGAAACAGGAGTCATTCAATAAAATATGAAAATCAATCAGGTGAAACTAAAGATTAGTACATGATAGATAGATAGAAAGAGAGAGATAAAAGCGAAAAAACCCTTTTACCTTGGCTAGCTCGGCTGCTAAAGTCAATCTTGTCTTTGATCTTCTTTTCGACCAGCTATGGTCTAAGCTCAAGTAAGCTTTATAAGAACAACTGTTTGTTGTCAAGGAGATTGATATTTATGGGCAGACTGAGAGAGAGAGAGAGAGAAGAAATTCAAAACTAGCAAGCTTTCTCAAAAAATCTATCAGGAGCGCTTGATATTATTCTGAAATCTGCCACGGAAGTGAGTAGATTGTTTTTTTGTTTAGAATTATTTATTCCTAGTTCGTTGTTGAAATATTATTCCAGTCTTGTCTTTAATTCATAATACATCTGCCATGTTCATTCGATTTCCTGCAAATTCAAAAGCATTTCACATCGTAATGATGAGATGAATGCTAAGCTTATGTGGATTCGGTGTTAGTTTCTTTCATTTTTGTCTGACATTCCTGTCTAGGCACAACTCTGCCCCAATGGACTCAAAAGGCAATTAGAACATCTTCAGAGAGAGAGAGAGAAACATATCGCTCTTAAGCTTATTTTCTTTTCGGCGATTTCTCATCTTTTCATTACAACTCCTCAACTTTTATATGGATTGATCATCCCTTTGCAGTCTCTCTCTTTGTTTGAGTTCTCATTCTTCCTACTTCATTGCTGTGCGGATGAGAGTGAGAAAAACATCTTTCCTATACTGCAGATCAATGAAATTTCCACTCAATCCATCTTATCAACTTTATAAAACAAAATATATTTTTCATGGTTTCCAATAGCTTCTCAACTGTTTGCCAACTGTTTACAATTCGTTTTCTGGGAGCTTCTCAAAGGAGAACATATTCTGCAAGTTCTGTCATCCATAAGCACAATTGCGTGGTGTTTTATTTGAAAATCTTCAACTGAATGAAATCAGAAAATGAGTTATTCCGTGAAATTTGATTACATTTGAGCTTCGAAACTAGAATGTTACGTGTAGCTGTTGTTTTTATAGTTCTCTACCCACATCATACCAAAGTTGTTGAGGTTTGTTGTTGTGAACAAAGAAATATAAGGAGATTCATGATTAAATTTGAAAAAAAAAGAGTCTGATTACCACACGAACATCACCCTCATTTGCATAGATCTCCCATTTTTCAAACAATGACAACTTCGTCTTACCCCTAATTGATAAATTTCAATATAAATCTTAAATTTCCGTATAGCTTTCCCATTAAATTGAGCTGAAAAATCCGAAGAAAATCTTTCAGACTTCTAACTGCTAGACTTAACCTCCCTTCTATACTCCCTACTCTCTATATCTCTCTTCCTCCTCATTCGGAACTAAATTTATCTCCTATTTCTTTTATATAAGCTAGTCTTATCCCTCTCCACATTCAATCTGTCTTCAGATTTTCTCTTCTTCTCCCTCTTGTTCGTCTTCAACACCAGAAAGCTATTTTGATGTTAATTGTTTTTTATTATTATCGATTGTTCTCACCTAATATCTTTACAGGGCGATTCATACTTACGTAGGCGTAGAATAGACGAACCATTCGTTTCATATTTCCAACGTCCTGATTATGCACAACTTTTTTCTCTTGAGGTAATGAGTTTGAGAGTACACTCTAATCAGTGCTCAATGTTCAGCAGTCGTGAGCTTGCTTCGGACCCCGAGAACTATCGATGGTTTTTTCCACTGTTTACAAACAGTTCCTTATTACTGAATTCATCATTAATGACAGGATTTTCATCACTTCTAGCACTTGAACTCTTCATATTATTATTAGCTCTCATAGTTAATTCTGCGTTAATAGCAGCATTACGATCTTCAAGCCTTATTCATATAAATCTCAAACTAATCTGCATAGCTCATCTAGTGGAATTTTATTTTCTAGCCACTGCTCAAATTGTTCTTATATGTTATCAGTCAGGAATTATATCGGATACAGGTATGTTTAAAAGAATGCTCGACTACTTCTTATGGCAAATTCATTCAAAACATAAATAGACTTGCCATAGTTAATGCTAATCTCAATTTCATCTTTCTTAATGTGGGAAGGATGTGCTTATGACATGAATAAAAAAAGATTTTTCTCATTCTCTTCCTTTTCCAGACACTTTACTGAATGATATTTGTATAACATTGACTGGCTTCTGCAAAGTTCACTACTTGTGGTCAATCATATTGGTACAAGCGGCTACTGTGTTTGAAAGAACTGTTGCAACTAGACACATTTCCAAATATGAGGTAGAGTTATCAGTTATCGTTCAACTAGTTCTACTTTCTGCATAGGTAATGAAAGGCAAATACATTGGAGTTACTGTTTGTATCATTAAATTTGTTTTGTCATTGATCATCACATTAGTTATGTTATCACTTCGGTTACAATTCTCAATCGTCTCCATCCTCCTACTAGCTGTCTTGCTCATACTAACAACGGTATCTCCTTTAGAACTTCCTCCTTATAAACGTATAAATTCAGTGGTATGTGATATTAATGAGGAAAAATCGCCGGATTCTTGCTGGTTGTACAGTAGCAATGTACTCTCTGAGTTCTAAGTATCAAGTAACGGAGAATATTCGAATACTATCCGTAAGTTCGATCTGTTCTCTCTGGAAAATATACATATTGAACCTTCAGTTAGTTAGGAACTTATTTGTTCTCGATACAACAGCCTTGTTTCTGATAACTGGACCCATGGCCGTCTTTCGTTGGTTTCCATCATTCCTCTACGTACAGCCTTTCCTTGTTATTGCTTTAGAAATTATGATGGCAGCGTATGTTTTCTTCTTCTTCCATTTTTATGAAAATTAAAAAAACAACTTCTTGATATGAATTGCAACCGCTCTCGTGTTTTTTTCGATTGGAAATGAAGTTCTCATTCGAATCTTTCACGTGACAGTCTTCACGTAAATGTTGTCGCGTTGAAAGGCGTGTTATGTTGATTGATTTGAACTAGTAGATGAAAGTTCGAAGATTAATCGGCCTAACAAAGCTAATTCTGAACCATAACTTGAAATAGGAAAGGATTTAACTTCGCAAAAAAGAAAGAAAGAGGGTTTAGAATTAATTCATATTTCTGTTCCAGATTCCCATTGGAAATGTTAGTAATAGTTATGTGGGATTCGAACAAACGTATCCGTATGGCAAATCGGTTAGATCAACGTACAAGACAACGAATGTATTCGAACATTGATTACAACTTATGGGATTCTGCTGAAGAATCATTAATATATTTCAAGCAATTGAACAGTAGCTGGAGTAAACAGCGACAATAAGAGATGTTTGCTTTGTTTTAACAAAACTTTCTTCCCAATGATTCTATGTATGTTTCATTCTCGTCATAATCATCATTTGATCTCAAAAATCTTTAAATCAGACGGTTAAGCGAAGCTATTTTCTTGAAAATTGTTTCATTTTGTTCATCAAGTAGGTAAATCGAATTGAACGGGTCTTTGATTCTTTTCTCTCAATCAAAAGGGTTTTCATTAATCTTTTCAAGTGCTTTATTCAAATTCATAATCTGATATCAACGTTCGTATTACTGTTTTCGTACAATAAAAACGTTTTCATTTTATGTTTTTTTCTGTTATAATAATAGTAAACTGAAAACTTCAAATAAAGATAATCTATGTAAAATATATTATATAAATATAGAGTGGACTTAGCATGTTTGGAAATGAAATAGGTGATCATCTGGTCGAATGGAAACAAATACAAAACCTGACTTCTTTATAAATTTTGTGATATGTTTGTATCTCTGATTAACATGTCCGCAGCAAAAAAAAAACGGTGACAGATCCGAACCCACAAAATTCGTTTATGATCGCCATCACATACGGTGTATGACGACTATCATCTTTCTTCAAATGATTGTTCATTGATTTTCTTCTATATCAGTGCGAGTTATCAAGATTCTACATTAAGAGATACCTCTCTATTAGTTAACTTTCTCCTCTTCTTTTTTCTTACTTTTCGTTCATTACATTTCTTATTATTTTCATAAATATTACAAATATCAATTAAACTTTGGTGGAGAATGCTCGGAGGATCGTTTAGTTGATGTTGTGATACTTCCGTCTATCGTTCCCAATAACAATACAAACGATTTATAAAAGTAAACTTTCACTACTTTTTACAAAAATTATTAAAAGGAATGAGATTTCAATTCAGAAGTTCAAGGTTATCCTAATACTATCATCTAACCAACGAAAATTAACAGAAGTTTTTGAATCAACGTGATTGATTGCACATAGCTTGAACTTTCATCTTTCACACATATAACAAAGAAATTCCTTTTCAAAGAACAACCATTTATCTCCTATTAAAGGGTTTTCAATTTTGAAAAATTATTTGTTTGACCTATTGCTGCGAAGCAAGGTCAATGTTCATTAACTCTATTTCTTCCTTTTGCGAATAAACCAAATATAGCATCCTTTCGTTGTAATCTATTACTTCCAACTAAATCTCAGATTATTTAAGTCTGTTAGTAAATACGTCCAGTACGTAGTACCTACCCTATCATATATTCCAGTCATACTCAAGGTCCCAGTTGGCTGAAGACCCCATGACGTTCAGCCAAGTTAAGCTATAAGGATGATCATTACAGACGTTGCAACTGTGAAAAACGTGAATACTTTAGAAAAGTTCATTCTCACACTCATTATAAGAGAAAAAATATTCTTTTGTTCTATCTTACCTTTCACCCGTACCAGTGATTTTCGCCTGATTCAGTATCATGCAGCACACCTACTCACTAAACTGGTTTTACTTCAGTCTGGTCATCAACCATAGAATTGATTAGTTTTCTCTTTTCTAATACTATTATTTTTCTATAAAAAAAGAATTATATCATACGGACGTTAACTTTAAAACCAATGACATTGGTAGTCTTGATTGATTCTTACTTTTCCTTGTTAGCTCATGATTGACTTTTCTATTCTTTCATCTTTCTTTTCCTCCCCCCACCCCACATTAACATCTTCATTAATTATAGAAAACAATTACTTCGAAAATCGTTCAAATACAGAAAAACCACTTTTTCCCCATCCTGAATGATTATCATATGTCACAAACGGGGACACTGGCAAGAGCGCATTCGTTAGAAACACCAGGTAATAACTTCAGCATATTCTGTGACGTTGTGCAACTTGATGTAGTATATAAATTGTCACCATTCATGCAAAATTTCAAGCACAAGTAACACACGAAAAATCTAATGAATTGATGATTAAATTGAGACGAAAGCTGATAAATCAGGTGTAATTGGAATATTCATGCACTCATTTATCCTACGTGAGGTTCACGTGGGCGGTTGAATATTATTTTCTCACTTTCATAGTTTAGACAGTAGAAGCGGTTGTTTTTTTTGTTTTGCTCATTTTTTGAGGAACGTGGGCAGACACTTTGCGAACAATTACTTTTATAATCAACAAATTTATAGATTCTGAGGATGATGTTGCTACCCCTTCTTCTTCAACATCGAGCACATGCCTTGTTTGTGGTGAAAGTGCGGCTGCAATGCATTATGGCACAATGGCCTGCGTAGGATGCAAAGTTGGTTCTAATCAAATACAATTTTTTTCACAGTTTCTAGGGGTTTTTCCGAAGAGCTTTAATGAAGGCAGATCAGCTTGAATGTTTTAACAATGGTCGTTGTGTAATTAACAAGAGTATGGTTCATAAGCTTCATCAATCAAAGAAAGGAATTTTTAGATTTGAGGACAACTTGTCGAAGTTGTAGATTCCAGAAATGCTTAGAGTCAGGCATGCAACCCGGAGGTATCATGTGCTATTCAATCGAAGCCAAAATATATGATTTTTAAGCTGTCAGACCTTGTCGTGATAGTTTAGCGAAATTGAAAAAGATCGCTGTTGAAGAAAAAAAAACTGAACCTGTGAGTTTCAGCTAAACAAGAATGCATTATGTTCGCTTTAGCCTATCTCACAAATACCAAAAACTAAGGAGGAGTGGATGAAAAAAATGACTGTAGGCATGAGGACGTTGTTGATGAATTTATTGAATATTGAAGCAAGAGTTATGAAGGTATACAAGAGAACACATAGTGAGAACAGAGCATTGTTACAGGGTGATACTAACGAAGATATACACTCACTGTACCCTCTTAATGTACATACATTGAAAGAAATTATTGAAAATCCTTCGATTCTAAGCGGAAAACGATCTCAAGTAAGCGATGAATGAGAGATCGTGAATTATACTTTTCAGATGCGTTATGAGCCAGACAGAATGGCTAAGAACAGTGAGTTATCAACAATAGCCTACCGACGGTTAATTGCTGCCATTGATTGGGTTCAAATGCTTTCAGAGTTAGTTGGAGACATAGATGTCAATGATAAAGTAGAAACTGTTCATGATCACTGCTTGTAATGTGTCAAAGTTTTCAGATTGCTCTCATTAAGAACTGTTTTTTACCTTTGATGGTATTCAAGTTTGCATCTCGAACAGCTGAAGCAAGTAGAGATAACAATATTCTATGTTTATGCAATTTTGCCTATGTCCCTCGCCATATTTCTGAAGCTTATGCAGACTCATAGTTAGTTGGATCCAAGTTTATAAATTTGTTCCGTTGTTTTAAGTCACTTGAGTAATGGGCTAGTTGGAAGAGCATTAGATGAACTTGTTACACCCTATCGAATATATGGCTTTCGGGAAGAGGAGATCGTTTGCATTTCAGCAATGATAGCATTGAATCCTCGTGAGTAGTACTTGGAGTGTTTTCTTTTTGTTGTGCTTTCCGTTTCAAATGAGTTTGTTCTCATTTCATTTTCAGTAGCACGAGATCTATCGCAAAGCAGTTATTCAAGAGTCATGGATTTCCGAAACAAAGTGCAAGATGTTTTATTCCACATTATCAAAGAAGCCCGAATGAGCACGAATCCTGCTATATCATTTGGGAAAATCCTTCTTTCTTTACCCACCGTTACGGTAAATAACAGTAAGCATTGAAAGAAAACCTTCTTCATATTCCAGAGTCTTGCAAATTCTATGTGCGAAAACCTACAGTTCGCTCAAACATTCTCTCCTCACGCCATACCCTTAATAACGGATCTATTTGGGTTTGTCATATATAGAAAGGATCTTTGAACTCTTAACTTCAGCTGCTTCCCGGTTGAACCATTTCCTGATGACGATATTAGTCAAAATTTGAATTGCTTATCATATGATAAAGGATGTCAAACAGATCTATCACATATAAATCAAAAACGCAACGTAAGCTTCATTTTCAAAGTATACACCACAACCTTAATATTTCTCTCAGAAGAAGAGAAGGATGGAAGATATAGCAGAGGACGAGCCTGAACATTTCCGTCTACTTCAACCACCAGGAAATTTCACGCTGACAGAAATGTTCGATGATATATCCCAAGATGGAGAGAGCGATGTAAGAAAAACGTTGTCTTTTGTTCTTTAAGGAATTCTTGATTTCTCTAGATCTTTTATGATTATGGCCAAGCTGCTGGCGCTCTTCCACCAATATCTACCTGGGCTTCAAATTACGTTCCAGTTCCCGCTGGTTCTTCATACCAACAAGAATGTACACAGATATATACGGGAAATCAGAATCAGTGGTATCCGCAGCAACAAAACATACAAATGGCATCCGTTCAAAACACTCAAGAACCATGGAATATGACTGGAAGTTCTAATAACTACCAGCAGATAAATCAAGCACAACATCAGTATTACTGAGCACATTGTTTTTTTCTTTATTGCTTTTGTTAAAACTTGCCAACGAGTATTCAAGCCAGAGAAAACGGGTTCATAATAACCTTTTAGTTCAAAAAGTAATTGTTTGCCCCCACTATATGTTTATCCCGATACGGGAGAAATAAAAATACAGCTTAACATCTGTTTACATATCATAACTATGAAACGTACCAGCAGTTTATGTAATTGGCGATATCAGTCAAACCTCAATCTTCTTTGAAAATAATAAGATGTCGTGTTTTATCTGTTGCAAAAGAAGGTAAAAGATGAGTACGAAATGTCCGAAACTTGGAACTTATCGATTTCTTGAAAGTTTCATCGGATGCCCACAATTGGGTCATTTAATTCTTTTCTCCTAAATCACTTCTTGAGATGGTACGTTTTTTTTAATAATCAAACGATGTTTATGTTCATTTCTGGATAGAAGTAAATCCTTCTATTTCAGAAGAAACTATCGAAGAAAGCTACAGCCGAAGAGCAGAAGAAGATAAATAGCCTCATTGTAAGTTTCACTCTTTCTTTGTTCAACGATGAGAAAATGGTTTCAGATCACATTAGGTTTATGTACACTCTCATTTGCTCATTACATTATCAACCCTCTAGCTCTGCCTCCGGCGACTATGCTCACAGTCTCCCTTGTATCTACAATCGCTTCATTCTTACCTCTGGCATCCGCCTACATTAGCTTCACTAAGAAAATGAAATAAAGTTTATATGACACTTTTTAAAATCTCTACTTCGTTCGGGGAGCTTAATCTTGATTCGCCTTCAAAGCGTTAGACCAACATTTCTCAATACCGTCATTCTCTGAAGAATACCCGTAGTTGGTTTAGGCAGCCAAGATGTTTTTCTTGTTTGGGTTTCTTTTTGTCGTCAACAGGAGTTGATGAAGCTTCTTATCCATTGAAAATCTCATAAATCTGCCTTATCCTCCTGGATCTGCGCGGAAAGGTATCGAGTATAAAATGAGGTTCGGACATACGGGCTGCGAATATTTATTTCTACCTCCATATCTAATTATTGTTGTCATAAAATGTTAAAACTGTGTATCTTGGCATTCGTTATTGCCATTATCCAAGCTCAAAAGGATATGGCTCTGACTGAAGTAGCAGATGAAATCTCCTATCTCGCAGAACAAGAGCTGTCTCTAGCTCTGAAAGCTGACAGTACAGATGAGGTATTAATGGCAACCCGCTTCCTAATAACAAATCCTTCAAGAGTGTAAGAGAGCAATTCAATCGTATTCGTCCCCGAATGTTATACAGACTCCAAAGATTACTGGATGTAAGTGAAAAAGGTATCTTAACGTTCTATCATTAATGATCTAGATACGGATGTATGCTAATATGGCGAAGAAGAACACCTATGGAACTAACTACACACAGTCATTTAACTCCATAACTCTCTATAGAAACAAGTACTTCCTAGCCAAGCCAGCAAATGAAGTGAACAAAGCGGTCAGTAACTTTTTTTCCCTCAATCAGTTAACATACTCTTTTAAGTTTGCAATCGAAGGCTTGACACGCATCAAGAAGGTCGCTAACTCGATCAAAAACAAAAGCAAGCGATTACTATGATTACGATGATATCCGATAATATTATTTATTATTAACACAACAAATACCCGTCATACGATTGAATAAACTGATAAAACTGCTATAAAACTTATTGAAATTTAAAGTGAAAATCATATGACCGTTATATCCTCCAAACCAGTGTACTCATCCGAATTTCGACTGTTGAATTCCGAACTGAAAAAAAAGTTTCACACGATAGAGGAGAGTACTTACTTCACATCGACATAATCGGTTGTGACTAAAGCATAGTCAACTTTACGAGAGCTGAGAATCGGATCTGATTCTGTTCCTGTTATATGAGCATGTCCAAGATGACCGAAACAAGCCACTGCCTCGATGGATCCGTTATACCGCTCGCAAACCTCAATACGTCGATAAGTAACTTCATATGAAAACTTGGGTTAGAAGTTGACAAATGCTTTTCTTCCTATTTTAGTGGAAGGTTCTTTCTGGCAAATGAAAATAGAGATGCTTGTCATTTCTCAAAAAAGGTTGTCTACTTGAGATGTTTTGTTGGTGAGAGAGAGAGTGAAGCAATCTTTCAATAATTCTTTTGATTGTATATTTTTTAATGCATGGATGATGTGAACTCACTCTGATGAAAGCTGGACAGTGATCAGAGGAAAACAAACGCCTGGAATGTTATACTTCAGAAAGATGTAGAAGTATATTGAATCATAGATTCATTTTGAATGACAGTTTAAATGAAAGCGGTTGCATTCCGAAGCTCACCTTTTGCGATGAGTGTGTACACACTTCATCAGCCAAACTTTTTTTGCGTAGCGTATTTTTGTTTCTGTACTTCTAGTGTAGAACCTGGTGACTGTCGACTCCTCTTTCAACTCTTTCCATAACTGGAATAAATCACAAGTTTATTTGGAGATATGATGAGCAAACTTTGAACTCATTGAAATTATCGAAAAACACTCTATGTATTCTAAATGCTTCCATCTCGTTCACCTAAACAATTAGTTCAGACAGGCAAATTTCATAAACTAACCAAATTCCTATGAAGCTCGTCAGCATGAGTGGCTAAGTCAAAATACGTTGGTAGTCTTGTTTTGCATGTTACAACAGGACAAACCACATTATCTGAGCATCCAGCAACAATACGCGTCTCATTATGCTCCCTTTCCTAAATTTAACCATACCTTCATCTTACACTCACTTCGGTACCTTATGGTTTCGGAGTCCAAGTTTGGATAAATACGGTCTCTGACAAATCTCACATTCGAACACAGGTCTGTTTCTTCCACACACATGCACTTTCTTGAAGTTAAACTATTTGTATCAAATCAGGATTCAAGTTAAACTTTTGCAATTTGCTTGAACCTACGACCTTGTTTCACTTCTTCAATTTTATCTTTACTAAGCCCGTGGTCATTGAATAGATGACGGTATAGTCTCCTAGAATCTGGGAGAATCATTCCACAAATCTGAACAAAGTGAGCTCTTAGTAACGTTCGGGAAACACCTACATCGCATTCTTCTTCTCGCGAATAATGTTCCATAGATAAAACATTCCTCATCACAATCCCTTCATCTAAAAATATCGAAATTCGAGAAAAAAACAAAACGATGAAACATAAAGCGGCATATGAGAGGCAGTTTCCACCAATCAATAACATTCCCATGAGTTCTTTAACGCTAACTTCAACCATTTATGGAAATGAGAAACGAAACATATCACTCGCTTGACGCGTGAATCAGACATGCTCAATTGCTTTTAAGCACAATCAATCTGTGGTGAGGAAATGAATCAAGTAGCTGATAAAACAAATTGCATAGTAAAATAGTATTTATCTTTGTTCAAGTACACGTTGAGTAAGAAAAGTAAGTTTTTGTATGTTGTATCACAATTAAAAAGCTTCCAAACAAGATTCACTTCCACGAATATGATTTTCGAATTATTAATCACTCTTCTTGTTAGAAGAGTCGGATTTCTAAAAGAAAAAAGTATGTATTCTAGAACAATTTCAGATTGGATACCTCGTATCCGCTAAGCTTCTCAGCAACTCTGTCGAACTCTCTTTGAAGTCCCTCGGCTTGTTTCTTGATGGTGTCACGATCGGTCTGAAAACCAGAATAACTCCAACGGTTGCGAGAAAAACATACAGAAACTGATTTCAACTCCTTGGTAAGATCTTGAATCTTCTTGTTGAGATCAGATGATTCACCTTCTCCCTGAAACAAGAAACATTCATTATGGGCAACGTTTTCGTGTACATACAGCGTTCATTAGTGTCTTGGCGACTTTGGACGCAGATTCAGCTTGGCGCATAGCAGCTTCACTGGCAGCTTCCATTTGAGCTCCACGGTTGAGAAGAGAGATGATACGTTTGATTACACTAAATATTAATGATAAGAGAAAGCGAAGAGCTACTTACAGGAAGAGAAGGAGAGCGAATCCGGAGATATAAAAGTTTCTTTGAGCACGGAAGAGCTTCATGAGAGTGTTGGATTCGGAACTAGCTGTGTGGACGGTTCTTTCGATGGCATCTTCATGCACTGAATACTTGTGAACTTCTCTGACAGAATCTGAACAGAGTTATTAGCTTTATACACATGCACATGTAATACCAGCGAAGAGAATGAAGAGAACGAAGGTAAAGGCATATGAGTATATGAGTGCATGTTGCCCCAGTGAAGTGAATAATCTGCTCTTGAAAAGTTTACTCCAACTGAAAAGAATTGAAAAGGTGAATGTACAGAGGTTGAAACTGACAGTGATGGTCTAATCCATGGAAGGAGAAGAATGAACGTGAAGGCGATCTCCGCGTAAAGTATGAAGGCGACTATGGACCACTGTAATGTCATTCTAAACACCAAGTTAAGTAACATAATTACAACAGTAAAGGTAGAAGAAGAACGCAAATACGTCCCAATAATACAGAACGACTACAAAAAATATACATTTATTCTGAAAGGATATCGAAAGAATAACTTTAAATATCGAAAAAAGACATCTCAGCGCAGAACTGCACCGAGTATACGTTCAGGCATACTAAAGCACGAAGCTCCTTTCGTAGAAAGAACTCTCTGCTTGCAATATATCAAACAGGTAAAAGAGAACGAAGAGCTGTAAGTATAAACCGATTATTCCAGAATAACCGGAGAAAACCCAGACGTAAACCGAACAAAACCAGGATAAAATACAATATGCAAAAAGGAATGAGTTTTCCCGGATGTGAAGCAACTCAAAAAAATTACATGATGGTCTAATTTTTACAGAATAACTTAAAATATTAAAAATGCGATACTACACGGGAACGCATTGGAGATTTCTTCAAAACCCGTACAACCTGAAACATAAACCTTGAGACAAGAATTGCGAAACGCAAAACATTGAAAAATCAATAAAACCAACTGACACGCATGGTTAGATAAAAAAAATTTGATGACAGCGTTTATTAGCGGAGAAATGAAGAAACTTCTCACCTAATTTTGGGCAAATCTCAAAGTCCATTCTTTGGCAGTGCGAATGGCTTCGCTTTCATTTGTCTTCCATTGTTCCGCTACATCAGTAGCAAGAGGATCCTCAAAGTAAACGTGTGAGACTTGTATACGAATAGTTGACACTTACTTCAGGGTTAGGAGCGGAAAGTAATGCTTGAATTGATAAGAGAACGGTCCGTATTTGAAGAGCAGGAGACCATTTGTCTAAACAGAAATGAGAAGAGAACTTGAGAGAATAAAGAAACCTTTGAGAATATCCAGACAAATTCTTCCCAATTTATCTATGTTAGGATGATAAATTTTGGTTACGAAACGAACCTTAAAAGATAGGACTACGCACGATTTCATAATGATGACTCACCTTAGGAGCAGCCATTGGATATTCTTCAGGTAAGAAAAGTTCTAATTTGAAAATTCCCCCTGCAAATGGAGAATCAACTGGACCTGTGATCATAACGTGGAAATATCTGAATATTAACGTTTTATTTTAAATTGAATATCCAAATAACCTAGCATTCTGCTCATCAGGGGATGCAGAAATACCCGGTACGGGATCCTGCATCAACCGCTGGGTTTCTTTAATGATACGACGAGGTAAGGAAGATGCCATCGAACTAAAAATTGTTATCGATACTTATTAGGTAAGGAATAAAGAAATGTGTCATACAAATCGATAAACGCGTTTGAAGCAAAATAATCACCAGGCATATTAACCTGAGGTTCAATAATAGAATTTTCGCTTAACCTTCATAAACTCATATTACAGATCACAGACATATTGATAATCAAGTCTAGAAAAATGCGAAGAGACGCAACCCTCAATTATTAAATATGAGACGAGTAAGATTTAACAGTAATACATAACAAGTAAAACCTAGAACAAACTTTAAATAGATGATTAGGATGGCACATAGTTTTAAAGCTCCTCCTTGACATACTTAGGCTTCAATTCTTCGATCTTCTTAATGAACTCAGTCTTCTCTGTGCATCCTTTGCAAGTCTACAACAGATCAGTAACGAAAATTGTTTCAAAATAAACCGACCTCTCCCCATTCTAAGAGAATATTTTTCAATTCCTTCACTCTCATTTTTTTCAAATCAATTGTCTTCCAATCGAGTGGCTTGTCTGAAAAATGAATTCTCATAAAAACGCAATTTTAATTTTCTTTCTTATGTAAGCATAATCTATGATCAAAACTAATTAACTACTTCTGAATACACCTCTCATTGTATTTCTTCTCTCACATTCGAAATTTAATGCAACCCCTTCATGATGACATCAAATAGAAAATGACACTCTTGAAATCAATTATCGGGAAGTCTTTCACTTACCATATTTCAACTCGCAGATTTGTTGATCCTTGGTTTTCAACTTCTCGCAAACCTTAGCAGGTGGCATAGACCAGGAAAGAGGCTTTTGAACATCATTCATAATTGAGGTAGCTGACTCAGGAAGGGCTCCAATATAAAAACACTGAAAAACTGCATAATGCTGAGAGCAAACTCGATTTCTTCTTACAAATTTGTTCTCCTTGTTAATGGTTTTAGAGCAATGTTCTCTTATAATTTTTCCAATACTGTCTGGTTTCTTGAGTTCTGCTGCTGGCACTTTTGCCATGGCATCAGCTAATACTTTAGTACATACTAAAAAAAGACACCTAAGGCAAAAACGTGACAAAGTCGAACCTTCGCATTGCTGAGCAGACACTGCTGCAAAAACTGCAACCAATAACAAGACTCTCATCTCTAAAACCTCTCATATTAGTAAAAATATAACAAAACATAGATAAAAATGTTTTTAAGACATTCACGAGGTAAGAAACAGTGGAAGTTAACGTAATTCTCTACTGAACGCCAAGACTGGTGTGAACTTCTAGTCGACGTGTACACTTGAAACGCGCCAGTGATTTTTGAGTGGCCCCGATGGTATGCAATGGACAAAACCATGTAAAGAAGCACAAGAGTGTTTTGATAAAGTATTTAATTAATAATTAGAAACGATTCTGATAAATTACAGTGTAATATGTAGTACTCATGCATATTAAAGAACTGAATGAATACCAGTAGTACTGATAAAAGCAATACTATAAAGGGATATCATATTCTACTCGGTGTTAACAAACGATAAGCGAAAGAAGCAGTATAACATAGTCCGAACATTAACAAGCATAAGATCAGAACAATCAATTATTAAGAACAGTATGTATACTAAAAAAATAATAACACCCGGATTAAGGCTGGAATTCGTAAAACTCCATTGGATTAAGAATAATGAATATAGACAAGTGAATGATAAAACGAAAGAAATATTCAATTACTCGAGCTTTTTCGGCTCCAAAAAACGTCTGTGCAAAGGAACAAATATACATAATAGTGCTGCAAGAAGTGGTGCGAGGGAGAACAGTAAAACCTGAAAAGCGGATGTCAATAGAGCAAATGATGATAAAACTCACCGAAGGTATCAATACATCTTCAAAAATCTTCGGCCTGTCAGAATTGAAAGAGGATATGGATTTAGCATTAACAAACTCGAGCTTTTGTGGCTCTTTTTCAAATAAAAACAGCTGTGCTTCCAACTCTTTGATACGAGCTAAGAATAAGAGATTTTCTCCAAACTTGGTAGAGATTAGGTTACCTTGTAGAGCAAGGTTTTCTTTCAAAGAAGATTCAACTTGCGTTTCCACTGCACTTTTCTCCGTCATACTCTCCGTTTCTTCTTCTGAATAGCAAATAGCATGACGTAAAAGTACTGTGAACTTGCCCTTAATCTTTCTTTCAGGTACAGCTTCTTCTTCATTCGGACATGGGGGCTCTGGCACACTTTCTTCAACTCCAACTCCATGATATTTCAAAAGTTCAACGAGATAAGACAGAGATTCCTCATGTCCTAAGTGTTTATCACTACGAATAGATTCTTGCAGATGATCTACCAGGATAGGAAAAGCTGAAAATTAGAATAAAGCCAAATTTTTGAAGATCAACGAAACCTCTCTCAACCAAGGCTTCGTCTGCTAATGCTTCGGCGGCACGTAGTTCCTCCTTGGTATTGAAATAATGACGCTCCATTTCCTGTACAAGAGGAAAACATAAAATATCAACAGAAAAGTGTAT
Organism: Auanema freiburgensis; assembly: GCA_030370435.1. Classification (NCBI taxonomy): domain Eukaryota; kingdom Metazoa; phylum Nematoda; class Chromadorea; order Rhabditida; family Rhabditidae; genus Auanema; species Auanema freiburgense. The sequence continues at coordinate 4,522,752 of CM059369.1, forward strand.
ATTCTTACATCCATAGCTGACTTGGCCATGCTGTGTTCGTGTTGTAGATTATCAAAAGCCTTTACAGTGTCTCGTAGTTCTTTTTCAGTATTGATCAGCTAGAAAATCGTTTAAGAACAGAACAGAACAGTGTTTTATACCTTGTCTCTTAAACGAACACATTCTTCTTCCGTTGTAACTAAGCTCCTATCGATATCTGATAATCTGAGTTCGTACTCAACTCTTTCCTCTTGAGTTCTACTGAAACTGAAGGTTCCGAAAACTAATTTCCTATGTTTACAAACCGCAGAGAATCTTTACACATCGCCTCGAATTTGGCTTTGTCCTCTATTAAAATGAGCATTTCTTCTTTTATTTTATCGACGGGTGTTTTACTATACACGGATAATTGGGATTCAAGAGTTTCAATCCTATAATAAAACAGAATTACAACGGCAATTCTAGGATATTCACCTAGAGAGAAGCCTGTCTTCATTAACAACAGCTTTTTGAGCTGATGACATCAACACTTCCGTTGAACACAACAAACTTTCTAATTCTTTGAGTTTTTTTTGGGTGGCTTCCTCTCTGAAAACAATGTAGGAATGTTTCCTGAAAGTTGAAAAACCTATAAGCAGCTTCCGACACATATTGCTGAAGCTGGAATAACTGATAACTGTTGAGAAGTGAAGAAGACAGAACTTCTTGTGAAGAGCTTAAATGGTATAGATGATAAGGCTTTAGTCGGTGCATACTAACTTTGCACCGCTTGATAAAGTAGCTACGTTTTCGACTAATTCTCCATCAGCATCAAACAACTGAATAGAAGCATATATGCAACCATGGGCAACTGAAAATTTTTGATATCAAAAACAATTGGTTCATTCAGTTTGCCTTTGTTAGAATTTTCTACGATTTCAACACCGAACTGAACGATATCTCTGGTGTAAATCCGCCGTGCCTCTGACTCCTCTCCTACAAAATTCGTATTGGAGCATTTTATATCAAAAGCTGAGTACCTGTTACTGCTAAGCGTTCGTTATTCACAAACGTTCCGTTGCTAGATCTAGTATCTCGCAGGTAGAACCCACCGTTACTATACCACATGATAGCATGGTTTCTCGATAAAACCTTCACGAAATACTTAAAATGAGTCATATATGGAAAACTTACTTTACAATCGAATATGGCATTATCATGGCTTGGCTTTAACCGGGCCACAGCTCTTCCAATCTTGAGCGGATCATCATCCGGCCCTACTTTAGCTTTTCTTTCATCGAAAGGGTGACTTTTTGTGATGGGAGATAAAATGACATAGGGTCCACGCATTACCACCCAATTGCAGGCTTAAAGTTGAAAGATCAATACTCAATGTTCTTAGAAACAACAACAGTAAATAACATCACTAAAATACTGAAACATCTGTTTTCAAATTAATAGCAGCAGAAAAGAAAAATTATCCAATTTTTTGCTCAACGTCTAGCACTGCGTACGTTGCGTATAAACCTATCAATGTACAACTGAAGGAAAAGAACTAATGAGTTCCAGTAAGCTGTAACTCTTCAAATCAAAATAATGCATCGAAAATATCGTAAATGTTCTTTTTTATTTTCGAAGTTCAATGAATTTTGCATACTGCTGTGCGTAAAGGCGCTGAAAACAGACTGCAAAACATGTCTGCTTGCAACTATCGACATTTGCCTCTTGTCCATTAGAGATTTCTCAATCTAGGAAGAGTTCATCGGACTCTATAAGCGCTTAGCCATCTTGCTCTATATGTAGAATGTGAAACAATCATTTTGTTTTTTTTTTCTGTAAGTCGTACTTTATGAAAGTGGAATGGAGGACATTTCTTAATTAATCCACATCTAGTGATTAGTAGCTAATTCAGGAAAACCAGAATGCAACCGCTTTGTGAATGGGGGTCATTTAAAATGAAGACGACTTTCACGTATTCTAAGTGTTACGTGTTTCACGAGAGCGCTCGAGAAAACAGCTCTTTTCTGTTTACTAACTGTATGTTATATAGTGTTTTCGAATGAAAAGATGAGATAATTCTAGATTATATTCATAATATAGAAAACACCGGTGAAATGAGTTGAAAGATTAAAACATTGTCACAGTCATCCAGCGAAGTTAATTGGTATTACACAATATGTGTCTACTACGTCATGGATCATAGATCTTTGTACTATTAATACTATGCAACAATACTAGAACTAACTTAGAAAGCAACGGAACTTCGGCTGGAAGACTGGATGATATGATTTCAAACCAATAAATTATTCGAATAAAAAGTCGAAAGTGATAATAAATAATAATTTCGAGAAAGCTACGATATAGTTCAGCTATTCGGCTGGCAATGCTTGCAAGTGTATGGACAATAGCTCTTCATAACGAAGAAAAATGAAGCACGTTTACAGTACTGAGCAAAATGTGGACAGTCAACGAAATGATCGATACATTCTGAAATCTCTTGTTGTTTAGACATGTAGGGAGAGGGGAGCTCACTTTCAGAATTGTCACCATTTGGTTTTTCTTTGGATGCTCGTTCCCTAGGTCGTTCGGTTGTTGACGAACGAGATTTTTCTTTTCTTCTTGGTTTACATTGGTAAAGCTTATTGATCTGAAAAGGAATACAAGTAATTTTTGAACTTCCTGCCGAGTGGCCCATCTTCAGTAGCTTAAGCTTATTTTGTTACAAACCATATTCGGCTTCCAGCCGTTTTAGTTGGAGCGTTTTGTTTATGTTTGAGCTTTAGTTTTAAAAACATAATAAGACTAAAGAAACATGAAAGGTTTAAATTAAAGCAATTTAGCAAACGTTTTTCATCGTAATCATTATGTGTTTTAGCTTTGCAAACTCTTTCCAAAATGGAACTAGCCTTGACAATATCCAGAGGTGAAAGATCAGTGGCGCTTCCTATCACATCCGTGAACCCTTCTTCCACTGTTTCTATGGTATTCTTGCCATTTCTTGAGAAAGCTGTGGAATCATAATGCATTATTGATCGGTAATCGTATTTTTCTCCTTGTAAATCCTGAATGATGAATTCAGTTTAATGCCCTGCTAGCTACGAGCACCTGGAGTGCGACAGATATTTTGTCAAATTGTGACTTCATTCCTGGCAAAATATTCTCCCATTTGATTTTGATGTGATCTTCGCGATCTGAAACGGAAAAGTGGTGTTCGGAAATTTCATGTTTTAGATAGGCTTTTTATGTAAAAAGGTTCTTTCGAAAGTGAGAAAAATAAATAAACAAACCGGCTCTACTATGCTCATGCCAGAAGCCCACAGAGTGCATAAGTTCATGAACTATGATTTCATGAAACAGACAACCTCTTCCCAATGAAATTTCTTGTTTTCCGCCTGTTCGTCCAACTTGGGAATAACAACTTCAAAAAATATATCAAGTGAAAACGTTATGGTACCCTACCCATATCCTTTCACAATGTTGAGATAATCTGTTTCGTCCGTTCGCTTTTGAAAGCGAATGCACGTCGATTTCTTGTAGCTAGCGAAAGCTTTTTCAATTGTTCGAACTTCAGCAGAAGCTGCAATTATTGAATGAGCAGGGGGTTCGATCAATGTATGTTGACATCTCCGATGGAGAACAAAGCACTAAGATAAAGGTAGATAACTTAAAGACATCACATTCCTTTTTTTTTTTAAATGACTTTCAGTAGATTCATGTAAGCAATCTTACTACAGTTGTTACAATCGATTCTAAAGCTCCGACCTAATGGAAACTCACTCACAAAAAGCTGAATCCATTTCATAGGGAATGACTCCGCCTGTCCAAGTCAACTGTTTGTTCTTTAGGGCGTTGAAATAGACAGAACCATCCTAAATATTCTCACTTATTCAAATTCAATAACAAAGTCTTACAGGCTGATGTAGTAAGCTCTCATCGACCCCATCAATATCACCCTGAAACTTTCCTGAACAAAATGTTAAACTTTTAGTCTTTCAAGGAAAAACCTGAGAATATCCACTCATGATGAGTTGCTCTGTGCTCTATTGGTAAATACGGAGCTATCTGACCCATGAAAACATTATGTGGCTGTGAGCTAATAAGCTTCAGAAGCAGAATGAAAGTAATGAACGATGGCAACATGCAGATTTTTAAATCTCAGGGATAATCAAATTCCGTTCGACAATTTGAGGTAAAGAAGAAATATAAAGAAGACACCAAGGAATCAGAAGGTTGCTTTTGAAGTACTCCAATTCTATCCTGAAATGTAGTTGTTGTTTTCAGAAGAACAAAGGGTAAAATAGAGAGACGAACGAAGGTGCTTCACATTGTTTTTTTTCCCAATGTTTAACGGAGCATAAATGGAGTCAACTGAGAGCAACACGAAAATCACAACAACTCTATTAATTGGAACACATGGAGCTCATGTAGTTCGAACTCATCAACAATACAACATTCAAGCTTAGTCAGAACGAAAATCTACAGAATTGAAGAGGTGTCAATTGAAAAAGAAAGCATCAGATGCATAAGAGAAGATAATGGGAGGAGTATCACCCCTGGAGGAGAAGAGCCGAGAGAACGAACTGTGACACTTGAGAAAATAGCGACAAGAAGTTCATAAGTTCAATGATACAGGTCTCTAAGAAAAATGACCATCATGCAATTTAACTATTTTAAAATTTAAGTATTAGAGCGGAAAACACAACGTGCTGAGCAGGTGAAGGACAGCTAAAAGTCTATTGAAATGCACATTTCTTGATGGTTCGGCTTCTGGTTTGAATTTGCTGCTCTCGACATCTCCTTTTCGCACCCACTATTTTGTCATTTCACTCGACTCTCTCTTTGTGTTCACTTCACCAGACAAATTTATCGTTGGTCACTCACCTTCAGTGGACACTAACTTTCTTCTTCGCGTCTCTTTCTCCTTTCGCCTTTCTCATATTCTGTCCCGTTGCTGTCGAATAGCTTAAGGATTTCTTAATGAATAGGGACAAGGAGAGAAAGAGTGAGAAATCAGTTCGAGAAATATAGCTTCTAAGCCTATATCCTGGCTAGCGTGCACAATTATTTCTCTCTTTTTTGACATTTGCACTGACCGACAATCGCACAAATAGTCAATTAATTTGACAAAAACTCACACAAATGAACTGTCAAATCATAAAGTCTCTTGATGATCACGTTGTTCTCCACAGAGATGTCCTTTTAAAGAGAATGAATGAATAAAACCCTAAAGACACATTAGATACTTCTTCAAGTCAATACGATTGAAAAGATAGTTGAAGTGGACAAAGATTTAAACGATCCGACTAACATATTTTCTTCTCTTTATATTTTCGTCTCTATTTTTCATCACTTTTTGGTATATGTTTAGGCTCTAGTTCGATTTCGGAATGGAACCGGGTATGGATGATTGTTCAGGTTGACAAGCCAAAAGTTTCCAGAAATTTCGGTCACAGCTATGTTCAAACAGAGAACGAGGTTCGAATTATGAACAGGTAAAAGTTAAGAAGGAAAAGGCTTTGTAGGAAACAAGAAATAGTCTTTTTCCCTTATCGACATAAAGTTCAAGAAATGTGTATTGAAGAATCGAAGGGAATACAGTTCCCATGGAAGAAAACAAACAAAATATGGTGTCTGATGAGAGTGGATATTGGGAAAACCAGAATTCAAAATCTGTTGGCTCGAACGTACTTCATTCAAAACATATAAAACACTCAGTTGCCTTCAAAGGTATTCATCTAAAACCTCATTCAAGAAAGAATGTTAAGAACAAAGTTATAACAACTCAAATTCTTCCAGTATTCAAAACAGTGAAATCGCTTCATTAACATTATTAATACGTCTCTCCGTCTTGTAAGCTGTAATTTAAGCTTATTATGAATTTATCCCTACATTTGCATGCGCGTGTTAGCAATGTTCTATATCCCAAGCGAGGATAAACCTAGAGGTTATGGTCACAAAGAGAGAGAAAACGAGAGAGAAAGGGGAGATCGAGGAGAGAGCGGTCACTAATACATGACCAATCAAAGGATTATCAGCCATGGAAACGGAAAGGTTCAAGCACACCATGTACCAACCAACTGACCAGAACATAACATTACACTTTAGTTTGTGATGTTATTGTTGCTTTCTTTTATAAATTTAGTTTCTGAAACATCATATCATATTTGAATGAATTAAAGAAATCGTTTAGGATGAACTCAGCCATGAGGGGCTGGTTGTTCCTGGCAGCGTTACCGCCTGTAGCACATGCTTTTGACTGGGGCGACTTTCATAAGGTACGAACATTTAAGAAAAAAAAGTGCTTTGACGAGAAAAGACCGTTGTCTTAACATCGGCTTGCTCTGCTAGCAATGATTCATTCGGACTCCTTAAAATACATTCCCTTTGGGCATACAAAACATCTAGTTTCTGCGACGTAAGCACGTATGAGATATTTTGAAAATGGACCACGTTCAGTTAATTTTTCGCGAGGCTTGATGAATCATGAAGTTTATTTGCAAATCTCAATTAACATTTATATACCGGCTTGTTTCCGATCCGGAAGTTCACAAAATTTGCCATCTCACCATCATCAAAATACAAAAAAAAAGTTTACAACGAAGAATTCTGTTCAGGTCGCCGTAATATTCTTTTCGTTTTTTGGTCCTATGGTGATCCTGGGAGCAATCGGAGCTGTCGCTTACTTCGCCTGTATTAAATCCTGGTAAAGAAAAAAGACTGCCTTGTTGGTACATCAACTGCGCAATAGGTTCGAGTCTTTCCGAGAAGAAGTGAGAGAAACACACCGCTCGTTCCATCCCTGGCCTCCAGGATCAGCTAAATGGCAACTTCAACAATTCAGTACGTTTTGAGAGAACAAATTGCTCATGCCAATACTTTCAATATGATACAATTCCCACACAATGCTTTATTTACACAACTAACCGGAAAGTAAACAAGAAAACGAGCACGTTGTTCACTTATACCTCATAGACTCACACACGTGTCTCTTAAAACAGTGTCCACACATGATTTATTCACTTTTATCCAAAATTTGCTATAATTATAAACATTTTGTTGATTATGATGACTCGTTTCAGTTCGAAGCTCAAGGCAAACAGATTCGACAGCAGGCGCAGCAGCAGCAGCAGCTCGTTTTCAGACAGCCGAATCAGTAAAATCTGCTCCAGCAGTTATAAACTCTGTTAGTCAGAAGCTCTATCCAACTCCTCTCTCACCAGGATATCTACAAACTCCATTACCACCTGTTAATTATCCGGTAGGTCTTGTAAAGTATTGATGATGCATGTGCTATAGTGCGATAAAAAAGCTTGTTGAGCATTACACAGTCTTGAAAAAATACGAAATCAAACAATGCATTTAAGCACTGAATAGAAAAGAATAAATCAACAAACACATGAAAATCTCTTCTGATAACAAAACGGCACAATTGATTTCTTCCATAGCTATGATGAATGATTGCGCATTCATTCACAAAATGAGAGACGTGTGAAGCGGTTGATATTTTCAATAATAATGTTTTAAACATCGTTTGTGTTTCAGGGAATGTCTTACAATGGATCACATATGTCTCTTCAACAACCTTTACCTTCCATCATGATACCAGATATGCAACAAGTATTATATATTCTATAGAAAAACTTTTGATGCATTTATTGAAGTATCCCAGTCCTCACCCGGCTCCAGAAGTATCTCCCGGACGATATACAGGTGCAATGCAACAATATCATCACAATATTCAACCTGGTATTCATGCTCATCTCTTTAAAACTTCACTGATACTTTTCAGCTCCTTCAAATTTATTAACACCTTCTTATACGATGTATGAACAAGGACGTGTCGAAGAAATGGCACGACGTCGAGAGATGAAAAGCCCTACAACTCCAGAGCCGCTAGAAGCAATAACTGTGCGCACAACCACAACAACAAGACGAACGACAGTGTTAAGCCCAGTTCAAGGAATAAGAAGTCAAACAATTGTTTAACATAAATTGAATATATATATGATCTCCATAAGCATTTACTTTTACATATGTCCACCATTTTCTATGTATGATATCCTTACAAGCGTTTCATACGCAATCACGTATTCATTCAAATTAGAGTTTAATCGTTTCAATAAAACAGAACAGTGTTCTGATTCAGTTCATCTCTTCAAGAGTATCTCAAACCGTCCATGGATGAAGGTGATATCATACCCGACGTTGCATATGGAAATCGTAATTTTCGAATAGTTCGAAAGCGTGACGCCACTACAATATCAGTATTTTACAGTAGTGCTCAACTGAATTTCGAATACAATTTCAGCCTATCGCAAACGTACCGAAAAGAAGTGCGAGGTGTTTAAAAGAGCCTGACGGCCCGATCCACAAATATTCTTTGACGAATGACAAATTAAGCGAAAGTATGTTTTAGCTTGATGAAGAATGATCTATATTTCTAGTAGTAACAGAAGTTAAAGACGAGGACAGCTACCGCCATCCTCTGAAAGCGAGCTCGCGAGGAACTATTCAAATGGAGGATGTCTTCGATTTGGTCAGCCATAAAAACGTTTAAAAAGCCAAAGTTTGTAAACTAATTCCTCTTTATAGCCTTCCTGTTCTCCTAGAAAAAATTCTGTTTATTATAGTGCGGAATCTTCGCCTGATAGAGTAAATGAACCCTCTCTAGTTACTCTTTTAGTGTGTGTTTTCAGACTTTAGTCAAGACAGAAGTTGATATTGTCGCTATTAAAAAGGTTTTGTATCATACGAACTTTCACTTCTCGAAATCATCTTCATCTTTTCTCAGACAGCATGTTTCAGGAAAATGAAGAGGATTCGGACGTCTCACCAGTAAAGTCATTATGCTGGTTTGTTTCGGAAGACTCAAAGTAGGCTTTCTTTACCAATAAATATAACTTATTCATCAAACTGAAGAAGTCCTGAAGCCAATCTAGTCGATCGGGCCCGATCAGTTCGTAGACTGCACAGTGCGTTTGAATTAATATAAATCGGGTAATGTAATTTTACAGAAATAGATCCTGATCTCAATCGTCCTTTTCCCAGCGATCATGTATTCTTCTCGGTTTCCTCCCTTGGTAAGAAACAAGGAAATATTTCTTTGTGAATTAATTGTTTAGCTGTTGGGCAACTTCCTCAACCATACCCGCCAAAGTCTGAAGATCAATCGCTGAAGTTTGAATGCATTTCCTATAATTCATAAACCTCTTTCAGCTTCGACCTGCCAGGTTATGTGAGCCTGCCTTGGTCCGTGGATAATATAGTCGGAAACGTACGGCGTTACGTTCAAATTCAGAGAAGTTTGCAATGCGTCCAGGAGGGTATACGATCTATTAATACATTCGCTGTGAGCTATAAGCCTAGATCAAATAGACATAATAGTTCAGGTTAATGTGCGTGAGTATGCTGACCTGCCAAGGTTCAACGCCTTGCAAAACTATTACAACGCATTGCCTTCTGATGAAGAAAGAGAGGAGTTATTGAGTCTTATCTCCAAAATTGCGACCCTAGCTCTGCACGCGCCGGAGGTTATCACCAAGGTATACTCCAAGTATATCGCGTTTCCAAATGTCAAGTCTTACAGCCCATCCCTCATCTCACTTTAGAAGGTGAAAAACGATCATCTTCTAGATGTTCGATATCATTAACACAGGAGCAATGCGCTGTTATTCTCGCAAATGGCTTTTTTTGTACTTTTCCCGAAATGAACGAAAAGTTTGGGTCTATCAATATGGACCAGTGAGACCAGCTTCGTGTGTTTCGGGTTATATTAACCAAGTTTTTCAGCGTGTTCTCATTGAACAAACCGATCGGACAAGTGAAACTCAAGTTCATATTTGAGTATTTCAGGGTAAGACACTATTCGTAGAGTTTCTGAATTAATCATGAAATCACAGGCAGTCTTGAAAAGTATGCCTGACGGTGTTGTATCCTTTCGCAGAGTTTCGCACAAAAAGCCTCCAAGTTTTGTAGAATCCACTTTACCTGTAGGTCATCTCTCCCCTATCTATATTTGTTTAATTGTGAAGCTTCCACTCATGGAGTTTGGTGAAGGAAAGATTGAAGACTATCCAGGAGCAATACAAGTGGACTTCGCCAATCGTTATATAGGGGGTGGCGTCTTAAACTACGGAGCTGTTCAAGTATTTTTTATTTCTGTTCCATGGTCATATGCTATTGAAGGAAGAGATAATGTTCTTGCAACGACCAGAAATGATGGTTTCCATGCTACTGGCTCCGAGAATGAATGGCCATGAAGTTATATTCATAAGCGGGGCTCAACAGTTTAGTTCCTATTCTGGTTACGGTTGGGGACTGAAATGGCGGCCTCTGGAACCAAACAACTTTGTCGTGAGAGACAAGTTCAAGTATGTCCTCAAACGTTGAGAAAAAGTTCGGTTTATTCAATGCAGGCGAATCCAACATGAAATTGTGGCAATAGATGCTAAGGATGTTAGTAATAATCCGGCCAAACAATTCGAAAATGAGTTATTAGATCGAGAGTTGTGGAAGGTTTGAGAAATGTTTCTATATTTCGAACTCAGTTCTATAGTGTTACGCTGCTTTCCATACGGAAGAGCAGGCACAGTTCAGAAAGCCCATTGCTACTGGTAATTGGGGATGTGGAGTCTTTGGCGGAAATCTACAGTTCAAAGGCATGTGGGAAGTTCCCTATTCATTAGTTTGCATCAATTTCAGCCCTTATACAGCTTATAGCAGCTGGAGCTACTGGTAGGGATCTGATATATGTAGCGTTCAATGAAGAACGCTTTAAAAATGAATTCGGAATACTTTATGAATGCTTGAAAGAGAAAAAAGTTACTATAGGTTACTTGCACTACTTTTGCCCTATTCATCTTCTCGTTTTCTTAGGAGTATTATATGGTATTCTTCGCAGTTATCAAACTGTACAATCGAAATTCACGGTATTTGAATACGTGCTAGACTGCTTGGAGGGCAAATAACTTCAAAAAAATCTGTTAACCCAAAATTAACCGCTGTACACTGTCTAATCCATATCATGAGCCGGTCCATTTCATTCACTTGTGGATTACAAATACCGAATCAACAGGTCTTTGCTCTACATTTACTTAGTTTATATGTTTGTTTGCTATGAGATAAGCTGTTTTCTTCAGTTTTCAAAGCCTACTGCGTTCTAGCAATCGGCATTGTTCTCAACTATTTTAGTTAATATAATCTCTCCCTGATAGTAATCGTGATATTAACTCTAACTTATACTAACCATCTTATTATGGGTACATAGTACACACATCATAAATCGTACTTAGTCATTTTATTCTGAAATAATTCATAATGCGGTTCAAAATGTTTCATTTTGTACTCGTATCGATCTTGAGTCAATCAAAAATACCATGTTGGGCATGCGTGAATGACCTATGCATTCATAGTGTTGAATTGCATCGTTCAGAGTACTAACGATTGCATAAATTCAACTCAGCTTTTACAAGAACAATGTTTCTTATCGTTTATTGTGTTATATTTAGCAAAGTATATTATCAGTGATGCAACGCTTTATACTTCCGATGAGAACTAGAGCGATTTCTTATCTAAGTTATATAATATTACTTATTTACTACGTTAGCACGGCCGCGTGGATAACCTTACACTATATGCAAGTGCAGTGTGTCAATATGCAAATTAAGGGATTACAGACTGCGCGTGCCCAAATCAATCATTTTTAATCCAGACAGCGCACAGTTCGGTTGTTTCACATCACAAAACACTTTTCGTTTTTCATAGGAATGTTTGATCTTTGTTATCGTATGTCTCTCCAGATTGTCGACCTTCGTCATCAACATAATCAAGCTTCGTTTTATTATATCATCAGTTGAATTTGTTGAAATTCATTCCATTTTCAACTTGAATCATTGATGATGATGAAGTAAGGTCCGAATGATAGGAATGATTTAAGACTATGATCACTTGACGTATAGGGTAAAAAGCAAATAATGTGTGACAAAATTATTGTCAGCTGTTGCTTGCTGGGAATTTCATGTGTAGTGTGATAATATTTTCCGTGCTCCTACTATTCTGAATTGTTCTTGCAAGGTGTATGCATGCTTTAAGAGAGAATATAAGAGTCGCGTCTTCACACGCTCCTCTTCCTCCATTTTGTACGATTTTTGGGACAAAGAACAAACGACAATTTCATTAAAACGCTCCTTCCGATAACTTAATAAAACTGCTTTGAGCAACGTTGTTGTGAGTCTTGAACTACCTAGCGAATCAGAAAATGCACATTTTAGTCTTTTCTTTGATATAAAATAACAATTGTCTCTTCAATATCACCTAGATCCTAAAACAACGGGGATCATTTGAAATGTTTTAATGTGTAGTAAGATGACACATAGACTTGAAAAATCTATTCTACTAAGCCAGAGAGCATAGCATTTCTCTCATTCTCCCTCTTTCTTTCTCCTTTATTCTACTCTTAACTTAACCAGCATTGGTTGTCACATCGATTTACAACTTCCATTCACTTTTTAAAATGCCCTATTGAATTTCATCAGTTTTATGTTTGTTATTTCTCACAAGTTTAAGAAAAGCGAGTTGTTTTTTCAATTTTCAGTCTTGGTTTCCGAGCACATTGTGTTTTCTCTTTGTTGTTAACAAATTCAGTTCAGATGCCTTTTATCATATTTCCACATTTAAGCGACAAAAAGATGAATCGAGTTTTGTTTTTCTTCTGAAAATATTTGTTTCAAAAGTTTTCGAGTTCATCAATGTCGTTGTAGATTCTCACTTCGAAAGATATCATTTTCCATGATTCATACAAAGGTATTATGTTCCATTTCAATCTTCATCAAATCCCCATCGCCATGTTTCTGACCACATGGTATTCGAAGATGACTAAGCGTTTCTACAACTTCTTCTTTCCTTTTGTTTCTCTAACGAAAAGTTGTTCTGTGCTAAGTGTCCTACTCGATTCATGACTATTCTGTTAAACTGCAACCAAATTTCACTGTTTGAATAACTTCGATACGAGCTGTATTATATTTGTATGACCTTTCACACAATAAGTGCATTCGTTTTTCTGGTTTTTTGAGTTCGGATTTGCATTCGCGCTGTCGTTTTAGATGCAAATTAGGACTTTTAATGGATTGCTGATGGAAAAGTGAGTGAACGAAACTCACTTGATTCAATAGAACCTAGACTAAAGAAGAGTAAATGAAATAGAAGAAGATGAGGGTGCATGAGAAGCTTTTTGGAGCAAAATTAAGTGTTGAAAACTTCATAGAAGTTTATTATTTGTGAGTGGGGTGTGTTGGTTCATTGCTTATGGAAAAGCTTAGCAAAACCTCGTGACGCCATCACAACACGGTGGAAGAGCTATAGGGACATAGAAGGAAGCAGAAGGAAGCTTACAACTACTGAATATTGATTGAACTAAAACGTTCTTCATCCTTCTCTTCTCATAAAATCCAAATATTTGATAGCTTTTTAAGAAATTCATACTTCTTCGCATGCATTATTGCTTTCACTCTCTGATATTATTCATTTCTTTTGAGAGCTCATGACTCTCCTTCCAGGATTACATTAATTTACGTTTTTTTTTGTTTGTTTTCGAAGGCATTCATTTGAAATTTTCTAAATAAAAGGAAATTCTTCTGCTCTTCCGGCTTCTTCTTTCCTATACTAATGTTGTTCAAATAGCTAATGTTCCTTATTCCAAAAGTTATTGATACAGCTAATGAGAGAAAGAATAATGGTGTCCGTCATCTTTTTGTTTTTCAATGATAATGATTCCATCCTTTAGTATAAATTTGATGTTAACACACCCAGAATGCAATGCTTTTCAAAATATTTTTATCAGTTCATATTTTAAAGTTCATATCTACTTCTAAACATTTATGATCATTAGACGTATCACAATGGTTTCATAGAAAACTTGGTTGACATTCTATTTTTTCGACCCATTTTATCTCCAACATTTTCCTCAAAACATATCAAGATGTCAAAGAAAGATTGTCGCTTTTGATAACGTAGTATTACTTCTTCCGTTTGAATTTAACAACCAAATTGCCAATCATAAACTACATCAGACGTTTTTTAATAATAACTCTTATCCTATAATCTTATTTATTGTGATAACTCAATGCAGTATTGACTCATCATTATAGCAAAACATTTGTCTCAAGACCACTACAATCAATTCTTCTGCTATTTGTATTGTTTCATTCATTTTTTATACTCTGACCTCTGTTTTTTCACTTTTTTCCACAGTTTCATGTGAATGTTTCAGATATGAGGATATGTATTGTTCTAACAGTTTATAGTATTGCCATCACATCAGCTCAACTTCTCACTTCCTCAGATAATAAGACAACACCCAATTCTGCTAATAATGAAACGGAAGCGTTGGTTCCTGAAGTGATTAAACCATCAGTTGTAAGTTTAAAAGTTAAAACAAAATGCTACAAATAAAAATTAACCGTTGGAGTTTTTATTGTTCTTGAATGCGACCGGTCTGTGTTGCTTGAACGCGATAAATGAATTTGTAGCTCTTCCATTAGCTTACCCTCAGCTCAAATTATGGTAATTAGTGCAAATGTGTAGCAATTGGTTGGAAGAGTATACGACCTGTCGTCAACTTAAAGAATTGAGATATATGTGAGAGCAACTGACAACAAAGATGTTTTTTATTTGGAATTTAACAAGTTGATAAAGTTTTTGAGTGATGTTCATTTTTACCCCAGAGTATTATCCATTATAACATTGTATTACAAATGCTGAGCAAAGTGTACGAGCTCGCCTATTCTCTATGGATTTTGGTAGTTTTGTTAGCATTCCAGAGCGTTCAGCCGCGAAAAAAAGCAGAATTTACTATCAGTTTCTTTTCATTTCGTCTTGTTTTTTTAGCCTCCACCTGGTGCAGGAAACAACACCGGGTTCAGAATGCCAAGTATTTTCGGTATGAGAGTGGAACTTCCGGCTGATGATCCGTTTGGATACGAGTAAAAATTTTTTTTCCTTTCACACTCAATACAAACACTATTTTTAGTAAACATGGAGTTTGTATCGTAACACCAGCTGAACCATTTAAAGTAGTCATATATGGAAATCACTTGGATAAAATAGCTCAACTCATATTCACTCTCACTAATAATTGCTCAGAAGCCACACATATCGTGGACGCTACTAATAATTTTATAATTCATTTTACTCACAAAGTTAGTGAAAACATCTCCAGGCTCTTCTCAAAAACAGTTTGCAGGCTACCTTTCAACTAACATTGCCACCTGTACCAGAAAATGTGCATGCTTACAAGATGTGCGTTAAGCCTAAAGGAATTCAACCATCCCAAAACTTCGAAATGACAGTTGTAAGTTGAAATGTTTTTCTTATGTTTCGGAGAAAATGATGTTACAGCTTGAAGATGTATCAACATGGATAACAACCGAAAAACCCCCAAAGGAGTATTTACTGCCTCTTCCCCTACAGGTAAACAATTACATTTCACTTACGTTAAAGCTGTCTATTATCTTTTATTCGAATCTTCATTGTTTAAGATTGCCGTTGTGTGTCTTCTACTATGTTTATCAGCACTGTTTTCTGGTCTGACTCTTGGTTTAATGTCTCTAACACCTCAAGAATTGGAATTGGTCATGAAAAGTGGTTCACCTAGTGAACAAAAATACGCCGAGGCAATCTTACCAATCAGAAAAAAAGGTTTTTTTCTGCGAGAAAGAACTTAGAACATATTTTGAAAAGGAAATCAACTGCTTTGTGCCCTTCTTATGGGAAATGTTATCGTCAACGCGGGTATTTCGATTTTATTTGGAGAATTAACAACGGGATTACTGGCACTTGTCATCTCATCCGCTGGTATTGTTATATTCGGAGAGATTATTCCTCAGAGTTTCTGTGTGAAGTAAGATAGTATCTAACCGCTATCGCTAATCCTTCACACTTTCAGAAAAGGATTAGCTGTAGGAGCTCATACAATTTCAATAACTCAAATTATTATGTTCATAACATGGCCATTGGCTTATCCAATCAGTCGCTTATTGGATTGCTTACTAGGAGAAGAATATGTAAGACCATCAGATGGAGACAATTATTCAAACCTATCCTGTTTAGCAATCATATGATCGAAAGCGTCTAATGGAGTTGATACGTATGTCCATCAAATCCGATAATGGGCAACTTTCTAATGAACTCAAAATTGCTGTTGGTGCAATGGAGATAGCTGATAAAGTTGTAGAAAACGTCATGACGAAGATCTCGGTTTGACATCCGAAATGAGTCGTAGGGTAATCATTGTATTTCAGGATGTTTTCATGCTCCCTGACACAACAGTTTTGAACGCAATGACAGTTGCAGAAATCGTGAAGATGGGATATACTCGGATTCCTGTCTACTCTGATGGAGATAAAAACAATGTGACAGATATCCTTTTCGTGAAGGTAACCTGGCTTCACACTAAATCTTCCGAAGCCGCATTGTTTTACAGGATTTAGCTCTGTTGGATCCTGATGACAACTTTACCATTCATACTGTCTGTGGATATCACAAGCATCCAGTAAAGTTTGTGTTCAACGACACTCCTTTAAGCATATTATTGGAAGCATTTAAAAAGGTTTGACGTGTTTCCATCAATAGAAGCAACTCTACTTTTGCGATGTGAAGAATTTTCTTTTTCAGAAATTGAAAAATCAGGTAAAATACATGTAGATCATCACTTTCACCTGAAAAGAAAACTAATTTTGTCAAAATTTCAATGTCAGATTCGGCCCTAACACATTCTTGCGATATACTAACTCATAGATTAAGTCATCGCAAGAGTAATGAAGCGAATGCTAGCTTCCAGATTTCTTGTTTTACAAAAATATTAAGTACTATCTATTTAGGGTGACGGCCATCTGGCAATGGTCAAGAAATTGGTGGGTACTGAAGATCATGATCCATCGTACGAATTAGTTGGTGTAGTAACTTTAGAGGACATAGTGGAAGAAATCTTACAAGTAAAGCATAAAAATTGAAAAAAGTATTTTGTCCGTATTTCAGGCAGAAATCAATGATGAGTTTGATATAGTCTCAGATAATGTTAATAAAATCAAAAGAGAAAGGAAGCAGGTGGGCCGAAAAGTTTGTTTTGCAGTTTCCACTTTATCCAAAAAAACGCACGATCATCTAACATTTTCTAACCGTTTTACTAGCTTACATATTTTTTTTGTTTCTCACAAAATCTCCTTGAAACGTACTTTTCTTTCCAGAATAGTGATATTGTGAAGTTCTTGAATGATAAGGAAGCTCCACAAGTCCAGATTTCAATGCAGGTATCTTTCCTCTGGAAATCTGTATCTTAAAATCTTCTTAGCAACAAATTGTGGCTTTGCAATGGCTGGTTTCAAACCAAAACGCTTTCAACACCAGATATATTGATACAAACGTTCTGGAGCGTCTAATCAAAAACAGTGCTAGAAGAGTAAGCCTCATCATTCTGTCTCCAGTTGAACACTCATTGCAGGTTGATGTTTCTGCTCTCATGGCAATGGCTCATGATCAAGTTAACTTACCAAAGCTGGCTCGTTTGTACACGAAAGGTGAAATGAGTGATAGGTTTGTTTTGGTACTGGAAGGAAGAGTTCAAGTCACGATTGGCCAAGTGAGTAATGATAGACTCAAATAGTTCATACCTCTTTCTAGAGTGGAATGATGTTCGAAGCTGGACCATGGCATTGCTTCGGAAAAGAAGTTCTAGACAAACTCGTGCAAGGAGCTTCCACGTTGTCTAGGAGTACATCTATTGTCGGTAAGTAACGTCATAATATAGCTTGCATGGTGGAAATGAAGGATCAACCGTTCTGCTGTAACATATGTATGACGAGTGACTTGTTCGAAAATACGCCTGCGACGCATTATACGTGTTTATGCAAATTTTTTATTTCAGATATCAATGATTTATCATGCCGCCGTCCTGACCTGATGTTCAACCCAGACTACACAGTAGTTGTGAAAGAAGAATGCACTTACTTGGACATCAATGTAGCAGCATATATAAATGCTTTCAAGTCTTCTTTAATGCAAAGGGAAAGAGAGTAAGAAACCTTCTTTTACAGAAAGATATCCGATTTCAGCAGAGATGATGGTTCCTATGATGGTAACTCACGTTCTCCATCACCAACAAGAAAGAAGAGTATGTTAGGGGTAAGCTTGGCAGAATGTTGAACACTTAGTGTATGGATCTTACAGTCCCCAATACAAGACCCTTCCGCCTTACTCATTCCGAAAATGCAACAGGTGAACGATGCTAGAGAAGCTGTGAAGGTGCTGAATGAGCAAATGAATCAGAACAAAATCGATGAGGTATGTGGATTTCTGAAGTTGCTCTTGATTCAGAGCTGATCTTTTCCAGGAAGAAGTCGAGTTACTCTCGAAAGAAGAAGTTTAGATACCATATCCATCTTTTATAAATTTCCCTATTCACGGGTGTAATCAGATTGTAACGAATTGTTATGAAAGATCGTGATAGATCTCTAATTTGAATGAATATTTTCGAATGTTCGGAAAACGTGACATGACAGCGAACTGGTACTTAACCTGTTCTACACAAAAAATAATATCTCAAGTTAGAATCAATACATTCATGATTAACGCAAATGTAGACAGCTAAGCAGAAAAACCGTACAAGTTAGGAGACCGGGTGTATTACAATATAGCAAAATTTACTAATCAGTTCGCAGAAGTTACATATGAGGTCAAATGTTGACGAAGATCTTCGGAAATGCAACTCATTACAGTTGAATTATTGGCTGGTCCACGTTGAAGAATAGCTTCAGCAAGGAAAGCTGTAAAAAGAAAGAATTCAGAATATTAATACGTTGTTTAAACCTTTGTAGTTAGCAATCTGAGGAGCTACAGGTTCAGCTTTAGCAGCGTAACTCAACCTGCAGTATGGATTTGTGAACTCTCCTTCTGCATTGTACATAGCAGCTTGTTCTTCTTCTGGGGAAAGAACACCTCTTTCAGTGACGGAAGGTGCTTCAATGAGATTGGTAATTCCTATCGATAGTTCTCCAAACAAATCGCTGTAAATAACTCAGAGATGAGATACAAATTAGTCACTCTTACGAGATAATGTTAGTTTGTTCACCTAACAACCGAGCGAATCCAATGGCAATCAGACGCTTATCAGTGGGAGTTGTCATGTTCTGCATATTTGGTAATTCAGCAATAACTACTTTCTGAATGACCATATGCAACATGTTAGATTGGATGTTGTTCATGCTCTGTAATTATGAAACGGTTGAGAACAATGAGAACGAGTAGAGAGCCGATACCTTAGCCAAATCATCAGCTCCTCGAATAATGATGAACCTTGCGAGGAAAACAATGAACAACTTAAGGAACTTCGGTGTTTTATTGTTTTGAATTCGTTGGAACATGTTATTCAAAATTACTTTTACCGGCGTATCTACTCCTTGGATCATCTACGAAAACATATTATATGTCTTATCTCAGAACAAACCTCTAACGATGGCAATAAAGCATTTGCTAGTTGGAAACCATAGTTATCCAGCGATTTTGATCCCATTAACCTGAAAAAGCAAATGTCAAACAGGAAAGTGACAATGAGAACCTAGCGAAGTGTCCCAGGATTTTAACTGAGTGCTCAGACAACACTTTTTCAGGCGCATGTTTAAGATAAACCTATAAAAGAGAATATTCTCATCGCATGGGAAGATTCCATACCTCGAGAACTGATAAAGCAGCAGGAACATTTGCAGATCTAGCCCAAAGTTGTTGATCGAGCAAGAAGGTCAAGAAGGCGATATATTTATCGGAACTGGACCCGTTAGAGACGGAAGCAGTCAACAAGACACCTGGAAAACAACCATTAACTCTCGTAAGATCTCCAGAGTAACCTGTGATTTGGAGAGCATAAGGAATCAGATCTGCAATATCCTTGGTCATGATTGTTTCGATGAGGGGCATTAACTGTTCGTCCAAACTCAAACCAGGCAAGTTAGCAGTCTTAAGTGTGGTGATAACATAGGAACGATCAAGGAAAATGTTACCTTCCTAATGAGAACACACATTGTTTCGAACAAGAAGTGAGTGTGTACAGGATCTGCCGGGTTCTTGATGGCAGCATCGACAAGATTGGCCAACTGGGAAGCAATGGCTCCGGCATGTCGAGAAGAGTTATCCTAAAAGTAACAAACATACTGATTTACATTGCCTATTTTATAATACATCTAAAAGAGCAACTACACGTAGAACAGCTCTGATCAAATAAGGAGAGTTTTGTGACTTAGGATCCTTATCAAATGCAGCAACCAAATTGGAAAGTAGAGATTCAACAGGGATTTCTTTACCAGTGATGTAAGGAGTCTCAAATAAGAAATATTTAAGCAGGAAAACTGAAAATTCTTACGTTTGTTTGAGGGTTTCTGACCAATGTGACTTTTTCTACAGCATAAGCAGCATATTTGTGTAACATCTGTGAGGAAGTTGAACAGTAACATTATAACTTTAAGTGTTTGATTACCGGAATCGTTGACAGTAACAATCTATCAGCAGCTTGAATAACCTCCACAAGAACTTCTAAAGGTAATTGATTCCTGAATGTCACAACAAATCTGGAAAAGGAACAATGTTATTGAGCTTCGTCAACGATACATACTTGACAGCATCCATTTTCAAGATAGGGGTATCGTTAATGTCTCCAGCTAGATGAGCTCGTACTTGGTTTGAATAATAATCAAGTACATTAACCTGAATGAATGATTTTCTCTAGTGTTATCTTGAGGGAAAGTAATCTTACTAGCTCGCTAGTGCTGGTAGCTCCTGCTTTTGCAGTTTCAGTCTTCGAAGCCATGGCGGTGACTAAGCAATAGACAATATCCATGTTCATCCATGAACCATCCGAGCACAAAGAAGGTATGATCTATATAGTTATAGATTATATCAGCATGTTCTTTAATAACTAAGTTTCATACTTGTCCTAAAATTGGAATTAATGCAGTTTCGAAACGTCTACATAATGCCCTGACTAAATCTATAGAGCCTCTTCTTCTGGTACCGACGTCGGTTCCTATAACAAATGAAACAATGAAACAAAGGTCATACTTATGGGATCCACCTTCCAAATCCCTTTTCATGAAATCTACAGGCTCATCTTCGAAGAGCTCGAGATCTTCAGGTCGGAGGACCAAGTTTTTGATGCATACATCTTCTGTAAAAAGATTAACAGAAGAGTATTGGAATTTTGGGCTTCGTCATACGTGCAATGGTTTGAAGAACACCTTCTCCAGTGAAAAACTGTTCGTAGTACTGTTTCTGGCAGATGATGGATAAGAAGCTCAAGCAGGAGCAGATCATTCCGTCATATCTGATGAAAAATAATAGTTTCGAGACCAGAATCTGAACGTACCTAACTTCGGGACCTGTTTGTACTACAAGTTGCCAAACAGATTGAATGATAGAGGGCATGAAGGGATTGATTTCTTCTTCAAATCTTTGAGCATACAACGTGAAAATCTCACAAATTTCTCCCTGTATAACAAAACAATTATCAGATTGAAGAATATGATGAGGAAACCTTCATTTTATCGAGTGAAGTTGGGTCTCCTGCTGCAGATGTAATAGCCGGAAGGTTTAATGGCATGAGAACCAGGAACCGATCTACCCATTCTTTCAAGTGATCTTCAAAATACTCGGGGAGATCTTGGAAGGAGAGCGAGTGGAAGACACGGGAAATATAATGTAACATCTTAAATGCTTTGAATCCAGAGAGAATTATCTGATTGCAACTCACATCTAAAACTTTGGAAAGAGTTTCCACTGGTAAGGCATTGGGGTCTGATAAAGCATCACAGGTTTTTTTGAAAAGGTTAGTGAGTGGTTCTTGACACTGAAAGAAGGGAAGAAAAGATTATCAAAATACATGTTCGAACTTACAGTTAGTAAACAGTTTTTCAACTCTGACCACAATTCAACAGATTTTTGCTCATAACGGAACTTTTTGAAAAGTTGATCTAAGGAGGAGAGAACCGTTATCAGTTTCTCAGGATTATCCGAGCCAAGAAGAGAAGCCAAAGTGGGAACCAATTCTGGCCATCTAGCTGGGAAATCTCTCTAAATATGAGAGTCAACTGAATGAAGCTGATGTACCAACCTGAGCAATCAAATGTAGAGCATGGGATAATTGATTTTGAAGAGTAGACGAAAGGTTGTTATTGTCGAAGAGTGTAGTTAAAATAGCACTCCTAATGACTTCTTCTTCCGAAGAAGGAATATCAATATCTGGTGTTGGACTCTGTAAAACCCCTCAACTTCCAAAAACTATGGATGAACCTACCCAGTTTTTCTTAATAAAGTTTTTCAGGGTAATTGAAGCAGCAGTTGAGACGATTGAAGGAACCGAGGGATCACTCACCAATTGGATCAGAATCAAACCGAATTCTGAGAGTATGATATGATAGTAATATATATATTATGATTTAGCATTATTACGCGACTGTTTCTCGAATTCATTGATCTTCGCTTCAGCACTTCGTCGAACGTTTACATCAGTACTCACAGTGCTTTGCAAAACTTCCGCAACTTGTGCAAGATTACTATCCATATTTGTAGCTTAGATGCCTTAAACAATGATAATTCTGTGGTATTCCCTGATAAAAACGAATTATATGAATTATAACAATGAACAAATTGATAATTAAAAGAAATATGACATTTAAAAGCCCGCCAGAGGAAAATAATGTACGCAATATCGCGTAGAAAAAAACCTCTAGAATTTGCTCAAGTGTGAACAGGAAGTTTCGATTGTTCTGTAGATTCATGAAGACAAATGAAAATTGGTGAACTTATTTATTATGCTATTTCTACCTAACTAAAACATTCAGATTGAATTACGCTAGGTTTACATATTTTCACACTACAGTATACACTAAAAACGTGTAAGAGACTTTTGTTGGAAACTCAGTCCCAACTTAAACGGTGGCAAAGTGATGGTTATTATTAAAATAGTTTGATGAGGTATCAGTGAGATTTGTACCAACTGTTCCTGAGTTCTCCTGGTCCGTCAAACCAAGCTATATAGCTACAAGATGCTTTTCCTCGCAAGTTCCACATCTCCAACTCATCGCAGTTCTCTCCAGCTATAGTTTTTGATTCATATTTATTCAATATCTGGTATCTAAGAGTTACCAATTAGAGAAGAATTGTGAGACTGAAAAACAGCTGAGTTAACCGAACAATCTAATCGTCCACATTTCCCTATGCTTGCTTCATACCTGAAAGACTGAGAGTAGGTAAACCCATCGTTGGGTTTTACCTGCAGTAAAAATTGAAAGCATCATGTGATCCCGTCCATCGACCTGACCACGAACAATCTATGGGATCACTTCTGAATTGTTAAATGTTTTTCACAAGTTTATTTAAACTTATTTTACCGACAACAGTACTTTTTATTCAGCTTTGTCCCAAAGAAATTTAAACAGGGTTCTCCAAATGATGGATCAGGAACACAAACAGTCCCATTATCACATCTGAGAGGTGTATAATATGATCGAGTAACAGAATAGGTGTACCTTCCAGTATGCGATCGGATGAAATCATAGCCTGCGGGACAACTGTCTATACAGAAAGGAGCCAAGCCGAACCATCGGCATCCACCTAAGGATGGCAAACGGCTATGAGGTTTCGCAGAGCGAGGTTCTCTAAAAACTCATGTAATCTTACATATTGAATCGATGAAGTCATACGTCAACAAGCCTGCTAACTCCTGGGTCGTTGTACCTATGATCCCATCGTGTAATATCACATTTCCAGAAACAGCAGCACAAAAAAGTAACGAGAAAGCTAAGGTAGTACTGTGAAGTTTGCTGTACATAACGAAAACAGCTTGAGGGAATTTTTAGAAATCAACTGAATTTTAGAGATGGACGTCGTGATATTTTTGATGTGAAATTGAGGAAGTTGGGATCGGATAAAGAAAAGCTAAAGATCAGTTGTTTGTTCATCTACGAAAAGATTTTCGCGCATTCCTTATGTGTGAAGTATTTGATTAATTGATGACAGTTGTTTTTTGGATCAGCGTGAAAGTATACTCAATTCCCCAAGATAGATAAGTGTAGGGAAAATCTGATCTTTCTCTTAAAATGCTCGAATAGACCTGAAGATGTGGATGTTTGAACAAAATTCTGGTTATTACATGAGCAAACATTGCCAATTGAGGTTTTAACCTTATTGATCACCCTTGTATTAGAAATAGTTTTGCTTTCTGAAATCGCACTACCACTGTCAAACTGTCAGAATCCTAACCTCATTTAGAAGATATGTCAACACTCTCACAAATGAGATTTATTTGGTACGGGCTGAAAGTCAACTGATTCAGATTCATATGAATGAAACAGAGAGACATACGTTGTTTACCCTGAAATTCCATTTCGAGATGATACAACTCAATTCTATATCTTGGCTGAAGTCACCTTTTCAGCAGTTCACGGAACTTAGACAATGCTTCTTCATTCATCACTATTTGGCATTCGGCGTCGACGTCTGCAACTTTTTTCCGAGTTTGTTGACAAATCTATTTGCCATTGGCTTTTGAGGCCAGTTCGGAAAAAAAGACATGCTGAAGTCGACACGCTTTATGTCATCAGAAGAACAATTGAAGAAAACTCTACGTGTGCTGGTGATCAAGTGCCGTAGAAGCTTTTCCATATATTTCGATTCCTCGCCAATGTTTGATGTCAGATTAATGTTAACATTTGAATCCCAACATTCGTCATCTTCAAATGACCTGATTTCCGTAAGGATTACGGCCATTCGACGCTCTAGAGAACATTCATGTACTGTTTCTTATTTCTCCAAGAATTAGTATCATTACAGTTTGTCATTTTACTTTAATTTTTTTAAGTGTTTTAAAATATTTATTCAATGAGTAAACGGCTCTCCTAGACTTGAGTACTCCGTCTCCAATATTGAACGAGAACTTATCGACTTCGCTATTACAATGCGATATTCCTGGTTTTTCAAATACGTTTCTGATATATTACTCAGTTTAAACGCAATCCGTGATTGTAATATCCACATCCCCCATCAACAGTACGAATTTGTAGTTTCCAACATCCTCATCTGTCTATATGATTTCATCCGTTATTAACTTCTTCATTGTTTGCCCTAAATTAATTCTTAACTGTGTGGGTTTGCATAAGTGTGGGAAACGTCTATTCTTAATCTCTCTTCTTCAATCTCAATGTTGTTTTCTTAAAATCTCTCATGCACTACGTGAGAAGAGAGATTACTTGCAATGCACAATAAGTTTATTTTTTGAAATTTCAACCTTCTCTCAGAAGTTTGTGCCTAATTGAAAATAACATACAACAAGTACAAGAGGGGAATGAGCGAAAAAAGGATTTTCTAGTGATTATTAACAATAGAGCGTATGCGATAAATAGACCGGTTCAGTTCATTCATGCTTTAAGCTGTCAAGAGAGTGAATGTATAACATGATTTCTCTTTTTTTCGCAGAAAATTCGCATAATTTCTATGTTGATCATAGATATGCTATTTGGTTTCATAGTAATCAGAAAGTTATTGACTTTGTAAGATTTGATGATAAAATTCTTTTATCATTTTTTGAAACTGTTTTTTTACTTAATAAACACACATTGTAAGTGATTTCTCTGTTTATCTTCTTCTAGTACTGCTATTATGAACATTCCACGTCAAACGTGCCACTTTCTTTTCCATTCTTCCACGTTCAAGCACGTAGAACGGTTGTTATTCCATTTAATTTCAGTTATGCCACGTGAAAGAGAAGTCTCGACACGTTTAATCCGACCAACGATTCCTTTCATCGACCAGAGTCAATTAATACTTTTTGTGGAACGATGGAATCCAAGCTGGGAGATAGATGGAAGTATAAAGGTTGCTCGTCTGATTTGTGTTCTTTATGACCGCTATTCATAACAGATTTTCGATGAAGGTATTGCGCAATATATGCTGGCTGATTTGGAATCACATTATAAGTACTTTGCCTCTCTTATCTTAGGGAAGCCAAGTCTGCGCTGTCAAATGATTGGAGAAGAACCCTCAGATGAATTAGATGAAAACGGGAATAAATTTGAGTTGGTTAGTTTTTGAAATGTTTCTTCAGAAATCTGCGGCAAAAAAGTTGCACTTTATTGTTTTTGCTGTATTGCTTCTTCATAGCAACTCAGGTTCTCTAATCAGTCGTCGCATAGTGGTCTGATAAATTGAAATCAAAATTAAGGTCTATAGCTTTCAGCACTTATTATAAGACATTTCGCTGTGCGCAACGTTATCAATGAAAAGAAAGCAATATTCGCAAATAGAATGCATTCAAAAAGATTGTTTTTAGAACTAAGCAAGAAAATTTTTTTAGGAAATCGAATTTCATAAAAAAAAATGTTTTATAGATATCACAAGGTGAACTCAATTCGGAGGATGTGCAACGCATCGAACTTCTGAAAATGGTGTTATCCAAAAGGGGCTACAGATTTTAGAAACTTTCTCGTTCAAAACAATAATAACATTCCTCCAAGCATATGATTTATTTGATTTCAATCCTCTTACCTATCTCGTCGTATTGTAAATAATAAGAATTGAATAAATTTTATTGTTGCAGATCCCATTTGAAAGAGCGTTCTTTCTTTTCTTTTTTTTCCGACATCTTGTTTTCAACTTTCGTCACGTCATGTGAAAGTTTGAGAGCAACTGTCACCCAAGGTTCAACCAAGATGTTTGCCGTTCCGACCATAAGTTTTTATCTAATGGACACGTTTCTTTAATGAAATATGTTTTCTCTCTTCTTCATCTGGAAAAGAGCTGATCATTGCAAAAGAAAATTTTCTTTTCTTGTAAACAAGTTGAATCATAGGTATTTCTTGATAGTCTTAGGTAAGTAACGAGATGTTTAATGGTTCTTTCGTCTACCACGAGTCTATAACCATAAAGCACAGATTGTAGTTCCAGTTATAGCCTTCTGGGTCTAAGGGACATCGAGCGAACAGCAGCAAACGAGAAATGTTCTGAGATTGTGGGATGGATAGCCAGTGTTGTCTGTAGACATCATCTTTTTTCTTTCACCAGCATTTACTACATCTTCGCTTCCGCAAGTCAGCAGGGCGTCGTCCGGTTCGATCTTATTCCTCAGTCTGCAAGACTCATCTGTCGATCGTAACCCTTCACACAAGGCTATGTCTATTAAAAATTTCGAACATTTACGTAAACTGTTCATGTATTTCTAACACTATTTCCATATCCGGAAAGCGTTCATCTTTCAGGTAACACTTTCAATCTTCATTTTGTGTAATCTGTTCACCACATGCGTTTTGTTTCACAAACTGAACATTTTGTTGACAAATATTTGTTGTGTAAACAAGCACAGATTGACACGGAGAAAATGCGTGCAAAACACTTATTTCAATTTATCTCACCTCATGATCGTCTAATCACCGTGCCATGATTGATAAAAAAAAGTTATCAATGTCCGACTTCCAAAAAAAAGAGAACATTGCTCGTAATTCAATTGCAAGCTGGCATTTTCGTGTAAAAACACCAAACAATAGTTGACAGACGATCCAAATCGACTATTGCACTTTTGATTTATCCGTTGATTGTACTTCGGAATGGGCATGTCTGAAGTACAAAAAAACCTTTGAGGATGTTCGTTCATCTGTACGAAACAGAGAATTTAGTTTTCTATATTTACGATCTTCTCGATAGTTGATTACTTATGGCATTTGATGTTTACGACTGTTTGTGAGTCCCGTGAGTTTTAGAAGCAAACAATTTTGGCATAAACCACTTCAGCTGCTAAAACATTTCACTTATAAAAAGATTATCGACCAACGGCTAACATGATTGTTTCAAAGGTCGCCAAAGATGAAGTACCTACTTCTTCTGCCTACCCACCACATGTTTAAAACTGGTGGTTACTCTTTTTAAGGTGGCTCAATCCCATCCGTCGTTGCTCGCTTTCATATTCAACCAGTCTCCTCCCATGATGACAAAGCTGGGAGTACGCAATTGCGTACATTCTAGAGTTCCCTGGGCTGTTCTATTATTGTGAAATAACGCCTGAGGTATGAATAGATATATGTATATAGATTAGTTTGAATGTATGGGATTACTTGCATGTATATCTGTTGTTCATCTAATTAGCATATCCATGGAACACATTTTTGAATTCTATTTCCAACTAGCACGCGAGCGCGCACGGTTGTATGCAACCAAGTCATTGCAATAATCATCATAAACGTATTATTCAGCTCTATTGGGAGTAATTCTTATCCCACTTCTCCAATCATTAGAAAAAGCCTCGAAAAATATTGTTAAAATCAAGATACTTTATCTAACTTCACTTCGATAAAAATTAATCGCTTTGTTATCGTCACGTAGCTTATTTAATTCAGGTTTGCTCAATGGAGGCCATATCTCATAGGAATGCATGCTTGTCGTGCAGACGGCCTATGAAACTTGACCCTAGTTTGAGAAAAAACGATAGCCCAGAAATGAATCAGGTAGGCTTGTTGAACTCGACATATTACTCATTCTCTTCTATAGGCCCACGCTTTTTCTAATGACGATGAAGGATTGGTAGGCGAATCGAAAAACTTATTGAAAATCATCAGCGATTCATCCATATTATCTGATACCCCAGTTTGCCGAGTAAGCAAGAAAATGTGCATCATTTGTACTTTCCCCTATTCAGGAATGTGCCAATGAGTTGAATCAGGATTTGAACAAGCATTTAGCAACTCTAACTGAAGAATGTAAATCTTTTGAAAATCTAATGAAAGATATGGAAAACTTGGTATCTAGCTCTAACCTTTCTGAGAAGAAACAAGAATTAGAAGCACTTAAAGTAAGATAATGTTTTGAGAGTGTTCCTTACATGTTGCTTCCAGTCTGAAGAAAAACGATTGAACTCGGAACTCCAACGTTACTTGGATGAAGAAAAATCTCTTGAGCTAAAACTAGCCAAGGAAAGAGAAAATTTGGAACAAAATTTGAACACCGAAGAGAGCAAATGGAGACAGTTCAGAGATAACCACAGGTTTTAGTTTTAGAAGTTGTATCACATTATACCTACTTCTCAGAAATTTGATTGATATCAGTGCTGCCACAGCTCATCTTGACGCGGAGGTCCGATATGCTGAGGCCCAACATAAAAAATTATCAGGTCTCCACATTCTAGATGCCTGTTTTAACATATGGGTTGATAGTAGTGGTGCTATAGGTTAGTTATAAATATGTTCTGTTTGCACTAAGTAGTGTGTTCTTAGGTGAAATCAATGGTTTCAAGCTAGGGAGATTACCTTCTCATCCTGTGGATTGGCCTGAGATCAATGCTGCCTGGGGTCAAGCCGTGTTTTTGCTTTATGTAATCAATTTTAGAAATATTTCAAACATGTGTTTCTTGTAGGTGTTACTGGAGAGCTTGAATGTCAAGTTAGAAGATAAGAAGATAGTTCCATTAGGAAGTTATTCGCATATTGTACTGTCTAAGTAAGCTCAGTTTTGTTGTTCTCTGTGCAATCTTCGTTTAGGGGAGGAGCAACACAAACACTACCCTTGTACGGCTCAGGACCGTTGAACCCATTTCATAATCAAAGTCTGGATTCTGGCATTTTAGCTTTCTTACAATGCTTTGATACGCTTCATGTGGCTGTTAAGGTAAGAATCGTTTTTCGCTCACAAGTTGCTATCCAAGTTGTTTCTCGTGAGTGTCGGTTTTGCGTACATTGACCATTCTCAAACATTGAGCGAGTCCTTTACGAATCGTTTCTCTGAATATGTTTGCGGATTGTCATGTAGCTTTTTATCCTCCTTTTTTCTCCCTATGTTAAGTAACTAATTACTAAGATTGTTATATGATTGATTTTTTTTTTCAAAATCCTCAAATGTCCTTGACTGCGTTTATTCAATAATTTGGTCACAATGGTTGAAATGGCTACAGGCTGATTTCTTACGTTTTACACATATGCGTAATACTTACTCTTTTCTTTAATCTTTATTGTTCTGCACACGCAGAAATTCTCTTACTCTTACTTATTTGTTTTCTAGTTTCTGTTTCACATGATCAGCAACTGTTTCTAATAGTTTTTGATATTAATATTATTTTTACAGGCTCAAAACCCAGCGTTTGTTCTGCAGTATCATATCAACGGTGAAAAACTCGTGCACGAAAAAGCCGACTATTCCGTCAAAACTATGTGGAATAGTGAGGAACGCTGGACTAAAGCTATGAAGATGCTTCTGGCCAACCTAAAAGCTGTTATGCTTCAAGTGATTAGCCTCAGGAATCCGACTTAAACAATCCACGTTAAGCCAATCTCATTACAGGTTTGAGAACATTCACTTCATTTCTTTTTTCCAAATATTGAGTATCTTTCATCACTGTGTAATGTTTCTCGAGTATTTTGTCATATTTTGTACATATTTGTATTGTATTCTAGTCGTGTACATACATTTGTATTTTTATGCCTATAGATGTCAAATGCTTATTTTCTTATTTTAAGCTCAGTTGATTCTGATAGCTACCTGTTCGTATATCACTTGATGTTTTTACATATGTCTATATTTCGTTTACTTTAGCGTTTTGTCTTCTCAAGCTTCTCTCCGATTCGGTCTTTATGGGCTTTGAAAAGAGTCGTCGAACACGTCGCAGTAGTACTTGTAGCAGCAGCAGGTATTTCGAAATTCGTTCATTCACGACAATGTTTCTTTTATTAAGTGATTCGGGAGATGAATGTACTCCCAGAAACCATATTCGTCGTTTGATGCAGGATCGAACCCGCTCCAGAGCGAAAACTGTTGAGTGGAATGTAATTTTACTCACGTTTTCGAAGTTTACTTCTGTATTTTCAGTCTCACGCTTCATGGATTGTATTCGCATCTCTACTTGTGTTCTCACCTCTGCCTCTAACGAAGTTTTCGTCAAATTTTGGACGTGGTACGTTCAGTTTACAAAATAATTTAATGTCAGAAGCAAACTACGTTTTCTGCTATATTCGTTCTTTCTCAAATTTAGTTGTGTAAGTTCACATAGCACCAATCAAGAAACTCGGTACATACCTTGTTACATTCATGTCTGTATCGTCTGGTCACTAGCAAAGATGTATTTCAACACAGTGTTTCGTTAGTTCCCCGCTCGTTCTCTCGCTTTCCAGTCTCTGCCGCAATACTGCCAACAAACATGACATCACTATTAGCGATATTTCGTCTCTTTAATCGCAGACGCGCAGTCGGTGTCGCCTGACTTCCAGCACTTTCGTTTTAACATTTCGAACATCAGTTTTTTTCTTTACTTTCCACCTTCTCTTGTGCCGTAGTTTCTTTATTTTTCAACTTTTCTAGAAAGAAGTAAAACGTGCGCACACTCGGCTGCGCCGATTTAATTTTTTCATCGAATTTTGAAGACATTTCTTACTTGGTGTGATAACATTCTAAGATCTCCATAACGTTTCCATATATAAATAGATAATTTACCCTTTCTTATCATTCGGTGGAAGTTCTCCATTTCTGTGTTGCAGAAAACGTTTACGAAATGGATATGGAAAGAACGTATCAAGATGGATTCAAGCCACGACCCATGGGGTTGAGGTAATACAAAAATTTGTCACTTTTCTCACGTTCGTTTTTGATAGATGGAGGGATGACGATTGGGCAATACAGCAATGGAATACTCCGAACGATACCTATCGCCCAATTGTATGTTTGAAGCGAGAGTTCCTTAATAATCGAAGAGTTTCTTTAGATGGCCATGCCTGTTCTGACTGAAAGACAGAGAGGTTTTGTTGGCAGACAAATCCCTACCACTTCAGCTGAATCGGTTTCCAGCACAAGTCAAGATCCAAGTTTGGAGGTTTGTAAACGATATATAAAACAGTTTTCAAAACATCAGTTTCAGGATATCGAACTGATCGATGTACTTTGGCGTAGTGATATTGCCGCGGAAAAAGGTTCTCGCCAGTTGACTCCATCGGATCAATATGAAAGAGATCTCCAACTCTTGACTGAAAAAAGTACTCGCGCTGTAAGTTGGTTCACTGTTTTTTATTTTCTTCATTTTTTTCCTGGAAAGTTGAGGCGTCCGTTTGCTCTATCATTGAAAATTTGCCGAAACGCTGAGACTATTTTGTTCGAGAATATCAGTGATGTGGGGTTGGAGATGGGTGCGTGCTGGGTTCAAAACTCACAATGACTCGCTGTCTGCGGTTTTTTTTTGTTTTTGGAGAGACCACTCACGGAACTTCATTGAATATGCACGAATCATTTTCTTTCGCTTTCACTCATGGTAACTGGCTCTGTCGTTTTGTAAGGGATTTTTTCATGTAGTTGAACCTACTTAATTTAGGGGAAATTTTTTATCATATCAATTCTTATGATTATTTTCAGCCATTAGGTGTGGAAGAGCCATCACGTTTCGAAGGGCTTGCTAAAGTCTATTATGAAGGCTTTTACAACCCATGTTGTAATAAGAACGGAAAGTCTGTAACCTCGGAACAGTATGAAGAAATGAAAAGTAGCGCACCAACCGATGTAAGACTTCTATGCGTTTTATTATTGCATCTTGTATATTCCACAGGACGAATTGAATGCTCTACTTACCGACATGAAAACAAAGAACTCTGAGCTTGATCAAGCAATCAGTTTCCCTTATTCTCAGGGCATGTTGGAATCAGAGAACACTCCTCTCCTAAACAACGTTAGTTTGTCGGAAGGAGTGGTATTCAATCAGAACAATGGTAAAACCATGTTGACCTCCATCAGTATCTTAATTTTTCCAGTTACCGAATTGCATTATCTTGGTAATGAGCAAACTGTCCCTGAAAGACAGGAATTCCCTAGTCCTTCCGCGGGTTTGTACAACAGCTCCAGTCTCGAATTAGGAACTTCTTGGATGCAACAGCCCGATGTTTCTCCTAATGAAGGTGTGTGCTAACTCATGATTTTTAGTTATAATCTGATCTTCGGCTTATAAACTAATGACTCCTCCCTCTAGATAACACGTATGATAGTTTTTAGTGTAGTTTCATTATCAAATTTCGTAGACTATACCCTTCTCATTTATCTTAGCTCCGCCTTGAATATAATGCCATGAATCATTTACTCTCCTCAACCAAGTTAAAACCGAAATTGCTTCTTCTCTTTGGTTTTCCATTCATTTTCTTCAACATTTATTTTGCAGTATATCCGACAGCACAACACTTGAACTATGCTCCATTCCCTCCCAATGATACAGCAGTACCTATAGTATCAACTGGTGTACATTATGACCATGCTTATCAGGTAACCGATTCCCCAAACAATGTGCAACTTATTACGATTTCAGACACCCCGTGTCCATGTATATGACCCATGTTATGGCGTTCGTTCTTCATCTCTGAGCGAGTGAGTTGATTGAATATATTATTCAATTATTTCTAAACGTTTCAGTTCTTCCTCTATCTGCTCTTCCTCATCAGCTACGTCTCCTTCTTATACCAGTGAAGCTGAGAACAGAGCTCCATCCTCAAGGTAGTTGTTTCTTGTTTAAGGGTTTCTATATTTGAGTTTACAGATATTTTGGAAAGCTTGTTCCACCTCAGGAGAAGTATTCTAAGAGAGAGATTGCTGATGAAGACTATTCGAAGCATTCTTCAGTTGTCCCAGCACGTCGTCGTGGAAGACAATCTAAGGATGAGTTTCTGGCTCATTCGAATAAGCTTCCAGTCTCAGCTCGTGAAATAGCTGAGATGGCACTCTCTGATCTCCAAAAAGTTCTCAAGAATGACCGCTTGTCGGATCAACAGAGAGCTTTGATCAGAAAAATCCGCAGAAGAGGAAAGAACAAGGTTGCCGCTCGTCAATGTCGTCTCCGACGTGGCGATCGTGTTCAGAAAAAGGAATGGTAAAGATGAGTTGAAGTGTGTATTGGTATGCCCAAACCAATTTTCATCATATTACCTTTTAAAGGAATGCGTTATCTCGTTTTTAGTTAGTTTCATCTGTATATTCAATGTAATTTAGTTTCAAGCAGCAACAGTTGTGCATATTGGTCTTATATTTATTACCTCGGTGTTTTTTTTCCACTTAACACAATCAGAAGTTTGCTATACCCCAGTATTCCAATTTTTACAAGAGAAATTTGCTGGTTTTCAAAAAAAAATTAGTTGTAGAAGTGACACACGGGTTTTCTATAATAATGTTTTACACTAAGCATGTTTTTTTTTAATAATTTTGATCGTTATAATAGAACATGAAACATGTATCTCTTTTTCTTATTTAGAACTTTGCTTAATCTGTAATGTATTTTCTAAATGAACTATTTTTTCCACATTTTGAGTTATTATCTGCCAAATATGAATGCATACGAACAGAACGGTTGAAGACGACGACAGTGACTTATACTATTCACGAAAATCTGTGGGCTGTGACAGATCTATGGAAGATTACAAAGCTCACAGAATAGAAGTACTTTCTTTTGTTCCCTTTTTCAACTATAATTCCATTTTTAACTTCGTACTTCATGAAAATATTTTCTTAGAAACGAATTTTTCGATCTTTCTTCTTTGCCTTTCTTCCCATAAACTAACTAGTTGTTCTCACATTTATCACAAAATCGTTGAACGTTTAGGTTTTATTTTCATGATTAAAGGCTGAACATGCCATGCCTTTGCAGAAAACACTTAGCCATGTCTATGCAACAAAACATTGTCTAAAGTTACAATTAGCTGAAAAATAATAAGGACAATAACTTAAGTTGTCCAAACTTGACTGCAGGATGAGAGGTTTAGGAAACTAACCTCTCTTCCTTTTGACGCGGTGCTTCACACAGCATCAGTTTTCGTTTAACGATTATTGCTCAGTTCTTTTTGACTATTTGAAAAAAAGATGGATAAGATGCTTGATAAACAAATGAATCAGATGAAATAGAAATTATGTAGAATTAGAAAGCTGAAAAACAAAAAAAATCTCGCTTATTCCATTACACATGTCATATTCACTAGAACATTAAATGATACAGACATAATCTCACGAAAATATTTCTTCATAATCAGAAGAGGTTTGCATTCTGTGAATGATTTTCTTTTAAGTGAGAATACGAGAGCCGTTATTATTCTTCATCTTTATTCATCACCCATTTTCTGAATATTCTGCTTCTCTTTCAATTGTCATTGCTCGTATGAAGAGAAAGCAATTTACCTATTCTTCACTCCAACAGCATTCAACTTTTGAACTTGGTAGGAAGTTCATTTAAACGTTCTTCATTCAAGCTAATGACGGTGCCAACATTGACAAGCCTTCGTCAGATGTCTTCAGATATTTGTGTGAAGGTTAGCCTAATGAAAAATTAAAAGAAAAAACCAGATGAATTTTGAATTTTATCCAATTTTTCAAGAATAATTGATCTGAGATTAAAAAATTTGCTACAAATATAGATAGAGATTAGTAACGACAATACTGTGATCGATGCTGTTCCAGCAAGCGCTTGAAGTCATTAGACATCCTCTCATTCGATTTGCTCAAATGTGTGCTACTTTAACCTGTTCCTTATCATTAATTCTGTTGGCGAGGATAATGTTTAAGAAGTTGCCCAAATGCAGTTATCATAGGAACTTCAAGGTTTCTCTTTATATAGAATTTCTTGTAAATATTTCAATTTTGGATTCTCTTATGGACATTCCATTTCAATGCATTGGTGCATGCTTTGATCATAAGCTTCAGCCAGGTTTTTGATATATCAATCTCTCATCCTCTGTTTTCTAGGCTCATCAATTTTTCCGAGGTTTTGCAATCGAGGACCCATGTGATCTTTTTTTAGACCTCAACTACTATCGCTGTGCAAATGTCATAATATTCTTTTTGATGCAATATCAGGTGATAAACATATGTTTTTATAAATACATTTGCCCTTTCTTAAGGTTTGGCTTCTTCTATTCATGTGGTTTGAACGGCTAACGGCTACCATTTGCCAAAGGAACTATGAGCGCAATGTTCAGTTCTTGGGAATGGTTTTCCTTTTGTGCGCAGTGAGTTAACGTAATGTGATAGTTTTCATGATACAACACTTCTGTCTTATTCTAAACTTCTCTGCTTCTTATGCTCATTGATCTCTTTAAGGCAATAGTGCCTACTGCTCTCACCTACTGGGCTTATACAGAAGAACTATGGCTCGATCCAGCTATTAACGTAATAAATACCCCAAGCAGTTCAAGGCTTAAAGTGAACATGGTGTTCTATGTTCATTTGGGAATTTGTGGTTTTTGTTTAATTTCTATAATTATTATTAATCTAATCAACAAACGACTCAAAATGCAAGTGGACAATGAAATTATCACAAATGAGATTTACAATTTAGCTTTAAAACACATTCATCGCTCTCTTCTCGTTACCAAATTTCTGAAAATGTAATGACGACAAGGATTCTGATATACATTTCCATTTTCACAACTACGATGTATATCCTCTACCTTTGTTGTACCTTAACTGTACGTTTGACTGAGAGCTTCTCTTTCTTCCGAGACCGATATCCGCTCTACCAGGGATTAAGAAACACTTCATATGTAAGCAGAAAGTACATTTGTTTTAAGAAAACATTTCTTTTGAAGGTTCTACCCTTATTCGACTTAATACTCCCACTTGTTACTCAGTTTGTTCATGATTATGGGAGGCGGTCTTCCGCAATCAAACGATTAGAGATGATTTCAACGGCTGCTACTGGAGATGAAGGATGGAAGATGTACTCATCTGTGATCCAAAAACAATGGAGTTAACATAATGAAATGATTAGAAGTTTCGAGAGAAGAGACGTATTCCCCATGTTCATATGTGTTCAGTTATATTACGAACTCATCTATATAGACTATTTTTGTTTACAGATAGCTTGCAACAATTACATGATTTCTAGCGGGTTGATGTCATTCCAAAAATATTTTTCATTCTCTTGAATTCTATTTTCTTTCTATATTTTCTTAGAATGATTCTTGTCGACTCAATATGGGTAATTCTATGATGATCTCTAAACATCTAATTATATGACGTTACAATAAATCGTCTCTTTTCTGTTTTGTTCAAAGAATACGGAAGAAGACGAAAAATCAACAAGTCATCTTTCTTTTTCCAAGAAACGTTGGTTCACATAATCCTGCTCCATGAACCAACCCATCTTCCCGAAAACAGATCAGTATGTGTGCTTGAATCATTGATGACTATATTCTTCCAGTAAGCTTGAAATCATCATGACTTCCTGGGAGGTTATAGAAGAATAAAGTATTGCAAATGTTTTTCGAGATCATTCATCAAAAAGCTCACTTGCAGAAATTGTAATAATGATCAAGATACTGTCCTTGAAATCTCATTACTCACAGATGAATACTTAAAAATATTTATTCAAAATAAAAGATTATACAACACTTGAATGATTTGTTATTTAATGACATTTCATTGCTGAGATGTGAAGAACTCCTTGATGATCAATGTTACTCTTCAAGGTTCCAACATTGACATCTTTAGGAAGTTGATAGCATCTAAACAACATCATTAATCTCAAGACTATCTTTTAATCTCTTTTACCTGGTGATGCTGCGAGATGTGAAAGGGGCTTGTGGCATGCCCTTCTTCGCCTTGTGCTCTAAATGAATCTCGATGAGGTCTCCGATGGTCTTAACCTATAGAATTGAATGATTATGTAATACTGAATTGCAAATGAACTTCAATTTCATTTGGACCAAAAGGCTTCGCATCTAATCCAACCTCAAAATGATTTTCATCTTCGACGAGCTGGAACCCAAGGATCAGTTTACTAATTTCACTGATTCAACTTACGCTTACGAACTCGTCGTTGTGCTGAAGTGGCCAGTCCCACATTTTGTTTTGCATTGCTGGCATTGTTTCCATTTTCGCGAATATTGAGCTGCAAAATAATATGGTTAAACTATGGAGAATATGGAAAATTTGAATTTAAGAATGAAACTTAATGACTGATGAAAGGCTATGGG
The DNA here is from genome assembly GCA_030370435.1 of Auanema freiburgensis. Lineage (NCBI taxonomy): Eukaryota > Metazoa > Nematoda > Chromadorea > Rhabditida > Rhabditidae > Auanema > Auanema freiburgense. Next base: position 4,560,701 of record CM059369.1, read on the forward strand.
CTTTTATATGCGTTCATACTGTTGATTATCTCCTGTTGTACTATCCACCCAAGACATCACAAGGCTTAAAGTACTTTGAGGATAACAGCTGGATGTGTTTATTTAGCTCTGTCTTCGATGTTCAAGTCATGCAAGCTTCAGGTTAACTCGAAGAAATATTTTAAGAATGTTGCAGATCGCTTCTGCACTTTGTCGTGCAGCAACCGTAAGCTTCATGGATTAAAGTTCGTTTGTGTTCTAAATTTTCCAGAGATGTTCTAAGTAAATCAAAATTTTCTATTTCGCCTGCTAGTGACTTCTCAAAATCATTCATTCCTCCAATACAAAGTTCATGAAAACAAACTTTCGTAATGTAATCGTTGGATAGAAAACAGAAATCATTTGAAACTCATGGTGAAAGTTTAATTCACTTTCATTATACTTTCCTACAATGAGAAAGATTAAATAAGATAATCAAATAATCAATTACGAGACATATGATACCTTCACTCGCAAACACAACCGTTTATCTTGTCTGTGCAACCGAAAATGAAAAACAAATCCGCTTCCGTTTAGAAGTGCGTCATCTAATTAGCATATTATAATAAAGACAGTGGTTTTGATGAAACGTTTCGTAAATAATTACGAATAAATTAATATTTTAAAAAAAATTGAATAAAGTATATATAAGGTAGATCAAAAACCATTTAAACCTCCTTCTATTAATCAATATTTGTCATCTCATTCATATGTATAGAATGATGCATCTTCTGTTGTATAAGATGTGCAAGTTCGCTAACTTCTGAAAATCATTTCCATATATCAGAATGTTGCCGTTGTGGACTTTTCTGTTAACTTCTCAATTTCGTTCTCTTTTGTTTCATATCAATGACGCACATTTGGACTTTATAGTCATATCTAATACTCTCATCAGAATTGTCGCTCCACTTTTAAACTTCATCGTTTTCTTCCACGTGGAGGAAAAAAAAGGAAAAGATAGGAGGTCGTAGAGCATTGGGGTCGAGGTAACACCATTAGATGCCTTTGACCTTTTCCATGAATTCGTCCAACCTCCTAACTTATGCAGATGGAATGTCATTATGATATTTTTCATTTCTGTGCGGTTGCGATAAATGGCATAGGAATCACGGTCTTTGCAAATAATTTGGCTTCGCAAATTTTTTTTCGTCTGTTTGGTTTTGTTTAATTCTCTGTCCACGTGTAAACGTTGGTGTGCAGTTCAGAACTGTCGAGGTTTCTCGTTTCTCTGCAGTCTGCCAACCCTCATTTTAGTATTTCATTCGCCCAGTATGAGCTATTTGATTTATCATATTTCGTATGATAAGAATGTAAAATGAGAAAACAACCTAAATATCCTCAATAGACGATAACAGCCTCCATTATTTCTCATTCACTTCGGAACACTTTCAAGAACAATGGCTGGCAATTTGTGTAAAAAGCAAGCCAACACAATTCCAGCACGTTTCATTTTATGAAATATTTTGTTGTTCGCTCAATCCTCCATAATCTTCCTTATTTCGGCAGGAAAAGATGATCTAAACATATCTGCGATACCAAGAATACTTTGTTACATACTATGATTATTTTATTTTATTCTGGTTTTCACTGTGGCCTTCTCTTATCGCCGCCTTTTACGTTTTCTTATCTTTGTTAATTTTCTTTTTGTTGTATGCCATTCACTAGTCTATAATACTGCAAGAGATGAGGTGATCATCTCCAAGCATTTCCGCCTTTCATTATTCTGATCTTTCTTTGTCGAGAAGTTCTTATACTCGTCAATGAGTTTTCCATTTATAGGTAATTCAGTAGCTTTTCAACCCGCAGCCATGGCTTCTAAGATCCAAGGAGGAGATATCGTCGAGATGCAAGGAGATGAGATGACCAGGTAAACTTATCTTTCTTCTTCTGCACAAGAAAGAAAGATCGATTAGTAGTAAAGAAGAACAAAAATATTGTTCGAAAGTTTGAGTTTTAATCTGTTTCTTAGTTGGATTCATTTCTTTGAGTTGGTCGAAATTCTCGTTGTAAAATGGCGATTTGTTTCAATTGAACGTTGGCTAATTCCGATAAAAGTGGGCAACGGGCGATATGAGAAAGAGATCGAGACAGTTTGATTGAAAAACATTTGAAAACTGGTTTATTCCTGATTTCATTATATCTGACATTTCGTGTCCTCTACTATTCTATATTGTCAGCAATTTTTCTTTTTAAGGATTACGCTTCAAAGAAACAGAGAATTAGAGAGAACGAAAGAGAAAACAGTTGAAAGGACATTTGTAGAAAGAAAAATCAAAGAAGACACAAATAAGAAAAAAGAAAAAGAAAAGAGAGGTGAATGATAGAAGAATGGCGTGAGCAAAGCTGATAAGGTGACAGGGAATGATCGACCGTAACCGAGTTTGGCAGAACTTCACAAAAACCCAAAGTACACCAGTTCTCATTCTTATCAATTCGCTTATAGAATTATCTGGGACCTCATCAAGGAGAAGCTTATCTTCCCCTTCGTTGACCTCAATATCCATTTCTTCGATCTTGGAGTCGAACATCGTGATCTTACTAATGATCAAGTTACCATCGATGCTGCTGAAGCTACTCTCAAGTACAACGTAGCTGTCAAATGCGCCACCATCACCCCTGATGAGGCTCGTGTTGAAGAGTTCAAGCTCAAGAAAATGTGGAAGTCTCCCAACGGTACCATTCGTAACATTCTTGGAGGAACCGTCTTCCGTGAGCCAATCATCTGCTCAAACGTTCCACGTCTCGTTAACACCTGGTCTAAGCCAATCATCATTGGACGTCATGCTCATGGAGATCAGGTGATTTTAAAATTCATTCCCCTGAGCAGTATATATTTTTTAGTACAAAGCCACTGATTTCGTTGTACCATCTGCTGGAAAGCTTCAAATTAAGTTTGTCCCAGCTGACGGATCTGAACCAATCGAGCATGAAGTTTTCGAGTTCAAGGCCCCTGGAGTTTCCCTCTCTATGTACAACACTGATGAATCTATCAGGTATGTTTTTTGTTTCTGCTGTTGACATTTTGGAATATTTTCAAGAGATTTCGCTCACTCTTCCTTCAAATATGCTCTTTCACGCAAATACCCTCTCTACCTTTCTACCAAGAACACCATCTTGAAGAAGTATGATGGACGTTTCAAGGATATCTTCGCCGAGATTTACCCAGAGTACGAAGCCCAGTTCAAGGCTGCTGGTATCTGGTATGAGCACCGCCTCATCGACGATATGGTTGCTCAAGCCATGAAATCCGATGGAGGATTTGTCTGGGCTTGCAAAAACTACGACGGAGATGTTCAATCTGACTCTGTCGCTCAAGGTAGTTCAGCTCTTGTTGTTCCATGTTAATTTGTACTAATTAGGATATGGATCTCTTGGTCTTATGACCTCTGTTCTCATCTGCCCAGATGGAAAGACCGTCGAAGCCGAAGCTGCTCACGGAACCGTCACCAGACATTACAGAATGCACCAAAAGGGACAAGAAACCTCCACAAACCCCATTGCTTCCATCTTCGCCTGGACTCGTGGTCTTGCCCATAGAGCCCAGCTTGACGGAAACGACAAGCTTGCCGCTTTCGCTGGGGATCTCGAGAAAGTATGCATTGAGACCATCGAATCTGGACATATGACCAAGGATTTAGCTATTTGCATCAAGGGAAACAGGTAATTAAAAGTTCCATAGCGAAGTCAGATTTCAATCGTTCTTTCAGCGTTGCTCGTTCTGATTACCTCAACACTTTCGAGTTCCTTGATAAGCTCGCCGAAAACTTAGTCAAGAAGCAAGCTCATTAAACCCATAGACCTTACTACAATAATGTGATAATCGACACTGGTTGTGATTAACTTTGTATGTTTCAACAATATTTTATTAATAAAAGTCATAACGCCTGTATGCAATAGATCTGAAATTTAATTGACAAAGTTTTGAAGAAATGTTTCATAAGATATTTGACAATTTTTGATTACTCAATGTATTCCATGGAAGCCAGATGCCGGCCGAACATATCACTGAACGATTGAAACGTCTTTTACTCCGTTTGCTCGTGACAAATATCAGCAAATTCGGATGAGCGTAAAGCGGATTTAATCATTTTCTTCAACATCGCATAACGGGGCACAATTGGATAAATTCTTGTTGTATCATAACGATTGCTTAGTTCCTAAAAAACAATAATGTTGACCAATATGACATCCATAATAATATACCTTAACTATGCGTCTCAAACCCAAATATTTCTTTATCAACTTATATAAGGATGAATACATCATTTCGCAGTCTTTCGTTAGCTCATCCGTTTTCCGAGCTAAATCGATAACGTCAAATTCTAATTTCAGGTGCAGTCACGTAAACTCTCAAAAAGCTATTTTTAAGCTGCAGACTCTAACAGCCGGTTGATTTTATACGAGTTTATGTGTTTACGACGGAGGGTCATGTCTGAGTAAAAATTCTTCTTACCTTTTATGGAATCGTATAGAGACTGATCAAGTTTCGTCTCCGTCACTCGACCCATCATAGTTGAACTTAACAAAGCTCCTATTCCAGTTGCTGGCACAGCAGCTGAGGAAGAATCTTCGAGCAACTGAATTACTCTGAAACAATTATACGAATCAAATGATCTGTAACGTTGTTTATATTTTACTTGACAACATATTCATTAGATTCCTCTCCTCCATCTTGTGATGGAATGTCAAGAAGTTTCCAATACTGTTTTTCCAGCATGACAACCTTCAAAGTGGAGGATATAACTTGTGAATGTGAGAAAAACAAATTACTTCGCGAACGCTCTGCTGCAGTTTCATATAGCGTAAGATAGGATTGTCGTCTTTACCTTTTAGATAATCATCTTGTAGTTTTTTCAAACCATTCTTCAATCGTCTAACAAGTAGAACCATATGTGATTATACTGGAGACTAGGCACATACCTATATGGTTCCAAAATCCTACCTCTTGTTCGGTGCAATTTATAAACTGTGTTAATCATATTGTCCCGGCTTGATCCTGAATAATGCACCACATATCACGAAAAATAAAAAATACAAATTAACTTACTGCCGGGAGTTACAAAGGTCGGCACATCAGATGAGCCATCTTTGGCCATAGACAAGAGAATATTAAACATAAGATCCTGGAACATGCCGTATGGATTTATTTTTTAAGGAAGTAGTATGTGGTTTTTTTGCAACAAAATAATAAAAATGTTTGTCTTCGCCAGAAAAAATGGAGAAAAGAAAGGTTTCTCGTTCAATTATCAGAAGAACCTTAAGATTTTATATGAAGAGAGGGTAATGAAGAAAATGATGGACTGCCGGGAAGCAGTGTATGCAGATTAGCTGGAGATTAAGCCGGAATGGCAAATGAGCAAAGATGAGCATAAAGCCTTGTTAAAAAGATAAAGAAGTTTTTTCTCTTATAATCTTTGCCTCTTTCCTCATTTTTTATCCTTTTTGTTCAATCAGGATTTGGAGTTCTCATAATAGCGGGAATGTCAATAATTCAATTGTGAGATTGAATGAAAGAATTAAGTTTACTTGAATGAATCACCAAAATATGTCTTTCTCGAAATCATTTTTGATATTTTAAAATTCCAATCAATCAAATAATAGTATTTCAAAAGATTTCACAAAATTCTGAAAATGTTTCATAAAGTTTCAGTTCGTGTTGCGTGCACTTGCTCGCACCATATACATACATACACACTCTATAGCTCGAAAGTGCGCAACAGAACACTAATATTTATCAATAATATCTCATCGGGTTTGAACAAGAATAAAAGAAAAAAATAATAAAATCAAAGAAAAAGCTCCGTTTTTGGACATACGGCTATTGTTTTTCCCGCGGGGGCAATTTTTTTCGGTCATGCTTCAAGTTGAGAACAAGCAGAATGCAATATAGCAGACGGTTCGCTGGCATGAATTGAATTCGTCAAGCTGTCCCCGTTTTTTATCTGGAATTCACGATACCCGGGGCTGCCCTCCCTCTCTCATCCTTAGCAAACTTATATCATTTTTTGTCTTTGTTCATATTGAACAAAACTCTCAAACGAGCACATTTCAAAGAGCATCCGAAGTGTTTAAGAACGGATATATTGCTATTATAGTCGGGGACTCTATTATTCTAATTTTCGAAGGCAATCAACAAACGCGAATTTACGTGAAAACGTCTCGCATGACCTATATTTCCTCTGACACCACGTGAGAGACGGTTGCTTAAGCAGAACAATCAAAAATACGTTCAATGGCAAAGGAAAGGCTTTCTCATAAGACATGATGACGGATACCTATGGAAATGCAATGAACAAACTTGCAATAGAAGTATATCTCGAAACCTAATTAGTTCACGGTCAGTGTTTTTGTTGGCATTGTGCAATATCATAGAAATATGTCCAAAATCATCGAGCATTCAACTTGCTTACGGAAGAATGTGAAGATGCTTCGTTTTCAAAACAACAAGAGTACAAAAAGATTTTAAAATCATTACCATATTCAGTTGTGGGATGAATCAGATGTATTTCAGAAGATTTAGAATAAATGGGTTGACAAGCTGGTGAACAAGGAGAAGAGCATAAAGCTGAGCCCCAACGAAACCATATGGATCTAGAGAAGGAAAGAGAGAGACAGAGAGTTGCTTGTTAGCAAGGAAGAGAGGGAGATGCGAATACTATTGAAAGAGAGAAAAATCAAGCATGAGATTGAATAGAATAATCTATAAAACCCAATAGAGATATTTTCATTATTCTTTTTCATAGATATTGTTCAAAATGTGAATTGAAACATAAAAGGAAGCTTGGGATTATTATTGTTAGTAGAACTGGTCAGAAAGCTTGCTTTTCTAGCACTGTGCTTCTGCGCTCTTTCTATATCAATCTCCTTTGTGGGCTTTCAGCTTCTCATGTAAATGCACTACATGCACGCCTCTAGCTGAAGTATTTCTGTCGTTTCGTTCGTCTTTTTTGACTAGAAAATAAGCTTTTTTTGATGTAAAAAAAGTTTCTCATGAATTTTCGCTTATAAAGCTCTGCATAAAGGTTTAAATGCTTTTTAAAGAACATAGTATAGAGGGATAGAGTGGATATTATGCAGTTGAAAGAATGGCATGCAACATGTGAACGAGGAAACAAAGGATGCCAAGTCGTTTTTTACAGCACAATGAGTAGTCATAATTTGGAGAAATAAGAGAAATAGCCGTAGTGCTCGAATTCATTAGGTTACGTTCAAGAAGGTTTTCCATAATTTGAAGTAACAAAGCAGAAGCAAGAATTAGAAATGGAAAGTTGAACAAGTGATGCATCGATATGTTGACATGTGCATGTGACAAATGCTCACTCATCATGAAGCTTATAACTTTCTTCCAAAAAATCTCATAGTACAAGCTTGAATGCACAAGAACGAAGTTAGAGCTTAAATGAACGTGAAGTTCATGCTTCCATGAAATCAGTAAATGTGGTCTTCTCGAATACGGAAAATCGTGAAGTAAAGCTGCAGAAAGTGCCAAAAGCACAATTCACATAAAACCCCTATTTCTATAATTATACAAACATAAAATCCTAACAGAGCATTAAAGCTTTCAGTTCGGTGTTGTGTTGGCATTTCTTTACGTTCAGATGAAAAAAAAGTTTTTTTTTGAATATGAAATAACACTTCAATTATACTGACCGCTTGCAAATCAACGGTTCAAAATAGAAACGAAAATTCTGTCCAAAGAGAGAGTTTTGCAAAGCAGCAGAACTTTCTGATCTCAATTTGATTTCTTTGTGCAATCATGTTTTCCGTATTTTCTACAACAGCTCAGACCTCGTTTTGATGTTTGCATTCTGCTGATTTGCATACGAGTAGAACACGTGTCTCACGTGATTTACTACGATCGAATTCGTTTTGAAAGCGTCTTAATGACTGGTTGCATTCCGTTTTTTAAGTGTTTTGTATAAAAATTGGGATATCCAACGGTCAATAAGTGACAATTGCCAACCAAAAACAATGGAGTAGGAATATTTGAAGTAAAACACTTCATAAAAGACAGAGAAAGTCTGTTATTTGACTATTTCGAACAACGGCAGGAGAGAGATGATAAAAAGAAGTTTTGAAAAGGAAATTATGGTTGACATCCTGTCATAAAACATCCGGAAACAACATGCTTTAGACGGGAAGCTTAAATTAACATGAAAGTTGGTAATTAAAGTTTTAGAAAAGTCCTGTAATAAATAAGAAAACGTTCAATATCTTATGCATCAAATTATTTCATTGAATTTGAATTCGGTGGGCTGAAGAGTGAAGAAGGAAAGTTTGAAAAAATAAATGTTGAAAGGGATTATATATGCATTTGAATAAAAAATATCAAATGTTACAAGTACAAAGAACATATTAACAAGATGAAGCTGAGTCAAGACGATTACTAAAGTTGTTGCAGCGTTTAGCTTCGGCACAATGGCAGTTTGTGATAAGTTGCCTACTGACTATTGAGCACTGAATAGAAATAATTAATTAAACAATTCCCGGCGGAAGGCTATATGAGCTTTCTCCTTCCACTGTTGTCTTTATGCGAGGAAAAAATATTTTGAACATCTTTCTGTTCAATTGTTAACTATACGGTAAAACAAGCAATTTATAGATGCTGAAATAGATAAAACAAGTCAAATAAAGCTGAAATTGAAAAAATATGTGAAAGCAACTATTGTTCTTACTTGGCACCCAAATTTGAAAAAAAAAGGAAAAAAGGACTGAAGAAAGCAATCCGAGACAACAGAATTGCATATAAATCGCAGTTTCAAGTTTCAACATGAACCTTGTCAATTGCAAAAAAATTAAAATGAAAGAATTCAGAAAGAAGCTGCATTGATGAGTGTCTAGAGAGACAATGAATTCATCAGAATTTATTTCAATTCTCCTGTTTTTCAATCGAAAAACAATTTTTTGGAGCAAAAGTCCTAAGATATCAGAAAGTTTTCGGGCTCATCCAGTAATCTTTCTTGCAACTATGATGTTCAAATGACATCTGTATATTTATTTATGAAAAAAAAAGAATGAAACTAATGAAATAGTAGAGATGAAGTGGGACAGGCGAAAGTACATGCTATGCCGGAACATAATTTTTAGTACTTTGCTTATTGTCTTTGGAATGTTTGTTTGTTGACCGAGAATGGGAAGCTGAATCAGAAGAGCATTAAGATAAGCAAAATTAGAGTTGATCCACCAAAAAACGACATTGATGGATGTATCTCGACGGACAACTTACCTCTCAAAATAGAGAAAAGCAAAAGACAGAATAGAGATGAAAACGAAAAGATTTTTCTCCATTTTACTATTATTTTATAGCAAACTTCTGAATTTTAGAATGCGTATGCTAACCAAAGATGAACTTGTGACCACAAATGGCAAGCATAAAACATTTTTTTGATTAAAGAAAGTATGTAGTGCAACAGAGATACTTCCGAAACATAGTTGGTTTTCAACATTTTGCTTTCTTCATTAAACCCAAATAACTTCAAAGTAAAGAAAAAAGCGGCTTTTTAAGCTACGAAAGGTTTTTTCATTCCGACAGTGGCTCAGAAGCTTGTGCGAAGAACAAAAAAATGCTTAAGGGGATATATTGGTGAAGAACTCTGTCAAACGCAGTTTTTGCTCAGTTTCCTTCACTCCTTCATATTTTGCTATTCTTTCTTTTGCTTCCTGTTCTCTCTTCTTTATTTCACTCCATCTCTATACGTTCTCGGCCAAATATCCGATTCCAACCACTTTTTCAGTTTTACTTTGTCAAAGTCTACTCTTTGTTCCTAAATAAGGTGTAAACACTTCACGATTTCTTTCAGTTTCTCTTCTCAATTTCAAGCTGTTTTGCGCTTAGTAATATGCAATGAATTGTGAAGTTTATCAAACATTTAAAGAAAATTGCGCTTTTCGGACTTTTAGCACTCGTCTGTAGTTTCTTATATCCTCTCAGTCTTCTCATTATCTCTCTCTTCTATTCGCTTACTCTGAAGCTCTTTGTAGTCAAATTCTTGTGTGTGCTTCATGTAGTGAATCGTATAATTGACTGACTGGCTCACAAAAAATACAGAAATCGCATGGATGGTTCAACAATCAAAAATGGAGTTAGTCAGTCATGAAAGTGCAGTTCAACTCAAACGATGAACTTGACGGATCATTTGAAATTACGAAAGAAAACAAATTTTTGTTAAATAGAAACATGCCATCTAGAATGAATGTTTGAATAAAATATAATTTTCGCTTTAATCAAACTCAATGCTTTACAAGGTAAGGGGTGTAGACACGTGAACATTCATGGATTATATTACTAAGATGGATATTTCTTTTCCTTTAAGAAATATCCCAAATTCGCATTTAAAAACATCAATTTATATTTCTGTCGTTGAATAAAACAGCTTCTTCTATACAGAAACCAAAAACAAAATGTTAAAAATAGCAAAAAAAAAAAAATAATGAAATGAGCGATAGATGTGAGAAATGCAACCGCTCCCCATGCTAAACATCATGAAAATGAAACAGATTGGCACGTTCCACGTGTTCATATGGAAGAATATGCAAATGAGGATGTGTGAATGTAAGAAACAAAACATTATTTGGGCGATCCATTGGATTAGCTCCTTGTTAGGTAACAAATATAATAATATTACAACCACAACACAGCCACATAGCTTCGTAATTTAATTAAGATTTTGATGTTTGTATACATCATGTTCTTAGCTGAAAACGAGAACAAGATGTATTGAAAAGCTGAGCATGGAGGAGAAGGAGAAAAAAAGAGTTTTTCTCATATTTTGAAATTTAAATTCATACTAAGAAATGTGAATGATGTGAATAATTTATAATTTGAAATTCAACTTACAAGTATATCGTACATGCTGACGATCGGACGCTAACACTAATCTATAACATCTATCTTCGGGTAAACTAAACTTTTATCACCGAATACACATAATTCATACAAATTATAACGGAATAACAAAGGAAATTATGTATAAAAATATAATTTCCATTATTCTATTCTTGAATCAACGATGAACAAGGCACCGTGTAACTATCGCTACAGCTTTAGACACTAACAGATAATCTTCTACTTCACTTCTTCTCCTTTCATTCTTTTTTTTCAAATATAGAAGTAGATTTTGAGTTAAACGAAAAGTTAGTTTGATGTATTGATGGGATGAGTTGAATAGCCAGAGGGAGACAGAGAGAGACATTTCAATTCATTTAAATGTTAGTCAGATTTGATAAATGAATTTTCCATTAAGTTAACGATGGAGATGTTTCATATAAGTCAAGCCAACTCAACCTTACAGCCGAGGATGGGAGTAGTATTTGGAAAAAAGAGTTCACAATAGCCTTTCTCATACACAAACACGAATTCTGATGTTCTTAACTATCCGGGAAATATCCGGTTAAGCTCCGAATTCCTTGAAATATTGAGGATTTTGAGCTGCATCGAAATGTTCAAATTCAACAATTGACCCTATGTGCACTATTTGAATATTTAAATAAGGAATATACTAATTATGAATAAATATTTTAAATAAAAAAAAGGAAATACCATCAACGACTTGATATAATCGGTCCATTTAGGGGAGAATTCTTTCAATTCCCATGTCATTTTAAAATCAAAAAATAAATAAACAAAAGAAGGAAGTTACTTCTCTGAAATGAATAGAAAGCATCTCTGAGATAATTACACGAATTGAAACAAAAAAAAGAAAGAAAAGTTCTCATTAGTATTGAAGATGCACTTCAATTAAACATACTCTCCGCAATTCCAAAAGCCACTTTTGGTTTTCTGCTTGATCAGAAAAATATTTTTTCTTCACAAATGACCACTTATCATGTGAAAATATAAGCGATGACAGGTAGTTTGACTACAAACCGCGGTTTTTTTGAATTTATAAAGTCAGAAAGTTAACTATATGATATAAATGAAAGGAAATGGGAAATGAAATGAGCAGGGAAGATCAAAGATCCTGATTTTACCTTCCGTCTAATTGTTAATTTGTTGCCGATGTTATGGCAAGCAAACCGCATAAGGTTTTACCCAATTTCAAAACTGATTTTTTGAGAAAAAAACTTTTAAAAAGAGTAAACCGGATCAGAAAGGAGTCTCATATACGGAAATGAGGAGCACCTCACGTGTGATGCACATTGATACAACTCCCATTTCGACTCTTTAAAAATAAAAAAAAGAAAACTCACCATCTTCAGTTACTTGGTTTGGTTAGATGAGCAAGATAGAAATCTGTAAGATTTACGGAGTTTATGAAATCAAATTATGGGAAGAAGATCGTTACATAAATTGAGGAAGATTGAGTTTCAGATGAAACTCATTAAACTGAAATTCAACAAGTTTTTCTTATGAAATGAAAAAAGGCTTCCATGCTCATCATGAGTTGCTGCGAAAAAAATGAATGTTTGAAAGAGAGTACTTCATCTCATCTGTGAAGTTTCTTTGTTATATTCGAAATTTTAATTAAGTTTTTCAAGTTCTCTCTTCTGAAAACCTTTTCAGTTGTTGAAAGCATTTCTCATTGGAATCATCTATTGGTGTCAGTGCAGTCTCGAAATAATATGCTTCGAGTTTTAATTTTAATAAAATTGCAGAAAGCAGGTGTTTTTTGCCTTCCTTTGGTTATATGATGGTCTGTTCGCTTTAAGGTCCGTTTAATTGTCTGCTCATTTCACAATTCATCAGCTTCATCTTTCAGAGCTCGCCAGAGATCAGCCGAAAGAACTGCTGACTCAAGTGACAGAAATCTAGAGACAGATATAAACTAAGAGATTTTTCCAGAGACTATGTGATAGTAGAAAAGAAAAGCTTGTCGTTCGCTCAGATTGTGTCGTCCTACTCCACCTCCTAGTTCTTCTCTCACCGGCTCACCTCCTTCGTTGTTTGCAATGCCCGGGGGTGTTGATAGTGTAAAGTCGTCTTCTGCAGCTCTTTCGATTCTCTGATTTTTAAAACTATCTCCCTCTCTTTGTTATCTCGCTATCTGGATATATATCCGACAGACTGTTCTCTATTTTCTCTTCTCATCCTTCTGACTGATTTCTTTCTTCAGTCTCGCTCACTATCCAGCTTCTATTCCTCTTTTATAATTGTTCACGGCAGTGTTCGTTCCATTTGTAGAGTTTTAAAACATTACAAGTTCCTTTACTTATCTCCATCTTCTAACTCGAGCTGTTCTCGAACAATATTTTGTCAGATGTCTTTGTGTTGGTTTTGAGGGGGATCGCATAAAGCTGTTGTTATGTTAAGAAGTTGAAGAAACGTTTTGAACTGAAAATCTCATTTGAAACATAAGCTATCGGATGATGTCTAAGATTCAGATGACATCATTCAGATATCTAGTTGTTTCTGGCAATAACACATAGAAGATGAAGAAGTGACGATGCAGCAACTGTTGTTTCGACTGGACAACGGTCGCGAAACATATGAAGAAGAGCCGAGAAGCCACGCGGATTATTTGTCCAGTCTTTTCGTTCTTCTGTCTTTCCTTCCTCATATTCGTCGGTAGCTTTTCGAATTCTTCAAAAGCTCAAGCTTTATCATTTGTTAGATTCATGAGAGATCACTTACAGCTGCTATTCATAATCTCTTCCACTCAACATTCATATCGCGACGTTTTTATTTCTGTTACAGCTGATTTATTCCAGAAAACAGTTATATAGAACATAATGGCTGAGGAGGAAGATCCATACGCAGTATCTTCTGATTCTGATGACGAAGACGTTCGTAAGCCACCCCCCAAGATTCAAATTGAAGGAAGAGAAAATGCAGATTTGAACAAGCTCGTGAGTATTCTTTGTACTATAAAAATTTAAAGTAAAACGAAAACTGGAGATTTGTTGTAACAAAACTTTTGATGAGACACATCTGGAGTTGTTCTTGACTATCTTAAAGATATTCGCATCAAACTGTGAGAAATCCGAATTTTTTTCGGAAAGCTTTCATTCAGGTTTTTATTTTTAGAAAAATGTCATAAGCCATGTGAGTTTAAAAACAGAAGTAGTTCTTCATTCTTCGATTTCTACTTGCACATCCGACGATTATTTTCAAACACTCCTTTTCCATAAACACCCTCAAACCACCAATACTTTCTGTTAACAAAGCATCATATCTATTCTTCTATCTGATTACCCGCTATTCGAAATCAAATTAGCCGAAGTATCTAAAACTGTTTTCAGAAATCTGCTCTCCTGAATGAATCCAAAGAAGTCGTATTGGATGAGGAAAGGAAAAATGAACTGGAACAGTTGAAGCAAGCAAAGGATACAAAGAAGATGAAGCAAGTAAGTTCAAAATAACTTGTTTATATTTACTTTTTCATTTGAGGACTTTGAATCAGGAGCTGTTACTAACAAGACAGAGGAAGATATTGACGCACAGAAGGCTGCATTAGAGGAAGAACGTCAGAAACTGACCGAAATTGGAAAGGTCAGTCATTTATCCTTATCGATCCTTCACAATAATTAATGAGAAAAGACTTCTGAGGTCATGATTTTGTTTTTTGATCACTTCCTGGTTAATTTTCAGGAAAAATACTCCAAATTCAAGGACAAATTTGAGAACATTGACTCTACTCTCGGAGATAATCTGGAAGAGAAGCTAAAGAAAATGGAAAGAGACATATCTGGATTGGGTAAAGATACTCTGGCCAATGCCAAAGAAAAGTTTGATTCATCATAACATATCTTGCTTACTGATAATCCTTTCAGATTCGAGAAAGGTGAAGGAGATATATCGGTTGAGAAAACTCAAGTTGATATCGAAAGGAGACCTGATTTGAGTAAAATGAAAGCAGCCTTCACAAAGGTTCGTAAAGCTCTTCTTCATAAAAGTCAGAACATATTTGAACTTCTCATAATTGAGTTTTAATATTTGATTTTTGCAAAGTGTATCTTTTGCACGAGAAAAAGATTTGGCATTCCAATTTTCTGGGATGAACCGGATCTCAACGAGCTCAAACATATTTCCGAAATGAAACGCAGTTGAGAATGGATTGCAAATTTGGCTCAAGAATGACAAGACAATAAAAAATAAAACGAAGACAAGCTGAACAACGCTTTTTCAGGACATGACAGCCGATGAAGCTCCAAAGGAATGTGCTATCTGTGATAAGATTGTTTACCCGGTCGAGAGAGTTTTCATAAAGAATCAGTTATATCATGTTAACTGTTTCCGTTGCAACAAGTGCTCTAAGAAACTGACGTAGGAATAGTATCCAGAGATGACATAGATAATCTGCTGTCTTTCAGACCAACTAATTACAATATGCATAAGGGTACCTTGTTGTGTAAAGTTCATTTGATGGAGATTGAACATCCAGAAATGGCCAAAACTATTGACCCTGCTAATACAGAAGGTAAGAGCTTCATGTTTATCTGTTGTCTATCAAATCAAAGATCAACTGAGCTCGAGAAGCAAGTGGTCGACAGAATGTTCGAAAACATTTTTATTTTGACCGACCGCTCATTCCGATATGCGGTTGAGAATGAAAACGATTTTCATCCAACCATCAGAGTCGGTTGGTTTCATATTCAAATTGAACTAATTGATTAGTTGGACTGTGAGAAAGAGAGAGAAAGTTTAAAACAGAAACCATTAACTGGTTGAAGAACGTTTTATTATTACCCAGATCCCATCTGTTGTAATCTTCTATGAATTGCTAGTGGCCAACAGTGGCTGACTGTCAGACGATTGACATATTCAAGTGCTTCAGCAAACAGCGTTTTTCGTGTCGGGATCAATTTTTATGATAAAAATGGAGTTAATCATGTGAAAGAGCAAAACTAATTACGAAAACATATCCTTCGTTAATGGAGATTGATTTTTGTGATAAAAATAGAATTAATCTCTTATCTTAGAGCAAAACAGATTACCAAAACAATATTCCATTTTGTAGAAGATGAACATGGTGGAGATCCAGATGATGATGAGGAGTTCGCTGTTTCAAGCAAGCCCAAACAGTTGGCAGGAGTAGTGAAATGTAAGTTTCACATAAAAGTAAAATTTCCCATCTACATAAATCCCTGTAATACCCGGAAAGAAAGATAGTTGTGATCAGAATGATGTTTCGACATATTTATGCCGTTTCTCCAAATATTTTGGGACTGTTTATGAGTTGTCTCATATGTCATTCATATACATACGTCAGACAATCTCAATGTTCATGCAGTTGTTGAGAAACTGACATTATCACGAATCGGCAATCTTCTCATTCTCACTCATAATGTAAATGAGGTGAATCTCGTATATATATTTATATATTCATATACGTATATATCTATCTGTATCACTTAAGATCCTCTCATCACTCTAACCATCCTTTACCCATATATGCTCATCTTCTATTCTCTCTTATGTGTTGATGCGATTGTTTACCAGACGTACCAGCCGTACTTTTCAATGCTCTCTCATTATCTCCATTATAATAAATGGTCTCTCTTCTTTAAACATCAACCATAGCTGAAGACCTTACTCCTAAACGAACGTTTCTCTCCTTTTCTTTATTCCATTTATTCCTCTCTTTTCATCTATCCCTTCATAACATCAACTATTTCTCAATCATCATATTCTAGTCTCTCGCCAATTTCTTATTGTATTCCTTATTCTCTTATTTCGTTTCGAACCATCCGCCTTCCCCTTTTTAACAGTCCAATAATCTATACGAAACAGTCAACCTAGAGTCACTGAAGACTCCTCCTCCTCAAACTAAGATTAGGAAAGTGAGAGAAATATACTAAGATCACACTTCGTCCAGTCCTATTGTTTCTAAAATACGGCTCTAGCCCATTTACAACCAGATATGGTTTCAGCTGGAGCTTCTGCTGTGCATGATGAACTTGCACAACTGAAGAGTCTTAAAGAAAAACGTGGAGATTTTGAATCCTCTGTTAAAGAAGCAGCCAATATTGAGAAGAAAACCACGGTAATTCATTTCTTTCCCATTCATTTCATGTAATTTCTTGTGATAGGTTGAGGATGAGGTCCTTCAATCAGGTCGCGTACAATCCAATAAAGAAAAGTAAGCTATAGATTACGTTGTTCTTTTATATTTTATTTAAATTCAAGGTTTGCTTCCGGAGCAGCATTGGAGCACGAGGATGAGGATGAAATATCTGGAGAGAGAGATCCAAATATTATTCGTGAAGAAAAGAAAAAGCGACGTGAAGAATTACACTTCGATCAGGTAAACCCAGAATATACATCTGAACTCTAAATTTTAAATAGGTCGGTGACATCAAAAACAAATGGAAAACCGGTGCTGTTACAACTGAAGGAGATAAAGTTGAGAAAACAGAGCTTGAGGAGCTTAAGGTTTTTTCATATGCGCGAAAGTTATAACTTAATATGTCTATAGGCTTCTTTGCCATCTGTGAAAGAACGTTTCCAAGAGAAGAAGGAAACTGAATCATCTGTGGTAGAACGCCAATGGGATAGAAGCGAATTAGATACTGGTGGTATGTTTTTTCGTCTTAACTGAACTTCTTTATTATTGCTTCTGTCATATGTCATCTACACAATCTGCACGCGAAATTATTTTCTTTAATTCGAATGAACACATCGACACTTTTGCCCTAAATGTTTGAAGTAACCAGCGGCCCTAAATTCAGAGGATGCCGTTCGCGCGTTTCTGACATATTTGCGGAAGCAGTACATCAAAGAAGTTCAGAGCAAGCCACCTCCAAAAATATCTTTTCAAAGCTGTCAGTAACTAAAAAAAATCTTAGAAAATGAAAAGATTATCATAAAACTTGCTATTGGTATGTAAACTGAGTTTTTAGCCGCTGCTGAAGCTAGAAAGTCATTCATGGAAGGAGCCGCCTATCAGAGCGGAGCTGTTGAGAAAACTGTTACTGACCTTGATGAACTCAAGTTCACTCGTAAGTATTTTTTGTTGTTGATCAAATGATTTCTCTTCCTCCTTGTCAACATATGAGTTTGTTTTGAACTTTATGCAACATGTTCGTCGAAACAGCTGTTCAACTTAACATATATCTTTCTCTATTCGTTATTCATTATATCTTCCAGTATCTATAGATTATTAAATAGCCTTCTATTAAGGTTTTTATGATGCTTATCCTTACAAAAACAATGACCTGTCT
Organism: Auanema freiburgensis; assembly: GCA_030370435.1. Taxonomy (NCBI): domain Eukaryota; kingdom Metazoa; phylum Nematoda; class Chromadorea; order Rhabditida; family Rhabditidae; genus Auanema; species Auanema freiburgense. Next base: position 4,578,818 of record CM059369.1, read on the forward strand.
AGTGCACTATGCTAATCATCAATCTTGCAGAACTCAGAGGATTCAAGGAAAAGTTCGAAAAGGGAGAAGGCGAAGTAGAAGTACAAAAAACAGCTGTTGAAGTTGCTGATGTTCAACTTGGAAGCATTAAGGCTGCTTTCGAAAAGGTTAATTTTGTTATCATTTATTCACATTTTTTTGCACTGCGGTTTTTGTTTCTTCCGCCTCCGCTCAATGTTAAAAATACACACAGCTGCTTCGCGCCAGAAGTTGACTTAGCCTCTAGACATTTTACGATTTTTCTTCCACACTCTTATAAATGGATAAACCGTTCTTTAGAATTGCTGATATTCATCTTTTCAGTCAGAAGAAGAAATGTCTCCCGAAGAAAGAGCTGCTTTGAAGAAAAAGGAAATTGAAGCAGAATTCCTTCGATACAAGCTCGCCAGAAGAGCTGCTGCTGAAAGAGTTAAGCAACAGGTAATTATTGGATTAACTTGTTGAACTCCTCTTTGTTTCTCAAGGAAGAGGAAGGTACTGTACCCGTAGTAGAACCAGGAGAGGGTGGTGCTGACGTTGGATCCATCAAGGATCGATTTGATCATGGTGGTGCTTTCAAAGCTCAAGATCAGACAGGTAATTCTAGATAACGGCATGCAATTATCATTTTTAAATGCATTTTGACATGAGACGGTTGTGTTCGGCTTACTTACCTCCCCTATTATAGATAAGCAACTCGATGTGGAGTTCAAAATCGCTGGAAAAGCTCGTGAAAAGTTCAAGCAAATTGATGCTTCTGGAGCTACCCCTGTCATGCCCGGACAAAACAAAAAAGTTTGTTAACTTCACATAGATTTTACAACTTCTATGATATACAGGCCGAACCAAGTAAATGGGATAAGAAGGAAGATAAGCCTGCTGCCGAAATCATTAACCGTCGGGAACAGAATAATGATGAACCTTCTGATGAAGATGAAGATGCTTTCGACGTGAAGAACCTGATGAACAAGTTCAAAAACATCGGTGAAACCAATGATTCCTCAAAAACAAACAGGTATGAAAGCTTGAACAGTTTCATAAAACCTGCCCTTCTTAAGCGAGCAAAGAGCCGAGCTTTCTGCTCTCCGAACAGAAGCAAGAAACTTCAAGCAGAGGTTCGAACAGAGAAATGATGAAGACGCTGATGTGGTAGAAGAGAGGAAAAAACAAATGCAAGAAGAGTTCGAACTCTTGAAACGTATGTTATCTCATTATGATAGAAAAATATTTCGCAATTCAGGCGAAAGAGAAGAAGCTCAGAAACGTTTAGAAGAGGAACGCGCTCAGGAAGAGGCAAGCGGGGTAGAAAAGGAAGAAATCAACATTAAGGCAATCAGTTACAAAGAGTCCTGAAAGAACTTAAATTATTTAAGGCTGACCATGCTTCGAAGATGGCAGCCAAATGGGAGAAAATTCAAGCCAAAGAAGCCAAGAAGGCTGAAAAGAGTAAGATGCCCGAGAAGAAGAGTACAACCGTGAGTTATTTGAAGAATTTATAGAACGAAAATAGTGCGTGTGTGTGTGTGCTTCTTTCTACTTTTAATTCACTTTCTGGACCTTCGATTATTTAAAAACCACTCATCACTACACATTTCCACCAGCACACGATTTCTCAATGCACAGACAACTCTAAACATGCATAATCACAAAATTTTCTTTGATCTGTTCGTTTCTTTTTGCAGTGCATGGCAGTTATCTTTCTCTCTATACTATTAGCTTGTTTCTGCCAACATTACTGGCCACACGTCTTTCTCACGCTTTCCGCACAGAAATCTAAATAATTCATTAGAAACATTAACTTTATTTTCTTGCCATTAACCTTACGCCACTAACGATTTCGCTTCCTTGTTGAGCTTTGAAAATCACCACAATATGTTTGTTTGCAGGACCAGTGATTCAAGTATCAATCATTTATTTTACTTCACACAATTGCTCAGCACAAAACTTTTCAATTTTTTAAACAAAATATGTTGTAGTAGGATTCTGTTCATATTCCTCATTGTTTGTTCACTGATCAGCAAGCCCAATGATATATATGTTCTTTCAAATTTCTAATCAGACTCTCTACAATGTAAAAGGGTGAGCAGTCAGTGACATGAAAGATCTTGTTCTAAAGCTTTTTTCTCTTTTTGTATGTAATTCTGCCAAGCAAGTCCAACCAACGCGTTACGTCGTATTTATTGTATAAGCTGAACACAAAAAACAATAAAAATTATAAAAATTCAAATGGCTGTATTATTTCCGATCGCTGCTGTGATTTGCGTGGAACTTAATCAGCTTTTATTTTTGATAACTAACCTCTTCTATGTACTGTCCGTTCTGTTCATTGTTGAGTGCTCTTTGGTTTCACGAATGTTAGTCGCTAGAATATGTGAGATCAATCTAATCGAGTGAGGGTGATCTAACCAGCATGCTGTGATTTCCAGAAATTTGTAATGCGAAGCCAACCAAAATGTGAGATTTGTACTACGACCGTTTACATGGCTGAACAATTCCAATGCTTCGGAATTCTCTACCACGTCAAATGCTTCAGATGTTCGGTTTGCCGACAGGCTCTTAGGTATATGACTCATCAATACATGTCATAATGGAAACGTTTCAGAGTTGAGAAGGTTCACAGAAACCCAGAAGGTCAACTGTTTTGCCCTGTTCATTTCAAACTTGCCAATTCCACAACTACAGATGCAGATATCATGAAAGTGGAAGAAAATAATAATAATATTAAGCTGGAAAGCCTCTAGATATTGAAATGAATTATTTAATAATCTTCGTTTTAATTCGTTATAGTATCATAAGAAACGTGCAGAATGAAACAAACTTGACGACAACAAGAATCGAACACTTAAACATATCTTGCTAAATCACTCAGCTACTTAGCTACTGTGCAAAAAAGATAGCAACGTACTACTGTAGCTGTTGCTTTTTAACCAAACAAGCTCTGCTCTTCCCTTCGACTGTATCTTTCATTAGCTTCCCACATTTTAGTGATTTTGGAGGTTTAACAGCTTCTGTAGTTAGGGTAATGAAGAGCTAGAAGAAGTTTCCGCATTGAAAATGTGTACGCAATTGAAATGGCGCGAAAATGTGGTTTTCTATTTCTTACATGTTCGAAGCTTAAAAGCTTGGAGAAGCTTAAATGAACTTATATTACATATTTTAATACTGTAAACTTCTTGATTTCTTCTCATTTCAGCCTTGCGATGCGTTCCGTGAAGGGTATTCACGATGACTTCGAATGCACCCCATCAACCTCAAATACTGGGTAAGTAGACTCTGGCTGATTTATCAGAAAGTGTGGCTTCATCTGATCAATGTTATAGAGAAGTTAGATCTACAGTGGAGGTTAATGCACGCGAAGAGGAAATTGTCAAAATGTGGAAGCAAATGGATGAAAAGCTAGAAGAAAACGCTCGTCAACATAACCTTTCAACATTCAACGTCAAAAGTATCTTACACGTATGCTTCTAGATAAGTTCCTCTTTTATATTGGTGAAACTTCAGCATTTTATCAAAAATCCCTCCACCTTGGCAATGTTTATGGGGATTGCCGATGGAGAAAGTAGTACTGGCTTGCCTTCTGTAAAAATAACCCGATCAAAAGTGAGGAAAGAAGATTGTGTAAGCGAGAATCAGAATACTCGATTCAAATCTTGTTCAACAGATAAATGAACTAAAGTTGAAACCTGTAAATACCACATTTTCATCCAAAAGGCCTCATTCTTTTTTAGATTTATCGTATGATGATGAAGAAGGTAGGTTTTTAAGTCTTTTGCATTTGAATCTTTCTTTTCTCAGATGATGAAGACTATCAGCCTTCTGAATCAAACGCTGATGAAGCTGCTGCGGTGAGACTTAGCATGAAATATCTTGATGCTCAGTGATTCAGAGTGAAGCTGACGATACTTCTCTAGAAGGAGATACTTCGGACATTCAAGAAGAGATAAGTCCTGATGTTACTCTGACACAGGAAGCTATTGAAATGAACGTGGAAAATGTATGTTTTTGTCGTAAACTATTAACTGTGCTTTTTTAATAGGATAAAGGTTACGAACTGAGGTCTCGAACGTCTAACTTGAACGATGCTGCTATACATGATGAGTTAGCGGATAGTAATAATGAAATCATAATGACAAGAGAATCGGATGTATGTTCATATGATCCATTCTATTCATAAGTTGACTATTTCAGGTTTTTTCCAATGTTGACGAGTGTTACAGAGAGTTTTTATGTGGTTTACAAGAAGCGGAGACGAAACAAGGTTTTACCTTCTTCTCATTGTTAAAAACAACGTTGGTTAAGATAATAACCTGGATGTTGGTGATGATGATGATACCGATTATAATCCACAGGAAGATTTGGAGTTCGAGAAAGATGCTGTTGATAAAGAAGAAGTGATGGTTAATCGTTTCACTGAGATTCCTAGTTTGTTATCAACCTTCCTTCCTTTTTCTGATTCTGCTTTCAGGAAGAGAAGTTGAAGGAATGTTTCGAGATTTGCTTGATGAAAAAACAATCAAAGAAACAATACCTGCTCTCATTCCTATGGAAACTGCCAGTCTCTCTGCGCTTGAGAAACTTGAAGAGAGAAAAAGGGTGAGATACAAGTCAAGTTTCTTAGAAACAGTTTTAATAGGCAAGAAGAAGTCAACATTTTGTCAAAACCGCTGAGGTTCCTGTTTATAACAATTCATGCACTTTATTAAATGGTTAGTTTACAACAACCTAATTCTTCCTCATTTTTCGCTTAGACAATATAACAGTTTACTTCCGGGAGTCTGAGTATGATCAACTTCTAATTCAACTTGAACAGGTAACTTATAACTTCTTTGTTCATCTACTCTTATCATTCAGCATGTTCAACTTTTAACCCAAGGTGTGGTGTTGTGCAATAACGACCCGAAGCTTTTTTCAACGAAAGACAAGTTCCAGCAAATGATTGTGCGTTCAATGTTTTAAGTTGTTCTTCTTAGCTGACCTATACTTTGAAGAATGAGCTGGACGAGAAGTATTATGAATTTGGGGTGAATTCCTTCTACAATATTCCTAATCTCGAAGGTTCTATCAAAACATGTCACGACATATTGAAAGTAAGATCGAGTCTTTTAACTCGATATGGTGTGTGTTATAGATCAAAGAAGTTGCTCCTGCTGATGTCAAATGGGCTAACTCTATATTCCGAGGTATTTTGTTTATGTCAAACGAGTTATAAAGTTTGTTCAAGTTGGGTTTTATCCTCGACCTGAAGCATGTTTAGCTATGTCTCGAAGTGAAGCTATAATATACCCAATGTTGGTTCCGTTACTCCAGCCTGTCGGAGATCATTCTGCTTCTCCATTCTGTTCTCCGTTCTTTTCACCTTGTGATAATCTGTTGCTTGCATTGGGTTTGTTGCAATTCGGACATGTACCGAATGCATCTAGGAAGGATTACGCTGGAAGGTAGATGTTCTCGTAAAACACTGGTTCATTTCATGTTTCAACAGATATTATATGATTACTAAGCATGTGTTGAGGAACAAGTCAACGTCGCAAATTAGGAATCACTTGAAGAATGTGCGAGCACGGAGGGATAGTAACATCCTATATAAGATAATAGCTGTGAGTCGCTTGTCATATCAGCGATCTTGTTTAATATAGTTTTGAAGGATGCTGAGGATGGTTATCCAAATTTGAATATCGCTGCTACATGTAATGATAAAGTAGAGGAAGTTATGTCGAACTGGCCAAATGAATTGAAACCAGTCTGGTTTGATGTAGTTAATTTCGTCAATCTTGTTTTTAAATCCAAGATCATAGGCCTTCTGGAAGATGTTTGAGTTAGAATCTACTTATGTTGTTAGAAGAATACCAATTGCTCCTACTTCTTTATCTCTACCAATACCCAAAAATCCTGTCAAGAAATCAGAAAGGAAAGGAAGGCATTCCAATGAAGCTTCGAAACGATCATCTAGAGCTTCGTCTACGGTAAAATATCTATTTTTCTGCTAAAACATATAGGTATTATAGGTTTCTGCTATGGAACTCAGAAGTCATACCCCAGCTTCTAGAGAGGCGGTGAGCGACTTTTCATAGTTCAAACTATTTTGGTTCTTTAGTCTCAACCACCAGCTCGATGTGTTCCAATAACCATGCCGAATAACGGAGCCATCATAGTTGGATCTCCATCAGTGGGATATCAGCTGATCAATATATCTGAACAGCAGATGTTCTTTGTCAGTAATGCTAATGATCCTATGAATATTCCTCTCGACAAACTGATTGTAAGTTCTTGAAAACTACTGGAACTATATTGGATCTTGAAGAAATCTCAATCAGAAGGCTCGGAAGAAACTATTACGTTAGAACCGTCTAGCAAACCTGATGAAATACTGAATCCTCCTCAAGTTAGTATTTATTTCTTTATTGAACAAGTACGCTTATCCAGAAGATGGTTAACAAATTGGAGAAGAAGCCCCCCAGCAGAAAACGAGTACGTTGTAGTTCAAGGGAGAAGTCACCACCTGTGAAGAAAAGACCACTTTCCCAACTAAGTGAGCCAAACAGTGCTATGAGAACAAGGAGTGCAGGAAAGAGAGGAATCTCTCCTATCTTAAGAGAATCTCCCCTTCCTCTTAGAACTCGGTCAGCATTGCTGAAACAGAGAAAAGTAAAAGAGCCAGTTGAGTTGGTTGTGGAGCCTGAGAAAGACGAAATATCTGAAGACAATTCTTCCGAGAACGTTCTGGCCGTTCCAACTCCACGAACGTTTTCTGCTCAATCTCTCGACTCTGATGTGCTACCTCGAACAAACTCTCTGGCGTCAGGAACTTTATCAGTGTGTAGCTCGATATCTCAAAAAATTCACGATGAAATGCGTTGTCTATCTTCGTTGGTGCTGAATTTTTTTTGTTCTCATTTTAATGCTGTCATTCAGACTCCTACTACATCAGAGTTGGAAAGTTTACAAAGGCAACATACATATTCATCAAACACTGAATATTCGGGTTATGTTCTGCCAACACCTCGTGAGCATTCCAGAGTCGAAATGGTTCGTGTTTCTTGTTTCACTCCCAGTAGCTATCATGATGCTTTAGAACTCCTGCATTCCTAGAACTCCGATTCCAAGAACTCCTTCAGACTCATCGATCTCTTCTCCTCTATGTTTATCTTTAACAAAGTCTGAAATATGCGAAAACACTGTAAGTGTGGTTATTCATAACTTTAATAGAATAGAGTTTCAGGTTATACCCCTCACTCCTCGAGATGATGATTGTTCTCAGAGCCCCTCCATTCCTATTCAGAAGCAAAACTTTAGCAGTAAAGCTCATTTGTACGAAAGTACTTCACAAGCAGTGCGCTCCTTATTCCCGCAGGTTTTTTTCCTCTCATTAACTCACAATAGTTTTGGCTCAGGTTGATTCTGATTCGTGTTCCTCCAAAGAAAATTATTTCGGAACTAGTGAACCTAATCTTTACACTCCTGCTGAGGTTCCCAATAGTGGTTATGAAGAGATATGTGGAACTGCCAATAAGGTTGGATAATTCCAATAAGTTATTAGCAGATTGCTTAAGAGCTTCGAAGATGATTGTGAAGAATTGACCATGAGCTCGAGCATCCAGAACTCCGATGAAGCCAGAACAACAGTCGATGACATAAGGAAACGAGGAAAAAAACGAACACGAGAAGAGAGGGTAATTTTTAACTGAGTAATCAACAATCCCCAACATTCCAGAACACCGATGGAATTTCGGGTATGCTCAGTACGTCCTATCGAAATCGACAAGAATCAGCAGTTGCCAAGAAAATAGTTGCCGATGTGAAACAGAGACTTTCAATGCACAACGAAGTATACTCTCAAGTTGAGAGAATCATGAGTTGTAGCCTCAATCAGAAAGGGGTTAGATCAGAAGATATGAAGCCTTATACCATTACATTGTTTTTTGAAGAAAATTTCACAACTCCAGCAACTTTTATTCAAAGATCATTTGGATGTTTTATGTCTTCTTTCTTTATTCGTGGAACCTGAGTCGCTTACCAAACAACTACTTAAGTGTCCATTGAGGAAAAGCTATAAGGATGCCTTCAACATCCTCTATGCTATAGACGTAAGAGTTTATATGATTTATAGGCTGATATTTCATTTCAGGCCTATGTAACCTATGCGAAACTCAGACCTTCATCCAAATTTCTCTTTCGTTCTATTTCCAAGATTGGTAGGTGTTATGATAGATGTGTTATCGAAGTAAATCTTATTCAGACAATATTTCTTCTAACATTTATGGATTTCTTCAAGATATCTTTGAGAATGAAAAGCCTTTGTGGTCTTATTTAAAAAAATATTCTTCTTTACCTTTCGATGACAGGTATGGAAATGTAATATGCACCCAACTAATGGGTAAAGTTAGTCCTAGCATGTCCGAGTTTGAATTTGTGGATTTAACAAGAGAAGATGAATTGACAGAAGAGAAACATTATGAATGCATATCTGATTTGAGTGAAATTATTGGCACAGCTCCTCCGAAAAAAGGAACCAGATTACAGGTATCTGGAATCTTCATTATCGAATAAAACGCTTCTTCAGGTTAACGGGGATTATTTGTACAGTTTGAATGGGAATTCTTATGTTTCGACCAAAGTTAAATTCACATCCGAAGAGAGAAAGGTTTTCATGTTTCTTATTTTCCCATACTTACTGTTTTCAGGTTGAACAAATCGATGAAACCTTGGTGTATAAATCTCCTCCTCAGTCTCCCTACGACAAAGGGAAGAATATCATTCCATGGAAAAAAGCGGAAGATCTCTCACTTTTAACTACTTATACGGGATTAGATGGCGAAATTACAAATGCTTTGCCAGAATTGAGTCAATTAACTTCAAGAAGCGAGGATGAAATACGCTCTCGGATACAGTTTCTCCTTTCTTTTGTATAATTTCCGCAGCTTTGTAAAAATTGTATATATCCTGAACATACAAGATGCTCAACTATTTATTCATTTAATAAAACAATAATTCTTGGTTATTCTCAAACATGGTCCATAGGTTGATGAAACTGCTTTTGGTGTGCCAGAATATGAGCTAACTTCCTGTTCAGGGCGCCGTGGTTCTGCATTTCTTGGTTTCCAACAATACGAGTCTTGCTTCGGTAGTAAGCTTGAACAACGAATATGGCCATTACTAGCATTATTCCGCAAGCAAACATTTCCTGAAATGTTTGTTCCAGACTCAGAAAGATGTCTGAATATACCAGTATGAAGCAAGCGTAAAGGATAGCGCTGATGAAATCATACTCCTCTGTGCCTTCTTTGCTGCCTTCAGTCTGATTGTCGAAGATCTTAGAAAATCTGGCCATCTGTCTCAAATACATTTCTGAAACAGAAATTTTTATTCGAAAAGAACGTAGACTACCTTCTTCCTCCAAAGAAATCTTCTCTAAAGCTATCATTCCCATATGTTCTTCTTTCTGAGCGCGTAGTTGTTTCAAGTCGACCTTCTTTTGATAATTCTTAAGAAAGGCTGGGAGGTCATCCTCAGGAAATGGCTTCAACTTCGAAAGAACTCGAACGAGTTCATCTTGTTTTATTTCGGAGAACAAACGCAGAGGAATATTTCTGAACACATGGATGGAATTGTCTCTTTTCCAGATGAAGGGTCCACGGAAATTATCGTTGTCAACACTGTAGAAAAACTCGGCAGAAACGTTTTGCATCTTGCCTTCCGAAATGTAAAATAAGTTTTTCATGATATGATTTGAGGCGTCCGCAGTTAGTAGGAATGATAAAATCCAGATGATCATTCTGAAACAAACAATATAAACGGTAACAAAAATGGAAAGGAAATAGCCTGAGGGTGAATGTATGGCAACCATTAGGTGTAACAGGCGGACGAATGAATTTGTTCTCACGAATTCGCTACAAACCGTCTTATCACACGGTTATAATATTCTGTAATTTTTACGAATTAACTTGAAATTATTCGACCTCTGCTCTCAGCTATAGAAATCAGTGGTTGCAACACTTTCCATTACAGAAGTGCAAAACTTATTAATTGTCGTGGGCGCTGTAGACAAGAAAAGGAAATTATTGAAGGAGACGTCCTCCTTCCACAAACATTTACGAAACACTTTAAGCATCACGATGTTGCCATCTCTAATGCCAGTATTCATATTTTTGTCAAGTGTTTTGGCCGTCTTTGCGAACTCCATAGATGAAATAAAGTTCTACAACTTCAGCAGCGCTCTGGAAAAGCTTGAGCAGGTAATATTTTGAATCGTGAACCTGCAAATCATGATACTAGTATAGCTGAACAATAATAGTCAAAGAGTAATGGGAGGAATAGGACCGTGGTCATGCACATACGATTGTTTCAAAACATCTCCATACTATGATCCCGACGAAGAAGACCTCTGCATCGAATGGAAAGTTCTCACGATGAGGAACAGAAAGAAGAACTGCACAGATATTGTAAAATTCACCAGTTTTCATTAGTAGTTACGTTCACTGTTTTCAGATACCAATGTCCTGGATTCAGAACAGAACGGTCGAAGTGATAAGAAGTATGTATGTCCATGGTCCCCGCGAGATGTACGATGAGCTGTTCAGAATAGGGATTTTTAAACCAGAAGAGGAACCCTTCTACAGAAAGATGGAACGATATGGAGTTCTAATAGTAATTAATTGTTGTTTTCAAAACTCACATGAATATGCTTTCAGTATATCGTCTCTCTTTCCTCACTTATGCTTATAAGTCTAGCACTTGCAAACTACGCTAAGAAGTTCCTTATAAAGTTGAATCTAATTGCTAGTAACTACGACCCTCCAGAAGTTGTGAATGGTATGATTCATAACAAATTTTTTAAAACTCCTTTTGGTTATAGTTACTTACAAGGGACGCGAAAATGAGGGGGAAGAAATAGAAATGATGTGAAACGCCTGGCGGACGTAGTTGGCAAACTTTACGGTTTTCTTGATCGCTGATGTCTATAGTATCAATTTTGAACTAAACTTCCTTTCGCAACACCAGAAAAACAAAAACAACATTTTTTCAACAGTTTTGTGAAGCATACTTGTATTTTCGCTTTGTTCATACTCTTGATATAAAGATTCTGAGTTTTTGCGACGTAGGATGTGAGAAAAACCTCCAAGTCACATAGCATTGCAAAGGGAGTTTCTGTTGTGAAGTGTAACTATTTAAACTCTCATGATTATCGCAATAATATGTGATGCAATCGTTCTTAACATGGAAAGTAATCATGGTAAATGTGAACGATCAGATAAAGTTGATAAATTGCTTTAGAATTAAATTATAAATGCAACCGCTCTGGATCTGTAAACGAGTGAAAATGAATTTACTGAACCTGAGAGTATCTTGCGTAGGTGTACGTGAAGCTCACGTGGGATTATACAAATGTGTACGTGGGATGTATCGAAGTGAGCATGAAATTTTTATTTCAGATATTGATAATATGAATGTCATATAAATCAGTATAGATAATATATAAATATGAAAACATATTTGAGTATGTATATATGTATAGATGAGGATATCCGCTTCTCCACAAATTACATAAGAAGTATAGTTCACAGGGATAAGAAGCTGTGTTTATTATTAATTAATTATATATGTTAAGCATATATAATTAATTAATAATAAATCTCTTTTGTGCCAACTACGTACTAATACAGGAAAATGTGCAACGACATTTTACCTGGTTTTGCCTATTTAATGGTAAAGAATGAAAAAACTAAAACGAAAGATGTTACAATCTATTAGAAGTTGGTGTGATAGAGAAAGTTCGGACTTGGGTAGTGTTTTTAGATAGTCCGGTTCTCCGGAAAACCATCTTCAATGTGTTCTGTACCTGAAATACAACTATTTTGCTCACAAACCATTTATAAAGCTCTTACCTCTTCATTGCAAAGGAGGTATACTAAACTGTTCATTGAAGAGTTCAAGCATACGAAAACTCCTACAATCACGAAAGCCGGATGAAATTTGGGTGATGCCATGTCTATGATAGAAGGTAGGATTCTAAAAGTTGTCCATTCCAGAAAATGAAACAACGAAATGGCACAGAATTGAAGTGAGTACCTGGAACATGTCACTGAGTAGATTAAACTATTCATTAGCTTACATGATTTCTCTTTTTTTTTGTCGCTTTCGGGTTGTTTCGTTTTCAGCATCAGAGAACTTTGTTGATTTTTTGATGTATAGGAAAATCTGTTGGAATAATCTAAGTGGTTCTTTTCATCAACACTCACATATGAGTAGCAGAGCAAAGCAATTATGGATGATGATGTATTGACGGGAAAGTTAAGAAACCAATTTGAGTAGTTGACAAATCCGTCCTTCAATTCATAATTATACGAAAGAAGGTGATGGTTGAAAATAATTCTGAAAAATAAATTGATTCTTCTGATATTGCAGAGCCTGTATCATACGCGCAGCATGGGTAAAAGAAAGAAGCTAGAGCTGAAAGAAAGGCAGCTGTTGGGAAAAGTGAAATCGTCACAACAGAGACTGTAAAGAATGAGAAAAACTCTCTTCCCGGATAACAGACAACAACCAATCTTAAATTGCAGGTGGTTAATGAGTTCGGATGCTCTTCAGTAAAACCTGTTGAGCGCCATGAATATCTGTGATAGAGTAACGTAAAGCCAAGCAAACTCGAAGAAGAAAGCGGCAAGTATACCAATGAAACCTTCTCTACCACCAGGAAAAATGTAATCCTGTACAATATATAATACAAGAATTCTAAGAGCTCTGAATCTCACATCCGCTAAGGCACAAGGGATGAGGTAGAATAAGAACGTTGATAACATAATGATATCCACAAAAATATGTCCTGTTGATATGATATAAACTGGTGATTTTCTGAGATCAAATGGCTTATTAGGGTGTATCAAGAATATAGAATAGCTAACCTTTTTATAATTGCAAGATAGAATACAGCGAATAGAACAATGACACAAACTGTCCAAGACACAGCTAGACCTATACCAAAGGCAAGAGAGACTTCAAACTTCAAATTTGACATGGCTCAACTTCAATGAACGAAAATATGAGTTTTCGATCATATATCTAGCTACAGAAACCTTCTCACGCTACTTCAGAAAACGAGGAAAGAGGGGAGGGGGTTTCCTCGTTTACTTTCTGTCCAATTGTACTGTTCGGATATCATAATATTAGGAAGAATAACGCATCAAGATACTTCTTGATATGCCCGAGTGAAGATTCGATCTGTTTCTTGTGATGGGGGGTGTCTCAATATGTTTTTAAATTATGAGAGAAGTTGTTCAAGAAAGAAACTATTTTGAAGGCTTTCAAAATCTTATAATAGCTCATAAGTTAACACTTTCATTTAACAAGCTCCTATAATTCCGATAATTCTGTTTCCGTTCGGCCTTTTTTATGTTCCCAACACCATTATCGCGATTATGTTACTAGTTGAAGAACAAAGTTGAAAGATTATGAAAAGTTGGAGAGAGGAAGAAAACTGACGTGATTTTACTAAGAAAAAAAACTTTTACAGCTTCAAAAGATTAATTTTCAAGTTTTCTTTCCTTCTTGAAACTTTTTCTCAAATTTAAGGCAAACGATCATTCTTTCAATCAGTTTGAAAACCTTATTTGTCTACTTGTCTTGAGATGAAAGAGGTAACAGATGAGCTGATATATCTGTACGATAGAAGTCTCAAACTCATTTCAATTTGTTTTTAAGTACACAATACGCGAAATCATCATTATACTATCGTAAAGATAGTGAAAATGAAGTATAGTAACCATTATAATCCCATGAGGGGGGGAGAGGTGTTGATCGCTCAGTCAGATTTCCTCTCTGAGCCGTTAAGAAAGCTATAGAAGGTTTTTTTTGTCGATTGACAGAAGGTTTGAGGGAACTTCAAATTCAGTTGATAACTATTCCCACTGTATTCACTCAGAAGTCCGAACCAGTGTTTCCTCGATATGTTTTCCGCCGTTCTGAATCTGATCGTCCATGGTGCATGCTGTTGGTATTTCATCAATCAAACCCTTTTCCTGATTGTTCTTTCCTCCTTTTATTACTATCTATCGTATGTAAGCCAAGAAGATACTGATCATTTACCGCGGCTCAACTATAAGAAAAGACCGAGGACAAAGAAGTATCAGTTCCAAAGAAGTCCCCCTTCCCCCCGAAAGAGCGTACAATGCACGAAGGAACATCCAATTGAACAGTTTTATTAGATTGCGGATATTCCTCAATGAAGGGAGAGTATAGTATTTGTCAAAGAGAACTTCATTGAAATATGAGGAGGTTCTGCAAATTCACAACTATTTTTCACGTTTTCATGCATTTTCATTCTTGTTACTCCTGGTCGAAGCTCTGTTTCACAGAACTATACAAGTTTTCGTTAAGAACAAGAAACAAAAGAAAATAATCAAATCTACGTGAGAAGAACAAAGAAGAATACAACAGATACCATAAGGCATGAAAACTAACAAACTTACATATGCAAAGCGAAAAACATAGATGCCAAAGAGAACAGAAGACTTCGCTTAAAGGAAAACGGCGTATGACAATAATGCTCAACAAGTAATGATCATCTAGTTTGCATAATCTTATAGCATACAACTCCATGAGATATGATATACTAGAAAAAATTATTAATCTTCAGAAAGCACTTTGAAGCTCGGTTTTAAGTGTTTTCATCTTACTTGTTCCGGATATATCAATTTCGATTGAAAGTAAAGGATCTGCTCGTGTTTGTCAAGACGTCGGTTCTAACTGAGGGAAGCTGTAGCGGGACGGACAGACTTTCGAATTAAGTCAAGTGCTAAGCAGAGCTCTTTTGAGATGGATGTAGAAAAAGCAGTGCTGTTTTAAAGAGCAATGATATATGGCACATTACTCTCGAGCAGTTTTGACAACGCATAACAATGAGACTGATGAATGAACAGAGCCGAAAAGTATTGAGAAATTCCCGGAGAAAAACAACTTTCGTTTATTAAAGTTTCAACTCATTCTGTTCTAGAGAATGGTGAGACTGTAACCATTGATGTTGGTTGTCGATTCACTCGGCACAACAATCGCTTCAGTATCGTTCTTACCTAAAAGAGGAAGATTACAAAAGATCATAAGGAGTATTAATTGAAGGTTTGCGAGTGAAAGGCTTTGAACTCAGAATCACATACTCGTGAGCGAATGAACTACTCTTTCATTTTCTACAAATCTTTTCTAATAGTAAACAGATTGTTTAATCACTTCTTTGTTGAACAAAACATAAATAATGCTGTTCACTGCGGCATTGGTCGTAATACTGAACCCAACAACCAAATACAAAGGATTGAATTCATTCGCATTCATATCAATAAACTTTGGCAATATTCTGAAGGAAGTCCATTGCAAGAAATGGAAGATAGAAATTGCGAAAAACTGGAGGGCAAATCTGAAATGATCACTTCGTCATGATGATCTATGCCAGGTTTGATTTACATAGTTTCTCTTGTTCGTTTCTTTACACTACCTTCCGACGAGGCAATACTACTGGTCTTTTGAATATGGATATATATCTTGAATAAGCTCGTTTTCATTAAAACACATAACTATGCTTACGGTTATGTAACATACGCCAGCTATGCCAGATGAAAGAACATTAAGAGGAGTGTGTATATAAGTATTCGAATAATTTGGGATATTTGGAATAGTCACATAAGCTTGAGCCAAGAAATACATGTTGAACGATATGCTTAAAAACTTGCTTTTACTTCTCACTCTCATCTTATTGACTTACAAGCAACACGGAACTACATATTGAGCTATTACCGTTAAAAGGGATCCGAATAGGATTATAAGCACTGTTATGATCCCGGTGTTCTTATAAGAAAATATATCGAAGTGCGGACAGCAAAAAACAATAAACCTGCAAAGGCAATTTAGCTTTCGGTTATTAGGAGAAAGAAACCTGTTAATCGCCATAAATATATTGAAAGCCGTTACTGAACACCATGACCAAACATGAAAGAAGATAGCAACTTGCCCGACTACACCGAATTTACCACCAGGAAAGAAATATTCCTAGAGAGTAGTATAGAGAAGATTACTGAACAGATGTGCTCACTTCAACATATGCTACCGGTATGAGATAAGTAAGATGTGATAAAATGAGTAGAATATCCATTAATATATGACCAGTAGATATAAGAAAGATGGTTTTCCTTTGAAAAAAAAAACGAAATTGATGTGTGTATTCGAGAGATGAGTTACTTCTTGACCAGGGCTAAGTATGATATTGCAAAGAATACGAAGGAACAAATAAAGAACCCAATTAGCAGATAAATGTTCAAGATTACTATGACTTCGAATCGAAAGATTGCAGTCATGAACTCCTAGATGATTGATTGTTCAAGTTAATGGAACTTTTCACAAAAATTCGTTGAAAAAAACCGAGCAAATGGTGTTCAATGAAAGAAATGAGGTTTTTTGGATCACAAACCCTTTTATGTTCTCTTGTTCTTGAACAAAATAGTGGATCATAATAAACATAGCTTAGAAATGTTGTCTACAACATTCAAAATGGAATGTATTTTCGTTTTTGTAGATTTTGAGACCGTAAGAGAGTTCCGCTGCTTTCTCTGCTTCAATTTCATGCACATTTCTTAGTATGGTTTCCGATGCATTTACAAGAACGTGATCGGAACGCACCCATGGATCAGAAATGAAAAAGGAGTGAGTGTTAAACAATACACTTGAAGCAAAATTCATTCGATATAAAGAATAAAATAAAGTTATAGTTTAGATTTCAGTATATTCAAAGCATCTTCGTTCATACCAGTCATATCGTACCTGAAAGAAGTAGTTAAGTATCGATGTTACGACAACAAATTACATTTCGTCCGTCTTTGTATATGCTACGCTGCCGGGGGCCTTTGGTGGTTGATAGTCCTCTTCATACACAGAACCGTTCTGAAAAGCATTTCATTGTATGCTATTAGACAAGACGATTCATTTACCAAGTGCTTATTAGTGACAAGATGTTTCTTTCCCAATTCGAAAAGCACTTCGTTGGCAGCTCTCAAACCACTTTCTACAGCTCCACTCATGTACCCCATCCATTCCAAAGCTGTTTCAGTTCCAGCAAAGTGAACGCTGAAACACTCGTTGGTTTGCTGAATTTCATTCTCATAGTACCTGTAATGAGGTTGACGAATGGTTGAGAAAGCATCCATATTTCCGGGAGTAACGGCCACAGTAGGACATCCGCCATTGAATGGTTCATGAACCCAAAGCTTTAAAACGATTCTTTCAGATACATATGGTTGTACGGTTCAAACTTTCTCGACATAATCAATCATTTGAGTGCGGCATTTCACACCAAAGAATCTTTCCAAATCCTTGACTATTGCTTCTTTCCTCTCTTCCATGCTCATATCTTAAACTTCCTTATCAACTTTCACTACTGGTTTTATCTGTTTTACCGGTGAATTCTTCGCTAATAAAACCTACAAGAGCTGGAACACCACGTGATGAACATGCATCATAAACTTCAATCAACGGAAAGATCTGGAAATCAATTTTTCTTTGATTTTCTGTCGTAATTGTGACGTACTTCTCCAGTACTTGATGTACGACCAGTACTAATAATCTCTCCAGAGTGTCCATCAAGTCTCCAGAAGGGTGTTTCGTACGTAATAATGAACTTGATGAAGTTACCCACAGGACAAGATTCGAACAAACGGCTCTACAACAGAAAATATTTGGTTGATCAACTAAAGTTATTTAGCACCTTAATGAGTGGGACATCAGGCGTAAACTTGATGTATCCACATTGATTGGGAGGAATAGCCATAATGACTCGGCTACATTGGAAATATTCATACTAGAATCAAATATGATTAGTATTCCGGATGAAAGGATGATGACGTACAACATCTTTTTCTCCGGGAAGAGTACTATATGCATGAAGTAGAGTTAAACCCGTTTTTTCATCAAAAATAATCTCATCAACAGCTCGATTTAATAAAATATTTTGAGTTCCGAAATCGTTCGCCATAATTTCACACATTTGCTGTGTTCCATCCTACAATACCGAATTGTTGTGTCGCAAACGTCAAAATGCGGGGATTTACCTGTACGCGAACAGCTTGAGCACCATCTCCAATATTATTAACCAGGCAACTGAATGTACCAGCTGCTTTAGAAAACGCTAGATGATATAACATATTAACTCTATAAAACTCTGCGTTATTCATATTTCTCTATCTCTATCTCTCACCGGCTTGGCTTAACACCATAAATAGCTGTTGTTTTCAGATCCATACAATCATGAGATGTGCGTGTAATACAATTTTCCTGACACCATTTCTCGAGAGTCATTCCATCATAATTTGAAGCGTCTTTCCAAGAGAAAGGATCTTTCAGATCAACCTGTAAAGATTGTTACATGATCATCTTTCTTGCATCAGTCGATTCTGTATTATCAAAGCACGCATACCTGCTTCACCAGTTTTTCCGTTTTTGATAAACTTGCGTACCAATCAATTACTTCTACAGGTGTAAACTGTCTTAAAACATTCGATTTTATTTAAAATGCATATGTGTTGTTCTAACTGTAATGATGTGATTGGCAGGTTTCCAGAATACATTCTCAATTCCGGGGTTCCGATTTGGGCATACTTTGTGCCAGCTTCATATTGTTCGTATGTTTTCAAGCCTAGCTCCTTAATCAGCTGGTTGATATGACGCTGTGTGTGGCCAACCCACTGCCCTACGATACGATTGTTCTTCAGGGTCTTGTACTGAGTTACATACCACCTAGATCAAACTTGACACCCTTTTTGCCTGGTCCCATGATAGGAACGGTTAGAGTTCGACCACCATAACGATCTTTCGCTTCTATGACCAGAATCTTAAAACAAATTCTTCTATCAGAAGCATTTTATTTTCGGAAAAGAGTATTGTCAGTTCCTCCTCTAACCTTAAGGTTCGGATCTTTCTTGCGAAGCTCCCGCACGGCGGAGAGTCCAGCCAGACCGGCTCCAACTACAATTACATCGAAGTCTTGGGGTGCTTCCTGAGTAGACATGACGACACAGTTTCATAAGAGATAACCTGAAAGATTCTGAGGACTCTTTTGCGAATTGGAATAATTGTATGAGATAGTTATTGAGTTGTATTATAATAGATATAATACATATGAAAGATATTAATATGAGAGTCCTACAGTTAGAATGTTCTGTTTAAGAAGACAAACTGACTTGTATTCGTAGCTTTTTCAACTAGGCTTTATATAACATTGAGATTGTTTATATGAACACAGAGTGATAATGATAACTTGAGAGTCAGCAAAGAGAATAAGAGAAGAATGTTAATGATAAGAAAAAGTCATAAAACGACGAAAGTCATCTGAAAATATTACCCGACTACGTTCTACGACAAACATGACGACATGTGCAAAAGATAACATTTTATAATGATAATCAGAGAAAAAGAAAGATGAAAAATTAGCAACAAATTCGAGATAGTACGATGAGAGGTTACATATACTCATTGCATCTTGGGAGATTACAGAGAAAAACGATAAAGAGAGAGATAAATAATGAAAGATGGAGAAGACGGGAGGGTGGCAAAAATGGAAGAAATGATATAATAAAAAGAGAAAAATGAAGAGGGTAGCAGTCTACATGATTAAGGAAGAGCGTACGAGAGAGCAAACGTTTTTGAAAAAGGGGGAAAGGGAGGAGGGGAGAAAGAAAGAGTGTAGGAGAGATAGAGCTATTGTTCTTGTCAATCTTTCTGTACAAGATGACGTTATTAAGCGTGTCAGAGGCGTCAGATACAGAAAAGCATAATTAGCATATGATAGCTAGTGTGAAGTTGCTTACACATTGCCCAAACAAAGCAATTTATAAAGGTTAGAGAACGAGAAAGATCTTAAAAAGAAGTGAAGTGAGAGAAATATGAAATGATTTATGTCATCAGTTGATTAGTAATTTATATATTTTTCTTGAAATGTTTAATGTTCTTTTTTTCCTTTTTTTTATTATTTTACAATGGAAGAATATCAAAGAATGTATTGAAGCGCTGGATTATTTCTTCTTTTCAATTAGATAAGTTTTTTGGTTCAAAGAATCATTTCATTATCTTTTAATAATCTTATTAAACTCTGTTTGTTGATAGAAGAGATTTATATTTTAATATTCATAATAAACGATTATAATTAAATGAGAGTAATCATATGACCTGTAGATAACGTACATTGAAAGAGAACTAGAGAAATACATTTGAAGCAAGAGAAGAGAGTCAAAGAGAGGCATATGGAGAGAGAGAGGGAGAGAACATGAGAGAAAGACAAAGAGTTAAAAGAGATAGAACTTAAAGAAGGTGAAGCTGATGGCAAGCTTCATCGTGCTTCTTCATCAAAATTTGGTGGAAAGAAAAGATAAGAAAAGGAAATGGGGGTTCGGGGCTGCAGTTGTCTTTGTATTTCTCAAAGCTTCTCCATGAAAGACGGAAGCCTCATTTGCATCATCCTCTGAACACATGTTATCAGCTAAATCAACAAATACTTTTATAAAACAATAAATTATCTCAGCTAGCGTCTCATTGAATAAACAATTACCTTTGATGAATCGAAGGACAATAACTTTATGCTTCTGCGTCACAAGCATCTTCTATTCAAGGGACGGGAATTTGAATATCACTAATCGCCTTTCTTTCGTTCATCGAAGAAAAATTCATTAAGGAGAGTTCATTAAGAAAATTATCTTCGAGAAGGGCATAACTCCAATGAGACATCCTTTCATCAGATCTATCATTGTCACACCCCCGTGCATACGCTTCCAATTAGGTTTTTTCTTTCTGGAACATCTCGTTCAGAAGCAAACAGAGTTCAGTTAGTCATATGATATGGTTAATAGAATATTCTATCCTTTTCCAAATCTACTGCTAGAAATTTAGGAGAAAAATTTAGAAAAATTCTTTTAATTTTCATCTATCAGCTTTGTTATTGCGAGCTCACAGAGAGGATTAAAAAATATTTTTTATTTTACAAAAAGCCAAAGGAATATCTTATGGAATTGTTCAAAGCTTTATCGATATTTCAGCTTTTTCTTTCGTAAGCAAATGGATGATTCATCTTTCTAAACACTTTCTGTACATTCATCTCCACGCATATATACGCGCAACACATTCATACTCAGAAGTTCTTTTTTGTCGATTGAAAATGAACTGAAAATTAGAATATTCAAATATGCAAAATAGACTCTTACGTGAGCATCACGTGAGTCCTCATTCCATTCTATTTTCCTCATCACACAGACCGGTTGCTCATCAGATCTTATTCTTTCATTTTTTTTCTGTCCGTTTTGTTTACTTTTTTTCGTGTTTTAAACATCATCATTATTGATTAATTCATCTATCTATTCGTTATGGATTACTCTTCCATATACTTTCACTGTTTTTTTATGCACAAAATCGTTCTACTTCTTCTTTTTTTCTTGATGATTTCATTGAACGGAAAGGCCAAATATTTGAAGAAACTGAATCGAAATAGCTTCCAAACACATCGCCGATTTAATCTAATTTCTCCACAGCTTGTAAACGATGTTTTTACTTTTCTAACACAAAAAAATGTCTGTTAAATATTAATTATGTTGAAAGTATTTGATGGAAAAGATTTATTTCCAGCGTGTAATCCAATACCTCTCTCTCTGAGAGGTTCTTTTACTATCGATCTAATTTAAAAAATGTTTTTTTTTTGGCTTTGCCGTCATTGACTTCTGAGGTTTCATCATCCTAACGCACATGGTCTTATGATTCACTCTTTGAATTTCCTCTTTCCGTACTCGTCCTGGCAGGTGTGAAAACTTCAATTAATCGAGTCATCTATACCAACCAGACCAACCATCCATGTCCTATATATGACATTTCATATTTTACTTTATTTACTTTCTATTATTTTCTTCTACAATTTTTTATTCTACCGTTCATATCGATTCTGATAGAAGTATTACGTGTCTGAAGTTTTTCATTACTGAAGCGAACATTGTTTGAGCTGACTGAAGAAGCTTCAGAAACTTCTTCTGACAATTGACCGATCAGCCAACAGTGCTTATGTCCATAAGATGGAAGAAAGAAACTTCTACTCATCTTCTTCATCTTCTTCTTCTTCTTCTTCTTCTTCTCACTGCTTCACATCCAAAGCACAAATAAGGTTCTTTCTCTATCCATCCTTTTTCTGTTTCTCACTCTTCTTATTCTCTCACTTTATGATTTCTTCTCCTAACTCTTTTTCATTTTCTTTTGGTCTGCTTACCTCCCGCTTTCTTCGATTCTCCCTAATACCTTTCTATTCTTATCTCCAGTATATTTTTTCTTTATTTTCTCTCCTCTATCAGTCCCACGTGTTCTTTTCTTCTTTTCAACAAGCTGTTGGTCATTTGGGTGTCCTCTGGCTGACTGCCTATCCTTCGATCAATAATGAAATCAAATGGGATGACGACGCTATTTCATACGAGGCATAACATACCATTCCATTCAATAGTTGTATTCTTGTTATTATTATTATTGTAAATATGAAAATATACTTAAAATCGATAACTAAATAACCACAATTAAGTTCTATTCATTAGACGAAACCTGAGATAATTAGACTGCAAAACATGTGTGTGTGTGTGTGTGTATGTGTGTGTGTGTCTCGTGTGAAGTTCGATCATCAAAATTGGACTACATACGAGCTACTCCTTTTCCTTCCTATTTCCTCTCATAAGTTTTATTTCCATAAAAGTCTTCATACTAAACTACAAACAATATTCCTCATTTCATTTTTTTACTCACCAAATGTAATCATTTGTACTTGTTCAATCATATATTTCAATTTTCATTTCTCTCTGAATCTTTAATTCTCATCGAATGCTTTCTAACTAACATTTCCCGTCTTCTGTTTGCCCTTTGTCAATTTCACAGCCTTTTTCACTCAGAATTCTACAGAATTTGTGTTCATTCTATAGCATACTGTTCAATTAATTATTAAAGTTTTCTCATTTTTCATTTATCGATTGCTTATTCTATCAAAAAGTCGTTTATTTTTAGTTGAAATGGCTCAGGTTCGAGCGGATTATGACTTCGAAGCTCAGCCTGGCTCAGGTGAGATGACTATTCGTAAGGGTGAAATACTAGCTGTCCTTCGACCGGTACTGTTCTGATTCCTTCTTCTCTTTCTCATCTCATTTTTGTTGAAGAACGTTGAAGGTGGATGGATTGAAGGACGAAATTCCTCCGGCAAAATAGGTTTATTCCCAGAATCATATGTTAGCTCTTATTCCGGCCCTCCAGCGGTACGTTAAGAACCTTTATTCAGTTGTTTATTGATTATTAGTCCTAAAATATCAAGATAGATGAGAGAGCCAGACAATATTGTTACGGGGAGCTTACGAGTTCGGAGTTTTCTTCTCTATTATGATTGGGTAGAGAGTGTTTGTTCGCAATCGCTTAGCTATCAACTTTCTAAATGTTTTCAAAGCTCTCCCAGATGTTGTTTCGATTAAAATTAATGTTCAAATTCGAGAAATGAGAAAACCTTTCCCTCATTTGATAAAAGCTGTTTTTACCCAAAAGTGACTTGCAGAAAGGAGAGACTTCACCTATTTTGTGAGAAGCATCGTTGAGACGGTACACTCTCTATTCTTCTTAATGAAATTGGAAAGAAGAGTATCCCCGGTGGGTGGAATTGAAATCGTTTTGCCATCTCTCCATCCTATCCGCAATTTAGTTACTTTAAGAAGTTTGCATTGAATCCTATTTTGAGTTGTGGGCTTGTTTCATTCTCAGCTTCATTCCCCTCCACCTGAAGTTTTGTCTCGCTCAGAAAAAACTTTCTATGATGCTTTTTACTGCTGGCCTACGAAAAGCTGTAGATCAGTATGATTCTAATTCAGCTGCTATAAATGCAACAGCAGATGAGACTTCAAGATTACTACATGAACGAAGACGGCGTCAAATGATTCGCCGTCATACATGCTCGACACTCAAACCAGACCCTGTCTTCCCCATAACTGCTTTGGAGCCTTGCTTCACCATAGCAGAACAAGATGATCAGGCTCGTTGAAGAATAACAATTCCTCTCCCATAGTTTCTATGAAAACTGTTAAAGTTCTGCGCTCAAAAAAAACAACAAAAACATTAAAATATGACAGAAGTGATTGTTATTGAAAAACCACAAACTTTTTGATGCCAAATGTTCATGCATTCTTTTTATAGGTTTCTCCTCCTAACTTACCGCCAGCGCCTGCTCCCAAGCAAGCAGTTCAGCCATCTCGAGCACCTGTGGATGATTGGGGAGTATCTTCATTCCAACCCCCAGCATCTGCTTATCCTTCCGTCCATAATCCTTCGTCTCGTAAGTTCAATTAAAAAGTTAAACTATTGCAATATTTCCTTTTGAAAGAAAGCCAAAGCGGTTCTGCGTCTCAAATAAACGATGAATTTGATGATGAATGGACAGATGATGATGAAAATGAGGTACATAGCTTAACTTTGTCTTTTGTGTATGGATGTTTGCTTGCTTTCGAATAGTTTTCACATTTTTCTTAGTTATTATGAGAATTTCTGGTAGAGAATGTTGGAAAGTATGACTTTTGTCTATTTGTCTTTTTTCTTGGCCATTCCTAACCTCCAGGGACTGGTGTAGTCGTGGGTGTTAAGGATAAG
Organism: Auanema freiburgensis; assembly: GCA_030370435.1. Classification (NCBI taxonomy): domain Eukaryota; kingdom Metazoa; phylum Nematoda; class Chromadorea; order Rhabditida; family Rhabditidae; genus Auanema; species Auanema freiburgense. The sequence continues at coordinate 4,603,496 of CM059369.1, forward strand.
ACATAACCATTGAAAAGAGATATAATGGCATGATGTGCTTCTTTTTTGGTAATGTTTCCCTCCTCCTCCTCCTCCTTCTCCTTTCTTTCTTTTTTCGTAAATCTCATTCTCGTTTAACTTTTTTGGTTTTGTTTCTGGCGATGTATATCAACAATAGACTATATAATCTCCAGAACAATATTCGTTTTTCGTTCTCTTGATCCCAGACGTTTTTGTCCTACACACTTCCCACCACTAACACCATGCAAAAGACTTCTGGAGAAACCCTGAATTGGCGTGGTTCTCAAAGAATTTTGAATGAGACCAATTGACTCATTTGCCTAAGCCGTTTAAGAAATTGAAAGCATTTTTTGTTGTACCCTTTTCTTGGGGCGAACATATAGTTGATATGAAGGAAATTGACCATTTCATCTATTGTCAGCTATGTTTTCCTTGTTACTTGTCTACAACTTCTTTTCTACTTTTTACGTGTTTTTTGAACCAAAATAACTTCATCTCGTCATTATCTTGATCTCTTATTACTTCTAAACAAGGACTTCATAAGACAAAGTAACCAATCGGTTAGAAGAGATTTCATTTTTGTTCTTCATAAACTCAATTGGTTTCCAAGCTGTGAAACTCTCAGAAGATAGGGCAGTGACGTTTCTATTGAATAGAACAACAATTGAGATCTCTAAGTCCTTTCTATTTATATATTCCTTTATGCTACACATGGTTCAAACATTTGTAGAAAATTGTTTTTTCGTTTAATTTCTTATTTAATCAGGAATGTTGTTTTCTCGTGCGCGTTCATCAAGCTCTGTTGCTTTGGAATATCTTCAAGTTCCTCATTATAATGGACATAGAGGAAGCTATGTAAGATCTCTTCCATTATCTTTTTTTTGGTTTCAAATGCGAGACAAGAAGAGACAAACGTCGTTACTTATTCCTTTTAATGGTTTGATGAGTTCGTGACTGGCCAAGATTTCTAAGATTGAAGGGAAAGAGACGACAGATCTCCCGACATGTACTATGTTGGTTTTCTTTTGAATTTTGATTAAAAATTACTTTTCACTCTACTTCTGCCACACTTCCCTCATATTTTGAGATATTTTTAGAAAATTGCAAAAAAATTCCAAAAAATAAATAAAAAAAATACTAAAAGGATTGTGTTATGGGAGGGCTGATTGGCTCTATTATTTGAAGGAAATCTCTGCATAGACTTTAGTTGGGTTGAGAAACTCAAACATTGGTCATATTTTGATAGTTTTCTTTAAAATATATCTTATTTTTTGAAATATAAAACTTCAATATGGTTCAATGTGAGTATGGCTTCACCTCTGATCAGCATCGTCCTTCTTTAGAATTTAAAGGAGGACGTCGCATGAGTCTATCATTTTGTATTATTCCGGTATGTTTTATTTGAACTTTCATGGCTCACAAACACGACTCATCCCATTTCCCAACATCTTCTCGCTCTTCTTATACTTTAAAACATGTTCATTCATTAGGATCATCGCTTGTCTGTAAACGGGCCTCTGCCAGTACCTCATACTTCACCACAATCTCGATCTGCTTCTCGAACATCTATTTCAACCGAAGATTTCGACCGACAGAGCAAAGGGAGAAATACTCGTCGCTCGTCAAGCAGAGATTCTCATTCTATGGATCGTCGTGATAAACGACGTCATTCGAGGGCCTCTCATAAGGTGATAGCTCAGAAAAATCTTCGTATGGTGTTTGAAAGTTGTAAAGATATCATATAGCTGCTATATCTGAAGATGTTTGAGCTTTTGTTGGTTGCTGATTAATCATCTAGATGCTCGCATGTTTTATGTACTTGTCATGTGAATGTGCCCATTGATTTTTGCACTACTCTTACCATAGAACTCGAGCTTTCAAAATGTAATTTAGGAACCTGCCCCACCGAATTCTCATCATGCAGTTGCTCAGAATGAAGTTCGAGGAGCTATCAACCGCAGCCAATCAGCTGGTGATCGTCCAGGTAGTAAAGTTAATAGAAATATAAATAGGTCTGCAAACAAAAAGTACATAAGTCTCTTCATTGCAATGATATAGGTTTTCAAACTTTGTAAAATCTGGAATGGAAGCATATGTTCTGGGAGAATCAAAGATGAATGGGCAGCCAGGGGAAAGGCATGAGATTTTGGTGAGTTTCAAAGCTTTGAAGACCTCATTAAAAGCGTTTATTGATGGTTTGATTGCAGAGCTCATCCAATATGGTTCAATGGAAGCCAATTCAGCAGTATTATACTTGTACTCTCGGAGATAAAATAAAGAAAGAAACTAAGTTAAAAGGTTTGAAAAGCTTCATAGCCTACTCTATTACGTCGTCTCTCAGAGGAATTCAAGTAAAGTTTAAGAAAAGTTTCTCAAGACTTCATTTCAATTTGTTAAGGTTTCAAGACGTTATAAACAATTTGATTGGTTACATGAGCAACTATCAGCTAAATATATTATGATTCCCATTCCTCCTTTGCCTGAAAAACAAGTCTCTGGAAGATATGAGGAAGATCTAATCGATCATAGAAAGCACATTCTTCAAATTTGGGTGAATAAGATATGTCGACATCCAGTTTTGAGTCAAAGCGAAGTATGAACTTGGCACTACTTTCTCATTTCTCAACTTTGACTATTAATCAGGTTTGGCTGCACTTCATCAGCTGTACAGATGAAAAGGAGTGGAAAACTGGAAAACGAAAAGCTGAGAAGGTTCTAACATCTCCTAATTTTTGTTCTATGACATCAATTATAGGATGAGTATGTTGGAGGAAATTTCTTGAACTGTGTATCAGTTCCACAAGGGAAACTGGACATCGGCCATGTGTATGAAACAAGTGTTTTGAACCTCTGATTTTTCTTCACTTCAGCGAGGGCCAAGTTGAAAAGTTCCAAAAAAATGTGAAGTTTACTGAGGATGCAACAAACGTCATGCATGGCAGAATGAAAGAATTCCAGAAAGTATACCAAGGACGTCAGTTTTTTGGCCAAAACCATTAATATTAGCGAATTTTCAGCTGTGAAAACTAACTGGCAGAAGATGGCTCATGCTTTCTCCTCTCTGGGTCAAACATTCAATGACGACCATCCTAGTTAGTATGAAGTTCCGGAGTTAGAGCATTTTGTTTTGTAGAAAGTGGAAAACTGGCCGCTGCTCTCAATGTAACAGCATCACAATATCATTCCATTGGAGAAGAGTTTGATGTTCATACCAGAAACGATATGGAGCCAGTGGTGGAAGCATTATTCTCGTTCAAAGGAACAGTGCAAGGTGTACCTGATATTCTCCATATACATAAAGTGAAGACAGATATCTTCTTTCAAAATATAGATTGTATTTTCAGCAAGCAATTCAAAAATATAGAGAAAATCAAGCTAAAGTCTCTAATGCGGATGCGGAAAAAATCAAGCAACGGGTGGATTCCATCAGTTATTCAGTTCTTGCAGAAATGAATCATTTGAATTCTGAGAAGGTAAAACTAATTCCTATTTCATTCTAAAGAAGAATATCAGATCGAAGACGTTCGCTCGACTATGGGTACTTACCTCCGTAAACAAGCTGATTTTTACCAGAAACTGGCAAACCAGTTTGCCAACATGGCTAGTCAATATGATTTCTAAACTGTCCTTGTCATATTTCCTCGAGATATTTATTTTTCCATGTGAGTGTATAAATTTGATGAACGGCCTTAATACTTCTAACTTCTCCTATGATTTTCACTTATATTAATTTCAAATGCAAATAATATATTACTGTGTATTTCTCAACAATTCAATAGTTTGTAACTCTGTATTTCTTTGTGGTTTTCTTCTGTTTTATTAGCTTTATTTTTATTGAAAGGAATACATGGTAGCAATATTAGAACAATTCAATAAGACACATCAAAAAATCAGATTTCAGAGAAGAATATGGTTCACAAATGATCATGACGATTATCAGAGTTAATCAGCTTCTTACCAACTCAAAAACGTTATTTTCATGCAACTCTTACAAAATGCTGTAAGATTTGGGAATGCCCACCAAAAGTCTGCCGCCAGCAGGGGTCGAACCTGCGACCTTGGGCTTATTAGACCCACGCTCTAACCAACTGAGCTATGGCGGCTACACTTCTATTAAAAGTCGGTAAAATAGAATCTGTCAGCAAGTAATTGCTAGAATAAACAAATGCTCGCTGAGTTTGACATGAATACTAAACATTTTCCCAATTAGCCATGATGCAGTTTGCTATGTAGTATACTCCTCACTCGAGGACGGGAATGGATCTGTTATTATTAGACATTCATCCGCTTTCTTCAGATGCTTGAAAGGTGTTTGCTACTCTTTGAAACTACAAAAGTTTGCCGCCAGCAGGGGTCGAACCTGCGACCTTGGGCTTATTAGACCCACGCTCTAACCAACTGAGCTATGGCGGCTACACTTCTATCAAAAGTCGGTAAAATAGAATCTGTCAGCAAGGAATAATATCAGTTGAAATGATGTTTTTTGGAGCTGGAAATGAATACCAAAGGTTCACTTTCCTCGCCCCCGATGCAGTTTGCAGCTCGAAGATTAATTCTTATGGATCAAAAGGTGATAAGGGTTTCGCAACAAATGTTCGCTACTTTCTTTTACATTACTTCAACCTTCACGTCCAGCAATCGTGGTGTATTACAAAAATTCATTCTCTACACTCATTTGAAACACGGGAAGCGGAAGGATCAGCCGTTCTCGAGAAAATAACATCATTTATAACAATATTTTAAAAAATGAACATTTTACTTCATTTCTTCAGGGATTCTTCACGAAGTTGTTTTGATCTGTTTACGATAGATAGCACCCACATGCGTGGAGATCGAATTCCGCTCTTAGTTGAGATGAGATCTTCACCTGAGTCCTGGTGGATGGAACTGGAGTCTCTCTAGGAGTTGGAACTTCATCCACTGCATTTTTGAATTCCACGGAAGCGGAACGGGATCGTGATCACTGTCTGCCAATCTCTTGCGTGAGCAACGAGATCTACTACTCCGGCTAGAACAGAATTCCTCTGATGAGGTCGAATTCTGTCTAATACGTCTTGACGATAATTTTCCCATCTCTGTGTTCGACATTTTAGGAGGGTTCAAAAAAAAATAACTAATGAAGAGAACATAAACTCAAGTTTATACCCAAAGGGTTGAGAGATAGAGTACTTAGAGAAGTTACGTTTTGAGTCTTAAAAATAAAACTTAGATAAACTTGTCTCTATAACATTTTGCTGAGGAACTTCCTATTGATAGGCTAGATATATTCGTGTCAAAATAGTATTCAATAAACAATTTTTCACTCTAATACATTTTTTTGGAGAAGCTCACCAAAAGTTTGCCGCCAGCAGGGGTCGAACCTGCGACCTTGGGCTTATTAGACCCACGCTCTAACCAACTGAGCTATGGCGGCTACATTGCTGTAAAAATGTCGGTAAAATAAAATCTGTCAGCAAAGAATTGTATGATTTCAGGATCAGCATTTCTTTCTGACCTTGAAACGAATATTAACAGCCCTTTCCTCTTAGTACTGATGCAGTTTGCTCGGTAGTCTATTTTTTATCGGTGAAGGGAGGCTACGAGTGTTTCGCATCAAAGTTCTCTTGATTACATTCCAATCTTCATGTGAAGTAAGCCTGAGGCGTCAGAAAACACAAATTCATTTTCTACTAGCTGCACTAGTGAGCACTAGTATCCACGAATTCATTTTTCGCATTGGGAGCTACATCACCGGTTTACTTTTAGTATTTCATTTTGCACGTGCAGCAAGCGTGAAGCGGTCGTAAGAACTTTTTCATTTTCTACTAGCTACGCAATTGAGCGGTCCATACATGTATTTTCATTCTCATTTTGGGAGCAGCATGACCGGTGGCTTTTAGTATTTCATTTTCCACGTGCAGCAAGCGTGAAGCGGTCGTGAGAACTTTTTCATTTTCTACTAGCTACACAACTGAGCGGTTCGTACATGTATTTTCATTTTCATTTTGGGAGCAGCATGACCGGTGGCTTTTAGTATTTCATTTTCCACGTGCAGCAAGCGTGAAGCGGTCGTAAACAAAACACTATACGAATTTGTGGTATTATGAACACTAGCTACTCTATTCAGCGGTAGTACATACATACTGCAATTATCGGATATTTTTTTGCCTTCTTCAGATGCTTGAAAAGTGTTTGTTGCTCTATAAAACTACAAAAGTTTGCCGCCAGCAGGGGTCGAACCTGCGACCTTGGGCTTATTAGACCCACGCTCTAACCAACTGAGCTATGGCGGCTACACTTCTATCAAAAGTCGGTAAAATAGAATCTGTCAGCAAGTAATTGCTAGAATAAACAAATGCTCACTGACTTTGACATGAATATTTCTCCACAAGCATCTAACAAAATACTCCATATTTTTTCTTAATTTATATCTTTACAATATTCTAAAATGAAAGAAAAGTAGCGATTTGAAAATTTATTTCCATTTTAAAAATAAGTCGAGAGATTGAATAATATGATCAATGAAGATTAATCTTATATTATTATAAAAATTATCACAAGGTTTGAAATATTAAAGCTTTTCCCTAAGTTCCTTAATTTATACATATTATAGTGTTCAAAAATAAAGCCGAACAATATACTCGATGATGTCATTTTACTGTTAATACTGGAAAATAAAACTTTGCAAAAATAAATATTACAATTGGCTTTAGAATGTTTTGAGACAAAAAATGAGATTTTCAACAATCAGAAGGCACAAGTGAGTTAAGAAATGCTTCAATGAGCTGTAAACGAGAAAACAGTTCTGACACGCCGGCCAGATAATCTGAGCTTTTGGAACCCAGTTGAAAGACAAGAATGATTGTAGAATAATTAGAAATGATAACAGCACAGCTATGGCAATACACTAACGTCTAGTCACCCACGTTCCGAATTTGATCCGTAGACATCATGTGAGCGAGAATAATCTTGGAGTTCGTTGAAAATCATTTCTGAGAACAATCAAACATTATATTATATTATGAGAATAATTATACCTCTCCAAACTTCGACCGTGTGTTCGGCATCGACAGCAGGGTTATATTGTCTCGGCGGAGGAGCATAGACCTAGAGAACATTTACTGTTATATATAATGAGAATGGCGCATGCTTACTTCACTTTCATCGAACCAAACATTAACGTATGGATGCCGCAAAGCTTCATCCACTGATATTCTTCGCTCTGGATCAATGACCAGCATTTTCGATAATAAATCACGTGCCTGTGCAGCTGAACATAATGGAATCATCAAAAGAGTTCTCAGAGTTTAAAGAAACCTGTAAGCCTCGAATTATCTGCTGCCATAGGGAACATATTATCCGGAAAAAGCAATTCAAACGATGTAGAAGAAAACCTAAAGGTCATCAGAAATTAATCGGCTTAAGATAAAGGGTTTATACCTAGGTCTGTTCTCAACGTAGTTCCTGACTGTTGGTTGAAGACGTTCCAGGAATTCCCGCTCTGGAGTTCCAAGTTGCTCGATAATTTTAGTCCATTGATCAATATGATCAACTCCAGGAAATAAAACTCGTCCACGGACTAATTCTCCAAAAATGCAACCGATTGACCAAACGTCAACTGTAATATTTCCAGTTTTTTTTACAGAATATTACTGCAAGTTTACCATTTTCTTTATAGCCCATTCCTAAGATGACTTCGGGAGCACGATAATATCTGGTTACTACATAAGGAGTCATCATGAATCCTTCTACTGCAGTGCGTGCGAGACCAAAATCAAGAATTTTGAGTGTACAGTCGCTCCTGACAACAATATTAGATGGCTTCAGATCCTGTAAATGAAATGTAATGGATTGTTAAAACTTCATAGGTTACTCTATGAATGATACCAGCCGCGTGCAAGTGACGAATCCCACATAACATTTGATAAAGTAAATAAGATAAACGTTCATGGTCTAGATCCATTTGAATGACCTGAATTGGAAGAGTTGGAAAAAGAAAGAACTATAGTAGTGTGTTATGGAAGCTCCCTTTTTTCGTTTCAAACTTTATGATTTGTGTATGAAACGTCGTTCATGCTCCCACTCCCATCACTCGTTTCATACGTCACTGATGCAAATGATTGTTTTCATATTTGATCATTCTCATAAGACTTCGCTCTCCGTTTTTGCAAAAATGAAGACGAATTGTGCTTACCTGACATAAGTTGGCATCCATTAATTCCATAACTATATACAAATCATTGAAATCTTTCAAACTCTGCTGGGGAGTAAAAGCATTCAGAATGCCAATTATCTGAGAGAAAGCGGATATTTATTTTAATTATTGTGAGGAAACTTACATTTTTATGATCAACTAAATTCATTAATTTAAACTCTCGATAAGCTCGCTTTGCATGCGTTACATTTTGAAAAGGTCTAGAGAGTTTCTTAATAGCTACTGTTTCGTTACGAACTGTATCATGAGCAGCACTGGAATATCATCGATTAAAAAATCGTTCTTAATTGGATCTGAACTGACCAAACAATTCCCTGAGCTCCCGAACCAATCAAACGAAGATTTTGATACCTTTTAAGTATTACCATTTGAGCTTCTCCCATAGTTATAGAATAATAGTGCTCGGGGACAGGGCTTGATGACGTAGAAGCCATCGCAAAAGGACTAAAAATGAAAAATCAAAAGGCTTAAATAAGAAAAAACATACTTAAGAGTTATATTATGATGATTGACAGTGTGTTGCTTTGAAGAATTTTTAGAATATTGTTTCTTTGGTTGAGGTGGTGGGGAATACGTGTGGCTGGAAGAGCAGCTATCTATCGAAACAACGTCCTCCTCCTTAGCTGAGGACAAACTGCTACTAGCTGCCAGCCACTGGAAGTACTGTAAACAACCCTGTAAACAAAAAAAATATTAAACTGGACAATGTGAATGTTGTTGTAAAAACATAATTCGCCAGAGAAAGAGGGAGAAGATAGTTCATGACTACAACGGATATGTTGTATTAGTCATTGAACAAAAAGATAGTATTCTGATTAAATTATTTCAAAACTTGAACACATCCTAAAGTAACTTGTCAAACACAAAGAATGTCTGTGAAAATCGTGGATGATTTTGTTGAAGAAGGGAATGACATCCGAAACGACAACTGAACTACTGGGTTATGCATGAACACATCACATGATTCATCAATACCAAAATTGGAAAAAAAGGAATTTATATGTTGAAAGAAGTGAATAGCATAAAGAGCAAAACACGGTTTATACTAATTTCCACTCACTCAGAAGTGCAGATCTTTGCATATAAAAGGCCAAAGATAGTATAGATGTAGAAAAAGAAACACTCAGAAGAGAACAAGGAAGTGCTCAGAGGAGAAGTTTCATATGCTAGAAGCTCTTTTCATAATCGGTAGTCAGCGATGTTTCAACATTCAAAAATCACAGGAGAGTTGAAGATATACTTTCAATTGTATAATATTACATCCCCTTGCGTGGAAAAATGAAAAACTGCGAAGGTGATAAAAGTTCTTGATAAAGGTGATTTCCGAGTATAATATCGATTTTTGAGGGAACAACAAAAAGAGGTTGGCTGAGTTGATAGACCTCTGATATTCCCTCATAGTTCCTGACCATATAGAAACCAAACTGTCAACTATTTCATTCTCTGTGACTGTTGATCTTTTAGCAATGGCCACCAGACTCGAAACGATCTGGTTCTATTTCTCTTCTGTTCAAATAACAAGTGTTCTTCCTAAGTAATCAAATAAACTCTGAATTTTATAATATTTTTTCTCCAGAAAACAGAAAATATTGAATTAGCATTGATTTCACGAAATTCTCAACCTAAAAGCACGGACGCGACGCATCCGCTCGCGTGCTCTGCTAATAGGGGTCAGCCTTTGTCCTTTACTCTGGCTTGTCTTGTAATTAAATTTTCCTATTTGCTAGGTTTTATTTTTGAAAAAAAAAGGCCAGCCGAATGAAATATTCATGGAATAAGGACTGCGAGAGTATGAAGAGATATACTCACCTTTCCAACTTGGTTCACGCCCTCAAGTATCGAGCTGACCTGCAGTTTAGAACCGCGTACAAAGTTTCCAAACGAAGAGCTTTGTTCAACTTCGTTATCCTCCTCGGCACCTGAAAAGAGGAAACATAATTTCTCTCAAGATTGCTTGAAACAAAATGAGTCTGAATAGAAAAAAATCATGAATAGCTTTGCAGAGTGATGTAGTGGGAAAGAAGATTATAAAAACTGGCAGAGAGTCATTCAGCATTTTTGGTAATTTTCGTTGTCAGTCAGTCTTCAGAAGTAATCTCTCTTGCGACGATGACGGTTATAAAGATATTCCCATGAGAGAAATCAGTAAATGCCGGAAGAAGTGTGGCATATATCGATACACGAACTGAGTGTATACTATGTCAAACTCTTTATAGATTTTGAGTGAAAACCGGCACACTTTTCGAATATCAAGGAGAATTTCAAAAATAACGAAATAGTTAAATGTTTGACCGAATGGAGCTTAATGAATGCCGCATGAAAGAGATAAACTGCTCGGAAGCCATTGATCGCAATGCGACTCTTATTTGGCTCGTTTACTCATTTCCTCTTAAGAAGTACGTCGTTGCTGTTCAAGAATTCCAAAACTCCAATTCTCACAGAATTTTCGAGTTTCAATAAATAACTTCTCTCAAGTGCGAGAAACAGTCGAGACCACAGAGAGGAGAAATGGAAAATAATTTTCCGAGTCTCATGGACTTGACCGCGTTGACCAACGAATAATGGAAAAAAGCTTTTTTCAAATTTTAAATGTGAATTTAGGAAGAGAACGAAAGAAAACAAATAGTAGAATGAGAAATTATATGAATAATTCAAAAATGATCTGACGCTTTTCTAGAAACTCGACTGAGACACGTAATTCGAGAAGACAACGTTGGAAGACAGGACTGATTGTTTGAAGGAAATAAGTGTTTTTTGAGAGCAGAAAAAGATTATGTGGAATGTTTTAGTAGAGTTGGTAAGCTCTCGAAGAAAGTTTGCAGAAACAAATGATTTGAAGAGCATGGAATCGTTCATGTAGTAGACGACTGGGCAAGATGAGTCGACATGAAACTGTGTGCCCAAATATAGACTAACGCTTGGCATGATGTTTAGAGAAAGAGAAAATGAGAGATATTCGCGACAGTTGAAAATTTGGGCGATGCCAGAGAAGAGCAGTTACATAGCATGCAAGAGAAGCCAGAACTATGCAGAAGAGACATCGATTTAAGCTGTCGAAGCCAAATGAGGAAAAAGCTGGGTGGGGTAAAAGCTGAGGCTGAACCAGACGGGCGCGAACTGGCCCAGACAACTGCTGGTTCCCATTTCCCCTCTCGCTCTCTTGTTGTCTTGCTCCCTCCACATTCAGAAGTTCAGTCACCAGAAAAACTCATCGAGTCTTTCCATTCCTCTGTCCTCCTTTGGCCTCTATAGCTGCTTTCTTAAATAGAGGTCCGGAAGGATGAGGATAAGGGAAGTTGCTCTGTAGAAATGAAAGAGAACTGGAGTGCTTCTGAAGCAGAGCTAGTGTAAGAAAAGGCTTTTTTCTAAATTTTATAATTGAGGAAAGAACGTACAAACGACATTCCTAGTTTGAAAAAAAAGCTCTTTCTCCAATTATTTCCAAGGGAAATCTATTCGAGATGGAAAAGCTCACGAGTACCACATACACACGACGTTTAGTTCATAGACATGCCTTCCAGCTGCCCCCACTGGGCCAGCAATTGCCCAACCAACGGATGACGTTGACAAGACAAATTAGGGAAGCAAACTGGGATGCTGAGGACCACTTTCCCCAGATGGCTTCACATTCGCTACAAAGCTGCAATCAAACCATTTTTTCACACTCAAGAACTCATTTGAGCGGAAAAAACATTTAAAAAAACTAATTTTAAAAGAAAGTTTGTCAAAATTCACTTCAGCACTCAAAAAATTATTCGACTTTTCATTCTTTTTAAAAGTTACTTCAATTGAAAAGAATAAGCCGTAGACGAGCAAATGGAATTTCCATATTTGTTCTGCTGACGCAGACGTGAATGAACATGTCAACGACCGATTTTGGTCATGTCCATCTGAAGCTTCATGAAACAACATTTTTCTGAAGAAAAAGGGAAGATGTAAACTTCGACGAATGTTTCCTTTTATATTGCCTTATTCAATGGCTATTAGCGATATAAGAAAAAACGTATTTGAAAGAGATTATCAAGATAAAACACTAAATCTCTTGAAAGCTTCAAGCAGTTCCAAAATGACAATTCAGGCGTGGAAAGAGCAAGAGAGGATAAACAATCACAAAACTAATACATTTAAGATGAACTAAAAAGATGGAGCATACCTTGCTGGAAGTGGTAAGTTGTTGAAGACTGTGTTTGAGACGAAGTGCTCGGACGACGACGCTGTTGATGTTCTGTCATCTCTTCGTTTGAAATGAAGATAATGGATTATTCGGAGTATGGTATATATGTATATATATATATAGATATTTATAAATGTGTCTTTTTGTTATAAATAAATGACTAAGAAACCTGAAATTAAATGATAAGATGAGATTGAAGTAGTGAGTGAGCTCATAAGAAAGGAGAAGAGACATCAAAAACGACATGAAGCAAATGTGATTATTCCAACATTCCCTCAACCAATAAACGGCATAGAGAGCAATGATTGAATAAAAAAACTTTTCGCTTCTTACCAAATCAAATAAAAGACTTTCTTGGAGTATAATAATACATAAGAGAAGAAAAACAACCGTCTTTCATCTGCCAACAGAAGCAAATGAAAAGTTTACGTGAACGTATTCACGTGAAACACGTATAGATGCTCGAAACAAACGGTAAAGCCAAGTGAGAGAGGAGAGAATAGATAGATAGAGAGAAAACAACAGCATATAAGTATAGAGAGAGAGAGAAAGAGAGGGTGGAGTACAATCGATTCAGCTTTCAAAAATTCGGAAAGAAAAGATTTTCACATAAACGTTAAATGAGATATTGGCAACAAAACAGCTTGAATTTGGAAATGATTAGAATTAGTAGAATATATCGATAATAATATATTATAATGAATACAATTTGTATGAGATCGATACAGAAATCATGTTATGCAACTGGAAAAACAGTTTTGGAGAAGATTAGTTGACATTTGAATTCTATTCCTTGATTTCAAATTGATGTAATTCTAGATGTTAGAAGATGACAGAAATATAAGATTTAAATAGAAAAACCATCTGATAAGTTGAGAATACGTGTGCCTTATTACATGAGGAAAAATAAGAAACGGCAGGTGTTATTCTATGGAGGATTGATGAAAGCTTTACCAACTAACTGCTGAAGCAAAAGGTAAACAGACCAAGACAATTCTTCGACAAATCTGGCGGAATATGTTATTTCAATGGAGACTTAGTAGACATGACAACTTTGAAAAAAAAGACATAAAATTGGAAAAAAATGGAATTTCGTTGACAGGAAATTGATGAAGGAGAAGCTTATTATGAGTAATACGGATTCATATCATTCATACCAGCAGATGCCTTCTATTCTTCGGAGGAAACAAAAACGCAGAGAGAGAGAGAAAGGATAAAACGGACAAAAGAAGGAGATACAGTTGGATTAAGTGACTGAATTCAGAATGAAAATTAGAAAAACGTTGTAAATGAAGATAATTAATGAGAGAATGTGTTATAAGTAAGGAAAACGCAGCCAACATATATTTGTTGAGCCATGGAAGAAGGTCAAATAGTTATGGCTGACTGCCCTATTAGGCTTGTAAAGCCTTCATTTCTTATTCGTTTTGAGCTGCTTCTATCTCTCTCCATCTGACTGATTGATCAGACAATAAGAGAGTTTTGAGTATAAATGGAAAGATTTGTGAACGAAAAGAGAATAAATGTGTGAAAGGAGTATTGAGAAAGTCCAGATGCCTTCTTGAACCTTCTCCTTAAGCAAATTTCCACCAAACTTCTGAAGATCTCAGAAGAGTAAGTGTGAGTGTATGGGAGAGAGCAAAAGTTATTTTTTTCTTTATTAAAAATAAAAAAATTTCACATAGCAAATAACATGACGGACGACAGACTTCAAAAACCACTCAAAGACTTCTGGATTCGTTCAAAACTTTCATTTATAACTTCCAAATATAAATGTGGAGCTAATCGAGTGACATCGTGTGTATGTGGGCAGTCTCAGTGCATATATATCATAAACTCGTTGAAACAAGTTTTTTCCACAAAAATAATTATTTTGTGTGTGAAAGAGGTTAGTCGTCTAAATTCACAACTAAGAAATACGAGAAGTATTGGGAAGTGAATGAACAGAAAGTGATCTTCCAATTGATTTCCCACCTACTCATTTAACAACATCTCTTCTTTCCTTCTAAGTCTAATAAGCACTCGGTTGGAATGACATCAAAAAATGTTTTTCACTCAATTCATATTGATTAAGACATGAAAGCATCTAAAACATTATAACATACACGCGTACATGCGTTTGAGCCAGAGATTTTTTGAATATCCAAGATATGCTTTCTGAAATATGGAACTCCTCAAGTTCGTGTTCATAATTTGAATATTCGCTTAACATCACGTCAAATTTATTCCACGTCTAACGTAGTTCAGTGAGGAATGACGTGTGTAGTGGTTGCATTCTCAGCTTCTCGTTCTTATGCTCATTTCTCTCTTTCTCTCTCTCTCTTAATCTTTCTCTCTTTCTCTCTCTCTCTCTCTCTTTCTCTCTCTCTCTCTCTCTCTCTCTCTCTCTTTCTCTCTCTCTCTCTCTCTCTCTCTCTCTCTCTCTCTCTCTTTCTCTCTCTCTCTCTCTCTCCCTCTCTTTCTCATGCATTAGCCGAGAGTATTCTATTCTGAAGCATTCCATTTCTAAGTAAAATCAATAATTCAACTTATACCTCATTCATATAGTTAGATATACATGAACTCGTGCAAATTAATATTATGCATAGTTATTCAAGCAAGCATTCTTCCTAATAAAAAGAATGCAGAAATCGCTCAATTTTATGTAAGAAAAGAATATTTAAAGATAACCATGTTCAACTTCTGTCGAGGAGAAAAGGCAGTTTCATGGAGAAGAAGCTTTAAAGGCTTTAATCCTTGTTTTTTTGGGAAAAAAGAAAACCTATGCAAGAAATAAGATATTCATACATACAGAAAGTATAACATAGATACTAATCTGAGAAAAAGCTCATTTCGAGGATAATTAACTTCGTTTATTTCGAAATTCCAATTAATTTCTTTGTTTTCTACGTATACGTATCGTTCACCTGTTAGTTCAAAAAAAGATGGAGCAAAATCTAGACCGAATAATCGTTCTATGAGCAGAGCAGCAGTAGTTTCACCACCACATACAAGGTGTGGATAGATCATAACACAATTTGGAGCAAAGAAATATAACTGGAAATATTAATTATCCCAGTTTATGTAATGCTAAAATAACTTTTCAAAGCTCAGACTCGAATTTCAGCGTTTGTAGTAAAAAAATAAAAAAAAGTCTTTTCTTTTTTAAAAATGAGAAAATAACATCAATCATAGAAACGAAATGAGAATAAACAGAGAGAAGATGAGGGTAGAAGTAGAGAGGGAGGGTAACCGATGGCAGGAGGGGGGGGGGGTGAGAAAGGAGTGACTGGAATATGGAAAAAGAGACAAAACGAAATAGGAGAGAGCATAAAGAAAACAACCGTTCCGTTGCCAGTCTTAGTGAGATTGACGACAAAAGTTGCTGGAGAATTCACGTGAAATTTTGAAAAATATTCAAATGAGACGTGTCAAAATAAGAGAATGTGATCAGAGATGATATCGCATCCAGTAGTCGTCTCCTCAATAGAATATTCTGAGAATGTTTGCTTTTGCCTTTTTTTTTCATCCATTTCGGTTTCAGTTTTTCATTATGTTTCATGCTAATATGAAGGAGAAAGGACATTTGAAGATGTTTATATGATATACATGTACGCATGTTAACAGAGATGTTTACTATTCTATTCGAAACGAGTGTAAGATTTTCAAACAATAAATTGAGAATTCTCAAAAATTAAATATTTAAATAGACTATTTGAATTATATCTCCTTTCCTCCATATATGTTTTCAATGAAAAAATGTAAATTCATGCAAATGTGTGAATGACGTATAGCTTGGAAGAGTTCATTTGATGCTTAAATGAAGCTCAAACTCTCATGTGAATCCTCGTTTACTTGAACGTCGATAGTTAATGTGAAGAGAAGAATCTTGTGAATTTTGAATAAGTCCTCTCGTGATTTGCGTTTGAAGCAACGGAATACAAACTCAAGTCACTTACTGATTGCTTGATGCTTCAATCGAATGTTATTTTCAAGTATTCTACGTAGATTTAAGGAGAAAAAATTCTATTTAGTGATGTTTTCGTGAAAAAAATTGAAATAGAATTAGAAAATGAATGGAAACAAGCCAATTGGATCATGAAACTAACTGATCAGAAGGGAAAAAAGAGCTGGAGCCAAGAGTCATGTTTAAAGTAACTATAGTTCATAAAATCTTTGAGGTGACAAATTTCCAGAAGAATAAGCACGTTTAAAATGGAGGAAGTGGAAGGTGGGGGGGAGTGAAATGAGTATGTGTGAGTATAAGTAAAGAGTGTCAAATGAAACTGAAGAACTAGGTACTTTCTAGGGAAGAAAACGAAGCATGCTCAGAAAAATCAAGAGTAAGAGAACTGAGTAAAGCAACGAATGCCTTTGGCAGGACAGTGGGCATTGAAGCCCGTTCTTCTAATTGACAGAAGAAAGCCAGATAGAGAGATGGCGAGCCTCTTCGTCTGTCTGCAGGACTTGGTAGTGAAGCCTTCTCTCCCCCCACCCCTTCAACACAGGGCTTTGAGCAAAGCAGCTGCTGTTTCCATCTTTAATCGATTGCTCGCACTCAGCTTCCTTTCAATATATGGAAATATTGCTGGAGAGAAACTGAAGACAGGAGCTGAAGATTCTGAAGAACAGGAGATAGAGAGATTTAATGAGAGGGGTAGGGATCAAGAAGAAGAGACGAAAAGGAAAGAGAGAGAAAGAGAGAGAAAAAAGAAATAGAAAAAGAAGAAATGAAGCAACCGATAGAATCAACCAAAAATAGTTATGAAGAGTTATGATATAGAAGAAAGTGGGCGTAGGATGAGGAGATTTGAAGTTATTTAGCGGTACATGATCTCATGTTTTGCGAGATAAAAGCACCCAGACCTCTCTCTCCTGATTCCATATCTTCATTTAAATGGGAATATGTAATTATGTCTTGTCCATAATCTCTGAAATTTCATTTAATAATTTGTCGGATTTTCAACCAATTTATCAGAGTTGTTGTATACATTCCATGTTCAGTGAGAAAGCTCATTCATTTGCTTTGATTCACTTTGTTTTGATTAGGGAATCCCACTTTGCTCGTCTTCGGATCGACGAAGTTTTCACTAATTGTTTGGAGGAGATAACACAGTTACATGATGAGTTTTCTATTTTTTTCGTTAAAATATGGTTCAAGTACAGATCGAGAGGTATGTTCTCAATTATTAAGCTGATCAAATGTGATTTAGTCGGTGGATTTCTTTGTTTTTTAAGAGTTACAGCAGATATTTCCAGGTCGACAGGTGTATCCAGCTGCACATAAGCCGTTATAGCATGATCCAAATGGTGCTTGTCCTGAAAGAAGCGTTAAACTATGAAAAACAGAGTGAAAAGGCAGAAAAATAAAATTAAAATTTTTCTAAATTACCATTCGGGCAGTACGGACAACAATATCTATTGGATGCACATGTGTATCCAGATGGACAGCCCTTGAAATGTTTTTTTTTATCTTATTCTTAAAAAATAACAAAAAAATTACATTTGTGCATAATCCACTCGTTCTACCATACTGACACTCACAACAGTAATTTGATGTGGAACAATAATAATTTGAGCAAGCATTATTACTACAAACGGATAATGCTGCAAGTCCTCCACAAGCTCCTGCAAAATGGAAAATCTTCGTGTGTTATGCTGTGGCTATTTTTCATTTTAATTAGCATATCAGACGTGAATAGCTGATTACTACTAGTTAAAATCATTTTAAATATTATTGACCATAGTTCGATTTTGTTGTTTTTTCAAATCTAATAATGAGAAAAAGAAAATAATAATAAAACATAGCCTACCGTTCCATTCAGTTCCTGTTGTTGTACAGCATAAGCCATTCATACATGTTTGGCCTGAGCTACAGCCAGAGTTTGATGAGCATCTCACATTGGAACGCTGACCATTATGGCAATAAGCTTTAAGTGTGCTTGTTTTGTTTGCAAAAAATCTTAATTTACCTAAGTTGCTCAAATTGGGTGGCTGAGTCGCAGTTTGAGGCTTTGTACAACAGCAGAAGTTCGAACATTCAACAGCCCTTCCATTTGCATATGGTGTACACTAAAACAATATTTTTGTTCTTTTAATGCTCCCCGAAGCTCTGTAAAACTTGAACTAAACAAAGTTCTGCTTGAATGTTTTGTTATGGAGTTTTCCATCAGTTACCATTGGTTGATGTCAAAGGCAGATAGCTTTATAATTGTTTTTTATTGGAAAATTAATTTTTGTTATGATTTACTAGGATCACAAAGAAACGAGTTTGGAATAAAGAGAAAAGAAGTTTCGTCTTTGAATATGTATTCCTTTCTGTTTCCACCTCCTTCCTATCACACTTCTCATTCGCTTTCTTCCTTTCTCTTATTGTTCCTAAGAGTTAGTCCAGTTTTGATTTTGAAAGATAAATGTAATAATCTGTTATGGTTTCGAATGCAATAATACTCTAACGTTTAGCTCACAAAATTGACCGAAGATTCTATTTGTCCATATTATCTTTCACGACACATAGAGGAGGATATCTTTATACCTGATAATCGTAATAACATCCAACTCCTATTTTCGTTCCTCCATTCAAGCATTGTTCGGTGGTTGGTATATTATTTTGTGTGCAAGCTGGAATTCATTTTTCTTTCATTTAAACGATCACGGGATCCCTACGGTTAGCAGAATAGTACTGGTTTGGATAAGTTCCACAGATGTAGTAATAAGACTGTCTCTTTGTTCTCACGAGTTCAGTAGAGCCACAAGCTCCGAAAACGAATAAAGTAGTCGAGATTAGAAGTATTTGGATCATGGTATGACTGATTTCGATGGCTTTTTGGAGAATGAATGAAAGATTCACCTCTGCCACTTATGGAATTCATGCTTTGTTTAATCAACTGCTCCATCTGACTCACAAAAAGCTCAAATTCGGAATACAATGGAGTTTCGAAAGAAAGTGGAATGATTATTTCGGATAACTCCAAAAAAATCCATTGTCAATCAAATGACATCTAAGCTAAAAAGCTGGTTCCCTATTTGGATTATATGAGAACAATTCTGTTCTCTGTCAGTTCGCGTGGTTTTCATACCCGAAAAGAGAAATTTCTATAGATATATCATTAATCACATCAATTCGGAAAAAATTGAAAGATGAACGTTGAATGGCGATTTTGATGGAAAGTGCGCAGTGTAATTAAATATTTATATGGAAAGTGCGTAAAAGGAGAAACAAGCTTTCCGCAAAGACGTCATCTGATTTATTCCGAAAAAATCTGATATGATCCCAATTGCAACAGTATTCGCTCAAAATGACACAGCCGACATAACTTCAAATTATTTTCGAAACTTAGTCACAGCATCATTGTAATCCAACACATCTACGTCTCTTCTTTCTGAAGAAATTGTCACGTTTCTTCTCCCACTTTTTCGAAATCTACTATTTCTTCAGGATATGATTATAGCAATCAGTTTAAAATCACTTCGAAGACTAAAATGAGAAGATAACGTCATATCTCTACGTCATTCGGCTATTTTCATTTTCCATTTTGTTTTGATGTTGAACGGTTGTATTATCCCTTTTCGTTCCATTCAAAACTATTTCCTTTCAGAACAACCATCATCTAGGAAAAGTTCACAGTTTCTTACAATCGTTTCCATACCGTATATCGAAAATAAAAAACAGAATTATTTGAACAAATTTTCTTTACTTTTCAATGATACCAAGAGCTTGCAAAACTAATGGCTTTCGAAGGCGGATATAAACAAAGTAAGTACACTTCAGAGAATAAAGAACTGATACAGACAAATCTATATTCGTTCGGAAGCACACTCAAGTTACAATCAACAAAATGAAAAGTGGAAAACTTAATAAACCGTTTTTTAAATAACCTTAGAAATTACACAAATGGGACGGGAGATGAATTCGATGCTGCACGAGTTAGTTGAAACTGAAAAGGCCCGTTGGTGAAGCACCTAACCAAAGTTGGTAGTGATAATGACTGCTTATTAAGGGACTGGAAATTCGTGAGATGAATTAGGTATAATAAGCATAGTTGTTGCAAGGTCCTCATGATGATGTTGTATATCAAAGAAAAGAAAATGACGTTTAATGGGTGAAAATAAGTCAATGACGACAACCAAGGCGACAATAAAAGCATGAAACCAGTGGAGGATACCCATGTTCGACTAGCTCTGCTCTTTTGGACGACAATGACAAAATGCGTTGCGGGAAGGGCCAAAAGCAGTACCCAGAAACGTAATTACACTGGGTACGAGGTAGTATTGCGCCGTGCACTGCACGATTTGGTTTACCGCTACTCTCAAGACTATCACAAATGGGAGTTACGGTTGAATTTTTAACTGTATCCTATGTTCGTGAATCGGTACAAATATGGAAAACAGAACAGACGTCTTAAACGTTCTAAAAAAAGAGGACAAAAACAAGAATCGAATTTAACTATACCACGTAGTTAACCATTCGATAATTAGTATGATTAGAGTGTTACAGATAGAAAACACCAGATAGTATTCAAGATAAGTTGCATAGTTAAGTATGATTATAATCATATAATTAACATGGTTAAAGAGCAATATAGAGGATTTAGAGTCTGATATGGTTCTGTTCATGTTATTCGACATATTCTTTACACGAAATACAAAACTCGGGACAGAAAGCTACCAAAAGAATTTCGAAAATGGTACCTAGGTACGCTGCGATGAGGTCCACACAATATTAAATATTTGAAATTTTTCTAGGATCGTGTTCAGTTGTGTATCGTTTGAGGAATTACAGTAAGAATCGTCTTAGATAACCGGGAATATCTACACCTGGAGAAGGGCAGTGATATTTCCAGCATACGCCAAACTACAGCCGTTAGCTACAATACATATCTAATGATGATGACAGGTATAAAACGTTATAACATATCAAAAGGTGGTTGAAGGGCGGTCATTAGAGAGCTGGAACCATAACTTAAATGATGGAGGATGAGCGCCCAAAGGACCGACCCGCGAGCCAACATCACAGTATATAAGGATGAGGGAGGACATGTAAATAGGACAGAGATTCGTAGAAAGGAAGAAAAGATTTCAAATACAAGTGGAAATAGCTACGAACCTTCTAAGACTAGGTAAGCCGCTAAATCCAGAGATGCAAAACACCCAACCGTCGGGAATAGAATAAAGGTTATACAAAGAAAGCTACATACACTACAATACTACCAATTAGTCAGACGTCTATCGCTGAAAGCCCATGGTCATCATAGGGGTGTGAGGATTGTGTACAGGGGGGTGATTTCGTTGGTGACTTGTTGGTATTATGGCGTATTGAGCCATGATTGGAACATGATCCGATGGAACGTGAGGATGAGGAAAACCTGATGTCCGAAGTAAAACAAACGTGAAATGGAAAAATCATACCGAGAATTTTGTTCGAAGCTATCCAAGATTGTTCAAAAGAACCCAGAATACCCAAACGAGCCAGCGATTGAGGAGTAGAGAAGATATAATCTATCATTCCCTTGAACTCTAGCCTAAAGCAAGAAGTTTAAAATTCTTCAAGATGCTTCACTTACGTGTAGTTCGTAAACGGAATCGTGTTTTGGTCTACAGCTGATTCCAAACGCAAATTATGCATGAGATTTGTAGGATCCGAAGAAGAAGAAAATTTCTCCAAAGTGTTATCATCTTTAAATCCCTTCAAGTCCTGATGTCCTCTGAACACTTTTCCACGGGATAAGAATTCAAAAACACCTAAAATGAGTCACGCTTAAGTGATTAATGGGAGTTGAAAACGGAAGAAAGAGAGAATGCAGAACTGCGCAAAAACAATGATCAACGAACACAGTTGACGACAAAGCTTTCTTCAGTACACGCGCGCTTAGGAGAAACCCCCAACGACCAGAATTCAAAAAAAAACTTCATTTTTTCAAAGTGGACCATATCCCTCTCATGAATCTCGTCATTTTCGTGAAAAGTGCGACACGACATGCGCAGCCAAATAAAGAGTGCAAACAGAAATAAGAGAGAAAGAAAGCAGATGTTGCCGCATATGAGATAGGACACGCGCTTCAGCAGAAGGAACGTGAACAAATAGTTTGACACCGAGCCAGCTCATCTTCCTTGACGTATATTCAAAATTTGCTCATTATACAGCGAAGACATTCACCGTCATATCGTTATAATAATGGGAAGAGCCTATTCCTTCAATACGAAGTTACGGGAAAAGAGTTGGTTCAGTATAAACTATTGTCCACAGATAAGAGACAATAAACTGATGATATCGTAAGAAAAACTAACCAGATTCTGGGAGAGAGTTCAAATCGCCGCATATCAAAACAGGTGTTTGCTGTGGCGTAATGTGAAACTGTTCGGCGACCTAGAACTGGTTCGTGAAAAAATCAAAGAAATTATAAGCTAGATACCTCTTCTACAAGTTTGTACAATTCATGTGCCAGCATCATAGTTTGTACCAATTTCACATCGCAGAACTCTGGATCCCAATGAATATGGGCTGTACATACAACCAAAGGACTACCCACAACATTATCATTAGCTGTCATACCAACTCTTCCTGCAAGATGAAAGAGATTAAGATTATCTCCGAAATCAAAGCATACGATTGGGATAGACATTCTCCCGAATTTTCAGAACTGCACACAGAGCGATGTTATCTCGAGG
Organism: Auanema freiburgensis; assembly: GCA_030370435.1. Lineage (NCBI taxonomy): Eukaryota > Metazoa > Nematoda > Chromadorea > Rhabditida > Rhabditidae > Auanema > Auanema freiburgense. The sequence continues at coordinate 4,626,511 of CM059369.1, forward strand.
CATAACTCGGTTGAGCATATGCTCAGATGAGGAAGCTTTTTTCATTACCAACGATGTGAACTCAATGAGGTGTTGCTTTTCCATTTCGAACCTAAAAAATGTTGTTGTTATACTATATTGTTTTCAGAAAAATGCCAGTTTTCTATATCATTTCCCTCAACTTCAAAAATCAAAACAACCCTCATAAAGTGCCTATGGTGAACGCACTGTAACGAGACGACGTCACTGTCTTCTTCAGAAGGTAACGGATTCGCTCACGAAAAAGGATCTACACGAAAACGCTCACAACAAAAGGTGTTGACGGAACGCTTCTAGAGTTTGCTTTGCAATTCGTCCTCACCACACGCCTCATCATACTCCTCTTTCGCGACAACATACGCTAGACACGTAGTGCTAACAATATAAAGGAATATTCTTCACAAAATAAAAGAATACAAAAAAAACTATTGAGGACGATAGAAAAAAAGAAAGAACTCACTTATCCGCCTTCCAAAATATGGCACAGCCATCCACATACTTCCGTTCCTCTTCGCTCATGGTTTTCGCTCTGGACTTGGGTGAAAAAATTCCGCTGTATCCTAGGGTTTTAAGCTCGGGCTGGAACATTAGATGGAACTGTTCAGTTTCAACTTCCTAAAAAATGTATGAATTAGCTCGATACTACAAAGACTTCAAGTATTTACAAAGTGAATGGAAGAAAATAGAAATTGAACAATTGAAAATTTCCGTTTATACTTAATTGCTATGAGAATGAGTATTCAATTATTAATTATAATAGAATGGGATGAAAACAGAGTGGGAGGACAATTTCAGAAAATAAAATGTTCCAACCTGTAGAGTTATGATGTCAGCTTCGTAATTTCGTATTTCCTTCATGATGTTCACTTTTCGATATTCCCAATTCAAACACCAAGAAGGACAGTAGGAATATTGATTTACGGTGGCATACTTATCGCAAAGAACATTATAACAGAGTACTGTGAATGTTGCTGAAAAAAAGAAAGATTTAAGCTATAATTACTGGAAAATTGAGGTTTGGAAACATATATTCTAGACAATGTTTGAGAGATAGTTTTTGACACTTTCATCTTGATTACAACTGATGTCACCACTTCTAACAACCTGATACTATGTCTCCTACTTCGGATTTAAAGCAGAGGATTAAAATTACGCGAACGTCATGGTCATCCATGGCTTTTACATTCAACTAGCCCTACTTTCAGCTTGCAAGCTTGACAACATGGAAACACGTTTGGCTTTGTTCCACTGTGAAGCCCATATATGATAGGCATAGAAAACTTCGAAACAACATAGTAAACATTAAACTTAACAATATGTTTAACAACGACCAGATGAAACATTTGGCTTGAAAAGTTGAAAGGATGTAGAATAAACAAACCTATAGGTCTTTCAGGATCAGCATGTCTTATCATAACCCAATTACGATCAGGAGGAGGTTGAGTATTAACTGAAAACATGATATTAAATTTGATGTATTTACATAAATTTTATGTAATGTTTGTTTTATTCATCAACTATACAACCTTTTTTCGTCTAATCCCTAACACCGTTCTTCTAAACAGACAAGCACACACACGTTTTCTAGTTCTGAGAACACCTATCGAGGAGACGCAAATCGGACCGAAAGAGGAGATAAAAAGGGAGTTGCTTTGAAAGTGCGGCTTCACGATCAAGCAATAACCTTCAAAACCTTGCGTATAAGGATATTTATCCCTATTCACAGAAAAACAGACAAAAAGAATCGTTACGTATTTCTATTATTAATTCAGTCTGAGATGATTTCGCTTCGATAGTGGAAGAACAGTTTTTCAAACTAAAATCAATTTTTACATGCCATGTCCGGAAAATAATCCAGCCTTATTCCTCTTCAAGCAAATGCGCAAGTCAAGGGCGAGCCTTTCACAAAGAGAAATAGAACGAATTCATGAGAACGATTTGCAGAAGTCTAGGTCATTGGGCCAGGGCTCCTAATATTTTTCTCTACACCAAGGACATCTAACAATATCGCCGCAGATTTAAGCTCATAATGACTACTCATCAAAACTGCTCAATCATAAAAAAACGGTCTTGTGTACAAGATTCGATATTCGAAAAGGTCAGTTCTAGACAAAACGTAAAAATAACTTTAGTGAATTTTAAAAGAAAACTATACCATTATAATCATTAGAAATGAGATGCGAACGCGGGTAAGGCATAAAATCTTCAGCTTCTTGACTAGATATGGATGTGCTCAATGAGCTAGGTGAGGAAATTGAAGTTGCGCATAGATCCGCGGTTAATAATGAGAGTGTATCTACTGAATCGGGCGAAGATGGTTCAGAAGACAATAGGGAAGAACGGCTGTTCTGATTATTGGTCGAGTGTACGGGGTAGACAGTTAATTCAGGAGCGGTGTGGTACACAGATATATAAGTGTGCTGTCTGAAGTCGTTATGATCGCGAGGCACATAATATGGTTGATTGGGTTGCTCATATGGTGGATAATAAACATGACACTCCTGGCGGCGTGGTTGGAGGATTGAAAAAGGTAATGATCGTCGACCAGAAGATGGAATATAGAAATGGCTAGCTTCGCTCGCTTGAATCACACCAGATCCCATCCGAGCTAACTCAACAAAGTCACAAACTCTAGGAAGTTCAGGTGGACCATTTCTCTGAGTTCCATTTATACCGCTTCGCCGATTTTGAAGTTCAGCCCAGCGTTTAGCTCTACGGGCAAAACGTTTCCCTGTCCCTTTACTGCCATTAGAGCGTTCCTTTGAAGAGTTAGATGAGGATGAGGAATATGAAGTAGATTCTGGACACGATTTCTGTCTCTCCGTCCGGAGGTGCCCGTGTCGAATGTAGTCCGACATATCGGGCACCAACTTCTTAGTGGGACATTTTACGTATACAGACAGCGAAACAGTGATGAGAAAACTAATTATAATATAGAAAATGCACTAAGTTAGACCAGAGCAGGAGAATAGGAAAATTCAGTAGACGACGCGCCAATATGCAATAGTAGAACCCCAAGAGGCGGAGTCTACTCGTTAAGTGGTAGGGAACGCGGCAACAGCTGACCGCGTCCCGCCCACTACGAGCGCCACACACAAGCCATGACAGACAAGAGAAACTATTCAAACCCAATAAGGCTATTCAGAGAAAAGAAAGAAAAAAGAAGCAAATAAACACTAAACAAAATCACTTACAGGAAGAAAGAGAATTAAACCAGAAGGCGTTAGAACAGGGAAAATAAATTTAGAAGTGAGAAATCAATAAAAAGTAATAAGAATTGTGTGAAAAGCTTACTTGCTAAATGGTCGAGAAGGAAGTGAAGAAGTTTACTGGCTCCATTAGACTCATGATAGATCTTATTAATCTCGGGAGACAAAGGATTGCCTTGTAAGCCTGAAAATGTCAGATGAACAAAACCTCTTAGAAAATACGATGAAAATTGAAGTAATTATAATAGCTGACGATCGTTCATATTTATGAACGCGATTACTAACACTCGTACTGAGAATTCTATTTCCTGATAATACTCTTCTAATCTTTGTGACCGCGTGATAGCAAACAAGCATAATATTGAGTAATTAATGCAGGAAAAGGAATGCCTCATGTATCATGAACGAGGTTCAACAGCTATGAAGTACATCACATGCAAAACCTCATACTAACCTAACGTTTGGATGCGGAAGAGTTTGCCCAACTCATAGGGGAGCACACGAAGCATATTATGATTCAGATTCAAATGGCATAGCGTGATCATGTCTCCTAACTCTGCAGGTAAAGTACGGATCTTATTATGTGACAAATCTAGCATTGTCAAGTTTCGAAGCTGAAAAGCGTGATGTAACCCACGTATTGCTTCTAAAACTCACTTGAGATATTTCCTGGGGAATCTTTGTAAGTTGATTACCATTCAAGAACAACGCAGATAGATTCTGAAACCTCCACAAGGAGTTGGACAAGTTTTTCACCCGACCTGGAAATATATATACTCTAAAATGGATGTGAACAAATTAGAACATACCATGGATCTCGAGCTCTGTCCAGCGAGCAGGTTTTCCTTGAGCTATTTCTTCTTCAGTAAGAAGACGATGAGTTCTCGTTAAACCTTAAAAAAGTATTCATGTGTGACAAGCATTTGAACGAAGTCTCAATAACAAAAAAAAATAATGAAAAATATAAACATTTGATGACAAAACCAACTCACCGTTAGTAAGAGTTTTCTTCCCGTCATTCTTGTCAGTTTTCGTCAGAGGTAGACCTGCTCCACTCCCATAATGTTCCTTATACTCCCCATTCTCTTTTGACTCCCCGTTTTGCATTCCGCAAGTATGGGAGCCTGAAAAACGGAAGCGTTAGAAGCACAACCGCTCCACGAGCGACGCGGCAAAGAATAGCTACGAAACAAGAAATCGATAATTTGACAACGTTCAATAATTGAAGCTTGTCAATTGAATAAAATGAAAGTAATAAAAGCAAAGAACAGAAATAAGAAGAAAAAATAGAAGTATCAAAAGAAATACAACTATATCGACCTCTTCCTTTCATTCAAAGTTGTTATCGTTTTCCCCACCATATTCAAACAATCGTGTCGGGACTACGGCTTATTAGAAAATTTCCCCGTCACCGCTGTAACTATGCGATTAATATATATATTTTAATATTATTATTTTCAACAATAACTTTATATTGCTTGATTTAAAATTTTGTAAGTTTCAGGGTCTGTTTGTTATTTGTATGGCAGATCCTAATTTTGGGAACAAATCAGGGGAGTGGCCTCCAAAGCTGGGCTATCCGCAGACATCCTACCCTCATACATATGCAAACCAGACTTCTAACAGCCAGAGTCCTCCAAGTTTATCAACTAACAGGTAAAACATATTTTTCTCAATGTTTGCCCATAAAGCCCTATATGTTATTTAAGTGTTCAATCTTCACAAGCATTTGTACCACCTGCATTTCCGTCATCACAAGCCAACGGAGTTCCATCTTTTCCCGCTCAAGGACCTGTACGTTTGGTAAGTAAAATATTTGGAATTATGTTTATGTTTTTAATATTCTGAACGTGAATTTCTTCCGAACGGAAATCGTTGAGTAGTACGTTTGTTTACGTATTGAGGTAACCCCTCATTTCACAGAGCTTCCAACATAATTGCTAATTAATTCTAACAATTTCCATGGATATAAGATCATTAATATTATATGAGTTCAACTGATAAATTGGGAAAGGTGTTTTGAACAAAGCTCACTCATTTGGATCACAATACGGTTCCCAGATTGAGAAGACCCACTTTGAAATGTCTTCGATTTGGATAATCTTTGGAAAGAAAAGAGACATCCGTATTTTATAAATTGAATATTGAGTTTCGTTGTGGTTCTACTTGTTTTGGCTTTATCTTCGAAAATCAAATACTAATCACCAACAACTTATCTATATCGAACAAATTCTTAGATTGTAAGCACAAAATCAGTTTCTATTAATAGCCTCACTGTATGCAAAAGACTCAGTCTCTTCTTTCCACGTGAAATTTATTTCCTCACACATTAATACGTTTTTTCTCACGTGAGAGTTGTTTTCATTCTTGTTGTTGTGGAACCGGCTGTGTTAAATTTTTTTTCTTTTCATCTTATAACAACAGCATTCAGGCTCAACCTGGGGTAACTGCTCCTCAAGCACCCTCTGCATTTAAGCCATATAATCAACAAAATTCTGCACCAGCTCCCCCCAATGGAAATGTTTTGAGACCTGTAAGCTTTTTCTTCAGTAGTTTTGTATCACTTTTATTCAATTTGTAGCGTCCACCACCGCCTGGTCCGGCTCAAACCAATGCTACGTTGCAGCATCCCGCATCGGTACCTAATGTTCCGCAAGCTGCACAATCGGTTTGTCTTTAGTTCTGACAAATCACAAAAATGGCTTTCAGGCTTTTGCTCCACCGTCTGCTCCTGCCATTAATCCGTATCCTGCTAATCCTGTACCACAGTTTGCAGCTCCCCCACCTACGATGAATTCATCTTACCCTGCTCCACCAAGTGCCTTTCCTAAGCCAATGGCATATGTTCCACCAAATCACAATGTGACGAATGGTAACTCACAGAGCTCTGCTCCGAACCCAGCTCAACCTGCTCCGGTTAGTTTTTATTTATTTTTTGGTTTCAATGTTGCTGAGAGAGTGTCCTTCCTATACATGGCCCAGCTCGGAGGTGTTCGATTGTACGTAATTTTGCGGTATTATGACCGATCAATCCTCGAACATATTTTTTTTTAATTTTTAGAACTCGAGCTTAGCTCGAGCTCGGCTCTACTCGAAAAAAAAAGAGAAAAAAAACTAGTGAAATACTTTTTGACTTTATGTTGTCATTGAAGTGTTGCATGCTAGGCTAAATGACTGCTAATTTTTCTCAATCATTTCTCATTGTATACTCAAACTTCAGACTGCTATGTACAATCAAAATCCACCTGTAATGAATTCTGTTCCGCCTACCCTCAACTCAGGTAACTCATCAAAGAAAAAAGTTGTGATATGAAGTAGTTCAGCTCCAAATGCAGCTCCATACGGAACTCCATATCAGCCAAATACATATCCTACTGCCAACAATGGTGGGTATGGTACACAACAGATGCAGCAAGGTTTCAATCAAATGGTAGGTAGATCGTATCTATGGTTCTGATTTTAATGAATGTTAGAATATAACAAACCAAGCTGGGTGGAACGGTCAGGCTCAGAACAGTACTCAGCCGCTACAAGATTATAATCAGATGGTATGTTGATTTCGTTCGATTTCCTGTTTACCAAAAGCTTAGAATCCTTCAACTCAAGCAGGTTGGGGTGGGCAAGCTCCTAATATAGATCTGATGACTGACCGAAGTGTCATTCAACAGTTCAATGAGGATGTTTCGTATGAACTACCTCCAAATATGGCCAATAGTCAAGCGAGAATAGATACGGGGTACGCGATGATAACTTAAGGCGATTTCTATATCTTTTTCTTAAGTGTATTCCGCAGTACCTTGAATGCTGTCCCTCAAACTGAAGAGATTTTGAAAAAAAGTCGCTTGCCTTTCGGTTTAACTTTACATCCTTTCCGAGATATGAAGGTATTACGCTTTTCTATTTTCTTACTAATTGATCGTTTCGCAGAACCTTAATATAATTCAAACCTCCGTTATTGTAAGATGTAAATACTGCCGAACATATATCAATCCTTTTGTACAAATGCCGGATAACCGACATTGGAAATGTAACGTATGTAATAGGCTGAACGAACGTAAGATTTATATTGTTTCTTTCGGTTATTAGATTTTTTTAAGTGAGGGATGATTTTTGCTGGGATCATGTTACCAAGACTTTTGGAGATCCAATTCACCGTCCTGAAATTCAGCATGCAACTGTGGAGTTTATCGCGCCATCTGAGTATATGGTCAGTGATCTTCTTGGTTTTTACTTTTTCTGCATGCTGTCTTTTTCGCTGTTGCTATTAGATTAACACTTTATGTTTTAGCCTGTTCGGAAAAACTTAGCAGGTGTTAATGAGGTTAGTTGTTAGATGGCAAAATGCCACGGCAACTTATTTTTTCGCACGGCTTCTTTATGTCTTCGTCTTTGTTAAATTCTAATTTTATTCTCATTGTTCTTATGTTTCAGTTGAGACCTCCACAACCTGCTGTTTACGTTTTTGTTATCGATGTTAGTGCCCCTGCCATTGAGTCCGGTAATGAGTTTCATATGTTTCCTACCCTAATGTTCAATTCTTGTTAGGTTATCTGTATACTTTATCAGAACAACTTTTGATTAATTTGGATGTCTTACCAGGGGATGATAGGACACAGGTTAGTTTAAAATCCTGGTACCTCTGATCAGAATCTGTTCAGCTCGCTTTTCTGGCTGTTGATTCCAACATTCATTTCTTCCAATTCTCTTCCTCCGGTAATCTACCCCCTAAGCAATTGATTGTCGATGATATCGACGGTAAAATTAATAGTTTCGTTTAATATTCATAAAATTATACATTTGCAGAGATGTTCTTGCCTACGAATTCTGGGTTACTAGTTTCTTTGAAGAAAAACAAAGAAGTTCTTATTTCGCTTTTATCTCTTTATTTTCGTTCATTTTCTAGAGAGTACGAGCTTTCATACAACAGATTCCCAAAATCTTTGAGAAGCCTACCAGTTCTTCCAATTGTCTGGGAGCTGCTTTGAACATAGCTCATGAACTTATTGTTAGTTGTTTCTAGAGTAACGAACCTTTATCACATAATTGAAGGCCGATATTGGTGGAAGAATAAGTTTGTTCCAAGCTACACTTCCAACCCTTGGACCAGGAGCATTAACATCTCGAGAAGACCCTAATCAAAGAGCCGCTCCAGTCAGTCAAGAAACTATGAATACTTCAAGAATATACTTTTCAGGAAGTTCAAAACTTAGGACCAGCCAACGACTTTTATAAACGAGTTTCACTTGAATGTACAGGTCATCAGATTGCTCTAGATTTGTTCATGTTCAATAGCCAATATTCCGATATTGCAACATTGTGTTAGCTCGTCTCAGATCTACTCCAAATAAATCAAATATTACAGCGGAGGTTGCGAAGTTCTCGACTGGATGTGTGTATTACTTCCCTAACTATCATTGTCTGAACGATACAGTACAAGTAAGTTTCTATATATAGAGAGAGGTGTGTAATTCCATTTTTTAGGTGAAAAGATTTGAGAAGATTTTAAGTAGATATTTAACTAGGAAGATAGGTTTTGAAGCCGTGCTGAGAATACGTTGCTCGAGAGGATTAGGTTTATCAGCATTCTACGGTAACTTCTTCCTGCGCTCAACGGATTTATTAGCTCTAGCTAATGTAAATCCTGATTCTGCTATAGCTGTGCAGGTAACAAATGTTCCATGTTTTTCTTCTTACTTTTTAACGTAGGTTAATATGGAAGAAAAGCTTGGCCCCACTGTGTCGTTCCAAGCTGCTCTTCTTTACACTTCTAGTAAAGGAGATAGACGCATCAGAGTACATACTTTATGCTTACCTACTACAACAGACCTTAAAAAGGTTTATTCTTCGTTTGATGTTAAGGCTGCGATCTCTTTGCTAGCTAAAATAGGTTTGCTTTATACACGATGTGGTTTTCTCATGTATTTCTTAGGTGTGGAGAGATCTATGACGGGAAGCCCACTATCAGATTCGCGCGAAGCTATTGTTAATGCAGTTGTTGATTCTCTGGGAGCTTATCAAAAAACATGTGCGGGAAGAGGAAATCTCTTTGCTCCGCGTGAGGGTCACTTACGAATGTACCCACTCTTTGCTTTGTCTATGTTGAAACATGTAAGAAGAAAGGATGTAAACCAAAAACAAAAGATAATGAATTTTAGAATGCTTTCATTGCGGGAAGAAGTATACGACTGGATGATCGTGTAGGAGCAATGCTGAACTTAAGGTTTTCTCCTCTCGAGCAAATTTTATCCGAGTTCTATCCAAAGTTATACCGAGTCAATGAAATTACTCAGGCACGTTCACAATTTCGCTACAATGTTCCAGTGCATCCTATTTCAGTTCGTGAACAACGAATGGCCTCCATATCTTCCTCTCAGTTTCGAACATATCAACCGTGATGGTGTCTACTTCATGGAAGCTGGTTCGGCTTCGTATTTGTATGTGTCTTCATCATCAGATCCACAAGTATTGAGCGATTTGTTCGGGTGCCAATACCAACAAATTGGAGAGGTATTACTGTAACATATACCAAACTCAACACTATTTTAGACGCTCGCTGAATTATCAAATCCGTTGTCTGAAAAGTTCTTTGCATTCCTGAAACATGTTAACAGCCAAAAGTTTTATTTAGGACCTGTCATAATAATCAAGTATGTGAAAAGCTCAGAGAAGTCAAACGTTTTTCTTTTCAGAGAAGATTCTCCCAAGCGAGAACTATTCGTTAGAAAGCTCATTGACGATCGGAGCGAGTCCTCGCATTCGTACATTGAGTTCTTGCAGCATATCAAACGTGAAATTTCTAATAACTAATGCCGATTTATTAATTCTATAGTACCTGCTGATTAATATGATAAAGATCATGGGTTCCCCAATTGTTCTTGCCCTTTCATTCAAATTAGTTGTACCAAAGACTAGTCGTTTTTGTGTTTCAAGTCTGGTATGTCTACCCACCTATCGGCGGGGAATAACAATTTGCTCCCTATGACACTTTCATTATTTATTCTTTTTTAAGTTTTCGAGTTGATTGGTATGAAACTGTGATTTAATTATTTGATAGTGGTTTATATTGCATCTTTCTTCGGCTGATTCTATTAAGGTTACTTAATAAATGTGATCGGCTTTGCATGTCTTAGGGTTAAGCTCTTCTATTTATTTCAGTTTGTATTGTTTTTTTTAACATAATGAAGATTGTTTTGATCTGAATTGCTCATTTTCATTAGTATAAACATGTAATTGAGAACACCATATTTCCACAAATTTTAAAGGTCTGTCGTGCATCAATCGCGTACACGTATTCTTGCGTACCTATTTAATCTTATTTTATTGAAAATGAAAAGGCATGTAACTTGTTAAAAAGCTATGTGTGAAGCTTATAATTAAATCTATTCCACTTTCGATCCGAGAATCTTGTTTGTGAGCGTTTTATTGTCTCAAGCTCTTTAGTTTTCTTATATGTTCTCATCAAACACAACACGCCTAAACGTTTTGTTTCAGTCATGTTGAGAAGTGACTTCCATAACAAAAAATATGCTAAGAAAAAGGAAAAGTTAAAACAGATGGCCGAGTTAACAGCTCGAGCCGAAGTTCTTAATAGAGAAGAGGTATCTTAAATAGAGCTGATCGCGTAACAAAACATTGTTCAGGAAGGTTTCATCGAAGCAGATGAAGGAGAACTAACTTACACAATTCGACAAACTGATATCGCAAACGCTGTTGATTTGGCCAGTGCCTCGAAGGTATTTACTTTCTGTTGAAAATCGACCTCAACGCTCTTTTCAGCACTTTGATTTGAATCTGGCTCAGTTCGGTCCATACAAAATAGCTTATACGAATAATGGTAGACATCTATTATTAGGAGGGAAAAAGGGCCATATAGCTTCTTTCGATTGGCAAACAAAGAAGTTACACTGTGAAATTAATGTTATGGAAAATATCCGAGATGTATGGTAAGTACAACTTTTTTTTGAATTTGTCTATCTCAACGCTTGAATTCAGTTGGTTACATACTGAGAATATTTATGCTGTTTCTCAAAAGCATTATACATATGTTTATGATAACACTGGAACGGAATTGCATTGCGTCAAAAATCTAAATGAAGTAAATCGTCTAGAGTTCTTACCACGTCATTTTCTACTGGTTGCTGGAGTAAGTTGGATCTTCTACGAACTCATATGAATACCATATTTCAGTCCAAAAATTCGTTCCTTCATTATTTGGACGTTTCAATTGGTCAAAAAGTTGCTTCTTTCTGTACGAAGTCTGGGTCTCTTGATGTTATGTGTCAGAACCCTGCGAATGCGATCATATACACAGGCCATGGAAATGGTAATTTCTCATAAATAAGTTTGCTTAACATGAGTAAATTCCTAGGAACTGTCTCATTGTGGTCTCCCAACGAGAAAGAACCCCTTGTTAAACTGTTATGCCATCCTTCATCTGTACAAGGATTGGCTATAAATGACACCGGAACATTTATGTATACAACAGGCTTGGACAGAAGACTCAGGCACTCTTGAACCTGTAACTTTTCTTCTATTATTGTATCTTTTTTCAGGGTATGGGATGTACGTATGTACCGACAACTTCATGCTTACTCCCTACCATTCGGACTCTCCCACGTAGCTGTCAGTCAGAGGAATGTTGTAGCCTGTGCTATTGGTAACACTGTTCAAGTAAAATACACTCTTATTCTAATCATTTCAACATGCTCGTACTACAGGTTTTCAATGACACTCACTTGGGAACAACTAAAGAACCATACTTGGTGCATAGAGCTCCTGGACCAGTATCTGACTTATCCTACGTACCATTCGAAGATGTTTTAGGAGTTGGACATTCCAATGGGTTTACCAGCATGCTTGTACCAGGTTTCTCAACCATTTATAAGATATCGTCTTGACACCTACGTCTTTTCAGGTTGTGGAGAACCTAACGTAGATATTCTTCGTGCCAATCCATATGAAACTAAGTCTCAAAGAAAAGAACGAGAAGTTAAACAGTTGCTGGATAAAGTATGTTTGAATTTCCCTAACTCTAAATCAACTGTTCGTTTCAGCTTCAACCAGATCTTATTTGTCTTGACCCAGATGATATCAATAGAGTTAATGAATCTTTATTGGAAGAGGTTATGGAAGAAAGGAAGAAGCTTCTATATGTTCGTCCAGTTCAAATCGCGTACACACCGAAACATAAGATGAAAGGAAGATCTCAAGGAAAACGCTTGGTTTGTGATTTGGAAGAGATCACCTTAGTACCAATCGATTTGTAGGAGCATAGGAAGAATACTGTTAAAGGCGAAATTAGACTACAACGTAACAAGAACTTGGAGATGTTGGAGAAAGAATACAATATTAGAGGTGGTGAGAAAGAAGAAGAACCACCAGCAAAGAAAAGTGTATTGGATCGGTTCTCGAAATAGTATTTATGTATTTGCATCGTTATTGTTGTTTCTTTTGTTACAAATTGTTAATTGTTGGAATGTAAATTTGTTTGAGGCTCTGTTCATTGTGAAATACAATTGAGAGAAAATGGAACACTGAACAACTAAAGCAGTATCTAACAGGTTGTATATCATGAGAAAAATACCAAAACCATTTTATTACAAGTTCATTATCTTTTTGCACCTCACTATTTATGATGTGTCGTGACCTGTGGTTATTATGTGCTAAAATATTTTTGCACATTACGGTCGCGCGCCACCGAATTTTCTTCAAACCAGTACAACGACTCAAGTAGTCAGTCTAGTCGACAGTTTAACAAACGAACTATGAGCAAAGCTATCCTCTGTACAATCTGCAAGAACCCTTACGGTATGTTTAATTCATTCTATATAATTCATCATACGGTGATTTTATAGACTTGGAAGTGCGTCTTCCTCATGTTGCTCCTTGTGGACACTCGGTTTGCCGGGAGTGTCTCAAAGAACTGAAGCTTAAAAAGTTTGTATGAAATGGACTTCTTTCCTCACTGAGTTTTATAGGTTTGCCCAATGTGAAGAATGTGGTACTGGTTTTTCTGTCTATGCTTTCCCCACCAACCACTGTTTGAAGTCTCAACTGGAATATGCTCCTTGCTCCAACGGAGGCTCAAAGGAGAAAGTATCTTGATATATATATACATAGGCATATCAAGTTCACTATCTTTCAGCTGTTCTATGAGGAACCAGAACAAAGTTGGTCCTGTTCAGAATGTGGTCTAGGATTACATCCTCGCCATGCTCGTGTTTGTATCAAATGTACCACCAACGATGTTGTAGAAAATCTAATTGATGGTCTCAAAGTTCACAACTATGAGAAGGTTGTTTTTTGTAGATGGTTCACATTAATTTGAAAACTTAGGCTGAATCTCATTTGGTTTGTCCTCATTGTGTTATGGAATCGAAACATCGTTTTCATATAACTAAGCTATATTTGCCAACAAAGGTAACTTTACAATGACAAAACATTATATATCGTACTTTTAGATCAAACAAGTCACTGAAGAAAGATTTGAAGAATTGTTTGAGAAGTTAAGAAAACAACACTGTAGTCATGAAGAGATAGCTATAGTGGTTGATGTGAGTAACAAAATACTGTCCATCTTAATGAGTTTTTTCAGGCTCTTCTTATTCTTCGTGAAAAGTGCTCTAATTCAACAACCTGGGCTGAGTTCGAGGAAGAGTGGTACGAAGCTGAACACTTGGCCAATGGAATCATTCAAATGAACACCAATATTTCTGCTGCCCTCCACGATGTAGAAAGAGCTCTGAGACAAATCGAACAATGTCAGCAAAAGAAACAGGTATCAGGGTAGTTCTCTATGTCTCATTGAAGTTTTGTTTTAAGAGATTAATGAATCAAATGACTTTTGCTATCTCAAGAAATGACTCAGATAACGTGAAAAGAAGGGTCTCCAGTTATTCAATGCCTGATAAAGTTGGTCAAGATATCGTCTCGCGTGTGGCAAGCATGAGAAGAAACTCAGGAATGGAAGACTTCTCTGATGAAAGTGATTCTGATTATCAAGATTCTGGCAGCGAGAAATCATTCTCAAATAAACTTAAAAAGTTTGCGACAGTCATGGATCTCAGCAAAGCTGACTGGTGAGCTTCACAAAGCAAACAATTATAGAGGTTTATCATAGATTTATTAAGAAAAGATTTTAATAATTTTTAAATTTTGAAAGCATCCAATGTAAGCATTATCTTTTGCATTCGCACGTATAACTAATATTCTGTCTGGTTCAGACTTCCTGAAATACAATGGTTTTATTCGTATTAGGCAACCATGCCGATTGTAAGAAATTAATAATTTATCCAAGTTTTAACTGATTAATGTACGATGATTGTATCTATACCATTCAACCCTCTTCGTGTATTAATGAAAACAATGCTATTATTGTTCTATTTAAATGTATAAACAAGTGTAGATATCTGTTTCCTGTTTTATTTTATCATTATGGTAGCTATGATTATTATTTCACCATTTGCCATCATTTTAGATAAGACAAAGGTGTGGTCATAATTCCAAGTATAACTATATCCTGTTTGGCATATTCTAATTTACATAATTATAACTTGAAGTCTGGAAAAGAGGACGAGCGAGAAGTTTGAATAAGATAAAAGTAGCGAGGCAGGCCTGCTGAACAATTTCATTTATGGCGATGCAGCGCATGGAGTCGGTTGTATGCAAAGCTGCAGCTACATCCCTTGTTGTTACAACCATTTACGAGAAGAGTGAACAGGAGATCGATGAACAGCGAGCCAGAAAAGTTAAACAGTGTCATGTATAGAATTAACCTTTTAATCATATGAAGCAAAAGGTTCTGTTTGTCGACGTATACTTAATAGCATGAACTGATAAGGACCATTTTCTATATTGCAACTCGATTCTTTGTGCCAAGAGCCCAAATGAGGACTCTTTACTACATTTTAGGATTTTTATTAATAGGTTTGTGTTTTGATTTTTCGTACTTGTTCACCATTATGCGAAGGAACGTTCTCGGAGTCCGATGTCCCAACTAAAACGATAAACCTTGATGAGCTTCCCAAAACAGAGGATGAAGAACAGAAAACTAGGTACCTTTCATGATAGTTTCTTCACATTTATATGTTTTGAGATTAATTAAAGTGGATTATACGTTCGAAACAGAATCGGTGCTGTATGATGATATCAAGAATAAGGATACCGCACCTTCCTTCAAAACAGAAGGAAACTTTACTTTCCAAACTTTGCACTACGATATGCTAGGCAATATCTTAGCGAGATTCGAGGTTAGAATAACGTCGAACAAAATTTACACTTTCAATTTATTCTTCTTCAGATCACGCAGTGCAGGAAAGGACCTTGCAATGACCTGCCCCCTGTTCTGATGTCTTTCAGTCAAGGAGGTAATAATCTGGAAAGTGCTTATATAGATACTTCGTGAGTTGATAGCTTTTCTGAGCTTTCATTGATGTTTTCTAGTAATCACCCCGACGCTAAGCCTTCATGGAACATCTTATGGGGCATTGCTAGCTCTATTTATACCCCCGCGCTCAATGGAGAAGGAGACAGACAAGTTGTGGTAAGCTGGTACCTCTACGGAGTATATAATGATTACACTCAGCCTACCGTTTTTGGAACTTGCAATGTCCACTTCTCTCGTCCCGAAGACAAAAAATTCAGGAGAAAAATTAGTGATTGCGAACTAGGAAACAGTAACTTCAGGTTTTTCAATTTTTGAGTATTGCTATGTATTTTCATTTCAAACAGGAACGAAACCAAGTTCAATGGATTGGAGGTTGTTGAATATAACCAAGAAGTTTTGTATAAGTATGATTGATGTCAGGAGAACATAAAACTGTATTTTGTTCAGACAAAACACAAAGCATGACGCTGATATCGTTATAATAGACGCGGTTGAACTTGCTAAGCTTCGCAATCCTTTAGATCCCAAGATTGGTTTCCAGTTCGAGAGCAGGTAATCCACTGATTATCGAAAGTTTTTATCTAGTCGTCTAGACTGTATATTCAAATCACCAACCGTACACGTCTTTACGTTGTTCGACCCTGCAAATTAGAAGCGACTACTGATGAATGCGCTTTACTGTTAAAGGGGAAACAAACAGGAACTCGTCTTTATGAAGGCATTTCACTTATTCCTCCTGAAGCGAACCAAGTAAGAGCTATTTATGAGTAAATAAAGTTATAATTATTTTTAGTTCGAAGCACTATTCAATGAATACAGAAACCATTTGTTCGAAATGGGAGATTCTCATACGTGTGATAAACATTCCTTGTTGTATGCGAAGTTGGTTTTACACGCTCGCACTCTATCGGAAGCTGATTGGAAAAGCATAATTTTCAATCCCGAGAATGAACCAGTATTGTGAGTAGTCCCTAGCAACTATTCCACCGAAACTCTGTTTTTCTAGGCATGTTATTGGAAACATCTTAGGATCTTTAGGAACTGAAACTGCTCTTAAAGTAGCAAGAGAGCAACTTTTAACGGAAGGGCTCAACTTTATTGATGACTACCTATTCTCTGCTGCTTTATCATTGAGCAGAGATCATTCCTGGCATAAAAAACTAATTGTAAGTTTGTAATAATAACCAAGTTTTACTCATATGTTTCATTAGTATTGGCTAACAGAGGAAACCAGAGTGAAGCACTTCTGGAAAATCGCTAACACCATCAGTACTATTCTGAGTCGAAAGTGTGAAGAATCTCCTAGCTCGGCAAACTCATGCAACAAAGGCAAAATGAATGTAACTATTTCTTCTCCAGATAGCCGCATCTACTTCATATTTTGCTTCAGATTGTCAACAAATTCATGGAAGTTCTTACGAATAAAACAGAAGAAGACTCGAAATATGAGATTTTGAACGTTTTGTACAACCTTCCCATTACCGGGTTAGTTTCTTTTTATGATTAGAGTATTACAATTATTTCTTTAGATCCTATCAATATGCGAAAAAATTCATTTGCAATAAGCACACCACGAGCAAACAACAAACAGCTGCTTTGAGGTTGATCAAGCGAGTGCACCATCATAATTATGACTCTCAAGTAAGTATCAGGGTAGATTTGCTTACAACTAGTTCAGCTTGGGGCCTTACTTCTGAAAGTATTCCGTAATACTTGTCCTCAATTCACTCCGACTGGAGATTCCCAATTAGCAATCGATATTTTGATCAGGTATATCCCCGTAGAGCTCCATACTTTAAGAAGAATGATAAACTTAAGGTACTTACCTGATCATGAAAATATTGGAACACATATCCTCCGTAGCGAGAGTTTATATCCTGCCAATCCTGAAGTTTGGCAATATCTCTACAAGGCTGTTTTAGCTAGTAATTTGCAAGATGAGTTGGTAAGTCTTTTCATCATGATTATCTGATTTCTGAGATAAGTCATGCATGCTTATAATAGCGGTAAATATCTTCAGAAGGAAGATTACTGGAGAAGAATGAGATCTTTCAAGCTTTTCCGTTCTAACTATCTACATAAATCTCTCAGAGCTGACTCGAACGTTAACTGGAGTGTTCTCAGCAGTTTGTTTTTTGGAATTTAATAATATTGGTCACCTTGTGTTTGAAGACATAGCTGGGTTTTCTTTGGAAAAAGAATCGAGCGTCGAGTTCGAGGGTGGAATCTTCAGGAAAACTGATTTTGGTATTTCTCTCAGAAAGGGAAAGAAAATTAACCATCATCTCTTCGGAGTAATTTTTCTATTTAATGAAATGGTAATGAAGTTTTTCAGCTCTCTATCAGTTCTGTTGGTGTAGACAGTTTTGTAAGAGATAATACAAATACAGATGTTGATGTAGAACCGGAAGCAAGCGTTCGACTGAGCATTCTCAATCATGCACTCCCAGAAGTTTCGGTCTTCAAGGTGTGTCTTTCTTATTCTACTAATTTACTGGATACCTTACAGGGAACTACTGGTATGATGTCAGCTGTGTGGAACGCAGATGGGCAAACATTGAAGACTTTCGAGGTATGGTTATTCGAATATTCTTGTTATGGACAATCTATTCAAGGGTAATGTCATTCTTCGTGATGCTAGAGTGGGTCTTCCTCTCTTGTCTGGCTTGACCGTTGAGATGGTTTCATTGGGTGCTGCTTCTATCAGATTACTCGGTTCTTGTGAGATCTCGCTGTGGAACAAAGAATCGGCTACATCCATAACCGCCAAGTAATTTAAGAAAGTCTTTGTGACATCTTGATCATCCTCTTCAGTGTTTCAATCTCATTCTTGACATCAGCCAAGCTTCTCAATCATGAGAAGGTTGAGCATAAGTTATCTTCAGCATACTCTGCTACTGGTTCTCTTACCAGCTACGTAGATGCATCATTCAACGAGATGCCCCCAACGTTCTGCATGCATGTAGAGCGAAGTAACTTGGAATTAACGTAATTTTGATTTTGTTGCGAATCTGAAGAGATTCATTTCAGACGATCTTACCATGAAAGAATTAATGAAGAGGTGAAGAAAAATGTACAGAGCCGATTGGTTCACCCCGGAGTATCGCTATACGTCGACGATGCAACCACAAAACAGTGTAATGAGCATGCCAAAAAATTGGAACAATATTGATAATGAATATTTGTATTTCTCATACTAATAAGTATATCGATTAGTAATAAATTTATTTATTTACTTCTCTACAGAGTAATACCGAAAGTCATGCGGAAATATATTTTTAACCAAACAATAGGGTTTCAATTTTACAAAGAATAGTGTTAAGATTTTGATTCTGACAATCTGCCGAATAATCTGGAAATTGTGATTAGTTTGAAGCAATGTTTAGGCCAACCAACTCTTTTTCAAAGATGTAACAACGTGATTGGCTTCACTTTCATCCATTTTAAAAGCTGTTGACAGCTCCGTCTTCAATGACATGGCATCATAGCGCAATAAACTTTGAGCTAACTTGATACAAAACTTCAACTTGCTATCCTAGAATACAATCTGTAATAAACAGAGAAAGCGTAATAAACCGAATTACTTCTACAAGTGAGGAAAACTTGGATAGTATCGACGTGCAGGTTGCAACAATGTTATCATCATTATTATTATTATTAGCGTCATTCACTATCCACCCATTTTGGAACCATGTTGACACCAGAACACTCACAGAGCCTTCAAGAAAGTTAGAAAAGTATTTTGAATGCTAACTCACAGTTTCTTGTCAGCTCCATCTTCGGAGTGCGAAGAGCATTCTTCGTGTGAAAATCCAAAACATCGACGACGTCAGCGACAATTTCGAAAACTTGCTGAAACATTAAATCAAAGAGATCTGCTCAAGAGTTGGATGTTACACAGAAGAAAACACGTTCTACATTGGCGAACATGTCACTCAGCACATTGTCTGGAACATGAATGAAGAAATCTTTGAGCATTAGTAGAACTGTTTCAGTGTCTTTCGTTAGAAGAGAAAGTAATAAGGTTCTTTGAACTAGAGTGGACAACATCATCCGTCCTGACTGAAAGGAAGAGAGATCAAGTGCAAATGGGAATTCATTTTACAATTTTCTTTTTCAAATCATTCTCCTTCTCTAGGCGGAATACAGCATTCCGAATAAAGCGATATAGAAGTATCTGTAAAGCAAAAAGTTGTTTGGAAAATTTTAGGACTTAGTACTGGATCAACGTTAATCATTGAAGAGTAATCGAACGTGGAACAAATTTGTTCATATTCCAAATTCTCCGTTATGCTGAAATAAAATAACTGATCTCAAGGCATGTGCAATCGGCTACCTGAAGTGTTTCATACTGGGGAAGTAAACATGCAGATTATTGCCTATAAGGTCTTTGATAGCAGAATGAGTTGAGTCAGAGCATAAAACAGCTGAGAGAATATAAGCGTCACTGAAAGATTAGTTATTTCTCGAGAACTGAAAGCGAAAACGATACATATGCAATCCAGTACGGTGAAGCGTTAAAATTCCATTAACCTTACTATTGGCGGAACCCATCAAATCACAAATCGCTTTGGAAATAACAATTGTGTCTTTCCTCTGGTAAGTTTCATACATATTGACACGAATCATGTATTCATACACAGCATCTCGAAGAGATAATCCTATGAAAAAACGTTATTAACACAGAATGGCAGCAAGGCGCACCTTCGTTGTCCCTGAATAGAGTGTTCAATAAATCACTCTCCGTCTCGTGCTCATCCAAGAACGCCTTAGCTTCACCTACCTATATCAAAAAAAATACAAAGTTGTATGATGAGACTTAAGACCTGTAGTAAGACCAAACACAAATCAACTAGAGAGATCTGGGTGAAATCGGGATCAAGCTTACAAGCATCCACTGAAGATATAAGAAGAAAACATACTTTATTAATCATAACTTATCACTCACAAATATCTTTCGTGCTTGGTTTCTCAATGCCATCACACAGGTATTTTACGAGAGGACTTAACTTCATTTCATATTGATTGAGCTTATCCTTCAGACTCTCTGTATACTCAATACCGTTCTGGAAGTATGAAAATACAGCCACCAAAACCGAATATGAAAAATTGGCGAAGTTTCAGAACGAACCTCTTGCTCAAGTTCACTCAATCTTACATGAACATATCTTTCGAAATGTTCATTAAGGAGACTGGGATTGAAAAAATAACGATAAGTGTTGTTCGTGGACTGAATCCTTCGGCGTTCATACCAATGAAGAACTTGAAAAAGCAATGAACAAGTTATTAATTCAAATACCTCTCTTGCTAGAAGAGTTCTTCTCTTTCCTCAAACAATCTCGCATTTTTGAAATTTCTTTGAAACTCTGCTTGCAAATAACCAAAAAGTGAACTTTTATACCGTTTTCCGAAAATTCAAGTTACTTTATATTGGAGCACGGATGCCAACTCGTATTTTTTGAAATTAGTTTTTAAGTTTTAGAAACTACGAATTCAATGATTTATTATGATTTAACAAAGTAGAGCTAGAATTAATTATGCAAAAAAGCAAAGATGAGGGAAAATATAAAGGTAAAAGGTAGGAATATAGTAGAAGTTGTATTCCAGACAACACCAATACCTTGAGAGCCACGAGAAGACGTGTATCCATTGCATCTACAATGATCATTATTGACAAATAAGTTATTGGAAACTTTTCCTATTACCTATCTGAATTACATGTATTGCAAGTGGAACCTTGTGGCAATCCTGGCATATTTTCGCAATCGGTAATAGCACATCCACGACGGAATACTGAAAAATTCATTCGATGAAGCCAACCAGAGGCTATTAACCTTTTCCATGAGCAGTTGTGAATCTATAGCAAAGCGTGAACTGCGGTGGGCATGTTTCGACAAGCCATCGAGTGCTGTCTTGACAAGCATCCATATCACACGTTTGGCATTCAATTGACCAGGAGACTTGATGATAGAATGAGGTTTTGCTTTTTGCCATAAATCATACCTGCAATACAGCTCAACAAGAATATGAGGAAAGTCATAGAGCTGTACATGTTCAGCCGCAATCAATATAAAAGATGAGTTTGTGGCTTATCAGTGCCTGGGCAGGTCATATATGGTGTAAGACCGCTCTTTGATATGTAAACAAATCTCGCAACATGTGGGCGTAAGGTTATCTTCGATGTTGTTTTGAAAATTATAATTTCCTAACAAATGGGTTGTATAATCATATTCATTCCAACAATCAAATCATTAAGACAAATAGTGAAGAGAAGGCGATTTCGTTTAAGCATAAACATATTCAAATAACTTTTTCATTCTATAAGTGTATGGCGTGAAGACCGGTTGTACTAATCGTTCTCTATATTCCAATAACTAATGTTATAGTTCAAAATAAACTATTACTCCATCCAAATTGATTGTTCCTAATCCGTAAAAGACATCCAATGCATGATTCAATGAAAAACAAAAGTTTAACTCTCAAAATGGCTCTGCTGCAGCTTGTTCTGAATTTCATATGACAAGTGCATCGCTTCGCCAACCACAATCATGAGTAAAGTAACAAAGAAAACGAGGAGTGAAAATATAATTAGAAGCAGTCGGTCCAAAACTGTGGCCAGGAATTCCCACTCCAGAGCATATCTATAAATAACAAGTTTATTTTCTATTTCAACTGAAGAACACCTTCTCTTTAACTTTGATTCTAGTAGAGAGTTTTCTGTAGCTGATAAGACCGACACACAATGCATTATTGGTGGAGGAACTCTTTCTGTGAGAATTCCACTGACTATCGATGATCTTGTGGCTATTTTCAATTGTTCCGGAACATTTCCTAAAACAAATAAATCAGTTAGCTTTGCAGAGGAGCTTTTTCCAACTTTTTTCTACTACATAAGGATCTTCATGATATTTTCCAGTTGCTTTCGCCGCGAGCCGTTTCCAATTATTTCTCGCTTTCGAATTTGCTGTTTCCTCAGTTTTAGGACTGAATCATATATACAAATATGCAGTTGTTACCATGAAACTCACTTCTTCAAATATGACAACTGACTGTTGTCCGTGGCTGATCTTATTGAAGACTTGGATGTGTCTTTAGTGAGAAGTTCACATTTGGAAACACTCGGTAATAATCGCTTTTGCTTCTATGCAATTAATAATTCATAGAATTCTCAACATAAAAACTTACGACAGGAGGATTTACTATTCGTCGCTTTTTTGTTGCTTCACCAAACTTAACACCTGTTTCATCCCATAGTTCAAGGAGCATTGTTGGAGCAGTCATGCGTAACCATCGTGCTATCTAGATCAGCGAAAGCTTATCGAACTTCCTACAAATGGGATACCTTCGCGAAGAAGAAGTAAGAAACTGCCGGCGGCACTGGTTTCGAATACATTTTCTGAAGATGAACATTCAAAATGAATGCTGTAAAGATGGTTCCAACGAAAATTAGTAGTATAATTGTTAAGTAGAATAAGCCTGAATATATTATTATAATGAACATGGAAGAAGGTAGAATAACCAAATAACGGCACATAGTCACTAGTCGTAGGCATTTGTTCGGATACCATCATCATCAAGATGGACATAGCCAATAACGAATCTATACCCAAAGATAGCTTTTCTCTTCTGAAAATCGATTATGAACCTTTACTTTATTGTATTTTCACCTCTCTGAGCTTGTAGATGCTGCGGTGAAGAAGCCGGTGACAGCTACCATAGTGATAACAGATGTTGGAATTACGAGATTCACTATGTAGTAAAGGGGTTTTCGACGAACCACTAAGGAGGCTTCAAGAAGTACCCAAGGCTCTGGACAACAAACAAACTTTTGCTGAAAAGTTAGTCATATTAGCAAAACGATTCTGACGCTAGTGTAACGCTAATTGGAAATTAGTGTTCATTTCAAATGCAAGTAATAGAATAGAACGGAATACCTTACCTCCACTCTATTGATATCGAAGCTTATTACAACCCATTCTTCATTGGGTAAGAAGTTATCGAGGTTTACACTTGTAAACTCAGCAATATAATCTATATCACTTTTGGAGGAAGTCCATGAGCTTATCGTCAGTTTACATATTTGCTGATCGTATGGAAAGAATCTTAAGACTCCAAGAGTTAGTTGGCTTACGAGCTTGTTTTGCTCACCTTATGTCAAGTAAACAACTTGTACGATACAACGCTGGATACATGAATTTTATTTCTGCTCCCCTTTCACCTTTCCAGAAGTTCGTGGTTACAACTACATTAATATAACGTTCAGTTTCTTCTCTGTTCATCACGACACTAGAAAATATATGTTTGAATATGAGCCAATTAAATTGAAAAAAAATAGAAAAAATATTATTCAAGCCACACGTTTGCAAACGCCATAACAAATTCTTATTTGACATTTGTCGCGTAGCGAAAAGAAGAAAAAGAATTTTATTGTCATGTCAGCTTTAGAAGATTCAGATGAAGAAAAGAGGTTTTTCGCTGACCCACGGTGAGAACGTTAAGAAATTATATACAACTTTAGTAAGAATTACCTGTTATACAAGTAGGTGTCAGGCAGCCAAATGACTTGATATGGCAATATGGTTGTGTTGATCATTCCGTACAAGTAAGGATTCCATCCAAGAAAATCATCCCTCCATTTTTGAATGACCCACACATTCAAATCGACGTTTTGTTGTTTTTCATTCTATCAAATATAAAATAACTCAAAAGAGTTATAAAATGGGTCTTACAATTGCTAGAATTTGATATAAACTCATAGAGAACGACACTTGGGTTGGAATGGAATGGTTCACAGTTGGACGAACCCTTGAATCATATCTTCAACGAGAAACTGTCTATCATATTCTCTGTTGGTCAAACGTACCGTCTAGGATCTGTTAGGTCTTTTGCTAGTCGAATGTGAGGTAGGAACTCTCCTTTGTCATCCATCAAAGCTTCACCTGTAACTCATTCGGTACATTAGATTCTCTCAACGAATTTTCCTCATTTTCTGTTTTCTTTTAGTGAGATTTCAGCCCTCAGGAACTAGAGTGACAATCTAGGTTCTAGAGTTGAGTAGAAAACTGAACAAAGTGAAGCAAGGTTTTTGAAAAAACAGATCACCGTCAAACACCTTTTGTTGATGTACAACACAGAATAATTCAATTAACTCATAATGCTTTGTCTTTTTCAGCTTTCGCAAAGTTTTTGTTCTTATGTTTTCTACGAAGATATTCGCGCTTTCATCTTCTCTTTCTCTCTCTCGCTCTCTCTCTGAACTTCGTTCTCTTATGTATATTACTTACGTCCAGACAAGACGAATGGAAAAAAACATAGAAGTAGGAGATATCGTAGTGCAGTTAAACAGCTCATACGCCGTATATTCTTCTCTAGATCACAGGTCCAAGTGTCGAGCATCATTCCCTGCAATCGGAAGTAAAATTAAAATCATAAAAACTAAACCACAAGTGTTCGATAGAGTACGAGAACGCTACTGGAAAAATTTCATAATAATCTCAGTTATCTTGTGAAAACAACCAAAGATTAGCAGAAAAAATGGTAGTGTTATAAAAGGAAACGCAATTGGTTCGAGCATAAGAGCTTTCACGAGGCTATTTGATCAGTTTGAACGACAAAAAAAGCTATTGAAGAAAAAAGTGGGAGGCTTAGACCATGGAATGGATGAAGAGAGGGTGGAGATGAAGGAAGGTAAGTGAACAATGTGAGAAATAAGCTTTGAATAGAAAGGTAAAGTACGAAGAGAGAGTGCGAGGGTGTGTCAAGCGAGGGAGTAGGTAAGGAGAAAGATTGGGCCTAATCCATCTACTTTTGAATTCCTCATAGGCCCATATATATGCATACTTCACTCTCCTCTCAAATAATTGCTGTTCACTCAACCGGATTTTACACCTTGTTCCAGAGCTACAGAATTGTATATTTCGAATTGTTTCATCTTAATTTGAAACGCTCCCTTTGAAAGGAATGCCTGCAGCTCAACTGTTTCAGTTGAACTCTAGGACGGAATGCTAGGCATTTGGCTCTTCACATATAAGTTCAGAGTAAAAGGAAATTGCTATTGTAGAAATAATGAGAAGATGGGTCTCTACAGCTGATGGAATAAAATGTCGATTAAAAGTGAGAGAAGTGTGTAGTTGTGCATAAACGTAATTACATTTTAGGTGGACCACAAGCGTATACTGCTAATTTCAGTTAGATCACAAACTCTGACAGAACCATCTCATCACGACTAGCAGATTGTTGCAGCCAGCCCTCACTTATTCAAAGACAGAGTATGTTTTGAAGAAACAGTACGACAAAAACCCACGAAGAGGAATAAATTAAGAACGGCTATTCTTACTCCCTCCAGATGAATTCAAAGAAAAACTCCTGGATCAATCACGTCACTTCAGTTCATACAAAAGTTTTCTGCCAGAATTACTGGGTAGGCAGAGAAAGATCAGTCAAAAAAGCATTTAATATTGATACAAATACAAATTCAAGCAAATAGAAGAAAGGTGTCTTTGACCGACCAAAAGTCTGAGCCTAGACTGAGGTCTTTTGAACTTTTTGTGGATATAGGTACGGAGGAATAGAGCTGATACAAACAAGAGTCATAACATCAAGCGGAAGAACTGACAGGGACATTCTCTTAGAAACACAGCGGGCATAATAACAACATAAGATGAGTGGCATGGATCTTCTAAACTACTGAAGCAAAAGCATGCAACACCAGCTTTCTTTCATGATTTGAGCATAAACAATATAAAATACAGCTCAGCTTAATCAATAAAATAGATGGGCGGAAAAGCTCCATTCAAATAACAAAGCACTTGGTTACTGGAGGTTTTCATAAAACGTTTTGAGAATCAACAAAATGACAACAATGGGAACTGAAGTACTCCTCAATTTCTCATTACTCTCCTTTTTTTGAGAAACCGAACTCAGTACTTCGAAGGACAAAGGTCGATGCTGTTTCAGTTCCGGACAATGAAACAAACGAGTGTCTTCACCACCCTCACTTCAACTCATTAAGTTACTTCACCATCCTATTACTCTCAAGGAAGCATACGGAGCAATGTCATGTTCTTAGACTATATATATATATATTGAGAAAACTCATAAAAACTAAAATTATGCTTTTATTATTTGTAGCTGAAACATAAGTTAAGGAAATATATGAACCTGCCATAGTATATACATTAGTTGTTAGTAACATGCTAACGATAAAACATAAATATACAAAAATCAACAAGAACCACCATCGTACACTGGAGATAAACCATGAAGGTAAGAATGTCAAAAACAGCCAGAAACTAACAATGGTGTTCTAAATAATATATGGAAAGGTATGGTGCAAAGAGACAAACATTTCGGAAAGCCACGAAAATCAAAACATGTTCTGTCCTGAAGTTCTGTGGTAAAAAAGGTGTTACCAAGATAAAAAGGAATATGATAAAAAGACTAGATTTATAGTCTCTATTCAAATGTATTACATATGATCAAAGTAAAAAGAAATCTAGAGGTAGTTTCAAAATAACAAACAAAAAAGGGGAATCTTGACAATTCTTTGAATGACAGCATAATACAAGAAAAAAATTGCATTAGCGGCAAATCTTACCGTTGGTGACAGAAGATGGAAACAAGATGAAAAATAACAACTCTTTTTCTCACCACCATTGACCCTGTTGTATATGATGTTGATTCTGTTGCTGACCGTAAGGCGGCAAGCTCATTGGTCGGTGAATAGCCTCAGGAGGCATATTTGAGATCTCTTCTACGTTACTCATATGGGACTCCATGAATATATCGGAAGGAGAACTGAAAAAGTAAATGAAAAGTTACAGAACTTAACTAATATCACATACCCTGGAGACGGAGTCACTAAAGGCGAAGCTAGAGGATCTGATAGATTGTGTTTATCCATGAGGTCAGACCCTCCCAGATGCACATTCATTAAAGACATTGATCCAGGTGATAAAGCGGTCATAGGTTGAGGAGGTTGATGAGTTACGGAAAAAGCTCGTTGTGGTGAAAAGTTTGTGGTTTCATTTTGATTCTGAAAACGATTGTAGATGTGATATGTAAGAGGTGCTCATACTGTTTGATAAGAGGTAGAGGGTTCCAATTGAGGGTACGAAGACTGAGGATCTTGATTTTGATAAGAAGTTTGAGGGGGGTCTTGGGTACGATATGAAGCTTGAGGATCTGTGCGTTCGAAGGTTTGCGACGTTTCGCCTTGACCGAAATTGGCTTGATTTTCAGCCCATTCCGATACACTTTCATTTTGGGGAATAGGTCGGAAGAGTGCGTCTTGTGGAGTGAGTTTTGCCTAGAAAATAAAAAATACAATCCTATAATCATAGAGGAATAAAAACCTGAGCAGTTAAAACAGCCAGTTGACGAGCTCTGCGGTAACGACGACGATGACCTTTCGTTCCTGTAGAATTTCCATTGTGATGCTTGAGTATATGCTCCTGAAGAACAACAGAAAGTATAAACGAATCGAAACAGTAAAACTAACCTTTAATTTATCACGACGACTCGAAGCATAATCACACATATCACATTTGAAAGGTTTATCAATCAAATGGATTCGTTCGTGACGAACCAAATGAGATTTTTCGATGAATCCGCGACCGCACATCTTTAATACGATTTAATAAAAGCTTTAATTCAAAATTAAACTTACTTTGCACATATGAGATCTTACGGCCATATGAGTTCTTAAATGAGCAGCTAACTGACTCTTTTTGGGAGAAACATAGTCACATCCTTCTAAAAAAACGAACAGAAAATTAGTAAAATGTGAAGAGCTCACCAATATGACAGTAACATAAGTCTCCTGTATGTTGCTTCCGGTGAACAGTGAGATGATCCATGTTGTTAGAAGCGAACCCGCAATCTTCACAAACGTAAGGTCTAAAAATTGTTTAAAATTTTAAAAACAAGCTGTGGTTACCTAGGATCGTCATGGGTAGACTGATGAAGTTGGAAGGAAGCATCACTGTTAAAACCTCTACCACATTCTTCGCAATGCATTAAGCGATCGTCCAAGCTGAAAAAGAAGATAAATAAGAAACTCAATGAAACGAAACTGACCAGCTGTGCATACGTTCATGTGCCCACAACTGAGTTCTAGTCCGTGCTCTGAATCCACACTCAATACACTTGAAGAAGTTGTCTTGTGCTGAAGAAATGCATAAACGACGAAAATTTTAAGAAACGAACTATGTGTTAAACGATGTATCAGAAGATCCTGAATTCTGTTAGGAGCTACAAAAGCGCATTGATCACAGTTATATGGAGCAGAGGGCTTAAAAGTATCAAAACTCATAAAAGCATAAATGAAGTTCCTACCCAATGCAATTTACGACAATGCTCATAAAACTGTTTATTCCATGTGGCATCGAAATCGCACAGCTGACAAAGATATATGGTATTCTTGTTATGAATGCGTGCTTTATGCTTCTCAAGATCCTAGAAATAGAGAAATTACAGAAAAAATAATAGCAGCAACGACCTCTTCGACCATGCAGGAGAATCGACAAAATGGACATTTGAATGTTCCGTTCTCAGTCTGAACAGTTAATGATAACAAGGACTCTTCTTTCACTTTTATACCCCGTTATCTTCTCCTTCTTCAACTTCTTCTGGATCAACCATATCGTCTTCGGTATACGTAACAACGTTTCCTTCTAAAGTTGATGTTGCATAAACTCCATCAATATCTTCATCGTCCATGATAGGTAAAACTAAATCTATTTTCATTAAGGTTAAAAAAATGTAATCTCACTCTCGTTTCCTTGGGTTTCTTTAGGAGGCCTTCCTCGTTTTTTCTGATATGAATTAACAATAGCCCTCCGGAAAAGTTTGTTTTCCACTTTATTTCTGAACAAAAAACATCCAATAAGAAAATTTGGATTACTCTAACCTTTTACGTTCTTGGAACGCCCCGAGATTAATTTTTAATCGCAATCGAGGTTTTTCATCGGGATCATCGGAAGCGCTCTCAGCTGCTGGAGTAACATTACTGAGCTGAAATATGTTCATTACATCAGTACGCCAATGAGTAAACTCACAACCATATTCGGTGTAGGTTGACCTGCTACAGGAGTTTCTTCAATCTCTTCTTCTGGTGGATCTTCTTCCCTAAAAATTGAAAAAGCATGAGACAATTGGCTAAATCGCGTACATCGGTTCTTCAGGGGGCAAAACGGGCTCTCGATTAACTTTGAGGGGCAACGGATTCTCTCCATATTGTTGCATCAGAGTGGATAACTGTTGCTCATACTTATCTAAAGGTAATCCCAATCGTCTCCTAAACCAATTAATTAGGTTCCTAAACAGAGTTAAACTGACATTGTGAGAAGAATGAAATGTCTATAACGATGATTTTCTTTCAATAACGCAGAGTAGTCCAAAAGCTCTTCTAAAAGCTCAGCGGGGACCTAAACGAGTAATATTGTTCACGATCATGTAAAGAAATTAAACCTGTTGAAAATTACAGTTTAAAATTAATTGTCTAAAGAAGCCCTCACGGGCAGGAATATCAACTTCAATCCATCGAATCACCGATCTAAAATTGAAAAATGAGTTCTAAGTATTCAACCGTTCCAAAACAGAACGCGTCGAAAAATGAAAATTCACGTGACTTGCAAGTGAAAATTTGCATATTCTAATAACTAAAACCTACTTCAGATGCGTATCAGAACATATCACATCCTGAAATTTGGGATCCTCTAAAACTGCGCTGAATTGTGTGATAGGATATTGAAGAATATCTACAGATTCCAGAAGACATCGATTTACATTAGCATCGAAGTATTCACTGGAGGCCTAGAAAATATAGGTAACTGTGACGTAAAAGAACTATCACATACACTTAGCAGCCTCGGCAGATTGTACTTGGTTGCTAATGCTTTAACAGAAAGACAGTTCGCGGCATCTAGATATCTATCCAAGTACTCCGCGCAGTAGCTTTTCAATTTGGTCACCTGAATCATTTTTATCAGATTTGTGATCTCTAGATTACATACCAAAAAATTATTTGCTAGCCTTAGCAGCTCAGTAACTGCTGACCGATCAATAACAACACTTCCACTATACATATAATTTAGTAATAACTCGAAGGCCTTTGGAGAGTTGGAGTTAACAACAACCTTAACAAGTTCGAGTTCATTGTGGATGAAATATGTAAAATTACTTGTTCTTTCACAACTTTTGTTGCTTTGAATATAGAATCGAAATATGGACTGCAGGAGGCTAAAATAGTTCGGTGGGCACAAAACTGTCTATCTTTGACCATTATGGAAACATCACAAAATCTTCCAGTTTCTCTTTGGTAACGTAATCGATCTAGTACTGCAAAAAAACAGTTCAAAACAACGAAAAAAATAATTTCATTACCTAGGTTCCCATGATGGTCATTGAAGGCCATGGGATCTAAACCAGTACCTTCACAACTCGCTGCTAGTAGTGCCATGCACTATATCAAACTGAAGAGAGAGAGATATGAACATATTAAGAGAAAGTGAAGAAAAAACATAACGAGAAACCCTAAGCAGGTTTCGAATCAGAAAAATTGCTTCAAAATTCAATCCTTACGTAGAGCGCAGAGTGGTAACCAAGTAAAATCTAATTGATTTACATTGTAACACATTGAGCAAACAATGCGGACATGTGTTGTAAAAACAATTGTGTTAGTTTCAAATCATAAGTTTGAATAAATTGAAATTGAGCCGGAGTTAATAGAAGAAATTAAGGAAACCAGAATTAAAAAAAGCTTTGTATGCATCGCTGTTTTACTACAGATTATCTCTAAGGAAGCAGACGCTGCTCTAATGCTATTACGGCATGCTGTAAATGGAGCGCGCTAGTAAACAGAGTAAACGAACATGAATGATTTATTTAACCAAAAAAAGGAGCTTGTTATAAAACTGAACAATTAAATAGTATTAAGAGGTTGCTCACATACAATCACAATTTATTTTGAATTTAATTTTTTTTACATGGAGTATTTACGGAACCAGCGAATCATATTAATAGAATAATCGGCCTCAACTTCAACTTCTTCCAATGGATGGCAGGATGGTGGATACGATAAAACCCTAGAAGAATTAATTGTATGCGATACTTTTTGATTCCCTTACTTGCAAGGAATATTTCTTGCTTTCAAATTGCGAATGAAAGCCCTGTAGTGAGGCACGACACGTAAGTCCTTCTCTCCAATTAGGAGTAGGTATGGAGTTTTCACCTTAACGATCAAATGAAAACTGAGCTAGATTCACCATCTCACTTTTTCAACATGAGCGATTGGAGAGCTATTGAACATTTGCATTTGTTGTTCACTGGTTAAAATCTTTGTCCACTCTGGATATTCTCCTGTTCCTTCAACGACGGTCCTAAGCAGAGAGAATAATATAGTGTTGAGCAAAAAAAGAGAACCATTCTGGAATATCAGTGATTTCATGCATAGCCAAGACATTGAGAACAGGATTGAGAGCCACACATGCTCTGTAGAAACTCTGAAAGTTCAGATTCAGAAAGAAAGTCATAAAATTAGCTTTACTGGGTATTGTCCAATCAAATGAGACACTAGGAACCCTCCATGAGATCCTCCGAAAAGGAAAACTTTATTTCTATCCAAATAGGTTTCACTGGCCAGGACTGTTTCAGCAGCATGCTAAAATTGGATTATGCTGTGCTATACGCAGATGAGTAATCTTACATGAACATCTTTTACATCGAGATCTCCGCAGTGCCCAGGTAGTGAGCGCACGAACTTATCCCCGAATCCGATAGATCCATGATAATTAACAGTAAGAACGGCGAAGCCGGCATTCAGTAGGAGTGAAACATCTCGACGCGGCCATCTTAAATTATCTTGCGTAACAAAGAAGGAACTCTTACGAACATAGCCAAAGAAATGCCATGAGGTCCGCCATGAGGATAAACAACGAGAGGACATTCTTTTTCATGCTCGTTCGGAACAATTAGAATACCCTCATAAGGAGTTTTGTCTGAAGTATTTTTTTTCAATCTGTACACAGAAGAAAGATGAAATACCTTCTCTCTGGAAGCCAACCAAGCTCCAAGAATAATTCAGGAGACTTTTCTTCTTTTCCATGATACTACATTTGTCGAGACGAGTCCACACCATCTAGAAGAGAGATTAAAATGTACCGAGTTCTGTATAAAACTAACTTTATCTTCTTCTCCATGCACGGGTAGAGAGCCCAAAAGCATTGTTGGTGGCCGGTTAGGAGCCGATACTACGGCGAGAACATCATTGCCACTTACATCAAGTGGAACCCAAGAACCATGGCATTGCCCGAAGTTTGTAATTCTTTTGATTCCACCATTGTTCACATCAACAACAACAATTTCCTTAGAACCAATATTCTCCGAGAAAAACCCCGAAAATTTACCATTCTGCTATTCCAGGCCAGACCAACAATGAGACGACTTCCATCACTGGTGAAAGATCGGGTTGCG
The DNA here is from genome assembly GCA_030370435.1 of Auanema freiburgensis. Classification (NCBI taxonomy): domain Eukaryota; kingdom Metazoa; phylum Nematoda; class Chromadorea; order Rhabditida; family Rhabditidae; genus Auanema; species Auanema freiburgense. Next base: position 4,659,595 of record CM059369.1, read on the forward strand.
ACCCTTGCAAAGGAAAATCCTGGGAACTCGTTGATATCACAGGAGTCTACAATTGGAACAATGGTTTTAGGCTTTGAACCATCGTATGGCCATGGAACAGACACAAGCTCAGAAACTGCTTGATGAGGTCCATCAGCAGCTCTCTGGAAGAAATATCTGAGGTACCGAAAGTTTAGAAGTTGTTAACTTGGAAATAGTAGAGTTTCGAGCCATCAGGACTGAAAATGGGTGATTCAGCCGAAATTCCTGGATTACCGATTTCAGTGAGTTTAGCAGTTTCCAACTCATAGTAGTAGAGAGAGCCTCTGTAAATTTGCTATGAATTGAGTCAGTCAAAAAGAAGTATTAACGGTCTGTTGTTGCAATAAATTTTTCCGATTTTGAAGGGTTCGTTGTATAGCCCGAAGAATACAACTCCTTTATCCTGGGGAGCCCAGATAGCCTAAAATTTGAAACAAGCATGAACCATGACTCAAATGGATGATACATAGCCCGGGGATAAATTTGTTCCAATTTGATCTAAGACTGTAACGTTACCACTCGATAGGTCTACCATGCAAAGAACAGGCTGTTTCACATCGAAGCAAGCCTCACCCCATGAATCAGTCAACTCATACTTTTCGCCCTGATAGTAAACAGTTAATGATGTCAAAGGAAGTGGTACGTGCTAACCACATTACTCTCCAAAATTTTCTCTTCATTTGACCAATCGAGTTCCCCATCGAAGTATTGAGACGACTTTGTTAAAGCTTCGGCAGCATACAGAACATGACCTTCCCCACTTGAAAATTGTAGAGTTCCAAAAGGTTCTGAAGTTGTTTCGGATTTGTTCACTCGGAATCTAACACTATGTACCTGATCCAAGACTATATATTACACCGTGCTTTTTCTGAGATGTCAAGTCAGTGCTCAAAACTTCAATATGATCATTCTGATCAGTGATCTTAAGGAATTGTTTTTTATCTTTCCCTTCAGTTATTGTGAACAAGTGTGCAACTTTCGATCCAGAACTAGAGAAACGAATGGCTTGCGATCTAGGATATTCCTTCATTTGAAACTCAACAAAATGTTCTGTATACTCTGTATTCAAAAGTGGCAACGAAGAGCTTGCCAACACTTTATGTTCCTTTCCTGTTTCAGCTCTCTCAAGAACTGTCAATCTTTGATTGCGCGTGATCTTCTTCATAGCCAAGTCTCTGTTGTCCCAGGTAGAAGCAACCTGACAAGAGTTATGTTTTTAAACGATAGAAACGTAGGTTCATGTACTTCGATGATAGACCCATTCTTGACGATTCTGCCCGAGGTAGCGATGGGAACTTGACAGAGATCACTGTAGATATCCTTGAATAAACTATTGCTTTTTAAAGATAATTTTGATTATCAACCTTCAGTCTTTCGACAGCTTTCACATCAACCTCTGTGGTTAACGACATGGCTCTTTTCGATAGACGCAGGAGTTTCAAAATTTTCTAAAAACAAAATAGAAGAAAATAGTGTTCACAAATACTATGTTCTAGATACCAGAGCTCAATGAGTCACAGAGTTATCATAAGATAGAACTTATGAGTCTCAAGATTTATACAAAAAAAAACAATGAAACTTCAACAAATATAGTCAATGACATATCCAGCCTATAAACTACGATAATTCTTCCACAATTTTCTTGGGTTTAGGTTCATCACTGTTCTCCTCTTCTCGAAAGCCTTCCGGCAACTCATTCACATTCTCAATCTTAATAAATATTCAGATGCAAGTAAGTGAAGGGAAAACAATACCGTATGATCTCCTTCTTCGATCGGAGCAGGATCTTTGAATAAGTTCACATCAATTTCAACACAACTATTGTTAGGCATCTCGTCCTCATCAATAACAGATTCTGAATATGATGATATATCAGATTCATCTGAGCTGGATGAGGAAGTGTCTTCTACCGCTGCTACATTTTCAATCTATATCCAAGTCTGTATAAAACAAAAAATACAGCGAAAGATACTTGAATTGCTTCTGTGGGTTGATCAGCAGGCAATTGCTCATTTGCTTGAGCTAACTCAGGAAGAAAATTTTTGACCCTGTAAACTATGCTCCAAATGTCATTCAATTCAATACAAGAACCTTGAAAAAATGGAAGATTGTTGTACAGGTCCTATATCAGGTCGCCCAGAATTCAATAGCAGAAAAGGCGCTTGAAAACTTTCTTGAAAGTTTGCGAATAAAACTCAAACCTGTTCTCCCTTTAATATTTTTCAATGTAGTCTTATCAGTGGTTGTGTTCATAGCACTAAACTAAATCATTTCGAGATAGTACTTCTGAAGTTTTCAAATATTAGGACAGAACTACTAGAGACGAAGTAGAAATATGTAATAGCTATAGTTTTATAAAAAAAAAAATAAATTAATAATTTTACAACCAGTTGAGAGAATTTTGAAAAAAAAAGAGTACGAGTACATTCATATATTTAAGAACTTTCAAAATCCTTCGCGATTTGTATATATCTGTCGTCCAAGCAGGGACCATTTACGGCATCCATCCACTCGAAATGAAGGACAGCAGCAGGAGCCAAACCTAGCTCACCGATAGTTCTAAGTTTTTAAATATAAAAAAGAGCAAAGGGAAGTTAAATACTTCTTATCATCTAGAACGGTGGATGGCTTCAGAGGATCTTGTAGTTTCCAAGTAGCAACTTGATGACTTGGAGCCAAATGTTCAGACACAAAAAAGCGTATGGTTTCCAGAGTTTCATAGCATCCGAAAGTAGCCTGAATTAACGAAAACTTTTAGTGATTTTGAGCATGAGTAGAAGCAACCTGGATCACGAATCTATCTGGGAGTCTTATACGAATGAGACTATACTTGTATCTATAATCTCTCAGCTTCTGATCTCTCTCACGCATCTCTTTAGTTCTTAGAGAAAGAAGCTTTTCAACCTCTTCGGTCTTGCTCTGTTGCTCTTTTTTGATTTCACTAGATGTTAGATCATAAAAGTCCATCGATAAGTTTGGACTCGTAATCTTCTGATTTTGTTTCAAAATGAAGATTGACTCATTTCGAGAAACTTTGATCGGTACACTTTGACCGTTTTGTAAAGCATCTAACCCACTTATCATGATGGCTGTTTTCTCTATAAATAAGAAGATACGTTGAAAATGGAAAAAGCTCATGAATCACCATCATCGACGTTAGACATAACCAGGAAAGGCTCGACTGGATCACCATCTTTGGGCGATAAGTTTTCCTGTTGGAATCCTACAGCTTTAAGAAACTCGACGGAACCAGTCACGGGAAGTACTTTCTCCTTAAAAAAGACTTGTGAAAAAAAACGGAAAATATCCAACTTGGTAAGCTTTGTTTGACAAACGAATGCGACAGTACTTTTCTTCACCAGGATGCTCAATGATGTTTTTGACATACTTGGAGAGAATATCGATAGCTGCCTGTATAACTCAAGATCGACTAATTCCATAGTTTGTTACGAACTTCTCTCTGTGCTCGTGAGTTTACGGAGTAAATCAGGAGAACAGCAGGAATGACGTTATCTTCTCCTTGACATGAAACTTGTTCTAGCAAGAATTGCTCAATAGCTTTTGTCAACTAGAATAAGGTATAATTATAAAGATTAGTATTATTTCAACCTCTGGCTTAGGCAACATCACATCATCTCCTAACAGCTCGCAAGAATAGTAAACATGTTCTATGACTCCTGAATGTTCGAACTCTTTAACATCGGGAACACTGCAAAACTGAAGAAATTTCAGACTGAATATTTCGAATTACTGTTTCTCTCCGATCGACAGATCTTTCATCAAACCGCTTGGATCGTTACGAAGTCTTTCTTCCTCTAACTCTTTCTTAGCCTAATAAACAATATGAAATTTGTCTTTGCAATTAACGAACAATCATTTGTATCTTTTTCTGACTGTATGAGAGCTCCTGTGAAGGATCATTTTTGTACAATCGTTTCAAAGCAGCTTGTGCAGCTACATCAGATGCCGCAACTCGATCAACAGATCCTCCCTGAACGTTCACGGTAATATTTATGTCAATCCTAAGACTAATAACCTGGGCAGAGCCAGTTACAATGCTCGGAGATTGGCCCGATCCACTGGATAGTTTCTGTCCAGGACCACTCTTTTTGAAATGCTTATCTACCTTCTTATCTTTTAAGAAATTTTTGAACTTGTCCATGCTTATTCTTCTTTTTCTGGAAATAGCGTCATGTTCGCATACAATACTGGATAAATTTTTTACTGGATTTTTCTTTTTCTGTCTTCGCTAACTCCTCTTTGATCCGGAAGTTGAGTATGATGGGTCTATAGTATGTCCAAGAAAGAAAAATGAAGAAAATAAAGAGTCCGAGGAAAAACAGTAGTGTAACGCCCAAGAAAATCTATTTAAAAAACGGTATTCGGGAAAAAAACAATTGCGTACCTGTGGTTTTTCAAGAAAGTTATAGACAAAGCTTGTGGAGAGACTGTTAGTATTCTTAACGTACTGTCTCAAGGTTTCGGTTTGTCCACTTAGTTCATCGGTCTAAAACAGTTTAATCATCAAAACACAGTATAACACTTGCCTCAGCGGACAAAAAGTCACCACGCGCTCCGGTTGTTTGAGAATCGACCATACAATATCAATAAAAATTGAAAATAAAACCTGTAATAAGTCGGTTATATTCTGATTTGCTGTCCAAATTTCAATAATTCAAAAGAAAATAAATATTTCAAAGAGTTTCTTCAAGAATGAGGGAGAATAATTGGTAATACACACCAGTATAGTTGGTTTCCTTAAATGTATAACACTCATGATCAAAATATGAACCTTACACTCCGTTTACAAGACGACTGTGATCAACGTGCACCAACCGGCTACTAAAATTCCTTTGCATCAGACGATTTTTTTTCGTTGAACTATTGCAGTTTATTAATTGTATTCTCTCATGTTCTTCTATATTTTCTCGTTCTGTGTGAAAAAAACTTTTGGAATTTAATTATTTGTTTAAGGTAAGCCCATCTAATATGCCCAAGAATAAGGGAAAGGGAGGAAAGAATCGTAGAAGAGGAAAGAACGAGAATGACTTCATGAAAAGAGAATTGGACAAGAAAGAGAATGGACAAGGTCTGTTTTAATGTTCAAGATGATTTAACAATTACTTTGTTCTTTCTCAGAATACGGACAAGTTACCAAAATGCTTGGAAATGGGCGTGTAGATGTATTTTGTTTCGATGGTAAGAAACGTGTATGCCATATTCGCGGTAAGCTACGTAAGAAGGTGTGGATCAATACTGGAGATATTATCCTTATTGGTCTCCGTGATTATCAAGATGATAAGGTTAGGTTAAGCATTATCTCTTCGTGTAATACTTTCTATTAGGCTGATGTTATTCTCAAGTATACCCCAGACGAAGCCCGTCGCTTGAAGGCTGAAGGAGAACTTCCTGAAAATGCCAAAATCAATGAAAATGATGAGCAAGATGAAGGCGAAATTGTCTTCAGTACGGACAATTGTTGTTACAGAAGTTAACTGATTTTTTTTCCAGAGGATATGGGTGGAGCTGGTGGTGAGGATGAAGAAGCTGATTCCGATGATGATTTACCATCAAGCGGCAGCGAGGATGAGGAAGAAGAAGAGGAAGACGACGATGGTAGCGGAAGTGAAGAAAGCGAAAGTGAGCATAGTCTTTTTTCTCGATCTTTATTGTTGCTTCTAGGCGAAGAAGAGTCTGATAACGACGCTTCTTTCTTGAACGAGGAAGATCTAGCAGCTGGACGTGGTCTCGGAGGTCGTGGACGCGGAAGAGGTGGAAAAAATAAATATGGCAAGAGAAGATAAACTTATTCTTTCTTTATTTGGGACGTTCCTTGTTAATTTTGTCACGTATTGGCTTAACTTTATTTTGACTTTTTCAATAAATGTGTTTTCGCCAATCATAATTGAATGTTGTGTTCAGAAAATATTTCTTCTATTCTATTCTTCATGATCGCGGAGTCTCTAGTGAACCTTTCATGAAAAGCATCATCTTCACTTGGTGGCATAGAACCTCTCATTATTTTCAAAAACTGAAGTTAGCAGAGTTGGAATGCCACAGAGAAGCGAGAACTAGTACCTCCTCTTTGTTTGGCAGAAGAAACATTGCTGCTTTGACTGCCAGTCTGACCGTCCAGCTATGATAATTTCCCAAAGTTTCATCGTACACTCCGCTGGCGACGACGCGCATTCGATCGTCATCTTGTGACTCAGATATCTTTTGAATTAATAAAATCAGAAACACTTGAGCCCTAAAAACTATTTCTCAATATCAAAGCGCTGATGTGTGAAACTTGTGGAGAGATAGAAGTAGCATCATTCCACTCCTTGGAGATTCACTGTAAATGGTATCTTCCCGTCTTTCATGATTGGCCATGTTTCCGATACTTCTGTCAAGTACAGAATAGTAAAGGCTGTAGTTCGAATGTATACCTGTATCCTTCCTCATTTTCTTCAAGGAACTGCTTAAGTGTCGCTACTTTTGGTAGAATATCTTTTGTTACAAATCCAAACAGTGTTCCAAATTTTTTGAGGAACCTTTTTAATAAATAGTGTGAATAACCACAAGCTGACTCACCCGCATAGTTCAAGCCAGAAGTCACAATATGATTCAAGCATGACATCATCTTCCGGAACCACAGCTTCTCCAAGTAAATCTAACAAAATGTAAGGATTTCCTTCCCCAACCACCCTAAATATTTATTGTTTCATTATGACAAGTTATCTCTCAACACCTGTTTTCAGACATTCCTATGTGAACTGAACAAAACTAGAAAAACAAATGTTTATAAAACTCTTTGAATTTTTAGGAAAACTAAACTATGTATATGAATTAATAAGAAATGAATTAATAATGACAAGGCGCACTGACTCAAACTTCAACATGGATTGTGTTGAAGAACGGCTTATCATTTCAGTAATACTGATAAACATTGGCAAACACAGAATAACCTTAAAAATTCACAGACAGAAAAATACACATGAATCTTTTCTAAAATAGGCAAAGCTTATTATTACAAGTCTCAATGGCACAAAGTTTTTAAAAGTAAGAACTTTTCTCTTCCCATGCGTTCATCCAGTTATAGCCGTTTTCAGGTTCCGTTTCCTGACCACTATTACTTTCTTCTAAGAACTCTGAGTTAAACTACCAATTGAAAGACAAACAAACCTTCGAAAGGCCAGAAGTTAGCAACCGCCTCTGTAGCATAATGAGACTCAGCTAACTGATTCTCATCCAATTCATCATATGAATATAAAACTTCTGTCTGATCTCCTGAAAAACATATGAGCTAAAGAGAAAACATCTGAACAACACTTGCCATTCGCAGCCTGGTTCATTTGAATTTCTTGATGACTTGGAAGTGGCGGATTGTTCGAAACTACTCTAGGAGTCTAAAGAAAAAAAGAATCATTCTGACAGAGACATGTTGAAATATACCAAAATCTCGTTACATTCCATATTAAATACAGGAAAAACCATTGTTTGATTAAACTCCCTCTCCAATGGAGGTGTTGTGGGAATGCTTGATGAGCCGGGTGGAGGGGTTCTATAGTTTCACTTTGTATAATCAAAAACAGAACACCTTCTTACGAGGGGATTAAAAACTCATGTTGATTTGCTTCTGTGTCCTCAGCACATTCACGACCTTCGTCGCAACTGAGATTCATAGCCTGGGTCTTGTTCATAAACGAAGTTAACATCTAAAGAAAGAGATCATTTGTGTCACCGGAGAGAGACTCACCTTGCTTTCAGATGTTGAAGTAGAAGCACTTTTCTTTATGCTTTCGGTCATCATACTCAATGCCACAGTATCGTAACTGAAGAATAATCTTTCAAATTATTTGAAAAACGGTAATACTCTTTTCTGTCATCGTCTCTTAAACCAAGCGTAGGTAGAGTTGCCAACATCCGTTCTGAGAGAGTTTCTGATGGATAAGGAATTCTCTCTATAGTATCCTCCGTCTTATTAATATTGTTATTACTGTTACAGATGTTGTTATTCGAATCCACGTGATAAAAACTAAAAAAAATGAGAAAGAGAATTCTGTTTGACACCCAACTCTTCATCACTCGCTCCACAAGCCGGCCTTACAGGAGTTGTAAATACAAAGTTGCTTTGTTGCAGATTGAATGAACTGGGATCCTAAAACAGACGAGTGAGAAGATATTCATCAATCAAACTCACGTTTAAATCTTTAACTAGCTGAGCATATCTGAAAGCACATCTTTTCAAGGCGTTCGAAAACTCTACTTACCTTTTTCTCTTAGAAAGAGCTTCCATAGATTCATCTTCTGGAAACTCATCTGAAATAGAGCATATTCAGGAAGTTGGAAACATTCTTACCTTTTCTTTTTATTCGCCTATGTAGAGGTCCTTCATACATCAAGCTGGTGGTAAAAGTAAAGAAGGTTCAGATATTGTGGATCAAACCTTTCTTTCTCCAAATTGTCATCATTTTTACTTCTGTAGTTGACAGTGATAGCCTGAATCACTATAAACATCTTTTTGATATTTAAATATATCACGCACGTTAATGTTTGCAACATTTGGAGCCCACTGAACATCCGATTCCGGTGCTACTAACTCCTCGATATCACGATCAACCTAAACAGTTGAAGATGACCTTCACTCTTGAACAAAACAGAAACATAAATTTTCTCAAAACTGCCTTACCATTTTGCGAACTGCTGTTGAGACGTTGTTATAAATTATTTGAGACTGTTTCGCATTTCTAAACATTCCAACTCGTTGTGTTACACGACCCTAAAAATCTTTATCTTTTTCACCAGAATGGTAATTGGAAAACCTTCGGCGCTTTATTTGCATTTTTACTCTTGCATTGTTCATCTTCGAATTCCCCTGTGTCTGGAACATTGTGATTCCAAGGTGCATTTATAGTATTTCCTCAAAAAAAACTAATGTGCACGATTATCTTTTTCAAATTCACTTCTGCCTTCTTGAAGAGTACGTATTGTCATAGCGTTTCCGAGTCCATCGAGTTTAGTTTTATAGCGCTTAAACTTAGATTCGCTTACGAATCCTGAAGAGTGTGTGTTGCTACACCCGGGCCATTTCGGAATAAAAGTTTTTTTCGACATATGACTGAAACGAAACTGACTTAGTAATTTGAAGCAAGAATGAAGTGTGTGTATAGTATAGAAACTTTAACCCTGTATCTGTACATTCATTGCCCGAAGTTCCGCCCTTTAAATCATGGAAGCTGGCTACCTGTATGGGTTTTGAAAAGTGAAATGATCGTTTCATCTGGTACTTTACGTACAGTTCTTAACCGTAAATCATTACTAGCTGCGGAAAACTTGACGAGAACTTGATGGAGTTTTCAGAAGTAGCAACGAATAATCGATCACAAATGTATATCAAAGTTTCGTACGAAAGTGTTTAGAGATTATTGTAAGGCAATAATATGCGGTTCTCTCATCTTAATGACAAAGGTAAGGCATAATGTATTTTAAGAGAGCCTTGAAAACTATCTATACTCTTTTTATTGTTTGTTGATACTTGAAGAATTGTGAAGATCATAAAACGAAAATGGCACGTCTGAGGTCTGACCAGTCGAACCACCAGCACGTTGATAAGTAAAGCCCTTATAAGGCTGATCAGATGAAACATCTTCTCTTATCACTTCCTTATTTCCTAGGATTCTTACCATTTCATGTCTTAATGGGCTCTCTTGTCATTTAATCATTCTTACACTTTTTTCTCAAATATTAGTACTTGCAGATGTCAACGTTTTGGGAAGTAGCAACTGCTTCAACGTTCAGCTATGAACAGGCGAAAGCATATACATCCTCTGTAACATTCCCTTTCTTCATTTACTCCCTCTTCTATGTTGTGACTATCTTTACCTTGAAGGGAGTTATGGCTAACAGAAAGCCTTATGAGGTAAAAGCTTCAAACCTTCCCTTAGTAAATCGAGAGTTCAGCTGAAAACCCCCTTGAATCTTTGGAATGCCTGGTTAGCAGTTTTCAGTACCTTGGGTGGTTTAGTCACAGGTTTGGGACTTTTGAACGAGATCTACCAAAGAGGATTTGTTTGTAAGTGTTATTGAATATGGAAAGGATACATGTTGATTATTTTAGCTTCTTATACTAAAATGGGAGACTTTTTCAACGGAAGCTCTGGATGGTGGACTTGGCTCTTCGTTATGAGCAAAGCAGCTGAATTCGGAGATACGATCTTCATTGTACTCCGCAAACGTCCACTTATTTTCTTGCATTGGTAAGTTGAAAATTGCAACCATTAATCATAGGATTCCATAATAGGTATCACCATATTCTAACCATGAACTATGCTATGTACTCATACGTTCATGATACTGCTTTCAACTCCTGGATCACATGGATGAACTTCTCAGTTCACTCTATCATGTATGGGTAAGTTGTTTAATATATATTCTACATTTTCTTAGTAAACGCTTTGTTTAGTTATTACATGCTCCGTTCTCTCGGAATCCGTATTCCAGCCTGGATCGCCCAAAACATCACTACTCTCCAATTACTTCAGTTCATCGTTACTTTGGGAATTCTCTTCCATGTTGGATATTTACGCGCTATCGGAGAAGTAATCAATTGCTCCGGAACTGTTTACTGGTTCTGTCTTATTATGGAGATCTCATACGTAGCTCTATTTGGTAACTTCTACTACCAATCCTACATGAAGGGAGGTGGAAAGAAGTATCAAGCTGAACAGAAAAAGGCTCATTAAACTACTTACTCATTCTAAACTAACTCGTCAACTTATCATTGTTCACATATGTCATAATCTTAATAATTTTAATAAATATTCTGCGATTTACTGTTCATGATGTGACACTTAAATTATATTGATAAGAGCATGATTTCATTCATGTGCACAAGCGAATTGCAAAATAGTACGATAAAGGTTTTGCTTTTCGTGCAGCTATTCACAATAGAACAAAGTTCTTCATTGCAGAAGTGTATTTTGAACGCTGTCAGCAAATCATGTTGATTACGAGTGGAGTTCTAAAAGATGAATAATTCACTATCTATGCTCTTATATGCACAATTTGATTACTTTCTCGATTATTTCTTGCTGATGAGACGGTTTACTCAAAACTTCGAGTTAAGAGTTTTTGATAATTCGATCATATATGGTTGAGTTTTGACACCAGAGAGGTATTACTGAATCCCAAAACAAAGAGTGGATCTTCAAGCATTCCCCGTATTCAGTTCGTTTTTTTCATTTTCAAGTCGAAAACGTTGAGCTCGGTTGCGCTGCCAATCAGTTGTTCGATATGATAACTATTTTACTTACATCACTGATCAATGAAGCTACTTCACAACTTGGCAACCGTACCGCTTTAGAAATGTCAACGTCTCCGGTTCGGTAAGGCTTATCTTATGGCAACAACTCTCTTGTCAGCTGTTATGATGGCGTGGGGTGATATGGGACCATGCTAATTATTATATAAAGAAATGGAGGTGAAGCGTATACTTGTTGGCGTCTATACGAGCTTGCATCTATAGAAATGACAGTGGTAAGCCTCAATACACAACTTCTCTTTCTGATTTTTGCATATTTCTAGCCGTCAACACTCTCAATCGTTTTCGACGAGTTCAACTATGAACGAGCGAAAGAGTATACCCTTTCTTTGGAAGGTTTCTCTCTCAAGTTGGCCGCTGTTTATATAGTTTTCATTTTTTCTACTAAGTACTATATGAAGAACCGTAAGCCCTTTGACTTACAAGGTAGTTTAATTTGAAAGCTGCTTCCTCACGCATTCAAAATATCAGTACCCCTCAACGTCTGGAATGGTATTCTGGCTACTTTCTCTTTGCTCGGTTTCCTCTTCACATTCCCCATGTTCCTCCGCGTAGTAGCAAACAAAGGATTATCACGTAAATAACTTCTAAAATATATCTTCTAAATGCCAATTTCAGACGTTCATTTGCATATTAGTGAGCTTCATACTGACAAATCTTGTGGATACTGGGTACTGTTATGGGTTTTGTCCAAGATCCCAGAACTTGTTGATACCGTATTTATCGTTCTCCGCAAAAAGCCTCTCATGTTCATGCATTGGTGGGTGTTTTCAATGTTTCTTGCTTACTTACAGATTTTAGGTATCATCATGCATTGACTGGATACTATGCTCTTGTGTGCTATCATGAGGAAAACGCTCACATGTTCTGGGTAGTATGGATGAACTATCTCATTCACGCTTTCATGTACTCGTAAGTAGTTTTGGGAATTTGCGTTTCAAATAGCATCTTCTCATCAGATATTATCTCGCCAAGTCTTTGAAAATCAAAGTTCCCGCTTTGTTAGCCCAAGTTATCACTACAGGTCAGATGGTTCAGGTAAGCTGTGAATGAATGACTTATAAGAAACCTTGTTTCATTAGTTCGCTATTGCTATTGCTGCTCAGTTGCATGTTGGAGTTCTTAGCTTGGCTTCGGCCGAAAACTATGCTGTCACATTCAAGGGATGGTTCATTGGAGTCTTCATGCTTGTCACTTACTTTGGTTTATGGATACAGTAATACTTCGTCTTTGAAATTAGTTCTGTACTCTTATCATTCCAGATTCTACAAAGAGTCATATATCAATAACGGTGGAAAGAAATACCTCAAAGCTGCAGGAAAAGCTCAATAAGAAAGATACTCGTAATTTATTGAATTTAGAATTAATAAGTAAATGTATTACTCGAATCGTGTTGCTCATGTAGTTAGTTTCCAGAGAAACAAGATACAGAACATAAGTTATCAACAATCATTCTTTGACCTCAACTCATAACACAACATGCACACCCTTACTTGAATGATCAAATACTTCAAGACTTAGAGTCTGTCTCTCAAAAAAACACAGAAGTCGGATTCTGGAGAAATCAAGACAGACTCGCACAAAATGAACCGATAAAGACAGTTCATCAGGGTGAAAGTTCTACAACTATAGATAAGATTACGAAGTAGTGCAAGTTTCTATCGATTTTCGCTGAAAAGAAAATCAATAACTTGATCGGTTGCAAGGGTTTCCATTTCTTTCCATCTACTATTCTACGCGTCAATCTATCTATTTTAACGAAAGCCAGGAGTTCACAGAATATGAACCTGAACTTTCGCCTTTGAATTATGTAGAACATTTACCATCAATCAGTTTTCTTCGATTTCAGCCTTACTTAAACCCTTACAAAGTTCCGGGGTTCAATTGACTAGGCCGTTTTGCCCTTTGGCCTAAAAGAGTCTAGGGGGAGCAGAGAACACGCAAATGCTATGACCTCGACGCTTTTGCCGCGTCGTTTGACTTTTTTTTTCTTCATCACCATCTCTGTTTGCTCTTTAATCCCGAATTCCCCAACCTCTCATCCGTTTTCTTCGACTTTCTAGATTTTTTCTCTTTCCAAACTCCGATTAAGCTGCAGATTATCTCAGTTTTTGTTTATCATTCATTGAACAATGCTGGAGATGGAAAGTGTTCCATCTCAATAACGTAACAAATTGGTCTTTTTAAAAAAAAATTCCACCATTCCAAGATATTAGTTATAATTCTTCTTTTCATTGAATCGCATTTTCTTTTTCATTCAAAGTACAACTGTTATCAAAATGGCGAGATCTGTCGACCAGACGCGTTTTTCGTGTCGCTGTAACATGTTGGTAAAAACTGCTACCCTAGATTTTCGACTTTCTGTATAACTTTCAAACCTCTTTATATTTCTCTTCAATACTTTAACTTGAATAATGTTTATGAACTATCCTCTCTTCAGGTATGGTTGCCCATGCCGCAGACGGGGTCACCGTCCGACCATTGAAGAACCAGGATGATGCAAATCCTGATGTTCTCAAGAGTCAGGTATAAAGTTGTCTGCTTAAGCTCTTTTCAACAATTCCGTTTTAGGACCGGCCAAAGCTGCCCTCAGTAGATGACTTTCGCCGTGCCATCCCTAAGCATTGCTTCGAAAGAAATCTTGTTACATCATTGAGATACCTTTTCCAAGTATGTTTCTCCAAGCCTATTCTCAATAATCAGTTGTGAACGTTCTAGGATTATGCAATTCTTACTTCCCTCTATCTGACTGTTTCATATTTTGAATACTATGGAGGTGTGTTAGGTCTTTTCGCTTGGTAAGTCCAGATTAACGAAAAAAACAAGTAATACTATTGGTTACAGGTATTGTCTCATGGGCGTCTTTGGATTCTCCTTGTTCGTAGTTGGTCATGATTGTCTTCATGGTTCTTTCTCCGATTCTGAACTTATTAATGATATCTGTGGTCATATTGCTTTTGCACCTCTCATGGCTCCTTATTATCCATGGCAGAAGAGTCACAAATTGCATCACACAGTTAGTAATGTTATCGTTAACCATATACTTTGCCTTTTATAGTTCACGAACCATATTGATAAGGACATGGGGCATCCCTGGAACCAAGAGAAACATTTCATTACTTGGCCTTTCTGGATGAAGTATTTCAATGCGTTCCCACTCTCAGGATGGATTAAGTAATCTTGAAGATGAAAAGATATGACATATAATGAATAATGATTAAGGTGGTTCCCTGTTTACACGGTATTTGGGTATAGCGATGGATCTCATTTCTGGCCTTACTCTAGTCTATTTAAAAACAACCAAGAACGCATTCAATGTGTTCTCAGTGGTGTTCTTTGCCTCCTCTCTGCTTACGTATGAGTTTTTCGTTATTCCCATTACTATATTTGATGTCCAGGTTGCCTACTTGCTTTGTGGATCTAACGCTTTCACCTTCTTCAAGTACTATCTTGTTCCTCTCTCATTTTATGGCCTTATGCTAGTTGTTGTCACTTATTTGCAACACACTGACGAGCAAGCTGAGGTATTGAACGTTCTTTATCGTCTATATATTTGATGTATCACCTAGATTTATGAACACGATGAATGGTCTTTTGTCCGTGGACAAACTCAAACTATTGACCGTACTTATGGATTCGGTTTGGATAATGCCATGCACAACATCACTGATGGTGAGCGCTCATTGAAGTTTAAAAACTCATCTTTTCCATTTCAGCACATGTCGTTCATCATTTCTTCAACAGAATCCCCCACTACCATCTAGTTGAAGCTACTGATGGAATCAAAAAAGTTTTAGAACCTTACGAGGGCACCCCATATGCTTACAAATCTGAAATCAACTACGATTTCTTTGCCCGTTTCCTTTGGTACAACATCAAGTTGGACTATCTCGTATACAAGTGCAAAGGTATCCTCCAATACAGAGCAGGCCGTGATGCTAACCTCGTGAAATCCAAATCAACTTAGAGCTTATTGAACTTATCTAACCAACTCATTTGTTTCTTTGTTCGTATGTTATAAACAATTTTCTTATATGAAGTTTTATGAAACAAAAAGTAAAATTGCCCCGAAGTTTATTATACCAGATAGGATAACAGTTATCAGGCAAACAAGAAGTCTATTGCACTATATTTCTTTTCATCAAGTGAATGGACCATTAAGAAATTGAAAGTCGTCGAGGTAATTTGCAAAGGTACCCTTACATGCGAGTGAATCGGGAGGTTATGAGTTATTAGAAAATATATTATACAAATGAATGATTATATATTGATTTATGGAAATAAATTATGAAAGAACCTTGTGTGTTCGATGGTTTGGAGCTATACAAAGAATATATGAGGAAATTGTACACTAAAATAGGAAATGCACATTTATCCTATTTACTACCGATATTACTTCATTATTAGAGAAATGGGGCGATAATAATGCCAAACCCGTGATAGAAGATTGTTCATTGGAGGTATTAACCTCAAAACTTATTTGGACCTCTCTTTTCCACCCATTTTACATAAACATTATTATATTCGGTGGAATGATGTCTCATGAGATGGCGCATAAAATTTGAGGAGCATGGGCTTTTCACAATCCCAGCACAGATCGTGCACTGTGCGTTACCGTCAGCTGTTCTTTTGAAGTACTCCCAAACAGGGTGTTCAGTTTTCCTCAAAATGATCGGATTATATATCTATGAGGACATTATAGTACCTGTTACGTTTCAAATAAGCCTTTTCTCCAGTTCTCGAGTTTCCAGATGTCGGAGCAGGAACTTGAGCCCAATCAGATACTTGGTGTGGCTTATTTGGAACAGACAAACCTCAAAAGGTTTTGTTTAGAGAAATAAACACATATCATTCTTACTATGTGTTCGTGTCATGCTTCCATCTGAGTCAGCACTTGCAGAAGCCATATCGTGAGGATGGACTTGCCATTGGTTGACTGATGACCAAGTCGGCCTTTGCCAAGCATGGGGATCCTGTGAATTCAAATGAGTACTCCTGAAGTTTTTCTAAAGACAAACGTTTGGCTCATAATCTCCGAAGTTTCTGAAAACGTGTTCTGATGAATCAAAGTTGTTTCCGTATCCATCGTTGAATATTTCCGCTTTTACAGGGTTGTTTTGGCTGAGAATGTTAGAACCTAATCCTTGATCGGCATTGCTGTGTTGAACATTTGGACCTTTTTGAGTTCTAAACCTATGTATATCCTGATACTTCTGCAACAGCTCAATTACCTATATTGTTTAATTTGTACAACCAGGTGTTGATAATCTTGATGATGATGACGTTCCAAATGTTTTGTCATGTTCGTGGCACAAGCAGACTTCACGACCTATAAAGAAAAACAAGGTTATTCGGTTTTCACCTATAACTTCAGATAATTTTCTCAGTTTCTTCCAAGTTGCTTATTTGCTGTTCTATTTAACCTAAAGATGGATAAGAGTCCATTTTCTTTTCGAATTAGGTCAATTTCCATGTTTCAACTTCCTATCAAGGCCATTAGCTGTCTTCTTCCCAGATATCTTTCTTGTCTTTTCATTAAACAATCGCCGATTAATCAATAGCCAAAAACTATTTCTTGAAATTTGAAAGGAGTGAAGCAATGAAAAGACAAAGCCGAGAAACCAGGTGCTGTGTGTTATCTCGAGACCTAACCCGATCCAGCTCTTTTTGCTACAAAACGAAACACATGACGAGATTTCCTTCCCAAACGCTCACTCAGAAGTGAAATCGTCATTAACTATGGATAGAAGGGGAAAAGCCCAAACAAGAATAATCTATTTATGAAGGTAGGTTTTGCTAAACAAGAAGCTGATTGTTGATAATTTCAAGAAGATATCTGATGCTTCTTTGCTACATCTGATCTAATCTCGAAAGTGGGTCGAATTACCGTAATGGGATTAGATATACCAACGAATGGATATATCTCGATCATACGGTAATGTCCTAGGTACTATATATATAAATATATAGTAAAGAACAGTGTCTCTGAAAAACGTGGGAAGTGAGAGAGAAAGGGTGTGGGTTGAAGATCGACAAGAAAGTTTCAAAAACGAAACTTATATGTTTAATTGACCTCTATTACGTATACCCGATTCTTCAGTTGCACCTCGATCCAACTTATACCCCACTTTACGGAGAAATTCAGAACTTTAGGTTTGTAATAGTAAGGAGGCAACAAAACGCATATTCAGATAAGAATCAACAAATATAACTGGAGGAAATAGAAAAATCATTCAGAAAATCTTCAGAGAAAAACAAGCAAAAAGACTTACTTTTGTACATAAACGGCAACGAACGTTTTGATCATCTAAGCGAATGAAGTAGCTCCAGCAGGGGTTTTCAGTTGGTCGTCCCCGTTTTGCCGGTGGAGTTATATCAGAGGAGTTGGGAACTCTTTCAGGTTGTTCTTCCTTTTCATCGAACAGCTTGTTCTCTTTTACAGATAAATTCACAATTTCTTGTTGCTGGAAAAAAAGAAACATGAAACTAATGAAGAAATGGTTATCTAGGTACCTTATGGTAAAGCCGAGTCTCTTCAAATTGCTTAGCGCGTAAATCAGCAAAATCATATTTCATTTGTTCAATTTTGGGCTCAGTACCGATATTGGTATAAGGAATCTGAATACGAGATGAGGTGGTAAGAAGCTAGAGTATTAGAAAGATAATAATTTATTTTTTCTATCAACAGATATGTTTCAGAGAACGTTTTCTATGTTTCGAAGATTAACAAATATGAATGTAACAAATAAGTCAGATCTTGGCTTCAGATGTTTGAAATAAAGAATTTATACTAACGTCATGATCGTAAGGAACTTGCTCAATGTGGCGAATATCAGGATAGGTAGGAAAAGGGCACCAAGGAGACGATAAATCTAGTGTTAATGCTGAAGTTACAACTGGTGGTTGAACGGGGGCTAGAGTATATGGATGAAGGGGTACGGGGCAAGTCAACACAGCTCCAGAATTTGGAATTTGTGATGGCACATGATTCAAGACTCGAGAAGACGCACTCGATGAGGAAGTTGTAGTTGAAGCCGAAGAAGGACTTATACTACTATCATTCATAAACGGATTACCCGATTGATAGATGATTGGCAGAGCTGACGGTGATGACGTGCTGGAGGTAGCACCAGGTGGTAATTGAATAGAAGCCGAAGCTGCACTGCTCAAATACCCTACTGCTCCAGACGAACTCATCGTTTGTCTGCTCCGTAGAAACTGTGAAACTTCAGTTGTCGCAGAAGAAATCACGTCTTCTCTCAAACAAAAATTGTCAGAAGAAGAAGCGTTCTCCTCGTCGGTGACGTCTTCAAGAGTCTTGGTACTGCCAGTACTGTCTAATACCAGTATAGGTTTGCTGGCAGTTTCGTTTGGACGTTCAAAGTCGTGATGGAAAGGGGGGTAGTGATCAAGACGAAGGGAAAGGTCTTTGCCTTCCGTCGATAATCTTGCAGACACGGTCAGAGCGTCCGATAGACTCTGGCTATCGGATCCGCCCATGTACTGTCGTCGTCCTCGTAGTCCAACTCGATCTTCTGTCATGCGTTTTCTCTTTCTCTCAGCGCCATCTCCAACTTTAATGTTCTCGTCCGTGTCTGATGAAGTATCTGACAGTAGCAACGCTTCTCGTGTGCGACTCATCAGAAGCGCAGTTTCGGGATGATGTCTAAAATTATAAATTTTTAGCAAAAATCGAACATACGAATTGGAGTTTTGAATGACTGAGCAAACTAAAAACATTTTTTGTAGTTGAGAGATTTTTGATCGATAAGAATATTTATGTAACAAGCACTGTATTAAGCTTCTCACCTTTTCATGTGTCTACTTAAATTAGTAGAACAAGCTGATCTGACAACGCCATTACACAAAAGGCAAACACAATCAAAACGGTCCATTCTCTCAAAATATGACCAGACTGGATGAGCATATCTCC
Source organism: Auanema freiburgensis (assembly GCA_030370435.1). NCBI lineage: Eukaryota > Metazoa > Nematoda > Chromadorea > Rhabditida > Rhabditidae > Auanema > Auanema freiburgense. Next base: position 4,678,854 of record CM059369.1, read on the forward strand.
TGACTCTCTTTCTCCTTCTGATATCTAGTAATTCTCCAGAAGTGGAAGGAAGCTGATTCACGGTATGATCCTTGTATAAGTCCTTTCCTTTCGGAAGTGTGAGAATATCTTCAATCTTAGGACTCATCATGATATTTTTTCGGACATCGGGACATTTTTTCCCAATTACTGATGCTGAATTCCGTTCATGATCAGAGTTAACATCTAGACGATCCTTTTGATGTCTTTTTTCAGCTACAAGCTAATAAGAATGGATGTTCGCAAAATTAATCTATCTAGCTAACCTTAAAACAAAGAGACAATAACTCAATCGAATGTTTTTCTTGTAAGTGAGAAAATAACAAAATATCTGTTTCACAAGAAAATCCACAAATGAAACAAGGCTTCGTCAAAAAGCTCTCCGCCATGAGCCTAACAACTGTAAGTTAGAATAAATTTCTCAGATAAACCAAGAACACAACGAAGAAAACAGAATGAGAAAAGAATAAGCAACTAAGAATTTGAGATAAATACCACTTTCAAGGGAAAAAAAAACTAAATATCGTACGAAGTGCGCCTTAACTTGCTGCTTATCAAGTACACTTGCAGGTTTAGAAATCGAGAAAGACGCATCAATTGCCAAAGTGACACACAACAAATCCTTTTCCATAACGGCAACTCGTTTTCAAACCAGTATCTGAGGTCTAAGTTCATGAACTACAATCCACTAAGTTCCTCACGATCAACTTAAGGCTGGCAAATTTCACCTTCTCCGCATTTTCAAAGATGAAGACGCTCAATTAATGGCGTCAATCAGTTGTTTTACTTTTCTTAAACTAACTTTTCATTAAGCGACCTTTCAAAATCACTGAAGTAGGTCACTCCGTTTTCTTATCCTATTTGCCCAAAATGAACTTCCAGGTTTGAAACATTACATATCGTGGAAAAACAAAAAAGGTTTCATTCAAATAATCTGTGAACAAAATATTGTCTTCGACAACCAACACGGATTCTCATCCTGCGCTCATACTATCGATATGATTTATTCAGAAGTTTAGATTTTCGGGGTTCGCTCGAGAAACATTCTGTGAATTGTATTCTTGATAACTCAAGATAATTGTACAAAAGTTCCTTCGCTTTCTCACAATTTTACTAGAAGGACATGGAGACGAACAGACAAACCAGTGAAATTAAAATCAAAATTAAAGAAGAGCACAGATGCAAGAACTCCAGAAGACTACGAATTCATAAGAAAGGTTGGAAAGCAAATAAAAACTGGAACATGAAGTGGAAGGATCATTTTGGAATTTCGGTTCAACCTGCAGGAAAGTACAATCGAAGGGCAAGTTTATCGTCCAAGTACAGCCGTATACAGACCATGGTCAAAAAAGCTTCAAAATAAACATTAATGTTCAGGTATATTATTATCCTTCTAAGCCAAAATTTGAGTATCATCGGTTATTGAACATTTAAAGAATATCAACGCTCATTATCTACTTTATGGAATTCCTGTTGTGAAAACAAACTGTTTCATAATACCCTCTGTTTAAAAAATCCTTCTTACAACATAAATCCTATTTAAAACTTGTAACCAATTATATTTATACGTATAGTGTTTAATCCTATCAAACAAAAGAAATTTTTAAAGGTCGCGATTTACAAAAATTGGTCCTGCGCCGATCTTAATTCTACAGTATCCTCAATTTAACAGAGACTAGAGAAATAGCCCCGAATCCCAAATTTATGCCACCTTTTTTCAAAGTTTTCTTATTTTGTGAGTATAATTTAACTAAAAGTGATTGTAGATAGGTGAAGCACTCGTGATTTATAAATGTTTTTTTTCGTTTTACACAGTTAAAGTAATAATTAATTTCTTTTTTTTTGTAGGGTATCCCGAAAGCTTGTAGCTTTTCGTCATGGTGAGTTTTTCATTCCATATTCAGTTTGTTATATTCTTGTTCTAGGGTATTGACATCAATCACAAGCATGACCGCAAGGTCCGCCGTACTGCCCCCAAGAGTGAGGACCCATATGTCCGTATCTTAGGAAGAGTAAGTCTTTAATTGAGAAAAACTTTCTAAATAATGTTGTTTAAAGCTTTACGGATTCTTGGCCAAGCGCACTGGATCCAAGTTCGATAAGGTTATCCAAAAGAGACTCTTCATGGCTAGACGCTTCCGTGCCCCACTTTCCCTTGCCAGAATCAGCAGAATCTTGAAGCACGGTGAGAACAGTAAGAAGATTGTTGTTACTTTGAGCCCCGTCACTGATGATGCTCGTCTCTACGCTGTCCCAAAGATCACTGTTAGTTTTCATTTCAAGTTTCGTTTTACTAGTATAACTCTTTAGTTGGCTGCTCTCAAGGTTACTGCCCCAGCTCGTGCTCGCATCCTTAAGGCTGGAGGAGAAATCATCACTCTTGATCAACTCGCTCTCCGTGCCCCTAAGGGAGAAAACACCCTCCTCATCCAAGTAAGAATTTAATATTTTGTTCTTGCATTACTTTTCTATTCAAGGGACCACGCAAGGCCCGTGAGGCTGAGAAGCACTTCGGACTTGCTCCTGGAGTACCACACAGTCACTCTAAGCCATACGTCAGATCAAAGGGAAGAAAGTTCGAGAGAGCTCGTGGACGCAGAGCCAGCAGGGGTTACAAGAACTAATTTTATTGTTCGTTGTTATTGTTTTTGCGATGTTTCTTGGAGGCAGCGTAATAAACTTGTCAATAAGAATCGTTTTTTTCTTTGTCTGCGTTGTAGTGCCATTGAAATATTGGTATGAGTTACATTTGCGGGTTATGGTTACCAGGCTACAGACCGGTTGCATTCCGTCATTGAACAGCAGTTTTGTTTCAATATATATATATATATATATATAAGGATAGGATATATAGAAATGTTCCCGTTCAATCGATGTATTTGCGTTTTTGTTCTTGTTTCAATACGGTCATGCAAACGTGTAGGTGCCGCGTGGCATTATCAGCACCTATCTTCATTAGTTTCATGCTACGCTCATTTTCTATGCGATTTTGCTTATATTCAGTATTGCAGGCTTGATGCATTTGAGCCGATATCTTAGCCGTAGATATATTAATGTTATACAGTATTTATTGTGCCTAGGATTCTTATATACAATTTACTCCTTCGTAGTGGAACAAAAATTAGCGAATCATAGATCGTATGAAAATGATTTATCTGAAGTAGACAGTGTGAGAGAGCCGAGATTTCCAGGCGATGATGGTATGTTATTTAAAAATCTTGTTAATTATATTGTACGCTCAAGTGCGGCCAAAACATCAAGATGTCGAACCTGATGATGAGAACTTTGGAAAAGATCCATTTCTGAATTATAAAAATCAACCTAAAATAGTTAGTTGATCTCCTGATTTGATTAAAGTTTGCGTTTTCAAGGATTGGCTTGACAGAAATGAGTATAGGAAAGACCAGGGCCGATCAGGTCCAGGGGAGCAGGGAAAGCCAGTAGAGCTTCCTAACGATCCCAATGTCGAAAAAGAAGCAGTATGTGTGTTTTTCAACGTCTTTCCGCTAAATTTTTATTTCAGTTAGCTCTTTATAAGGCCAATGGTTATAATGCTTACATATCAGATATAATACCATTAAACCGTTCAATAAAAGATATAAGACATCGCCAGTGCATGGATATGAAATATTCAGCAAAGTTGCCTACTGTTTCAGTAATTTTCCCATTCCATGAAGAAGTAAGAAGTGAACAATAGATCGTCCACATTTTTATTTGTTTTTAGCATAATTCTACATTACTCCGTTCTGTTTATTCGATCATAAACAGATCTCCTCGAGAACTCTTGAAAGAGGTTGAATTTTGAATCAGCTCTATACATCATTTTTGTTCAGATTATTTTGGTTGATGACTTCAGCGAGAAGCCGTTCCTCAGACAACCATTAGATGATTTTTTGAAACGAGCTAATTTGGATCACATGGTCAAAGTTATCAGAACTAAGTACAGTATAAATTCTCATAGTTCACGTTACATTTGAATTGTAGGAGAAGAGAGGGACTTATTCGGGGAAGACAAATCGGAGCAGAGCAAGCATCTGGGGAAGTTTTAATTTTTCTTGACGCACATTCAGAAGCCAATTATAACTGGCTTCCACCGCTACTTGATCCTATAGCAGATGATTACAGGTAAGAATAAGTGAATATCGTAACATTTAATCGAATAATAGAACTATCGTTTGTCCCTTTGTCGACGTGATCGATTGTGATACTTATGAAATTCGTCCTCAAGATGAGGGAGCTCGTGGTAAGCTTTTACTATTACTCTACAAGCTTTTTTTGGAATACCATTAAAATCTTCTTCTAATACGTTACAATCATACTGTGCTACACGTTTTGTGCCTTCAGGATCATTCGATTGGGCTTTCAATTACAAAAGGCTACCGCTGAGGAAAGAAGATCGAGAGAACCCAACTAAACCTTTCCCTAGTCCTGTAATGGCGGGAGGATATTTCGCCATATCTGCCAAGTGGTTCTGGGAACTAGGAGGTTATGATGATGGCTTAGATATATGGGGTGGCGAACAATACGAGTTGAGTTTCAAGGTATGTGATTTCTATAGTATAAGCATTCAACAGTTTCCTTAACCAGGTTTGGCAATGTCATGGTAGAATGGTAGACGCTCCTTGCTCTCGTGTGGCTCACATTTATCGCTGTAAGTACATGCCTTTCAAAAACGCCGGTGTTGGTGACTTTATAAGCAGAAACTACAAAAGAGTAGCTGAGGTACGTTATAATCTTTCTGGATGATACCAATCTTATTCTAAGGTGTGGATGGATGAGTATAAACAACATCTTTTCAAACATCGTGCCGGTGTTGGGGAAGCAGATCCAGGTTTCGATAACTGATTATATTATGAAAACGTATTAACTTCAGGAGATATTAGTAGACAGAAAGCAGTACGACAGAAATTGAAATGTAAATCTTTTGATTGGTTCATGAAGGAAATCGCCTTTGATCAGGACAAATATTACCCTGCTGTTCAACCAGAGCCATCAGCTCAAGGTAAGTCCATCGATCGATATACAATTCTGAATTGTGTTATAGGTGAAATTCGACACAAGGCCTCAAACCTATGCATAGATACACAGTATAAACAATCTAACCAGCGTTTCGGCTTGAGAAAATGTATAAGTGACGACCCCAACTCTGGGGGAGAACAGGTTGTTTATTGTTGTTCTAAAGTTTTGCAAGTATTGATTAGAATCTGCGTCTCACGCGTTGGCATGATATAAGACCCAACGGGCGTAGTGTCTGCTTCGATGCATCAACCTCCACTGACAAGGCTCCCGTCGTGTTATTTGATTGGTACTATTTCTCTATCAGAATAAGATTCAAATTCTCCTTTATAGTCATAGCATGAAAGGAAATCAGCTTTTCAAACTCAGAACAGAAACTAATCAGCTGTTCCACCCCGTAAGTTGCTGGAGTTTTTGCTAATCACCTGATTGTAATATAGATATCCGGTCAATGCATGGCAGCGGCTTCGGATGGTTCCGGATATATTTACATGCAAACATGCGATTCTTCCAAACCAGACCAAATTTGGACATGGCAACATGTCAATAAGGAACTTCTCTTGGAAAGGCAAAATGCTGAACCTCATGAGACGGATTAATTGTACGATTCAATATTTATTGCAATACATAAGAATTCACTTTAATAATCATTCAATAGATGGGCTGCACGGGATCTTTTAATTTGATGAATGTGATAATTTTCCGAAAGTATTCATATAATTACGTGTATTTTTTACGTTTTCATCGTTGCATTAATAAAGATTTGACCGTTTTAGAGAAAGCTTATCTATTCCGATCCGAAACTGAAAGAATCTTCGTCACTTTTAAGCTCTGGAGGAGCGATGCAATGAATAAGTGGAATTACAAAGACCTAGAACAATAACTTTAAAGTTGAAAGATACCGATAGCGTAATTACAGTTATATCATCGTTAGACGAGTGACCACCTGCAGACATCATCCATCGTCCCTCCTCAAAGTTTCCTCTTGCTGCTATCACAAGTTCTTGTGCGGCTACGGTGTATCTAGTAACTTGTTTCAGAATTTGAACAACTATTAGAGTCACCTAGACGGATCATCAACGTCGATAGTAGAGAGTGCTGACTTCACTATAAGAGCAGCATCTTCATTACTAAGTACGTCCCATAAACCATCAGATGCCACAATAATAACGTCTTTATCCGTTAGACTATCGAGGCTTCTTAAATCCAACACTTCAACATCAGGAACCGGAGTGAGAAATGGTTTTATAGATATACGATCATCAACTGTAAGCAAATGATGATCTCCAAATCCTCTCGATACTCCAATTGTATTCAATAAACGTTTCTGAAAACTTTCAATGAACATCAGACAACAAGTCATCAACCACTTTTTTGAACGAATCACTTATGAGTGGTGGTTTCAAATCACTTGGTTGAACAGTTTTCATGGCCCAGCCATCCATAAACCAATCTCTATATTTGAAAAACTGAATAGGGTACTTCATATTTCCAAACCTGTACAGAACCTTAGAGTTCAAATCTTTCTTAAATAAAGGCCGTGAATATTCAAGCCTGCTGAATTTATTCTTTATGTAATCAGGATTATTGTATGCCTAAAAACAGAAACGTTTTTCGTAAGAATGGAGCCGGTTACAATAGTTTGTAGTCTTTTTCTTTCAGATTCTGGGTTGAAATCCGTAGTTAATGCTTTGGTACTCTGAGAACATACTAACACTGCTCTGCAATCTCCAGCATTTGCTTAAATTAAATAATTATTTGGCTCGAAGATCAGGACGATTCGAATACAAAGACTCCACCTTACGACATTCCTCAACAAAAAATAGTGTAGATGTACGAACCTATATAAACTTTTCCCAGGAATACAAGTACAGCTATAGCAGCGCAGCCTCCAGGTAAACGCCACACTTGTTTATCTTCCATTATTTGGTTATCCTGAATCTCTGTTAATTATCCGGACTTGATCGAATAGTACCATATCAACAAATGCAGATTGGAGAGCCCCAATCACCAATTGATCACACCTGATGGTTTGGGAAGGATTCATCTGTAAGTCGCATATTCATAATTAAGTATGTCATGGTTCGAACCTTGCATATATTGTAAAAGGAGTCAGAGGAATGAAACCTCCCCATCATTCGACATTCTTCTCGATCCTGATATAGAATGAAATCCAACGTTTGACAAAGTCGTAGCTTGAAAAATAAAGATAACTTTTCAAATTAAAACAATTTTTATATTTAAAAAAAAACTCCGTCGAGCCGGATTCGAACCAGCGACCTAAGGATGCCCACAACTCTACAGTCCTCCGCTCTACCAACTGAGCTATCGACGGTTGCATTTCACAAGAAATCACACAATGTTGATACCTCAGGAGAAAACTTCATTTTGTATTCCCATGGAATTCGTTATTTCACATTTAGTATGTGGTAACTAAAACTACAGCACTTTACCTTAACATGTTCATGAAGACATTTACTCGAGACCACAGCTGCAGAACTACCAGCATGGCCATCGAGAATAGCGAAAAAAGAGGCTTCAGCCCGTAATCCTGGGTTCGTAGAGCACTATAACATATGGTTAGAATGAGAACTCTCTGGTTTATTAACTTTGTTCAAATACAGAGGTAAGCTCGAATTTTCATCGTCGAACATAGTAGGTTCTTCCGTGGGTACTCCCGTATAACTGAGAAAGGTGCTTGATGTCATTTGGTAGGAGAACACATACCCGCTAACTTCAACACTTTTGCCTTCTTCGGCTTCGTGACATTGTTGAATGAGAGATAACACTCGGGCAGAAGCTTGGTCTTCATTCATCTCAGTTTTCCCTTTAATTGATAATGCAAATATTTTTTGCGAAGTTCAATACCACTGTTAATAACTTCTGCATAGCCAGCATAGAGAGGCATGCGGTTGGAGAACTTGGGGCAAACAACCGGACGTATACTTGGATCAGCAGATAATTTTGTTTCATCTTCATTATACAGCAAAAATTCCGGACGACTATACGGGAAAATTTGCTTTTCAATAATACCTTGAAAAAACTTTTGGACGTTGTCTATCACATAGTCACACAACAAAACGGTATAACAACTACTCGAGCTACTAACAACACGATATACATATTATATATATTCATATACTTATACGAACTTGGAATAAAGCCACCGATGAATGTACCATCCGAAACTTCTACAACTTTTCCGACACGTTGCTCATTTGCTGCTTCTTCTTGAAGATCTTCTCTCGAACCGAACAGTACAGATTTCAGACGAGACGTAAATTCCATTATTATTTAAATGCTTTCACAAACAAATAATCCAGTGCTCATCATCAGAATCAATGGATAGCTTTGCAAGGATAGGCAGTTGGAGAACTAATGCTGGCACACATATCGATTGAAAAAAAAATTGCTTTTCAAACTCCCGCGCGCGTTAGCGTGTTGAGTCCCTTACCGTAATCCAGGGTGTATGAAAGTGAGCTGAACAGAAAAATTCGAAAGGCCTATGTATTTTATTGAAATTACTGTTTTATTTTTCCTTGTTTTTATGTATTTTAGGTATTTTTGGGCCTATAGTCAAGATTTTCCTCCCATTCATTTAGTTGTATAAACGTATTGGTTGAATTTTTTGTTATGGGCCAAGATTTTGTCGAACCCCGTTGTGATTTTTCGTTGTAAATATGAATTTTTTTTTTATTTTGTGGTTTATTAATTTTCATATAATCAGGTGAGATGTCTCAAAGGGTCACCTACAGGCGTAGACTTTCCTACAACACCAAGTCTAACAAGACTAGAATTGTTAAGACCCCTGGTGGAAGACTCGTCTACCAATACATTAAGAAGAGAGGAGCTATCCCAAAATGCAGAGATACCGGAGTAAAGCTTCACGGAGTTAGTTGAACATGTTTATACTTTAACTAAGATATTGTTTCTAGCTTACCCCAGCCCGTCCACGTGCTCTCTCTAGACTTACCAAGAACCAGAGAACTGTTTCTCGTGCCTACGGAGGTTGCCTTTCCGCCAATGCTGTTAAGGAACGCATCACCAGAGCCTTCCTTGTTGAGGAACAAAAGATCGTCGCTCGTGTTCTCAAGCAAGCTAAGTCTGCTGCCAAGAACGATTAAATTCATTGTTTTCGTTGAACATAAATTGTTATCAAAATAGAAGTTTGCTTTCGGTTATCGGGTTCATTTTCCATTTATTTCAATTTCTTTGAGGATAAGTGACGTTTTGGTTGTGTATGATCTTCGGATACAATGATCGTTTTCTAAAACTTCTGCGAGGTTCAGTAGCCATTTTTCTATAATTTCTATATAATCAGCGTAGAGGTCTCTGGGGCACAATCCGTTCTAAACTATGCTCTTTATTCATAGCAATCTGATTTTACCTTCATAATATGCGAGTGAAAATATTTTTCCACAATATGTATCCAAGTTGTAGGTGTTTCACAGTTCTTTGAGAATGAGTGATTTTGTTTGTAATGGTGATATACCTTGTACGTAAGCTTTGTGGCTTGCTTGATGTTATAGAGCACATCCATTGAATTCAGCTCACTGCAAGAGATTTTGAAATTTCTCATCAACTCTAAACCTCAAATGGTTATCTATCCTTCGAAGCGTGGTTGTACAGCTCTCCAGTATTCTTCTGTTTTTTAAAATATGCGAAGGAAAATGAAAAGTCAACTTCTTGAACAAAAAATTTTATTTATAAATGTGTACTACTTGCCTTGACAGGAAGTGATTCCAATTTGGATAAGGAGGGAAAAACTAGGGGACTTTCGTATTCACTAAATTGTTGTTGTAACTTATTCCGGATAACTTACATAATAGGTAGAGAGGGTAGATATGCTAAAGAGAGGGGGTTGTTCAAATAGTCGATCATCACAAGCTATACCGGTCTGTTCAATTAAATGCAAAAGAATAGTTTGGTGCTCCACGTAAATACGTGAAATGAATCCAAAACAGTAATATCATTATTTTATTAAAATATTAATGTATTCGATGAAAAACCGTGGAAAATATTATGAAAGTAAAAGATCTTTAATGTGGGGTAAGTTGTAGTTGATTGTCCCAATTTCCGAAAATGTTCCTTTTCGGCTTTGCTCTGTGATTTCTGGCATATTTTGAATAATTTGTCCTGTAATAGGCTCGATCAACATGCTACTGATAACATTCCTCACTGTATTTTGATTTTTTTCTGTCCTAGTTTACCATTCTCGCCTTGACAAGGACACTCTTTCTTACCATCGTCACACTCCATGTGTACAAGATGGCCACAGCTGAAATTAAAGTCAACTTGGAAAACAGTTCATCTAACCGGAAAGCGAAAGCTGATTTCGATATTTGATTGGAGCAAATGATACAGACTGATAAAGTTGCGTGACAAACTTTTGTGGATGGAATGGACACCATGTCCCGAAGTGTTGTGGATGTTTCCGAATTCTTGATATCAAATATTAATCAGTCCATTAAAATTTATAACAAACCATGCAGTGAGATATTTCCTTCACCATTGCCTCCTCAAACATACACGACGAAAGAATAAACTGGATTAGCTGCTCATACTCTCTTCAATTTGAATAGTTTTCTAGCTTAAGTAACTTAGCGTACTTATAAGAAGCCTTTGCGAAAGTCGAATATTCCAAGAGGGAGGAGAACAGTTCGTACACATGTACCGTTCCAGCAGAAACAATTCTCCGGCATAAAGTTTGGAGTTGTTCATCAACCTCTGCCTCGAGCATTATATCGAATCATCTTGATTAACCAACCTGAGTCCGCAGAAAGTTTCCCCACAACTACTTTGAAAATCTTGAGAAGCCATCCATTGAGCTCTGCTTTGACCGGGTTTTTATTGCAGAAAGCCATTAACTGATCAGTGCAATTGGCTGGAAAAAACAAAATGAATGAACAAAAATAATGATCAAAGACGTACACAAGTCGGAACCTGCCGGCAGTTCGTTCAACTTCGCGAATAATAGCTCAAATGCTCTCTCAGCCAAACCTCTGGCTTCTAACAAGAAAATCTATAACACCTTTTTACGAAAGATCATTTTTTTTGTAGCAAAACCATTGCTTTTGTAGAATTATGCTCGGAAACTATGTTCAAACAGAAATCTTTCCTGGATCCTATAGGCTGCCAATACTTGAAAAGCTCCTAGAAAGATGAATAGTAAAAGACGGGAGAGAGCTGATTTACTTCTAAATGTGAATCAAGATCATCTTGATTTTTGATGGTTCGGAATGCTTTTTCAATCACAGCACCCATCAGCAGCTCATCAATATCATCATTTCCACTAATTATGACTTCCTGTCTCTGTTTCCTAATGTTTTATAACGTCAAATGACACCAGGCATACAATACTTCATACCTAACTAGCATAACGTTCTCGATAAGATCTGCATTTGACTTCCGATTTTCTTCTACAGACATATCAGTGTCTTTGAAGTAGGTGGGGAAGTAGTCGAGAATCATGTTGGCACATTGCATGATATCGAGTTTGATTAATTTCTGTATTGCTTTAGGTATGTTCCGTTAGAAAGGCTTACCGGTAACAGATCTAGGATGAATTGATGAGCCTCTGCCTTCTCTGATACAGTGAGATCAGACTCCAGCACTGACTGTATGACCGGGAAAACTTCCTGAGAACTTATATAGTGTCCACTTTAGAAAATAAGACAAACCGCTGTGTTATCCTGGTAAAGACAGCACTTTATCAGATCGATGAACTTTCTCTCATTAGAGTAAAGGAAACAACAAACTCGAGGTCTGAGAAATACCGTTCTCAGTATAGCTAATAGATTATTCTACCTCATTGGTGTTTGAGAGAGCCTCAAAACTCTTTGCCTATCAATGGCTGGAATGACTTTCAATATCTCAACAATAGTTGTCTCAGCTAAAACATCTTGCCAAGATGATTTGAGAAGACAATCAATCACCTGAAAGAAATGCATGCTTATTCAAAAATTAAGAAGAACAAACATTTTCCACAATTTCCACAGGTGGAAGTATCAGATTTTTTCCTGCCAGTTGAATAATAAGCTGGAGGTAATGTACAAGTACAGTATGAGTGCGCAAATCACAGGAAAGTAGGCCAAGCTGAAAAACAACTCTAAGTGATAGCATACTTTGTTTTCTACGAACAGTCTCGACTAATCTTTGAAGTCGATCATCTTCTTGGAATAGTTTAGCATCTACAGAGTTACAGATCCCATTAACAAACTGAAGCAGAATGAAGCGATTAACAAGTGGAAAGTAAAACACCTGCTGGGCGTCAAATAACATCATTATTCTCAAATATGGATATTTCTCTCCTTTGTGTTGACCATCTTTACCATGCAACGATACAATACAGCGGAATATCTGGAAAAATTTGGAATGAATCGAATTCAACTGATATACGGCAGTTACCTCAAGAGGTACACGGTCTATAGCATCTTTTGGAAGAGCACCCAAGGGATAAGCATGTCCAGCCAGGCAACAATGTACATACAGAAGCAGACGATTACCCTGCTCAACTTCAGCGTCCGTGAAGACGTCTCTGTCAACGAAACTAGAGACAGCGTCCAGCATTTCCTGCAAAGGTACAAGATGGATGTTTGATATGCACAGATCAGTGAGAGTCACCTCTAAAGGTGTTATATAATCACCCAATGCTTTATTGAATACGTAAATGATCCCATCGTACAAGCCATTTTGACGACAAACGATCATCACCTGAACACATTCATGAATAAACTTCACCAAGAGCTTACGTGGTTTATATCGATGGAGTGGATCGGAAAGCGAACTACAGCTGCTTGAAATTGCGCAAAATGTCCCTCTGTACTCAAATGTGTTAAATAAGCAGAAATTATCAAAGGAGGAGCATCATATAACGCCTGGTCCAGCACCCATTCATCAAGCATTTCCAAAAGAACAGTACGAGCGAGAGGATCTCTCTCTATTCTATACGACATGGTGAATACAGCAAATTGAAGAAGACTCGCCTGGACCAAGAATAGTCAAACAGCACATCAGTTACTTTGGATCCGAAACTCGAATACAGAAGAACTTGAATGTTTTTCTAGTATTCAAACTATGAATTCAGATAGCTTGTGCCAGGCTTACTTTGTAATGTGCCATAAGTTCACTGATTTTGCCGTTTCTGCAGCCGCCCATGATGTGAATCGTTAGATTTTGTAAAGCGACTACATCAAATTTATTGTTTAAACCATTTTGGTGATCTTACCTCGCATAGAGTTTTGCAATGACGAGTAGTTGCTATTATTTGGTTGAATCTTTCTAGTTAGGAGGTCGTTGAGATACAAACAAGCCGAGGCGAAATCATTCCTGAAGCTCCAGATCAACGACAAAATTATAAGAACGAATATACTTTTCATAGAAAAGCTGTACTTGATCATCCTCTGTGAGAGCGTTAACAGTGTATAAGCCATCGGAAGTCAATATATAGACTGAAGAATCAGATCTACAAAATGTTTGGTAACACACCGTCTCAGCCAAGCAATGTAGTGCAGCTGAGACATTTCCCCCCGTTGAGAGTCCCTGTAATCAAGAATGGTATATCTACTCAGGAAGATTTGAGACCTTGTATTCAGCAGTATTGAATATGAGTTCCAAGTTATCAGACTGAGCTTTCAGAACAACACCTCTGTTGCTATCAATTACTGAAGTGGAGCCAGTGGAATCTACCAACAGAATAGCTAGAAACACTGTTTCTTGTTCTCAGTTCATGGCTACCCATACCGTTCGGACTGAACCACTGTACGGCTACTACGGGGGCAGAAAGAGTGAATTTTGCATTCAACACCGAAGCTTTTTTACGCTTAGACAACAGATTCGGATAAAGAGTGATTATGAAAAGACTTGTTCCTCTTCCAACACACAGTTTCAGTTCTCTTGAACTCTGCTTCTGCTGAAAAATAAATCAAGAACGTAATTGAAGAAAAAGCATTGCTGACAGTATTATTGCAAAAGTCAATCAATGGAGGGTACCCCAAATGAAAATCAAGTGGGTATGAGCAAAGCACTGAACCCCCAAACTTAGTAGAAACAAGCATCAACTGAAAATGGATTATATATATATACCAAGGGAGAGGTATAAACTTTTGAAACTGTCATCAGGGCTAATAACGAATGAGATAAATATTTCATAAAAACGACTTCACCGTTGCAACCCGAAAAAACGCAGCGAGTCTAGAAATTATGAACGTCTGTTAATCTCAGTCAAGTCTGTAACCTCTGTTCCCTTCCTTCTAACTATACTAGTTGAGAGTCTGACTTCAAACACATTCCCCCCACTGTCCAGAGATAACAAACTGTTACTGCTGCCGATATAAGTAACCTAAAGTCTATAAAACATTCGTTTACATGACCACGCAACCTGCAGAACTCCATGACCTAATTGCGTGGCTTCCATCGTGGAATACTTGACCACACCTGTTTTAACATTGAGAACCTGAAAATACTGCCGGTTGAAGCTTGTACAAGATTATCAATGAAGCCTTCACAAATAATTTTGAAAAAAATACCAACCTTTATTCCCCCTTTGCTATAGCCCACTGTAATATCCCTCTTGTCCGGACTGAAAGCCAAACATGAAACGGAACCAGCGGCTTCATCAGCTTTGACAAAACGTTCCAGTAAGCTCTATGAAATGTTGAAAAAATACTACTTTATGAGTACACACTTGTTCGTTATATATGAGAACCATTCCTTTCTTAGTTCCTATTGCAATAGTTCCTGAATGTTCAGCTATGGCTTGAGGTGAGCCCGTTTTCTCGATTATAGAAAATAGCTGGTGAGATATGGAATCTGATAAAAGGTTGCTAGTTCCATGCACTTATGCTGAACTTTTCGCATACCTTGCCTACAACATGAAATAGCAGATAGAAGCTGATAACGATACAAAGAATTGGGTAAGGTTGTCGGGAGCTCTGGTGCTAATGTATAGCAGCTCTCATCTTCATCAAGGAAAGACAGATTGTCGTCAAGAAGTTCAACCTGAACGATGAGTTTCTAATGAACATATATCCGTACTTACATCGTTTAACACATCTTCAAGTTTTAGAACTGGCAAACTAGAAGAATCGCCAATATCCAGCCAGTCATCAAAATCGACTGAGCCTGTCACAGACGAACTCATGAGAAGTGAGGGTCAGAAACACCAAACGCAAACAGGCTGAGCTCGGCAAAGAAAATTTCAGCACTTAGTCATAGTTTTAACGGTTCACTCGATAAAAAAACCTTAAAAGACAACTTCAAACCGCTCTACACCTAAGGGTGTCATCATCAGAATGCAATGCGACTATTGTTTATAGCAGACTAACCGATGTAAACAAAATGAATGCCAGGTTTATCAATGGATATTAAGAGAATAAAACTCCGAACTATAAAAATGAAAAAAAAACATTTAAAGATTATTACAACCCAACAACGAGCATAAAACTTGGCACGATATAAAATTGCACTTACGCCCAAGGCTTAAAAACAACCCAGCATAACACAGTTATAAATATGAAAGGCTAGAATCACAGATAGTGGTCTCCACAGAGTATGAGGCTAGTTCATCAAATAATTAGTATAAATATTAGATATCTACATTATAGTGATTGGATCACGAACGTTGACTGATATGGACTTATGAGGGAGAACGCTGGCTCCGAAAAGATACAATTCGTCTTTTACAACCTGAAGACTCGAGATATTGAAAGATGACTGAGAAATGAAACTTACAACATCATCTCCCAACACACATGTGTTTTCAAGTCTTGCCCAGCGACCAACAGAGCATTTTCTTCCAATAATGCATTGATTAATCCACGCATGCGTTCGTACAGTAGAGTCGCTGAGGATAGTGCAATGACTAAGACACACTCCAGCTTCTATCACAACCCTGGGACCAATCACCTGCAAAAGAAAACATTCTATATTTTCTTTTACAAAAACCATCACTTACAACATCCGGTCCTATTCTACAATCGCTCCCTATCTTTGCGGTTGGATCAATGAGAACATTGCCACGGATATTTTCAGTGTTTGCTAATACTGATGGATTTGCTTCTCTCTGATGAGCTAAGTACAACGTGGTTCCTTTTATGAAATCTTTGGGTTGTCCAACGTCCATCCAGAATCCAGGAAGAACATATGCGAAGAGATTATCCGAAAGCGTCATTTCTGGGAAAACCTTTAAATAAATTCTGATTCTTGAATAGAATAAACTGTTTAACCTGTTTCTCTATACTTGTTGGTTTAACCGATATTCTGTCCAACACGGAAGAGTTGAAAATATAAATACCAGCATTAATTTTGTTTCCAACATATTCCTTCAGAAAAATTATTCACAGATTCTTTTTTCAAATATACCTGTGGCTTCTCAACAAACTCAGCAATCCGTCCTGTACTCTCATCAAACACAACAACGCCATACTTCGAAGGCTCTTCCACCTTTGTAACGACAATTGTACCCTCTTTGCCATGTTTTTTATGAAATTCGTACATTTCTTTGAAAGGAAAGTCACAGATGACGTCACTATTCAAAACAAAGAATGGTTCGTTACCCATAAGATGGGCCCTGTCATCATGAAATTATATTTCAAAACTGAAAGAATTGTGGCACCTCGCAAGTGCCAATGGTCCTGCTGTATCCAATGGTACTTCTTCTAGCGAAAAAACAATTTTCACTCCTAATCTCTCTGCATGTACAGATATTTCTTGTTCTAATTGTTCAGCGCGGTAACTAAAATACAGGTATACTTTAAATAGATGCATCGTACTAACCTTACTGCTAGAACTACGGTAGTCACACCTACGGAAGCCAACGCCTCAATCTGATGCAGCATCATCGGTTTATTGGCGAACTCAACCAATGGTTTAGGCTGTGTGAGAGTTAATGGACGAAGTCTAGTACCATAACCGCCAACAAGAATCAAAGCTTTCATGCTGAAACTTGAAAGTTACAGAAAGTTTCGGGTCTCTCTCCACAGAATCGAGTGGTAGCTACAGTACCCGACAAGAAAGAATTGCGGAGAGAAAGAGAATTCGAAATTGAAGAGTTGGGAGAAATACATGAGATTAAGAGATAACTTTTGTAAGAATTACATCGTTTTTAGAGCTTACGATTCCGCTTGTGAACCAGACGCACATCTCGATTCTGCTACGTTTAACATACTTTGCTGTTGTAGATTTAGACTTAATTTTGAAAATTTACGTTTTGCTGTCTTCCAAAACTTTAAAATTTGAAAAAATTTTTAAGAAAAATGAGAAATCAGACAACATTAGATTATTTAAGCATGTAATCGTGGCAAGCCACGACATATAATACAGAAAGAATAATAAAGGTCGTTACGTACGTTGTGGGACCAATTTTGTGAATGTTTGGTTGGAGCCTTTTGTCTTGACATTTCTTAGCTTTTTGACATCTTTAAACTTTTCTTTCAAAGCTGGAAGCATTATAAAAGTTCGAAAATATTTATTTCAGATTTCTCAGCATGAATTTGGGTGGTTTTCCTGTTGTTTTTTTGTTTTTAATAATAAAGGTTCGAGAAATCACCGCCGTTGGTTTCGCAGAAGAATTATACTGTGGTTTAGAAAATTGTTATGACGGTAGATTAGGAGTTATAAATTTGGCTTAATTCGCTTTATAGTGTTGGATATTCCTCGCGATGAATTCGATAAGCAAAAACTCTCAAAAAGTTATAGGTCCCTCGCCAAAAAATACCACCCCGATAGAATACGAGATCCGGTATGTGTCGTAACTGATATGTAAAGCGTTATTAAAACGTTCAGGAGGAGAAAGAAAGGGCTACTGAAAGATTCCGTGTTGTGGCAACAGCTTATGAAACTCTCAAGGATGATGAAGCCCGCGTAGAATATGATTACTATCTCGATCATCCAGAAGAGAGGTCAGTAGAGTCTATCTCACCAACTAATGAGATGCTTAAGGTTTTATAATTATTATCAATATTACCGGAGAAAAATGGTACCAAAGGTTGATGTGCGTCTGGTTATTCTCGGTACTATTCTATCTATTTCACTCTTTCAAGTAAGTCGAATCATGTTCTTAGCTTTACCTCTAATTCTTTCAGTACTATAGTGCCAAACAAAAATACTCTGAAGCTATTGCTTACGCCATGACTGTAGGCAAGTTCCGAAATCTCGCTATCAATACCGGTGTGGAAAGAGGGGTTAGAACAAACGTCTAATAAAAATGAGCTCATCTCTGGTTTTCAGTTGTTGGAGATGGATTCGAAGGGTAAACTCAAGAAGTTAAGAGATAAGAATAACGAAGATGTTATAAAGTCTATTATTGAAGAAAACATGGACGTCAGGTTAATATTTATTACAAAATGTGTTGCTGACCTTGTTGTTCAGGGGAGGATACCGAAAAGAATCCGTCTACGACACCTTAATGTGGCACACGATTGTTCTTCCCGTCACAATCGGAAAACTAGCAATTTGGAATGGTTTGTAGCACTGAAACTACTCAGTTAAAATTGACTTAAGGTAAATGGATATGGAAGTATTGGGTTCAGAGAATAGAATTCGACAAAGAGGCCAAACTATATTTGATCCGAAGAAACTTGAAAGTTAGCGAAAGTCAATTTTTGGTAGTCACATACTGCTTTTCTCACGAACTCTTTATTGTTTCAGTCAATGACAGAAGAAGAACATGAAGATATGTTAGCGCAAGAGATTTGGAAATCCGAGAAATTCAAAGCTTGGCAAAATGACAAACAAGCGGAAGAACAAGAGAAACTCATCAAAAGTGGAAAGTATGCATTTCTTTTCTTATTTTAAGTAAGAAATTGTGTTCCAGGTATAAGAGATATAAACGTTATATGAAGAATAACGCCGGTTCTATCTCGTTCCTGGATGAAGAATGATTGGCATAATCTTTCTCATAGCTTACTTAAAATCAGAAGACTTATTGAGGAAGAAGTATGGGTAGCAATGGGTGATAATTGACATTTATTTATATAAAATATTACACAATAAGATTTTTGATGAGAAACAAGTGTTTAAGAGACCTGAAACATGAAGGTATACGAAACCTCGTGAACAACTTCTTAGAAAGACGAACCAATCCGACAGCGATGGAAATAAGTATAACTATCGGTATGTAGACCGACCTGTCATCAAACTTTTTGCTCTTCTTTCTTCCTGGAATTAAATTTTTCTTACTATCGCGAAGAAGGAACTAACCAATGATGTGAAGTAATCGTCTGGATGAACAATTTTAGTTTTAGCGCCTAACTTTGAAGCTGGTGGCGGATTTATAGTAGCAACAGGAGGCTGAAAACGTAGTACTACAACTAGAGGAAAGTGGTGGAACTGCCTACCTCATAATGATGCTCAGGCGCCCTTGCGGTTAAATCTTCTTTCAAATCTGGCCTTCCATAGAGACTCTCATCTTCTAATGGAGGAGTCCGCCTAAATAATACAACTTTACTTTCTCGAAAAACCGTAGAACCTACCTTCCGCTTCCAACAGGCTCTTGTTGATCAAACCTAGAAACTCTTTGATACGCGGGATTAGGAGGATATTCAACGGGTCTAGGAGGTTCAGGATATTCGCTCGTACTGAAAGAGAAAAATGAATCAAGATTCTTATAAAATCTCAAACTTTTCTGGTGGATAATATTCATCTGGTCTTGGTGGAAACGCTGGAGGAGCAGTAGCAGGAGGCCGTGGCCGTCCTGGATAACCTCCGGGAGGTAAAGGAGGCATGAAATGGGACATTCCTACAAAATCAAAATTGAAGCATGGGAAGATTCAGTAACGCATTACCTGACATCATTGGAGGCATCATGGGGAAGAAGGGGGGTACCTGGCCAGCTGCCATCATTCCCGGAGCACCAGGCATAGGTCCTGGTGGCATGGGTGGCATATTGTCAGCTCTTAACCTTTTAGTTTCTGGTTCTTCTTCGGCGGCGAGGGAAACTATTGAAAGGTGATACAGAACAACTCTGATAACATACCTCCTCTAGTTACTCCTGGAGGAACACCTTGCATTCCATAAATTTCCATTTGAGCATTATCCCTTCCTGGGACTGCTCCTGGGATTTTATCAACAGTTTCCTTATGTACCTTTAAATGAGAATTATTTTCAAAAAAAAAAATGGTTTTTTTTCTCACCTGCATGCAATGTATAGCTAATCCTGGTCCACTAAATAGTTTTTTGTGACATATATGACACTTAAAGTGCTTAGCTTTCTGATGTTGTATGAGAATTTTTTCGTCATCGAATTCTCTGTTACAATACCTAAAACAATAATCGTTTATGAGTCGAAAAAGGAATTTGATGCAAATTCTAAAAACTTACCAACACCATGGCTTCTCAATCTTCTTCTTCTTTCTTCCCATGTCTAACACTGAAAAAAACAATTATGAACTAGAACTACAATTATTCAAATGCCAAAACGTTCGTATATATTTTCGAATTACAAAACAATCGCAAACACGCTCAATTCAAAACGGAAAATGCGGTGTACGCAACAATGAGGAGGTGATAAGTCTCAATTGCCAATATGTTCAAAAAAGGAGATGAAGCGTCTGTGATTATTGATTACGTATTTATCGACTTGTATGAGGGAATATAAAGTACATTGGTAAGAGAATTCGTTTACCGGTGCAAAAAAACCTTATTAAGCTACCAAAATAGAAATAATACTTTGGCGCTTGGCCAAAGTTTGATTCGCAGGATACTGTAATGCGTACACTTTCAAATTATAGATTCGATTTTGTAAGTTGTAATGTTATTACTTAAAGACTTATATTAACAGCTTTTTGTCAAGTATATACTTACCTGAATAAGAATATGTTGAAACGGTTTCACTGAACAGAACTGAGA
This sequence comes from Auanema freiburgensis, assembly GCA_030370435.1. Classification (NCBI taxonomy): domain Eukaryota; kingdom Metazoa; phylum Nematoda; class Chromadorea; order Rhabditida; family Rhabditidae; genus Auanema; species Auanema freiburgense. The sequence continues at coordinate 4,699,734 of CM059369.1, forward strand.
ACTTCTAATTAAAAGAAAACACTGTTGGTTATGAGTTGGTTTTCATGCGAATTTCTTGAAGCTTTGAACTTTCGGAGACATGAACCTTTCAATATTATAACTTCTCTCCACATAAAACTCTATTATGTTTGAGTGAGCCTCGCTGTTAAATTCTTCAGTTAGCGCTGTGACATCAAAATCGATATTGTGGCGGGATAGCTGCCTTTGTGTTTTTTAGTTTCTTTGGTTGAAATCATATCTTTCTTTGGTTTTCAATTTATCTTTTTCTTCATTGAATAAAAATTGTTCATGATAGTAAAAAAGAATTAACTACGGTTTTGTGGGTGTACCACATTTCAGGTGCTTCTTTCCTTTCCACAACAACGTCTATCGCCTCTTGTGTTCTTTGTGGCGCATTTTTAGCTTTTAATTTGACGTTTCTTTCATTGTAATTTCTATCATTAATCAATATTTGTTTTATAATTTTGTTTCACAATCGTTCTCTTTGTGCAGCTGAGATTAATTTTGTTCAATATTTTATTCATACAGGAATGACAACAAAGAATCGTCGTATTTCTCTTGGATCACCCAAAGATCTCAAGGAGGTCAAGTTTTTCGATGAGGAACCTATTCCTGATGTCCCCCCTAAAGGAGCCAGAGTAAAGGTAAGTGAATATTCTTGAGTTGGATTGGATGATCGTTTTTGCTGACGCACTTTTGTTAAGGTTTGCTATGCTGGAGTATGCCTCACAGATAGAGAAGTTACTAACACCAAACAAGCTCGTATAATGAATGGTATCAAGGATACCAGCTTGTTCCCTGGTTTGCTTTTGAAGTTGAAGAAGGATAGTTCATCAAAGTGTTCTAGGTTATGAAGTCTCCGGGGTTGTCGAGTCATTCGGTACTGAATGTAAGCCAGAAGATTATGATCTCAAAGTTGGAGATAAGGTGAATATGAATACATGATCAGTTCTGTATTTGGAGTTCAGGTTATTGTATGGCCTACAGACGAAATGTGCAGTCATGGGTATGCTGACTTTGTGGCTGTTCCCACTCTTCATTTTCTTGTTAAAATTCCCGATTCGCTTTCTATGCATGTAGCTTCGATTCTTCCTGCCGGTGCTACTTGGGCTCTATCAGCCGTTCTTCAAGTATGGGGTTTTTTAATGCCGTCAATGGATAAAATAATTCTGTAGGCAAGACCAATCGTTGAAGCATTCTCCCAATCCAAGGGATTCTGTAATATTTTGATTGTTGGCGCTGGAGGTTTGGGATTGTGGCTTTTAAAACTGGCCAAGCATTTCCTCGTATCTAATAATGAGAGGTTGCAAATAATCCATTTCGTTAACCGCAGAGCTCTTCCAGGAAAATTCGAATGATGGTTGCCGATGCCAAAGAGGAAAGATTGTCTTTAGCTGAACGAAACGGAGCAGACTTTGTTGTTCACTGGGATGATTCGGGTAAGTGGAGTGTATTGCCTGGCATGTAAACAACCGAGTTTGAACGCTGCTGGAAATCAAAAATGATTTGCACGTGAAAACTTGTCACGTGTGCGGCGTTTATCATTCTGTCATCTTTGTTTAGATTTTGTCTAAATCATTTATGATCATATATCGGCTGTTTTTTTACAGAGTTCGAAGAGTATCTTATTATGCGAACCAAAGATGTTGCACGCACTGGTGTCAATGTAGTGTTTGATTTCGTCACCTCTCCAAGAACTGTTACAAGATCGCTCAAGTGCTTGTCCGAGGTTTATTCTCAAGATGATATATCTAATACGTTATCTTCAAGGGAGGTGTACTGTTTGTTGGAGGTTTATCGGGATTAGATGTCCAATTACCAATCAAGCTTGTTGCTAAGAATAGATTAGCTATCATGGGAGTTACCAGGTTAGTCTGTCTCCCTAGATGTTTTCACATGAGAAATGTTAAAGAGGATCAATTGATCAGCTGAAGAATCTTGTTCATCTTATTGCTGGAAATCAGATTGAAGCTCCTGGATATTGTGTATACCCTGTCAATCAAGCTTCTCAGGTTCCACATTTAGCTCTTATCACCGCACTGTTATTGTTATCTATTTTAGGTACTCAAACAACTGTCCATGTCAGAGGTTGAAGGTCGTGCAATTCTTGAAGTATGTGATCCTAACAATGCCCTAGAAGAAGAAAAGCAGTAAGAGTATGAACGGTTCTTAGCAAACCATCCCGCATTTAATCTTAGTGGTGCGATTGAGTGCCAACCTGTATGATATGAGTAATGTTTTATTTTACATTTTTGTTTTGAAGCATTTAGAGCGCCGAAATGGTTTATGTCATCTCGTTTCTGGTCATTTTTTGTAGTTTTCAACGTTTGAATTAATAGTTTTATTTGCATGTTAGTTGATTCCTTCAGATGTATATAGTTACATTGGTTATTTTGAATTAGCATAAAAGTTATGAAAACATATGTCCCTTCCAACACTCCGTATATGCACCTTCATATCTTTTCACATACATCTCCTCTGTCTAAACAATTTCTTTGCATGTAGTGATTATGACATCGGAGAACATGAGGTTTGAAATTCTGAAAAAAGCTCAACGGGCACGCTTTGGTAAACTACATTTGCCTCATTCCATCGTCTCCACTCCGGTTTTCATGCCTGTAGGAACCCAAGGAACTATGAAGGTTTTGAAATGTCTTATACCTATTCCAAAGTTGAGCTGTAGGGCGTGCTACCGGAGCAATTACTAGACATGGGATGCCAAATTATGCTCTGCAATACTTACCATTTAGGGCACAGACCAGGATATGAAAGAGTGATTTTCCAAAATTAACGTCTAATTCCTTTTATCGGTTAAGGTTCGTGCTGCTGGTGGTTTACATAAGATGATCAACTGGCCTCGTTCTATTCTAACTGATTCCGGTGGATTTCAAGTACTTACAATCTCGTAGATTCAAAATATATTTGATTGCAGATGGTGTCTTTAAGTAAATTGATGTCTGTAGATGAGCAAGGTGTGAACTTTGAGAGTCCTCATACCAAAGAAATGATGTTATTGAGTCCGGAGAAAAGTATTGAAATCCAACAAGTGAGCTGCTAGTGGAAGAGCATGGTTTCAATGTTTTCTAGGCACTTGGGGCTGATATCATGATGCAGTTAGATCATGTAATTCATGCTTTAGAAACCGGAGACATTGTGAAAGAAGCTATGGAACGAAGTGTGAGGTGAGGCGTTCGTTATTTCAGTTATAGAAATTCCTTCATTTATTTAGATGGCTTGATCGCTGTATAGTTGCTCATACAAGAACAGACCAAGTTCTTTCACCGATAGTTCAAGGCGGGTTGGATTTGGAGCTTCGTAAGGAATGTGTCAAAGAGATGGCTCCACGAGCAAAAGTAATGATGCAATTGCAATATTAGTTATATTTCTTTCGAAGGTTGTCATTGCTATAGGAGGACTATCAGGAGGAGAAGAAAAAACTCATTTTTTCAAGGTTGTGAAAACTTGTTGTGAAAATTTGCCTGAGCACTTGCCTCGTTACGTGATGGGAATTGGCTTTCCTGTTGATTTAGTCTTGTGCTCCTTATTAGGTGCTGATATGTTTGATTGTGTCTATCCAACTCGTACAGCTCGGTAAGCTCTTAATATTTACTTCATCTATAAGAGCTTTTAATCTATTTCTTTGAAGGTTCGGTACAGCTATGGTACGAAAAGGAGGTCTACTTCATTTAAACCAAAATAAATACGAGAAAGATTTTACTCCTATCGATTCAAACTGTCCTTGTCACACATGTAAGACCTACACTAGAGCATATATTCATATGGTGATGAGCAAGGTTAGTGTTTGATAATGAAGTAGTTTTTCATTTTCGTTCTTAGGAAACTGTTGGTTGCCACTTAGTCTCAGTTCATAACATACAACATCAACTTGATCTCATGCAGGCAAGTCTCTCGCTCTCAGTTCAGAATCCTATCGTTCTTTTCAGGATGTTCGTAATGCAATTGCGGATGACAATGTTGCTTCATTCCTTAAGCAGTTTCTCAATGATCAATACCCGAACGGAGATGCTCCCGACTGGTGTCATGAAGTGGTAGGATACTTAGGATATAATCTGTGATAGTTCAAACGTTGTTTTTGTTGACTTTGTTGTTATTTGTTAGAAGTAAACACTTTTTAAATTTTATAAATTATTCATTCCTCTTATTACCACTATAACAAAAAACTAAAATTATGTGAAAGTGAATCCGGCAGTTCTGTATGTGTTGTAAACTTTTTCAATGGCGTTGACGTAAGCGGCGGTACGGATGTCAAGTCCGAGGTTGTACTTGTGGGCGGTTCTGATGATGGCTTCTCCTGATCTCTGCATGGTGTATTCGAGTCCAGAGTGAACAATATCCTTTTCACTGGCTCCGGCCATCTTAGCGTTGAAGTCAGCATTAGGCTTGATTGGGACCTTCTGGTTGAGGGCCTCTTCAACGGAGTCTTGGACAGATCTGAGGAGCATGGCATTGGCTTCTCTCTCATAGTTGAAAGTAAGACGTCCGTAGGATACATGGTTGAGGTTTTTGAGCCATTCGAAGTATGAGACAGTCACACCACCAGAGTTGACGTACCTAAGGTAAACTCATTAAGAATCGAAGTAACGGTTTAGACTTACATATCTGGAATGATGAGGCAATCTCCACGAGAAAGGAGGATCTTGTCAGCAGCTGGGGTGGTTGGTCCGTTAGCGGCTTCAGCGATGATCTAATACAAAATATTTATGAATGTAACAAAAAAATTTTTTTTTACCTTAGCTTGGATACGGGTGGCATTGCCCTTGTGAATAGATTTCTCACAAGCGGCTGGAACGAGAATATCGCACTTCTCGTACATGAGCTCCTCGAAAGGCTCGAAGTTCTTTCCTCCTGGGAAGTTCTAAAACCAGTTATACAGGAACAGTTATGAAGTTTAAAAAAAACCTTGATGCTTCCGGTCTTCTCCTTCCAGTCTTCGAGTTCCTTTGGATGCATACCATCAGGGTTGAAGACTCCGCAATCGTATTCTTGGATTCCGATGCACTTAGCTCCGGCTCTGTGGAGGTAACGCATAGTGTGAAGTCCGACATTACCGAATCCTTGGATGATAACGCTCTTTCCAGCGAGACCTGGGGTGAGGCCGATCTTAAACATTTCTTTGTTAATGCATCAATATGGTACGAAAGTAACCTTGGTCATGTATTCTTCGTCATTGGCGAATACTTCCAATCCCTTCCATACTCCTCTTCCAGTAGCAGAGACACGTCCGTGAATACCTCCAGAGACGATTGGCTTTCCGGTGATGCAAGCGGAAGCATCCTAAAATTCCAAACGTAAACATCGTAAGACCAACTTATAAATAATCTCACTCTGTCAAGATGTCCGACAGTTTGAGCATAAGTATCAGCGATCCATCCCATTTCACGTTCTCCGGTTCCCATATCAGGGGCTGGGACATCAACTCCGGGTCCGAGGAATCCCTTCAAAGCCCATTTGTAACTTTATCTAACATCTCAGCAAACCTTCTTGGCGAATTCGACGGCGATACGGCGAGTGATCTTTTCGATTTCGTAGTCGGTGTATTTCTTGGGGTCGATTCTGACTCCTCCCTTAGCTCCTCCGAATGGAACATCAACGGCAGCGCACTTGTAAGTCATGAGAGCAGACAAAGCTTTGACCTAAAACGGGAACGATAAAAAACATCTAAGTGTAAGAACACTGTAATTTGCACCAATAACGAATGCGCCGTGAATTGTGTTTGTTCTATCTTTCATCTCTACTATGTGTCAAAAGATAAGCCTACCTCATCTTCGCAAACATCCATGGAGTACCGAATACCTCCTTTTGTTGGTGTACGATGCTCGGAGTGCTGAGCACGCCAGGCTTCGATAACCTCGAACTCTCCGTTATCACGACGGATTGGGAAGGTAATGTAGAGAACCTAAACAAAAGTTACGAGTATTTCGAGAAAAAAGAAGAGTCAATTACCTTGTTAACTGGCTTAATAGCGCGGAGAATTCCGTTAACAACGTTCTTCTTGTCCTTGTTAGACATAACGTTGGACTTGAGTTCCTCAACAAGCTTGGGCTCAAGAACTTGTGCTCCCTTATCGAAGTAGTAGTCAACCATCTATAATGTTATGAATAAGGATTCAGAGCCAAACTTATTTTTAACATACCTTGAAGAAAGATGGGTTGATCTGCTCTTCCATTGGCTTTTGCTCATCGACAACCTGGCTGTGAGCATCCAAGTTAGCCGAGGAGAAGCAACGGCGGGTGGCCAAACGGCCAGTGCGAGCCAAGGTGCTGAGCATGACTGGAAACAGATTGAAATGTAACCTTTGCAATCAAATATTTGAAAGACGACAACATAAGTTCGTGAAGTGCAAAACGCTGTGATACTACAGCTGATAACTAATCGTTTAAGGAGAAAAAAAAGTAGAAAGCGATACAACCCAAGAACCAGGCGAGACTGAGTGAAACAAGAAACGAGGGATAGCGTTGTTTCAGATCAAAAGTTCAAACTATTAAAACAAAGAAAAAAAAAGAAGTTTGGTAGAGAGACAAATATGAAAAGTATAAGAGAAGAGGTTCAAAAATGATATTTTGATCTCTCGATCAAAACATTTAACTAGACCTTCTATGCCGTAAACCTCATGTAAATGAGTGCACCCAGGCGGTCCCAAAATTTATTCACTGCCAGTTGTAAAAAGCGGGCATAAGCAGAAGAAACGTTGGAAAAATTTAAAAGCTGATTGTTGGCATAGCGCTGCGAGACCTTATTTGTAGCTTATATAGATTATACAGGAACTGTTGATGCCAGAAAATAATAAGCTAGAATAAGAACTGATGACAGTAAAACAGAAAGTTTAGAAGATCTAGGTGAAGGGAGTAAACGAAGAAGCGATTCGGTTGGTTTGCTGAAGAGGTTTCTGTGTGTGTATATGTGTGTGCATGTCTGACTGACAGGCAATGAAGGTTGAGATTGGAGAAGAGGAGAAGAGTTCTAGCCACCACGTGGGAGAGACGCCTGGTGGCAGTATCTGAACATGAAAAAGAAGAGATAGACAGGAAAAACTCTCCGATTGATAGAGAACTAGAGTGGACCGCCCATATGCTGAAAGGTATGAAGAGAAGATGAGAGAGGAAGAAAAAAAATAAAACGAAAGTCAACGAAAACGGCAGTAGATTTCAAAGTTTGAGCGATAGAGTGTGGGTACATACTGATCAAATACGTTAAATTATACCAAATGTTTGAAAGAAATGACGTTGAAAGAACAGGATAGTTTCTATTTTGGAATTCATAAGACTTTTCAACGACACATGTCGCAGGAAAATAGAATCAAACAGAAATGGCAGTAGTCCGAGTAGGCTTTTATGCTTTTCGAATCTGATTTTTTGATATGGCGTGTTGAGGGAGAGATAAGATATCATTCGATGGGTTCATTTTAAGATAATGAGTCTTTGTTCTTTTTCTGAAACATAGTAATTTGGTGAAAACTATTTGAAAAGTGAGATAGAAAGAGCAATGGTTGTATGGAAGGAGAAAAAGAAAACAGAACGTTCGATGGAGTAAACGAAGAAGAAAAGAAGATGATGGGAAATTGAAACGAGAAAGTATGAATGCTTTACAATCCGAGGACATCAAACATTTGGGAAAAAAAACATTAATGTTTATCATTACAGATAATAAAAAACTTTTTATACACGTAACCAATAGAGTTTAATGATATTCTCCAATAATTTAAATATGGCATCCATCTGTATGTCGCAGTAATGCCCGCTTCATAACCACATTGACCTGAAATTTAGTTGAATTTAAGAATTCTGTCATTTGTTTATGAGAAGAAATTTTTGTTTCAATGAAACGTTACAATGGAAATCCGGGAACCACTCAACCATCTTATCAATTCGCCGATGCACTCAAACTTTAGAACGTCATATGTTTTTATAATACGGAATTCCCCATTTCTTTGATAAGTCTTACGTAAGCCATTCTCTTTGAACACAGGCAATTTCTTTTGTAGTGCAGTTGTATTCTCACACATCAAACGTTTCTGTTTTCCCTGATCAGAATTTAGAAAATAAATGATTCCATTGAATTCTCACCGATCCGTCAAAAGATCATTCTCCACAGAGAGGTTTATAGGGAGCGATGGAGATTGCAAAAAAAAAGAAACAGTCACAGAAAAAGTGAGAGCGCAAGATATCAAAAACTACGGAAATTATGAAGGGTGAAAAGAAGAGAGAGTATAGGACTGGGAAGTTGTAATCTGTGGTAGTTACGTGTCAATTTTTACATTTCGTCGCCCGCTGAACCGATTTCAAAGATTTGTTTACGTCTCTTACATGAGTACACTTAATAGGAAATCGTTCAATGATGAAACTATCAGAACTATTAGATAATGTAGCAACTTGCTTTCTGTTCTTTTGAGCGATATGAACTAGAAGACCAAGGGTATTCCAACCATGTAGAAGATTAATGAGTTATGTGTAGAACTAACTTTTCGATTTTTACTGAACAGTCGCTTAATATACTGTGTGGCTGATCTACACGGGTAATTCGGCTTTCTTAAATTGATCTCGCAAGGATCAACTCGAGAGGCGATTTTGAACTTTTGTGGTATTTGTATTGATTCCTGCTCTAATTTAGGACGATCAAAATCTTCCCCATACATTGTATCGTTAGAATTGGCACATCTGAAATGGGAGAAATAAGAGACCGATGGTTTGAGACCTGACACCTTATTATTGTTTCGTAGTAATTGTCTTGCCCGAAGAAGGAAGACGATGACTTCTTGAGAGTAGTTTGTTTCAGCTGTCGTGGCATCAGCTGTAAATTAATAATTTTAATGTTTAAATGAGAGAAGATAACTATTCAATGTAAACTTCTTCTTGTACAGACCTTGAAATCAGCCGAGGAAATTGGAATGCAGTTGACATCTACATTCCGACTATGGCAAAGTTTAGAGATGGTTAAGGATAACTCTGTAAGATGTACAGCTTTCTATATTTCAATTGTTGGTAAACAATGTTTGGTGAAAGTCAATGTAGTTTTTTTGTTGTAAGATTATACTCTGCGTTCCACGGTTTCTAATCTTCGATGAAGATAACGGAAAATCAAAAAACCATAAACGTCTTCTTATCTTCATTTTTGATTCTTTTGAAACTTTTTCCGTTCTGCAAATATTCTCTGCAGTATTGACCATCAGAATAAGTAATAACACACGTGCTTCAAGATGGGAAAAAAGGTTAGCAAGAGATAAGATATGAACAATTCGTTGAGCTCTGCTCTCTCTTTTCATATTTATCCCTCTTCATTAGTCGCTCTATTTCTCTGAGATCTATACTTTGCCTTTGAAGGTAGGTATTTCTTGAGCGGTCATAGTTCTAAAGATTGAAGATCAAAATGGCATATGTCTCTCTTTGTAACAATCTACTACACGTGGCTCACTATTTCTTTTTTGTTGAACCTAAGACGGGAGGTTTTCCACAGTATGGGACGCCTTTAAAGAAACATTCGTTTTAAACAACCCACTGTTGTTATCAATAATCTTGACTGTGTTCAGCTTCTGTAGCCTCCATGAATCAGTGATATGTTTAAACAGGGAGTTGCTGAAAAGAAAAATTCAAATGACAAATCAAGTTTTTCGATCATGTTTCCGTCACACTTCTGAAATCTTATGTAACTGCAGATTTTCATTGTTCATTGCTCATTTTGGGTGTTTAGATTTCGAATCACCCCATCATCATAATTGCATCATCTTCACACACCTTTTTCGCTTATCTTTTCATTCTTCTCCCCCCCCCCCTCCCCATTGATGAAACAGAATGAGAATCATCTCTCACTCCAAACATCTATTAGTCAGGAAGAGTTCATTTGTTACTCCTAAGTACAAATTCAACAAATAACACTAACGAAACCACGTGTTTCAACTACGTGCTTCACTTATGACACGCTGATTCAATATCTCTTGAGGGCACATTACAACGATATTCCTTTGTTTTTTCTTCGAGAAATAGCCAGGTGTCTTGGGCGAAATGGAAATATCCGCCAAAATTGAGAAGGGATAGAAGCTTAAGCTACATAAAAATAGGAGAAAACGCTTTTTTCAAGAATTTGAGCTGACAATGATTATCCAGATGATGTGAGAGATTGAAAAAAAGTATCAAAACTCACGTTGATCCGAGAGCTGGAGGTGGTAGCGGATGTGAACCAGTGAATACAATGTTATTCAAATGAACAAATGTCACTGTTTCTGAAACCGGCGCAAAACGGAACCAACAATCCGCTAATGACATATATAAAGTGGTTGTATAACTGTCTACATGCAAGGAGAATTGGCTCGGATCATCACTGTCAGAAGCTTCAGTTTCTGATCGGACCAATGGCCAAAAAATTAATTCGGCTTTCTTAGAACTCTGCCGAAGCTCATTCATGACATCATCGTTCCAGCTTCCACCATAGAATACCTGAAATATAAAAATATATGTCGCGAAAATCGATTTCTCAGTATATGATAAACATCTTTCACGTTTTTCACGTCATGGATTCCTAATTTCATTCAAAAATATTTCATTTTGTTTAGTTTTGGAGCTGTGAGCGGTTGCGATGGAGGTATCAGGTAAGGTGTAAATAATTCATCTATAGTTCCCTTTTGAAGTAAGCTAAACAAGGAAGTTACCACACGTTTCCCGGCAAAATGCCGCATGATAGTCCGAACAGAAGAAACATCTTCATATAGCAGGGCATATGTTATACAAACTGTATCTGGAGACCTGTTCGGCTTTTCCTTCACAACATCAGGTTCGATCTGAGTTTTTTTTAATTTCAGGTCAAGAAGTAAAGTTTTCAAATGACATACTGAGAGAGACAGTTCTTCATTGAGTAAATTGAAATACATGGGATTATCCACTGATTCGCAAACACCTTGTTTGATTGCATTCGGTCCTATGTTCTCAATTCTACGAACAACTTCAGCATGAAAATGAGATGAATGTATCACATACCTTAAGCGTGATTGAAGTTTGAAAGTCGAATTTCTGGACTCACACACGATATCATCCGGTATACTGGTCGGAGAGTGTATCAGAAAGTTCAGAGAAGGTATACCATTTCTACTTAGAGTATAGAAACGTATATTCCAAAGAAATAAACTTACGATGCAAAGCTTGCGTTATAGTACAATAGAGATGATATTGTTCCAACCAACTCAGCATTTTCATCTAATTGATTGAAATAGAGAACACGTTGAATCTTAAGAGGGAGTTCAAATTTGTTTTGAAGGCCAAAAAAACCTTCTTAATTAATGCATAAACTGATAAAGTACAGGCACACATTATAAATAAAACAGCTAACCGATTGTGTAGGCGACTCCATCTCATACTTGAATGTAATTCTGAAAATTCAATTCAGAAATATTATTGAAATCTTGCTTGAAATAAATAGCACAACGGTATAGAAGATCGATTCTGCTGAACGAAGCAAGAGCCGATTTCGCTAAGATCGTATCTGAATTTCGGCCTGTTTCACCTCCATGCACGTCATCTGTTGGACGATCTATTTTGCATCGGAACGATATCCATCCTTCGTTCTAAAATTGACTCCCCACTCTTGTTATCCTCTCCAAAATCAAGTGAAATGTTTCTATGGGAGAAATGAATGGAGGATGGTCTGAAAAACCTCTGCATTTTTTGTGTCCGAAGCGTAAGGGGCAGATCTGCTAGCTCTCAAAATCTAGAGAGCTAAATATAAGAAAGGCTTCCTCGAGAAGGTGACGAAATATGGGAACATAATGAGTTTTGATTTGCTTGAAGTAATGAGGAACTCTCTCGCTCAATTATGTCAATCTCTTCATGGATGGAAGCGCTCATTAGTTTTGAGAACAAAAATAACATACTGCAAAACTGCTTTAAGAAATCGAAAACATCGAATTATAATTGAATGATGATTCTGGTGAAAGTGATGTTTTGAATCTGCCCTACTGTTCCCGTAGGGATTCCACCTAAGATGTTCATCAAAAACGATGTTGTTGATTAAAATGCTGTGTTTATGGAATAAGATGGTTATACTCTCTAAGGTATAAAATACATTTTTTCCTTCCATAGGTAAACTGTATTTTATGTTAAAAAAATACATTTTATCACAAACATCATAGATAAGAAATTGTCATGCCTTACCAAAAAATAATATTTAAATGATGCCCTTCGCCAACTTTCGTGATAAAACTGAGTTTTAGTCTCGATCCAGAGTCTTGTGCCTGTTCGAAATTGAACTGTCTTTTCGAAATGACTTTGCTTTTCTGATTCCTTCTTTGATAGCTGATAGAATTTTGATTATTATTCTTCTTACGCTTACTCCCTTGATAAATCTTATCATTCTGAGCTCTAAACTGGAGCATATCTGCTACAAGTAGAAGACAAGAGGGAGGAGGAAAGAGAGAAATGACCTTAGTTATGTCCCAAAAATATAATTTTCTTTATCAATCGAATGACATAATTCTTCGAAAATAAGCTTTGATAGTGATGGATAGATAAGAACAACTTTCATTAATGTTTTATAGAGCAGCAGCTGAAATGAAGTTGTTGCTATTTCTGTTATTTTCCTGTTTACTAACCATCTCAGGTAATTTCTTTGTTTTCAACTTGTAATCAAAACCATCGCGTCTTCAGATGGCCATAAAATTCTCGTGGTTAGTCAAATATTTGGACATTCACATGCAAATTTTATGGGAAGACTAGCAGATCTCCTGACTGAAAGTGGTCACAATGTCGTATGTTACACATGAGGAAGATTTATTTCAAAATTCATAAACTTCAAGACTGTTCTTATGCCTGTTGTTGACATCCACGAATTAAATAGGAACGGAATACATGTAACTAAAGACGTTCGAGTTGTTATGCCTTCAGAGACAACCAAAACTCTTATGGCTGATATGGGAGGCGATTTGTTCAAAACGCTCTGGACAGTATCTCCAGACGTTTTTGCTCAAGTCAAAGTATGTAATCAAGCTGTAGCTTAAAGTAAAATAATAATATTCAGATGGCTTCTGTCATGGGGAACACTTTCAAGGCTTCATGTAGAGGTACAGTTTTTTTGAAGTGTTGTGCTCTCAAGACGTCTTTTCAGATGTCCTAGAGTCAGACGGATTAATCCAACAACTTCGTGATGAGAAGTTCGACATCGCCATTGCTGAACCTTTCTACTTCTGTGGCTTTGGTATTTACAATTCTCCCTAGTTCACTGTGAAATTTATATTTAAGGTCTTTTCGAAATTTTGAACATACCTGTAACCACGGCAGCAATGTCAGCTGTTCAAGTCGATGCTTTCTTCCACTTAATTGGTTCGATTAATGTTTTTTCTCGAATTCTGAACTTGATTTAGGCGAACCAATTTTGCCAAGTTATGTTCCAAACACTATGTCAACATCGGGATCAAAATTAGGATTCTTTGAGCGAGCATTAAACTTGTTCGGATCATTTGCTTCGATCGCTTTCTTTGAGAATGTTTATAAAATTGAATATGAACTTTTCATAGAGAAGTATGGATCAGGCTTCAAGAGCTACAAGGTAATCCTACAAAGAGAAACCGTTCGGAGCTTCAACTTTTCAGGAAATTGCTAGCGACGTCAGCTACTCCTTCACAAACTCAAATCCATATTTGAACTTCCCAAGAGCTTCAAACCCAAAAACAATCGATATCGGTGGAATCACAATTAATAAGAAAAAACTGAAGGCCAGATTATCTGACGAGGTAATGCAATGCATCAAGCTATATGATATCGTCTTCGAAATCCCCAACAACATAGTGACCAGCTGGTGTTTGTGTCAAAAATTAATGTCCTTAAAGGGAGACTTCCAAGAACGATCACAAAATATCAGATTGAAGATTGAAAGACAAGGAAGTGAGAAACACATTGATCAAAATTCACATCAGTTCTTTATATTTCCAACCCAAAAATTTCCGATTTCGAGGTTTTCACACCAGATGTGAAATCATTTTTTTGAAGTTAATGTGAAATACTGTTGGAGTGTTATTATAATCCACAGACTGATTCTTCAAACGGAAGAGTTGAGATACAGGCGAATCAGATTAATTGACCGTGAAACAAGAAACTTGCATTGCAGAAGTTGTCGAAGATTCTCAATGAACGCGAGAAAACAGTTCTTTTGTCATTTGGTTCTGTGGCCAAGAGTAAGGATATGCCGGATATTTACAAGTAGAGTTGTCTTTAATCGGTGAAAGAGGAAGCAAATATTTTTCAGAAAAACTATCATTCAAGCATTCAAAGAAATGGACGACGTAACATTTATCTGGAAATACGAAGAAGATACAAACATGGTCGATGGAATTGATAATATTCATTTGGTTAAATGGTTACCTCAAGTACCACTATTGAATGATGACAGACTCAATCTCTTCATTACTCATGGAGGTTTGGGAAGTACTCTTGAAGTTGCTCATATGGGAAAGCCAGCCATATTTGTAAGTCTTTTTCGGACAAAAATAGAAAAGTTAATTGCTTTTTGAAGGTTCCTATCTTTGCTGATCAGTACCGTAATGCCCTGATGCTGTCTCGTTTCAATGGATCTCTGGTTCTTCAGAAAACCGATTTGGATGATGTCGAAAAAATTAAGAGCTCAATCAGAACAGTTCTTAATGATGATCAGTACGATAGTTTCGAGTGTTTGAGCAGATCATTAGCTAATTACTATTCAGATACACCAGAAACGCCAAGAAAATCTCAAAAGTTCTCAATTTAAATCCCAATGATGCAGCCAAGTTATTCGTAGATCACATGGAATTTGCTGCCAGGTATTGTTATTTTCAGTTCTGTTATAGTCGTTTCGTTTTTCAGTGTTGGCCGAATTCCGAACTTAGAAACTGATTCTCGACATTTGAATTTCTTCGAACTTCATTCGATTGATGTTGTTGTGTTCACTTTAATAGCTTTATTGGTTTTGATTTCAATTATTGTTACATCTATTTATTATGTTATCAGATGTCTATGTGTGAAAAAGGTTAAGAAGGATTAGATTAATGAATTTATTTGTTTATAACCCTTTAGACTTGTTGATACCCTCTTATGTTGATTAACTCTGTCGTTGTTATAGACTTTCAGTCACAAATCATAGGTAAGATACGAATTGTTTTAGAACACAGAAGTTGGTCCCTGAAAGACAACTGAATATCAACGATAACATTTGATTCGTCGTCGTTTTGTTGTGGGGTGCAATAGCGCCCGCACCAGTCTCCCTCTCCTCTTCTCTAGTCTCTCTTTCTTTCTCTCTTTTTGAAAATTATTAAGAGAGAAAGATAGACAAGCTAAAGGCACGTTATTACTAAAGATCACTTCGATAAGATAGAGGAACGAGAGAAGCAAAGAACACGCCGGTACAAACTGTCAATGAAATTTGATAAAAACATATTGAGTCTTTAGATGCAGAGAGGAGAGAAGAAAAGAATTCCGTGGGCTCAGGTACATATGTACCGCGGTCAATCTGAATCTCATTCATCTCTCTCACTGTCTCTCCAACACTTCCTTTCTGTTTGATAATTCTTTCAATAATTATTTACTGCACACATTCTGAATCTCTCTTTCTCTCCTCTTTCTATTCTTCCTTTCCCTCCATCTCTATTTCCTCTCCCTTTCCCCTTCTGTTTCTCTTTCATTCTTTGCAATTCACAATCCGCATTATCATGAGATTTATAATGGATTTTGTCGTTGAAATCTTAGTTTTGGTGACGTTGTGGTATGAAAATGTTATCACAAGAAATCCCTCTGAATACTCTAATACCATAATAGTTTTTTTCTAATTAAAAACTTTTAACAGAGTATTAATATATATTAATATTAATAAGTTGTCCGTGCTTGAAAGATGTGAGATAACGGCTTTGAGAAGATAAAGTTCTAATCCGACTAATCGTCTTCTGTAAATTTTCCGAGTAAAATATGATTTTAAAGATGATGGCATGATTCCAGTAAATTATCGGAAAAAAACTTTTTTTTCCTTTGACTAACTAGATCAACTGAATGAAACTGTTGTTCACTTTCTCTCTCTCTCTCTCTCTCTCTCTCTCTCTCTCTCTCTCTCTCTCTCTCTCTCTCCCTGTACCTCTTCTTCTCCCCATCTTCTGACCAAGTTCTTCCGTTTTTGAGAAGAAAAAAAAGGATGAAAAACATGTTTTTTATTATTTCAAATACTTTAAAAATCAATTTATCATTGAACAAAACCTTATATTGAAAAATATTGTATTTTCATCATGAAATTATTAATTTTACTAATGATATCATTCACATACAATACAAACATCGAGAAAAATTTCAATTACCCACCAATCTATTTGCTCTCCTTTTACATGAAACATTTGGGATACTGATGTCTTTGAAAATACCGAACTTCCTTGCGCTTTTCTAGACATTTCCACTAAAAACTTGCCTTGAAGACAGAATTTGCAGATGGAAAGGAAAAGTACAACCGTTCACCACCAAATCTCGAGTTAAAATGATAATTTTTCTTAGTGAGCGGCTTTCCACGTGGATTTTGCAACCCACGCATTCCTTAAATTCTCATGTTTCTCTTCTTCTTACTGCTGCTCTCTCTATCTCTCACTCCCTACGTCGATTGTACGTTTCGACATTCTATTTCTAATAAGAAGTTATAAATGAACTGTTGTCAAGCTTCCTTCTTTAGTAATTTATCTTTGAAATCTATCAGATTATGATTCGGGCGGAGAAAAAAAAGCATTCGGGTGGAGTCAGTCTGATTGGAAACGTTAACTTGTTCAATACCATAAAAATACTTTTGCAAATTAGAAAATACTAAAATTTGATTGAAATACCAAAAAGGTAGCGATAGAATGAAAAGGAGAAAGTTATCAGCCCAAAAGAAAATTGATTGTCTTGGGAAAGTAATTTTCATAACAAGACTCATGCGACATATAGTCAGATGCTGAGCTTTGAATTGAAGCATTGAAAGACATTTCTTTCATCGCATCTTCAATGTATTATCTTTAAAAATGAATGAATTTTAATGTAAAAATATGACGAAAACAAATCAGTTAGAGGAGATGGTTGAAGATGAGCAGAATGAAGATTAAAGTTTAAGAGGAATTCATAATTTAATTTCGATGATTATCCCTCTTCTTCTCCCAATACGTCTACCCACTCTACATCCTCTCTCTTTTACTTGTTCTCTCTTTATCAGAAAAATTCCAAAATTCTGTTCCTGGTTACTATTTCTTCAGCTCATCAACGTCTCTTCAACAATTTTTTTACCCAAAAGGTATTAGTTATGAAGACAGATAAATTGGCTCGAATCCATCCAAACTAGATGGATGACCTGATAAGGATTTTATCGATCAGAGTCCAACCTGTAACCGGTTTAGACGATTTGGTTATAATGTTTTATTGCATTAAATTGCTGAAGATTAACTTTAAAGAAGATTTTGAAAACAGATGAGCAAGGACTTTTTATTTTTTTTTTTCAAAATTAGTTCATTGCCACATTGTCAACATAGAGATGCTGATCATATAATGGCCAATCTTTAAAGAGTATCCTTCTCACTTCCATATTTCCTTCGGTTCTTTGATCAAAAAAAAAGTTTGGGATACCATACTTCTTTCTTTCTTCATTCTTATCTTTTTGTTCATTAAAACTTCACGAAAAACTTTTTTTATTTCTTTTCTTTCCTTTTCGATCATTACGTTGGCTTCTATTGCGAAGAACAAGCTAGGTGCAGACAGCACTCGTAGCCAAGCACTTTCACTCCCCCCATATGTTCTTTCGTATAACATTTTTATAAAATAAAGATCACACTTCTTGTATAAAATGTATTTTCACATGCTTCAATTTGATTAAAAGAAAATAATTCGAAAAAATAAAAACATTAGTTTGAAATCAGTTTTTTTAATCAAGAGAAGCACATGGGATGATTTTTTTCCATCGCGAACTGGGTGTAGAAGTTGTCAACGTTTTTCTTGAAGAATTATAGATGTTGGGGAGGGCAGAAGAGAAAAAGAGAGATGATGGAAGAAAGAGAATACTGTTTCATAGGAATTTCACGTGAATAACTACTTCTGCTAATCTTTTTTTCTCTTTCCACCACCAGAAAGTGAGTTGTGAAATGAATGGAGGAAGAAGAAACAGAAAAGTCTGTGTTCGGACTAGATGTTAAACAACGACGAAATAAGGTTCTATGTAAACATGACTGTATCTGAAATAATCATTTCTGAACATAAAATTTTGGTCTTTAACACTGACATGAAAACCTCTCATTGCCCTATCTCTCTCTATCTCATTCTCTCTCCATCTTGCCTCTCTACAGACACACTTTGATTTTCTCTCTTTAGTAACGAATAATACATATACATGTGTGTGTGTATGTGTGTGTATGTCTGTGTCTGTTTCTCTTTATATCTCTCTTATTCCCTCTTTCTGTTTCCTTCTTTTCATCCCTTTTTTCATTCTCTTCTCTTGTCGTGGAAAAATCAAGTTGAATTTTTGTTCGTTCATAGTCTTCTGAATTGACCAACAAAAAGACCAATTTCTTTAAAGTTTCACGATCAATTATGAAAAACTACATTTTGCACTCATAAAATATTCATTTTCTCTACTTTAATTAACTGCGAATGTTTCTATTTCCTTGTAATTCGAGATAACTCAGGTTGTCTCAGCAGAATGTCTATATTCCCTGCCGCAATATTTTTTAAAAATTTCTTCGAACATTGGAGAAACACGGAATTTTTAATCCGATACATTGTATTATCGTGGGAATTCTGAGAAATTGATTGATGAATTATAAAAAAACTTTTTAAATACAAGGTTTTCTGATAAAGAAGGAACAGATTATACAAGAGTTGAAGAGAATGGATGTACGTGTGTAAGAAGGGTGAGACAGGCAGAGAGGATATTCTGATGATAAGCGCATTCGATTAACGATAAAAATAACGAAAATTACAGAAGTTCAATGAAAGTTCAGTTGTGAGATTACTTCTCTTTTCATACATGTCGCTCGTATTTTTAGATAATTAAAAGATTTTTCATATTTTTCGAACGGGATTTACTTCGTATTTTTACAAAACAAAAAATTATCTTGCAAAATATGATATTTATTGTTAAAAAAACTTGTTTGATTCGACTTTTACATGAATTTTCATGTAAAAGTCATGCACAGCCGTTCTTTAGCGTCATAAACTTAGAAATGAACTTTTGAAATATCACGTGATAACATCCACGTGGAACACACGTTCACGCGTCTGCTGTGCAGCTTATAGAAACCTGTTGTCACGCCATCAGCCCCCTCATATTTATCTAATTTGGAATAGAGAATGACGCAATGTCTTTAAAAGGCTTAAAAAAGTAATAGATAGAGGTAGAGAGGGGATTGAAATGGGCATTGAAGAAGACAGAAAGAGATAAAGAGAGTTAGAAATATGAATGATTATGGGAGACAAAACAAAAAACTGGTGAGGTAAGAGGGAGATGAGATTAACGAGAGAGGGTCATGACAGATTAGAAATGACAAAGATATTAAAAACAGAAAAAAAGTTCGTAAATGGCTATTCGAATGCTATTTAGGAAGTATTCAAAGGAACAGCCGTGACGTCATCAACTTATTAAAAATGATAACAAATAAACGTCAACTGTTTGCCTCTTTTGGTGATATGTAAGTTGTTGAAAAGAGGTGTCTGAGAATGTGTATAAATAGCCAGAACTATATATATCTATTTTACACGAGTTTAGGCGAAATTTTAATCAGAAGCCGATGAAATTTATGAAAATTCCATATTAGGATTTCTTGAAATCGTAATTACTACGGTATTTCAGTCTTAGGCAGGCTTCCAATCAAATTTTCTTGTATTAACTACGTGATCAAAGCCATATGTTTTCAAACTCCTAATTAACATATGCAAATTTCATAAAAAAAGAAAGGAATTTGTGGGGGTTTTAAATGAAATTCCTAATTATGCCCCGTTCTTTGTCATATCTTTCGAAACCCGGAAATAAATATGATTGAAAGCTGGAAATGACTTATAAAGAATAATTATTCACAAAAAATGTTTGTCTCTCATACTCTCTTTTGCACTCTCTCTCTCTCTTCCTCTCTTTTTGTCATTCAATCTGTTGCACACCCTTTTGCTTTCTCTCTCTCTCTCTCTCTCTCTCTCTCTCTATAATTTTCGTCTTTTCATAACTTTCCTTAACAAACATATTCATTCAATACTTCTCAATTCTAGTTTTGTTCTGTCGTTTGGGAAAATCTGCGCAAACATTTGGGTGCAAACGCACGCAGAATGTAACGGAGATCCTTTGAAGGGAAATAACAGCCCGTTGTCCGTAGAAACGTAACAGCAATGGAAAGATCGAAAGAAGAGAGAAGGAGAATTGTCATCGATGTGCTGACGATGAAAAATTGTTTCTTCTTTTTCCTTCTTTTTTTTTTAAATTTTACTTTACCTGCTTTGGTTCGCTTCACTCGTGTGATTGTTGCACCTCTCTAGCATCTTTCGCATCTTTTCTCAAAGTTCTACTGTTCTCGAACATTCCTTCGTTTTGCTTACACTTTGTCCCCAACTGTTCGGATGTTTTTTGTTCTTTCAAGTTGTGTCACAGTTTGTTTCCTGTTCAGGAATCCAGTTTAAACTCTCATCCATTGCCATTCACTCTTCTTAATATTTTCTTTCGACCCTCTTAATCTCTTCGTCCCAATCATTAAAAGATATGCAAAGAACGCCAATTTATGAAGATCACTTAATTCTTGAGTCAATTTTCCTACTAAAAAGCAAAGAATCGTCTATGTTTAATCTTCCATCACCCTCTTCGCGTCATTCCATCGCTCGGTCGGCACTTGGTTTTCTGCCTCTCAAAACGTTTTTTTTTTAATTTCTCCCTGTATGTAATTTAGTTTATGCACATACAGTTCTTCTGAAGGAAACTCTACTATTTCATTCCCACAAAATCAACCATAAACAGCCTCAACCTGCTTATTAATCCTAACCAAATACTGTTTCCGGGAGAGAAAAAGAGAACAGCAGTCCAGAGAAGAAAGATTGACGGAAAAATTTTATTTCCCTCCATATAAAATCACTCGACAACTTTCGGTACATGTGCTTTACATAGTCCTCGCTACCTATCATCCGTACATGGACTTATCTTCTTTGAACAAGCTTCTCCTCTTTCTCTCTCTCTCACACATATCTCTCTCTCTCTTTCTCTCTGTATAATATAATCTCTTGCTCTCTCTCTCTTTATTCAGTTTTTCTCTTACAAATATTCACTCTGTATGAACACGAAACATATGAAAGTGAACAGATACGAAGAGAACAAAAGAAAGAAAGAAATCGATTCCAATCGTCATCAATCGATCTGTCTAGGGGTTATCATTCGTCTGTAACTGGCTCGTACACTCTTTTATTTCCATCATTTTCTCTCTGTTCAAAAGTTTTTCTTTTTTACCATTTTTCGGCTTCAATGTCATATCAGAAAGCTACAAACCTATCTGATAGTAAACCTACATATACACGTGAGGGTAGCATGTACAAATCGAATTGATATTCGTCTATTTCATTTCTCTTCCTTCCATCATTTATTCTCTCTTTCTTTCTCTTTTTCTGCCTTCCTCTTCATCTACTTATCTTTTACACTCTTTCTATCTCTTCTCTTTATAATACACAAGCAGTCACGCTGGCGGGCGGTTGTGCGGCGCGTATGGGTGCTTCGTGGGTACACAAGCACCTACCTCTCATTTGGGCGTGGTCTTATCATCCCGCCTTCCTTTCCTGACTTAACAGCAGCATGCTCCCTTTCCAACCCATTTCTCTCTCTCATCCACTATTTTTCTTATTTTCTCTCATCAAATCTAAATATTTCTCTCTATTTATGTCTAAATACTATCCTACCCACTAGTCCATCACAGGCAACCAACACCAGCACCCAACCCCTTCCATCACAACGACAATGACGACCAACATCACCACCACCAACCATCACCACTATCAC
Source organism: Auanema freiburgensis (assembly GCA_030370435.1). Lineage (NCBI taxonomy): Eukaryota > Metazoa > Nematoda > Chromadorea > Rhabditida > Rhabditidae > Auanema > Auanema freiburgense. The sequence goes on from CM059369.1 coordinate 4,721,712, forward strand.
CATCACTACCAGCCAACACAAATAAAGGCCATTTATTAAAATTGTATTATTTTATCTTTAGAATATAGCTCCTTTTATACACGTTACATTGGATTCTTTTGAAAACACCCCTCTCTCGGTTTTCTCCTCTTCCGCATTTCTACAAATTTGGACTCTTCTCATCATCCTCCTCCCCCTCCTCCTTCTCTTTTTCTCAATTGTGCTTCTGATCCACATCTTGCCTTTGATTTCTTTCGTGTCTCCCTCCCCAAAGAATCTTTTCAAATCGCAAATGATACGAAAGCCCAGATTTATTTCTTGTCAGTTTCCTTCTATTAAACTTTCATATTCGATTATGAAAGTCTTTATTTATACACAACTTTTGAATTTTAAAACATTCTTACATATAAAACTGTTCCTACTTTGAGAATTTTTATCTTTTGAAGATCATGTTTTCTTTCGTTCTCTATTTCATCGCACCTTTGCTTCTCTGCTTATCGGCACTCAGGAGCCTCTCCAGAAGACTTTGATCTATCACATTTCCCTGTAACCCTTCTAATTTTTGTTCCCTCTCTATTTCCCTCTCTCCTTCTTCTTCTCCATCTCTCTCCATCTATATTTTTCTGTTCCGCTCTCGAGAAATAACGTTTACTGTTCAATCATTCGACACCGTCTCTTTTTAATAATTTCTTTACAAATCATCAATTGTTTCTCTCTCAAAATCTTTTTTTACGGACAACTGATCTTCTTTTTGAACATTTTAATCGTTTTTTGACGTTGATATCTTAGTTTTCCTGTTTTTTGTTTTTTGTTGGTTTTTCCCTTTTTTTCAGCCTGGCAATTACTGTTCATATCATCTGCAGTATTCACCACATTCATAGTTGTTAATCAAAAGCTAAAATTATCTTTTCTTCATAGCTTTGTCGAAACAATTTTTCCCTCGCCTTCCTCATTCCCGCTCTCTATCTCTCTCTTTCATTTGTGATATTTTCATAATTTCTTATGCTCCTCGTGTTCCATCTGTCCTCAGTCGATAACGTTGAGCTTCAAATGTTGTTTCCCTATCAACACCTGTCGCGTTTTTTAAAATTCTTCTTGACCTACTCGAAATCATCCACGTCCCTACTTCTCTTTATCTTCTTGGTACATTCGTATGTTTTCTTTTGCTCACAATAATTTTCAAAATATTCTTAATCATATGTCTTATCTCTATGATCACATGTTCCCCCCAACTTTTGAAGTTTCAATCTCAATTTGTACTTTTGTGCCAAAAAAAGTGAAAAACTCATTCCCGTTGATGTTTTTTCACCTTTTTTTGGCAAAGAGAATGAAAGTTTTTCTCATCATTCTGCCTCTCTCTTCTGCCGTTTTGAGTTCTTCCTTACGAAGGTCTTCCATTGACATTCCCGTTTTTCTAGATTTCACGTTGTTCAAAAAATCATTCTTCTCTTCATTTTGACTCCATTTTATTCACATTCATAAGTTGTTTGTCTCATTTTTTCTTCAATTAAACACGTCGCTCTCTACTCTCTTCTTTCCTGGCTCTCTATGCTACCTTCTCTCACTTTCATCATATTATCCTCACCTGAGTGCGGACCTTGTTGCCTTTTTCAGTAAACGTGGTTAGTCTTCAGACTTCTGATGTCAAATGTTACGATAACTGTGTTCTTCGTCAAAAGGCATCGTAATATCAGCCGGTTTATACTCGAGCAATAACTTTTGTTATTTCTCACTTTGCTGCTCCACAGATATAAACTATAAGAGATCATATACTTCTTATCTTTCAAACAAAACAAAGAAACGGATTAGTTCTACTCATTATCTGTTCTCACTCGTTTTCTTTTCATCTCCTCCCCCTCTTCGTTTTCTCTTCTTTCTTAGTAGAATTCTTTGAAAGTTGAAGAGTATTACCAACTGGTCTCCTCTCTTCTCGCTCTGCAGAGAACAACGTTGAATATGGATACTGGTCAGATGTTTCATATCAAATTCTTAAAGATTCGTATCTTTCAAAATGACGTCAATTACCTTTTTTAATGCTGCAAAAATGATTTTTGATGATCGTCACATGCTATTTCTTGTTTTAAGAAGTTATCATTAAAGATTTTCGAACAGTAATTGGGAGAAACATGATAGAGAAGACTCAGAATTTTTCTGTTTTCTGTTACGAACGATAAAACTGTTCTCTTCGAACGTCGTGAATTTTATTTCCAAACGTATCTTGACTTCAATTTCCCCTTTTCAGATCGGCTTTGCCGTCTTCTCTCCTTGATTTTCTCCTTGTTCCGTCAGAAGGACAGTCTGAAGACGATGATTACACCAGCCGAGCCAGTTGAGGAAAGAAATATGGAAGAAGAGCGACACAAGCTGACGTAAGCTTCTTTCTCAGTTTTTGTTTTTTAATACCTTATTTTATGTGACCGAATAGGGTACGGTATAAAAAAAAACTAAACAAATATGGAAAAAAGAGAAAGAGTAATAGATAGAGAGAGAGAGTAGAAAGGAAGTAACAGATAGAATAGGCTAGAGAGAGATGACAAGAACACACAAGGCTAAAACCTATTTTGATCGTTTGAACCCTTTAATATGTTATCAAATTATCATCATCTAGATAACTATACATATGGTATCTGTTTCCATAACTATATAGTGTATTAAAACATTAAGAAACTGATTGTTAAAAGTTATTTTAGTACAAAGAGTTTTATAGTATCAATTCATGAAACAAATATAATATTGTCAATCCACTTATTGAATGAAATATTCAAAAAATTGGGAATGGGAAACAGAGAGTAAACGAAGAAACAGACATCGAGAGGGAGAGAGATATAGAGTGATTGCAGCTAATTATAGAGAGAAGAAAATGCAACCATTCTGCGCGTCATTAGAATATCCGAATGATTTTCTAAAAATTATTGCCACGTATTTCACGTATTTCACGCATTCTCACGTAGCATTCCCTGGCTTATCCGACAAGAAAGCATTTTTTCAAGGAAAAAGAAAATGAAATCATAATCTATTTGTATACATCTTTGCGTGAACAAAGTTTTTTCTTCAATCTGAACAATGACATCATAGTTAAGAATCGAGGTCTTAATGACAGTTAGGGAAGAACAATCTGTTAATTCAGATGTGGAATTAGCGTGCGAGTGTCTTGAACTTGCTCTAACAGAATACACGAAATAAGATCACAACAACAGATATTTCATTCTGGTTGAGTTTTATTTTTTTTCAATGCAACGGTAGCCAGAGAGAACCATGCAAATCGAACTATCCAAGAAGAACAATTTCCTAATCGCTTTCATCTTCAATATTGATTGTGACGGTTTAAAGATCTAGAAAACCTCTGAGGTGATGTCATTTCGAACAAAAGATCAACTTCTGTATGAACATTACCTCTTTATGCTATGCTGGAAGGTTTCCGACCTTTCCATCGCTAGGCATTCTGTATGTTCAGATAAATTTGCGAATACTTGTGAGTGAAAGAGTTTAAAGAGTGTGAAAGCGAAGAGAAGGATTTTACTATCGTACGTCTCTGACGTAATTAGTTTTTGGTAAAATGAAATATATTAAGCTTAATATAAGATTTGATCCTGCTCAGAGAATCTCAAAACGGATTTTGAAGTTGTTACGAATGTTTTTCATCTCCAAAATTCTTAAGTAAATGAATAAATGAAATAATTGACCAAAGTACTATTGATCATTCAAATATTTCATTCGTGTTTCTTAAAAACAACTAGTTTCTACATCTTCTTTATTACCTGTCTTCTATCAAAAACATTCTTTTGAAAGTTCTTTCGAATTTTTTTAAAAATTTTGTTTCCTTTCTTATAAGGGAATTATAATTTTTAAAATTTTAGTGAGGAGGTAGTTACCACAACAGTTCCGCCTGGTACACAAGTAGTCCTGGAGGCCAAGTTGCTTACATCTGATGTTGATCATACGATCGAAGAAGTTCGTCAAGAATCTCAGATCGTTCCTTCACAGGTAATTCAGCTTCAATATTCTGAATTTGTCATCAAACAAACTGAACACAAAAGAAGCCTCCTCTCATCCCCACACACCTTACCATAGATCCTTTACCTCTCTATCCATACTTACCTATCACATTATACGAAGAATGATTATCTATTATCACTGCCTCGGAAATGGGGGCTTTTGGGTTTTTTCCACGAAAGGATGTCAAAGTTGAGAACTTGAACGCGTAAGCTTTCACAAACAGAAGATATTTCAGTTCTTTCAGTTGCAAGAAAAAATGTGTTTTTCGAGTTAATTCGAGAAAATATTATTTTTCAAATGCTTTGAATATAATGTTCATTGTGGCTAAAGAGTATGGATTATCCCATTCATACTCATCCCCCCCCCTCAGCATCTTTTAGTTCCGCATCAAATGACTTTTTAGAAAGTATTTATTGAAGATTGTACATGACTAATATTCAAAATATTCATAAAATTCTCAAGAAAGAGTTTATTAAAAACATGTGAATTACCTAAAATAATCTAATTTTCCGTTTTTTTTTTCTTTGCAAAAACAAATCAAATCTGCAAATGTATGAGACAAGCTGGTAATTACTGTAGTTATTGCAGAAAGAAAGTTGTTCTCTTCTTTGAAAATATTTTAAAATATATGTTAATCATGACAATAATAGCAATCGTTGTAGAGAGCCAATAATCGAACTCTGTTTTGTCGTAAGTGTGAAGGTCATGGGCTTCAAGTCATTTTGAAAGGCCATGCTTCGCGTTGTCCTTACAATACCTGCCCATGTAAAACTGTAAGTTACTACTCATATATGACGTTAACTTAACTATCTCGTTTAGTGTTCGAACGTAATGACAATGAGAGCTAATGCTATCATACGTCGTTACCGCACAAGAACCATGGAAGGGGGGCTTGTGCTTAAGCCTGTTCATTTTAAAAATGGAAACACCAGACTTCGTGTTTTTCCAAAACATGTTGACGGTCAGTTGATTAATCTCAGTTAGTTTCATCATTTTTTATTTTTTTCTTTTTTTCTCGACTTGAGCATTAAGTCGATCAACTTGTTTTCAACAGATTTCCTCATTTATCTGCTTTCCAGAAAGCGATGCTGTTCCAATTCCTATGGAAATTCGTGCAAAGCATCCTTCTGGTGATACAAACCTCGGTATTGGTGTTCCTCAACAATATGCGATGAAAAGAAGCTTTAGTGAGGTTCGTACAACAAGTTTGTCCTTTTAGTTAATCGTGAAATCTTACAGGAGCAAGATATTCGCACCTCTCCTAAAAGGAGTTTTGATCAAAGCAACCTCACTGCAACAGAAATAGCTTTTCTTCAACGTCATCGAGAACAGCAACAACAAACTCCTTCACCTCAACACAATCCACACCAAACTGCTGAAGCCTCTCCAACTCCATCAACTCCTCCTTCATCTACTACTATGTCTAATAACCCCCAGAACTCATCTTATCAAGCTGTTTCTTCTTCCGTTGGAATGACTCCTGCTGAAAGAAATTTACAAACAAGTTCGCCCAACGTCATCACGTCTGCTGCTGCATTGACAACTAGCAATCTCATTGATTTCTTATTCAGTAAGATATTATTAAGTTTGTGTTGTTCAAAATATTACTTTCAGAACAACAGATCTCCCAGTCACCGACCCCGCAACGTGATTCTACCGCCGATTTATTTAACCAGGGACTACTCGGTCTACCTCCTAGTTTGCTAGCTCAAAGTGGTTTCACTTTGGATCCAGCGAGTTTGATAACTTCCTTATCCTCCGCTCCAACTCAGTCACTTACCTATTCTACTTCCACAATGGCTTACAGTAGTCCTTTCATGACCAATGGAAGTGTACTTCTTCAAGATATTGAAGAACGCAAAGTGAGTTTGTTTTTATGCTTATACATTCTTCATAGGATTATCTGTCGATCATCTTATTAACCTTTTGATATTATAGTCCTCAGCTGAATCTTTGGTTTGTCCAACAACACAACTGAGCGAATTGTCGATTGGCGTGAATGGAGCGACATCAACAACAGCTTCTGAAGCTTCCATTACAAAACCTAATGTTCACATTCTCACTCCTAATATGGTTAACGGTACGTTCGAAACATCATATTCATCATTAGAGTTCATGCATTGTAGGTAAAGGGCCAGCATTGTCTCTCCAACAAGATGATTGCAATAACGACATTACCATCACAGACTTCGTGACTGTCAACGGATCTGCCCCTTACCGATCCCATCCCCTTTTCCGTCGTTTCATATCAATTGTGAGAGAAATGGAAAATCAGTTATTTTTCCAAGAACCCTGATATTTCCTTCAGAATGCAATATTCTAATATTTAATTGTTTTTATTGTTTTTTTTTTAGAATATTTCTTTTTTTGGCAAATATTTCCTCATCAGATTCCATCGCGATCTCCATTGTTTAAGTAGATTTCATCGGGTATGCTACTCTAGGCGCACTTCAACTTATCATTAGCTCTTTGAATAACTTTCAAGATTAGCTTCATATTTATCTCTCCAGTTCTGAAAGTTATCTCGATAGGTAATATCAGTTCATCATATTCCAGGATTGTCGATTTCTGTGATACAAAACCGACATCAGTTATCATTTTAAATAGAGAACTCTATTTGTTTTGTCACCATGCTACTAAGTTATTATAAACATATTTTATCAACTAAGTCGTATCTTTATTTGAAAACAAAAACTTTAAAGCACAAAATGCATAACCCTTCAAACATCATTTATAGCAAGAACTGAAACACTTGTATCAAGAAAGTAGAACATAACAAGATTGAAAACTGATGTTTTCCGAGACAAACTCGAGTATCTAATCAGACTTTGAATCATCCACAACCATAAACATCTTTTGAATGAAAATTGTGAAAGAAGCTATAAAAATCACTTTAATAACCATTAATGGACACTATAGCTTACTCGTGAACTTGTCGATGAAAGCTGGTTTCGACTTCCAGGCAATAAAGATCAAATAAACTGGAACAGCAGACAGCATAATAAGAATTCCAACAGCTAAAACAATTTAAGACTTTTTAAAGTTGATTAGATCATACCAGTATCTCTGGGAGCTGCTATCATGGGAATGACAACTAAAGCGATGCATCCCAATAAGAATATTGCGGGGAAGATCAATGGCACCTTAACCAACTGATTGAGAATTGTAAGAACTTCATTAACACCTTGATTGGTCTGGGAGCATCCGGCATTGTTTTCCGAAGATAGAAGAGGGCTGCGATAGCTGCTCCAATCGCCAACCAATATGATATTTGAATATAATTAATTAAAGCATAAATATTTTTTGATAGAGCTAAATAGCAAATGGACAGTAATCCCTTAAATATTTGGAGTTATAACTCTTTCCTTGAAATCAGCTTACAGTTAAAAGTACAGCCGGAATTGGAGTTCTCGTGTTTTTGTTGATCATTGTCAGAACAACTGGCATTTGACCTTCTCTAGCTCCAACATAAAAAAGCCTGTAACAATAATGTTAAACTAGTAAGTGCTGATTGAAGAATTCATAAACACAACCGCGTCACTGAGCTTTTATTTTTAAAATGAGGCGAATCGTTCGAGCTCGGAGCATCACGCATGTCAATGACGTACCTGGATGATGTAAATATAACACCATTAGCTGATCCTATGGTGGAGCAGGCAACGAATAGAGGCATTAGGAAGGCAAATGGACCAAACAATTTGTTCGCAAAAAGCTGAACATGTTATTATTAATGATATCAGGAATGAGAGGAAATAACAAACCACAGCCACGGCAGGACTCTCAAGCATTTCATCTGGTGAGATGACGGCATACAACGCAACATTAGTGAGGAAATAAATTAGAGTACATGTAAATATGGAGATAGCGATAGCATAGGGCAGATCTCTGATATACGCTAGGTGAGCACTACAATTTTGCAGAAAAAAAACCTCTTAGGGTTCTTCATTTCTTCTACAATGAAGTTCAAGAAATTCCATCCAGAGAAAGCGAAAAGACCAGAATAAAAAGCCAAAGAAACTTGAGTTGGATCTCTAGCAGTTCCTTCAAACAAATTCTCGAAAGAATCACGGTATTTTGGAGCTCCTGAACCACTAATCATGAACAGTTTTCTCATAATAATCTTACCAAATCCAAGAAGGTACAAGCCTGATCCTATGATGAGAAGAAGTGCAAAGACTTTAGCGACAGTGAAGAAATCCTGGACGAAAGTAGCAGCACGGACACTCAAGCAGTTAATGGCAGTCATCAACACTATAGAACAACAAATATAGACATAAACAAACAAAATAGTACCAATCAAAAGAACAGCCAACAGTTGAGGAACACCCTCAGGGGGGTCGCAATCGGGATAGAATGGTCGTAAGATGTAAATGGCGAAAGTGAGGGAAACGATAGTTACCGTACAAGGTCTTAACAAAAGCTTATGATAAAGAAAACTAAGAAGAACTTACCGTACGACAATAGCCTCAATCCATAATCTAATGAAAGCTGAAAATGGTCCAAAAGCTTCCATAATATAAGCATAATCTCCGCCAGATTTCTTGATGAGAGTACCTTGAACAAATACAATTCAGGGGAAAGACTGATGTTCGCATACCGAGTTCAGCATAACAGTAAGCACCAATAGCAGTGAATAATCCAGATACAGCCCAAACGACTAGAGACATACCAACCGAACCAGCCACTGAAATTCAAATAAACTATTCATCGGTTATTTCCAGACTAACTTTCTTGGACTCCGGTTGGAGAAACAAATATTCCAGATCCAATGATACATCCAACAATAATTGAAACACCATTAAAGAGATTGAGATGTTTCGCTAATCCATTGTTATCACCCTCCTCCACTACAGCATCTTTTTGCTCTTCCGCGTCAGCCACTGGCTGAAGTTCAAGAAATTGTTCGGAAAGGAAGTTGAAATAACCTTATCGTTAAGAGGTACCGTCTCCGCTACTTCTGTCATTTTGCAGTTCTTGTTACCTATAAAGGGAAGTAGAGCAAGAGAGGAAAAAATTCAGAATCAGCATGATCATGACATAAGCGGCCAATGGGATTAGCTTGGCAAACACAATTGTATAATCAAATGGTGAACTGGACTTCATGGGGCTAAACATTCAATGGAAAACTGAGTTTGTTCGTTCATATTGGAGCCGAAAAAGAACGAAACTCGGGAAATATACAGAAATTACAGCTAATAAAGTGAAAATTTCAAAGAAAACTGAATACGAGAAAGAAAAAGTAAACAGTAGAATGAAGTCGAAAGAGAACAGTTTGAAGAGTTTGTAAAGTTTCCGTAAAGAACACAATACGAAACAACAATAGAATGGACGTAAAGCAAAGTTTGAAGTCGGAGAATGAGCAGAAGGTTGATAGAAATGCGAAATGATCAAGTTGATTTGAATATTAATGACGGACAATATCGGCCCGAGACTAATTTCAATCGTTGTTATACAGTTCAAGCCATAAATGAAAAATAGCCCAACAGACTTTATTTTCATAAATTGATTAGCAAACACAAAAATATCGGTTAACCAATCGATAATAACTACTTTTGTCATGTTATTTACAAATACGGAAGTGACTGAAAGGATCTATGTGACAACGGTGAGTCAATCAATACTTGAGTTTGTTGCCTAGGTGAGGGAAGGAAATTCTTTCATTTCCAAAAGAAGTTGTTTCGAAATATCATTTACGTATGAGAAAATTTTTGCAAACGGAACTCGAAAGCAATTATGGTAAATATTCTTTTCATTTGATAAACTAGAATAAATCAAAATTTTGTTTTTTCAACCATAAGTCAGCAAACAATCAACTGCGATTCGAAATGGGCGTTTATGTTTATAGTCTACTAATTCCAATTGTATTCTGAGATGGAGACTTTCTACTTTTTCTCATTGAGAGAGAACTTTGGATGAATGATTTGTCTTAGAAAGATGCAAAGGCACAGATGAAAGACGGTAACATCTGGTGGTATGCAAGTTGTTGAAACTTCTCATGAATCAATTTTGATTTTGTTGTGTTACGTGTATTTCGTCATTCCATTTCACATCCCATGCTCTTTCTATTGCAGCCCTCCATATTTGAAAATATGAAAAAACCTCTGCGAGCAGCTTAACTCGAGTGTAGGTTAATGCTTGTTCCAGTTCTGTATAGTTCGAGGCCGCTCGTGTTGCCGCGTCAAAAACGTTTGGTTACCTCTATTCTTCTGGTTCTTTACACTTCACGTTGGAATCACCAACTCAAACAGTAGGTGCTGGATTGTTTCGGCGTCACACGTGAAATCATTTCTTACTTTTCATTTAGTTAGCGGTCTGTCATCTTGAGAAGCTCACAAGAATTTATTCCTGTCCGTTCCGTTCGTAGTTAGCGGTTGTTCACGGTAGTGAATGAATTCACTCGATTTAACTGAATTGGCGGTCCTTCACAATCCTTAAAGTTTGAAATAATTATATTTCGTTCTGATAATTGGCACTTGGGCAGGTTTTTTTTAGAAATGATATTTCCTCCTTTTTTTGGTTCCTGTCCAAAAAAAGTTCTGAATGAAAGCTGGATGTGATGGTAAGAGTGTCATACGAAGAAGAGATAATGAAACATCTTACTAATGTGGACTAATGAAGTTAGCATAATTTTTATAAGCGAAGGTTTCATTCATTTTTAATGTGTATTTCACAGTAGTTGAGTTCTGATGAATAGGCTTTGCCATATTTCACGGGAAATCATGAGAAGATTCTAAAAATAGCATAATCAATCAAATTGTGTTCCACAATTGTGAGGACGATTCTGGGAGATTTATGAGAAATGGTTTCGAAGAATTTAAGCTTTATGTTGCCAAAACAGAGTATCATAACCGAACAAAGAATCAGAACAGAGTAGCAAGGATGTGGAGGAGTGTTGTTTCTTCTTTCTGTACTTGTAGCTGAGCTGGAGAGTTCCATTTCAAAATTTTTCAAACTGATTTGGAATCTGGAATAAAGATGATTGAATTGAATGTAAAAAATGTCAAGTAAGTACATGAGGCTATCGGATGTACCCCTGAAAAAGATAGAAAAACATGAAAATCATTGCTCCGTTGCAACTCCTTCGTGTATTTTGGAAAGTTGTTTATGCGAATAAAAGGACTGAGAATTTGTGTCAGAATCTACTGATCTACAGAGTCATCCAACCGGATGAGAAAACCTTCTCTTCTTTTCATTTTTCTCCGTTGCCACTTGCTATAATTTGATAAGCATTGAGATCTGAAACTACTTGTATGTAGATACTTAGCATAAATAAACAGAATTTTATGAAGGAGATTTTGTTCTCACAAATCGTTAAGAAAGTTTTGAGAAATAGTTCAAAGAGAAAAGTGCTTCTTTCTCATTTTACGCATAGATTAAAGAGATAACCAGAGACCTAACACACTCTAAGACAGTACTTGAATTTCATGAAGCAGTTTTGATTCATAATCTCTTATTCCTCATTTGAATGTTTTATTATCTTTCCGGGCTTACTTGGACTTGTATTGTCTTTAACGAAGAGCAAATATCAAGTGTAGCTTAACAACTCCTGGGTGATTCGAAGTTCAGAATTATGAAACCCTTGAAAGTACAGAACGGTTGAAACTGAGAACGAAAAAAAGCGGAGAAGACGAAGAAAAAGAATACAACCGATCAGTTCGCTCGCGTTCATGGAAAATGAAGCAAACACCATCACGGGATTCACGTGAATCTAATTAGAATATTCTATAAGATGAACGTGCTCCGTAGTGATCGATGTTCTTAACAAGAGCGATTTTCCTCGAAAATATTTTATCCAATTAGAATACAAACATGAACATAGTTGTCTTTCAAGAAAAATTTCTTTTGTTCTTCTATCTACTAATTGATCTCTCCAGTTATCTAAATGGTTGTTTTCATTTGAAAACTTCTACTCGAATTATAGAAATATTCTCTTAAATACTCTATAACCGTCGAAAATATCATTTATGATAATTATATTTTTGTATAAAAGCTGCTTCACCCTTTTTCCAACTTGTTCTTCATCTCCTGTATGGTGCATGCAGAGTTACTGCAATAGTTAGTGTAACGAGTGAGGAACAGAATGTCTGTTGGTCTGGTAAAGGCTAAAGCTTGAGATGGACTTTCACCACACAGAAGCATCTATTATTTTCGTTTTTATACTTTTTGTAGAGAAAAAAAAACTTAAAAAGTCATTTGGAAAAGAGTACGTGTGCGTGTGTGTGTGTGTGTGCGTGTATGTATGCGTGTGCATGTGATTGGCTTTATTAAGAAGCCTTCAGACTTCATAGAAGAATGAGCTGCGATAGGCAGTGAGATCTTGATTTTTGACGGAGAATTGTTTTTTTCTTAAGTAGTACAGAAATATTAGCATTTCTTAAACTCTTCATTTGTTTTTAACACATAAAATACTAATTCTACTATCTATTCATAGCGAAGAACGCTTTTTTCTAGAGAAAAATGAACTTATTTTTCAATTTTTGAAAAGAAAATTATTATTCTTTTGATGGATTGTCATTAATACATTTGGAATATATAACGAATTTTTCTAACTTAATTATGGCTTTTACAATATTCCCAAATTGTTCTTTTTAAATATTTTCTTTTATTCCGTCTTTCTCTTTTACTCTCTCTCTCTTACTCTCTCTCATTCTCTGTAGTTTTTGGAAGATGTCTGATACGATGATTATATGAGAACTATCAACAACGAAAAACAAAAAAAATGGAAGAATCTGAATTTTCATCATCGCAAAACTATTCAGCAAAATAAAATGTATATCGTCGTTTGCTGCAACACTCCAAAGATAAAGAGGAAGTGAGGGAATACGATGGAGAGGGAGTAAGAGAAAGAGAGAATACAAGGGAGGGAACTCAGCCGTTCTGGCACACAAGTATCAAATGCCAGAAACGCGATTGCACCTTTCCCTCCCTCTTCGGTAGAAACAGCTGATTTTTTTCTTGTTTTTTCTTTATCCAGATTAATACTCTTAACCTTTCCATCTCCTTGTCTCTCTCTCTTTCTCTTTGCTCCTCACTCTTCTCAATAACAGATGAATATTGTAGATGGCTCTCTTTCACTTTTCTAAATTGTCTGCTCAGCTCCTAATGTCATTGAAATGACATTTTCACCTAATTTTTGAGTAAAAAAAGTAATTTATATGAATTCAGACGCCTTCTTTAGTAGATACACGTCGATTGACGTACGACTTCCGCTAAGCCCATAGGTTATTCATCAGAATTTTGACCTTTCCATCTAATTTCGACCCACCAACCTGACTTCTGGGTTTGCGGTTTTCTCTACCGTCACACCATCCATCTATCCGTCTTCAGAAAATTATGGAATCGTGCGTTTATACTCCTCCTCATTTCTGGGAGAATATTCTTTTCCATCTCTTCATGAGATTCCCGAATAATTAAGAGAAAGAAAAAAAAAGAATTTTTTAAGTCTTAGTGACCAAAAATGAAAAAAGGAATATCTCTCTCTCTTCATCAATCAATTCTCTCCTAATTCTCTATTATCCTCTTTTATACCAACTCTTCTATCAACAATCCTTTGATCTATTACTCAGCCGGATGTGTGAACTTCGAAGTTTAAGCTGACAACACGAGCTGCGAATGTTTTTTTTTATTTCAAGTGAAAGAGCAAATGGGCAAATTTAGGGTTTCGACCATCATATCTTTGTTTTCTTTTTAATCCCCCATTCGCTTAAGTTCAAGTTTCATCAATTCCCAGTTGTGTCAATGTGTAGAACAAGAAGTTCATATATGAGCTTCTGATCATGATCTATGAACTAAGGTTCTCATGAATCAGCTCACTTTCAAAGATCTTAGATGAATTTCCTTCGATTAAATTTTAAGAATGATGCTGTTTCAGAGATAATTAAGAGCAACTTCTCCTCCTTCTCCTATTCTTTTGATTATAAATAGAAGTTATAATCATGAAACATCCAATAGTGTGATGAAGCGATCGACGATCACAACAAAAAAGTTTTATAATTGAAATTCGTAAAGAGGTATAGTGAAGAGACTGAAGGAGAGAGAGTTGCTTAAATGCATGAGAATGACTTCAAGAGAATTCAGGATAAGATGATGCGGAATAAATAGAACGTTCTTTATTTTTTTCTCAAAATTATTGTTTTTTTTCTTTGTTGAGAGAAGAGGTAAAATGGAGGATAGAGAGAACGAGAGAGAGAGAGAGAGAGAGAGAGAGAGAGAGAGAGAGAGAGAACGAGAGAGAGAGAGAAGGAGGAAGAAAGTGAGGGGGGGAGAAAACATATAAGTTGATAGAACTATTATGTACAAAAAGAGAATGAATGCAAAAAGCTTTTATGAAGAGAATATAAGAAAGAGTTTTCTTTTATATCCTTATAATAAGGAAAAGACTGAAAAGATTTGTGTCTCGTAATTTCTAATTAGATACGGATGAAAAATGGGGGAAGAAGATGTTTGAGAGCCGAGTTGGACGATATATTCATGCAGATGAGATGACGATTTTCTTATACGAGCTCTACATCTCAATCATTTAAGCTTACAAGCTGTTGATTCACGCGTTCACGATGCTTGAAGCTGAAAAAAAATGATTCAAATTGGTAGTGAATGACATTCTCTTAATGACCTTAAAAGCATATTTATCTCCTTTTAGCTTTCTGCTTCGCCTTTTCTTCGTTCGCTCCTATGACGTGAACTTTAACGCCGAAAATTAAAGAAAAATTTTCCTTTTTCCCCCTTGTCTTTGATGTTTTTCAAAGGCTTCCGATGTTTTTTTTGAACGATGGTTCATTTTCCACGTAAAATTAAAATAATTTGGAAAGGAAGCATTTGTATGAACGTCGTTGTTGCTCAGAATAGTTTGCTTCCTTCATTCCCCTCATAATGATACAAAACATTCCGTTGTTTTCTCTTTAACAAATAACGCGAACATGTTCCGAGAGAACTCTAAATCATAACGAAGATTCATGCTCGTCAGTTTTCAAAACTCTACTCGAACCTATTGTCATTTAAATGAATGAATTTAAGATATTATGAAGAAGTGCAAGTATGATTGTCACACGAAGAAGACATGTCGCTTGTCAAAACAGTTATTCCACTCGGCAAAGCTTTTAGGTTTTCAAAAATTACATTTTGTTTTCATTAATGTGCTCGACCCTTTTCAAATCATTCATTCTATCTCATCTTATCTTCAAATATGGTTTGCTCCATAAAATATTTTTTTTCGCGTGGGCACCAACCATATGGCTTCATTGCCAGCTTCATGCTCGACAACCTCATCCCACAAAGACACACATGCATTCTCATAAATATGAATATGAAAGAGGAAAATTAACTTTTTTGTACACGAAGATTTCATTTTTGATCTCCTTGCTCTAGACCAAATAAGCAAATCTCTTGCAAGAAAATTGAATTTGTCACATCTTAGAGTTTGTATGTCTGAAGAGGCAACGACGTCAAGGAACAAAATTAATTTTTTGTTTTCTTCTTAAGCATAACAATTGGAAGAGAAACATGTTTTAATTAGAATTATTCATATTTGATTGTGATTTTCAATTTTGTCTCCCATTTTTTCATTTAAATAAACAACCCATCTTACCCCTCCCTCTCCTTCTCCCTCTCTCTCTCTCTCTCTATCTCTCTCTCTCTCTTTCTCTCTATGGTTCTCCTTATACTTCTCTCTCTCTCTCCTCATCCCCTCTCTCTATAGCTACCTCTCCCAGGATCTTTCTCTTTGTATGCCTTTCACTCTCTCTTTATCATCCAGCAGCTTCATTGCAATGAAATTGCTTTGCCTCTTCCTCATTTTCCGTGAAATTTTTGTGTGAAAATAATCAGATTCTTAAGACATTTTACTCGTGCAACGTCCTACATTTCAACAATTAAAAGCTGTTTTTCTTTTTCTTTTTTGAACTCAAATTGAGCCAACAGACGCGAGAAAAAAGGATTTTTTTCTGGAAGAAAACCAATAGCTTCATCTACTGACGTAAACTCTTCCGTTCAATAGAAAAATAGGTTTTTCTGTTCATCAGATGAAGGGAGATGACTTCTTAAAAAAAGAAAAAAAATGAAAGAGAAAAGGAGATTTGTTAGGTTCAGAGAGATATACAGAAAGAGCAGCAGATAAGAAAATAGAGAGAGAGAGAGAGAGAGAGAGAGAGAGAGAGAGAGAGAGAGAGAGAGAAGATGAGAATGAACACGAAGAACCTTCCCTTATAAGCTTTTTTTTGACTTTTGAAAGAAGATTAAAGAAGCTGCCGAAAGCTTGTTTGGGCCACCTGCTGAGGTCGAGATCGGCAAACTAACTTTGAACAAAAAGAGTTTTTTGTCGCAAAAGAAAGCTCCAAGAGTTGAAAAAAGCATTCGAAAAGAGAATTGTTGTAAGCATCTGAATGTTCTGAAAGAAAGAATATCGTTTAGAGCAATTTGGAGCATCTGATGAAGCAGATGATGAAGGAATATGAATTGTTTGTGTTTTTCCTGCAAATGTTTTCCAATCATCTTGATCTTTTTAGTCTTTTTTTCATGAAATTTGCTTTCATTAACAATTCATTCTTTCATAAACGTTTTCCTTTATCCGTTTGTGGTAGAATTCCACATGAGAATGTGCTCATATATGGATCGAGATAACACGGAAAGGATGATCCGTCTCGTTATTTCGCCGTCTTTTTCATGATTTCCTCCTCTCGTCTTCCACTCGAAGTTCATTTAATAAGAATGGCAGATAGGAAACGCTCAGACAACTCTGTTTACTTGTTGTGTTTCTGTCCGGGCAAAAGCATTCTGCTTTTCCATAAGACTTCGTTGCTTTTATGGAAATCTTTACCCTTCTTTGGCCATATTCTATTTGTTTTTATTACTCTCGTCTTCTTGGGGGCGAGAGAGTTTCAACTTTTTTTTTGTCAAAAACTTGTTTGATCTGACGTGATGCGAGCTTTAAGTGAAGCTCATTTGGGTTTTATCAGACAACATCTCAAGACTTGTCTGTGTCTTGCTCTCTCTCTATCTGTTTCAGCTTTATGTCATTTCTTTTTTTGTCATCCGAGTAGACAGCTTAGGCAGCGTCATCATCATAATGACCTTCTGAATCATTTTCATCATCTAAATTGATTTCTTTCGTGTCGTCACAACATCTCATGCCAATCAAAGTCATTAACTTCTTACAAAGATCACCCTTAATTTGTATCTTTAAGCTTACTTAGCTTTTCACCTCATGAATTATGTTGCTTTCACAAATTTTTTTGTTTCCTCATTAAGACGTATAGGTTAAGAGTTAGATTTGTTTTTCCAGTCTTTTCCTTCTTCTTCTCCTCCTTCGTTTTCTTATTAATGACCAAAACATGAAAAAAATGCTTCAAAATTTTGTGTTTGAGAAGAATCTCGTAAAGTAGCCTCAGCCTCAGCCTCAGCTTACTGAGCTTGAATTTGGGGTGATATTTCGAACAAAAAAAAACACGGGCGAAGTCATGGTTAGATTTGCAGGCCACATCATTCGTACACGTAAAAATCCTTTGAGGAACTGTTATTGACATTTTTAAATATCATGTTAGCCTTCTATTGTTTCCGGAGATGGAGATAAAGCTTTGCTGCATTCTTTTTTCTCTTCTTGTTAATTATAATATCCCTAATGATTTCAGCTTACGGAACACACGATCATTGCATTTCTTCCTTTTCTCGTTTAAATAATTTATTTTCCAAGTGTATTTGGCAAGTCTTCAATCCACTAACTCAATTATATCTTTTTCCAACACAAAAAAAATAGGAGATTTTCATATGCATTTGTGGAAGTACGAAGAATTCTCTTCATTCTTCAGCTCTCTATTAGTTGATATTAGTTTGAATGCAGCTAATCTTTATGGGATTCCCATAGCAGTTTCTAAATCAGAAAATGATGTTGTAAAGTATACGTGATATGACGAGCAAACAAACTATTTGAACCAAAACCGTTTTTGAAAACCAAAACTTAAAAGATGATTATGAAAGTGAAGGAGGAGAAGAGAAATAAAAGAAGGAAGCTGTAAGATGAATATGAACACATAAGAAGAAGTAAATGAAAGTGATATGAGAATGGCTTTAAGGAAAAAATAACAGGAAAAAAAGAAAGAGACAGTAGGAGTGAGGGAGAGAAAGAAGAGGAATCAACCGTTCGCGACGAGCCATCAAAACTAAATAAATGAGCTAGCCGTGAGGAAAGCTTTGACGTATTTCGAAGTAATCAGTCGAAATTAGCATATGAGATGGTAAGTTGGCTGAAATTAGCCAAATCAAAACCCTCTTATTGTTTCCACATGAAAGTACTGTTTTGATTTATTCATTATGAGGTATTGAGTATGTTAATACAAATCATAAGCTATTCTCATATTTTTCTGTTGCAACTGTGATCTGAGGTGGGGAGTAGAGAAGAGAGTGAGAGTAAGTTGGCTAACAAAGTTCAGTCAAAAAAAAAGTTTTAAAATGAAAAAAGTCTAATCGGATCTAAAATTTATATGAAATAAGTTTAAATCTTTCATGAAATTACTATTTTCGTAAGTTTCTCTTTACGTCAGTCTAAGAGGTTTGTTTGTTTTCCAAAAAGTTTTAGTTGCAAAAGATGCTTCTTGCATGCTACTTCACACTCGATTCACATATCTTTTACTTTATGTACATCTTTTAATTTTCTTTTTTTTCTTCTCTCGCTTTTTCTATTATAAGGAAATTTTAATATTCGAATATTTTCTCTTTTTTCTTCAAACATTGAATGGCTTGAACTTCCTGTTAAGTTATCCTTACTCGTCTCTGTCGTTGAACTTCTTTACCCCATCTCTCTCTCTCTCTCTGTATGTTTCTCTCTCTTATACTCTTCATCGTCTTCGTCTTCTAATCTTTATCTTTAATATTATTATTCTTTTTCAATCTATTTTAAATTTTATTTTATTTTCTTTACAACACCAAATAATTTAATTTTACTTTTTTTTCCTTTTTTCAATTAATCTTTCATACTTTAGTCTGCTTTTGCTTTTTTAATTTCGTTTTTCTTCAATTTTCTTTGAACGTTCAACCTTTTAAGACACAGTTTATGTGTTATGCGGGGATGTGAATGCTTGCATGAGCCAACAGATGGAGTGGCAGGAACGGCTAATTTGGTAAAAAATTTTCTTATTTGGATTGTCTTAGTTGAGATAAATGTTTACTTTGAATTAGAGTTATAAAAATAGCTTTATCTTTATAAATAAATAAGGAAGAATTTCTATTTCTGAGATGAGATGATGAGATGATGAAAAGGCCAGAAAAGGGCTGAGAGAGAAAGAGCAAAGCTTGAATAGTCGTTCTATTGAGAGGGAAAGTAATGGATCAAATGTGTTCCAGATTATGATAGTATGCATCTTGCCCATTATATCGTTGCTCGGAATCATTCTGAATTTCATAAACATTACCGTCTTCTCGGATCAACGTGGAACTGCAGCCAAATATCTGACAGCTTTGTCATGTAGTGACGTCGGTATGCCAATTAGAACAGTCATTACAAGGAGTTCTATTGTATGTTTAAGGAGTTTGTATGGCAGGAATATTCGTGATTTGTTCTGATTCGTTGCGAGCACACTCCTTCTTTGTTGATCAATTGTTTGTGTTTCTTTTACCGAAAATTATCCCGCTCGGCTTGTTTTTTCAGGTAAGCTCAAACAATCAAACGAAGAATTTTCTTAAAAATTCACAAAAACATTTTTTTCAGATGTTATCAGTTTACATTACGGTATTAGCTGCTTTTGATTGCTTCGTTTCTGTATACAGGTATTGAAAAATATTCAAAACATTCTATTTTGACTAAGTAGAGGAACATCTGTAACAACAGCCAGAGGTATATGGGCCCCTCGTGTATTAGCTGTAATCGTCATAATCGTAGCTTTTTATAACCTTGTACAGTTTGGAGATCTACAAGTAAATTGCTTCATTGCACTTGATGTTATGTCTACAATCATCTCAATTTCAGGCAATTGAATGTCTTCATCCTGATAATTTCACTTTGTACGAGCTATGTCCAACAGAATTACGAGTCAGTGAAACTTATGTTGTTGTTTATAAGTAAGTCATACTCATTCTTCTCGATATATACAACATCGATAACTGCTATCTGGGATAGCACAGATTGAGAAGCAGATAGATGATTAGGAGAATATGAATCATTACTTTCCAGAGGTTACATGTATGCTCTCTCAATGGCTTTTATCCCGTTCGTCTTGTTATCCATTCTCACTGTTGGAATTCTATCCATACTTCGAAGGAATCAAGACTCAGAAAAAAGCGGTTCAATTCATAAATACTTAAATGCAATAAATAAAATCGGTTTAGACTGCTCCGAAGCTCAAGAACAAAGTTCAACTACCGTTCTACTCCTAGTAATATTTCTTTTCTTAGCCTGCAATGTTACATCTCTGCTGGTCAACATCTTTGAAATGTTCCACATGTGAGTATCTTCTTCATAGAACGTCCTGATACGTTATCATTCAGTTCGTTACCGATGTCTCATGAAGCCATTCTGATCGATGTGGGCAACTTCCTTGTGGTCATCAATGCCACAGCAAACTTCTTCATATACTATCTGTCTTCTCCAGAATATAAATCAGATGTTCAACGGCGATTTAGAAGAACGATAGGGCGATTATCCACAAGGAAACCAATTGATTTACTTCATAACCATGTCGAATATGTTTAATTTGATATTCTGTTACCAATTCTGCCTTAAAAAGCTCAAAAATAGTTGTTTAATCTCCATTGAACAACTTACAAACTATCTTTTGAAAGGTTTTCTCATTCTTCGAATCTTCTGACGCAAAGTAATTCAAAAAAAGAAAAGAAAATGTTTTCACGATTATGGGTTGATCTCAATACACACATTTTCTCTTTTAACTTCTAACTAATCGGGTAATATCTTGTGAAGACTTCTATAAAACAAGAATAGTTTGCTTTATAAATGTTTATGTGCCTTGTATGCAGTAAAATTTGAATAATTTTATTTAATGAGCATCATCTTATAATGAGTCAAGAGGTATAATTGAACATCAGTGAGGGACATGAGACTTGAGTGATAATAGAAGATTAAGAGTATATCAAGACAGAGAACAGACATGGGGTAGATATGAGCACGGATTCTAGAGTTGAGTCGAACATAGAACCGAATGACTAGTCAAGTTAAAAGCTACATACAGATGAAAAGAGAAAAGGGATCTTACCAGAGAGGGTGAGGGTAGATATGTTATTACAAGACAGATCCTTCAAATAAGATCGCTTCTGTATTCTGCTGATAACATCTGATGTTGTGATGGAACATGGAAGTAGTCTACTTTCTCTATTGATAACTTTGGAGCAAATCGTATCACAAAGAATAAATCCTGAAAGTTCGGAGTTTACTGTTCGTCTTCCAGAACTCAGATGTAGATGTACCTTGAATCCTCTTGTGAACACAAAACATATAATTGGAGTTATTAAAGCATTTATATTCATCAATAAGTTCGATAAATCCACAAGCCATACGAGGTCGACAGCATCTACAACTTCGCCTGCTACGATCCTAAAATGAATATTTTATTTTTGTTTATTTAATATTCATAGAATGATTGGCTGAGAATTGAAATTTTCGATGATTTATATCTTTTGTTATGAAACAAAGTATTTATTTAATATTTGAATAGTAGCAAAAGATGTGGACTGGAACAGCTGAACGTCATAGGCCGAAAGTAAATCTCAGGCCAGCAGATGCTTGACGGTGTATCTTAATCCATAGAGAATAGGAAACTCACATGAATAATCTTATTGAAGCTGATAAAGTTGTGCATAAGAAAAAAACAACAAAAACACAAACAGTCATGAGGGCTGTTCGATATTCTGCTGAACGACGTGACGGCTGCACATGAATCTTCAACAGAATGTTTAACTCGGATTCATTGCTGATTTGAAAAACCTGCTCTGAATGAATCAATTGGATGATATTCTTGTTTAGCCAAATTAGTAAGCATATAGGTAATCCATAAACTATAACTCCATATACAAGTCCTTCTTGGATAATTTTATATAAAATGTGATCTCTGAAGTGATTGTATTCGGTCAGTTGTTATGTGATAGTTCGTTCGCACCTTAGTTTGGAATTTACAACAATTCCTTGGTCGTCTTTCCATTCAAGTTCCCAGAATCGAATGATGTTCAAAGCTACAATTAAGGTTTTTCATCTTTGTTCCATAATCTTCAAACCTATGGCCACAGTTACAACAAAAGTCACAGCTGCTTTGCTACGTCGTACACAACTCAGACGCATTTTCCATGGATTTGATGGATGACATATAGCCTAAAATGGGTCAGAAAAGCGTTTAATGAAAATAATAGAGAAAGAGCAACCTGATATCTTTGAGCACAAGTTAAAGCTAATAACCATATAGCTGAATAATTAGCAGCTAGAAGCAACGGATAGCCTAGTCGAACAGTTTTGGAATTGATACTTCTGAGATTGGTGGCTCGCTCAGCATGCTCTTCTCCAATGAACTTGAAATAATGAACATGTTCTTTATACTAATTAATGTGAAAAAAACCTGTTCCATGGCCGGAAGAACGATGACAAAAACAGAAAATAGAAGTTGAATAGCATTACAAGCTGATAATGCGATCAGATATGTAAGTAAAGATGTTTTTCGGAAATATCCATGAGATGAAACACTAAAAATCAAATGAAGTGAAAAGGAAATGGAGATTTTGGAAACCTTAGAAATACAGCAATACAGGCACAGTTTAATAAGAATCCAATAGAGCAGAGGATGGGTTCGACGTAGACAACGAGTACGCAACTGAAATGAGCATTGGTTTGGATGTGGAAGTGTCTGTTTGAAAAGTCTTTCTTGTTTGTTTGATCTCTAGATGAAGCTGCCTCTCACCTTAGTGAATTCAACCAAATAGCTAAGTCTTCTGATGTGAAAGAGGTGAAATCCTTTTTCATTTAAACTTAAAAGAGAAGGAACAAATGAATGAAAAAGATATTCAAATCGTTCTGAGATTATTCAAGAGATTGAGTGAGAAACTGCAAAAAATATTTTGTTTTTCGATCTCTACAAAAAACATTCAAATTTATACATTAAGTATTATAAATTCTTTTTTTTTTCTTAAAAAGGTCAAAACATAGAATGTAACAAGACAAGATATAACTTTGAATTGAAAGCTTTCGAAGCTTTCACAACGACTAAAAAACGAAAATTTGATAAGCTGTTTTGACAAATTTGGGATGAACGAGAGAGAAACACAGCATCAAATACTCAAACATATGTATATCGAATAAATTTGCAACAAAATGAAATGATATCTGGGAAAAATTAGTCTGTAAACGGGCCATTGTCACTCAATTTGTCTCCTCCTCTTTCGATTCTTCTTTCTTTCGTTCAACCTCTTTTTTTCTCTCTCTCTCTCTCTCCCTCTCTTCTTACGTCTCCTTGTTTCTTTCTCTCTCTTTCTCCCTTCTTCATATAAAGAATATAGATAAATGGTAAGTCATGAAGAGAAAAATTGCAAAAACAGTCGCAAAAGACGTCCCTATGTCGTGTCAACGATTAATTCTCGCTTTTCCTTCTTCTGTCGCTATTTTGCCATTATTTCCTGATCAGATTTGATAAAGAAGGTCGCATAAGCAACAAAAAAATCTGAACGAAATGAAGAAGAAGAGGACGACGAAGAAGACAAAATGGAGAAACAACGAAAAAAGGAAAAGCTACGAAAATTCGAGAAGAAAAAACGCTGAACATTTCATTTGCTTTCCATATATGGAAGTCAGCTAAGCGTTTTGTGGTGTTGAATCTAGTAAGTTCAAAACTGCGTTCGAGTCAGTTGGCTAAGGTTGCTTGAAAAATTCTTTGAATGAGAGATTTGGAAGATTGGGAAGTAAATGTCCAATAGGAAGGACACTAGACTTCGCCCTCTTAACTCTCCCTCTCTTTCTATTTCCCTCTTACTCTCTTTGTCTCTCTCTTTCCAATAGTTCGAAAGTTTTCCTTTTTCCGCATTCAACTACTTCAACGTTTCTCCTTGTCTTAAGGTGTGTGGGTTGCAAAGTTGAAATTAAAATTTTCAAAAGATTTCCATAGTAAACGTCATCAGGGAGAGGAAGGAGAAGCATAAGAGGAGTGTTACCGTGACTTAAGAAAAGAAAACATAGGATTTATAGCGGTTCTTCTTCCAAAGGACAAGTTCAAAGACAAAGGCAAAAAATTATGTAAAAGAGATTCTTTCCAAACGAAAAAACCGAAAATGAAACTGAAATAATGGATTTACACCTTGTTTTTCTCGTTCATAAGATTATCCTTAGAGAAGAATTCATAACGAATCGAATGCAGAATGGCAAAAGGAGGAAAGTTTGGAGAAATTGGAACGTCTTGAGTCAGGAAGTTCAAAGTATCGTATTAGGATCATGTTGATTCTTAGATCTTCTCCCCTTCTTTTTGCAACAAAATCACAGAAGCCAGATAATGATAGATGACGACCAATGAAGCAATGGAGAAAAAATGCGAAAAAATAGTGAGTAAACAGATGAGAAAATGAGAAAAAAAGAGTAAGAGAGATAGCGAAATCAACAATGGCAGAGGCAAGATGGAGTGAAGAGAACAGATTCAAAACAATTCTGTGGAAAACAGTGTTTTCCATCTATTTAGGGGTTTAGAGAGAGAATTTAAGGGAAGGAGAGTAAGGAGAAAGGGTGTTGTGGGTCTGGAAGAAGGTATTATCTATGTATGCGAAGTACTTAAAGAGAAAAAAGATGACTGAGGGGGTGGCCATTGAGAGAAGTAGGGCTGACATACAATACTCTGGTAAATTAGCTCTTCTCATTCGAAAAAATCTTAATTATGGATAAAAACTTATTCGGAGTTCTAATATTCAACGTCGCTTCCTTTGATCTTTTTTTCTTTAAAAATCCTTTTAATCTCAAAGATTTATAGTCTTGAAGCAGAAAGAATTCCTTTTCCAGAGTTTCCGAATGAAATTTTGAAAATATTGTGAATAAAAAGGACAAAAAGCAGAAATTGAAAAGTATCTTTTCGTTTGACCTGATTTTAAAAGAAATTCGAGCATAGTTGGCGGCTGAAAAAGTAAGTGGAGTGAGATTAGCTTACGTTTTTCACTTATATATCAATTGACATGTAATTTCCTCATATGTATGAGTTATAAAAAGGAACAAGCTTCTTGGAAAACTGAAAACGGCTTCTTGAAGTTGAGTAGTTGGTTCGAGCATTTGTTCAAAAGTTAAGAAGGAGCTCATGACGTCGTTGAAAAGGATAAACCATCTGTCCGAGACAACTCTCTCAGCTCACATAAGGTTGGTATTCTGTTTGGATTGAAGCTCTCATTAAAGTTTTAATTGGGGCTTCATGAGTTTCGAATGTTTCCGTCAAACATACACAGATTTAGAAGTTCTGATGATTGTTGACAATTTCTTACAATTGTAGCCCTCTGCATACTCTCACATAATAATTACTCTTTTGGCTACTTGAAGACCCGAAAAAACTCTGAGCAAACGGAATTAAACAACAAAAAGATTGAACAACGCCATTTGAATTCGACATTTGAACTTTTAAACTGAAATTCCTTTATATTAGTAAGATTCGGTCCATTTCTGTTAGATGAAGCAGACGAAGGGGGAAAGAGAAGCAAGAGCTCAGTTTACAAATGGAATTACAGGAAATGGCTAATTAGCACTTTGACTTTCTCCTATATTTAAGAGAAGAAATCTATTCTTGTTAATTCTAGATAATTGCTAACAACAAAGTAATGCAATGAAAGGTAAATATAAGCAGATAGAGAGAGAGAGAGAGAAAAAGAGAGAGAAAGAGAGAGAGAGAGTAGAGAGAGGGGGAGTTGAAAAAGAACAGAGAGTTTAAGTTGAAGAAAAAGACATTTCGATAAAGAATAACAACGTTGTCCAAAAGCTCTGGAAACGGACAATGATTTTTCAGCAGAAGAAGCAATGATAAACAATCTAATTCAGCTGAGCTGACAAAGTTTCGAAGTCACTATACGGTGAAATATTCATAAAGTTATCATATGATTAGAAGAAGTATTGCACACAGACAGACGCAAGAACCGTGCATGTCATGTCATTTTATTTTCTTCCTCTTAATAAATTTTAAAAAACGTCAAAAAAAGACATCTGGAAGAAATGAAAACATTCTTTTTCTCCAAAATACAACGTGCTAAAAAAGAAGCTGAACAAGCTTACTTGTAATAAAATTCTTCCTCAGTACAGACCATGGCGATGAACTCTGCAAAAGGAGTAGAAGAAGTTTCTTTCTCTCTCTCTTGTTGATACCTGGAAGAAAAATTTAATTTCAGCTGAAAATAACAAAATTCAAATGAAAAACTTATACGAGAAATGAAAAGATTTAATGACTGTCAACAACAATTTGATGGAAAGAAGAATCTATAAAGAAGAGGAGATGATGATGATGATGATGATGATGCTGACGATGCCGATGATGACGACGACGACGACGACTAACGAGAAAGCTTCTAATGAAACGAAATGGAAGATTTAATTCATGAAACGAAAAATAAATTATAAGAAGCAGTTGATTTGTACATGGAGCAGATTGTGAACAACAAGAAAGTTTTCTTTTGCGAGTATGAAGATACAAATTATAATAATTGTATTTGGATAGTTCTAGGTGTCAACCTGTTAAGAAAAATAAAAAAAATGAGTAAAATGAGATGAGAAAAAGAAAGAAAACAACTAAAAAACAGTCAAGCATAAGCATTTTGATGGAAAAAGAAGAAGAAGAAGAAGAAGAAGATGACGGAGAAGTCTTGGAGAAAAATAAAAAAAAAGAAAAAGAAGAAAAAAATAGTTCGAAGGAGAAAAAAAAATAAGATCGACCGTGCTGTTTGATTGCATTAAAAGAAATGAAGCCATCATTAGCATAACCCCTACGTGAACTTTGACGTGAATTTGCTCGTCATCACTTGAACTTTAAAAAAATATTTGCATATGCAGGGTAAGAGCGAATTTTTTTTTGCTGGAAAAGTGGATCTTAGTTATCCATTGTTGCTGATTCTTTACTCTATGGATTTATGAAACTTTTTTTTCATCAAACGATACAACAACAATAATAGAAGAGAGAATAGAAGAGTTCATGCGATGAGCTTCGATAGAACTTCTGAGATGTTCTGAAAAGGCAGAAGGAGATGCTCAACTCATTTTGCCTCCTCTTCTTTCATTTTTGATAAGAAAATTAAAAGGTCAGATCTTTTTAATTTTATTTTTCATTTCAACCATCGTTCTCATCTTCATTTTCGTCTAGCAAAAGAAGATGGAGGGCAGAATGAGGATCTTCTTTCTATCCACGTCATCATCGAGCAGTTCATGAATGAATTTTTTGGAGCAGAAGAAAAACGTTTTTTGTGTGCTGAATATCAATATTCTGGTTACATTTTTTGGAGGATGTAATGCCTTCAATAACAGCAAAAGTTTGAAAGTTCGTCAACTTAACGGAATGAATATGGAGAAGGAGAAAAATAATTTTTTTTCCACCAAATTCCTTTTATTCTTGTAGAAAGTGCTTAGCGAGTTGATGAGATAGTGTGGAAGAAAACGATAAAGGAGATAAAAGAGGAGAAGTCGAGCTGATGAGTAAAGGAAAAGATGAGGGCAAGTAAATGATTGGACATAATGTCGGAAATGAGCGAGCAAGAGAATTAAAAAAAATAGCGTTTTATAATAATATATGTGTATAGATAGGGGAAAATGAGAAAGAGAGAGGAAAAATAGGAGGGAAAGAGAGAAAAAAGATAAATGTGAATAATATGAATGGGAAGAGGGGAGGATCCTGTAGTTGGGTTAAGTTGACTGAAGGATGGATGGGGGAGAAGAGAGAAGGAAAAGCAAAAAAAAAAAGAAAGAAGAAGAGAGCTGAAAGCAGTCAGAATAACTATGTCCAAGTTATGTATGTGATGTAGTTATTGATATGGATGAAGAAGAAAAAGAGTAAAATGATATTATTCGAATTCAATTAACAACTTCTTTCTATGATATTTTAGTTTTAATATAACATAATTGGTTTATAAAGCTATAATTATATGAAAGGAAGATATGATGAAAGTACATGTGGTTAAAGCATAAGTTTCTATCATTCAGTACATATTCATGAATTGCTTTTAATATGAAAAGTATTTCAAAACATTTCGTTGCGTCGATGCTTGGATGTCCAAACAAGCTGTGAACAATCGCACATGTGAAGAACTGCCAGAGAAAAAGAGTAAAAAATAAAAAGAAAGAAAGAACAACCGTTCATCAGCTTACAAATCTTCGAAATGAGTTTTTTCCTAAAATTCCTTTTGAAGATTTGGATGTGGTTGAGCGGTCGTGCATGAAATGAGATTATTTGTGAATTAACGAGAAATCATGTTTTTCATCTCATTTTAATTTGATTTCACAAAAATAAATTAAATTTTAAAATAATTCCGAAAATTGCGAAAGGTAAGCATATGCCTGATATCATGGACTGCTTTAGTAGATGGTAAAACTTCGGAAGGAGTCTGCAAAATTCGGCAGATTTGCTTCAATTTTTTTTGTTGTTTGGAGCTCTGGACTGAGTGAAGAAATGGAAAAGAGAGTGAGTTTGAGGGTTAAGGGTTAAACGTAAGAGAGAAAGATGAAAGAAATAGCCAAATGAATCAAGGAACTAAAGGCTATTGAAGAAAAATGGTTAGAAAAGTGATTTGAAAAGAATTAATTGGTGGAAAAATTGACTTAAAACGTTTTAAGATTGAGAAATGGGCTAATCTATTCATATAACTATAAGAGGAAGAACAAGTAGAAAATGTGATGACAGTTAAATTGGCGAGGTTTGCAGAAGACGATTAGTGGAGGGAAGAAGCAATAAGTGAGTCGTGTGGTGCTGAGGAGAATAAGAAAAATAATCGGTAAAAGAACTTCCAAAGGTCTTTCTGAACAAAAAAGGAAAAAGTGGGAGGGAGTTTAAAAATGAGAAAAAGAAAGGACACAGAGAAAGAGAATGAAGAAAGGCGTGGTGAGTGAGCAGTCTTAAAATAATTACAAAATATCCGTCAGTCATTTAATAATATTTTGCTTAACATACGGCTAAGCATAAACGATATTTCACAGCTTACAAGAAAACAAAGGACAATCTATTCTCTCTCGTTTCTCTTTTTCATCTCTCCAACATCTATCATTCTTTCTTCAGCTCCATCTATTGCGTTACCGAATTAGAGAGGGAGAGTGAGTTTGAAACGAACGATGTTCTGTGGAGCAGTCGGTGAGTAGGAGACCAGGATCATCTCTCTCAAACATTCTGTTTTTTCGTTTTCTTCAAGAGCATAAAGGGGTCAGATTCATTTGAAGAAGAAGAAGCACACATTCGCCTTGAGGGTTGTTTAGCTAAAAGCACTAAAGAAGAAGAAACTTTTGGAAGCTTCATAAAGTACTTGTAAAATACACTTTTTGTTCAAAAAGTGAATTAGTCAAGTATAAGAAAACGAACTCAAACATATTTTCTTTCAAAAAATTTGATTAATTGGAAAAAGTACCATTTGGGAAATGATGTGAATCTTCTATAACTTCGTTTTTCGTTCTTTTTTTATTTGAAACTATAAGAGAGTTTTACATAATCAGGACAAGGAACACTTTACAGCAGTCGCACCCGATTCAATCGTCGTCATTTGGTTACTTGTTGCTATCGTCTTCATGTATTCTGAAGTTTCGAAGCTTTCTCAAATCTTTAGAAAATATTGATGACGTCATGAACATACGTAGGTTGAATGTTTCTAATGAGTGAATGAAATGAAAGGCAGGCAATTCTCCTTCAGCTAATAAATGATGGTGAAGGTTCGAAGAATAATCAAAATCATTCAAAATACTCATAATTACGAAGACGAAGAAGAGGGAGGAGAGGTAGTTGCTGTATCAAACCAGCTGAAGAACTTTTGCAATGGCATTAGTCTCATTAACTTCCTGTAATTATCTAAATAAGCTCATCTCTTTTCATTAGAGCAGTCGAAAAAATGACGAAAAAGACTTCAGAAAGAAGAAAATTAGTTTTCAGCCTTCCTTTGAGCTTCGACAAGCTGTCTGATTTTTTTTTTGCATAAATTTTTTCAAACCTAAGTCATAATTTATAAAAAAAAACCTATTTTGTCAGAATTGCACACCCGTACATACACACGTAGACACACAGACACACAGACAGGCGTATACATATCGAAGTATCCATAAAAGCATTGAAAACAAACTTTAATTTTTATTAAAAAAAAATGTGCTCTGCCATCAGAGGCAATTTAATATTTTGGCATCGGGATGGTTGAATAAAAAACTTCGAACGATCATAATTCGCCAAAACATAAAAGAAGTTAAGCATGAATGACGCGTGCAAATCGTCCATACGGCATCTTTTTGTTCTTTTTTTTATTTTCTATTTCTTAATTTTGAAGAAAAAAATAAGTTTGTGAGTCATCATGGAGAGAAAATGATATAGAGAAAGAGGGAAGGAAAATAGGTAGAAAGGGGAAAATATGTGAGGTGAAAGCGTCGAAAAGAAGCAGATATCGCTTCTCAGAGAAGTGTATGAGTTGAAGAAAGCGAAGATGAATATTCCCATCTATCTATTTTGGAATTTTCCTTATTTTTAGGTTTTTCTTTATTATTTCTATAATTTTATTTTGTTCAGGAAAACATATAGTAGATCACAATGCAGTTTCATGAAAAATAAGCAGAAAGAGCTCATGCTTTTTCAAACTAGGAATGTTTGAAGGTAAAAGCTACTTTCTGCTTGTGTGTGTATGGGTGTGTGTGCTTCGAATGAGGAGTTTCGAAACATTTTTCTAACAAAGTTTGTTCCTGAAAGATTATGTATATCACATGTTGTTCAGGTGAACGTTTCTCTCACGTGGAGACAAGGAACGACTCACCGTCTTACTTACGTGAACATTTACGTGGAAAATCATTTGAGCAAGAAACGGACGTCGTGATCGGTTGACTTCATTCATTTAACTTCATTTATTTTTATAACAAACTTAACAACTTTATATTCAAAGTATGTCCATTTTAAGTCATTTATTCAAATTTCTTTCTCGATGAAAGTTCCTTTAATTCAATTTTCTTTCGAAGCAATTAAAGCAATTAAGCTGTAAAATACAAATTTTCTCTTTTTCTTGACCATCTTTTGTCCAATGAATATCATATGAAAAGCTATAATGAGTCTAAATTGTGTTGCAAGGAATAATGAACAAAAAAACAATTATAAAATATAAATTTTTATCTTATTTAAATAATTTTAGTGAACAAGTTAGTTAGTTATTCCTAACGAATTCATATTTATAGCTTATATATACATTAGCTTTTCAATCTACATTGAGAAGGCATATGGAAAAGATGTTAAATAAAACTCCATGAATGTACTAGTAAGCAGGTTGAGCCAATGGGAAACAGAAAAGAAGACTGATCAAGAGAAAAGCAGAAGTAGAAGTAGAGGAAAGGGAAAAGAAGAAGTAGAGGAAGAGGAAGAAGAAGAAGATGAGTTGAGTCTTAAAACAAAACAGATTTTCTCTTGATGTTGAAGTGAAGAGAATACCATCAAAGAAAGAAAAAGAAGACCACAAAGCAGCGCATACCGTCAGATCCGTACATTTAAGTACGTTGTTTATCTAATTATATATCAATAATATATAAAAAAGTAAGAAAAACTTTGATGTACTTAGACATAAAAATAGGACAGAGGGAAGAGAGGCGAATCTATGATATTGATTCTATATTATGGAAAGACTTGATTCATATATTAATCAAAAAGGATTCTGAACGGTATGAGGCCATGGAAGTGAATAGGGAATGTTCGTTATGTACAGGATGGGTGTTCTTTTTCTTATCTTATAGAAATCTGTCATGAGCAAATGAAGTAAGGTATCTCAAGTATATGACAAGTGCCTCAGAGAACATAACAATAACAAAAAAGATAATGAAAAGTCTTTAAAACAGTTCTTGAAGCACATAAAGGAGGAGAAGCCGACCAAAAAAGGAAAAAGAAGGCACACAAGCAGAGGCAATGACGAATTTCACTAAAAACCAATGAAAATTTCGATAATGGCGGCTAATCAAGTGAAAAAGGTTCTTTTGACTGGAGCAATATGGGTGGTGGTGGTGAAGTTTGTTTTTGAGTTCAAAAAACAAAATATACATTAGATATACATATATATGTATATGGATATATATGAATATATAATACATAGGAGAGATAAGGAATGCTAAGGAGCTTTAAACGAATTTCATTCCGGTTGGATTCTTCTTTGATTCCTCATAATGTACCTGTCCACGGGCGCGTAAGCTACCAGACCCTAAAATAGAAAAATTAAGTTTTGTATTGAACATGACAGAAGTATAGTACAATTGATTGAATAGTTTGTTCAATAAACATCACATAGACAGTTAAAAGCGGAAAAAGTGTTTGTTTATAAGGAAATATTTTTGCGTTCTCTGTTTTACAGTGAAATAGTTAATTGAGAGTTGCAAAACGGCGAATGAACGTTCTGGTAAACGAAAGTTGGAATTTGGAATTGTCGACAAAAGTTATTTTTTTCTCAAAAACTGAAAATAATTGGCAGATAGAAAACATTTGTTTTCTTCTTCTGTGGTATGGTTTTTGGATAGTGAAAGCTGTAAGCAGAGACAGTAACAGGACACGAACGAACGACAAAATTCAGATGTGATTATTATAAAGCCACAAGACACAAACAACACGAATGTCATTAATAGTTTTGATAAGATAAGCTTTAAAACATCACAAATGTTACTTAACAAAGCATTTTTGATTCCAATCATGGAATTACCGTAATAAAAGATAAAATGCATTTCCTCTCAAATATAAAGATGAAGGATTTAGACGAATAACATATCTTGATGTATATTATTCAGGGACTGTATATCGAATTTGTGCTTCTGGAAATCGTTTAAAGTTCAATTTTTAACGCTACTGCTATTGCTTTGAGAAGAGAAAAGAAGTGCAATCACTCCTTCCCTCATCTCAAAGGATGTCATCTACGCTGCAAGCACTGTGAGACATGCTCCTTCTTATTCAAGCTTTTAAGAATCACAAGAGATCGAAACGATAGGCTTTTGTGATGAGTGAGGAAAGTTTCAAACTGTGCAAATCGCGTATTCATGCTAAATCACTACGGTGGTTTTCAAATCTTTTTCTTTTGATCAGTTTTGATAATTTTTTCGCAAAAATCTTTTGAGACTGTTTTATCCAGGTGAGAAAGTATGTACGAACTCTTCTGCTGCTCTAGCTCCTTAGCTATCTTCAAACGACGATAACTGGCCCTCAGGCGATCTGCTGTGGATGATGTCAACGAGTTGGGATGGCTGTTGTCGTGACTGGATTGGAAGGCTTTCACGACTCGCATCTGAAATAAAAGGAAAGTGGCCAACTACGGTAAGTGCTATTGGGAGTATCGGAAAAGACGGCGACGAAGTAACCTCCTGGTTGAACGACGTCAATGAATAAGTTTAGTGAACTAATCTGATCAGATCTAATCACACACACGCACACACGTAATGCAAATTGATATGTGAGATTTGAAAGAAACAATCTGTGGATGTGCAAAGTTGATCGTTTGAAAAGCAACAATTCAACGAATACAAGCTCAGTTAGGTTATTTTCATCAAATCAAACGGTTTTTCGTCTTGAAACAAAATGGTTGCTGTCAACCCTGAATCGGAAAAGAACACCAAGTTATGGTTTTAATATCAAGAAGAAAGTAATTTGTTAATCACACAATCCACACCTTCTAAACTGTCAAAGTATTTTTCTTTCTTTTTTCTGCATTAAACAATTCAAGCTGATCTACTATTATAATCACAAAGGGAAACAGGGAAAAGAAATTCCAAAGAGTATGATCGTAGTCACTTACCTGGGTTTGAAGACGAGTTAAACCAAGTAACCAGAGCATCTGACCTGGCCTCTTCTCAGAAGCCAATGGATCTTGCTTAGGTAATGTTGAAGTGGAGCTTGGTAAATCATAATCTCCAGAAAGATGAATTGATGTTGGTTGAACTTCACCTTTACCAAATCGGAAGGATTTTGGTAAGACAGATGATGGAATTGATGTGATAATCTGAACTACGGCACTGTGTAAAAGCTCTCTAATCGAACATTTCTTTTCAATCTCAACATTTCCTTCAAACATTCTCTTCTAATTAACAAATATCATCAAACTGTTTTTCTACAGATGCTCAAACATGCTCAATACTCTCGAAAATCGCGAAAATTTGTGTAATTTCATGCAAATTGTGCGTTTATCTATTTTTTTTCGTAAATTATATCTCATGAAGACAAAGAATCTGATTGTTACAGAAGATGAAAGCTAGAACAGAATATACGAGGGAGAGAAAGAAAATGTAACTGATGTGAATATAATGATTGATTTTTTGTTAAGGTTCTGAAACTGACCTGTCCCCAGATTAATTCAAACAATCCACAAACAATACAGACAATCCATTGAACTGGTGTGAGTGGAGCAGTCGAGAACCAATGTCCTCCGTATTGGACGATTAAAACTTGAGAAATTAAAGTGACAATCCAGATAATACAAAAGATTGGATTAGAGAAGAGTCCCTGAGTTGTGAGACATTAGCATTATCCCCATCAATTGTTAACTCACCTTGAAAACATTACGTTCGCCATGAATTTTACGTGCATTGATCTCATTGACGAGTGTCATCAGTACAAAAGCATTAAAGATAATTGTGAAGTGTTGAGATGGTGGAGCTCCAAGTTCAGCTCCCCGTCCAGATACAGTGTCTGGGATGAGTTTGTCTCCTGAAAGTGTTGAATTTTAACTTCTATGATCTGCAAAAAGTATTCACCCCAGAACATGATTCCGAAAAGAATAGCTAATTGGTAAGCAGCATGTCCAGCAATATTTTTCACCATAGTTCGTGAGATAAGAGACTTCGTACGTCCATATGGCTTTCTAAAATAATGAAAGTTATTGAGAGTGTTGAGAATAGTTTACCTT
This sequence comes from Auanema freiburgensis, assembly GCA_030370435.1. Lineage (NCBI taxonomy): Eukaryota > Metazoa > Nematoda > Chromadorea > Rhabditida > Rhabditidae > Auanema > Auanema freiburgense. Next base: position 4,756,692 of record CM059369.1, read on the forward strand.
TCTAATAATTCTTCTGTTGGCATTTCTGTGGCTAAAGCTAGAGAAGCTAATGTATCCATAATGAGATTCACCCAAAGCATTTGAACAGCCTGAACTCGATGAATAAGTCGATTCTTAACGTTAACTGATTACCTTGAGGGGGGAGTCACTAATGGCACAAGCTCCAATGAAGGCAATCGTCACTGCTACTACATTAACGGTAAGTTGGAATTGTAAGAACTTAGCAATAGAGTCATAAACATTTCTTCCCCACATGACAGCCTTTAAATGGTTCTCATATTTTCTATTCAAAGTTTGTGTCTTCGGTTTACCTTTACTATTGATGTGAAATTGTCATCAGTTAAGATGATGTCTGAAGCTTCCTTTGCAACATCGGTTCCGGCAATTCCCATAGCGAAACCAACATCGGCCTTTTTCAAAGCTGGTGCATCATTGGTTCCGTCACCGGTAACAGCTACTACTTCTCTATAATTTCGGGCATCTCATTTTTTCCTACGAATTTGAACAAACCTGTTTTTCGTATTTTTACTATCAATTATTCCTTTTACGAGAACATATTTATCAGATGGTTGTGCACGAGCTAAAACTCGAAGCTTTGGCCAAATAGCATCCAATTTGGCTTGAGAAACATTACCCTTTTCATCACGAATTCTAAATGGATATTGGTTTTTCTTTCTTTCAACACTGCGATTATACCTGGCATTGAATTCTTTTCCTTCGAGAGCAAGAAAATCTCCTCCTGGCTTGAGTATTCCACAAGCAGTTGCGATGGAACGAGCTGTGTTAATGTTATCACCAGTGACCATTCGAACTGTTATTCCAGCTTTCTGGCATTTTTCAATGGCAGCGGGTACTTCTGGACGAACAGGGTCTTGAATTCCCATAATAGCAATTAAGGTCATTCCGTTTCGGATTGTCTCTTCATCTTCCCAATCAATCTCTCCCTCAAATTCTACCTGGAAACAAACAAGAAATTAATTTACATTGATATACTGTATGTGATTTACTTGGCAATCCTTTGTTTTCTGTCCTTTTGGAACTAAATCTTTGTAAGCTAATCCGATAGTTCGAAGCCCATCAGAAGCCATTGGTTCAATAACATTACGAGTTAAATCAGTGATTTCCTGTGCTCCAAAGTTTTCGAGAACACCTCCCTTACCGAGAACGTAAGAACATCTGCAAAATATTCTTAGTAACGGACCGTCCTTCAATATTTTATAAACCTGCTAAGGATGATTTCGGAAGCTCCCTTGGCATAAATACGGTAACCACCATTTGGAACTTGGATGACAGTCATCATAGATTTACGTGATGAATTGAATGTGTAAACCTAAGAGAACAACAAAAATAACAAGGAACATCCATAGTTAATTACCTTGAAAAGGTTTTCTTCTGGATAAGCACGACGAATATCATCATAGCTCTTTCCTAAATCCACAACAAATCCTAGCAGAGCACATTCTGTTTTGTTTCCAAGCTAAACAATTAATTATAAATATTACGTTCATGATTGAGTAATGATGTTTACTTGTTCACGTTGCTCTCCTGGATTTTTCGGTAGAATAACTTGAGAACTATAACCACTGTTGATACTAATGCCATTAATTAATAATTCTCTAGTCTCTTCATCAAGTGTGTCAAAAGATGGTGGAGTTCCCTTGTAGAAGTTTTCTAAAGATAGTTCCGCGTAAGTAAGTTATTGTGAAATGAATGAATCATTACTGTTAATATATTGCTGAACACATGTCATTCTATTAGTTGTTAAGGTTCCAGTTTTATCAGAACAAATGGCAGTGGCATTTCCCATTGTCTCACAAGCATCCAAATGTCTTACGAGGTTATTATCTTTCATCATCTGAAGTAAATCAATTCATTATAATGAATATATATTTATATATATTTGGAGAAATTCAATCAACCGCTCTCTTCAATGAAATACATGAAAACTATTTTCACGTAACTCTCTCACGTAAACGGTCCACGTCATTGCACGTGAAATGTTCACGTCACTTTTTACGTGAGCGTTTTCATGACTTCGAAAACAAAATCAGATAAAGCGTGGTATGAGTTTAATTTGGATATTCAATTACCTTTTTAACGGAATATGTTAATGCTAATGTGATAGCCAAGGGAAGACCTTCTGGAACAGCAATGACCAAAACGGTAACTCCGATAATGATGAAGTTAACGAAGTAAGCCAAATCTGATGTCTGAAGATCAAAATAAGGGACTAGAAGGATTTTCCCATTCTTTTTACCGAAAATGATTTTCCTTCAATGGCATACTTCTCGATACAATGTCTGATGATGAGGATAATTACTGTAGCTGCGGCAACAATTGATCCTAAAGAAGGTTTAATTATGATTTTCATACACAACAGCTTCATTCATACCAATGTATCCAATTTGAATAGCCAAATTACTGAGTTTGGCTTGAAGTACAGATTTTCCAATTTTATCATCAACAGGAATGTCTTCAACGACACTCAAATCTTCTTTCTTGTCAGATGATAATCCATTTGTGATGACAACACCATTTCCTATAAATTACAAATATGCTTCCGTTTTTTTCCTCGTTTTCTTGAAACAAACCGTTTTCTTTGGCTTCTTTCTTATCTTCTTTCTCTTCTTTTGTAGCTCCAAGAAGACTCATGATAATACCAGTTTGACTGTTTAAACCAACAGCTGTGATTATAAATCTTCAAAATAACATATGTTTTGGTTATTAATTAGCTCTTGTTCACCTTCCACTTCCTTCCATAGCATGAGTACCTGAGAGAAGAACTGGATCTTCTTCAGGACTCTTCTTTATCAAATCTGATTCTCCCGTCAAGGAAGATTCATCGATTTTCAAGTCATTTGACTGAATAAGTATACCGTCTGTTGGTAATAAATCTCCTGAAGAGTACAATAACATTAGAAATTGGATATGAGTCAACTGTTTTACCATATTTGACTCTTGCTACGTCTCCTACGACCAAATCATTCACAACTACATCGACAGCTTCTCCTCCCCTGATAACAGAGAACTTGTGCTCGGTTTCGATTTTCGATTGGAGGCCTATAACATACTCCCATTAAGTATCTTCCTCAAAAATATTATCATTTGAGAATGGAAAATCGTTGGTGTACTCAAATCCGTACAACAGGTTCTCTCTACTACAGTCTTCGAACAAAAAGAATGTTTACCTCTGAACTGTTTTTCTTTGGACCAATCATTGAGAGCTGTCACAAGAACAACAACGATGACTGCAGCAAGAATGGCAACTCCTTCGATCCAACCACTTTTTGATTCCGACTCATCGTGGGCTATTAAGAAATGGTTAAACTTCGTCCCGGTCTCATGACAAAAGGAAATTTAAAATTTGATGTTTTGATTGGCGAAAAAACCACTTAATAAGAAAGCCATTGACTAGTTTTTGACCTATTGGATTAACAAAAGAAATGTGAATGAGAAGCAAGTCAAAATTGAACTTGAAAGAAATTACCCACCCGTTCCTTCTGGAGGTTTGTAAAACGAGAGGGCTAATGAGAAAACTGCGGCTATGAGCAATATGACTAGGGTTATATCCTGTGATAGATTATATTGTTTCAAATGATTAGCATTGTGTCAGATTACCTGCATGGCTTCCCATGCCAATTTCCAGAAAGACTTCGATGGTGCTGGTGGAATCTCATTTTTTCCAAACACTCGACGTCGTTTCTCTAGTTCTGAGTTATTATTAGGAATTCCGTTAACAGGATCTGTTTTTAATTTTGCACACAATCCTTCAACTCCTCCATATTGACTTGTTAGCTTAAGATACATTTTTGTGATTCGATCAAATGAAAACAATAATTACTTTATCTTGTGCTTCATGACTGCGCAATTCCATGAGCTGACGCAGTTCTTGAAGTGAACAGCCATAGTCTTCGTTACCCGGCATTTCATCAACCCGCTATAATGAATAATATATTATAAAAAATAATAACTGTTTGAACGAAAACATGAAAATTGAAGACAGTGTGAATAGAAATCGAGACAAATGTGTGATTATATAGAATAAAGGCCACTCTTGGGTTATAATATAGGTTGTAAGCAAAGAACTTTCTCTCTCATTGGCCATTTATTGGTCTTTGACTCATTCCAGCAAATTATTTTAAACTTTTGCAGAAACTGCTGAATAGTTTCGTTGTAAACTCATTTGGAAAGTTTTCTGTTGTGAAAGCTGAACTTGGAACGAACACACCAAATTGAATTGAGTGTTCCAAAACAGACAGATATTCGGAATTATTTATGAAAAAGAGAAGGTGGATGAGAGGAAAAACGGAAAAAAATTCCATATTTAGCGTTTTGAAGATGGAAATTTTCCGCTCTGTTGTTTAAAAAGCAGAAAGTAACAGAGAAGAGTATGCCATGGATTGAGAGATGAATGCAGAGAGAAAGAGAGAAAGAGAGAGAGAGAGAGAGCAGCAATGGAACAATCGGAGGCTGGGATGAAATTTTAAAAAATTAAATAATTCATCTTCTCTTCCGCTCTTTCATCTACCTCTAAATATATTGTTTTTCCATCATATACATATGTTGGTATGGATTAAGAGAAAGAAACAAAGAGGGAAAGACAGAGAGAAACGGATATAGAGAGGTAGAGGATTCACAGAGTCCAATATACCACCAAGAGAATAACTGTAGAAACTGCGAGGGATATCGATCTGTTGTCAGCATAACTTTCCGGAGAAGGAGGCTATTAATCGTTCTAGAGGACGATGTAGATATCGTCTAGAGGGTGTAAGAATATGAGGGAAATTTAATGGTTCAAACATGACTTTTACATGTTGTGAACAGCTGGGAAGAATCAAAGAGCACTGTACTAAAGCCGTAGGAGGTGTGAAGATTAACACGATAGAATAGGTAGAATGGAGAGAGATAGAGCTAGTGAACGGGAAAGAAGAGGGATAATTAGGAAGAAAGGATTTGTAATGAAATATATGAAAAAGCACAAAAACAGTCATGAAATGAATGAAAATGTTCTAAGCAGGTTTTCATGAGCCGACAGGTCTAACGATTGTCAAGCCAATTGAATATTTGCCAAAAAGGCTGCTAGGTTAAGGTTAGTAAAAAAGGAAAATGATTAAGTTGATAGAGGTAGAACGAGAAAAGGAAAACGACTTAAGTGTACTTATGACAACATGAAATGTTTCTTCTTTGATTTTAGGAAGTATCACAAAACAGGTTATTTTATCCGCAAAAAAACTTTTTTTTACTTCAAATGAAAAAATAATAGTTAGGGATGGTTTCATTGAACACTCCGGATAATTAATCATGGTAAAGGTAATGAAGATGGAGAGTAGACGAAGAGGGGGAGAGTTGGTTCTGCAGGAGTTCATCTGTTCTCACTTGAAGCATTAGACATTCTCTCTTAAACCTTCAGAATGAATGAACATAATAGAAATTGAGATTCCAATGGAAAATTTCTCGAGCGTTTTTTGGATTTTTCAAAATAAATTTTGTAAACGAAAAACTGAAATATATATGAGAAATCAATTGTCGTCAAGTTTGACAAGCTTATCTGTTGGACTTCATGACAAAAGTAAATGTAATCCTCCGGCGACGGATTATTGCGAGAAAATCACATTGAGAAGCTAATTATCAGAAGATGTGAGATGAAGTTGATTTCAGGAAAAAATATTAAAAAAAAGATGAAGAGAGAGAGAGGATGAGAGGAAGAGAGGACAGAGGATGAGAGAATAAGAAGACGAGAGTAGAGAGTTTATAAAATAATTTTCTAATTGAAAGTTCAAAAAATGACGGTGTCAGTGGGAATATTTCGAACTCTAAACAGGGGTGTTGTGTCACATCAGGAAAGTTAAGATAAAACTGTGAATTTTTTATTTTTCCTTCTAGAGAAAGGAAAGAACGAGAAGACACGAAAACGATATGGAGAAGACTTCACATTTTTGACAAGGTCGTCTGCGGTGCGACGATGATGTGACGTCTTCATGTGGTATGGATGTCAAACCGATGTTCATCACCAAAATATGATAGGGGAAAAAAGATAAAAGATTGGAGATGAGGAAGGAGAAGATGGAAAAAACGTTTAGAGTATTTGAATTAAATAATTTGAAAGAAAAATCTAAGTGAGAGAGAGAAAGAGAGAGTGAGAGAGATAGGAAGAGGAAGAGAGAAAAGGAGAGTGAGATGGTGAGAGAATTGAAGGCCTTGTGGCAATGCCTTCATTCAACTGATCTCTCCACTATCATCAGGCAATCACTCTGTCATAGATAGTAAACCAGAAAATCTTCACGATGTTTTTCTGGTTTAATTAGAAGAGAAAATAGGAAAATATTTCTATCAAAGATGACAAAATTTCATTTTTTATAATCAAGAAAGCAACTCTTTCACTATTTGATTAGACTTTTTGAGGATTTGTAACGCTTTGTAATTAAATAAAAACAGAGGGAAGATTGCCTTCTTTGATGCAAGCTTCTTCTCAAATAAACGGTGGATGGAGGGAAAATCTTTCTTAAAAGACAAATAAAATATAATTTTGTGGTAATTTGTTAATGAAATTAGTTGGCGAAAAAAGCAGAAGAACAGGAATGAGCAATGCAGGATACATACAAGCAGGGTAATGAAGAGAAGCAGAGAACTATGAACGATCATAGCAGAGAGAGAGAGAAAAAAACGTATGGCAAGCATCTCTAAGAGTGTAGCTGGTGTAGAGGGAAACGAAGAGAGAGAGAGAGAGAGAGAGAGAGAGAGAGAGAGAGAGAGAGAGAGAGAGAGAGAGAGAGAGAGAGAGAGAGAAAGAGAGATAAAAACGGTCAAGTAACAAAGAGAGAGAAAGAGAAAGGCAAAAAAGGAGTTGTCAAGTTTCAGCAGTTTATTGAAGCTTTGATACTTTGAATAACTCGTGATAAACAGATTACTCTACCTCTCTCTTTCATTCTCTGTTTTCTCGTCTGTCTGTCCCCTCGTTTGTATATATCTCCAGCTCCCTCACAATGCAAATGTTCCACGAAAAAATATTTTTTTTTATGAAACTTGGCTCAGTTTTTTATTGGTTCCAGGCTCTTTTCCAGAGAAGAAAAAAATGAGAAACGTTGTGAAAGGATAATCAATGAATCCCATATTTCGTTATAATTAATGGTTGGATATTGGTGATAGGAAGATATGAAAAGGAGAGCGAAACCATGGTAACTGCGCCTTTCTGAGTGAGAAAAAGCAGATTTCGAGCAGTTTTTTTCGAATGAGATGATGTATTCTTGACGAATCTTGTAGAATATGCAGCAACTGTCTTATCACAGTCACAAACTTCAAATTATTAGAGTTTGTGCAAATTGGGGAAAGGGAGGAATGGGAAACGCTCGAAGGCTTGAAGCTTTTGAACCATTGCCCCATCACTTCGGTAGCATTGCTTTCTTTTCTTCTTCCTTGAACTTTTTCCGCATTATAACTGACAAAACAAAATGATGAATTACTGATTTCCAAAGAGAAAGGATCAGTTTCTTTGGTTTTCTATACTGTCTGGCTTCCTCCGGCTTCAAACACTGCGGTTTTTCGTATACTTGTTGAAGCGACAGGTATCGTCTTCTGTCTGGCTGTTATAAAGATAACAACAGAATAAAAAATGAAACAAAGAAAAAGAAGTGAAGAGAATGAAAGGAAGAAGCACTAATAGTAGAAGAGAGCAGCTATAGATATAAAGAGAGAAAAAACAAGGATGACATGTCGTAGAGAGGGAGAAAGAAAAAGAGAACACTTATGTCTATCTGTTGTTTTTCTTCGGCGATAAAGAAAGCGAAAAAGTTGTTTTTTTTTCCTTTCTGGCCTTTTTTCCTTTTTTTGTCTCTTTTTCGAATCTGAGTGAGGCACAGGAGAACTAGAGAGTAGAAAAAGAAAAATTCATAATTGGCATATTCTCGTTTTGGACAAATTAAATTAAAAGGACCTGTTAGTTTTTTTTTCTCTTGTGATCTCATTGTTTTGCTTCAAAACAAAGAAGCATTTGATCTTGAAAATATTGAAAGCGAAACATGAAGTGCATCATTCCGACGACTTCACGTGAGACTTTCACGTGAAAGTTTCATTTTCCCATTTCATTTCAATTCTGTAGATGTATCGGTCGGTTGGTTTGTAAGAGTGGGAGAGGGAATATTCAAAATGAATGATCGAAAAGCGTAAAAAATTACTTTTTGAATCATTTGTTGAGAAAAAAATTTTCGTCTTTCAGCAAAAAATGAAAAGGGGGTTCATGCATATAGAGATAGAGAGAGTGAACAATATCTTTTCTTAGAATTAGGTCAAGGAGTTGTGGGTAACGAGGAAAGGAGTGTCAAAAGTAGAAAAGCTTCTGATTATTTTTTTTTGTTGGCTGAAAAGTAATGTGGAAGGATTAATTATATATTCGAACAGAAGATTCATCTGAACCTTTTGAATATTTAAAAATATACATCCTGAGGGTATGAGAGGAATTATATAAGTGTATTTAAGGGCATTTAAGCGTTGGTGAACTTTGCTTCTAACGATCATCTTCTTAATGAATTCCAGAAATCTACAAATTGCCTCACAAGAGTTTATGATTTCAACCAGGAAACACTTTGTAAATTCTGAAACGAACAGATGAAAATCAAGAAACAATGTGTGAAATTGAGTGAATTCAATAAAAACTGGTTACGAAGCTGATGAGGAGGAACATCTAGCTTTTAATATATTCTATTTGGAAGATTATTTCAGTTCTAAAAGTAGAGAGAGAAAGGTGAGAGAGGATATGAAGTTAAGAGGGAAGAAGGAGAGGTCAAAGTTTTCAAAATAATATGCGATTTAGGAAATTATTCTCAAATATATTTCGCGAGCAAAGTTTGAAATCGCTCTATGTTGAACATGAGATGGAACAAAAACAGAAATCTATGAACTCCCAGGTATTGTTTCAAATAATAAACAGGATTATTTGAATAAAAGAATGTTTTTTTAATATTTTCTGGAGAAAAATGCTGAATGTGAAAAAGAGAATTAAGTGAAGGAAAGTTTAAGGGAAGGGCTCGGAAGTGAAACGAAGACGAAAGGAAGGAAATGAAACGAGAAAGAGAGAGGAAAACGGTTAAGGGGAGCTAGGAAAATGAGAGGAAAAGCTCGAAACATGGAACGAAAGGTGAGACAATCCATCTTTGAATCAAAAATGCATTGGAATAACTCAAGTAGATTAAATTTTCAAAAGAGAATAAATGGATATACCTTTAGTAAAAAAGGGAGAGAAAGAGTGAGATGAAACGTGAAAGGAAAGCTGCGTGGGTTAAATGAAAAACTTAGAGAAAAAATGAAGTAATGAAGGTACTTCTTGTACATCTAAGACAACGGCTATTCAGGAAAAGCAACATGAAGCACATGGAATGTCTATGGATTCAAAAATAGATAATTGCTGTGAACCCAACCTGCACCGGCTGACAACTATTCATGAAAAAAACATTGAAATGGGGACGAAAATCGTGTTGAAATAATAATTTAGGCCATTGGATGTGATTGAAAGGCAGGTGCGGATCTGTAAAAGCTGACAAGCCATATTAGGAGATTATGAAAAAAGGAAGAAGATAGCACTCATCAAAGAGACGGAAAAAAGAAAGAAAGAAGACGAGCAGAGCTTCTCTAATCGATAACGTGAATGAATAAAGAAGAAGATGTGCACGGATTATCCGAAGTAGGAGAGACGATGCTTGTAAAGAAGTAAAAATGAAGACAATTAAGATGAGTTAAAGTCAGAGCATTCCCAGCAGGAGCTAAAAATAGAATTTGTGGATTGGCCTCTCGCCCAGATCTCCGTTCCTACTATTCCTTATTCAATATGTATATACTCATATATTTCTTTTAAAAAATAAATAAGGAGAGAAATGAATAAAATTGAAATCCACAAATAGACAGAAAAGGAAAAAAAACCAACTCAACACAAATTTCCAAAAAAGAAAGCTAGAAGGCCATAAACAAATGAAATTGAACATAGCGCATGCTGTTGAAGCGGAAGTTCAACAAACTGCGACAAAACTTGAAAAAAAAATAAGGACAACGTGATAACAGTCGATAGTGATCAATAATTATGAATTGAGAGAAGTCGTTTGGCAATCATCAAAAATGGGAACGTATGAGAGATAAAACAATATACAAACGTGTGAAAGATCTCATTGGTTCTGTATATGACAGAGAAAGGTGGGCTGTGACAGATGTCCAAAAAAACAACTGAGCTGATAGTAATAATGACGCATACACACACAAATTGTATTTAATGAATGCTAATTATGAGGACTGACCATGTCATCTACCATCATCTCTACGCATCATGATCATGAAGTTTCTATTTCTTATTGTGATCGTCTCACAATATGACGTTTTCATATTTTTTTTTTACTTTTTGCCATCTGACGTCATGTAGTCGATAGGGATACGGAAACTTCCGGCATTTGGTCAAATAGTAAATTATTTGCGATAGGTATAAACTGCATATGTTTAAGATAAAAACATCCTGCTAAGACGTTAAAAAGAAGAAAAGAAAATCTCAAAAATGGCTGAAATGCTCCAAATGTCAAGCAACAACCGTTCATCACATGAAAATGTCGTAAAAATAAATTTGAATTTGCACGTGAACGAGTATACCCGTCTCTATCTCTGCATGCTAATTTCTGTTCATTCGTATTAGATCGTTTTCTTTGAACTAGCATAATCAAGAGTAAGTTAATTGGTTTATACTTGTTTAAAAAGCTAAATAGCAAAATAGGAATTCTAATTGAACTTCCTAGGAGAAGACATAAGAAGCTTCGTTAATACTATTTGTCGTTGTATTAGTGTTTAATTATTGAAATCATTTTTAATAATCAATAGAAAAATAAATAAAATCAAAGTTCTGTTTATTTGTTATTCGGATAATGAGGACAGAGACGAAGAAGCATCACGACGGGAAGTGAGGAAATTATGATAACAGAGTGAGAGAAAAAGACTGATGAGCCCTGGGCTGATGACTGTTTTCGAACCTATTGTCTCTCATATCTCGTTCACAACCAAAGTTCGTTTGGTTTTTCTGATTTCAAAATAAGAATAAGTAGAATGTATGGTAGAGGTGTTTGAAGATTACTGAACAAGAACGGATTTAAACGACAAAACGCCAAAAATGGATTCGTACACAGAGATCGAAATAAATAAATAACTTCTTCATCTGTTTTTGAACATAAAAAAGAAAATAATAATTGAACGATTGATTGATTTGTTGGTGTTGGGGAAATGAAATGCTTAGCCTTCAGAATGTTTGCATCTTGAAGATGAGACGTTCTTGTAGTTCAGCATGACACTAATCATAACATATTATAACTATAAGGAACAAAATGGAAGTATATTGTTTAATTAGATAATGATGAGAATGTCAAAATTTGAATGACGAGGGATAATCTGAGAGGATGGTGGGGTGCCGGGAAATATGATGATCGAATAACCTGTTTCTGGTTGTATTCAGACGTTTCTAATGAATGTCAAACGACTTGTGGAATCTCTTCATCGAAATTATAACGAAATCACGTAGAAAACTGACTATGAACAGTATTGATGAAGATTTCAATAACTATTTGAAGAAGACTTTTTGCATAGTTATTGATTTCAGTTTTAGGCTGTCATTATATGTCTTCCGGTTTTCTCAGATGATGTGAAGCTAATCGTCAATATCAATGCTAAGCTTCATCTGAATAATTGTCACATTCTATCAATTTGTAATAAAAAAAGAAGCTTCTTGGTAATGTCTCGTGCTAACGGAGCATTCTCATCGCAGCTTCTGCATCAGATAGCTTCTCGTCAGCTATTCTTTTTTCGAATTAAGCTGTCGTTAACAAGCGAAACAAAGAATGAATTTTAAGAAAGAAAGAACATACTCAGGGGAAAAAAAAACATCAAAAGAAGCAAAAAATGGGTTAGAAGAGCAATATTCAAGAATTGCTGATGTAGGGTCATAAGCAAGAGCAGAATAACTCTTTTATTCTCTTTCTTTTCTTTTTCTCCTTTTTTTTTCAGAAATTTCTTCATCTGCCAATATCTATATGTAGCTCTGGATTGTTGAGTTGTTTTCTATCTAGACAGGTAGATCCGGATGTAGTTCTGTTCGCTTGAGAGACAAGAGCCAGATAGATAGGTACGAATGCTGGCCAAAAAAGGATTTGCTGTTCAATGACAATGGCCAAGATAATTATTAATTTGAATGAGAAACACAAATTCTTGTTTGTAGTAAGAGGGTGGCTTATCGAGAAAATCATATTATCTTATCCCAACTTTGCAAATGAAGCTTTCACCTAATATGGAAAACGACAAACAATTTGAATCATTTTCGTCTCCGTTGACGCTTGTAACTGGTTGTGTATACGTTTCTACTTTTTTTTTCTTTCAGTTGTAGAACGGAAAATTAGTTTGTTGTGAATAATATGAGTTCAAATAGAATACGGAAACGACCAATTTCTGAGGAAACATTGAATACACTCAAAAAAATATATTATTTTGCAGAACTTTTTCGTAATCGACTAATAGTGAGATGACGAAGAGGAATAGCAGCACTATCATGAGCATTGAGCTGAGAAAAATCATTTGGCTCGAGGAGAATCGAGCAAGTCAAATGGAATTTGAAGATGAACACAAGTTGAGAAGCCGAGATTCTTATATCTCAAAACTTCTCATTTTTCCAATAGTATATACACTGAGGATAAATGGAAGGTGAATACGTTTATCGACAACGAAATGCAATATTTGAAGAAAAAAAATAAAAAAAAGAACGAAGCTCAATTGGAGAGTTAAGGGAAAAGAAAAAGGCGATGAACGTTTGGCACGCAGAGCAATAAGAGCTGAGCTACAGCTAGAGATGGAAGGAAAAATTTAAGAGAGGCTTATGCTCCCTTTGGACAACTTTCTCCTAAAATGATTCGGGCATAATAATCGGCCAGCTAGCTGAATATGAAGGATGGAAAATTGAATTGTACTTATACGATCAAATAAATATGTATTTATATGGATATATTAGAAGAACATCTCTTCAAAACGGAAGTCAGGAGGTTTATTAGAATATTCTTCAGCGAGTTGCTCAAGATTTTTTCTTTCGAGCTCAAGGTGGAAAGATAATAGATCAAAATAAGAAGAAAAGGATGGAATGAAAGAAGATGAATGCATGATGTGGAATGATATAATGGGCTAGAGCTTGAAACATCCGTTCATTCGAGATTTCTATGATTGTCACAAGAAAAATAAGTTGGATAGAGGAGAATGAAGTAAAGGCGATGATGTAAGAGAAGAAAAGAGAGGATAGGGAACGAAATGAATAACGTGGATAAGGCTTGTCTCTTGTTGAAAATCGAAAAAAAAAACCTTTTTTTCATCTTAAATTTAAATTTTTCACCAAATGAAATCGAGTTTGAAGGAGAATCAGCTAATGTGACTGACTGACTGATGTCTAACGTTCGCATGTCGATTGGCACAAGACAAGAAAGGAAATTGAAACGAATTTGTCAATTTGCTTTTTTTTATTTCACCAAACCTTTGTGAAGAAATGTCAGACTCATTATTTGAAGATTGTGATGCTCCTAAAAGTTTGTATTGGAAACATAAGAAACACGATTTGAACACGAAAAGTTACTTTTCGTTCATGCTGCACATACATGTATGTATCTAAATACTTAAACGCATATGGGAACATTTGCATAAAAAAGAGGTTTTTGTTTAAATTGACAGCAATTTTACATCGAAATGTTCTCTTCTTTTCGGCTCTTCGTCAAATATTCAAATAAGGCACTCATGATTACGTCAGCAACAACTGCATAAGCTTCAAAGCTGAGAGTTTCTAGTCGAGAGATAAAATCAGAAGAGCTCGATATTCAAAACTTGTTGAGAAGGAGAAGATTATAAAAATTGATCAACTATTGTAAGTGGTAATACAAACAGAAAAACGTTTCCCTGTTCATTCAAAATAGTCAGAAGTTTCTTGTAATCTGATGAAATGTTAATTTCTGTAGGAACAGATCTCTGTTTTACTCAAAACAACGCGATAAGCATTCGCATAAGTTTCAATTTAATTTGCAATTCTTCTGAATGTGAAGTGACTTTGCTTACTGTCGCAGGAATGATGTTATAATATTTGGGAAAATTGAATTTTCATGAAATAAAGTTAGAAATAAGCTCATCTCGTAGCGAAGGAGCTTGGAACAGAAAGTTTTTCCCTTCTGTCATCCAAATATGGTTAAAGAAAAAAGTAATAAAGATACAAAAATTGGTGTTATCGTAGGACAATTTAATAAAGAAAATATGAGAAAGGAAAAACAAATAGAAGATAAAGAGAAAAGCACTCAAACCATATCTTTTTTGGAAGTTCAAACAGATGAGAACCAGAACATGTCCTCAAAAATCTTCTGGACTTTTGATTTTTTTTTTGTTAGTCAGCCAAACAAGAAGGATGTTTCTGTTGGACGACAAAAAGCAGAAAACGAAACGAATGCAACCGCTCATCATCTTGAAAATGGGAAAAGTGAGTGTCCAGCTTCACGTGGGTTTCACGTGATGAGATTCCTGGATAAGGTTTTCAGCTTCTGCTTGAACAAGTTTTTGTGAGGAACACTTCTATTGAAGCTTATTAGATCATTGGGTAATAGCTAAGCTTAAGCTCACAGTTGTAAGTGCGGATTGAAGAGAGTCAGCGAAAGCAGTCTATTTGTATTTAAAATAGAAAAAAAGCAAGGAAAGATGTGGTTTCATAAAGTATAATGAGGATATACTGATAATGAATGTCTGAAAGACCAATAAAGGATGTTTCAATTTAACTAAGAAGAGAGAGAACGAGAGAGAAGAGGGAGAAAGAGTAGAGGAGGAAACAGGCTTGATTTCCGCTCAATACGGCAGTTATTCTGACCGGAAATAATGTAATGTGCCAGAAAGAGTAAGAGAGACTAGATAAATGGAGATTGAAGTCTCTTACCATATCCTATTTCGGAGTGATAACTTCAAAAAGTTTAATAGAAAGAATTTAAATTGCTCATGAATATCAGAAATAGACTGTAAATCGTAACGAAGAGGATCGATTCAAAGCAAATGTGTTAAAGCTCAAATTGCAAGGTGGAAACTAATGTTTTTCGGAACATTTTTAAACATTTATATCTGAATATGGTTGTATAATTTTTGATTAGCATAAGTAGGTAATTTACGTCAGCACTATGATGTCCTCAACTATCTGTTTTACTGTCAAATTTCCAAATATGTAGTGAGGATGGATGCAGGTGAAATGAAGGAAAATACTTTGTGTAATGGAGAGATTCAGAGAAAAGGAGGACCAGATAGTGAATGATATGGATAGAAGGAACAAAAGAAAAGAGAAAACTGGAATATGTCTATCAGGTAGTTAGTCAAGTTAGAGATGAGTAGAAGAATTCTATGACGACACAGCCATCACGTTGGTTGACAAGTTCGATCAAAAAAAGTTTTTTATAATTTTATTCTTACGCACAGTAAGAATGAGGTATAGTTTGGATTATTGAAATTTCTTTTTTTCTTCTGGATATGAAACGGAAGAGAAGTTTTCAGAAGACTTTGTCTTTCAAGCACACATATTCAACATAGATTCAATCATAAACAGAATGAAAATAGAATTTGATATACTCAATGAGACAAAACAAATCGAAAAGTTTTTTTCGTTTCGTGTTATTGAGATTCTCTGAGAACATGTCGTCTATGGAAGAAGCCATCTGAGTTGCTTATTTTTCAATTTTGACACAACTCATCACTTGTTTTCTTTACCAAAACTCATATTCTCTATTTGCTCTCTGTTTTTCGTTCTTGATAAGCATTTCCTCATTTATACTGTTACTCGATAACTCTAACACGTTGCACTACTGCAGCTGAGAGATGTCATCCATATTTTGGTGATTGAAATCTCTGCTTTATATCTTTCTAACCAAGTCATAACAGGGTATGTTTCTTCATTGTTATGTCGGAAAATGTTGAGAAAAAAATGAAGAGCGAGCGAGCAGATAAATGTGAAAAGAGAAATGAAGAAGAAAGATTAAAAAATTCAAAACAATTGTTTTTCCGTTCTGTAAAAGTGGAGTTTATAAATCTCTCAAATATTTTGATTGTCTTTATCTCCCTTCTTATACCTCACGAACTTTTAAAATAAAAAAGTTATTTGGTTTTTTTGATCTGGTTACTAAAATGAACGATTCGCTCTCATCATCACAAGTCGTGTTATAGAACTTAGTCTTTAGCTCAGATTTTCAAAAGATGAAGAAGAGAAAGAATATTCTGTAGATGGAGGGGCGCAAACTGTTCTGTAAACATTCAGTTTAATGCTGAATTGAGGAAAATATAAGGAATGTTAACAATCAGTGCGAGGGCTTTTCATTAAACTATCTGTTACTCATTGTGGCTGATTTTTTTTTGGAAGAAACTGCTGTCTACGTTTGTCTTCAGGGAGTGGGAATTCAACAAAAAATCGACGAAAACTATCTTTGAGAATCTCTCAGTCAAAATTACGAGATGAAAAAGAGTTTTTGAATATTGAAATTTTCAAAGAACTTCTATTATTATGATTGTCCTTCTACTGAACATCTCAGAAGTTACGTATTGAGAGAGGAGAGGAGGGGAGAAATCTAAATTGGCAAAGTTTAGTCATTGAATTCGGACGGAGAAGAATTCTTTCTGAATACGTTCAAAGAGTTGTGAACCAGCAGTTAAGATATGTTTAAAAAGAAATGAAAAAGTTTCAAAAAGGAAGAGAAAGTACAAAAATGGTGAGTAAATGATTCTACTTGAAGAAGCATTGAAGCTACGTTGATGAGCAAAGACAATCCGTCATCATGTGGTTTCAATGATGATAAAAGCAGGTCTTAGACTTAACCCAAAATAGCTCAAGTCTATACGAAACTGGTCAATGAGGGGAGATATTGAGTTGTTTAAGAAGCAACAAGAACGATAACCCTCCTTCCCCGAACGCTTACTAAGAAACGGTCGGGCGACGGTTCCGCTGACCAAATCAACGAAGATCTGTTTGCGGGAAAGATTTGACTGAATTTGGAAAATTGAGCAGTAGAAGAAAGAAACTAGGCAAGAGAGATGATTGAGAAGTGATGCGCAAGTTGGAGGTTAGAGAAAGTTAGAGGGAGAAACAAGCCAGACCACCAGCTAACAAAGATGATGATGATGATGATGAGTTGAATGTGTGGTTATCTGGAACTGCTTGTGATTATGATGATTAGTCCTTAAAATAGGAAGAATAGAACGAACAAATATACGAAAATGAACAAAAGATATTTTCTTCAAAAGGGCAAGCAGCAAAGTTTGAATCACACTATAGCTTTTAACATTTTCGAGCGAGAAGAGGAAGGGTTTAATATTGTTCGTTCAGCATCGTGTTTCACGTATCTTGACGGATCATTGTTTTCAATTTTGATTTGTGAAACTTTGAAAAATGGAAAGTTTTATGTACAGTTAAACAACATTTTTAATGAAGCAATAACCCGTATAGGATACGTGATTATTCGGTAAAACGGAATGAAGAAGTCGACTGTTGCTCGAAACGGAAAATTACATTAAAAAAGAATAATATGCCATGGGATACAAGAATATCAGTCACAGACTCACGACAGAAAGAAACGAAAGATTTCATGGAGATAAAAAGTTTGAAGAGTTGTTGTTTTTAGTTAGAAATTTCAGAACAAGAAATGAATTATCGATTGCCTGCATCTTCATATCTATCAGTTATTCAAAACTTGAATGAAGAAAATTGAGAAAACAGAAAGAATAAGGGAGATAGATCCAGTGGAAGATGTTGTTGGCCTTGGAGGTTGTGTTCTCACCGTTGTGGGTTCAACCGTCGTTTTTGGTGGCTCATGTGCTTTTGGAAGTTCGAACTAAACATTAATCTTAAAGAGAGACGTTGAAATGAACTAAAACCTCTTGATCTGTCAGCTTAGATGGATTAATTCTACGTGCCGATGTGATTGGATAAAAGTGCGACCCCTTGTTCATATCATGAGCATTTACTTCTAAATTGAATTGAATAGTTCAACGTTATGGAGAAATTGAGCAAACCATCCGGTTGAGCACTTCCGGTAGCAGCCATAATGTAATAATCTCTGTCCAATGGCCAAATCATTCCGTTTTTATCATCGATTTGAGGAATAATTTGCTGAGTGAAATGGCAAACAAGTCTTCCGTCAGCAACTTCGCTGGAGATATCACTGAAGAGAACGTTTTGTTCATCCTGAAATATATAAATGAAGTGGGTTCATATCCATCTATGGGAAAGGGGATAAGCGGTTCGTTCAGTGATTCTTGTTTTGGATTGAACGTTAACTATGCATTTCGGATTTTCATTTGCAATACTCATGACCAAGCTAAGCGGTTGTGTCCCGGAAGCTTTTGCAATGCCTGTCGAGAGTCTTTTGCAAAAGTCTATATATATCAAACATTTGTTTTTTTATAACAAATATAATTGTTTTTTATAGGAATCAACCAATTATCTAATTGAATTAACAATCTAATTACCTTGTTTAGGAAAATGCGATCATTACTCTTGCCTTTGTTGAATGAAACAAAAATTTCAGGTTCATAGCCAGCCAAAGGTCCCATGTCGCTCATTGTGCATTCTGTTACAGCATCTGATCCCTAAAGAAGTTCCAATTAAGAAATTGCTATATTAATATTCATTTCCAGTAATCAGTCTGTTGCGAATGGGGAAAATAAAAATAGTTAAAAACAGGATCATCGCTAATTGGGACAGACGAAGTTCTTTTCTTTCAACTCCAGATCATTGAAGGAAGTCAAAATTCTTCAAACTTTCATTCCAAGAATGTTTTTTAAAAGCGCTTCTTAAAGAATTAACTACCATTCAAGTTGCGACAGTAGCAACCAGGAAGAGAAAGATGGAAAGAGCGATTTCAATGAGTTTTGATAGTAGTTCTGTACGGAGAAAAAGTAAATTCGCGTTCATGAAAGGTGTCAAGAATATGAAGGATGTTCTTTGTTTTCAATTCTTTCGGGTTTACTCTTCGGGTTTACTCTTCGGGTTCACTTTTCGGGTTCTTCTTCATATCACAATCAGAACCGTATGTGTAGAAGTCAAAATAAAGTCTTTTTGTTGTAGTTTTTGAAACCTCGACTTTCCCAAGCAAGTTTCTCTTTTTATAATTCACAACTGTTATAGTTAGTTACCATTCCTCCACACACACACACACACACACACACTTCAAGTTACCAGAATGAATTCAAATTTTGCAGACGTGAAGACTAAGTAAAATAAAATCATACGATGATTTCTTGTTTTGGAAAATTGAGAAAAAGAGAAAACACTTCAAGCAAGCGATTGAATGAAGACCATGAAGGGAAGGGTCTTAAACAAAAC
This sequence comes from Auanema freiburgensis, assembly GCA_030370435.1. Classification (NCBI taxonomy): domain Eukaryota; kingdom Metazoa; phylum Nematoda; class Chromadorea; order Rhabditida; family Rhabditidae; genus Auanema; species Auanema freiburgense. Next base: position 4,776,064 of record CM059369.1, read on the forward strand.
ATTCAAAGTGAAACATATTCGTTAAACTTTAATCTTTCACCTTCATTGAAATCAAATCACATATGTTCCTGAGGAGGTAGACTCATGTTTTTTCTCAAATAAAACTGAAAAACTTAAAACCTAATTGGATTAAAACCAAAAGTCCCACTCAATGATAAACTTCGTGAGTACTATATGAGAAATCAACTTTTATTTTAAAAATTATCTTCGTTGTTTTCCTGTTTCCAATTTTTTTGCGAATTCTCTCGTTAACTTAATTATTTCTCTCGACGTTAAGTATTTTATCATGGGAAGCAAGAACTTCGATGATGATTTCTTCACCTTTTTTCGGGGTTTCAATTTTTGAGAAGAGAACAGTCGGAAGTTGAGGTTGAAATCAAAAGAAATGTTTCCGTCTCAGTAATGGAAAAGTTCAATCAAGACAGAACAAATGGTTTTTGGAGCAAAGCTGCTATCAGAACTATTCTCGCCTCCTAAATGTTACTTTTCTAACATCTACATTTCATTTCTGTTCCCCAACTATCTTTTCCTTCTCTTTTTCGTTCTTCCCATCTCTCTCTCTTAATCTCTCCCGGTAAGCTGAAAAAAAGAGGAAAGGGAAAAAAAGGATGAAACTGACCATTACAGTATCATGTGAGAAAGCCATGGCTACATACTGCTGTTGTACAGAGGGTATTAAAGCTGCTGCTACCATCTCTACTCGCAGCTGATTTGGTCCTATCACATAGAATATTACTCCAGTCGTACAATCCAAATTTGGATCACATCCATTGGGCTTAAACAAGCATGCTTTCGTGGTGCCACAACCTGTTCTAGAATGAGAAAGTTGTTTTCATGTAGAATTTTTCTTATTAGAAACAATTCGAGAAAAAAGAATAGAATTAAAGATCCTTTTATTTTAAACTTTAGATAGTTCATGATTACCGAATTCATCTTTAAAAAGGAAAAACTTTATCATCGAACATCACATGAGAAGAAGAGAAGTTTAGCCCAGTACGCTACAACAGAATGAAGGACCCGAATTGTCTTTTCACTATAACAGAAAGAAGTTCGATTCAACAAAAGACTATTCTAAAACTATTTCCTCATTCGATTGCTAACGTACTAAAGCAAACTACAGAGTTCAAGAAGAAAGGTCTTCCAACATGTACTATATCATATGGAAATTGTAAGTCATAGCACTTTTGACTATGAACCTGAATAAGACTCATACGTTTCACCGGAAATGATAAAGTCAACCCAGAAATCAGAACGATGTTTTGTTTTTTCATGCGTAAAGTGCTATACTGATTCCAAAAAGGTTAACGCTGAGAAAGAAATCGTAGATCATGATGTAACTTCAAGTAAAATTCTGATGTTCGACCAATTGCTTGGGACGAAAAAGAAGAGAAGCCGTCAAACAGTGACGAAAGAAGATGAATTTCAAATCTTACTTGTTTGTGAAAATGGCTGCGACAGTTGAAGGCACGAGAAGGAGAAGCAGAAAAACTGAGGATGATGTATTCCACGCCATGACTGGCTACCTCTGGTTCTATCAATCTATGATGCTGTTATTTAATATACATAAATCAGACGCTGAAGATAGGGAAAAGAAATATGATAATATGATTATGTGTTGATAGAAATGACAATCATTTAGATGATGTAGAGGTGACAGGATATCAGAAAGAAGAGGCAGCTACCACCACAAGAAGTCGACGCCATCACTACTGCCTCTCATCTCAAAGAAGAGAAATAAACGGATGGAACGACGGTGAAGGGGAGAGAAAAAGAAAGAACGACATGGGTCGAAAGAGCTAGTTTCTTACACTTGTACTGCATTGACTGCATTTTCGTCACAAATGGAATCAATTCACCTCCTCACCTCTTCCTTTTCTTTTATTTCTTCGTCACCCATGTCTCTTCTCATTACAAATTTTCGAACAAATCATTGTCAACAATAATCGACTACGTTTATTTTCAAATGAGATGCCAACGATCAGCTGAGACAGTCCTCCATTCCTTCCACCTTTGCCATTGACTAACACGACTCAGCCTTCCGTTTAATCATTAGTTATGTTTTAGGAACGGTCAATAACTAATTAAACACTTTAACGACCAGTTGAGTCGATGCCAACTTGAATGTCAAGGATACCAACAGCACCAGAACGAAACGTCTCTTTAAAGAGCTTCCAATAAGCACGACAGGTGAAAGCAGCCAAGGGCATCAACCTGTGATCGTGGAGAGAGAAAAAAATATTTTTTCTCGTATTCATCACATGATCAGTGTTTCTATCTCTTTTTCAACATATTGAAACATTTTTCGTCATTATTATTTTTATTGAGCTCGCTCGTATATTTAAGAAATATTCAATTTCCTAGCTAAGCTAAAACACTGGGGAAACGTATAAAGTATGAACAGAGAGGATGTAATTGTAAGCGAAACTTTTTTTTTAGAAATCTACATTCCGTTTTGAAATGGCTACATGAATACATAGACTTAGATGCTGTTGATAGCCTTTCCACAATAAGCAGACAGATTGGCTTCCCTGAAGGCCTCAGAGAGAGTTGGATGAGGGTGACAGACTCTGGCAACATCTTCAGCAGAAGCTCCATATTCAAGAGCAAGAGTAGCTTCAGCGATCATCTCTCCAGCATTCTTAATGAACAAAGATGATTTTTTTTTTAATTTCTTTGCTTACTGGTCCGATAATATGAACTCCAAGCATTCTATCAGTTTCCTTATCGGCAAGAACCTAGAAAAGAGCAAACATAATGACGAAAACGAGACCTGCAAAAATTGAGAAAAAAAAGACAAACCTTAACGAATCCTTCTTGATCATTATTAGTTTTAGCACGAGAGTTGGCGACGAATGGGAACTTTCCAATTTTGAAAGCAACTCCCTACAGTGAACATTAGTGAACAACTTAACAGTAACAGTACCTCCTGTTTCAACTGCTCCTCTGATTTTCCAACCCATGCTACTTCTGGGTGTGTATATACGACTGAAGGGATACAGTCATAATCAAGATGAACTGGTCCTCCAGCAATGCCCTCGACGCAAATGATTCCTGCAGTAATTAACATAAAACAAAATAAAACTTTAAATACCTTCATCTTCTGCTTTATGAGCGAGCATTGGTCCTTGAATTACATCTCCGATGGCAAAGATTGAAGGCACCTTAAAGAAAATGCTTTCCCAGAAATTTGTAATAGGGAACCTTGCTTTGGAAACGGTTGTTAACTGGTACTCTTCCTCTTTCGTCTAATTGAATGCCAACGCTGTCTAACCCCAAGTTTTGGGTGTAAGGTCTGCGTCCAACGGAAACAAGTAGTGTATCACATTCCAACTCAAAATATAAAAATTAAATGAGGTGAGAAAAACGCAAACATACAGTCTGTTTCTTTCCATCCTTAGCTCCTTCGACTTCGACAACAATACCACCTCCATTTTTAGTTGCGCTCATAACCTGTCGGGTAGAGTTAATCATATTAATTGTTCTTTGTTTTTTATGAAAACCTTGGTATTGAGGAGGAATTTGAAGCCTTGCTTAGAAAGACTTCTTTGGAATGTTTTGGAAACCTCCATATCGATTCCCATTCCACCAACGTGCCCTAAGAATTCAACAGCGGTAACTTCAGCTCCTAAACGTTGCCATACTGATCCCTCAAAATAAACAATAACGAAACTGTTTTCATCATTCAACTCACAAGTTCAAGACCGATAACTCCAGCACCAATAACTACCATCTTCTTGGGGACGGCTTTGAGAGAGAGAGCTCCAGTGGAAGACACAATCTAAACCAGAAGGTTAAGGCAAACAATGGTTTCTTACTTGTTCTTCATCGATAGGAATACCAGGGAAAGGAGTTACTTCTGATCCGGTGGCAATCAAAATGTTGCGAGCGTTGACAACCTCGACAGAGCCATCAGCTTTTTTGACGGAAACCTAACAAAATTGAGAATAGATGAAATTTTATGTTACAAAGAAATAATGCAAATAAATTAAATTGAATAGTACCTGATTGGCTCCAGTAATGGTTCCATGTCCTTCAATGTGTCCAACTTTGTTAGCTTTGAAAAGTTGTTTAATTCCTCAAAAAAAACAATATCTGTAACTCACGGAAAAGGAACACAAACCTCCGGTAAGTTGTTTGACAGAATTGACCTTAGCTTCCATCATTTTTGGAAGATTTAAAGTAGCAGTACAATCAATACCTCTGGACGCGAAATCGTGTTGAGCCATATGGTAATAATGAGAATTGTTGAGGAGAGCTTTGGATGGAATACATCCAACATTGAGACAGGTTCCTCCGAGAGTACTGTTCTTTTCAACACAAACTGTCTAAAATTACTGTTGTAGATACGAAAATACTGTGATGCACCTTCATTCCAAGTTGGGCAGCCTTGATAGCAGCAACATATCCTCCAGGACCTCCACCAATAACAACAAGGTCGGCATCTATGAATTTAGACAATGAATAATCATCACAGAGTAACTAAAACCTCCAGAGCTGCTGTATCCACGAGATAGCAAGCTTAATACTTGCTTTCTAGGTAGGAATGTAGCACGTACCAATGACATTATTACCTTAAACAGATGGTTTTCGATTCTATGATATGATTGCGGTAGAGAAAGCTTGGTTCGAACAGTGAAATTAGAAAATCGATATAGAACAAATTATTTGATCACCCATTTTCTATTTTTACAGTTATGCATTGATTTAATTTTGATTTCTAAAAAGCACAAACAAATTAGCTTAAGATAGTAGTGCCGATTGCACAGCCGCCCGATTCTTAACGGACTGCCACTGATCACAGCCATGTTCAGGATTTTCGTGGTAGGACCTACCTAAGTCGAATGAGTTTTTACTGGCTCTTTAGAAGATTCAGTGCTTCATCTTAGGAAAAATGAATTTGCCACTAGGGAAATTTCAGTGCTACCACTTATTTTCGCTGTTATACAACAGGAATATTTTGTATATTTATTCTGATAGCTTTCACACTACATTCATGTAAGCTGCGTTCCCGCGGAGGGAGCGTAGTGAATTCTCCTGACTAGTGAAACATCTTTCTTTGTTTGGAACCTCAAGTAAAAAAATGATTTGAATTGGAAAATTGAACAAAGTTACAAATAAATGCCTGGAGTACTCAAAGTGAAATCGGGATCAGGATGTTCCAGGTTTACATCTTTTTTCCAATCACTGTAAAAGGAGTTAGACCGGAATTGAAAGAAAACTCACAAGATAGTTAGTGTTTCATTCGTTTTTGCAAAATGCATGTTTAACCGAATTTCTTTGAATTGAATTGGCTCCATATCATAAAACGAGCTATCCAATACACCCTATTTCAACTATGAACCGAAGACTAGATCTGACGTACTCACCTCTTGTGGTCGTTTATTTTTCGGAAGTGAATCTAACAATGTAGTATCGAAACCCAAAACAGTAGGATATATTGTAAAAGCTAAGCTGATATCCAGTTTTCTCTCAACTATTTTGTCGAAAAATTCATATGAGAATGCATCGTTTCGACTGTTCTGAAAGACTTGATTGTGATTTGAATTGCTTGAAGCTATACCGTTCGTGTTCTTCCCTTGACTGCCCAGTTACATGTACGACAAGGGAAAAATAGCAATCGTTGCTTAACTTTAAAATTATTGGTATCTAATGAGGGGAAACTACCTCGACAAACCCAGAAAAAGAATGAATGACAAAACTAACAGAGGTAGGTTGTAACTGTCGTTTCGCATTTGGGTCAACAGTCTCATATTCGAACAGCAAAGCCCACTGAAAACTGAATGTTTCAACGTTCAGAAAATCAAATCACCTCGTGGTTATGAGTTAAGCTATCCATAAGAGAATCATTACTTTTTCTTATCGCAGCAGAAGTTGAGCTTAACATAAAGAGCAAAAAAAACAGCCAACTCATCTCTGCGATTTTTATTATGACTATTACGTGGATTCAACTCACGTGAATTACGTGAACTACGATAATCTCACGTTTTTGCGTGACTTCTTAACTTTGAAAGATAGAGAACGGTTATTGAAACTATAATCTAATCGAGTGATAAAACTTTATTTTTAACGAAATTTAGTGTGAAACAGATTTGATGAAATAAAAATGAATTCCCGTACATATTTGAGATTTAAGACTTTGTAGAAGCGGTTTTCTTCATCCAGTAAGTATCCTGGATAGTGAATCCATCGATGATGGAGTCGAAGTGTTTAGACGGAATTTTTGTGAACGTTTTTCCTCCATAGTCGTACCTAGGATAATCTTATGAATAACATTCTACAATATTCTTCTCAACTTGAACATCAGGTCGATCATTTCTTCTGTACAGGCTTGAGGACCGTTACCCACCAACTTCACGACTTTTTTCATTTGCTATGAAACTAGATATGATTTGAATAAGATATTGGAACAAACCTCATCCCACGTATAGATTGAACGATACTGCAATCGACTATCCCGGAAAAGAACAATGAAATGCTTTGAAGAAGAAACTTCGATTTCCTTGAGAGCCTGAGCAAAAGCTAAGTAACGTTTACATCGTATCTCACCTTAGTGCGTAAGCTATCATTGAGGGATCCCGGAAATATGCTAAACTTCAGAGCGTTTTGAATTGTGTTTCGATTAGTTTTGTTGGTTACTTTGCGAGTTGATAGCTTGGCATCTTTTGTGATAGTCTAAACCAGATATGGTCACAAAAAGTTGAGAAGAACGTACGAATAAGCTCTCCCGACGTTTTTCAAACTTGGCTAGCATTGCTTGTTTCTTAGCTTCCATTTTGTCATCGGGCTAGATTATGATATACAGCATGTCAAAATAAATTCAACTTACTCGTACTACGAAACTCTCCATTTTTTCTGCTGCTGGAACTTGAACAGGGCTACTGAACTGATTATTTCTTAGATGAAATCTTATTATCTCACCTTGGTATGGCCTCAAACGCTATATTTTGCTCGATGTTATTAGGTGGATTTTCTGTGTTTAAAAAAAACTAGTCGAGCAGTACTACTACTACTACCTATATTATTATCTGGTTCTTGTGAAGTAGGCTCTTCCTCTATATCTTCTGCGCCGTTCACAGAAACATCATTAACCTCTTCGAAAACAACCTTACGCTTCTTTGCGCTCCATCCATTCATTTTGATACCCTTCAATGCTGACCTGAGATTTTCTGAGAAGAAACGTATGAAATAATAGAAGTCACAATTCGCACCGTTGTTGCAATACTCTGTTTGCCTCTCATGTCTTTCCTTCAAGATTTTAAATTTATTCCAAAACGTCTCGGTACGTCTTAAATATGAAGAAATTTCTGGACAATCTGAATGAGCAGTGGAAACAATTGGAGTGACCTAAAGGGAATTCACTGAAGAACATAAGTTAAACTATGGGGTACCTTCTCGGTAAGTGTTTGCAATGCTTCTCGTCCAATTTCAAATTTTTCCTCATCAGAAAGAGAGCTTAAATAATAACTCAGTTACGTTTCAAGTGGACATTTACTTCATTAATAAAATATGTTTTCTTTGATTTTCTCGCTTGGCAAAAACTTTCTCATGAATGTCTTCTGATAACTGAGTGAGCACACGACCAACATCTTCCGCCATTCTGTTTTAAGATAACTCCTTCTTAGTCAAGAAAGTCTTTGTGAAAAATTCGGAACTGATTTTAATAAATTTTCATACAAAATGGACAATAAGCTATAATTTTCAATGTATACAAGAGATTCGAAATTTTATTTTTACCGCCGCTGGGGTCGCAATTGCACAGGGTCAGCGTACAAACGTCTCACAAAATGAGAAGTTTGTTTGTTGGTGAATTTCGGTATGAAAATTAGCCTGGGATGAATACATTGATTCGGAAGAAATACAAGGAACATGCTGGAAGAATTTCACAGGGTATTGGGCTGTACATGGGGGAGAAGCTTCATTTTTTTGTGCGCTCCAGTACTTTCATGTGAATCACATTCTTAGTTATCAAAATACGATGTACAACTGTAGAGAATAGAAAGTCGTTTTATTAAATACGATGGTGTCAGAAAAACATTAATCGATTTCATTCCTCTGATTGACAAGCTGTCTGAATTCATGTTCGAAAATATTATTTAGACTCATGTAGTTTCAGATGAGAAGTTTTATGAGAGTTCTAAGTTGTGCAAAACTCCAGCAGCAGCATCACATTAGGTAAACTGAGTTGAACTAATATAGTCGAGAATCATACTAATCATTTTATTTTCCACTGATCTTGAATGCTGAACCTCTTATTAGTTCTTGCTCTGTACAAAGAATAAAAGCTAAATAATGATTGAATAACATTTCCTAATTTGAAAGTTGATTTTGCCACTCAGCTGATAGGAACCAATCGATTGAACATTCGACTATAATATTATTTCCTACAGACACGACAGATCTCTTCTCTCTTTCTGATCATGAATATTGAGTCGAATTTTGTTCGTTGATATTGACAGTTTTCCAGAATGTCTTCATCCAACTTACCTCTCAGTGCTTATCGAAACAAGGGCTCCTTTTGCTCTAAAAAAATGAAAGATCTTATTGAAGGCGAAGAGCATGTTGAGCTAATGGTAAGTTCTTTCTAAGGAATCAAAGAATAAATGAAAATACAGAGAGAGTTCACCGATGTTCTGAAATCAGATCCTCTGTTCATCCGAACATTCTCAAGACCGTCAATGGAAGAAGCTCGTGAAATCACTCATCGAAGATGGAAAAAACTTGTTGAATATGAATTCATTCAAGATGTAATGAACATTTATTTTCGTATAATATACGTAGTTCTAGCCAATGTTGGACAGCGATAAGTTTTTGGCTCTATCAGAAGTACTGGAAGTATATGATCAAGGATTATCTGCTCGTTTGAGCTTACATAGTAATGTGAGTTACCCCAATAGTCTGACACCCACTAGCGATTAGGTTTTCACATCAGCTATTGTGTCAATGGGAACTGATCGTCATAATACAATACTGGAAAAGGCTCGACGAAATGAGGTAAATGTTGCAAGAAGGTTCTTCATTGAATAAATAGATTGTTGGATGCTTTTGCTTGACTGAATTGAGCCATGGTTCTAACACTCAACTCGTCCAAACAATAGCCTCATTAGAAGGTGATGAGTTCGTATTCAATACGCCAAACGATGAAGCAGTCAAAGTATGGGCTGGCAACTTAGGTACTGATTGATACCTGAATATTGTGAGAATCACATCGATCACTTTCAGCTTTTTCTGCAACTCATGCGGTCGTATTCGCTCAACTTTTCGTAAAAGGTGAAAACAAGGGTCTTCATGCTTTCGTACTGCAAGTAAGAGATCTCAAAACATTTAAAACTCTGCCAGGAGTTACCATCGGAGACATGGGTGAAAAACCAGGAGCTTGGAACGCCGTAGAGAACGGGTGGATGGAGTTTAAAGTATGAAAACCAACGAAGCAACATTGGTAAACTTTCTGGTTCCAGAATCACAAAGCTCCGCTGTGGTCCCTACTCAACAAAGGTGTAACCATAACGCATGACGGCGAATATATCAGCAGTTATAAATCTGCAAGTGAACGCCAATCGGTAAGTCTAGGGGCGTTATCTATCGGAAGGTATCTCGATTTGGACAAAGAAGTTTTTGTATAATGTTATGTTCAGGATTGGTATCATTGGCAAAGGTATTCAAGCTTGTGGTTTAGCTTCGACTATAGCCATACGATACAGTGTATGTCGTAAGCAGTTTGGTCCTCCTGGTGGAGGTATGTGTTTCATATAGTTTCTAAAAATGGCGGAAGCTCAGACGAAGTGCCTGTTTTGGAATACCCACTCCAACAACACCGCATATTTCCTTATCTTGCTTCACATATTGCTATCAGGATATTCCAAAGAAAGTTTTTGGATCATTTCAAAGAGTACATGATCAGAATGATAGGAGGAGAGAAGTCAAGTGAATTGGTATGCAGTATTTTTTATTATTGAATAAGTTGTTTTTGAACAGGCAGAGTTTTCGAAAGAGGTTCACGCTTTATCCTCATCTGCAAAGCCTATCGCAACCTGGCTTGGTGTTGAAGCTTTAGCTGAAGCAAGGCGAGCCTGTGGTGGTCATGGGTGAGTAAAAAAGGATAAATTTGAGTTCAACAAGCTCTTCAGCTTTCTGCATTCATCACGTCTGAATGAATTGAGAGACTCATATGATCCTTCTCAAACCTTTGAAGGTGAAAACAATATTCTCCTACAACAAACCAGCAATATTCTACTAACAAAGGTGATCAAAAAATTGTTTAAAATATCTGACGTATCCTGGATTCATTTGATTTCAGGCGAAATCAGGTGATTTATCCAGTCCTATGTCTACATACAGTTGTATGGAGAGTGTGCCACCAAGGTTTTCCGAATTCAGTGCAAATCCTGTGAATGGTTTGTTTAAACTTAACTTCTCCAGTTATTCTCTTCTACAGACATTTTGCTTGCATACAAATGGCTCATCCAGTATTTGATAAGAAAAACAAACTCAATCATTAGTGATTACAAAGATCTTGGAAGTTTTGAAGCACGCAACTTCTCTCAAGTAACTTGTTCGAGTCTTTCGTTCTTGGTTATAAGAATTTTGTTAGGTTTATGCTGCACACCCTCTATCTATTGCTTATGCTGAACATACTATAATTTCTTGGTTCGTTCAGTTCCTCACAGAAGTTGAATGCTCAAAGTTGAAGAAGGTTCAAACGGTCTGCTACTGTAAATTCATTTTTTTTTATAGGTTCTTGAAAGAGTTTGTCTACTGTACAGCGTGTTCGTGATTGAAAAGCATATTGCTCATTTTTATATTGGTAAGAACATACTCATCTGCACAGTCTTGAATTTCTATATGAAGGTGGTTATGCTAACGGAGAAGGCTTGGGGCTTGGTCTTCAACAACTACGTAACTCAGTACAATCTGAGCTACTTCCTGATGTTGTTAGTTTGGTAGATGCGGTAGCACCAGATGATTTCTTGTTGCATTCTACATTAGGGAATGCAGATGGGCGGTTAGCGGAGTACCGTTTTCGCAGATTTACTAATAACTTTATAGTGCATACCAACACTTGATGGATGAGTTCCGAAACTGTGAGTTTGAAAAAGTACGTCCTGGGTGGTTGACCGATCTCGCAGATTTTCTGGCTTCCAGACAGAACGAAAAAAGTAAACTGTAAACATAGTAATTACATCTATTTATTCTGATACTGTACACGATTGGATATATATATTTATACACATATTTTATAAGTTCGCTCTGATTCCATTCACTTCACGAGCTCTCATACGCCAAATATCCTGCAATAAATTATAACGAAACGTCAGACACACTCTCTTACAGCGTAATCAAATTTGAACTCTTTCGCACTTTCTTTTCCAAACCTTTTGATGAACTTAGATCTGGCAATCTCAATTATTTCTTTCGATAAGTCCTGAAAAATAATCGTAATACTCATTTGTTTTCTTATGTATACTTCTTGAGTTGTTCCTTGAACATCTACGTAACGACACATATCATCGTTAGCATAGTGGCATGAAATTGCTTTACGGAAGCCTGAACCAAACTCTAATCTACATATTCATCTCGTTGTACCTTCGGTTCGGTTCGCTCCTGATCCATGGATCAAAATGGGGTGGAAGAATACTGTGTCACCAGCCTCCATCTCGACATGCACTCTTGGAGAGTTGGGATCGTAGTCTTGAATTCCATGGTATGCTTTGTTTACACCTCCCTAAAAAACTTCCATCAGCCGAGCTTCAACGTAACTCTTTACCTCCCACTCAGGATAGACATGAGGAAGCAACGTTCCTTTATGAGAGCCTGGTACAACAACCAAACACCCATTAGCCCGGTTGATCTAAAATAAACAACTCATAATACCAAATCATGTGTAAGCACTTTTTCCATAGCGGTCCAAGCGCAACAGATGTAATCTGCAGGACGGAAAGGAAAGTAATGAAGATCCTGATGCATGGGATGGCGTGATGTTAGTTTTCCTGAAAAGTGGAGAAAAGCGTTAGTTTTGATAATGTGTAACCATTGTCAGGTGGTTTGTTAATGAGCATTGTATGCATGGCTAGAAGATTGGACTTCGGAGCTCCAATAAGGTCTTTCACAACACTAACCACCTAAAACAGTCTTGGTTAGGCAGGCGGTTTCAAATAATTCTGATCGAACCGTAGGATGCTTGCAATAATCGAACAAGACGGGATCATGTTGGAAATCCTGCACTTTAGTGATGGCCTAAAGACTTTCAGTTCGACAGAATGCTGATATATAGAAACAACTTTTTCACCAGAGAGAAACTCAGCTTTAGCAATAGAAACATCCTTCATCACTGTCATGTCGGAGGGAACATCTTTCTTCTCACAAATCGCCTTGAAGATTGGTTTAGATACTCATGCTTTAAAAGCTACCTTGAAACGGTTCTGATACTTTTGTAACTCTTCTTTTGAAACACAATTCTTGATAACGATGAAGCCATTTCTCTCATAAGACTCCTTTTCTTCCCTTGTAAGGTAGGACCTGTTATCCAGCCATTCCTTTGTTCCGTACATGGCGCTAGAAAATGCGATATTAGAAAAACGAAGTAATATGAACATAGGCAAGGCGGATGAAAAACATAAGTAACCGTTATCACAATCGAAGGTACATAGTTCACTTTATGTAATAAATTTATTAATCAATACTCCTCAAATGGTAAACAACTGCAGAATGAGCGGTGTAAGAAACTTTTAAAAGATTAGGATACGAATAGAAGACGACTAAAAATTATTTTGTTTATTATTCTGTCATATTATTGAAAGAGAAACCAGCTTATCTTTAGAAACTTGTCAGGCTAAGTTGGCCAAAGAACTCGACCAGCCACACCATGTTCCATCCCTGAGAGTAATTGATCATATTCATTGAAATCATAAAGAAATTCCATGACAAACATAGTTTCGAAGCGACAATTGATAAAGAAAGCACGTGTCTTTCTCTGCCATTGATATACGGATCTTGCTCATCGAAAACGTTATAAGCATTACAGTCATCTTTTTAAACTCTACACTGATTGAAGATCCCAATATTTATTTCCATAAAAAACTATATGTGGTTATATAATCAAGCTTTCAGTTCTACTAAGACATGTTGGCTCAACAGTAACTTATGTTTAGTCTCCATAGCTTTATACTGATCTGATTTCATGAAATCAGCAAACTCTTCCATGTTTTTGAACAACTTCACAGCCTTGTACTGATAAAAAGGTTAGAAACATTCATATTCAGAGTACTTACTCTCAAGTTAGTCAAATTATGAACACAGCTCCATTTTAGAACATTGTAGAACCATGAATCTTGGTAATCCTGGTCTATAGATTTTAGAAGAAAGCTCTCGCATAAATGTATCAATCTGAGAACTTTGAACCGTTGAGTCAAGTTCAGAATGAAATCAATGTTCTTGGCTGAAAAAAGATATAATAAAGGTTACGACTACCCAGATATCTTCTTACACGTGATAGGGCTTCTGTCGTAGAGAAGCTCTAAGAAGTCATAAAATTCGTATTCATCCACATCAGGAAGCTCGTGCGAGTTGCAAAGTTCCAATGAATGAAATTTCAAATACTAAAACAGAAAAAGGGTAGTTAGAAAGATGGCGCGTTAACTCACATTCTCATTTCCATAAAGCTTTACCTTTGCCTTGCCAACTATATATTCGAAATTGTTCACATCATTCAAAGTGTCTTTGAAGTTGTTAAGAATTAATCTGCAAAAAACGAAGATCAGGAGCGAATGATTATGTGAGTCAACCTCCTTTCAGAAACATCAGTTATTGCAAAAGTGATGATTATGGAGACGCTTTCTTTAATCTCCAGAACGTTCCCCAATTTGGAAAATACTTTACTCCAAACTTTGGCATTTTGCGAAAATTCAATTACAGTTCCAACTGTCTGGAAGCATAAGCTTGAAAACAGAACTCAAATCGTGATATTTACCAAGTTCTGTTCCAATGGTGACTCTATAGAGTTTAATGTTAACGTGCACTTCCAAGTGCTTCGATCGGAAATGAAAGCATCGCACTTCAAACGAAATTCAACATCGCTTGTGTGAACATTGAGATTATCCTTTTCATGTAGTTTAAGCTCAAATGAACTAAAAGAGATTTCCAGAGCAAGCTCCATAACTTACAATTCGAATCGGCCAACCGAATACGTGCTACTTGTACATACTCCTCCTGAAGCAATATCTCTGAACGCGCCAGCAGTCAGTCTCAATGTGAACTAAACTCAAAGTCAGTTTGAAACTCTTATACTCTCTCACCTTTTCGTTTTCCATTTTGGATGATCTGAAAATAAACAAATACACATGAAAGAGATGAAGCAGAGAAACAGTAGGGAATGAACCTTGATTTCATTTATACAAATAACACCATATTCTTTTTAATTAAATTTTCGTCAACAACAACAAGAAATCACATTTGATGTGCATGCACAGTTTCTCGAATTCCCCATTATCTCGAAAACTTTCAGCAGATTCTTTGAAATTTTCGCGATATCCAATTACATTCTGAAACGGTTGATGACAATTAAACATGATGAAAGACTTACGAGAATATCTTTGAAGAATACTGGATTATTACGAGAGGACGCAACATTCAAGATGAATAGGTTTGTAAGCGTCTTGTCTCGAATCAGATAATTACGGCAGTCATGTATCAACTTCTCATCACAAAAGTAATCAGCAATGCCATACATTTTCTCCACGTTTGTTTCTAGATTGAGATATTGTCAGCACGTTCAAGTCAAACTCAGAAAACTCACTGTTTATCTCAAACTTTTTATCATACCAATATCTTAGAACGTTTTCCATTTCATCTTTGTATGAAAATGCCTCGTTGATTTTGTTCGCAGCCTTGAGCAAAAAGGGGCTGTTGAATCCAGCAATCTGCTTTCTCTCATAATAATATGACATATTCACATGAACTAACGGCTTTGTGTATGTAGGCAGTAGTTCCATCTTGAAGCGTTATCTCCATATCAGAGAATGGCATGTTCTTTTTTTTCGTGAAATCGAGATCTTTTTTCCGTCTAAATTTCAAAATAGGATAGTTTTAAATCGTTGTTTGGTACTTCAAGCCTTTCAGATCTTTCATTATAATTACCATGCCAATCATATGATGAGACTTTTGTGGATGAGAATCAAAATCTTCGGAATTCAATTGATATTCGATGTAGTTCTTCTCCGGATTTAACACATGATCCTGTATAGTTTACAAAACCAAATCACCTTAAGACATTTAACATACCAAGCTCTCGTGTCGTGTGTCTCTTGCGTTTATTTTTAGATACAAATCAGCGGTATAAGTCCAATCCTGGAAACGAACTCTAGAAAGATCTCTATCACAAACGGATATACCTCATCGAAATAGTAGCCATCAGCCTCAACCGGATTGCATTCTAATTTCACTATCAATTCCTTTCCATTTTCGACACATGAGGAACTTAGTACCCTTCAAACAAACTTCCTCAGTTGTACTATAATCTGATACCTACCATTCCGCCTCTTCTATCTTGCTTGTTGCTCTGGATGTTTGTTCTTGATGGAACGATAGTTTCGATCCTTCATTCGGACAGTGTATATTAATTTTGAGTAAACCTTGCATCTGAAGAATTCAAATGATCAAACGAATGGTTACTCAATATGCTTATGATTAAAACTGTAATTTCAGAGTGAAAAGTTGATGAAATAAAGCGATCAATAACTTCATGGGGGTCAACTACCGCTTCTTGCGAAATATCCAACTATTTTCTTCGAACTCGTAATAATTGGACCTTGTAAACATTTTTATTTTATTTGAAATATGAACGATCTTCATTCATTCAACTTATGAAATAATGTTGAATCAATGAAATAATATAGAAATGTATATTTCATGGCGAATCATATACTTGTCCGACTAATATTGTGTTATCATACTATTTGGTGTCAGCATTTCATAATTTCTTCCGTGTACTAGTGTCAGAAGTTTCTTTTTGTAATGCCATGAGTGAATTAAGATTCAATCATCTTTTGAAGAGCATATCGGGAACAAGAAAATACGAATGACATAATGATATTCACTCCATGAACAACTTAGTATGACTTCTCCCTACTCAAGATACGGATCACAACTACTTTGAGAATGAGGGAACCTTCGGAATTGAATGTATTAATCTTAATGAGATGCCATAGTAATTTGCTTTCGAAATAGCAATTGTTCATAAGGTAACCATTAGAGGTATATGACCATCTGTGTATTATATACTTCGCAGCGAATGTCATGCTGTGTTCTGACCCTTTCAATGTTGTCTTCTAAGAAGAGGAACTGCTCTTCCAAAATTGTAGTCTTTCAATAAAACTTTTCAAGAAATAATATTAACATATATATGTTTTCATTCTATTGTTTGATAAAGCTTCCATTTTCATTCACAAATTCTTTTCCCATATGCAAAGTCAAAATCGTAGATGGCTGACAGATGTCCGCCGCTGGATGAGTAAAAATCGAAGGCCACACACTTCTTATTCTCTCAAGTTTTTATAGTTATCAGCTTCAAAACTTTCCAATTATATATGAAAAAAGAGTCCGGTTTAACCGCATCTTTTGTCTAATTTGAAAAGTTTGTTTTAATGACGGAAATACGATTTAGAATAATAGATTAACCTTGATGGTTTTAACTGTCACTTCTCAAATTCACTCTCAACAATGGAATCTTTGACTCTACCTAAGCCGCCAAATATAAACAATCGCCACAGGGTGTCCAGAGATATATAAGACGCCGCCATATCTCAAAAAGGCTTTCGTCAGTTTCATCATTTTGTAAATGACCAGTGTAACGAGCTGATAACTTAGTTCTCATAATTACAATCGATCTTACGTATTTTCTTACTCTTCAAGTACTATTTCCTTCGAATCATCTCTCTTAATACGATTTGTATAATACAATAGGAATAGTTGATCAACAGATTATCTTCTATTTAAACTATTTTCTTAAGTTGTTCTGTTCCCGAGGGACATTCTATTCAGACATCTGAATCACAATTGACTATACCCAAGAACAAGATGTTACCAGCGGTTCACCCTTTGTTTGATTCATATCCTTCTGATGACTAAAATGTGTGTCTGTTGCTCAAGAAAACCATCCAAATGACTGTTTTCGGCTACTTAACCAGATGATGCTTTATTCTCTAATACGGTAGAGTGATCAACACCATGATTTGTCCGCATGTCCACTTGACTTCTGAAACAAAAGATCTTCTTACGAATTTCATGAAAAGAAGATCATAAATAGGTCTTCCTATTCGTTTTTTGTCACTTCTCATAATCTTTTAATATTCTTACTGTAACACATCTGGTTTTAGCGAGCATTTTCTTATTCTGCATATCGCTTTAAGGAGTCATTTATTCAGTGATTTTGTTGTATTGCTCAACTTATCTGCCGTTTTAATAATAAGTTTCTAGAAATATTTTAAATTGTTTATGTGCATATTAATGACCTGTGAAGCTGGTAGTGTGATAAACATATAGATCCGTATATTTATGATCTTCTTTAGCAGTTCATTATGCGATACCTCCGGGATACTATTCCTAACAAATACTTTCCTTTTCTCCTAGTTTGTTCTAACTCTTTTAAATTACCTTAAAATCTACGATTCTCTGATCCAGCTGAAAAGCAGCTTAACCTCATTAGCATATCATTATTCCTATACATCCGATCTTACGTGCAACACGTCATAGCCTATGGATTTATTCTAATTTATCTACAGCAGTTATACCAGCAATGTGTTTCTGCGAATAGGTTGCTTCCGGCTGTGTTTAATTAATTTTTTAAAGCATATTTTTAATTAACACTGTCCGTTTACATATTTCATTCGGCGACATCAGACAAATTAGAGCTGAATCCCGTGAGGACGTTCTAGCATATAGCTTCGGTTTGGTTGTCAGCTGCCGGCGGTCGGATCTTTTGTAGTCATCATACGCATCAGATATAATCTTCCTATTTCCATCCGGAAAATATGTCGTAAAACCTTCAGCTCGTAATCATTCGCCTTCAAAGTATCATGATTTATCCAAAAGCTGCTCTTTAGGCCAAATTTTGTTTCCCAGTAGTTTCTCTATATTCCTTGTTAGTATTTGAGTTATGAACTAAGTCTCAGCTTACTTAGCCATACAATACTGGGTGAGAATATAATAGACTGGCTTGAACGTCAATGTGACAATCCATATTACGTAATCTGTATTTCACTCATCTACATCTGCTTATTTCCTTTTTAATTCTTTTATTTTATTCCAATATTTTTGGCACCTGCTCAAAGTAACACTAATCCGTGATTGTACATGATGTTCTAGAGATTTGCATCCATCTCCTACCGTGAAAAGTGTCACAGGACAATAAGGTCATATGGCAATTTCAAAGGTCAGCTGAGGATTGTCGAATAATCTCATATAGACGATGAAGGTGTGAAAAAGGCAGTTTGATGAGCTCTTGCGATAACACGAATAGTCTTAGGAGCAAGTTATTGATGATGTTTCTTTCTCTTTTACTACATGAATATATTTAACGCAAAGAAGATATCTGAGATTGTTTTGATGTCACTTACTTATGCTTTAGTTATTCGAATGTTTTGGCTAAGATTTCATGAATTTTCTCATGATCATTAGCATTAATCAACTAATTTTGTAATTAATTCTGATCTTTAAAGTAACTTCTTTGTGTTTTCTCTGCAATTACTTACAATTCATGTCACTCATATTTCTTTTCTTTATTTTCATTCACTCACCTCTGTCATCAGCTACCCACTGAGCCTACATTCAATACATTTCTGCTTTATGCTTAATATGGAAATGTCTGGGTCGTTCATATCGCAACATGAAGCAGTATTTACCGTAATCTTCTTGACAGTATTTTCCATGTGGACATATCATTTGAAGCAGATGAGAGTCGTATGTGATTTACAAAGTAGCATAAAAGCCAATCAACTCGAACACAATAGGATATAAACGATGACGACGGAAAAGAAAAGGATTTTGAGAAGAAAAGATGGAAAAGAAATTACAACCTGCTGCGTTAATGTATTCCATAATAGGTGTGAACGTGTATTGCCTAACAGATGACTTGACACCCGCTTTAATTTTATTTCATTTGTTCCTGTGATTGCATTCCTAGAATCGTTTTCGTCGTATATTTGAACCATTATTCTCTTCTTAATCAGACTGTTTTCGTCCAAATCTTTCTGATGGTTTAGATGAGCGAAGGACCAATTGCTAAGAAAGTTCGTGTTTGGAATCCGGCTGTAGAAGAGGATACGAGTAAATATGGCGTTAGCTCGAAAAGCTCTAGCCCTACTCAGGATAACTCTTTTGACGACTCCGACACCTCGGCTGATTTTTCAAAGATCGCCAATCCCATACTACCGATGTTTTTACAAGTAATTGAATTGTAATTCATAGTGATCAAAGTATCTTCTTTACTCAGAATTACCTGAACATTGCGCCATTTATGGCTCGAATGCAACAACAACAACAACAAATGGAAAGTCTGATGCGGCAGCGTTTGATAAATCCTCCCACTTCCGTTCCCACCCAAGTGAAAGTTCAGAAAAACTCAATCACCGCAGTAATACCTCCATCTATCCCAACACCAGGTATTATAGCATGCTTTACTCTATTTTTCATGCCTGTTTTCAGTACCATCTTCTGTATCTGCTGTGAACCCTCTGGTGGCTAGTGCCATGGGTGCTCCCGCGGTCAATGAGAACTGCTGTGCCATTTGTGGGGCAGTGTTTCGTTTAACAACTGATCTCGTACAACATATGCGAAATAATCATCGAAGGTCCAGATTCAAAAGAAAGAATGAGAAATGTATGGAATGAGCAGATTTTGTAATTACGAATGCTTTAATATAATTATGAAAATCAACATTTCATGTACTATGAAGTATGACTAGTGTATCTTCACTGATGTGATAATTCTTTGATAAAGTTTTATTTTTTATAAATATTTGCTATTTTGGTTTCATTCTCATGTAGTAATAAGGAGTAACAATCGACTGTTCGTTCAAATGATTCAAACAGTTGGTTGCTAGACATGCCCACAGACTCTTGAAAGCAGAGAATTTCCGAGAAACATGAAGGTGTTCATTTAAAGTTGAAGAATTGGGAGAAGCTGTTCTGTACTTGAGTCGAAAACATGTTCAGTCGCCTTTTGAAACCTCGAAAAGAATAATGAATTAAATAAACAAAAACCTTTTAAGAAGATTGTTTTTCAGTCTGAAGCAACGCATTACTTCGATCTCCTTAAAGATCTTCCGATTAAATACTGTCAAGCATACAAAACTTATCAACCATTCATCAATACCTATTCCGATAGTAGTTTCGTGATTAACAGAAGTTTGTCGTTTATTTATAACTCCAAGTTCTCCAATTATATAATACAAGCGCTTTTATTAATGATCTAGTTTGAAAAGAAGTTTCATCCAAAAATGGTTTGTAGTTAATGACAACTATGGACTTCCCTACATTCACAAAGGGGCAGCTCTTTTGAAAGTATACAGAACTCTCAAAGATAATTGACGAGGTTTTTTTTACCAAGGAAGAACATAATTCTACAAGCATGGTATATAACATTGATCAATGTTGATTGGCGAATTTATAGTTTTTGGCTTTGATGTTGACAATTGGACCGATGTTCTCGAAAATACAAGCGTATTCTTTCGGATTCCATGTCTGACAAATAACATGATGTGTCTCTTAGATATAGCTTTTACTTACTTTTATTACTTTCATCCCTATCGAGTCAACCAAGCTGACTGTTGCTATGTTGCCAGCCTGCTTATAAGCATTCTCATATACATTCTTCTTAGCCACCTTGTTCTTCTTTTGAGTTTCAACTTTTTTTTGAACCTAAAGCAGCGGAGAGTAAGATATGCAGTTTGTGTCTTTTGACTTTTTGTAAGAGATCCTTCAGCGTCGAACCTGCAACAACTAGAGCTTTATCAGCCATATCCATAGCAGTGTTGTTGGACCCACTCCGTTTTAGACAAGCATCAACTGAATTTTTTTCAATTGTAAGAACATACTTGTACAAATTTGTGTACTTTTGTTATTAGCATTCAGAAGAACAGCATAACATCCCATAGTATCCTTGTTACAGCTGTCTAATGAGCATGATTTGCCTTCTGAGGAAAGTACCTTCTCATTAGCTTTTCAATCCTCATATCAACTCACTCTCCTTGATTTTATCGTAGGGTTGGAGATTGTAGATCAGAGGATCAACACATTTCATAAGCTAAAACAATAACTGTTCAGACTGAAACATTACTATATTACTTCAACGATCTGATTTTGCTTGAAAATTTTAATTCCGAAGTCAATAGCAGTTTTAGCTAATCTGGTTCGATTGCCAACATTTTCTTGTTGAGCTTCTGTACGCGCTATGTAAGTCAGGATAGCAATGACGAGAATGTTAGAAGATGAAGTAATCATGTGTGAACAGAATCGAAAAACAATTTTTCATATAAATCACTCAAAGAACAGTTTATATACACGTGTGGGTTTTGTAATATAACGAATTACAAGAAAAATAAAAAGGGTATTATCTTCTTTTGTTCGAGTAATTGGAAACTGTAACAACTTGTTTTCATTTATTCTATTTACAGGTAAAAAAATACATTTACACATACAATAAGAATGGATTATGTTATAAGAGTTATTGTTATTTTAATTAACGTCTTTAGCTATTTCCATATATGAGCTCATGAAGATCAACTACAAAAAGGGATACAGCTTCTTCACAAAATCCAAAGCTCAGAGATAACTCGTTAGAAGGTATTTGTTGACGTCGGCTTTTCTGAAGTATGAGCTCGGAGTTTTTTAAAGTTTCTGAACTCTTTGTTGAAAACAATTGTGATCATTCTGAAAATGTATGTTTGACATTGTTTTTTCCTATCAATATTACCCATCAATAGAATGAAGACTAATCCATGCATATCCTGTGAGAGCATATTTCACAAAACGGTTTTCGAAATAGTTAACAAGTATGAAATATGAGACGAGTTCGATTGCAAAAGCAAAAGCTTGAGTACAAGCTTGCTTCAATAAGTTCGATTCATTAACTTTTTTCGACTGTTTGTTCTTTGAATTCTGAAAGAAAGCCAGAAATGAACGTTGAGTGCCTTCTTGCATACCCTTATTCTGATAGCAGCAACATGACACACAGTAATAGTATCTATTACAATGATGATGAAAACAGTAGCGAAGTCTTTCACGAAATCTCCATACCATACAATAGTATTACATACTGTATTGTTGAGAAAATTCAGACGCCAATACTCATTATCATAGTACAGATGGCAGTTTTCTATAAGCATTATTACTTTCAGTGTTGCACGAAGGATTGTATTTTGTTACCAAAACCATACAGCCAAATGCACGTAGCAATAGATATGATCCAGGTGACTACGATCAGTCGTCTGGTATTAGTTTTACTGAAGAAACTATTGCACACAATCTTGAAAATATTATTACCTGAAGACCCGTTCATACTGTAACGGCAGGGCTACAGCAGTCAATCGATTAATAGAAATGAGCAAGTGGCAATAATTACAAACATCATAACATATTAGTAGGAATATAGAAAAATAGTTCGCTAGATTTTTGAGAAATTCGGTTTCCCTGATAAATAAAAGATATTACAGATTCATATAAACTCAAACATACGAAAACACTAGTGGAGCGAAATAGAATGCGAACACAGATAGTAGTAAAGCTTCTGCAGTCGCTTGAGCAGCAGTCAATTGGCCGAAGGAGTTACGCAGAGTCGAAACTCTTCCAATGAAATATACAACATAACTATTTATAAACACTCCAGTGGTAGCAGTATTAAAAAAGGTCGGTTTTTGGGTGAAAAAATTGAATCGCTTACGAGGAAGGTAACAGTAGCCACCAGCTGAGAAGCAGTCATATCCATTGGGAGATTTCTTCTTAAGCGCTGGTTCGAGAAATATGGCTTTTATAAAACAATTTCAGAGACAGTTAGTGCTACAAAACCTGGCGATGGAATTATACTGCCGATCCCCTACAAATCCTTCTTTGTTCTAAAAGTTCAATGACCAATTTGAATATTTTATTATAATTAGTTCATTTTCAGAAGAAATTAGAACACTAGATGATTCAAGTATTTTTATTACTTAGGTCCCATATATTGAGATTGCATTCCTGCTCCGCTAGAGTTGCCAGCTCCGAAGTAGACTGATCCGCCAGGTGCTGGAACGTTTTTAGGAGAAGGCAATGCGCGCTCAGGGTTGGGAGGGAATGCTGCTCCTCCAACTCCACAGTAAACAGATTGACCACCTAAAACATTATCATTATAGATTTTTTGTAGATATTTTCGGTTTACCCATTGGTTGTTGAGGCTGTGAGTACGCAACAGGTTGAGGAGCATACCCTCCGATGGCGGTTTTAGTATCATCTGAGAATTTCAACTCAAGCATCGAAATAACTGAGAAAGCTCTTACCAGCCATAGCTTGCATTTCACCGAGAGCGGTCATGGTTGATCCACCAGAAAAACCACCAGGAAGAGCTGTCATAGTTGAACCACCATTCATACCAGCTCCGGGAAGAGCGGTCATGGTGGAACCACCACTCATACCAGCTCCGGGGAGTGCGGTCATTGTTGATCCTCCAATCATACCTGCACCGGGTAGAGCTGTCATAGTCGAACCTCCGTTGAGACCAGCTAAAAGCATTCTCAGTTCTCAGAAAAACTTTGGCTTAATTACCATCGAGAGATACTTCGACAACTTGACGAGAAGCTGCAGGAGTGAACCCAACTCCTAGATTATTAATCAATTCGAAAAACAAAAAGCGAAAAAGCGAACCAGGACTTGGCATATAGCATGAAGCTGCCGCAGCATTGTTATTTCCTCCAACACCCATGTAACAAGATTGAGCTCCTGCACTTGGGGCAGAATATCCTCCGTTCATATTCCCACCTGCAGGCTGTGAAGGCTTGGACACACCATTAGACTTAGGTTGGCCAGGAACTCCGAAGTAGGCAGATTGATCCATTACTACACAATGAAAAGGAAGTAGTTGTTTGTTCTATTTATACTAAATGTTAGCGTGACGTGGCCACGTGAAGCACGTGGAACACGATTGATAAACACGTGAAAACAATTCGAACTACTTTGAGTTTCTTTTCAAAATAAGTCTTTTGAATGTTTATTGAACTTTTAGAACAAAAATCAAAAGGTTTCGTAACTTCATTAACTACAGCAATTCAACACAATGCTCTCAACGTTATGATAATATCTTCCTGCTCAACAGAGGCCTCCCAATCCATCTCCTCATTTCCAGTGAAATCTACGACCTTCAACATTATAAATAAAACAAAAGTCATGTTGTTGTTGCAACTTTGCCCATAACAAGAGTTAAATAATCAATTTTGTCGGCAGCATTGAAACGCGTAACTTTCAATATACAAGTACTACGTGGTTCAATATAACTGAAAGCTGGATTGACATCATAAACGTCATTGTCGGAGCATTTGATCTACAAAACAGGCTGATACAAAGATAATAAAACCTGATCTCACTTTGAATACGCAGATATCGTTACCCAAATTGTAAACGATAACTGATTTCTCTCCTCCTAGTAATTTAAACATGACTTCACGGGGGTGAACTTCTATGTCTCGTTTCAAATCTTGGTTTTCTTTTTTTTGTGATGATTGACTTGCAGCTATAGCAGCAATTCTATCAGCTTCGATGGCTGCATGTACTCGAAGTTGTTGAGCCGTTGGCTGAATGATTCTTGTTCGTTTCACAGGTCTTCTAATCCTATTTGAGATTTTCAAAAGTTACAACCCAGATAGCTTACATGTTCGATTCCCAATAACGATTTTTGGTTCCCCCACTTCCCGATACATCGGATGAAGACTGGAAAGGTTGTTTTGATATTCATACATTTGTTTAATCTACCGAGCGGGAGCTTGAGGTACGAGATAAGTTGACCAAATTCCTGTTGGCCATTGTAGTTTGTGCCTCAACGTGATATTTTTAGATCCTTCTTTGGAAGCTGTGTAAAAATCTAATTCTGCACTTACTATTTGTTTTTTACCGCATCCAATTATTATTGAGAAAGAGATAAAAAAGGAGGAAATGGTTCCAAATAAAACCAACCACATCATCAAAACAGAAGAAGAAAATGAAATTACACGTGAGTGTCAGCTATGAGATGCTAATTACGAAGAGGTTTCGGCGGAAAAAAAACAAAATCAGTTCGCATTTTCTAGCGAAGTTTGCAAAAAACTTAATTTTTGTTTGAAATACATTTTCGTCGAGCTTAGTCAGAAAACTTCTTCGCTTTATTTGAATCCAAACGATCAATTTATTCAAAGAAAGCCCATCTTAAAGTTTCATTTTTGAACAAAACCGTTCATTAGATTAGAAAATTGTTTTGAAAAACTTTCATTATGTCCGTCTGCAGTCTTTGTGTGAAATAGTCTGTAAATATTCTGGGAAAGTTTCGATCATTTCTGTCTGAAGTTTATTATAATTTCGTGTTTCTTGTGTTGTTTTTAAGCTTTCGAAATATTTTTTCTTTGAAAATCCACTGAATCGCCGTTGTTTAATCCATTGTAGCTTCTTAATGAAGGTTCAATTGGGAAGCTTAAGCCATGAATGAATGAATGCTTTAGTTGGAAAAAAGGAAGAAGAAGAAAGGTGGTTCGAATGGCAGAAGAGTGTGGAAACGGAAATAAGAAAGATAAGAGAGAAGAGAAGACACGAGGAAGAACAGGAACGTAATGGAGGTTAGAGTGCAGAATGTGAAAATCCTCCGAAATCTTCAGCTCCTCTTTTTTTATTTTTTGCACAAAAGCCTTTTTTCCATTAGTATGTAGGAATAAGCATATGTAGAGACAGACACACGCGTAAATACACGGCATGTTCACACGTTTTTGCCTGAAATAAGGAATCAAATACGCTTCTTCAAGTTCATTGTTGTTTTCTAGCTGTTGATGCTTTGCTAAGTAAGTTTCTCTTCATATATATTTGCATATTTCTTTTCGTAAAAAGTAGTTTTGCTTTTCAAAGCAAGAAATTTCAAAGTTGAAAGCTTCTGTCTGCATCTCGTTGCTGCTGCTCATATGGACTTCATAATTACAATTACTTGATTTATCCAATTGCTTAGCAACATGCTTTTAGCAGTAAAATCAACTTCTTTTTCTTTCCTCTTCCTCCACTCTCCTTTGGCTCTCCATTGCTTTTTCTTTCTTTTCTCCTTTTTGGCTAATTAAAATTCCTTTTGAGTCTACGTTTTTTCGTTTCGTCAACGACATGTTTCCTTTGGGTTTTTGTCTTACCTGCCCTCTATTAGTTTCCAGAATGCTTTTGTTATTATATACTGACATAAGACACAGATTATTTGACGTTTTGGCGAATCAATTTTTAGAATTTTTCACCGAAAACATCTAACATCGCATCAGACTTCAGAGTTTTGTTGATTCGTAAGATTTTAATGAATTTTTAACCTTTACGACATGAAGCAAGCTAACAACCTTGCAGCGCCGTTCACTTTTTTTTCCATTCTTCCATATATTATTCCAACATTTTCATTTAAATTCCGTTTATTCATAAATATACTTTGACTGATAGAAATAAGAAACAAAGTTAAAGAGGATATAAATTGAATGTGATGACATAGAGAGTAAACTAGATAGCTGAGCACAAAGGAGGAGAGAGAAGTAGATGGAGGAAATAGGAAAGGTCTGCGTTGGGTGGCATATTTTTACTGCAATATACGCTCTTACTATGTATGTGTGAAGACGGATAGACAGAAGACTTTTGCTTCGAGAAGTTAGGATTAGACTTTCTATCCTTCAGTATTCAGTCTTCCCATGTCTATGTTTTGATCCGAATTTCTATTTGTTTCTTGAACATCAATCAATAACTTTCGTCCTTACTATGTTTCAACATTTAAATTTGTCCTAATATAGCTTTTTAACGAATGGTCGTTTATAGAAATTCACTGTAACTAGAATGGATGGCGTTTGCATATCAACATCCCTTGGTCACAAATATTGCTCTTCTTCCTGTTCATAAATCAGATGATTCGAGTTTGAATAAAGGGAACAGTAAGTTTACTCGCATCATTATCGTTTTTCTAATATGCAAGTAGCAAAGTAAATGAATTGTGAACTTGAGCTTTTTATAGAAAAACTCATGTCATTCGTAGTATTAACGAACACGTTCTAAGTAAAGCACAACTTTTAAAGATGAACGTCCTCAATGAACAACTAAAAAATTCGTTTTGAGTGAATTCTTAATGCGTATCAAACACGAAAGCAAAATTAGTTCTTTAACACTCACATATTCTGTGAGAACTTCAGAAAACATTTATTGATATTTTCGAAAGAATAGATTACTTCGAACATATTTCAAAGATTCTGCGCAGTTTGTTATTCAATTATTTCAATCGCTTATGGTTGTCAAACCTGGCAAAACTCACTTTCAACAACTCAGCTTCCTTCCCAATCTTATCCCTGTGTTTACAGTTTATTCTACATTCTCCCTTCTTCCCATCATCCTTGTATTAGCAGTGGTTTTGGGGGTCTACACATTTTGTAAAGTACGACGGTGTCGTGAAGATAAGAAGCAGGTTGGTTTCCTATCTCTAAGTTTGAATTTTCTTTTTCTTTTTAGATATTGCATTTGGCAAACTTTTATGATTCAATCGAGTATCCGAATTATTGCGAAAAAGGGCTGCTTCCCAACAAGGAGTTTTTCAGCAAACTCGAGACTAAGGAGACTACGACTGGGGAGGTATTCATTAGGTTAATCTTGATGAAGTTCGAAAGTTCTTCCAGGAGTTCGATAGAATAAGAGAAGCTTTAATGATTCCACCATTAGGGTCATCTCCTTTCTATCAGCCTGTCGGGAGCCAGAAAGCCTGTCAAGCAGCTGTTGCCAACACTGCCAGACCATTTATAGTTCGTAAAGTGTGAGATTAGTTTCCAATTGGTTTGCTGATAATATTATTGTTTTTATCATAATTATTTTCATTTTTCATCACTCCGTAATATGACTGATGTTCATGGGTCTCATATTCAGCTGTAATTATTCTTTTCAGTGTCATATAGAAATTGATAGTTTATTATTAATTAGATGTTCACATTAACGTTTAAAAACCCTCCTACAATGTTTTGAATACAAAGCATAGGGTGGTTAAACCACCCTGATTACAAATACATCTGGCTACTGTTCTAAGTTTTCCCTCCAATGTATGCAGAGAGTTTTCTGAACCAAATTCTATAAAGAAAAAGTCCTAAGCATTCCATAACTTACGTAAACTCCTTTTGTCATGGGTCATGACTACTATTCGACCCCCCGTTCGAACTACTCTGTGCCATTCCAGAAGTAGTTTTGGATATGTAACTCTATTATCACTCACTGACCCTATCTTCTTTCCGAAGCTAAATTCAATTACTTCGTTTAAGTCTGTATTGGAAACGTGTCTCACGGTAAATCTGTAACGATAGCATCTACACTCTTGTCAGCAAGAGGCAAGTTCATCGCGTCCCATCTCAGGAAAGATACATCGCCAATTAGATTCTGAAAGCTTTTGGTCTTTATGAGCCATTAGTCTTTCTCAACTTTCGAATTTTCATAACATCTCTCAAGCGCCTTTTCATGATTGTCTCCGGCAATGAAAGTGCATTGCGGGAACGCTATAGCTCCTTCTATAGGAATCGATCCTCCACCACACATTGGGTCCACGATTATTCTGTCTAACACAACTATTACATTTTAACTCGTGATGGGATATTCACTTTTTTTAGGTTGAGCAAGGGAAACCATACAGAAACACATTGTGGCACGCATGGTAGTTGGTCCAAAAGCAACAATGTTGCGACAGAACAAAGATTTCGAGTTAAGAGCTAACATAACAGTTACCTTAATGAGAATCAGTACTTTAAACACAACTTGCTGATCAACAAACGTTCTCATTTCTCACGCTGAGAATAACTTCAATGTTGAAGTTCTTCATATTGGGTTTCCAACCAAACATGTTATTCAACTCAGCCCCCATAACTCTAGCAGCTTCCATAGATGTAAAATGGTGCAGCTCTTTTTCTCCTGCTCTATTGCATGTGACTC
Source organism: Auanema freiburgensis (assembly GCA_030370435.1). Lineage (NCBI taxonomy): Eukaryota > Metazoa > Nematoda > Chromadorea > Rhabditida > Rhabditidae > Auanema > Auanema freiburgense. Next base: position 4,805,226 of record CM059369.1, read on the forward strand.
TAGGAACATTTAATAATGACCAAATACCACGAACTGCTTACCTGAATGTGGCTGCATCATGAGTAACTTCTGTGTTTTCACCAGTTTCCACATACTTCCTCATTTTAGCCTTCAATAATTATTTAGATGCACTGCGTACTCAATTTACCATTAGTCCCTCGGAACCCCCAGAAATCTCTTCTTGGAAAGCAGTCTGCCAATATTCAATACCCTCTGCCCAATTTACATATTTTGTCGTTAACTTGATTTGCCTCAGAGCTTCCTTTAATATAAAAGTGAATAATTGACCAAAATAAGGTTTTCAACTATGTGAGATGCAATAAAGTCACAGAATATATGAAAATGAGTGGATTTTAATCGAATCACTTTTTAAAAAGAAAGAGTGGAAGCAAAAGTACACAGCCGTGTTAACAACCGAACGTGAGCGAATGCGCTCCCTTGAGTGACGTGAAAAAAATCTGTGTCTAAGCCCACGCAAACTCATTTTGACGTTATGCAAATGTAGAGTTATATTTTTATATTGCTCTCATTATGTGTATGTTAGACTTACAATGTTCTCCATGTTTTGAAGATTTCTCATTTCTGTTGAATATAAAACGGCATGCAAATTGTCGATGGACCGCAGTTTCAAGCACTTAAAGAGTTCTCGTTCATATATGGAATGTTCGTTCATGCCCTGACCTCCGGAATGTTAGAAGTGTCTGTAGAAAAACAAACTGCACCTCTTCTTGTCTGCGCATTACAGTCAAATTTGGCAATCTCCTGCTGTGCGACTTCTTCAAAACCCGTAATGACTGTAGCCCACAGTTGCACCATAACTAATGTCGAAAGGATTAACGATTTCTTGTGATTATTAGTATTCCAGGTCCCTACCAATGAATGTAAACAGTATAACAAAACCTATATTAATTTATTGCGATTAATAAATAGTTTCATTAAGAACATTATCCATACAAAATATTACAGGCCTTTAAGGAAATACAACAACCAAATTTTCAAATTGACGTTATTTTAATACTGAACTACTTGTTCAAAAACTAAATGAAGGAAAAGGCACGTGCTTACAGACCACTAGTTCATTCTTAATAATAGACGCTTTTTGATTTGCACGAAAATCCCAATGTGAATTATGCAGTAGAAATAAAAACAGAAGGAAATGCTCAACTCAAATCAACACTTTCTAAAGGGGGCGCAGATACGTCTAAATTTACAAGAGGAATACGTCACGAAGAACAATATAAGGCAAAATGTTCCTACAAAGGAATTACTCATTGATGTAAGTTTAATACCCTCTAAAACAACTTATGAAAACAGTTCTACCTCGTCTAACGGCCATATCCATCAATGCACAAAGCCATTTTGTTTATATATATACAATTGAAAGAAATTTTGACAGATAACATTAGTTGGAAATTAATTGTGAGCTCAGCTGAGATTCAGACTTTTACATTTAAGAGAATCATTCAGACTAGGTAAATTAATCATCTAAGGTTATACAATCAGTGCCGCTTGCCTGAAAAACCGGCATGATCTAAACGGGGAGCCTCTACCTTATACCTTAGTAGCTTCTTTTGTTACTTCTCCGTTTTTGGGATGTTGGGTAGATAAATGAGTTTCAAGATCTCTGTAGCTCGTGCATTTGAAAGAACATACATCACAAGAGTACCTGAACGACGAGAATAAAAAATGAATCAAAGACGAGTAACTTACATTATTTCAGCAGAGCAAAGCTTAACCTGATGGTCGGCAACAAGATGTTGGAGCATATTGAATGCGTATTGTTTTCCACATAGTTTACACCGTCCTCCATCTTCCTTTTTCTGTGCCTTTTGCAACAAATCAGCAGTAACCAACCCATGAGACATAACCAAGTGACGCTCTAAGCCTTCATATGTCCAAAAGCTAGAATCAAGAAAGGTTAACAGCTTTAGGAAATATGTTTTCACCGTTCTTTGCATCTGCTACAAGCTAACGGTGCACCTTGAGACATATCAGAGGCAACTTTTCCTTTCATTTGTTTATGATGATTCTGAAATGCGGTTATGTTTATAATACCTTTATTTGCGTTAGGCTCACCTGCAAATGTTGAAGATATTTCTCTTTGTCAGAAATTGATTGATCGCATATTTCACAAGTACTTCCAGAACTGGCAGAAGTAGCAACTCCCGCAGCAGCAGCGGCGGCAACAGCAGCAGCCGCAGTTTGACTTTGAGGAGAACTTGCTGCAGCGCCTAGTAATCCTGCGGCTGCTGAAGTGAGCATTTTCATAGCTTGCGAAGTGAGCTGCAAATCAAAAAAATGAGGACGAAATGATGTTCATATTTTACCGCAGGGAATTTCCTCAAAGCTTGAGCTTGAGCTAGAAGTGAAGCAGTACTCATCTTTGGGTTCACTTTGTTCAAAGCTGGAGTAGCCGCGGCCGGTGTGGCAGTACGTATATTATTAGTGTTAGCTTGCGCTGCTGCAGCTCTTTGAATATGTTGTTGCATAGCTATAATACATTATTAAGAACAATAAGCGTCTTAGTATAAGTATACCTGCTATTAAATTATTATTATTAAATGGAGAGTTCTTTTGATTCATTAGAGCCTTAACGATAATCATTATATAACATCGATGGAAATGATACATACCCCCAATTGGCGAAGCTGTTGCTGATGTCTTTGAGCAAACTGTTGCTGGATCAGTGCCTGAGCAGCAGCATTGGTCTGTGAATTAGTTGCCGTGATATTTCTTCGTATGGCAGCTTGTGCACCGACAGACTGGATCTGTGCTTTTTTCTGGAATCGTCACATAAGCGAACATTACATCGAAACTAAACATACCTGTTGTGCTTGAGCCACTTGCTGCTGTTGAAGAATAGTCGGGTCAACTGGAGGCCGATCCCAGAGCCATTGATTGATCATCAATACGTCGGATGACTAGAAAAAAACAAATATATACTTAAAAATACTATAAACTTGCCGTGGGTGCCATAATTTGACGGACTTTGGTATAATCCTTCTTACAAGATTTCAAATGCTGATCTCGCAGACCTTTGAGTTGGAAATCCTCTTCACAGATTACACAAGGATATTTAGCTGGAGTATCTTCTTTTGAAGCAACAACACAATGAGCATTCCTATAAAGGCTTGCATGAACATAAAACCTATGAACAAGAACTTACAGATAGTGAGTAATGAGGCGAGTCTCATTAGTGTCAAATTCAGGACACAATGCACACATGTATTTCCCATTTTTATAATGAGTACGAGCTTTGTGATCGTTAAGAATCATACGTGACTCTGTTTTAAACCCACAGACCTAAGAAAGAGGAATAAGTTTAATTGGTAACCTTAAACTTACTAAGCATTCGTGTAGCTTGGGTTTATATGGCTCATTTTTCTTTTTCAAAGTTTCCCAAACAGGCTTCAATTGAGCAGCAACCTATTGTAAGCGTATAATAACAACAACTTCTTAGAAAGGCTCACTGTTTTGTAAGTTTCTAAATTTTTTGGTGTCTCCGGCAGATTTTTAGCATGAACAATATCACAGTAAGTGGCTTCCTGAACTAAGTCTTGACCAATATCCATAAGTAGCTTCGTCATGTGAGGAGCAGGATTATTACCCTGTGAATTCGATTGTAACTGTATAATATAAAGCAGTTATACCTTCAGAGTGTGACGCTCTTTCTTTTCAGCATCACTCAGCTTCGGCCTCTCATCTCCAAACATCTTATTAATAACCTTGGACAAAGGGTATTCTGGATCATGTTCGATCAACATGTCAACAACCTACAACCATAGAAAGCCATATTTGATATGTAGCTTACTTGACTAGGAGGAAATGAGATGGTATTTGGCAGCACTAACTGCTTGTCCAGAATAAGTTTTCTCACACTAAGCGGCTCTCGTTGTACTTGTACGTTAATAGCACCTAGCAGGGCATCCAGAACTTTTCGTTTAACATTTTTTTCGCTATTTATAGCCTATAAATAAGAAAAACTAATTATGATAGGTTACTGAAAACATACATCAGATATATATTCTTCCAATTTATTTAACAACGCCTCTGGACTATTGAGTTCGGGTTCCTTCTTTTCGGAAGTCTAAGAAAAACATTTTACTAAGGATTTGCTGAAAAGTTCATAACATACCTTTGTAGATGGTTTATCTTGCTCCTCTATTTTTGATTTTTTTGAGGGAGGCTCACCCTCACTTTTATTATCTACAATATTACAGTCATCATCTTCAAGCTCGATGCATTCTACTCCTTTCTTATCGTCATCGGTCTTCTTCTTACCTATAAATACATAATGAAAAACTGTTGTTAGTTTTGAATGCAACCATTCTGTTCGTCTTTTTCGCTTGTCACAGATGATGAGGCTTCATCCAAAGCTTCAGGTGCAACAGATTCCCCGTTTTCCTTATCACCTTCGTCCTTCTTCTCAGTTTTGTCCTCCTCGTTCTCAATCGCCTCTTTCATGGGCTATAAATTGGTGAGTTTGAAAAACATATCATTAGAGCTACCTTGATCTCGTTCTTATCGTCACTGCTAGCTGTTTCAGCAGCAATCATTGACGTTGGCTCTTCCACTGTTGAAACCATTCAGAAAATTCTTCGAATAACCAGAAACCAGGATCTCTAGGAAACACGGGTTCTGGACCTATAATAATGGTTGAAGTATTTTAGCTGGAATTCGAAAGGTGTAAAATAGAAAAAGAAAGCATAAAATGTATGAGCATCAACTCCGAACTCTTCAAAAACCAAAAATGAGAGGTCAATACATAGTAAACATACAGAAAAAAAAGTATATCAATACGGAGCTGAAGAAGCTGATTCGTTTGAGATACAACACAACATATATATGATAATTAAGATCACTACTAGGAAATTCGAGTTTGTAAATAGGGAATTTACATTTGGAAGACAATACCGCTAGCGACGCCGTTTGCGGCTTATAGGCGGGCGTTTCTTTTTGACGTGGTACGCAGCGAAATGTTTGAGCATTCTGCTGGTCAACAACTACAGCGTTGGATACTCAGGCGAGAACGAGCATCAGACAATTCGCTGGCGAAGACGCGTGCGCCTGGCGAACAGTGAAACGACAACCGCTAAGCGTGCAACCCAAACTCTACTAAGAAAAGTTAAATTTTCAAAAGAAAGAGCATAAGCGATAACCTCAGAAACGGAGCTGATCGAAGTATAACAACGCCATGTTCATGCGGAGTCGATGTGTCAATGAGAATATGAAAGAACGGTAATCCCGTAACTGTTCATTCAAAAATTATGTTATAAGAAAAGGAGTTGAGTAAAACATGAATCGAAATAAACTCCTTTTTTAAAGATTTTCGTGGAATGAAAAATATAAGGAACTAATGAAAAAAATCAAACCAGGTTGCCTAAGCAGAGTGACCACAACCATCTCAGTGAATGGGGGTAAATAGAATAAAAAGAGCGTATACGCAGCACATCGATCAATAATTCGCCAAGGAACCCTGTTAGTACCGACGCATAAAAAATTGAAACGTGTTCAACAAGAAATTTTTTTCCCAAATTACCAGAACGACTTTATTATATTAGATGAGTGATACGCTTCAAAGTTTGCAAGTTTGGAATTTCGAAATTTTTAAGATGGATTGAGAATGAGTTGAAAGTTCAGAATCACCCTGGGAAAAGGAATTATAGAATAATGAAATTATATATAAATCTATACGCCATACTTACAGTAACCTAACGTAAATCAGTCAAATCTACATGTCCGTATAAGGTCGCTACAACGTGAAGTTTGAAATGAAGAAATGATAATGAATAGTTTTGTTTCTTTTAGAGAAAACCAACTTCACAAGTTATAAGTAAAAAGTTGATGAAGAAATATGTACGAAGAATGTTATTGTGTTTGAGAGAAGGTGAAATATACATATATTTGCGAATATTGATTGAATAGTGTACACTATACATATGAGATCACGTAAAGAGGTCAATCTTGACTTATCGACACACTAGGTGTGTTACTCGAAGATCCTTGGTCATCACCACGATTCTTTAACATTAATTTGTGAGCGGCTCTCAATGCTTCTCGCAGATCATCAATTTCTTGCTGTATTTCCTCCTTAGCGGATTCAGCCATTTCTTGGGTACGCCTGAGGACTTGTCCCACTGAATTATAACAAACGAAATAACATTCGATGAAACTATCAACTAACAATCATTATGAAACTTTCTGTTATCATTTTTTTTGCCATCTCCTGATGTCAAAGCATTGTACATAGGTAGAGTTGGTTCTTGGAAAACCTAGATTGGACATAAATATACAATAATAAGACCAGAAACTAACTAGTTCATCGTAGAATTCTGCAATCACTTCGGTCTTGCCCGACGCTGTAGTAAACACAGGTTGAAATAGCCTTAAGTAATGGAACGCCGTCACCTATAGTATAACTAACTATTAACTTATAAAATAGTCTAGCTACCGGCTTTTCATTCATATCTATGAAATATATCCTAATTTGTATTTCAAATTCTCCCCAGCCCGTCTCTGACACCTCGAAAGGAGGTTTCTCTACTACTGAAGCCAAACCAAATTATAATATCTTTGCGAGCAAACAACCTCTGGTTGAATTAGCGTAACTGTCATGAAGTTTAAACTGAACTTTCCTAATGAATTTCGATAAATCCTCATTATTGAAAGACCGTAAAAATATTGTCCAATGGTGAGTGTGACCATCCGATTCTCTTTTATATCCAAAAGGATTAGCAGTATTGCCATACACAAGGGCTTTGACTATCTTTTTTCCCTTCATTCGCTCTACAACTTCAACCATGTCTGAAAAAGATTTATTGAAAAATAATATAAACAAAGTGCTCATTTGACATGAAGATGCTTCATACAACAGAGTTATTCAAATCTGGAGAAGAAAACTGCATAAATGTCTCAACGCGATAAATTTTTTTTCCGCCCTTGAAGGTTTATTCAGAGACAGTTGAGGTACAGTTCTATATGACTTACAATCGTTAAACGGGGTGTGCAAACACGGGCTGAAGATATGCTTTCACGGATTTTAATAACATTTCAATATTGAAGAACTATTCAAACCTATCAGACCAGAGAACTTTTAATACGCTTGCAATTTCTCGCTAAAATCACCATCTAGTGTTTTCTATATCCTAATCCAATCGATCGGCAATGGAAAATAGATAAAAATCAGTACTAACTGCTGTCCATTCCTCTTATAACATCGAATCTGCATTCTTCTTTGCGAACTTACGAAATAACATAACGTTTTTTTCTCAAACTGTATACTCGGTTATACTTCGAACAGTCTAATGATATTGACATTAGTGATTCTTCAGGCCTCGTTAATGTGCTGAGTAGGTTCTTATCATCTTCTCAGCTAGTAACTTACTTTTCGTAATGATTCCAAAATGGGTAATTTCTCTGAGTGCCGTCTTTTTTTTTCTGTTCGTGCAATCGGCAGGTGGTGAGTGTGTGTTTTTTAAACATAGGTTTGCCTGATTCTTGATTTAGCTTCTCCTTTACCAGCCTCAGCTGAAGAAGATAAACCATATGTGAATGAAACTGTAACAACTTTGAAGGTAACGATCCTTATGTAATAGTATACGTTCTCTATTCAAGACTTTAAAAGTAACTGAAAAAGAAGGAGTAGAAGTAACAACACCTGTAGCGGAGACGACAGTTTTTGTAGAAAATACGAACGGGACTACAGTACAAGACGATCAAGAAAACGCAGAATTCGAAAGACCTGATGCTGTAGAAGGAGGAAAGGCTGAGGTAATACTGTTCAGCTTGGGCTCGACGTTTAACAAATGTTTTTAGGAGTCTCAGAAGAATGCGGAGACCGTACCGGACGAACCACCAGTTCAAGAAGGAGAGGGAGAAGCCCGCGAAGACATTGAGCCTGATGAGGGAGACAGCATCAAGAAAATGGTGGAAGATGCAAAAGGGAATTCTGATAATGAGAACAACGTTAACTTACAAGTAAGGAGAAGACTTTGAATAGCGTAGTAAATTGAGATTCATAGCCTAACCGACAGTTTCAAGTTGAAGAAGCACCTGACTCTAACTTTTTAACGTTTTTGATGGTTGCTACGCTATTAGTAGTTTGTATCTATATCATTCAGCATAATAAGAAAAAAATCTTAGGTGAGCGTTTGGTTTTGAAAATATGTCAATAGTTTCATACTTTAGGTTTTGTTTTCGAAGGGAAAACTGGTAGGAATGTGAGGTATCGGAGATTGAGTCAGCACGATGATAGGGAGGATATTATTTACTAAACCTGCTGGAAAGCTATAATAAGCTAGTATCATTTAATCTTTCAATCCAAAGAATGTGATGAAAAAGTATTTATCATTATGTATGTTTGAGTTCGCTGGACATGTATAAAAATATTTTAAGAGCGAAACTCAAAGATGTGTTTGTTGAGAACCCCGTTGATATATGACTGTGCCTTTGAATTCAATTGATTGTTTGAGTTTTCCAATAAACGTTTAATTCTGAGATTCAAAACTTTCCATTTCTTGTAATTTTTTCACCTTGTAGTCTGAGAACCTGGTAAGAGAGTAATTTGACTTCAACTTTTGATGAAACATACCATAAAATCGTTAGAGATGGTAGAAGGAGTATAGCACTTAACACATAGCACAACCCTGGGAAGAAGTTCAACGTAAGTGGATAAACGTTATTATAAATTGAAGTAGCTACTAGACTGGAGATTCCTTCTAACAACGCTATCAGTGAGAACATTTTTCCTAGAAACATTGTCATACAATAGAATGAGTTGCTCACAAACCTTGCTCATCACTCATAATCAGCGACGAGAGAAATGACCTAAAGCTTGACGATACAAATCTGTTGAACATAGTTATAACTAGAATAGACAAGTAACTTCAATCAGATTTTGTGTTATTTACCTGACACAGAGTAAGCCATGAACGCATTCTGTAGGAAAGCTAGCACGAAAAGTGAGAGGATTTTAAATGAAATTCCGAAGACGCCAAGAAGTCCATCAGATACTCCGCGAGAACGACATAATGGATATATAGTAAGCACCTAACAAGTTGTATTTAATTAGTATCAAATCGTGGAATCCTAACAGCTAATGTTGTGAGCCCGAAGGAAAGTCCATTAAACCATCCGTATTCCTTATCAGTCCATGCCAATTTGAACCGGAAATATGAGAACTGAATGTCACTGAGTCCTATAGTTACGATATAGTCAGAACGATAGCAATGTGATGGAGAAATTACCAGAGAAAATAAGAAGCTCAAAACCCAGAGCAAATAAGTTGAGCCAAATGAACAAGCGAGTTTCTCGTTGTATTGCTAGAACCTCATAAAAAGAATGGATTACTGAGTAGACTTGAGAGAAGAAGAGAGAAACTCCTGCAAGAAATAAGAAAACGCTATTATAGCAATCATACTCACTGGATGGATTTGTAGATGTTGAGCTGCTTGTAAGCCTCCGATGCTCAGAGGAGTCTATGTGTTCTCGTGCAAGAATTATAATGTACAGCAGGCCAATAAGTTGGAGAATCAAAATGAAAAGGAAAGTGTAGTCGTAGCCAAAAGCTCTGAAACGCAGAACATTTTGAAACATTAAGAAAACCAAAGACTAACTGTCTAATCGTTCCAGAGAGTGCGTAGCCAATGGTACCACCAAGTCCGATTGCACCCTCCATCCCGGCAATACGATAACTGCGAGCATTCTTGCCTGTCGTTTTTACTCCATAGCTCATAGTGGTAGCTTTATGAAGTAATGATGTTCATTGATAATAACTAGTAGTAGACATACATATTATGGAGATGTATCCACCACAAATGCCAAATATAGCATCACTTATTAGAAGCCAATGAATGTTTGAATGGATGTAGATTGTTTGGACTATGTAATTAACAGTGCCAAAAATTAATCCAAGGAAGGGTATAATTAGTGGTATTTTAATACTCCAATAATCAGAAACTGCAATTGAGGGAATATTAATCAGAGATGAGGAGAATGTAACAACCTACTCCAAGAAACAGTGTAGAGATGAGAGAAGGGAACATAAGTGTATATGAGGATAATGCATAGAAATGGTTCGCGTCGGTTTGTATTTTCTTGTCGTCGTAATATGCAGAAGCGTTTGTACAGAGAGTAACATTCTGAAAAAGGAAGAGATTGAGTTGTTGCTGAATCTTCATGCTTCTGTAAACCTTAAGATCAGACTCATACTCACTTGATCGTATCGTTCAAAGCAGGATTTCTCATAAATTAAATTTTGAAATATGGGAGTTTTTAAAAAACTAGTCAGCATGTAAATGAAGAGCGGTACCTCCATGCCAATATGGCCAACTAGACGTGAAATTACATTTCTGTCCATTAACTCTACAAGATATCAAATGAGGTGAGGGGAAAGTGTATTTCTGATTGAGGACAACATGAAAATAATAAATAATCGAACATATCAAACGCCTATAGTGCTTGAAGACACCACTGTTGATAGATAAGCTTTCATTGATAAAAAACATGGCTACCTACAAAAGCACACTAATTCCTTCTCCCTTCTATCGAACATGCAAAGAACGACGAATTTAATATTTTATCATTTTCCTAATCATCGCAGAAGTTCATACTTTCTTCCGAGAAACTTGAAGATGCATGCTGAAAAGAAGATGTCCTAGTTTCACACGCTGAGATTTTAAAAAAAGAATTAAGTGAGAGTATATACAGGGATCGTACACACAAAAACACAGCATATGACTTTATCAAATATGTTAATCTGTATAGTTTTCATTGAATCTGAGTCTTAAAAAAAGCACATTGTTCGATTACATCTATGAACGTCACTATAGTCTGTTGAGGTGGAGATATGAGAAATATATACAAATTATATCACAAAACAGCAGTATAGTCTCGTATTCAAAAGAAGATGGAGAACATGAACTATTTTAGAACCCAGCTAGCATTGAAATGTTTACCCTTTTTTCAATAATCCCATACAAAATGGAAAAATACAAAAAAATCGATAACATTACAAGGTTTAGGGTGCAAAGAACATGAGTTGCTATAATTGGATGCCCTATACAGGCTCCAACACAACCGATAACCAAGATTGTTATGCTCAAAATGAAAACATCTCGAATTAGGTGTCATGAAGTTAAGACGAGCCCGGAATAGTTCCTCTTCGGACGATTAATACAGGATGGCTTAGTTGTTCGGAAGACTTAACGGAATCGTTATAGTCCTAATCACTTTGCAAGACGAATTTTTATTTTCCGCAACATTCTTCACCTGAAACTGGTATTGAGATTATATTCTTCCGTTCCGGACCCAGAAAGTCTATTGCTATAAATACTTAATTGTGGTCAATTATGATATTACTTTTTTCTAAAAAAAAATCCATTGAGTGTTGTTGGAATTTTTTGTTAACCACGTCGTTTGATTGTTGAAGCCTTAGTCCTTCGGAAAACGGGTGTCAGGTTAATCGTTATGAATAGAAGGAAGCTTGTTTCTTCCTCAAATGCGATGTTCAGGACGAGACTTGTCAAGGCATTGTCCTCAGATTTGTAAGGATAGCCAGACAAAACGATAATCGACTAGACAGTTTCGAAAGTGCGAAGAAGAAAGTAATAGGGATGAGGAGGGTATATGAATTTGCGATGTAGACTTAGAAGTTTGGGAATAATTAGTGCACTCGTAGGTCATTACGTGTCTTAGTAGGAATCTTCCGAGTCATTCGGAATATGGTTGAAGTAACAATCCGTATATATCTTCAACATGATTTTCGATCTCTTTTTTTGAACAAGAATCTTTGTTTTCCTCTGTATGTTTCGTCTTGAATTAACGCTTTTTCAATTATTGTAATATATTCTGAGTTCCGTTTTTGTCATTAAGATTAGAAAACTAGTCAAATCAGTTATTTTCGTGTGTGTGTGTGTGTCCACTGTTTCACAGCGGCAAGCAAAAGTGTTATAAGAAAAGGATGCGGGCTGTAGATTAAGAATGCGAGATAAAGTAGAAGTTGTTTCTAGTAGTGAGAGTAATACGATAATTGAAAGTGAGATTTTTTCCTGGGAGGTTGGACAAAAGGCGGATAATGGTGATGATGAGGGGAATAGTAGGAGGAAGAACTTCTGCGGTGAGAGTGAGGCAGGATGAGAAGCGCTAGATGAACTCTATGCCTTCAAGCCAGCCAACATTCAATCTGACCGACGTTTGTCCTCATTTCATCATTATAATCGTTTCTTCCTTTTTAAAGCTCTCTTTTTGTAAAACCCTTTAGCTGCGATGTCTCATTCAGGGCACTTACCTCTTTAGATCGTCCCCACCCTATTACTTCAATTCTGAAGAATTAACTGGTCGCAAGAAGGAAAACTTCGTTGCAGCTTACCATTTTCCGTTTTGCATAAAATACTTTCTTCCCATCAAGTTTGCTTTTGGCAATACGTATGTAAACAGTTTTTGTTGATCACCTCACAAATCATGAACGTCATTTGATTCGTTATTTCGAAGGACATCTAGAAGAGATTCATAAATGTTGTTTTCGAAACAATTTCTTTCACTTATCTTACGTTCTGTTTCGAATGAGAACGCTGTATGGTTGTTTCTTTTGGGATACAAGCTTATCGTTATCTTGAATCTCTCTAAGCTGTGAATGCGACACCTGATCTCCAACTAGAATATACAATCGTTTTCTTTAATTTATTGAGGTTTTTTCACAATTTATTTCTGCTTAATGTTTATTTTAATTTAATCTTATTGTCTATCTGTTTTTTTTTGATAGATAATTGACTGAATAGCGGCATTTTCTACTTAGAAGTACGTCGCCCTTTCTGAGGCCAATATGCAACATTCATATGCAATCTTAATTCTGTATAGTGAGTTTCCTTATTTTCAAACTTGTTCTTAAACACTATCTTGTTCAGTTATCATAGTCAGAGCTAGTGATGAACATGACAATAGGAAAGATTCTTTGTCCTTGCCACCGGTGGTAAACTTTTAAAATTACTTGTTTTTTTCTGGCTTAACTTGCCTACAAAGTGTTGAGCTCAATATTCAAGTTTTATGATGTTCTTGCAAAATGTCCTCTTACAGGATAGGATATTGCACAAAGGCACAGCAGGAACTGCAGATCAATCCAGTTTGAATCTTCATATAGAACATAGTAGACGAAGCAATATAGAAGTAGGAAATCTGATAATGTTCTCACGATGTGTCAAAATCTTTAGAATTCAAATGTTTCTCAGAACTTCTCTGAAAAATCCAATCAAGGTAGCCGAGTTAGAAGAGAACCATTTCAAATACTTCCCACAAGGTATTCCTATTCAAAAGTTTTAGAATCAGCTGAAACCCTTTTAGATCAATTGTAGTAGATCCCATCTTTGTCGACCTGGACAATTTTCAGAACTTCAATGATATTTCAGAGTCGATGAATTTTAATGAAGAGTTCTTAGCCACACCACCACCGCCATTCATACCTGTAACTGTTGAGGATCAGCTTCTGGAAACGAGTTTCTCAGAGCCTCCTCCAGTTCTGCCAGGTTTTGCTCGGATATCTAACGCTCTTGGAAATTCCCTATTCACAACTACTGTCACAACTCCTAAGACAACACAAAGTTCAACAACTCCTAAGACAACACAAAGTTCAACAACTCCAACAACGACCCCAACAACAACAACAACAACAACAACAACAACATCAACAACGTCCACTACTCCGGCCACAACAACGACAACAACACCATCATTAGTTCCTACAACTCTGAAAATTTTCGAGGATAGAAGAAAGCAGCTTGAGCGTAAAAGCGACTTTTCTTCCCACTTCCCAACCACCAAGATAGAAGATATGACTAAACGAACGACTCTCCCTACTTCTTCCACTTTTGGCATACGGGAATCCATTTCCCCCCACACTTCTCCTTTTCCTATTCCAACATCAATGCTTATCTTCGACGAAGACCCTGAGATTGCTTTTTCTGAGAATGAGAACTCAAGGTTTCTACCTGGAAGTCATGAAGGCATTCCGTCATTCCCCATAAAGCGTCATGATAAAGAAGAGAGTGAAATATTTTCTGAATGGACAACTACAACAGAGAGAACAACTATGAACCCTCTGTGGTGGACGCCTCGTCCTGCGTTTATGGGTCAGACATCAGTCCAGCTTTTACAAAAAAAAACTGAAGAGGTCGAAACATTAACCGTCAGATTTTGTCATGTTAATGAACCTATTACAGAACAAAGCAAGTGAACCAATTGCACAACTATCACCGGATCGACAAACATCACCTAAACGCCTGTTTCAATGGGGCCGAACACAACCATTGGAAGAGCGTTTGCATAAGGATCGTTACCACAATATTGAAAACTCAGCGTTTGTTGGATTACCGATGGTTAGCATACTCTGAACGGCTGTCTCATTTAACCTAATTCAGAAAAAAACATTATCGCTTCGTCCTCGTCGCTTACCGTCTCTGTCATCTCGCTCCCCTTTCTCTTCTTCTGGTTTTAGACCTCAATCTTCAGAAGGTTTGTTTACACATGTTGTAACATGGTATGATAATATTGTTTGAGGGAGTGTTCTCACCAGAAATACAGAAAATGTTGAAGAAAAAGAAGTCCGACAACTATAACTTTTCTGTTTTAATGCTTTTTTTGTAGATCTTAGAAGAATTAGAATCTTTGGCCTCACGAGTACATCTCTACGATTTGAAAAACGTTTTCGGACAGAAAAAAAAACAATCTGATTTTTCGAACTGGAATAGAGAAAATGTGCTGTTCTACGAGTTTATCGGAAACGTTTCTTTGATTATAGGTCGACAACGAGTTAGTGTCAAAAAGAAATGCTTTAAGACAATTGGAATTGCTAAAAGATTTACATGAAAAACATATAATGCGGAATTTGCCGCAACTTCCAGCTGTAGCAGGTTTCTTAACATCTTTTCAGTAATTGGCAACACCTTGTTCAGTTGAAAAAAAAGCTATTCCGAAAGACATTGACGAATTGGATATGGCATTGAAAGAATTGGGCTTATCTGCAGAAAGCTCCACAGAGGATTCTTATAAAAAGGTTGATGCTAATTACGAAACATCATCTTTACTATTTGTTTCAGACGGATAAATCAGACGAAATGCGTCTGCTGAAACAGGTTTATAACAGAAACTATTATGCAGAATTTTTTTCTTTTGAAGGGATTATCAAGAAAGTCGTTTTCAACGGTGACATCGAGATATAAATTGCATAAGATGAGTAGCGGAGTTCAAATATTCGAAAGAAATGCCCAAGATAGAAATGTACTGTGGACACTTGACTTGAGGGATTTCATCAATTTCTTTCAGTTAATGCAGGGATACGGATATACAGGAAGAAAGCTGAAGAAACTCCGTAAATCTAAAGCGTTCAGAGCGGTTCCACCAACATCACCAAAGCGCAGTAAATATAAACTTCATTTGCATAATTCCACGTAACGCTATAAAGCTAGTAATCGTTAATCATTCACGTCCAATTCATTTTTGAATTCAAGGACTTTTAGATGCATCCGCTGTGCTTTTAGTTCCTTATAGCATTAACAACACTAATCATTCTATATTTAAGTTTATTCGGTTCCTGGATCAGAACTATTGCCTTCAGTCGCGCGGTCTGAAGCGAAAAGTGTGGAACAACTAGTGCATTCTTTGAAGAGAAGAGATGAGTATGTGTACGAATGAAATAGGTTATCTTTCAATGCCATACTTCAGTGCTTTAAATGTTTGCCAATTAGCAAAATGTAGTTTTGAAGATGGAGATTTGTGTAGTTGGGAGTCATCGTTCGATGAGACCACACGTGTACGAAGAACTAAACGTGAAAACTTGGTATAATCTCAAACCAAAAACTCTATCACGATTAATACATGTTTTTACAGAATGATGAGAAGTTTTTCGTTATGAGATCATGGAGTAACTGGATGGGTCATAACAACAATTCTGTTATATCAATAGATAAAGCTCGTAAGTAAAAGCTTTCATGCGATTCAAGGTTACCAATCTATTTTTCAGCTTTCTTCACCGAACTAAACAAACATTTCGCCGGGATCGTTTTGAACGCTCAACAACGCGGTTCATTAACTTTACGAGTAAGTTCTTTGCAGAAAAGCATTTTTGATGCTGAATCAACTGATTATATATGCAGCTTAATCATGAGGAACCATTCAAATTACGCTTCCGCGGTTATGATGTAAGACCGGCTACAAAACTGAAGGTGTGCTGTGATGATTCTTGTTTTGTATCAAGTCGCGAGCCTGAGCAACATCGTTGGAAAAAGCTTCAAGTGGAGTGCGCTGCTAGAACGAAACAAGTAGATAGTTTTGGGCAACTTGTTCAATAAAAATAACACTTTTTCAGATTTCATTTGAATGTATAAGTGGAGGTCCTTACAGAGGTGCTTGTGGAGTTGATGATATCTCAATTCACTCAAATATATGTACATAAGATGATTCATAGATTACGAGGAGAATACGAGAGTTTAATGATTGTTTAGTTAATTAAGAGCATAGTTCTTTATTTTTCGTTCATGAACAAAATATGTTTTATTGTTTGAATTGTTCATGATGATCAAAATTTGAGGCCATTTGTATATCAAAACTATATGACACGCATTCTCATTATAAACCCCTTTACCGTATACAGTTTCTAATTGTCAACACGTTTCAAATACGATCGACCTTTTATATTGTCTTCAAATCAGTTATCACCATTTTCTCAATTTCCAATTCATCAATAAGTTTAATTTCACGAAAACAAAAAAAACAAGATCACAAAGCCTTCTTTGCATAAACATTTTTCCATATTTCGGCTAAACAAACGCTACTATGGAAACGATAGAAGATAGTGAGTGGTGAAAAGCTTCGAACTAAAAATACCCAGCTCTTTTTCCCGTAAAAATCTGAAGTAGAGTGATGTTGGATCACCAGTTGGTAGTAATATCTTACCAATTATAGCTTCTGAAACGCCAGCCTTCTCACTTTCGAACAAGTTCATGAGGAATATGGCCAAGTTTGCAGCCAACAAGAACGTTATTGCTTGCTTGCCTGGCTGACTTTCCCGATCCCATACGCCAACACGCACACGGTTGGCCAAATAAAGTAAAAATGTTTGCATTCCTACCTTAAAAACATTGAAATAACTTAAAAAATGACTGGTAAACTGGTTTACCTGTATTAATCTGAAAATATGTACAAAAAGTAATAGGAATGTTAATGGTTGCCATGCCCCATCTCCTGTAAGACCAACCAAGCCGGCCACAGAGAAAATCAGTTCACCAACTAATCCAACGGTCAACAGTATCTGATCCAACAGCTCCTACAAAGCTAATTTAGATGAAAACCAAATTGTAAACAAACTTGTTCTCTAGGAGCACTTGCATGTTGTTTTCGATTTGTATATGTAAGGGCTCTCATTTGATAGATAGCTAATCCACATCCGATTGAAGAAAAGAAGTACTGCAAGATATCCGTAACAGCGTAAGCATAGGCAGCATGCTTTGTTTTTCCCAAAAAGGAATAACCATAATATACAATTATTGAGGTAAACGTCGTCGCTAAAAACGCTAAACCTAAGAATAGACCTAAAGATGAAGAATTAATTGAAAAGAACACTTTCTCATATAAAGACCTGTTGTGGTTTTACTGCAATCAACACGAATTTGGTGTTTTCTTTTCACATATGTCCCGCCAAAATCGTGACGCCCAATGTTTCTCCATACAATATACATAACGGCTGCTGCTATCAAAGAGTATTCTACTATGGCGGTGAACATGACTTCTGATAAGCTTCCTTCAATATATCGAACGTTTAATTCTGTGGAAGAAGAAAAGAGATTAACCTAAAATGCATTCAGCCGCATGACATCTAACTATGTTGAGATCGCGATTTTCGAAATCTTCTTCTGAAGAATCGGATGGAAATGATTTGTTCGTCCGATTATTTATAGACTTAAACACTTCTCTATAAATTTAGTTTGTTTGATTATTTCAAAATATAAGCTGTTAAAGTTTTTGCATACTTTATCTCTTTCTCCATTACTCCTTCTTCCATAAGAACGTATCGGATCCAGGTCCAAAGATTAGCTGCAATAAGGTGCATTGTTCCAGCTCTTGCAGCAAAATGCGATCCCGTAATGGAAATCTAGAAATTTAGTTACAAAATCATACTATGATAGTAATTTACTTTCCAGTTACAGAATATAAAGTGCATCTGAGTAAATATGAACACTATGGCACAAATATCCAGACCGATGTTCAAGGAAGTACAATGAGCATCAGCAGAGCATAAGAAAACTAAGAAGGAGTAATAGACTATCCCAATTACACCAAACACTGCGAAAACAAAAATATTGTTAGATATGTATAGGCTTTGTTACCTATAGCTCCTAATCTTAGAAATAAACTTCCGGCTGCTGGACTGTTGTGAGTAACTTTACGAACAGTAGCCGCAGCTGATGAAGTTGAATCAACGGATTGTCGGTTAGCAGATGATCGGAAAGCATTCTGATAAAACAGGTGAGTGATATTTTGGAAAATAAGCTCACTTTCACTGCATAAACGGTTGAATACCATCTAGGGTTGAGCATCAATACAACGTACATATAAAAAAAGAAAAGGATTGAAGCTCCATACATATATATTCCAAAAATCTTAAAACGTGCGATGTAGAGGACAGAGAAAATCAAACGGATACCATATCCTTCAAATTAACTTTCCGTTCAGTTTCTCCGGATAATAGATGAGAAAGTTCGAGAACTAGAGCAAATATTGTGAGAAAAAGACAATAAAAAGCTGTCAAGGCTGTTAACATGGAATTTCTGAAACAAATGAGGAGATGAAGCAGAATAAACAGTTTAATTACTTCGCTTGTTTGTTGTGTATCCACATATCTTCAGCACTAGGCATATCATCTTTTTCGTTTTCGTTTCCTGAACTCTCAACTGATACAAGGGAACCCTGACGGAAAACTCCATCTTTTCTTGGACTGATAGAAGAGGCTAATTCAATTGTTGGTCTACTTGGGACGAGAGATGTTTGATATGGATTAATAAGTGGAGGAATGACTGTAGTTATGGGAGTAGATGCTAAACTGTCTAAGTTCATATTAATCTGTAATCGCATTGCTATAGATAAATGACCTGATAGGTAGCCTCACCTGAACGTCATCTGAGCTCATTCCTTGTTCGTCGAGTTGTTCTTCTTCTATGCGATCTTGAAGCTCGTCTGGCGGTTTGTTCAAGCTGAATTCAAACTTCTAAAACTGTGTTCAAAAACTTAGTTAAACTCGAAGTTGGATGTTGAGAGCCAGGCTTGCGTAAAGGATGATGTAGCCAAGGGATCAACAGAAGTTGAATGTTTTCGGGCAAATGAAAACTTGCGTTGTGGAATTGGTAAATCAAAACGTCCAGGACAGACGGAAAAACGGCGAACCAGCTGATGAGAGTCAGCTAGAAAATGAGTGATTAACAGGTTTTTTCTAAGGACAATAGTTAAAATAAAAAACTATTGTTTTGTGTTCGGACAGAAGATGAGCTTTGAACAGTTTTTTCAAAGAAGAAATGAATTTTTGATTTTTTAACAGAAAAGCATAAAACGCTTGGCAATGAAGTGATCTGGTCACCCAGACAGGGGACAGTGATACTTATGTTCCTTTCTAAGAAAGACAGGTATTCCAATCTTGAAGAAAAGAAAGATAGTGTAGGATGTTTGGAAGTAAATAAGAAAATGGAAAAACATTGAATAAGAAAGATAGATGTGTGAGCAGGAGAGATATTCTTGATGACCGGAAGATGACCGAAAGAACGGAGTGAATTGAACCGGTCTCAGGAAGAAACCAGAGAAGGCAAAGTTCTAAGAGTCAAAACGACAATCACGAGTGTTTCTCGCTTCATCGTTCATTATTACTTTTCTTCAATGAAAAGGAAATAATAATAAAACGGAGGAAACTACCGTTCATTGAAGACATGGAAGTATCGAAATATTAAAATGAGATGATGAACGAAGTTTTATTAAGCAGAGGCTGCTCGTGCGCCGCACTCCCTTATTGAGATTAGCCAAAGGGTATGAGCGAGAGCTTAATACTGTCGCCCTTTGACCCTTTTCTCATCAAATTTTCTTTCTCTCAACTTTGTGCGAGTCTCTTATTCGTTTTCAAAATAATCAAGAAATCTCTTTGAATTGTCGGGTATGTCCACAATAAAAAGCGTGTATTAATAGATGGCTGGTCAGAGTGCGGATCATTTCATGCACAAACAACAAGAGGGAGTCTAGAAACTTTGAATGAAAATCATCTTTCAACAGTTATGAAAATGGAAACATTGCTAACTTGGCTAAAAAATGCGTCACGATTGATAAAACAGAAATATATGCAAATGATTTTTCCTATGCGAGATCAGGAGATCGAGTGTCTGCTCAGTTCGCAAAAACCGGCCTGGCCTTTTTAAGAAAGACACCTCGAAATTCATGAAACCCAAGAGCTTTCATGTAAAACTACATTTTTTCCATTTTCAGTCAAATAAACTTTTTTTTAACAAAGCGTTTGAAATTAAAAGAAACAAAAGCACTAAACGTGTCGAAGGGAAAATTGCGTTTGTTTCGTATAAGGAAGCTCGGTGCGACAAATAAGGAAGAGAAGAGTTGAAGTGAGGAAAACGAAGACATTCATGATGAGAGATCACGAAATCACATAGATAGACGGAAGAGAGTTTCGATTGTGTGATCAGATTGTAAGCTTCGACGTTCTCGCAAATCGCGTCGCAAAAACAGTTAGATGATTTGAAAAGGGTAAAAGGTGACGATATGCATTCTCTTAGAGACACAGGAGTTGTGACGTCGAAATGGTCAAGAATAGGATAAATAGTCGAAATGCTCTTCTAAAAGGCAAATAAACTCTCTCTTCATTGCTTATTTCTTGTCTTGTTCTGATGGTCAAAATTCTGTCAAATAAACAAGTTATGTAAGTTTAGAATATATATTTTAAATAGTTCGTTTGTTATCAGTTGCTAACCCGCATCTTCATTCAGAACCGATTCATCAAAGCGTCCTCTATCCGGTGTGTAAGTGTACTTCCGAAAGTTCTTGTGCTCTCTTTGTTTCGAGCACATCGCAGTTCTGGCCGATAGAAAATCCTGAAAGATTGCTTAATTGCTCTGGACAAAACATCATGACGTAAGCAATGGATGATATGCTAATTAGACGGAATGAAATGAAAACGTGGAGCAGCATCCACGCGTTCATTCACTTCATCGATTAAGAACGGTTGCATTCGCTTAACAACTAGAACAAAGGCATTCTAGTAAACTCTACCCGTAGATGTGATATGTCATCAGTGGCATCCGTAGTTGACGTAGTCTCATTAGTGCCTTCCTGTGAAAGAGATGGCTGGATAGTTGCTGATTCTTTTGAGCTAGAAGGTTGCTCCATGGCGATAAAGCAGATTGTAACTGCTGGAATGATATTGAATGATTCACTTTTTATTTCTTCAAAAAGAAAGTAAATACTTTCATCAACTCATTTCAACGAACAAACGAATTAATTGGCGCAGTTATAAGAATAAATAGATAAATATTGGAAAAACCTCATTGAATCTCGTCTTTGATAACTTAGATAATCAGAAATTGGGAGATAAACTAGTTCACTCATATCATACTTCTTACTCATGTTCATACATATTTGTACTGTATTTCAGAGAAGAAAAAGGAAAAAGAAAACATCTTCACCCCTCTCTTTGATACCACCTGTATTCTCAGACACATTACTGACTTTTGATATTTGCTTCTGTTCAGAAGAGACAGCAACAGTAGCATCAACGGTAGCTTCTCCCTGTTGTTTTGGACATTCCAGCAGTTAGAAAAGGCTTCCATTCTCAAAATTTTCTTCAATATTTACCAGCTATTTTCTTCTTCATGAATACTCGAAATGAATTAAAAGAATAATGGTTCCAAGGCATATCTTCTACTGTCATCATTAGCAACGAAACCAGAAGTAGACATTTCTGTAACGATCACATACATTGTATACGTCTGAATGGGAGAGATAAAATGAGACAAATGAAATTGAATTTGGAACAAATAAATCCCTATCGAATGTCAAGGAACGGCAAATTATCAAAATATTTTCGTTGCAATAAACAAACTGAAAAAATAATTTGAAATCAACTTCTGCATGGAAGATGTTTAAACGTTCACATCGGTATCCATTTCATATTTTTTTTCTGTCAAAAATGGCAGCTTTGTCTTCTAATCGAACTTTCATTTCATTCTCACGTCCATCAATTTTCTTCTTTCTTTTTACGAAATTTAAGTTTCATTCATTCACTTATTCTTTGTTTTTCCTATTCATAACCTACAGAAGAACAGAAATCAGTCAGAAGAGACAAAATTTTTTTTATTTTCATCTTCATTTACGTGATTTTCAAGGAGCAACAAATGATTTTCGAAAAAAAGAAAAGAATGAAAGACTCTTCCTCACACTTGCATCTGTTTGAGCTACTAAGATCTTCTAAAAAAAATTTGTTTTTTCTGTCTTCATTTGCATACTTCTTCTGCAAACATTTGGCCTCTCAACAACCAACATATTCGTAATTCGCGCAATTTACGTTGACTACGTGGAAAACTTTTTTTTATTTTCTCGTCGTACCACGTTGAAGAAGTAATGGAGAGACCTTCTCTCCGCCCTCCTCTCTCTAACCCTTACCACCCTTCTATCTCGCGGACTAGCTCTATCTATCTTCCTCTCCACCTCTCTCTATGAACAACAATGAAATATAACAGTTGAATTTCTAAGTTTCAATGAATTACAATGTAATCATAGTTATAAACACAGGTTCTTCGTTGATGAAGCCAAGTGACAACTCTAGTCCTCCAATTGCATCTTTCAAACTCTCGTAAACATTCTATTTTAGGATTTATAAGCTTTATTGTGGCTTTGCTCTCATCAATCGCTACAACAACTGAAAAACATAACCGTACATATTGCCTGCATTTGCATGCAAAAACAGCTGATGAGATAACTACACGTGATTCTCACATATATACGTGAGCGGCTGTTCTTCACGTGTCCATTAAACAGCAAACAATAACAACAACGTTGAGACACATTCAAGGAGACTTTGCAATTCACTCCTTCTTCCTTCTGTCTCGAGTGTGGTCAACACAACAAAGATCTTTAAGGAAATAGTTTCTTTAAAGAAATACGTTTCTATATTTCTACCTGCAATTACATGGCCTGAAGAGTTCCGAGAGGTGTACGGATTCCAGACGTCATCAAGCATTTGCAAATGTTTAAGAGATTCTTTTATATTTATTATGCTTACTATTCTAAAAAATTTGGAATATTCAGCATTTTCTTGCCGTCTGTAATGAAAAATAGAAGGCTTCTTGTTTTTCTGTAGGACGATTGGGTGTTAAAGACCATTCTATTATTTAAATTTATCAATATTTGGACTTCATAACTACATATTTTCTTTGCCGAATAACAACGCAAACGATACATCTCAATACAATGTTATCAATTTACAAGAGATTCTAATCAAGATTATCTGCAATGGCACTCAATGTTGTTTCAACTGTTTACTTTCATATAACATTTGTTCAACTATCAACCTTCCAGTCAATTTTTCTTGAGCTTCGTTTCATTGGCTCTGCTTGTCTTCTTCTCTCTTTCTTTCTTTTTTTGTTTTCACTTCATTTTCATCCATTTTTACATCAGATTCATGACAAAAGAACATTTCACTTTCATTTGAACTCCCAATAAGGTATAAATGTCTTTGCTCCATTGTTTTACCATAATTCGAAGATACATGTTGAACTATTAAAACGAAGCTTCTTTTCATTCTTCAGTCGCCTTGTTCATCTCCTGCCAATCAAAATATACTCCAAACTTCTCTCTTACACAAAGACACACACACAGGAAATTAATTATTTGATATTTCAAAAGTTTCTTTCTCCCCTCAATCACTCCTCCATCCAAGTGCATCTGTCTGTTGCTTCTTGTCTGCTCGTAATTGTGTACTCACCTTTAACCTTCTTCCCTTAACTTTCCTTCGAGTTCTTCTGATATGTTACGTCTTTCATTCTGGAAATAACTTGTTGACAGGAATCGAGTGAAATGGCCCAAACTGATAGTCTTCTGCCTCCCTCTCCACCCATACCTATCTTTTCAGCTTTCATTCTCTCCATATCTCTTTTTTCTTCTCTCTATCCTTCCTTAACTAATTAAGAATTCTGTCATTTTTGAGAAATCAAAGAAACAGGAATAAAAAAAAGATGAAAAACTCTCAATTATGGCTTGAAACTTTCATTCTTGTTGCCACCTGATTATGCGTCCTCCACCATATATATTCTCTTTGAAAGCTGTTTTGCTGTGATTCATCTCCAAACTTCATTAGGCTTACAAGGTTTCTGGCCAACAAAAAAGAGGTTTTTCATTTTTTCGTGCCACAAACTGAACTTTAGTTTTTCTTCCATGTAATTGAAGAGGGAAAGACACTTGTTGTCGTTCGTAGACTTTCTATTTTCTTTCAAATATTTCAATATGAAATTTTAATTTTAATCGAAGTTTATCAAGACATTTGTCTATGAAACCGTATGGAAATCTTCAACAAACTTTCTTATTCTCTTTTATAAGCCAGACGCCTCTTCTCATAAATAACGAAATAACCTCAACTCTCCAACAATCAATGTCAACATCTCAAAATCAGCCGCCAATAAGCAATCCGGATTTCAATATTTTTTACTTTCTTACTCTCATTATTTATCAAAATTTTAATTAAATCTCTCATTATGCATTTGTTTTGATATCTGTTTACCTTGTGCCTTCATATGTTCAACACTACAGCATTGAACACAACCGCTTTCAGCATCAGCAAATCTTAAAATGATTTCCACCTCAAATCACATACAGACACGTGAAAACTCATTTTACATTCGCCATTGGAGAAGAAAACATTTTCAACAAAATTCATTGAATTTTGCATGTTTTGATGGATACCTAATGTCTCACATCTCACTCAACTTCCATAAATTGTCCATCTCTCCTCTAAGTCTATAGATAGTTTGGATTCTATGCCGCCTACCCACCTTGTAGAAATACGAGAGAAAGCAACAAAGCAATGAGACAAAACGCAAGTTCAAGTTATGAAGAAGGACTGTTGCATAAGTAAAGAGGGAACTTTGAAAATTTTGCAACATACACATATAATTTATAACAATGGGCTATCACCCTACATATGATGGCCTCTCATAAAAAAAGGAAAAAAAAAACAAAGCTATAGGAAGCCTTGAATTACTTGTGAAATTCCGTCGATTTAGTATATTCCCTGAGGACATGGGTATGCTTACCAAATAGATCTGAAGTCGACGACACCCACCTTCCCCACTTACCAACCTTTCGGGAGACCTTTCTATCTCATATTATCATAGCTCTTATAATAATCACTAACTACTAATCTTAAAGATATATCAGTTAATTATATGTTTAAAGTGGAAATTACGTATCTCATGCTGATTCCTTGTAAGCTCTACAAAACATCTTTTCTTTTATTTAAAATTAGTCATGAGACTTCATACATCGAAAGTATTTTTTTTTCATATTTTTGAAATAAAAAAATATTTTTTTATCTTTTTCTTTCTCTGTCATCTCTTTGCTATTTCCTCACTTTTGCTTTTTTCCTTCCTTCTTCTGCTTCTTCATTGTGACTTCAGCTTTTCTCCCTCTCACTCTCTTTCACTTTTCTCTCTCTTTCATCCTCTCTCTCTTTCCACAATCGCTGTGCTATGTACAAAATCCTTTTCCACGTTTGCAAATTTGGAATTTTTTTTTCTTTCCACCTAATCGTTTCGTTATCAAAAGGTGGAGTTATCAAACTTAATAGAGGCTCCGCCCACTATCACTCTCCTTTCACTCATCATATCCAATAAAGTGGAAGATACAAAAAATAAATATTCGCCTTTCTTGTAAGAATTCATTAATGTTTCAGACTTATTTGGGATTATCTCGGATCAAAACCCACTGATTGTTGTATTTTTCATTTTTTTTCTACAATTTGCCATCCGTTTTTTCATTTATTGTTCATCCTCTAGTCCTCCCTTTCTCCCTCCCCTCATCGTTTTTCTTTCTCGTTCTTTTATGATTAGCACTAGTTACTCTTGTATTTTCTTAACTGTTGCAGATACATGATGAATAATTATAATAAAACCTTGCCACTCAATCATATAGGCGAAGATCCCAAAATTCAGTCATTAATTAATGTTCTGAGAGATATGATGAGAAATCCATGTGAACAACTAGAAGTTTGTTTCCTTTTCTACCTTATTTGGAAATATTTTGACATATGAAATCGAAAAATCTTCTTTCCTTGTTCCCACGAGGACATAATATTTCCAACAAAAAAAGTTAAAGAAAACACAGTTGAAACATCATGAGTGCTCGTCCGAGAAACGGGAGAGATAAAAAACTTAAAAAAAACAATTTTTCTTCGATTTTACCTTCTAACAACGATTTCTTAAAGTTTTCCTTTTTTTCAGACAAGATGTGAGGACATGCCATTCCATGTCTTTCTTATGGGGTTTGGTTTTATATTCGTTTTCACATGGGCTATGTTTGGTAACTGTATCAACGTGCTCATCTACAATTCCGATCAGATCCGTTTTTATTTGGCAATTCGAATGTTATGTACTCGTTTAGTAAGTGTCTTACCAAAAAAAACTTCTAATTTCTTTAAAACTAATTGCATTTCAACGAAATTTGATCCAATTGCTCTATAAGCCTGATCTTTAGATGTCTAGTGTTTGACTTCATCGAATGGAACATCCACAACGTTCTTATTCTCTTGTTGCCTTATCGGAAAGGTGGCTAAAGAAGATAACATAAAGCGTCGAATGCCATTCATCTGAACTTCATCTGATAAACTGTGTTGACTTTCGCAAAACTCTATTGATGGGCTTGTTGTTGTTAAAAACTTGTTTTTTCATCAACGGTCACATCTTCTCTCGCAAACGAAACAGAGATATTTCCATATTTAGGCTTTTCTACTTTTTGTTTCTCATTTTTCAAACATTATGCAAAATCTTCTAATTTCGGTCGTCTGGTTTTCGAAGATCGCCTTATGCCAGAAATTTACAATGAAATTCTGCATGAATGGTCATCGACTTCATTTGTTTTTTGAAATCATAAAAGCTGCTCCTAAGGATCTAGGGCATGAAAACTAATTAAAAATCAAATAAACAGATGTAAAAAACTGCAAATAAGATGAAAATTAGTTAACCTTTGAGCTTTTTCAGCTTATTAACAGCTTTACGATGGTCTCGCTGCTTCCGCAGGCTCTACGGACCATTACCATTTGGCAACCAAACTCGAACTTAGATCATATCTATTGGGCATACTATCCATATCAGGCTTACTTTGTGAATGTATTCGGCTTCTGCTCAATGTGGTTTGTTTTATTTTTTGGTATCGAAAGCATCCGTCATCTTTGAACACTATGATGTAATTCATCTTTCCTTCCTTACCTTTTAATTTAACTTTTTGTCTTTTTCCCTGACCAACTTCTCGCTTCTGACTCACACTCTCAGTCTCCCACACTCTCTGTTTTCCCATATCACTCTCTGATACTCGTCTTCTTTTTTTTGGGTTTTTCCTTTTTAAATTTCCGTTTTGAGGGTACGTTCATCCCAAACTAGGTCTGTTTACATATCCACAAGCTGAAAACATCATTAATTCAGAAGAAGCATTTGTTTTTCATCTACCTAAAGATTCTTACGCTTTTTTCGTCAAAATTCAAAAAAGGAAAAGAAACTGTTAAAGAACGAAAGAGGATTCTTCATCAATTACTGTGTTTTGAGAGAGAATAAGAAGAGAACAGAATCATTCATCCAAATTTCTTTTGTTCCGTCGTAAGTAGAATAATATATTTTTAAAAGCTCAAAACAGTAATTTTTAATAAAATTAAAAAATAAATTATATATTTTCATTCCCATTCATTATATCAGAAGTTGTAGATGAACACCAAAGATTAGACGAAACGAAAATATCTTCCCGTTCAATGAAAACCATTTTTTGTGATAAAAGCCGTAATTAGCTATGAAATGATTTATGAGATGAAGAGGGACAGTCTTCCAATAACCACTGCTATTCTCTCTCGTTTCAGGATTACGGTTATGATGACGGGCGAATGTTATCTTCATGTATTTTTTCCCAGCCATTCAAAATCTCTTTGTACTAAACGGAATTTGAGAAGGTTCTTTTTGAAGTGTTGTTTTGAACATCTTTCGTTATCTTCTTAAGAAGCTATGTTTCCATTTTCTGTGCTGCATCCATTCTAGCAGCTATTTACCCGCTCAATCGCAAAGCCTATGTTACGGTTGATCAGTGCGCTAGGGTAGTCGTTCAGATTGTTGCCTCACAAGGTTCGTAGTGCAAGTTAGGTACTTAATACAGCACTTTGTTGTTTTAGATTCACTCATGCAAGCATTCGAACGTTTACACACTATTACCCATTTATTACTAGCTAGTGTATTACCAATGGGATTACTCATCTACATGACGTCACGCATTGTTTGGAAGCTCTTACTCCGTAAAGCCGAATTCCCTAATTCAACTCACTTTACGTAATTTAATTTCTTCCGCTCAAGTATTATGACATCAAATGTGAATTTAGATCAGAAAAGCGCTGTGTTACCCGAATCACATTAATAACAACATTCCTCCAGGTGCAATTTTCTCTTTTCATAATGTTATGGCTCAGTTCAATCTGAAATCTTCAATTTGTTCTTCAGTTCGGAACTAACGCTCAAGCTCATTAATGTATTTTCAAAACATTTTCAAAAAAAAAAATTATCCATGTTCAATAACACGGAAAAGCGCCATAACCTAAATATGCTAATTAGGTCACTGTCGATACGTGGCTTATTAGCTTATCAGTCAGTTAGTTCGGTTGCGTTCGTGTGCTGTGCAAAAAAGAAATAACATATCTTTGAGAAAATTTTTGTAAAAACAGAAATTTTGTAAAATTTAATTTACGATTTCACAAGCGTTTTCAAAAAACGTGGGTGGCTCTCATAAGCACTTTGAAAGGAAAGTCATCTCGAGAGAAGGAAAGCAGAAAAAAAAGAAGAAAAAACTTTTACTTTTCTTACTTTTAATTATTTACAGCTGCTGGGTGAACTACCTTCGATTCCTGGTTTCATATACGCAGCATTGATCGGACCCCATGTAGTTAATGATAAAGGTATCTGCATAGGAAATACGATCGGAGTGTTTCTTGGCTTATGCAATATGAGCTTGAGCTTCTTCGTCTATGCAATATTCTCACATAAATTTCGACAGATTCTTTGTAGGTATGTGCGAAATAAAGATGAACTGAGCAATCATCTTCCCGAAAGTGCTTATTGATCATTCGAATTTCCTACTTTTCAGAAGATATCGACAAACATTTGGATGTCTTCTGATCGGCACAGCAACGAACAACGTCAGCAAGTCAATGGATTATAGACTTCAGACAGGACAATTAACATCAAGAGAGCTGTTAGCCAAGTCCCCTTGCGGTAATCATTGATACACACTCATCATTGAACTTATAATGTTTCAGTAACCGATAGTTTTCTGCTCGCAGAGAAATCAACGTTCTCAACAATAGACGTCGACGATACTCATCTCTGACCTTCTATTTTTGAAACTATTTCATTAAATTCCTATTTCATATTAAATTCCGTTTTTCTCATCAAATTATGATTAAAACACCGCTATTTCCTTGAATGCCATAATTTGATCTAAGTGTCGGGTAACTATGTGTAGATAGAAACTAATCTAGTAATTTATGATTTTAGTTCATTATCTGATTTTTTTGAAAAAGTACGAGTAACATGACATAATTTCATGGTTTATTATTGTTCACGAGGTTTTGTGCTTTTTCGTCATTCTCTTTTACAAGTTCTTTCTGACTTGAACTTTTTGGAAAATACACTTTATAACACAAGAAGAAATTGAAACTTTTAATTTTTACAAGTAATATGCAGAAACAAACAGGTTTCAAAGAATTTGCTCTCGTAACTCCGGAACTGGATCCCAAGCAACTCGTAGAAAAATGCCTAGGGCAACAAGATTTAGAACTTCGAAGAAGAAAAGGAAAAAATAGTCGAAACGCTGGAAAACACGAGCCCATTCCTGCTCAACCTTAAAGGGTAACCATGAATAGTCATTTCATTAAAACAAGGAGACGGCTTACAAGTTTCCGATGTCCTTTGAATTCGCTCCTTCGACGAATGCTTCTATGTGTTTCTGCTATCTCTTCCAACATGTTACACATGGCTGATAATTCAGGTAAAATAGATGTTTTTCTAAAGAAAGTATGTGTTTCAATCTCATCTTGCACAAGCTATCTTACGAAATATTTTCATTTGCATACACGTATTGCTGTTGAGCACGGGCGCGATAGAGAGTTGATCGTCGCCGTATTCTTGAATCTTCCATCAATAAAACCTTCATTGTTCGTTTGGATGGCAGTTCGCCTACAGGATTCGGAGTAAATCCAGGAAAATGATGAGTGGACTACCTTTCTCGATGTATTGCTTACTAACAGCTAGAAAGGCCATCGATATGCTTACAGCAATTGCACATAGACAAATAACAATCAATATATAATAACCTGAAATTTAAGGAAATAATGAAGTTTAGTTCTCAACTTGTTTGTATTACCTAATAAGGGAATCGAATTAGATTTAGGCATAGCGCCAGCAACAATTCCGAGTAAAACCGTCATGGCTAGCAAACTGCCTAATCCCAGAGATACCTGTAAGTACAATGAGTTAAAGCTTTCTCGATCGCCGGTTTAAAAATCAGAACTAAAATTGTAAGTATTTCAGAAAAATAAAAAAAAGGAAATTTAAGATGTTAAGCTCTAGGGAAAATTGATGCAAATGATTTGTTAAAGCAAACTAAAGGTAAGGATTACACAATCACGCTCAAAAACTTCCTTACGTTCTCATTTCCTCCCTAAAAAAGAATTAATATTTATTCTATGTTAATGATTGGGGAAATATTTTGGAAAAAATGTAGTTTCAGATATTTCTTAGAAAATTAAAGGCTTTTTCATTTTTCTGACGAAATAATTAAAGTTATTTTCAGAAAAAAATATGAACGAACTTTTTCATTTCGTGGCCCATCAGAATTGCCAGGGGAGAAAATTCCCAATATAGATAAAGCTGATATGAGGAATGTTGGAGCAACAATAACTGTTATATAATAAATGGGACGTCTTTGAAGATGGAAGATATAATGAATCTGGAAAACGGACAAGTTTGTCATATGAACCCTTTCTGGATGTATGTACTTCCACTCTAGATTCTCCTTCTTCCACAAACGTCAGATGTCTTACAGATACATTAAACAAGTTCCATTCTGCATTACCCTAAAACGAACTCATTTTTCAATTCTATTCTTGATGAAACATACGGTGAAATAGGAATCCTTTGGTGGCTGAGTAGCATCAACAACCATTTCGTTCACATTCAGTAATGGAGAAGCTAGTGCAACAGCACAAAACTAAGAGAACGATTAAAGACGTCGATGCAAAAGAAAACGGAAGTAAAACCTGATAGTCGAAAGGAAAAGCCTGAGTTTCAATTCTGCATATTGCTGATACATATTGTGGAATGTTAACTTTGATTTCTCCATCAGAGTGCAATCGAACATCAGCTCTGTTTGGACTGAGCATTTCCTTGGTCTCCACACTCAAATATCAATGAGCTCTCTTGGGAAAGTGTGAACAAAATGAAAATACCTGTTGTAAACAAACAACTTCGGAATCCAAACCATCGTCTGTGGAACGATCACCTGAAGGTGAATTTTATATATATAGAACATAAAGAATAACAAATACCTCCGTTTGTTCCTGGAAGTCTTCTGGATTCCATGAGAGACGGTGATCCCTCCATCTTTGCGTATGAGAAATAACATAACTTGCCAATTGTTGATTTTCTCTCTGGAGCGAAATTTGAAAATGATGGATGAAGTAGTGAAAATAGAAAACAGTGACGTTTTAATGAGTAAAAAATAGAAATGAGCAAAAACCGAGAGAACTTACAAGTTCAATGAGGATTCCTAAAACGATGGACATATTGATGAGAACAGGGCCATCGTTGTTTGGCAAAACTCTTTTATCATAGTCCTTGAAGATTCGTTGGAGGATTGATGAAGAATCATTATCTGCAATAATTGAGATTTGGAACTGCATAAACACTCAGATTCAAATAGAAGTTTCTCATTCCCAACCGCTCATCTAGCGTTATACAGCAAGAAATGAATTTTTTGAACATGCGGCGTATGCTAATGAGTACGTCTACTTGAATCTGCATGAACTTGTTTTGCTCCTAACAAACGCTCTATTATCGAGTTTAAGAACAAAAAAATAAAATTCTAACTGATTTATTTATTTAATGAAACTCACAATGGCCATGAACTCGACAAACATAGCAGATAAGTAGAAGTAAGACAAACGATAATCCGGATGAATCGAATATATGTGAAGGCATGTTCTGCAACTAGTATTATACAGTGTTGATAAAAACAGTTGAAAAACAGCAATAGGTTGAAAAGCTAAACTGAATCAAAAATCATAAAGTAAGTTGATGATCGTTTTTCAATCCTCCGCCCTATAGGCGGGGTGAAAAACGTCTGCTACATTGGACAACAAAATCAAAAAAAAATATAAATAAATAAAGAATTTCTTCTATTTAATACAAATACATATTCTTAAGAGAATGGGAAAAGCCTATGTTGGTGAAATAATATTTTTTTTTGCTAGAGGTTTTGTGCGTTATTCTTTATTATTTCACCTGTTTCATTTCAGATGACTTCGTTGTCTTTGTAGAGAACTTTTCTTAAGAAGCTAAAAAGCATTCATTGAATAACATGAAAGGTCGAGGTTCGTGCAGAGAAAAGCTTTTTTTTTCGAGATTATAGAGAGAGACAGATAGAGAGAGAGAAAGAAAGAGAGAGAGAGAGATTAAGCATGGAATAATTACAAACGAATTTCATTCTACTACTCGAGAGATTTTATCTTCTAGAGTTCATAACAGGAAAAGCTTCAAATTTGATTCTGTAACTGAATATGAGCAAATTCCTTTTTGTGAATTGCGGAACGATTTTTTTATTCATCTGAGGTTTTTTGTAAAAAAAAAACTTTGTTTGTTGAAGTTAGGAGGATAAGAATGGAAACTTAAGAGAGTATGGATGAATGACTTTATGATGGTTGAAGAGGACGAATGTTACCAAAACAAGCAGCTAATGGAATGGCAAATAAATTTGTCTTTTCACAGAAGGAAAGCTGAAGAAGCTTTAGCGCCGTTTCGAAATGCAAATACCTTTTATCGAATGTATGATATTAAGGAAATAATATATTTTTTTCTAGTTATCTAGTGTGTTTTCATATGGAAAAGGAGATGAAAAAGAGAAATTGTTGCTTCCATTATCACAACAAATTCTGAACTTTGACATCTTAGTGAGAAGAGACAATGAGAGGGGAAGAACCAAAAAAAGACAGAGAGAGGAGATGTTAAGAGAGAGAGAGAGGCAGAAAAACTCTTTTTTTCAGAGTTTTCAGGAACAAAAGACTTTAATGGTCTTTAATGAGATGAGGGAGAAGTAACGACGAAGACTCAGCTGCAACCTGTACTTGCTTAGGAATAGTTTGGTCGCCTACGCTTGAAATTTCAATTAATTTTAAGATTTATGATGAATTTGTTATACGATAGCTGTATAGACGATGATGGGGAGAGATGAAAGAATAAGTCATAAGGCTTTCTTCATTCTCAATTATAATCTTTGGATTCTTAAAATTTCAATTCATTCCTTTTACGGATAGAGAGGTCATTTTTCTTGACAATATGATATTTATTATAAAATAATTATAACAATGTAGAATATTCATGTAACAGGAAGAGCGGGAAAAGCTGGTAGTTTGAGATTTTAATTAGGTTCATACGAAGACCACAAAATGAGCAGAAGACTTGGGGTTATGAAGTATCGTAAGATATTCGTAAGAGAATTGTATAATGAATCTGTTCAGAAGCATAGCGGGGATCCTGGGAAGAACAAAAGAGAAAGCACTTAATACGTCCAATCAACGAGATCATTGAACTCTCATAGAGAACCTACAACATAAGTAAAAGTGATTGGACAAAGTCCAGAGAAGGAGTTCCTCGCCAACTCAAACGCAACAAGGAAGGCGTTGATTATTCACATTTCTTAAAGCAATAGGTCAAATTGAGAACATTCTGAATAAGATCAGATGTGGTTGGAAGATTCACAAATAAATTAGTGTAGATGAAACGAAAAGTATTGTAATCCATGACAAATGTGAACTTTCTAATATCTGAAGGAGATTTGTCTGTCCTCGTGGACGGAGATGTCGAGCAAACTGATGTCGCGAAAGTTTCATGGAATTCTGAATGCGATATTCGAGCTGCTTTTCAAATGAAACTAGAGTTCTGGTTTCGTGAAGCATTGAAGAAATCTTTTGACAGTTTTTTGTGAACCTTAAATAATATATTTCTTATTTAAAATAATAAAGAAAAGCGGGTTTGCTCACTCTCTATCAGAAGCTATTTGAAGAATGGATTTCATTAATGTTTCTTTTGTAAGGTTCGCTTTATCGACTACTAACCCAACTTTACGTAGTAAAACGATATTTGCATTTTTAAAATGATCTGAAAAATGTTTTTGTGCTTTGTCGATAAACATCAAACAAACCCGCAAATAAGGGCATCAAGACCATAGGTTTCCCATACATCAAACTCTCCAAGATGCTGCTCAATCCACCATGAGTAATAATTCCTTTATAATTGGAATGAGCTTAATAGTAAGAATTGATTTTTCCATTGTCTTTATCTTATTTTTGGTTTTAGCAAGTTGTTGTGTTGTCTTCCACTTTTTTTTATGTCATTATTATTGTTATTATTATTATTAATAATAGTACTATACTTATATTACCCATGAGAGACTTCTGAGGTATCCATGAAGATGTCAAAACATTCGTTGGAAGTGGTAAAGTGCAGTTTGCTTCTTCATATTTCATGATGAAAAGCAAATTGGGAAACCTGACAAAAGAGTCAAGGAAAGTAGCCTAAAACAAGTTCCAGATGATTAGTTTTGAAAAATAAAAACAGAATAGTTTGTCAAACAAACCAGCATCTTCGAATCCATATCGATGGTTTTGGCTATCGACCCGAAGCTTACAAGTATGAATCCATTAGATGCTGAGTCAGCAACAGTTTGCCAATACTGAAAGATAAATCTTATCAATTATGTTAATTACTTCGTTTACGTGGAATTCACGCAAGCTATGTGAACGTTGATGTTTCATTTTTGTTTGATCAGACTTGCAAATTGGTTGTTTTCATAATAACTCGAAATGATTTTTTGAGATTACTTCGTAAACTTCGCAAATAAGGTTAAGCATACTTGTAAATCTGCTTTCACTCTGTTTCTCATCTTATCTCTCTCTGGTTTTGGCATTCACAG
Source organism: Auanema freiburgensis (assembly GCA_030370435.1). NCBI lineage: Eukaryota > Metazoa > Nematoda > Chromadorea > Rhabditida > Rhabditidae > Auanema > Auanema freiburgense. The sequence goes on from CM059369.1 coordinate 4,840,737, forward strand.
AACCTCGTTCAAAGATGTAACATCTTCTTCTGCATCCACCGATATGCCTGCCAATGGTGCTATCTGATCAAAGGTGGGAACAGGAAAATCGAATATTGGATGAGTATTTGCCAATATAGAGTTTGCCTCGCGAGACAAAAATGATAAATCTGAATGAAACCAAAACATTAGTTTGTCGGTTTTTTCTTATTTTCTACTGTTCGTAGTAAAATATACCTGAGTGAAATATGCGTGATTGATGGGATTGGGTTATAACAAACACTAAAGATGTTATTCCAGCCACACAAACATTTATAATTCTGTCAAGTAACGTCAATTTGTTCGATATTGGAGCGAATAATTCTTGAATGATTCCATTACTATTATAGTGCTATTGCTTTTATATCAAACCTGGAGCATAACTTAAAGGATAATCAATGTTGAATGCTGAAGGTTGAGGTCTGAAAATGCCTGTTGCACTCAACCAGAGAACATGGGATATTCCTAAGGTTTGGAAAACTCCGAAACTGAAGGAAAAACATGTTTCAGAGTAAGAAACAGATACATTACATACCCACATGAGTCATATTGTTCAACTATTCCTACATCATATTGTTCTAGACGAAGTCTAGCCAGTAACTGCCTATCATCGGAAATTGCTTTAAAAATAAGATACTTCCTTCGATTGTCTGTTTAGACAGGAACCTTTGCAAGCTTTCACGAATATGTGAGAAACTCTTAACAATTTGGAGAAAATATATGGATTCAGTGGATTCGAGTTCTCAAACGGTCCCGGGTTCTGCCACAATTGCTGTTGAAGAAAACCTCTAGGTATCCCAATGTGAGAAGGAATCACCTTAAATTGAGAGGGTGTGGGAACCAAAATACTGAACGAGAGAAACTAACGTTTATGGAAGAACTATTAAAGTGTATGCTATCATCAACTAATGGTAAAAGCATAGTCTGCAATATGAAAATAAACAGAAAGTTCAGAAAAAAAGTGAAAATACCACTTGATGTCCGTTGGCAATGAGATGTTTGGCTATTTTGGAATTGAAAAGGACATGACTGTATGATAATGTGGGAACATACATAAGTATTTTAACAGAAAGTGATAAATGTGTTGTTAGCAATAGGATAATGATGAGTCGAAAGTTCATATCCATGACTCAATCGAGAATATGAGGAAGTGAAGATTTCCATTTCAATATCTAGGACGTAGACGCTAATTATCTTCTCGACTTCTTTAGAAAAAGGGCAATAATTATATTATTGTATTGAAACTGTAACGAATAAGGGAAACGAGGACTTTCCATTTCATTCAAATCTTCTCACATATATTTTCTCTCATTATCTTAATCAATATCCTTTTATATTTTTTTCGTTGTTAGATAACCTGCTACACCAATTCCACAGAAATATATTAGACTAAGGCCAGTTCTTCCACATGATTTCAGCGTGAAAATCAAGTGTTTGTAGAGAATTTTTAAAATAATTTCGTTCAAACATTTGACTGTTCAATGTTTTTTTTACCGAATACAAAATAAATATCGTAATTCTTTAAGCAGCTTAACACATTATGTTTCCTTCTAAGGAAAAACAAACAGAATTTCATTTGCATCTCATACACAAAAAATCAGATTACAGATCCTATTATTAGGCTTCCTCATCTTATTTTTAGTAAGAGTGCGTGATGAGGGTGATGCAACGATTGATCATAGAGAGTAACGACAATCAGACACACAAACACAAAGCAAAACGTAGAGACTCATAGATAACAAGATGATGTAGGTGAATAAAAGAAAAAACAAAACGGTCGATAGAGAGTTAAAGTCTTTGACAGTCAGCTGAGTAGACCTATCATCATCAGTAGCACCCGCGCTCTTGAGCCAGCACGACAAACACCACCCGTGCCCCTTCTACTAACGACAAATTATAATAGCCTACTGATTATTCCTTTTTCTCTCAGTTGTCTTCTTTTCCTTATCGTTCGCTTGAATAACTAATTTTTTATTTCAAAAACAAGAAAGTGTAATGACTTGACATAAAATTTAATTTGATGTAAGAATGCAACCGATCCGGCCGAGCAACAAATGAAGAATGACTTCCACGTAGAATTAACGTACGCAGGACAGCATGATTAGCATATTGCATTTGTTGTTTTATATCATTTTGTAAAATCACATCATAGAGCAGAAGTCGAATATTGAGTATCTTGAATGGTTCTATATTAAATAATATATTAATATAGTCATATGGGCTTTCGCTTCCATTATTTTGCATCAGAAATAGCTTTTATAACAACACACGTGGTTGCATGTGACCTAGGAGAAGGTCCATTGTCTTATGATGATGTAGCCTCATGAATTTGTTACTTACCACATCGCATATTGACTAGCCTCTTCCAATCATATCGAATCGTTTTATCTCAACATGGTCATCATAATGACCCATGGAAATGATAAAAGCAAATATTGTTTTTTTCATTTCATCTTATCAACCTACATATATGTGACATAAGCTTTTTTAGCCAAACATATCCTTACTTTCTTCTGTACATAATAGCTTTTACTATATCATATACGAGTTAGCAATGAATTCGGACGCTTTTATGTATTATTACTTTTCCATGTACTTTACCAATTTTTGATCATCAAATCGAGTATTGTAAATAACTCATCAGATAATTGTCATCTTTTCTACCTCATACAGCATTGTGTCATGTTTTTGATGATTGGCATCCAACAACATACGTTTTCTATATATTTCTTTCCTTATTCAAAAAATAAAAGCAACATTCGAAGGTCACATTGATCTTCATTGATTGCTTCTGACATAGAAAATCATTGTCCGATAGTTCATTTTCTATGCAAAAATTCAAAACTGAAAGAAAGTTGCACTTCTCACCTTGTGTTCTAATTCTTGCGATGACAACCTGGGGACATCAACGATAACGAGACAATCAGAAGAAGCCATTATGAAATGTTCTCAAATTGTTCTTCTTACTTAACAGCTGCTGATGTTTCTTTTTTTCTTGTGCTCTCTCTATTGTTCTCTCCACTTTTCTATGTCTTACACTTGCTCTGTGAAAGTATTTTCTTTCTCAATTTCTCGTACTCTCCCAAACGTCTCTACCCTTCATCGATCCGCCCACCCTACAGCCTCTGCGTCTCTCTCCACCAGTACCCCTTCCTCCCTTTCTCTCTGTTCAATATATAGTTGGCTTCTTACCATTTATCGTTTTTCAGACCTGGAAAACGAACAGATCGCATGAATGCTAGACGAAAAGATTATCGAATAGTAAGTTCTTAAGTTAATTCCCAGAGAAATAAGCTTTATTATACCCAAAAATACTAGCATCTGTTTGAAGTTGCTGTCTGTTCCCCTATTTCACACGTGATTCGTGAGTTTTTGGGAATCCAGCTTCAGAATTTCCATCACTTTTCGAAAAACCCTTTGCCTTTATACGAGAAGACAACTGAAATGGATTGAAATTAACAGAAGGGTTATTGCAGACTCTCGATCTTCGTCAAGTAAGGGATGTTGTTTCGTCTGTATTTCACTCCTTGATGGTCCATAGGACAGTTCCAAAAGTAAGTTATCCCCTTTCACTGTTTTATTTTTTTTCCGACCATTAACACAGTTTAAACTCTTTTTTGCGAACCACATGATTTTACATAATCTTTTGCATTCGTTTGCCATCTCTCAGGTCGCGTGACTGTGGCTGCGCCAATCGCTGTTGGACCTTGATAGGGCGTTATGAAATAAATTACTTTTTTTGAGTTGAAAAGAAAAACAGTACAGAAAAATGATTCCGTTGGAAGCTCAGCTGACATGAAATCAGCTGTTGGTAACAATAGAAAGCTATTGATTTTGATATATTGACTTTTAACCTTTCACAATTCTTGCTGCTATCATTGCAACCGAAAAAAAGATTCAACGAGTTCATTTGTAAGATGATCTTTCTCATTTCAGTTCAACTATCGGACGGAGAATAATTACGTTCTTGGATCACTTGGTTTGACAGAAATTGATTGCAATTGTATTGATCTTAGTTATGTAAGTAGAGTTCTATGTTTATCCAAAATATTTTCCTGAAATCTGCCCGGTTTTTGATTCTGTTTTCTCCAAAATATACAACTCCTACGCGTATTTATCGAAATACTGAGTTCTTTTTTGTATTGAAGAGGTGAAAATGAGTGTGAGATGACCTTGCTGATGAATCGCTAGACATATTCTATATGGTATAAGTGAAAGCTTGACATCTCTCATATTTTCAGGTCCGGTTAAATAGCCCTGAACTTACCACAAGAATAGAAGAAGAAATAGAAGCTTTTAGTAAAGATTTATATGATCCTTATGCATGCAGCCCTCGACGAACTCCTGTGGGGAGTCCTCTCGATTCTGCTGGTCAGTTTTTCTATCACAAAATCAATAGTGGAAGCTCCTGTTTGACCAGTTCGCATCTATTTTTGATAATCACGTGAAGCTTGTTGAAGTTATCGATTCCGTGTTACAGAACCTTTCATGACCACGTCTATTGGAATAGAATTTTATCAAAAGAAAAGAAGATGGTCTTTGTCAGTCGAAAGTTCTGCCTGGGAACAATGGTATCTAATTCTAGACATTTTCAAAGTCAATTCAGAAGGTAAAACCCATATGAAGAAAGTTCAAATTCATTCTTGTTCAGATGATTTTGTAAAAATGCGGGAAAGTGTCGCAAGATCAGTAAGTGAAGTCATATTGAATGTGTGCTCAGTTATCAATAGAACGCAATATGTTCCACAAATGCCATCCAAGTAAGGAAATTACACGAGAAATTGAAACTCACTTGCTCTTCCTATAGATCGGAGCTGAATAATGTTTTCGAAACAACGTTTCCCGATTGCCAGCCTTATCTTTTCAACGTAAATCGTGGTTCTTCTTTGCCCGGTTTGTTTTATATGAGACATGCAATTTCATTTTGTTTGCTTTTAACAGGTCTGCCAACCAAATCATCCTTTTCCACTGTGCGTCGATTGTTTAAGGATTTTGCCATGTAGCTTTTCATATAAATATGCTCCAATTTTCAAAAAACCGTCTTTCATAAGCGGGTATTCTTGTGGTGAACATTGATAAAACCCTCGGTCGCAGCTTCATTTTTGCATTTCTCTCTTTAAAATTCAATCATAATGCGGTTTCTCAATTCTCGTCATGTTTTGTTATGGTTGTGTACTCTTTTGTTGTATATAATATGTGTGTTTTACAGTTTTTTTCCATTTTGATAGGTTCACATGGCCTAGGAGTTGGTTTAGGTTATGAGATTACCATGTTTCCTCCCAGTTTTACATCAGTTGATTTTTAACTGATAAATGAAGAGAATCCTTCCGGTTCGCTAAAGAACGAAGGATTCGTCTCATTAATCTCTTTTTGTTTTACGAGTTAAAGAATTTTTTTCAATTAGAGCGTGTACATTTCATGTAATTAGTCGTTTTCATCTTGTCAGAACATAAATTTTTTTTGATGTTGTCTACTTCCTTCGCTTGCAGTATATAATCTAAAACAGTTTATCTTCAAAAACGATTGTCTTTCGACTCATATTGTTATCTTTACAGAGTTTTTCATAATATTTAGTTTGCTTTTACCTACTGGTACTGGTAGAAGAAAGGAGGAGAAGCCTCAAACACCATGACTCTCGTACGTAACACACTCATCCTACGACCATCTTCATCGCTAAGCTTTGTTGTCGTTTCATCAAGTACATTCGACGTTCCCGCTACCAGTTCTATTCAGGTTTGTTTCTATCCCTCATTTCCTGTGTTCTCTTCGGATGATCTTATGCTGCTGAACTTTTTAAGCCCGAGCCTCCTTCAGAGTATGAAATCAAGCGTCTTCTACAGCAAAGAGTACTAACACATTTCAATAACAGAGGAAAGATCGAAGTCGATAGGTTGAATCTTTGTAATAGTAACATGTTTTGATTCGCTGTTTCAGTTTCATAATCCATTTTGCGGTTTTCACAGATGATCCATGTCGCCTTGTCTTTACATGTATCTCAGAGCCATCATATGGTTCAACAGATGCTCAAAAGTTTCTCGATCGTGTCCGGGTATTGAATGTGATCATATAAAAGAAAATTCAAATATTTCAGAGTCTTGTATTGAGCCAAGCTCAGCTTATAATGTTAATACCGCAATGTTTGGATAAGGAACTTCAACCGCATGTTGACTACCCAATATGTTCACTAATGGTAAGCTATCATGGATTTTTATATTCGAATAGATTCTATTCGTAACAACAAGTGATGCTCGTTTATCTATTGTTGGATATCGTTTTCCTCTTATCAGTGTACTATTGATTGGAGAGAGAGAAGAGGCAATTTGAGAACTGTTAATCAACAATCTTCAGTTCCACATTTGTTTCTTTCGAATTCATCGCCAAGCTCTTATTTCACAAAGTTTCCCCCCTTCCCTTTCGTTGTCATGGTTCCTTGTCTAGTTTATAAAAAATGTTCAGAATCAGAGTGAAAGAGGTATCGATATACAACCGTTTTAAGAGAGGTCGAATAGACAGGAAGGGGAATTCGGTGGTGACGCATGATACCTCCGATTTGACTCTTTCATAGCTTTGTCTTTATAATTACAGAGTTCCGAAGTTAAAGCTCTCTCTCAGATTTGTCGTTTGAACAGTCTTACATCATTACGTTTCTTGTTCTTTCACTCCTCTCAAAGTCTCCGATCTACTGGTAGTCTTTTGTGTTTATCTTTTCAGAAGATGCAGTATGAGCTACGTTTGTGGCAACTCTCAATTTTTTCCTTTCTATTTGCTTTTGCACTGGTTGCCAATATTGATTCTCAAACGAAGACATAAGATAGAAACGATCGAAAAGATAGAGACTGTTAGAACTCTGTGAAAGTCAGTCAGCACTTTCTTTTTCTTGTTATCTACTATGCTTTCGTCTTTCCTCTTTTCGCATGTAAATTCTGTTTCGGGATACCTGTGTTCTTTCAATGAAACTCTTCATATTTGCTAAATTGCTTTCTATTTTTCAAAAAGGTCGACTGTAACGGGCAAGCTCTGAATTCTATTATGATGCTTTCCATATCTAGATTGTAAGGTCATAATAGCCGAAACTCGGCTAGTTTATTCAATTTAACTGGATGTCAATGACTCTTAACCCAAACTTCTCTATTTACATGTGTCATCTAGGTCCGCCCCTTTTTAGTTGTTCATTTCTACATTCGCGTCAGACTCTATATATGTCCTTCTTGGGAAAAACTGCTCATGTTCTCATGCATGAATCATTGAGTTATCACTATCATTTTAAACTTTGATATTTTCCTCATTATATCCTCCAACATTCTGTTCCTCAATGCAAATTCTCAACTTCCAGATGGCCGAGAATTCTGCTGAGAACCCACAAAACCGCCGTGTAGACGAGCTACGGCAGCAAGTTGATTCAGTCAAAACGGTAATATTTCCTGACCTTTTCTCTATTTCACTCATACCTATTTACAGATCATGGCTGACAATGTAAATGCGATCATTCAACGCGGAGAACGATTGGATAATATTGAAAGACGCACTGATGAATTGCAGGCTAACGTAAGTCACTCCCATATTTAAATTTTTTTATTGACATACCAAAAAGCTCATATTACCTTTTTAGTCAGAGAGTTTCAAAATGACTGCTCATCGTGTACAACGCAAAATGTGTTTCCGTAATGCCAAGTGGACAGCTATAACTGTTGTGGCAACATTGATCGGATTGACAATTTTGATTCTGATCATCCTCGGAGCAGCTGGCGTATTCAAGAAATAAGAAAATTGTGCTATACGAGCCTTTAAACCATTTCCATTTTTGCGGGGTTTCTCCTATATCGGCAGTTTGTTATATGTTAGTCTCTTAGACATCCCAACAATTATGAAATAGCGTTGAGAAAAGTGCTGAAACAAACAAATCTGTCATTTATTCATTTTCGAACTGACGAAATGCTATGATAATTTCCTATTGAGAAAGATTCTTTTTCTTACTTTTCCACATGTGTGAATGTTACTAGTGCATAATTATGAACACTAAGTCTAGTATTCCATCCGGTCAACCTTACTTACCAACCATTTTGAATACTTCTTGCTTGATAACAACCTATTGCCTATATCAGTTTCCTGTAAATGTACATGAGGCACTGCCCTCAAAAATAAAAATTTGAAATATCGTTTGGCGTCTTTTCACGTGTGCACACTTATTTCCCGTTGACTGACGCAGGGATCGTTTATGCACACTGAGAACGGAAAATGACGTATTGCTCTATAGAAATTAAAAAGAAGCTAGATTATGTATATATTTATATATATCTTTTTAATTGAGTCTTGATTGAACCCGATAAAAAATTAATCTATAATTGGGCGTGCAAATATAAATAACCAAAATCAGATTGGATTAACAATTCCCTTAGTGGGCTGAAGGTAATACTTGGGTCATGTGCTTCAAATTGTGTTCAATAAATGTAAAAATAAAAAAATAGTTTGATGTAAGGTTAAACAAACATTAGAGCAGGGAAAATGAGTTACTGAATGAAAGATAACAAGAAAAGCGGTCAAACCGACAAGAGATTAGCGCATAAATATGATTATAGATCTAATACTTCACTTCTTTGCTGAAGGAATGGGGTTGAGTATTGAAGTCATAACTGGGATTATAATTACTTGTTGGAGAGGGGAGAGATTGCATGGATGGATTTGGAGATAAAGAAGAGTGATGAATTAAGTTTGAGATTGGAGGTGTAGTTGGTGGCAAGTTATTGAAATAAGTGCTGCGTATGTTAGCAGGGGTAGTAGCTGTAGATCCCATTGAAGAGAAATAATCGTCGGAAAGCATTTCGAGAAAATCGATTGCTTCCTAAACAATTCGATCATTAAAGTGAAAATGAGGAAATGAAGTACCTGGCGCGACTTGCCGTGAAAGTTCGCTAGCTGAACAAGCTCTCTTTGGAAATCGTCTTGTAGGGAAGGAAGTAGAGCGGGAGGACGAGAAGACTGACTGTAAAGATCACTAACGTCATAATATTCAGTTTACAAGATAGGAATACCGTTCTACGTCGACTTCTAGCAAATCTGCTGATGGTGGTTTCACTTTGCATGTAACTACGGCAATCCGCATAGCGGTAAACCTGAATAAAAGAAGAAGTTGGTGGAAGGTAATAGGAGTGACGAACTTGATATGCTGCATAGAGTCAATATCGCCGGAATGGGTTACATTACTGCTGATATCGCGGCTTTCGATTTCACCATTGGAAACACGTGAATCTCCTAATTGCATAAGAACATCACTTATACGAACTACTTCATCAGAAGAGTTTACGATGTATTTCACCTTCAATATTCTCCATAGGCAAACAAAAGCAGCTCAACAAACCTTTTCTGCGTCAGCTATATCCCGCAAATAGTCTTTCAAACATTTGGTTTGGAGCTTCTTCAAATCTAGAGGTTCCAAATGAATAGGCTTAGTTGCTTGAGGGTCCAGGGTATGTGCTGTTGATTTCACAGTAAAGCAAATTGTTCCTATGATTCTCGTTTCAAATAAGGCACTGTCAAAGGTTAATTACCTCCAGTAACGAAGGATAGGCGCATAATCAGAGCAGATTTATGTCGTTCAAGCTTCTTATCAACCTTAACCAAATTACCAATTAGATTTGTTCTCAAGCGAATAGCTCACATCAGAGAATTCCAAGAAACCGAGAAGTAATCCTATTTCCCACAATTTTTTCACATTATTTCGGGTGTCATGGAAAATTTGCAGTAACTCCAACATACCTCTCCAAACCTGGAACCCATGGTTAATTAAAAATTGTTAAAAACTGAAATTACCGAAAAGCGAACATTAGTACTTCCACATTCGTAACGTAAGTGAGGACAAAGAACGTTTTTAAATGTTACAATTTCTGTTATATTGTTTAGAAGAGTTGTAAAAAGTTGAAAAACATACGTTGTACTCCATTTATACGTGCACCATCTCCAGAAGCACAATCTGGACATTGCAACTTGTATTGGAGAAGATCGAAATCTTCGTCCATCAGAGCTCTTTGAACATCAGCATTCACTTTGAAATGTTGTTTATATAAATGTTTGAAATGTTCCCATCCCATTCCTTTAAACAAAAAAAGCAATGCTTCAAATTTTTCGGGGAAAGATACCAGTGTCAACCCATTGCAATAATAAACCATCTTGTTGATTGCATCCGTACAACCAGAATATAGTTGCTGTATAAGAAGACATCATTCTTTGCACTTGGCAATCTTGGTTCCTTCGTGTAGCTATGGTGAATGGGAGAGACAGTGTATGAGCACTTGCAAACCGTCCAGACGGACTGGAAAAAATCATTTTTTGCATTAAAAAGAAGTATCAAAGTACCTGAACATGGTTGCTTTTATATGGAAATAAAAAATGGGTCGTTTTCCATTCGATTTGTCTATTTGGGCAGAAGGAGAAAGATCTTGATAGGAGTTATGAGTTGATTGTCTACCCTTCTGTCTTGTAGTACATAATAAGTGAGGATAGGTAGCAGCCCAGTATCTGAAAGGAATAATTAGAGATTTATTTTAAACTTAAATCAAACCTGTGTTTGATATTGTACTTGGGATAAATCGTGACGCTTTCTTTGCTGTTCACATCACTTTTTTTATGAGCTGTATTGCTCGGATCTTGAAAGAATTCAGTTATACTATAGTTTCTTTTGAAGAAACGATTACCGGAATTGCTAGCTGCATTACTCCTTTTAGTTCCAGATGTTGGCTTCATCGCAAGTAGGGCAGCCGATGGAGCTAATCCAATAGGGGAAGGTTGCTGCATCATTCTTTGACGTGCCATTTCTCCCTGTATGAATGATATGAAAAAGTGAGTAGAAGAAACTTTACCTGGATATGCTCAGCAGTTTCTTCGGAAACCACTTGAATTTCAAAATCTTTGAAAACAACACCTCGAGCCAAAGCTCCACAATTCATGCTGGATTATATAGTTTTCAAAACGGAAAATATAAATAGATCACCTGAACAGATTATTGGTCACTAATATGGCATTCGTCGACGGCTCAGTGGACAAAACGCAGTCTGCCATCAGTAGCTCAAGAGCGGAGAAAACTGCTTCAGACAGATGTTGTACAGGATCAAAACTACCAAAAACTTTTTTGGTAATCATCAGGTCGTATCGGAATCCCTGAAATACGTTTGGCATCAATAACGAAGATAACTTAAAACATACCTGCAGTCTAGCTCCCAGAACGGCTAACACATACATCATTTCTGAGTAAAACGCCACAAGACTTGAGATAGAATCATCCGGTGATGTTTGCAAATCTTTCATTCTAGATATTTGTGCTTGTCTCACAGATTGCCACAATTTGTTGCTTTGCTTATTACAATAAGACTGGAATGAGTTTTTTTAATTACTGGAAATCAGAAAAAAAAATACTTTGAACTCGTCAATGCAAGGGTTCAACACTTCGTCTCCAAAACGACGGAGGTGATGATGAAAATCTTCAATAGAACGTTGGTTTTGAAAAAGCCCTTGATTCATTGCCCTGAAATTGAAATTTATATGAAAAATTCACGTAAATGTATGAATAATGGGGGATGGGGGAAGTTCGTTTTCATTTTTCCTGACTCTGCGCATTTGATCAGTCGGTCATGTAACTTTTTCATTTCTCTTGATCATCGCAGTAGGAAGCAGTCGTGCTCAGTTTCATTCCTTCTCACCAGTTTTGCAGCGAGCGGTCGTGCATTTGTTTTTTTTTCATTCTGATTATATTCCAGCGCTGTGAGCGGTTCACAGAAAGTAACTTTCATTCTCGAGCAGTACTGCCGCGATGAGCGGTCGGTCGGGTGGTTTTCTTTGTGCATGCTCTTTCATGACCAAAAAACAGGGGAGAATCGAATAGCTTCAACTCACCTATACAATGTATGTAATGCGTGCATAGTATGCGAAAACTTGTCTCTCAGATGGATATACTCTTGATCTTCAACATTACCTCTAAAAGGTAAGAACTCTCTGAAAATAAACAATGAAAGATATCTACAGCCTTTCATTCGAACCTGGAGTAATTCACCAAATCAACTAAAGCTTGATTTAGTCGAGAGTAAATGACACGATCTTCATTTGAGACAGTGACTTCAAACTAGAAGAAAAAAGTCAAAAAAGAATCTCAAACAAAACAATTATATTGGTTCAAATTCTTTATGTTTCTACTTACCTGGGATGGACTACTCTGTAATCTACTTGTTATACAAAGAACATTCCATGTGAGCATTGTCCATTCCTCATAGAAGTCCTGAATCGAGAAAGAGGTAAACTAAAACGATCGATTGTTTTACTTGTCCTCTCTGCTCTTGTGAAACATTCTGTTTGATTCGCTGAACTCTACCATCTATTTCTCCAAGAAGTTTACAAATCATAGTTTTTACCTTAAGAAAATATTACAGAACTTCAAGAATGAAACTTACTTTAGCTAATCTCTGTTCCTCAGTATCAGTGATTGGAGGATCATAATGTCTTTGAACTCCGTGCCATAGGCAGAACAGATCATACAAGAGACGTTGAAAAACATCGTTGGATAACATGATCTCGAGCGACAGACGGCTATGAACAGTACTCAGACTTTCGTTTTTTGGCTCTGAACCAGTCGCTTTTTCTCAGAAGTTGTGATGGATTCTTCTTCTTGACAGAAAAAAAGGTTAACAACAACAAAATAAAGGCTCGTTGAGTATAGCGCGGGGCTGCTTTCAAGCCTTATCAGGAATATACTTTTTAGCTTTCAAAGACGCATGTTGTTTCAATTAATCGAACGTCAGTCAGACAAACAGCAGACAGATTATCAGTCAGATTCTTTTGGGGACTACTTCAATGTCGATGTAAGATCAATGTAACAACACCTCGTTGAAAGATTCTGGATCTATCTGCAGGTTGTTGTGATGAGAAGGCTCAATGAAAGGTAACTAGATGCGAAAAGCTGAACAGTAGTTCCAACGACGAATAATTTCGTACGTGCTGCTCCCTTGAAGAGGGAAAACGCCGAAAATGAGAAAAAACGTCTGATCTCTTGGAGTTTTAGGTCCTGTAAAAGAAGAGTAGAGAAAGAGACTAAGTAGACACGCTAAAATGGAAGATAAATAGATCAGAATGAAAATCTCGAATTAGCTATAGAAGTACGAATTGATATGATATTTAATTGATAGGAATAACATGATAAGCAGAACTCTGTAGACAACAAATCAAAAACGAAACTTCTCTATCCAAAAAAGGAAGCGAGCGATAATGAAGAAAAAACATAGACGTTCGAACTCAGTTTAATTTAATTTTGCAAACTTTTTGAGACATTGCAAATTTTAAAGGAAAACCATCTTGATGCAGTTAAGGGCAATAGCATTGACCGAATAAACGATAAGATAAGAGAGAGATAGAGAGAGAAAGAGAGAGCCGAGCCTTTCTCAGCTCTTTCATAGCTAATTACAGTAATCATGGTGATCTGTGAACAACATAGTTTGATCTGCTTCCAAAAGAAAAACATCAATAGAAGCTATAAGGAAGTTTGCGGAAGTTACTGTTAATACTTCGTTCGAGAGATAAAATAATGAGAAAGATAAGAAAAAAGAAACTTGAAAATAGTGACCTAAACTTTGGGTAAAACTGGACGGACGAGATAAAAAATGTTGTAAAAAATGAAAGAAAACATAAAAATCAGAAAAACAGTAAGCTTCCTCTGAGGGAGAAATGTGTAAGGGTTTATATATCAAGCACATATTTTGGAGAGACTCGAGTTCAAGGCTGATTATCAGTAAAGGCAAACAGAGCACAGCTAGGACTAGCAACTACGCAAACCCATCAAGAAACCGACAACTTAACGAATTTTAAACATTCGAATGATAAGCTTCTAATAAAGGATTTCCAGAGGAAATACGACGTAGTTTGATGGACAGTGATTGTATTACAGACAAGTGGAGAAAGCGAAAAAAAAACAGATAGAAATGGGAAGAAATGAACGTACAAGAAGACTCAAACGGAGGGATGATTTTAGGCTGATCACGAGTATTTCAGGAAACATATTGATTCGAGAAGAAACGGGAAATCAGAAGATAAGTGACGTTTCATTAAAAGATGACAATTATACACTCAATACCATAATTCTCATCATCGAAATGATAAGACGAACAAAGGTAGCTAAGAAGACGTAGAAGACGACCGTCATTATTCCGACGCAGATCGTCATCGCCTTCTTCTTTCACGTTTTGCCAAGTCAGCATCATATAGATCAATCAATCAAAAATAAGCAGAGCCGTATATCAAGATAGTGGTCAACAACGATGGATGATACACTTTAAAAGCAAAGAGAATCAAAGAAAACAAAAATATATGTATGATAGAGAAATCAGATAAAAAATTCTCTAACATTTACACCGAATATCTTCATTCAGTTCATGCAATTTAGCTGATAATATGTACAGAATTCTGTTCGAATCAGCTAGTCAACGAACGAAACACTCTAAATATAGAAAGGAACGAAAAGAGAAGTGCGGATGTAACAAAAAAAAAGATTTCAGAACAACTTTGATATAATTGCAAGACATTCCATAGCCAATCACAGATAATGTTTTTATGAGAGAAAATTTGAAGAAATATGACTTCTGTGAGCTCTTACAGATTAGGTTGTATGAAGTTGTGCTAATCAATTGCTTTGTTATTCGGCAACTATGCAGTTCAAACTACAACTTCCTCTACCATTGTTTACAAAAAAGTCTTTGTAATTACAATTATTGATGTTTTATTGTCATCACAAGGGTCAACTGATTATTCGCTGATACCTCTATTCATCTCACAGCTTCCCATGCTCCATATTTAAATTCCTATTCTGATGATTACTCATCGGTTTTCTCTTTTCTTCATTCCATCATTTGTATTTTCCTCATTTTATTCTTCATTAGTTGCATGTTCGACCAGTTATTCAAATATCAGTCAAATATGGAAATATCGGATTGAAATTGGCATGTATTTAGTCTACTCATGTTTCTGACTGTCGCCCCTTCTGTCTTTTGACTGTACTTTTCCCTTCTTCTCTTCTTCTCTCTGTGTGACTATCTATTTTTGTGTTTCTTTTGACCATCTCGCAGAAACCTTGTGTATCGAGCTTTGTAAACGTAAGTGACCTTCACTTGAGCTAGCCAAATAAGTCTTCCCCAGGTTGCTCATCTTATCCTCCCTTTGACCAATCATCGGTTTACTTGATTCACTTGTTTTTTTCTGCTTTCACAGCAATTCTAATGAATATCTTCTCATAACTGATCTTATGCCATGTTTCAGAGATTATATTCATCATTCCCATTAAGTTTGAAGATTCTGTTAGGTAGGATATGAGTGAACGGAAGCCCAAATCAAAAACTGCTTCTCCAGCTACACGTTCGAGTCAGCCTAAGCGTTCTACAGTGAGTTGTAACTACATTTCGGTTTATCAAAAAATGATTATAATTGCTTGTTCTTTTACGATAAGGTTAACCTTTCTGTGGAATATACCCTATTGTTTCAGAAATCAACGTTCTTCACATGTTCAACTTTGATAGGAGTTGTCCTATCTGTGGTTGCTGCTCTATTATTGACACATTTGTTCGTTAAAAGTCCTATAGATGCTGTTTCATTCACGTAAGATATTCATGTTTTTGTATAAAAACGTTGAGTACAATCAATTCTTCAGAATGCCAGACCCCCCGGACTTGGTGGACGATAAACGTTTGACTCAATCAGAGATTTATTTGAATGATCAAATCTTTGGCCCAGAATCCATTGCAGTTCACCCAACTACCGGGAAAGTATACACTGGTTTGAAAACAGGATTGATTTGTGAGATCGAATTTGTTAAAAACAAAGTGCGTATTCTAAGTTTTCTTCATTCATTACGTCGCTTAAGGCTAAAATAGTGAGAGGTTTGAAACTGACTTCTCTAAATGGTTGCGATGGAGGATACAACAACATGGAGAAATGTGGACGACCTTTAGGAATGAGGTATTTTAAAAAGTGTTTTTCCGTTAACATCGAAAGTTATTCAGATTCAATAAAGATGATGAACTGATTGTAGTAGATGCTTATTTAGGAGTTTTCGCCATAGATTGGGGAAACGGTTTGTTTTCTGCAATGTACTCATATTGAGAATGGCTTCTTTCAGAGAAAGTTCACAAAATTCTCTCGGGTGGAGCTCAGTTGGAAGAGGTTGATCAACCTCCAGTCAGGTTCATTCATGATGGAACTGTTCATCAATCTTCATTAATTTTTTAGATATTTAAATGACCTCGATTTTCTGCCTGATGGAAGGATTGTTTTGACTGAGCCCAGCACGAAGTTTGATGATAAAGACTACTTATGGGACTTATTCGAACACAGACCTAATGGCCGGTTTGTTTCTTTGGTCGCTGAATTGATTAATCATAGCTACATACAGTGTACTCATACTTAACCCTAAAAATGGTGCCATAAACCTCCTAGCTGACAACCTTTACTTCCCCAATGGAGTTCAGGTCTGGAGAGGAAAAGTTTTTGTTGCTGAAATGGGAATGGCTCGAATTATTAAGTAACTATATAATGTAAAACTGATTGATAAGTTTTCATCGCAGAATTTCTCCTTCATCTGGGGAAGTTAACGTACTCATTGATAACTTGGCCGGATATCCCGATAGTATCCGTAAATCATCTGATGGTAAATTTTGGGTTCCGCTGGCAGCACCACGAACAGCCCAAGATAATTGGTTGAATGAGAAAGCCAAGCTGAGAGAGATACTGACAAAGGTAACATGTTCCGAATGGCTTCGTCTTCACATATCTGTTTAGGTTCTATCTCCACAAGCTTTAGCCTTAGTGGTTGAACAGTTTACCCCCGCCATCGCTGTTCTTCATAAGGTACATTTCCTTTTTCTTTCAACTGCAGTTTATGAATATAATCTAATTTTTCAGTTGGACCCCGAAAACGGAAATATTTTGGATACACTGATGGACAAAACTCAAAGAGTTTCATCGATTTCTTCTGCTGTTGAAGATCGTGACGGCAATTTGCTATTTGGAAGTGATGCCAATTACTATCTTGCCCGGCTTGTGAAATCAAATTTTTGAACATATTGAAGACAAATCTAAGTCCTCCATATTTAATGTATTGAAAACACTTATTACATGATTACATAACAAGTGGAAGATCAGAAATGATAGATTCCTCCACGGATTAATGATGCTGAGCTTATTCTAATGATGACACAGAATACATTCTTTAAATGTCCATTGGTTTTAATAAAACTGTTTCTTGTCTCCCAAGCCTGGGAGCTACATCATGAACGTGCATTTCATGTTATTTGGGATCCAAATTAGTTTACAATCGGTGATTCGTAGATAAGTATTGTTACAATCTCGAACGAAATGACGATGAATGCTTACAAAGGTGTTGCCTCATTAGTTTCTACAGAGCAATGTTCAAAGTTTAATCAAGAATCATAGAGGCTCGATGTCGTCTTAAACAAGAGTAGTTGATAAAGGAGAGCCTTACAATCAGACATTTTTTCCGTTTGGTGGAGATGACCTTTGTGTATCAGCCTGTTTCAGTCTCTGCTCTCTCACGAACACAGCAAACTATAGTTCGTAGAGAAGATCAATATCTTATAATTATACCAGCGTGTAGTTTTTTGGTTTAATCAAGGGCTCTTTATCAACCTCTATTTCAGGTTACGTTTTCGACTAACAATTAGATAAGAAAGCATGATAAATAGGCAACGAAAGTTATTGATAGTTGTTAGCTTGGCATT
This sequence comes from Auanema freiburgensis, assembly GCA_030370435.1. NCBI lineage: Eukaryota > Metazoa > Nematoda > Chromadorea > Rhabditida > Rhabditidae > Auanema > Auanema freiburgense. Next base: position 4,858,514 of record CM059369.1, read on the forward strand.
CTTCTCATTCGCCATGGCAACAAGGAATCATGGTAGTTAGATCAATGTTTTGAAACTTTCGTTTCTATTATTATTATTCATTTCATTAGTTTTTCCAATTTCGAAACTTTCTCGTGCCAAAAATCAATAATTTTGCTAATCCCCTCCCTCATTTCATTATTTTTATCCAAGACACAAACGACGACGAGATGGCCCATCACCAAACAATTTACGAATTTTCTGTTAAGGATGCTGACGGAAAGGAAGTATCTCTCGAGAAATACAAGTACGTTTTTTGCTGAACTTCTTCTTCGACTGTCTTAACTATTAAGAGGACAAGTTGTCGTTGTTGTTAATGTTGCCTCCCAATGCGGTTTCACCAACTCGAACTATGCTGAGCTCAAAGAATTACATGATAAATACCACGAGCAAGGATTAAGAGTAGCTGCTTTCCCTTGTAATCAGTTTGGAAAACAGGTAACTTGGCTTGTCCAACAAAACCTCTACCAGACTTTTTGGCTCAACAATTCCTATATCTTCTTCAATTAACCGAGAATTCAAGAATTTAATTAAAAGATTTGCTCTTAAAATTCAAACTATGCTCTTCAGGAACCAGGATGTGCAATTGACGTTGTAAATTTCGTGAAAGAGACTTTCAATTATGAGCCTGACATGTACGCTAAGGTAGGGGAAAGCGTCATCTATATAAGGTTTACCATATTTGTTAAAGGTAAAAGTTAATGGAAACGAAGCTGATCCATTTTGGACTTTCTTGAAGAAAGAGCAAGGAGGAACTCTTCTCGATGCAATCAAGTGGAATTTCACCAAGTTCTTGGTTGATCGTAAGGGACATGTTATAGCAAGGTATTTTGCATGAGATTCTCGGAGCTCGTTAATATGTTTCCTTCTGATAGATATGCTCCAACTTCAAGCCCTGCTAGTTTCGAAGATGACATCAAGGCTCAACTTGCTAAACCGGAATAAACAACAATCTTTTCTAAGTTTATGTTATGTGTGAATAAACTTTATTGAAACTGGACTAGTTGAAGAAGTGTTATCGATTTTTCCCCACGTAAATATAGCATCGAACAAAATCCTGCTCTCTCATCGTAATATTGCTAAACCCCCATTAACATCAGTTGATGTTCTCTGTTAATTCGTATTCAATAAACATCGTTTTTTTTTAATTTAAATACTTTCATTTGCTAATATACTGTAATGGAAAGATACGTGAACTCTTCACATGACCATTTTCGCAAAGACGGAATGTTGAATATCTATTTACCCTAGGGCGTTCTTGTGGTTTCCTTTTATGTTTTTAATAACTTAATTGAGTTTGATTGATCACTTTGAATATGAAAACATCTGGGGTTGCTTTGTATACCATCTCGAAGCGTTATTCACATTTGAATTGCAGGTACATTAATGCCTCTGGGTTTCTTCGGTGGAGGATCTAACTCATCGAAACCCCTACCTTTATCTACTCCGGAAGATTCGAAGGATAAGAAAGAGAAGAAGGAATCTTCCGATAAAGAAGGAAGGGGTACTCTCTTGAAGTTACAGAAGGCTACTGTTACTATCGAAAGAAAGTTAGCGGAAGGTATGGCGTTCCTTTTTTACCGTTCAACGCTCAATGTACTCCAACAGGTGGTTTTGCAATTGTATATTTGGTGACGGACAAACAGAATCGACAATATGCTTTAAAAAGACAGTTCATCAATGATGATCTGAAGCAAGTGGAAGCCTGTAAGAGAGAATGCCAGATTGTGGTGAGTCATCGTTAATCTTGGAATTTGAATACTAACCTCCAACTAATTCCTATTCAGAGCGGATTGAAAGGACACAAGAATATCGTTTGTTATGTTGATCATTTACTTACCCAAAACAAAAATGGAATTCACGATTATATGCTTCTTACTACTTATTACAAAAGTACGTTTCCTTTCTCTTTCTTGTGACTTTACCATGTTTTCTATATAGCAAGCGTATTCCAATTAATGAATGATCGCTTGTCTTCTGGACGATGTTTGACTTTAGCAGAAATACTTTCTATTTTTTGTGATATGTGTTCTGCTGTAGCAAGATTACATCACTCCCAAACTCCTGTGATTCACCGAGATTTGAAGGTAATCTCTTTTCATCCTTGTTTTTCCTATCTCTTTGAAGGTTGAAAATATCCTTATTGATGAGAGAAATCGAGCTGCTCCTCCAATATATGTCTTATGTGACTTTGGATCTGCAACTACTAAGGTAAGTATTTAGAGTTTCTAAACTCTTTGATTATCATTATCAGGTTTTGTCATCTAACACTCAACAAGCGAACACCATCCTTGAAGAGATAGAGAGGTATACAACTTTGAGTTATCGGGCTCCTGAAATGATAGATATATATCAAGGCAAACCTATAGGTTAGATATTACCGTGTTATCGTATCATCAGCTTCTATCCTTAAGGAACTCCTGTCGATTTATGGGCATTAGGCGTTATGTTATACAAGTTGTGTTATTTCACGTTACCTTTTGGAGAATCAGCGATGGCCATTCAGAACGGAGCATTCACATTTCCTAGTCAGCCTTACTATCCGGATTCTGTGAAATCTATTATAAGTAAATCCTTCTTCCTTCTAAAGCCATTTGCCGTGATATTAAACTTTAAGAGTGTTTGCTTGAAGCTGAGATTGAGGAAAGGCCAAACATCTTCCAATGTGCATCTCTAGCACATGAAACCGCTGGAACTCCGTGTTCTATAATTAATAAAGACGTAGGACACATTCGTATATCCTGTTTATCGAAGAGTTTTCTATTCAGAATGTGCCGATCATCACATTAGCGAAGGCCGTAGACAAATTACACTCGAGAAAGCCTTTATCTTCTGAATCTACAGAGAAAAAACCGGATGTTCGTGCTGTTCTTCAAGATAAATGTTTGTTACTCTTGTTTTTTTTATTTTATTTCTTTATATTTTCAGTTGACATTGCTACAGGTTCACTGTGTTCAACATCACCGCAACGTGTCGAAGCCACCACAACATCAGTGAATCCTAGGTTGCGACCAAAACCATCAACGAGCATTCCATCAGTGCCATTAATCCCTCCCAGTCCTAAGGTTCGCCATTGTTTGATATTCCTCATTTAACGGGTCTTTTTGTTAGCCAACTGCCAAACTACATAATACTATCAACCCAGTAGAACCTGAAGTTCCTTCGTCCGGTAAATTTAAAACCTTTTTTTGGTTTTCGTTTCATAAACTCATTTAGCCGTCCCTGCTGAATTATCCCCGGCAATTGTACCTCCAGCTAAGCCTTCAACCAATTTTGGATTCACTGAACTAGGTTCAGCATTTTTAAAACTGCTTTTGAGTTTTGTTTTTGTTTTCAGAGAACACCGTTACTCATAGGAAATCTTCAGAGGCCGTCCTTCCTGTAGCAGAAGGTTTGATTTTCCTCTCCCTCTTTTATTTCAACATTTTTCAGTAGGTGCTATGACTGTTTCCTCTGGGGCCGAAATAGAAGGTGCTTCAAACGTGGGCTCAACCGCTTCCCATCGTCGGAATGTGAGTGACACTGCTCCTATCGCAAGAAGTGCTTTCAAGTAAGAGATTGTATGTTCTCACCGTTTTGAAACACATGATTCAGGCCTTATAGTCAATTGGCGAATCAACAAGTTTCATCTTCAGTAACTTGCATCAGCAACAGAGCAACACAATCATTTGTAAGTCCGTTTCGCATGTTTGTTCTCATCCCACCGTTTAGTCGGATGCTGGTAATGTTTGGAATCCGTTCACGGCTGCTCCTTTTGGAGAGAAGAAAATGGATGATAAAAACTTTGGCGAGGAATTCGATGTTTTACCTCGTAATTCAGAACCAGGTGAAACCTCTAATCACTAGTGAAGTCTTACAATGAGTTGTAGGAGACTGTAAGATGACCGCTGACTCCGATAATGCCTCCATCGATTCATTGGATCCTTTTGGTGCTGCACCTTTTGACCCTCTACCTAGAGGTAGGATTCCTGCTCGGCGTATGCCAGTTCAGCATGATCGTGACCCGCATGTTACAAGCTTATCCTCCACTTGGGTTTCTAGTCCGGGAAATAGTAATCTATCTCTTCTCACCTTGCCTGATGCACGCACAGATATCATTCAACCGATAACTTCATCACCAACTAATCTTGGAATACATGCGGTGATTTCAGTACCGGAATCGTATCATGTTGACAAGAAAGTAGTTTTGCCTAAAATAGAAAAAGAATTCGCAGAGGTCCACAATGAAGTTCTTCCAATCGTACCTCCCCGTACTTCTTCGAAACGACTGTAGTTAGCTCCTGCTTCGCTTCCCGCTTTATATTTTGACCAGTGATGTACAGATGTTTCATGACGTGTTGTAAAGTCCAATTATTTCTTCAGAACGTCATGATGCAGATTAATATTTATTCCCTTAATCATACTGTATCATATCTTAAGTTTGAAACTTATAGTTTTACCTGTAAAAAGTGTGTTAATATTGTACAGAGTTTATGATTCGTGATATGAACTTTTTGTTCAAGAAAAACAAATTTCCGTTTTCTTAGTTCTCTACACGGAATTTTCAGCTCCAGAAGCATTCGACTGTCATCCGGAAACTATAGGTAATGAGGATGATAACGATTCAGTGGGTTCCGCTGAAGATCTCAAGAGACGCATGCAGGTCGTTTTGTGGTTCCATAAGTGTTGTCATAAGTTTGCTACAGGCTGAAGAAGATAGTGAGCTCGACGAACAGAGAATGAAAGCCCGAAGACGTTACAGTTATGAACATATTGATGGAGTTGGAGAAGATGGTAGTAGTGATAGTAGAGGAAGAACAGAAGGAGAAAGTACAGATGATCTGAGCAGGGTACGGCATGCTTTTTGATTTCATATTTCTTTTGTTTTTAGAACGAGTCTTCTCATGATGATGACAATGATTCCTCTCAACAAACAGATATTGTTAGTGATGATGGTGGAGGGAGACCGTTGTTAGAAGACGACGGTTTGGAAGATGATGATGATCGAGAAGTTTGTTTCTTAATTGCTATTTCCGTTAATATCATTTCTTAGGACTCCTATGATGATTATGCCCACAGCACTAAGGAGAAGACGAATGTTGCACCATTGGTTATTGATGCCAAACGATGTACAAACCCTTTTTTGAATTCTGATCTAACTCCTAAAATATCTCCTGTGGAAACAATTGAGTTGAAAGTAGAGGTCAGCTCTTTCACTGATACCACCATATCTTCAATTTCCAGAATATGCACATCCATCAGACGGAAGCAAAACCGTTTGAACACACATCTTCTGTACCATATCAAGATAACAACGTGTTCGAAGAGAAGTATGTTCTAACGTATAAAAGCTTTCTGAGCAGTCCAACCTTTAAGACCGTCATTACCCATGGTTGCTCCTTTGAGCTCAGCGTTCGCTCCGGCTACACTTCCACGACAATCAACCCCTCTTTGTGCTGTTCCTAAAACCACGACTACTACATCTCCGAGACAACCTATATATCCCAAGTTATCAGCGGTTAGTGAGATATTCTTTCCTTATTCAACCTATGATTTAAAGGATTTTCCTCTTCCTTCTGCAGAAGTGTTTACGTCAAGACGAGCTCATACAATTTCGAAAATGGTAGCTTTTTCCTTTTTGAAGTTTACTCTCAATGTTTATGTTTAGGATGTAGACATAGCTTTGACGGCTCAGAATATTATTAACAAAGAGCCTACTCTCACTGTAAGCCCATTGAGTATGAGAAATTCTGTAGAAGTTTGTTTCAGACTAATGTATCTTGTAAATATGTACCATTTGTTGATGATCACAAAACTACAAAGTTTAAAAAGGGAAAAATGAAAGGGAAATCGTGAGATTTTTTGATTTTTTGATTTCTCAGGTGTCACTTTTAGTTTCAATCTTGATTCTACTGATAGTGATTTGGAAACAGATGGAAGCGAAGCTGAAATGTGCACGAGGTCGGTATTCTCAACTAGAATGTGAAAATTTTTTTTATGGTTAAGTACTTCGAGTGATAAGATCGGAACGTCTAAAAGAAAAAAGAAAACTTCAGCATTCAGCTTACTCAGTTCTGGAAGCACGAGTATAGTTCAAGAGAAATCATCATCAATATCCACGCTGTCCAAAAAAGGTTTTCTTTCTCTGTCTTCCAGAATTCATTATCATTTTTCTTGAAGAAAAAAGGAAAATTTCTTCATCCTCAGCAGGAAAGAGAGGAAGTTCTGGTGCTATCAACGCGTCATTTGTAAATACATCATTCCAAGCGGAAGATCCTGATTCTCCTCCCATATATCGGTCTAACAAATTTTAAGAAAGCATTGCTCTTAACATACATACGAGTCAGAGGGGGAGATCTTCGTGTGTTTTTCTTAATAATTGAGATTTCTAAGTTTTCAGTTTTAGTAGTTTCGGCTTGATACGAAGGATATAGTCTTAGTAAACTTATAAATATCCACACGAGGCTCTTTTGTAAAGACATTTCTCTTCTGTAAGTGGTGAACTCTTGGGTTGTTTTTCTTTTTTACGTTTATTACTTTTCTATAGAGATCTGCCCTATCTTGGAGATATAATTTTCCGGTGGAAATTGCATATTGTTGTGTCTAATCACTTTTCTCTTATTTTAACTTATAACTCATATTGGGATTGCAATATGGTTTGATGCCAAATATTATTATAAATTTTAATATCCAAACTATCTTCTCTTCTATTCCTTTGCTGTAACATTCTTTTGGGTTCCATGGGTCCAAATACAGACAACTGCGGTCAAAACACACCCAAGTTCATTGATGAGACGGAGGCGCGTAAGCAGCAGTTGTTTTCTGTTTTCTCATTCAATCAAAACTTACGGAAGTTTTATTTCAGTTTCTTTCTATCTGCTATTCAGCAGTCACTGTCAACGATATGAGGTACCCAATCATACGTTCGTCATGACATGTTCATGAGATATCAGTTTACAACTGAAACTAATGCGAAAAAAGTATTCAATTTGCTAATGGAGACAAAAAACGAGAAGCAACATTAACAAAAAGTAATTATACTCTCTGATTCAGTGTTCTGTAAACGATGTGAATCAGATGGGCAAGAGAGAAAGAGAGAGAGAGAGAGAGAGAGAGAGAGAGAGAGAGAGAGAGAGAGAGAGAAGGAATATAAGAGGAAGAGGGGAAGAGAATAGTACCGAGAGAGAGAGAGAGAGCGTTTTCAATGAAATATCAAATTTGTTCGCTTCTCATCCAACAGAGTAGCCAAAAAAAAAATTAGGATTGGCTAATTCCTCTGCTTATCAGAAAATACTGTAATCACATTATTAGGAAGATAGAAGAACTTCTTTCAAGTTTGTAATCCTCTAACTTGTTGAATGTAGTTTCTTCTCCACGAACTAGAAAGTTAATAAAAATAAAAATCAGTATACGATATATGAACTATCATATACTACGGTATGTTTTCTTGTTTTCGAAGTGCAGACTCTTGGCTAACTTTCCTTCTACACCTCAGGAGACGAAAATACTTGATGTCATGATACTTCTCATCAACTTGAATACAGACAGAAATTAATAAGTTTAAATAGCTTTTCTCAACTTATGAGTCAACATATTTTACGAGCAAGACCTGTTTTTCTAAAAGGCTTGTGCTAAAGAGAACACTTTAGTTTATCGTTTTTATTAACTTGTTTTGAACAATCAAATGCTGACCTCAAATTGTGAGACGTAAGCACAGCATTATCCATCCATCATTGAGCTGCAAAAGTTCGAACTTTCCCATATTTTTGTAATTTTCTGATGAACTTCCGTGTGAAAACTCGGAATAAAGGTGTAAGTTCATTCGTCCCTGCATGACATCGGATGCAGATCAAGTCGAAACAATGTCATTCGGATGATATGCAGAGATCATGCTGATGCAATTTTTTCTCAGATTAACTACAAACGGAGAGAGAAAGCGAATCGTTTTTTCCACAATGTTCCTTCTTTTCATCGACACATTTCCGAAGATGGCAACGAAATGCGTGAACGATTGCGAGTTTCGTCGACAAGCCAGCTGTTCACTCCATCTCAGTTTTGCAGATTGTTTTCTCAGCAAAAAGCGAACTCTCATACGAAGTATCAGAACGGAAAAGAGCAAATGGAAGCAAAAACAGTATGTGATAGCTCCTGCTCTTTTAGCAGTCTTACGCTCACAAGACTAGTGTACTTTGCAGTTGAAATTTCATCGATGCAAGTACAAACAAGCGGAAAAACTGCAGCCTAAATAAGGTATTATTAACTCGTAGAGAGAAAACATCGCAGAAGAATAACTTAGAAGACATAAATCGAAAACTCTTACTTTATTGCTATGAGATGAAAAATAGGCGAAGAGTCAAACAGCAAGTAAAAACATATGATTTGTCACGTTTTAAGCTGCCTGATAAGGAAATCGTTCGATATAACAGGTTAAGCATGAAGTTACGCTAACTGAATCATAATTATGAACGATAGTAGTCAGAAAAAGATATTTTTCAATCCAATTTGTTAAGACCACGTGTTTCCTTGACACTTCCCACCATTCACTACTCTGACAGTAATTCCAAAAATATCACAAATACTAGGAATTGGATAAATTTAACGAATATTGGTCCGAGTTCAGAAGTAAATGATAAAGCAGGTTCCTGCCCTGTAGAGAATGTTCAGCACTCAGAGATCAATCTTCTGATGCGCTGGGCCTATCTCTTCAGGACATTTTCAGAAGAAGCCAAACATGATCACACAACGAATAGAGCTCAAAGATTGTTACGGAAGTCTAGATATTTTCTGTGATCTTGAATATTATGATGAAATATACACAGCAAGTGAATAATACATGAAGATATCTTTAGAAGTAGGAGGGTCAAGATTCTGTAACGGGACGTTGACCAGCGTCATCATGACAATCCAGATTCTGTTGTCCGATGATGACGTTGCCCAACATCCAGACTAACAGATGACATCATTAGTGACAAAGAGAAAATGAAGATGACAAAGAAGAAAGTTGTTGGGAGTACTGACGTGAAGAACTTTGAGGTTGAAACCTAGAAGACGTGGGCATATTGACTGGTATTGTAAGTCAATTGCGAACGTCCTCTAGGTCTGCTGATTGCTGATGATATTCATAGAAGAGAATGAGAATGAGAATGTTGATATTCAATGATCGGTTTAACATCCATAAATGGAATAGAAATGATTCCTAAAAAAGTTATTGACAGCTCTTTATTTTTGTAATAGGAAATACGCATTTATGTTATTCATCTTCCCACATTCTCTCCAGCTACACAGCACAAGCTATGATGTGAACACAAAGAGAATAATTACTAATGGATTCTGCATGAATCTATACAGTGTTGTACAGACAAAAACATCCATGTACATCTTTTATGTTTCCCGTCTTCTATTACATTATGTCCCTTTCTCAGATTATATATATATATATATACATATTTATATGTATGAAGCCAGATATATATCTATAAAGAAACACGATTACAAAACGAATTTTAAAAGTCAGCTTTTTGTTTCCAGCCGAACAGCATCAGTTCTTAGTGCTTCTTGTTAGATCTTGCTATTTAGCTGTTAGGAGAATGCATGTTTAAAAGACTCACTTAAGATAGGATTCAATATAGTTGACCTTTGAAACGAAACTTGCGTGAAGCAGAACTTCAAAGTCAGAGATGTTCATGATGATCATTAAAGAAGACATAAAGCAATTCTTCAATATTCTCTATCATTCTTCTTTTTTAAAATTGTTTGTTCAGGTAATCTTTCAAGAAAGATCTATTTTGGTCTTTTCATTATCATCTTTAACATCAGTGAACTGTTGAATTTTCAATTTGTCATATACACTTTTCTTTTTTTTACCGAAGACAGTGTATGTCTGTGTCAGTTTGTGGGAAAATAGGATGAACGACTGTAGATACATGAGAAAGAAGAAAGAAAGAAAAGATTCAAAAAAACAGAAAATATTGAGAGAAAGCAAGACGAAGAAAAAAAGAAAGCTTTCAATGAAGAAACACTAAGAAAGAGAAAATCAGAGAGAGAGAGAAGTGTATTGAAAGAGAAATTGATATACTAATAAGGAGGGAAGATCGGAGTGAAAAGCTGAGATTTGGATGCGGGTGGTGAAGTCCGAGAGATAAGGATTGGAAACCTGGAATGAATTATATAGCAATACAACCGTTCATCTCTCATCAAAATCTGGAAATGAAAAAAAGCCACGTGTGATTTCACGTAAAGTATGATAAGATGACGGCATATCACTAATTCTATTTGTCGTTCGTGTGTACCGTGCGAAGAAGATATTTTTCTAAAAAAGAATAGTTAATTCTTCTTATGGAAACAAAAATATCATATTGCATCATTATCACGTTGTCTTCTTATTTCCACGTGCTCCAACCTGTCTGCGTTGAAATGAAGAGGACTGGGGGGCGTGACCATAATAGTCGGTATATAAACTGACACATATATGTATATAAATATCTAATAGATGAAGAACGAACACCCATATATAGATGCATTTCCTGTGCAATATCTCTGAAGATCGTGTCAACTCTACTGAGCTGTGGACAAGCTGTATAAGACCTAACTTACTTCAGGTATTCAGGATAATAACCAACGCGAACCCCAATTAACACTTTGTTCCACTGTTACACTCTGACAGTAGAGTAAACGAAATTTTATATAGAAAAAGAGAGTGAAGTAGAGGAAACAGACTAAAGAGAGAGACAGATCTAAGTCGATCACTTCTCTCTTTGATATAACCGTTCATCTTCATAGTTCTGTTATCAACGTGAGTAGTCCTTAGAAGCGATCTGTTCCTTAGATGTCCGAGCCGTTTCCATTCTTAATAATTTCTCTGGCATGAAGAAGGACACACGTCTGCAACTGTATTTCATTCTTTTTACGCCTTTTCAACTGCCCATCTATCATTTTACAAACTTCTCTCAATTTCTTTTCTCTTTCATTTCTTTTTGCTTCTCTGATTACTATCTTTTTTCTTACCTTTCACGTTTCTTCAACGTTTTCTGCTCTTTTTTAGTGTCTCTTTCTCGTTTTTAACGTTGTCATAGAGTTCGTTAATTGTCAGGTTGATTTCAGAGAAAAGACGTCAAAGATACAATTTCCGTGAAAATGGAAGTTACCGCCCACCAAATTACGCCAGACCAAATAAGCACACAGCTTCACCGCCACGAGAAGATCGTCAACAACATGGTGAGTTCTCCATTTTCTATTTCATTCCCGAAACTGCGAATAATCCCAAGCTCTTATCAATGAACTTCAAGTGTGCTACTATGGTGTCACTTTGTTAACCATCGTAGCTGTCAATTTTGCTCGAAAGACTGAAATTTCGACGAGTGTTCTCTTTTTTCTATACAAAAACATTCTTTCGCATGTTTCATTTTTACTGATTGCGTCCTAAAAGAAAAAATTCAAAAACATAAAACATAGAAATTCATTTGAATCTGAGATCTATCTTCAATATAAATGTTACAGAAATCAACAAAGTTTCAAAAACGGGATTGGAATATAATCCCCCAGTCAGACCATGCTCGGAACACTGTCAATCCAATCAGAAAAATAGCTGATGCTATGAATGTCGAAACGAATCCTTCTAAGCCCCTTATCAAACTCTCCCTCGGAGACCCATCCATTTCTGGAATTTTGCCAACTAGCACAGTTGCTGAAGAAGCGATCCGTGAAACCCTTGAATCACACAAGTAATTTCCTGACACATGGTTTTTTAAAACTGTCTTACATTCAGGTATGACGGTTATGGTCCAGCAGTTGGAGACATCGCAGCTCGTCAAGCTGTTGTCACAAAATACTCAACATCAGAAGCACCATTTGCTGCCGATGATGTTATCTTAGCTAGTGGATGTTCCCACGCTATACAAATGGCCATAGAAGGATTAGCTAATGCCGGAGATAATATTCTTGTACCACATCCTGGTTTCCCACTTTATTCCACTCTCTGCCGTCCACATGGAATTGAGGTAAGAAATCACCTAACACTGCGTTTCATATTTCTTGTTGCAGGATCGTGCATACCAACTCGATATGATGAACGGAGGATTAATTGATCTCGATCATCTCGAATCTTTGATTGATGAACGTACCAAAGCCGTTATCATCAACAATCCAGGAAACCCAACTGGAGTTGTAATGCCAAGAGAACATTTGGAAGAAGTTTTGCAAGTAAGTTTGAAGAAAGTTCAACATATTGTAATATTTATCACCATAGATCGCAGCTCGTAATAAAATTGTGGTCATTGCTGATGAAATTTACGGAGACTTAGTATACGATGGAGCTGAATTCTGTCCTATGGCTTCGTTGTCACCCAAGGTATGTGCATTGAAACACAACGTCATCGACCTGTCTGTCTGTCATCTTCTTTTTCCTATAATGTCATCAATCCATTATTTCTTTTGTTCTGATATGATCTTTTACGTCCATATTTTCAGGTCCCAATTATCACTTGCGATGGAATTGCTAAGAGATGGATGGCACCTGGATGGAGATTAGGATGGCTTATTGTTCACAACAGACACGGTGTTCTCACCGATGTCAAGAAGGGCCTTGTTGCTCTTTCTCAAAAGATCGTCGGACCTTGTTCATTAGTTCAAGGAGCTCTCCCAAAAATTCTTTTGGAGACCCCTGAATCGTACTTTGAATACAACCGTAATATCATTTCAAGAAACGCCAAAATTATCACAAATGCCTTGAAGGTAAATAAAATCCCTCTGGTATATCTATTCCTACTTATTGTTTTCAGAATGTTCGCGGTATTCGTACCCTCAGACCTCAAGGAGCAATGTATTTGATGGTCGGAATCGACAAATCAATCTACGGAGATGACTTGGTGTTTTCTCAAAGACTGGCTAGGGTTAGTAATTTGACTACGATACGTTTGTTATCATAAATATCTCAGGAAGAAAGCTTGATTGTTCTTCCCGGAGGAGCCTTCTCTGTCCCAGGATGGATCCGTTTGGTCATTACCTATCCAGAGGATATCATGATGGAGTCAGCTCAAAGAATCCAAAACTTCTGTAACAGTTTATCAGCTACTGGAACCGCCGAAGTTGATTCTTCCGATGAAGGCTGCGATATTTCCAGCTCAGAAACCGAAATCTAGGCATTGATGAATTTCCCCAACCTTTTTAGCAATTGAAAATAGCTTTTAATGATATTTGGAAGCTCGCCCATCCATATCTATGTATGAATGCTGTGATGATGATCATCAAACGGATGGTGATCTCACACTTCAATGTGTTAGTTTGTCTGGAAGCTTAGAGTTCATTTCGAAAGACTGTAAAAGAAAAAGTTGCTAGGCTTTATGAGTTTGTAAACCAAATAAGGCAAAAACTCCCTTTTCTTGTAAATCAATCAATCCATGTCAGTGGTCTCAGTGTGAACCCAGTCTGGTCTGGTTTATTAAACTATCTTTCTAATACCAATCAATCTCTAATAATCTCGTAAATCCCCTTAATTATGCAGCTTCAAATTTTTGCCAATCGCATATTTCTCTTGTTGTTCTAAGCAGTTCGTTCGTCAAGAAGATGTCTCAGTTTATTTATTCTACTTAACTGGTGAATTCATAATAAATTTGTTCTAATATCAACTGTGTGTTTTCTCATTCATGTTAATTCGAATGATGAGGCCATTTCAGATAAAAAAGATAAGAAAACAGCAGATACATGAAAACACAGATTTCATCTTATTTGTAATAGACAGCTATCAGCTGAGGAATTCTTATTCTGGTGTTATAAACGTTTGATATTTCATTTCCTGAAGCGAAATTTGGGCGAATAGGAAGTTAGTTCCAATGCGAACAACCGTTCATCATCAATCTTATCAAATAAATGAAGTGATGAGTCCACGAGGTGTTGTGTGAAATTTACGTATAATTGACATTCTGGAACAACTATTTTTGATTAGCATGTTTGGGTAGCACGCTGGGAATATTATTTCCAAAGAAGAGAATCTGATTAGAAACACAACATTGAAGAAGATGTAGAAGGGACATTTCGTTGACACACAATTGATAGTATCAGAACAGATCACCACGTGGTCTCAAAACAAGTTTGTCAGCGTGCGCCCTGTATTCTTTCCCATTCAGAGGCCATAGTCCGAAGACGTAAGTGCCGGCACAACTCTTGATGAAACTCGAGAAAAAAGAGGACCTCCAACTAGAATAACAATAGTGTTCTACAGACCCCTCTTTACTTCCATGTTGTGCTACCCTAAAAACCAAGGGAATGATATGAAAAAATTCTTTCGGAATTTTTTTGGCCATGTGGTTCAGCCACGGAAACGCATGCTTGTTCTTTGTGCGATGATTCTTTAAAAGTTCTTGCTTCGTCTTCAAGTCAAAGAATGATTATATCGAGCGGTTCCTAGTATGTAGTGAGACTTTCAATGAAAACTTAATTTGTGCGATTGAATTAACAAAAATAGAGAAGACTGTAAGAAGCATGATTGATATTCTTCTCTTTTTTTAATCATATGATTAAAGAATGATAGATGACCAAGCAATGATCTATCATTTCAACATTCAAATTCGTACCTGTGACAAGTATTTTCTTGGAATGTCTTGACGCTATGTAAACTACGAAGATAGCGCTCAAGATAATATCAAACGGAACCTTCTGTCGGCCTAAAAAATATTCCGAACCTATCACGAGGAAGTTAGCCCTTAATCCATCACATTAGCTGTCTGGCTTGCATACATCAACTACTTGATGATTTGATCTCTGCTATAATTCTTTAGACGTCTGACCACTTGATCATTAGAGAAAACAATGAAATGTCAAAGTCAACTTCATTAAGCAAATCCAAGTCTTCTAACATCTACGCTGAGATATGAGTTTACACAACAGAATAGACAAATCCTGATGAGAAGAAATTTTCTTCTTTTTTTTGGAACGATGTGAAAACACAACATTATTATGAGAAGCACTCAGAACACTGCTGACCAAGGTTAAATAAAAACTCAGTCGACCTATCTGACGGAAGTCTGGGAAGAAGCCCAGAAAGCCTAGACTATTTCAAAAACATCTATAGGGATCTTAGGCTGAATTTATTTCGGGCCAACCTAATTATAAGGAAACGATAAGAAAGCTCTAAGTGGTTGCCACGCAATTAAAGTATTTAGGTAAAGTTAGCGACCATCAGATAACAAAACAAAACTTGAACTAGACGTGCAAATCTACTAGTTAGGTAGACGTAAAGCTACTCTAATCACTCATCAACTTAAACGTGCCATTTCTTCTTCTCAATTTCTTCTTGAGCGAACTCCAAAAGTGCGTTGACAAGCTCGGTTGCCTAAATCCATAATAAAGAAACGGAACAAGCTTTTATGGGTACCTTAGCTTCACCTCCGATATCACGAGTGTGAATTCTTCGCTCAACTAGGGCATGGAACAAACCATCAGAGATCAAGTTAGCGTGTTCGTCTAATCCAAGATATCTTAAGAAGCAATCGTGAAAACAATATTCATGCCATGTTTGATACCTAAGCATGTCAACGGCAGCTCTGATGAAAGCTGTTGGGTTGGCAATATCTTGACCGGCCAAAGCGGTTCCTGTGTTACGGGTTCCCTATAAATCATATTTAGTTTGATCAATGAAATCACGACCCACGGTCTCGAACACAGCGAAATCTTGACCAAAATTCATTCCAGAAACCAATCCAGGTCCTCCGACAAGTCCACAAGCGATGTTGGAGATAATATTACCATACAAGTTAGGCATCAACATGATGTCGAATTGTTGGGGACGAGAGACCTTAAGGAAATGTTGAAAATACGAATGCAGATTAACAGATCCTACCAATTGCATAGAGGCATTATCAACAATCATTGACTCAAACTTGATCTCTGGATAATCGTTGGCAGCGATATCTTTGCAGACCTGTACTTCTCTATGAATAAGATGTTGTAACTGGAGACTATACCTTCAAGAATAATCCGTCTCCAAGTTTCTGAATATTGGCCTTGTGAACAGCAGTAACCTTCTTTCTTCCATATCGAACAGCATATTGGAATGCGAAGCGGGAGATTCTTTCGATCTTTTGTTGAGTGACGATCTAAGATTCATATTATCATATTGGTTGACAAAAGCAATGTTCACTTTCAAGCTTTCAACAACTCCTGGAGTAGCAGTGTGTTCCAAACCAGAGTATTCTCCTTCAGTGTTTTCTCTGATGATGATCATATCAATATCCTAGAAAACCTTATAGGTCAGGTAAGATCATTTATTCAAACCTTATGACGACTTGGAATGGTTGGAATAGTAGCACAATGAAGAACATTCGCGAACAAATCCAAGTTTCTACGAAGCTCCATGTTGCAAGATTTGAATGATGGGTCATCGAACTTGTTCTCAATGTTACCCTGAAATGGATTTTAATCAGAGCCGTTTTGCCCCAATCATACTACCTTGAGAGCAACACCGTTTCTCTTAATAACAGTGATGGCCTGATTGAGTTCTTCTTCCGAAGTGTTCTTCGAAGTAAGGTTTACGACTTCGAAGTCTACAGGAACCTAAAAGTACAAGATGAAAAAAGCCTGAGTATATCAGATATCAACCTGAGCAACGCGGAAAATGTTTTCTACATGAGCGAACATTTCAGGTCCAATACCATCTCCTGGAAGAACAGCAACGTTGTGACGACCTCCATAACGAGCGAGAGGAGCCTAAATTAAGCAATAAATAATAACACTGCTTCTTATCTCAAACCCTTCTGTTGCTCATAACTGGGGAGCGGAAACGGATCATATCAGGCTTGGCAGCGGCTCCACTGTACAAAGCTCTTTGAGCTACCATGTTTGGTAAAGACAGACAGATCCATCGGGAAGAAGAAGCCATGACCATATTTACCTTGAAAAAACAAAGAGTAAGCATTAAACTGATAACACGAAGGAGAACATGACACGATAAGTGTGAAAAATGAGAGGAATTCATGAGTAGCTCAGAAAGAGTTGCTTTGAGCTAATTAGCAATACGAATTCGTATTTCACGGTTAAAAGTTTGCTAAGAAAGTTCAAAAGGAGATAAAAATCGATGTGTTATCTCTCTGTCAAGTGCAAATTGTTAAAAAGTGTTGAGGCTTGCAGAAAAGTAGGCTCTAAGAGCAAAAGAAGAAAGAAGCAGGAGTACAAAAAGTAAAAAACAAAGCTGAACTTTGCTTCACAATTTTTCGCGAGGCTGCTGGCAAGCATTTTATTATTAAAAATCGTTTTAAAAGAACTTAAAATCCAGCCCGTGCGATTTAAAATAAGTACGTTACCTTGTTTACTTTGCATAATGTTCAATAAGCTTCTACAGTTTCTTTAAAATCGTCAGCTTCATCAATTTATTTATTATTTTTATTATTTTAGTATAATGAAATAATATAAATAGATAGGAATTGAAGAAATATGAATGTTTGCATTTAGCTTTCTTCGATGAACTTGATGAAATGTTCAGGGACGATTCTAAAGGCTCAAAAGGTGAATAGAATATATAAGACAAGGGATAGCTAGAGTAGATTGGAAGTTCGTGGAATATCCATAAGTTATACTATAGTTTAGATTTTTATCACTAGGAGAGTATGTTTAACTAATAGTAGTGTGGATGACTCTCTTCGCTCCCTTACGAGTAAATCGACTTCAAACAACTTTGTTGTAATGATTTTTTTACTTTCTGTTGTACATTTTAATGTTAAGGAGAGTAGTAGGAACGTTTTGAAGTTATATAACGAGGGAGAAAATGAAAAGAAGTCAATTTTGTATTCTATGGCAACTAACTGTGGAGTGAGGACAGATAATCTGGATAATGCAATCAGTTTATATGAAAAAGTATCTTTTCTTCATGGCTTAAGTAACGGAGGAATTCAGAACAAACACATGTCTCATGAAGTCTATATGGCTTCGAGGCCAATGCACTATTTCCTACTTCGACACATTGGTAATCAACCTGAAGGAATAAAGCATGTTTGTGACATGAGAGCCAAGCTATTAGTTAGACACCTTCCGTATTCGTAACTATTCTCGGGTATTATAGACTCTTATGAAAAACGAGAAAGATAAAAGCCTCGTCTCGTGCTTGCGGAGGTTGGAGGAATCAACTAGAGATTTACTCACAACCTGGTTTTGTTTGTCAAATCTAAAGCTCAATCGGCTCACATGGGAGAGTCCGGGTGATATAATGCACAAGGTACTATGAGCAAGTGAATTATCTTTCTATTCGTGTTAGATTGCTCAATATGAAGCTGTTCATCCAGTAAGAGGCTTGATTGATTTTAAAACCCGGTTGGGATCGAACCGAAGGTAATATCATCTTAAGCAATAGCTTTATCTCTTTTCATTCAGATGCTTCTATCTTACTCATGAATCATTGCCGAGAGAACCGTTGGTTATGGTACATGTAGCACTGATGCCGTGTATAAGTGACAATGTTCAAGTTCGTACCTCCGTCGGTGATTCATAATATGCTGAGACATACAGGAAATAATTCATGGAACTACAGAAGAAGTTGATGAAAAAGATCAAGCTGCTGCCATATATTATTCAATAACCTCAACTCAGAAGGGTTCATTATGCTAAGCTTGAAAAATTAATATCTTAATCGCTTAGGTTTGGCAGGCATAGATTTGGGGAATCTCCTGATAAAGCAGGTTGCTGCAACTATTCAACAAGAAGTTCCCAATATTGAAGAGCATTCTACGCTTTCGCCCATACCGGGTTTTAGAACTTGGCTTCTACGAAACCTCCATGGAAATTCTGAATCAAGTTTGAAGATATTAAGTTGTGAGTCAATGATCCATTACAGAGAACGTACTTGATGATGTTCTAATTGAGATGTCAGGACAAGTTTGCGGTAAAATTTTCGACCGGGAAAGTGCTCGAAAGTTTTTGATAGAAGTCAGCTTGAAGTTGTAGTATGTTGTTGATGTTTTGTTTTCAGTCCTTGTCTAAAGATAGCTTATCCGTTCATGATATCAGACCTTTCAAGGATGTACTGATAACAGCTTGTGCTCGTTATTTATACGCTGCCAAGAGAAATGAGTATGCCTTAAATCCCGTAGGTAAGATTTCAAGAACACTTGCTGAGTGATCTATTTTTTCTTTTATACTTTAAGCTAACTTCCATTTGCGGAATGGAGCAGAATTGTATCGTTTGAACTGGATGGGAGACACAAGTGGTAGAGGATTGACTAACAGTTTCGGCATAATGGTTAACTACAGGTGAATAAACTTGCGGAATTATACCAAGTGTAAGGTTTACAGGTACCAGTTGAATCGAGTCGCCAAGAATAGTGAGCTGTACATAAATTCGGGAACAATAATCTTAAGTGAGCAGGTTCACGAACTGCTCTGATGAAATCTCCTGAGAAATGAACTTTTGAAAAATATTTATTCTGACTACATCATAGATTGTTGCCATCAAGCATACTTCTTTTCCATTCATTTACGAGCATAACGGTTTTTAGAAAATGGCGCAAGAGTCCGAAAAGTTTGTGATCGACCACTGTCCTCTTCAAATTGACTATTCTGTTGAGCAGGAGGAGCCGTCCATTAATTCCCTCAAAAGAACTCTTTCTGTTAAAGGTTGATAAGTCAAAATGTCTTTTTCTCATCTCATAATTAGATGAAGCCGACGTGAAGAGGGTGAGAATAGGTCACGAAAACTCTAATCAAAACACTGATAACTTCACCTCAAGATTGACGATGTCTGAATGCAAATTGATGAATGACATTGATAATGCTGCTATCAAGGCGGACATAAAATACAGAGTAGAAAATACACCTGGAGAATATCATGTTGACTACAAATGGTATGAGTATTTTCATAATTTCCGAATTGTCTGCTGTAGTCACGATGGGTCGCTTCTGATTACACCGCCTCCTAGAACATACGAACCGGAGAGTAAAACAAATATCCCAGCTCTGCTCAGATTTGTAAGTGAATTTCTGTATGATCATATGTAACAGTTCTGTTTTTAGGACCAGATTGATAAAATGCCTCTAGTGAAGACGATAGTTATGCCATCAAGAACTTTTATATCCATTCCCAATGTTAGTTCAAATAACTGAGTTATACATAGTCTCTTAAGGCGTTTGCAACCTGCGAAGAAAACATACAGAGTCTTCTGATGTTTCTTTCGAGCGAGGGGGATCTAGATACAACCTTATTTGGCTCATTGGTTGCATCGCTTCTCAACAAAAAAAATCCAATGGAGAGGTGTGATTTATTCTGTTTCCTTCTTAAAAATTACTTTTAGGCGATACCTTTGTCATAAGATATTCAGTAGCATTGCAAACGCAGAAAACTTCGTTACTAAAAACAAAACAAATGAATGAATTTAGTTATTGTTGTTGTTCAATATTTTGGAGAAAATCTCAGCAACTGATCAACCTGCGATTTCGCAAACCACTGATCGAAAATAAACAAATGAAACCAAAGTGAGTGTTTCGCATAGCGTGAACGACCGCTCAGTGGTGGACAGCCTTGGCGGAATGAAAACGGCGAAAACAACGAACTACCGCTCATTATGACTAATTAACAGAAATGAACCGATATATCTCGAGAACAACCGATCACTCATAATAGTAGAGGACAAAATGAACTGAGATCTATTGAAATGAGATCTGTTCTATGTGTCGTGAACGACGCTCTATGGATTGAAGCAGTACACACACGAAACACAGAAATATTAATGCAAAACGAAGGAAAAGTCAGTCTTGGTTCATGCAGCAGCATGAACAGTACAGCTTTCTAGGTAAAAGTTCTTGTTGCAGACACTTAAACCTTATGGGAATTGGCAATTCCGTTTGAATCTAGGTCATTACAACGTCTGGAAAAGCCACTTTTCAAACTATCTGCAGATTCTAAAAACCAGATAAGAAAAAACTTAATGCTCGAACATTTAGAAAATCCTTTAGATGCGTGGAACATCACTTTGAGGAGAAACAACAAAACCGAAGAACAACATCACAACCACTTCAATAAAGACACAATCTGGTGACAGATTCTTCATTCCTGACGTATTCGCTCACAGTGTGTAGTCGTCCCCAAAACGTTCTAAGCTCGTTGGACAGTCTTTTTTTTTCTGCATTATAAATAAACTCAAGTGAATACTCTACATTTATTCTTAACATCTAATTGGGTTCTTACATCATCACAAGTGACTCAAAAAGGCTGGACAGCCCCACAAAGACTGTACGGTTCCAAAAAGGTCGGAAGTATATTCGGCAATGATGCCGTTCAATATATCTGCGGTTAGTTCCAAGGTTTGAGGATCCTTTTGGGTCAGTTTCACAAAGAGGTTTTGTTTAGTTTGCAGTTTATGCACTGTAGTAGTTGGATCTCGGTTGTTTGTATTGCTTTGAACTTTATTCTTTGTTATCTTAATTTTTCTAGTTGACAGATCCGAAGTCAAATCCTACTAGCGGACCTCTAGTCATAACAATGAACGAGAAATTTGAAACAATTTGAATAAAGTTCAAAGCAATAGCAGAAACAACTGACATCCAACTACTGCAGTGCAATACTCATACTCAGGCAAAGAGTTATATTCATGAAACATAAGTTACAAACTAAACAAAAACTCTTTGTGAAACTGAACGAAAACTATCCTCAAACCTTAAAATTAACCGCAGGTATATTGAACGGCATTATTGCCGAATATATTTATGCAATAGCAAAACGTACACAACAACCGACAATCCAAGCCTCAATCCCAGACCCAAGCAGAGAATCGTCAGTCACCCACATGAGGTGAATCTCGAAAAAAACAGGAAGATAACACCATACGCTTATCGTGGATGGAATAAAGACAGAAACAGTAGCTCTAGGGAAGAGAGTTCTAAAAATCAAGATCAGAGTCTAAGGAGATAAGGTCTTATTTCAAAGATAATACACAAACAAGATCCATTTCTATGATCGTAAGAGCTCCAATCATAAAGGAAGATGGAACCGACCACTATGTGAACATTTTGATCTGTAGTGCATCGAACCAAGCGTATAGGAGAAGCTTTATCCAAAGAATTTTTAAAGACATTCCTCTTGTTAACGATATTAGACTTGTAGCATTGTTTTATTGTAATGTTGTATGTGCATAATGATCCGTTGATCAACTTGTGTATTATGTTGTATGTCGTCTTGGTGAGGATACTCGAACCCCCGGTGACTCAGGGAGAGAGTATATAACCTCAACTCAGACTCCACATCTATGTATATTTAACTGAAAAGCAATTGCTGGAATATGCTGCGAATGTTGAAGTTTTTGGAGTTCTGTGTGTTCATATAAGAAAGAAGAACAAACTAATAAGTTTAAAAATCTTTAATATTCTCTATTAGGACCAACATTTGTGCAAGAACTTATGACTGTTCTCCAGGAAAAACCGTTGAAAATGACGACAAAATAAAGAATAGTTCAATGAACCTACCCTCAACTACAAGTTCTATGAGTCTAAGGGAAAAGAGAATATCATATTCGTGTGAAAATGAGGTTGATAATTGATAACACATTGGAAGAAAATAATAGGGAACAATATAGAACATGAGACGAAATTTGAACAAGGGTGAGTATTAAAAAGAACAATAAGAGAGAGAGAGAGAGAGAGAGAGAGAGAGAGAGAGACAGACAGACAGAGAGAGAGAACTGAGCAATTTGTTTTTTTCTGAATACTTTCATTATAAAGTGTTCAAAGTTCTAGAAAAATTGAAAAAAAAAATCTTAGAAGTGGCACAAATCTGATTGGAAAGAGAGATTATACCCGATATGAGCAAAATGTGAAAAAAATGCTTGAGGGTCGCATTTTTTATGAATAAATGGTGACAACCTCAGCTCCAGTTCCACGAACAAGAAGAACCCTCTCCATACCTTCTGTGAGAGCTTCGATGAATTCCATGTCTGCAAAAAAGATAATTATGTCATGTCTATGAAAAGGAAATGTACAATAGGTATCGGAATCATTGTCAGGAGGTCCCGGTAAATTGATAACTGTTAATTGACTTTCAGCTGATCTATCTTTCATTAGCTCGTTGAGTTTTACTGCTGTGTGCATTTTATGAACATTATATCTTCGTTTTCTCTTCAGCTCTTCACTCTCCTTTGGCTTTTCCTATAACAATCCTTGTAAAAAAATGGACAAACAGGCCAACAACCTCTTGCATGTTTTTATCGTCGCTGAATCGAACACCCTTTCCTTCAGCTTTAGGCTTCTTAGTTTCCTCATCTATCTCCTCGTGTATTTCTTCTACGTTCTCCAGTTTTTTCTCATAAATTCCAGCCTGAATAACAGTTTGTCACCATGAATCAAAAAAAGTTTATCTTACAGCTTCTTCTTCATTGATTTTACTCAACTTCCTTTCTCTGGTGATATCATCCAGGTGAATTTGAATATCACGGTCTCTTTCAGACTTGTTCAAACTCTTCAACATTCTTGTTCGTTCTTCCATCTTGAGCGTCCTCTCATATGTATAGTCAGAAATATCAGAATCAGTCTAAAGTCGGGAGTATAATCATTTGTTTCATTGGGTTTAATGTTTACCATCTCAATGATATGGACTTGAGCTTCAATACGTAGTTGATATAGGAATCTTTCGAGATCTTGTTTCATTTGTACATTGTTGTCTTCCACTTGAGCTATAGCAAAGAGACGGACTTTAGCATTCTTCCAAGTTTTATGTTGCCGAAGAAGGAAAGGCAGAAGCATCAGAAGACCTCCATCATGGACTACCCACCACACATCAATATTTCCTGAGACTTTGGTGGATGAAGATGGGAATGTGGCAGCATTTTTTGGCACGAGAATAGCACATCTAAGTTTCGAATGATCATCAGAGGAAATTTAACTGAATCTTACTTGGCAGCTGATATAGCGCGGATTGCAGAAACAAACTTATGACCCACAGACCATTGTCTTTCACATTTCCATTCTTCTGGCCATGTAAGCATAACAGTATTATGTTTGAGCCCTCCAAGACCCGAAGTCTAAAAAACAACTTGTCTTTAAGTATTCCTTAACTTATTAAAATTACTTGGATTAAGCAGCTCACGCCATCAATAACGTCTGATGTGACTAAAACATCACAGAACCCTCTAATTTTATTTTTACGAAGCAGAGCTTCCATACTGTGTTGATAAGCTCCGGCTTGAGCATAATCATCAGCATAATCACCCTTCATACATAATGAAACGAGGGTAAGTCCCTGAAACAAAAAGAGGTGATATGGTCTTCAAGAGGATAAACTACTTTTCCGGCTTTCAGTTGAGATACGAAAGCCAACATTCCTTGAGTTGCTGGATTATCAACTTCGTCGACCAAAACTAATAACTGTGGACGCCAATTACGGGTATGTTGAGGTTTATTATCTAAGTTGAGCAAGGCGAATCTGAAAAAAGATGTACTGTGAAAGCTATGAACTGTTAAGAGTACCGAGCAGCGCTTAATCCTAAACCTCGAATTCCATCTCCCCATTCTTTCTCTGCTCCAGCATATTCGATATATTTATACACAGCAGCTCCAATGAAAATTGCGATCAGGGCAAAATGCCAGGCTGATATGAACATAACAGCGATACATAAAAATGAGCCGATCAAGGACAAAGCCCTACAAAGAATTATAATTTGCGACCCAGGAGTAAAGAATTACCAATGGAAATATCTAAAACTTGGTCTCCAACCCGGTGATTTGAGAAGAGATTGAAGAGCACAGGCTGTGTTAACACCCAAATAACACATCAAGAAGAATCTAAAAGATTATAAAATAATGAGTTTCACTGTGGCACTGATTACTGAGTAATGAGGGCGGTGATATTTTCAATGACTGCGATCAAAATTCCCATCTCACAGATGATAAGAGTTAAGAAAATAGCGCGAATCGGTTCTCCTCTGTTGTCGATTTTCCTGAATGGCTTCAAGAATGGAATGACATCATCTATAACCATTAAAGTAACTTCGAGATTTCTGTAAAAGCTTCAAACCTGAAGCTATGGCTTGGAGAAGACGAGGAGCTCCAGTCAAAGATTGCATACCAGCTCCTACTGTTGCCAAAAATGATCCGAACTGGAGAAATTTGCATAGAACATCGTAAAACTAGAGACAACTTACCAAGATAACAATAGGAAGTGGCCAGGCGATTTCTGATACTATCAACTTCCCCATTGCTGATGATCCAAATTTATCTCTGATCATCATTTCGGAAACGGTTGCTCCAAAGAAAATAACTCCCAGTAGATCTGAATTTCACCCATTTTCATTATGTGAAGTAATAGGAATGTACTCACAAACTGTACTAGTTGTCAACTGAGCTCCTAAAGTACCTAACGGAATAGAACGTGAAGCATCTCTTAAGTTTCCGGATCTGTTCGAGCCAGCCATAATTCCTTAAAACGGTCATGTGTTCAGGATTGAATAGTTTTGCATTGAAACCTGTAGCTGATGGGAAAAAAACTCCAATAAGAATCATGAAAGAAGTTGTTGTGTCAGCGAAAATATAGAATCCATTTGTGTTTTGCCTTGTGGCTTTATCTTTGGGATCTTTCGATAAAATATCTCCAACCCGTGTATGCTTAGGCCATAAGTTATCCCAGAAAACACCACTAGCAATTCCTTTTATGGCTCTCTGAAGAAAGAAAATATTTTGATCCTAATGAACCCACTTGTTTATTTTCACATAGATTATTCTATTACAGACTCACAATGTTTATGAAAAAGTGAAACGAACCTCTTGACGAACAGCTGGAAGATTTGTCCCTCTCCAAACTTTTATATTTTTGACTTTGGTAAAATATGGATCACAAGTTCCGTTGTCAGAACAGAAAAGAGGATTCAATCCTTCAACTGTACAGTTAACAGCGACTTTGTGTTCTTCTAAATATCCTACAAGATCTACCGGACGGTCACCGACCATACAATATCTTTAAAAGAAGTCAATTAGATTCACTTTAGAATGACGATTCTCACTTCAATTCATCTGTACCATTGAACCGTACTGCTACACCAACGAATGATGATAAAATACAGAAAATGACAACAAAAACCATGGGAAGGGCAAACTTATTAACAACCTTAGATCGGAATATTAGCCAAAAGCTTCACATGTATGAGCTCACCTTCACTCCAGCCAATACTATCAAACCAAGGACAAACAACAGTACAGTACCCAACAAACGATAGTTGTGGAAAATATCTTCAAAAACTTTGGCACCAGGAATCATGTAAAGCTGTAACAGATAGTATAAGATCAAAGAAAGTTGTGAGCACATACCAAAAGAATTTCAACAGCTCCTGTTATGTACATAGAAGCTGCTATTGTAGTACCCAGGTAGAAAAGAATTCCAACAGCTCCTCCGAGTTCAGGACCGAGATTTCTACTGATCATATAATACGGTCCACCCCCTGATACCACCCCGTTCGTGGCAATAGCCGAGAGTGAGATTGAAGTCAAAAATGTCTGAAATATCATAATTATTAGTATCTGGGTGAGTTGATTCCTCTTACAACAGAAACACAAACAAGGACAACGAAAAATGCTTGAAAGATCCCGGCAGTACCAATAATCCATACCATACGAATAAAGAATAAAACACCAAAAATATTTTGCAAGCAGGGCAAAAATACTCCCATGATTGTACCCATTTTTGCTGCCTGGAACGAATCATCATTAGCATTTGACCTTTACCCCACGCATCTGAGCACGACTGCTCTGCACGATGCATTTAATGAAAATGAAAACATGAACTCTCCCTCTAATCGTTGGGCTAGATCATTGCGCTCTTAACTCATCTCACCTGCTTAGGTTTCTCATCAGCTTCCTCTGCGGTAGGTTCTGTAGCATTGTATACGGACAACTTCCGTAACATTTGTCCGATTTTCTGTCCCTGAGTGTCATAATCTTGCTGGAATGACTTATTTAATTCAATTTTTTTTGTTTTATTTCTTTGAACTCAAATAAAGAATGAATGGACGATAACTATAGACATATAAATGTCAATTTTTGAAGTATTCATCCATGTCAAATTTCAGCTTCAATGATTATTCGCTTAACTTTTTAGTTTCGCAGATGAAATTGGGAAAATGTTTCAACGAAAACCATAGTTTTGCACTTGAATAGACGTTTCAACTTTGAAATGTCTGTTTCAGATCTGTTTTTCCGTTAAAAGTTCGGAATTTTTGGTCAAATGTTGTTGCTTTCGAGGGGAGATTTAGCTCTTATGACTGGCTTAAAAGCTGAGAATTATGATGGATGGCCATGAATCTAATAATGACATGAACATCCAAAAGATATTTTCATCATCAGATAAAGTATCAAATGATAAATATGTATAATATGAGATGATATGGCATATTTTGAAATTGAAACAAACTTTCATTATGTAATGCAAAACTAACCTCATATAAGGCGAGTGGAGAATGTTGTTCACATAGCGGGATTCGTTCAGCGCCATCATCTGCAACAGAAGAATCTAATTAAAAAAAGAGGGAAAATGTCTTTTTTTCACAAAATTCTCATTTTAATATTTGCTCTTCTCTTGTACTTTGCGGAGAATTTTCAATTATTCGCATAAAACATTTAATTATACTTCTTTAATTATAATGGAGAGTTATTATGAGAGCGTAGGATATTGATACCAACGATCGCTTCATGCTTTTTGAATTTTCCAAAAAACTTCAGAATCTCATGTTGTATATGAGAATAACCGTGCTGTTTTCATGTTCACAGGTGATGAACAACATCTGGACTTCTCATCTTCGAACGAACTTATACTCGACGCAATGGAATTTATATCATTTTCTCAAAGAAGAAAAGAAAAGAGCAGAAGGGAAGTTACGCAAAGTTATAATAAGCCAAGAGGCATAAATTAGCATAATTGACGGGAAACAGATCAGGCTGCTAAGCACAATGGCATTGCATCAATTCATTTTTGGTTTGTACGAAATTTCCTTTTCGTAATTTTTCATAACAAAGGTCTATTTTTAACAAATTTCTTATTGCAATTTACCTTTTTTAGAGCCACGCCGTCCTGTAGACATTGTTATGAATATTTGAATAATTTCATAATAAAAATAAAGTATAAGATGTCAAAGAGGGTTTGTGAAAGGGAAAGCTAACAGGTATTCTATTGAAAAACGTTTTCTTGAGTTGTTACCTGAAGATAATTAGAACCAATTAATTGTATGACGATAATTTGATAATAGAATACAAAACGACAAATGAGCATGAGAATTGGCAATGCAATTGGAAAGCATAAGGTTTGACGCAAATTCCAAAGCCCTCAGGAGGTTGGCTCAGGGAATTTCGGCAAGCACATAAGGCTTAGTTGGATTTCAAAGTAAAACATCAAATTCATATGAGCCAATTAGGATGAATATTTTAAACTCTGTTTTGAAGAATAAGCTGAATGAATTCAAACATGCTAGGGGTATAGGAGAGATAGACGAGATAAAGAAGAAGACGAAGCAATCTGTTCATTCTAATTCATAATAGAAGCTCAACTGACAAATAAAGTAAAGATGACTTTGAGTTCAGAAAAAAAATTAGCTTGAGATTATATGGGCAACTTATGACCAGATTAGTAATGACTAGTAGAAGAGCAAAACGAGGAAAAAGCAACGACTGAAGAGTGTGCTTCAATCTGGAAGGCCTGAAAACCGCTTTGCTATTTTGGCGAGCTTTGTGGACTGAGAATTGAACAGGCTTATGTGTGAAAACGTTTTTTATTCAAAATTGTTTCATATGCTCATGCTTGTTGCTTAGAACAATGAAAATAAATGAAGATATAGGGTAACCAACAAAACATTCAAAGAAAATATACTCGAGAGCAGAAAAGAGGTGGAAAAGATGAGAGAATGATCAACTGGATGTGTGAAAAAAAAAAGAATTTTTTCAGTTCTTAAACAATACTTTTTCGCTCGTAACAAATATACTTTGAGAGTTATGAAGAATTGGAAGATAAATTTGCTGAATAGATGGAGAAGCTAATGAAATAGACGGCCAATTCAACTCGTATAAAGAAGTTTGAAGATGTCTGAATTTGTCTTTGATGCTTCAGAAAGATTTGAAAAAAGTTGTTTTAAGGACAAAAAGGAAATTACATGTAAGCTGAAGCTATGTTGTATGTCTCAGTATGTTGTTTGGAGACAACATTCTTCTGAACAACATGCTCACACACTTCTTTAATACATTCAAGAAGAAAATCCCTTATATCGTTTTGTCCGCCTTTCGCAACCTGCTGATTCCACGCTTAAGCTTGTCTTCTGGCAAAGCTATTACCGCCTGCTGCGAATGGAAAAAGTGAGAAAAGAAGAGTAAAACGTGGCAAAGACTTCCGATTTCTTCTTAAGACCGTTTGAATAAAGCAACAAGATAGCGGAACGTGACTACAGAATATCAGGAAGTAAAATAAGTAAAAAAAAATTCGGGACCTTTCGTTGAAGTTGTAAAAAGTATGTAAGGTCTGAAAGGTATTGAAGATTGGTAGGCAAAGTGAGTGAGAAGAGATATTAAAAAACAACCGTTCTGCGCATCAACATCTGAGATAATGATATGTTTTGCATACGTGGACGTTCACGTCATTGAGTCAGAAGCGTTTATGCTAATATCGATGGTGTATGAAATGAAAAAAAAACGGAAAAAATAATAGGAAGATATAAAAAGGAAAAGGAGTGTTTGGAAAACTTATGGCAACACTCTTAAAAAATGTTAAAAGTTAAAAATGAGCTGAGCCAAACAAGCCATAGAAAATCTGGAGTTGTGAGAAGAAAAATGAAAGAGAAGAGAGAAGAAAAGATAAGAAAAGTAAAAAGGAGAAGAAGCGTGACACAAATGGTCGGCTCTCTTCTCAGTATGCTTCTGATGCTGTTGATGGTCGATGAGTTGCAATTTTTGGTTGTGTTAGTGGCAGAATATGAAAGTTAAAAAGAAGAAAAGAGAATTAGAGAAAATAGAATATGTGAAGATAGAGGAAACGGATAAAAAGAAATATGGAAGAAGGAAAGTATGAGAAATGAAGAAGAATGGATACTTGACGGATAAAGCGGAAAAAAAGAGACTCAGAGAGGGAGGGGAAGACTTTAAAAAAGGAAGAGGTAGAATAAGAGAGAGGAGAGGGAACCAAATATGATGAAGCTGTGATTCCTTATAACTCACTAGGATTTTTTTTTCATATTTTTGTGTAAACGAAGATGAAGGTAGATGAGACACTCTAGTGGGCAGATTGCTTTGAGTTGAAAGACAGCTTCTGATATTGGCATCGTACTGCCAAACACAGAGTTTACTTCATAGAAAAAGTTGTTTATAAGCTTTCTCTCACAACTATGCTTTTTGTTCTTTCTCTCTCTTTTTTTATTTTAAACGTAGAATTAAGCAATATGAGCATTTGAGTCGACAATGCTTCTCATGCCCTGAGGATATGCTCTACTCGTTCTAATGCTGTTTTTGAGGCGGTTCATTGAGCATCAGATTTTGTCCGAATTTAAGCTAAACTTTCTGTATCCCTTTTTGAGAAAAATGAATAATTTGAGGGGAAAGCATGAAGAATTGCAAAACGTGTTAGTACTCGTGAAAACTTCATTGCACTTTAAGTAAAAGAAATCGAAGTGTATTGAAGAAAAAAAAGGAAAGAAAGTTATTATGAAAAATCTTCAAAACTCTCATAAAAATAAGCTTTGAAGTTGTTGATCTTCGACATTTTCGGAAAATGACAAATTCCGAATAAATGCGTCAATAACACGATGTTCTGGTGATATGAGAAGACGTTAAAATTACTTTAAAAACTTCTCGCTCTTCATGCGTTTTGCCTGTTTTCAGTCAAGAGGCCATGCAATCCGTAATTGGACTCGAACGACAACGTAAAAGTAAGAGGAGCTAAAGAAGAAACAGATGAGAGATTAAACTTTTCCCCTTTCTTCTCGTTTTGCTCTCTCTCTATCTGCTTCCCCATCCTCCCTTTATCTGCCGCTCCCTATTTCTGGGTAGTGTGAAGAAAACATTTACAAATAACAATTGGCTCTTGAAAGATTTTTGTTTCCCTTTAATTCACAAATGAAAAAAAAACAAATCCGTCTCATGGCTCTTTTCTTAGAAAAGGAGGAGATAGAGTAAAGCTGAGGATGGAGTAAAAAGTAAATATTTGAATAGCTAAACAGTCGTTTGACATGAGTGACTGTGTATTCAGGTAAAACACAGTGTTCCATGCTGGAAGTTAAAAACAGATAAGAGCAAACAATTCAAAGATGAAGAATCAGGCAAGCAATGCCATCAACTTCGTTTGGGCTTCATTCTAACTCAAATCTTTTAGAAAACTTCAATCATACGCCTTCTACTTAAATGGCAATCAGTTCTAGGCAATCTTCTCAAGACCTCTCATTCTATTTTAAGATAATCATAAATCTTTTCCTTTTTTGACTGGTCAACTATTTCAGGCTCTATCATGTTAACGATCAGATATCAATTCAAGGCAATAACAATAACAAACAAAAGACAAAAGAAGCAAAATATGGAAAAAGTTGAAGAAGAAGAAGATGAAAATGAAAAATTTCATGATATTCGAAGAAGCAATTCAATATATGTACATAATATATGAACTTGGGGGTCTGAATTACTATTCGTCTTGTTCGGATTCTTCACGACTCTCTCCCCCCTCTCCATCTCTCTATCTCTTATTTCTCTTTCTATCTCTCCCTCTCTTTCTCTCTCTCTCTCTCTCTCTGTAACTAATTTCCTTTTAAGGAGAAGAAAGAGGTAAAAAAAACGTTATATTGATCATGGAAAGAGAGATAGGAAGAGAGAAGGAGAGAAAAGTTTTTAAAAATAAAAGAAGGGCGATGTGATGTGTTCAAGACGTTAGATAATCCCACTAGAGGACAATGGCCAACAATGTCTTCTGAAGCATGTTAATACCCTAAGTTGATCCCTTTTTCCGAATCAATCACTCAACAAACTGACTATTAGATAGTAATCTCTTAACTATTCGTATGAATGTTCATATAATTATTAGGACATTGTTTCAGAAAAGAGGAGAAATGAGAGGAAGGAAGGGACAGCTCCTGGCACACTTAGACCAACCATAATCAGGGACGAAACTATTTTTTCTCGCAAAAAAGAAACAAAATTAGCAATTCATATTATGAATTTTGTATTTGAAATATTTATTATTTGAAAGTAAAAAACGACTAATGAAGGATGAAAACGAATTTAAACAACAGAAAAAAAACAAAAAATGTTTAGTTTCTACTATTAACTAGCAGGCTACTCTCTCATGTTTTTCAACTTTTTTTGTTAAAAAAGGCTTTTCTACTTGAATCTCCACATGAAGTGTGAAAAAACGAAGCTTCCCCCCACCACACCTCTTCGTCTTAGAAATCATGTGTTGACATGTTTGGATGCCAAAAATGGAATATTTCACAGGAGGAAAAAAGAAATAAAAAAATGTGATCTTCCAGGTCTATACATGATACTTGGAAGAAAAGGAAATTGATGAAAAAGCGTAATGGATACTAAAGCAAATAAGCAATTGATTGTTTATTGAGAAATTGCCTTTTTGTTAACAATATACATATAGTTAAGGATAGTTAGATATAAGAAATCATTTGAAGGCTACGATTTATACATGTAGATGTTTCGATAAATCTATATAACCTTAATTGGACATATGAATCTTTAATAAGATGAAACATTCATTCGTCAGAATTATATTAGGAGAGTTTCACGTTGCATCTCTCTCTCTCTCTCTGTATCTCTTTTAACCTCTTCTTCTCTCTGTATTTCATTTCCTTCCTATAAAGAAATAGTAAGATAGATATAGAGAAAACGACAGAGAAAGACTTATTTGATCGGCTTAGAATCTCTCGTCTCAGCCGTGATAGGAATGAGTAGAATATTCCAAAGCTTTTACATATATCTCTAACTGTTCCTCAATTTCTTGATTGTTGACGAAGAAAAAATGGTTCTTATGATTTCTTTTTCATTTGCCGAAGACAAAAATAATTCTTTTCCTTCATAACAACAACCGTTCCGTGCTATCTGAATGATATGAATAATCATACTTCTCTATGAACGTGGGCAGTGACGTGAAAGAAATTAGAATATTCGCTTGAAGGTTCTGAATCAGCTTCAGGAAAAATAATGAAATGATGAATTTGAGATTTTGTTGAGTTGAACAGCAGGTTGCCAAAAAAAGATTGAAGCAACTTATTTCCTTCCTTGGAAAATCTTTTATAAGCTTTGAGAACGCAAAGATTAAGAGGGAAAGTTATTTGGGATTGGAATTAAAACATTCTAAGTTTGAAGCTTAAATTAGAAAACGAGAGGGGAATGTTTGCTTCTTGCTGTTTCTGTCATTGTAAGTTTTCTGTTTTTTTTTTTATTTCACACTTGTTGTAATTGAAACGGAAATCTTAGCTTTTGACATAATCCTACCGTTCCCTCCCTCCTATATTAGCGAAACATTGCTGATGATGAGAGAAGTATAGCTCCAATGGTTGTTGGCCAAGTTTTCATTGAATTTTTTTTCGATTTTACTCTCTATTACCTATCTTCTTCTTCTATTTCTTCTTCTCCTTGTTGTTGTTCTTTTCTTTCCATTTTACTTCAACACAATTTCATGACAACTATTGAAAATGCTTTTAGGTTGTTGAGAAGAAGAAAAAAGCCGAAAGCATGAGAATTGAATGAAGAGAATAGGAGAAGAAGAAAAAGAAGAAGACGATGAGGATAAAGAGCTAACAGTAGTAGAATTGACACGCAAACCGATCCATCCACATCTCTTTTCCAGCACTTGGGTTTCGACTTAATTCTTTCTCAAACACCATCTCAGAGATTTTTGTGTTTGGTGGGTTCAGGATGAGATTTAAAGTGTAATGTTCGAACCACTTGTAACTCAACTGCCAAAATGTGGAGAAAAGTTGGAAAGTGATAGCTTATTGTGAGAAGAGAACTTTCGTTGGATGGGATGAATGTTTCTCTTGATAACCAGAAACGTTTTTCTGTTTCTTCTTGAGGAGAAGAATGTAAAAAAGTGAAGATTTATCGTTTCGGGGTTAAAGGGGAAGTTGAAAAAAACTGATTACAAGTGATGTCATTTCCAACTTCCTCTCATTTTATTTTTCGTTCGAATTTTCAAATGAGCGTGTAAAGGAATGAAGCAAAGATCTAATTGTTTCTCTCGAAACTTCTGAAACTCTTGGATGCTGAAATGCTCAGCAACCTGGCGAGACTACAAGATATAAAGAGAGATATAAGAAGAAAACTGCGATCAGAGTGAAAACAAGCTCAGGCAATTTGTCAGGTATAAGGATCTTTCTCATATCCGTAACAACCCCCAATTGCCATGAGGACGGGGAATGGACGGTAAAGTCGATACGGCTAAAGCATTTTTCCCTTATTTCTTATGCATCTACTAAAGAAAACAACAGAAAAAAGCTTGGAAGATCGGATAGAGAGAATGTAAGAGGTGTTAAAAGAGAAAGAGAGAGAGAGCGCAAGGTGAAAAGAGAAAGGGAGTGAGAGGGAGAGAGAGAGAGACAAATAGACAAAAGGAGGTTCTTCTTCTCATTCACCACAACGTATCTATTGAACTTTCAACTTTTGGGAAAAGAAGAAGTTATCTGCTTATGTTTTATGTGATAATACGATATAAATAGGTTCTGATTATCTTTTTAGTAAATGTTTAATTAAACGGCCAAATGACATAAAAAGTTGCTTCTCTTATCATTTCGTACTGGTTAAAGACATCCGAAACACAAGCAGAATGATAATTGTTGAAGGAATGCGGACAAAAAGATGATTTGAGATGTTAGGAGTAATGAGAGGGTCATTTGTCGAAATTATGACTTCTGAAGATAATAGAGATTGGAAATCCACTACGAGAATCGTTGAAACAACAGCTATTTACACAGAAAATAGTTATAAAATTTGTCTTTTTTATTTTGTTCCTCTCTTGTTCATTCGTACTAACATTTATATTTTTACGAGTTCTTATTTTATTTTGCTTTCAATGAGGAATTTCATGAAATAGAAAATCTTGAAAATAATCGTACCTTTTGTTCCATTTACTGGTATTGTCAGTGTGACATGATCTCCTGAGATTGTTGTGGTTGAAGCTATAACCTGCTGCTGAGGCTCATCTGATGACGCTCCAGCTGTTACAGAGCTTACACGGAATCTTCCACCACCAGTAGGCATGGCTTCAGATGAGGTAGATCAACTACTAATAGATGATCGCGTGAGTTAAACTGCAATTAATGCTTGATCAACTTTTGTTAATGAAAGGCTGTGACAATAAAATGAGACGAGAACAGACAAAAATTGCGGAGGAAATAATGTAAACCTCGGTTGAGGACCTTCGAAACAATTCGTTTTACGTCTTCTTTCCAAATGTTAAAGAGCAGCAAGAGAACAAACTACTGGTTCCGAAAGTTGAGAGACCAGGGCGAAGTTATAACGGGGGAAGGAAGAGTAAAAAATTTGAGAAAGGAAGAAGAAGAAGTGAAGAAGAGATACAAGAGATATAAAGAGGAGAAGACAAAAAGCAACCGTTCACTGCAAATTGCAGAAATAAAATGAAATTCAAATTTCACGTGAATGTTTGACGTGTGTGCTTGGTTTTGGCGCGGAAATACTTGAAAGAATTCAAGAAGTCAAATTGAATGACATTAAAATGAAAGAAATATAAAGTTTCAATAGAAATATTGGGAAGAAAAGTGACAACTGGCAATTAGCATACAGCAAGAGTAGATGAAGCTGTGCAAGCCCCGCAAGATAAATGGAAATGGAGAGGAAGTGCGTGAAACATTGAGTGGTCGCAAAAATTAAGACAAAAATGTCATCAATCGTGATTGGAACAATAAGATTTTGACATGAAAAAAATAGAAAAAGAAGGATAAACGAAATGTTGAAAACGCCTTGATTGATAAGAAGTTCTCAATGTGAGTAAGAAAATTAGAGTGATAGCGTTTAATGTGTTGATTGAATATAAAGAGAAAAATAGAAAAATCTTGCAGAAAATAAACTTTTGTTTATTTAAAATGCCTTAAATAGATAAATAAATGAATATTGCAAGAAGGGATGAATGTGATGATGTGCGTGAATATCTGTGTGTATGTGCCTGTGTTATATGTGTACGGACTCTTGTGTGTTAGTTTGAGAGAGAAAGTGAGAGAGAGAGAGAGAGAGAAGAGCAGAGAAAAAAAATATAAAATGAACGTTAGAGAGAGAGGGAAAGAGATAAAGGAAGAGAGAGCAGTCTCTGCTAGTAGAAAGCAGTTACGTAGCTGAGACTGCTATCCTTCTTTTGCTCTCACTCTGCCACTCTCATATAAATTCTGCTTCTTTTTCTATCATTCAGATCTTTTCCTCTCCTGGTTTCTGGCTAGCCTCTATTTCTCTGTTTTGTTGAAAAAGCCAGTAAAGCAAAGACATAAAGAGTAGGAAAGAGACGAACACAGAGAGAGAGAGAGATAGAGAGAGAGAGAGAAAGACACATGCACATATATACATAGCCACAGGGGGTCATTCCATGTGCTTCTGCTTCTGCCTCCTTACCGACAATTCGCTGCATTGAAAATGAAGAAGAAGATGTAGCTGATAGAAAAGAAAATGAAAAGAAGATGAAGATGATGACGGAGGAGGAAGAGAACGTCGATGTCGTCCATGATGAAGTAGAATTTGTAGATATCTAAAGAAGGAGAATACAATTCG
Source organism: Auanema freiburgensis (assembly GCA_030370435.1). Taxonomy (NCBI): domain Eukaryota; kingdom Metazoa; phylum Nematoda; class Chromadorea; order Rhabditida; family Rhabditidae; genus Auanema; species Auanema freiburgense. The sequence continues at coordinate 4,895,204 of CM059369.1, forward strand.
TTCAGATAATACAAGTAAATGCTTCATGATCGAGTAGGAAAATTTTCTGATCATTACATCTTCTCAGTATTGAAGAATAGGAGATGAGCTAAAGAGAAAATGAGAAAGAAGGATAAAAAGGAGAGAGAGGAAGAAGATGAGAGATATCAAACGACAAATGGTAAAAAGAAACCTTCTAGAGAAGAGGCGAGGTGTTAAACAAAACGAAGAACAGACAAAACGACTGGAATATGATAAAAAGGAATCAGATGATGATGTGGAATTAATGAAGCAAAGTTCATAGACTGATAAGGAAGAATGCGAGGCATATTGAACCAAATGGCTTCTACACTATGTCATCTATCGGTAGGCTACAATTGTAATCTGTGTGTTGAGCATTTCGGGCAAAAAAAAAACAAAGATGGATTTCAAGAGAATTATATGGAAATCTTTCGAAAATGAGCAACAGGAGTGGAAAAGAAGAGAAAGAATGCAGAGAGAGAAAGGGAAAAGAGTGGGGCAAGGAGGTTAGCGAAACAAAGCTGAAAAGTCACGTCCAGCCATGCAAGGACAGACAAACTGTGAACTGAAAATACAATTATATTCCGGAAGAACAAAAAGACTACTCCGTGTAGAAGAAGAAGAAGAAGTTTGAAATCTTTCAAAGATTGTTCACGACGAGTGAAGACGACAACTCATTTCACAAATGACAACTGAAGACAAAAATCCTTCGGCGAACATCCGATGGATTTCGGCGAAATCTTCATTTCAAAGGCAAGAGCAGATGAAATGTTGCAGATGAAATAGTCGAGTATTTCAGATAGCACGTCGTCTACTGAAGTTCATAAAAAGAATATTAATGAAGACCAAAACAAAAGGTGAAAAAGATGGTGAAGGAGTGTGAAATAGAGAACGAAGTAACTAAGGTGAGAGAGCGAGAGAAGGAAAATAAAGAAATGTCATGGGAAAGTGATCGTTCTCTAGTGATAACTCAGTCTATAAACTTGGCTAACATTGATAATCCTAGAAAGTACCGGAAGAAGTCTGTGATTGTCTACAAATAGATTTGAGTACTCTCTTAAACTAAAATAGAACGATGAAATAAGAGAAACAGACTATAAACAAATAAAAATGACGAAAGGTTCGCCTTTTATGGAATAAAAAAAGTCAGAAGAAGCTTAACAACGAAGAGGTCTTTGCGTAAGCAATAAAAAATTTCTGTGGCATGGAGAAGAAAAGTTATTTTCAAGTGTGGAAAAGGAGTTTCAAAAGAAGAAAGTGGTTAAAGGAGAATAATTTATTGAGAAAACGATGAAATGAATGAAAAGTTGGACAGAAGATGTATGTTCAATAGATAAATTCAATTTTCTTATTTTGCACAGATCGATTTGACAAAAAACGACAAAAAATACATGAGAAACTGGAGAAAATGAGGTTGAAAAGCGACTTATTTCAAGAAACAGCCTCCTCCAAAAGCAAAAATATCATTAATGCTAAATTTTATTTTTTCTTTCAAGATAATTGGGTTGAGCTTGAGAAATTAGTTAAAAAAAATGTTTTCTTTTTACTCTTCTTCTTACTCTTCGTTGCTCCGAAGACAAGCTCTACGATATCTGTTCATCGACCAGCTATACACACCCATATATAGTGAGTTAGTTAGTTAGTTATAAAAAAAATATTTGTTTATATTATGAATGATGTAGAAGAATGTTAGAAGGCAAAATAGAGAGCAGAGAGAGCAAGTGAGTGGAAACAGAGAGGGAGAGAGAGATTTGGAAAAAGAAAGTGAAGCAGAGAGATGAAATTTGTTTGAAAATTGCTATAGACAAGGCTAATTTAATTATTTTTTATAAAATTTATTAGCGGAGCCACGAGAAGGAGGTCTTGATGAAAGTAAAAGCAATGAAGCGCAAATCCTGCTTCAGCCTTTTTTCCTATAAAAACTATGGGAAAAAAGGATAACGACCGGATTTTGTGCACTTGATATGGCTGTTTGAATGTAAGTAAAAGCAGCAGTAAAAGAAAAGAAGAAATGACAAATTGCTGAGTTGAACACAGAACTATGCAGAGAGCAAAAAGAAAAAAAAGAAATATATATAGAGAGAGCAGTTTGCAAAGAGGATAAAGATGAAAACAGTTTCAAAACGTTTAGAATAGTTTGAGAGAATTTAGAGATGAAAAGAACCAAAAAGTGGGTGGGGTGAGAGTTGAAAATGAGAAACAGAAGGAAGGTAAACGAAGCCATCTTTGAGCTTTAACATATTCTTCTTTCAGTTTTGCTTCGAACGGCTGAAAAATATAGCTTTCATTTAGCTCATTACGAATGAACAAATTAAAGATGAAAGGGCGTGCAGCGAAAAAACACATTATGATTGACATTTTTCATACAATTATGACAACTCCTTATTTGAAATTCGTAATTTACAATTTCATAAAAAATGTGAAATTCTCTGATATTTCCCGTTAGAGTCTATTGATAATCTGATTACAAAGGTCGATAAAGAGAGTGAGATAGAGAACGCAACCGCTCCCTGTTATGTGGGTGCAGAAAATGAAAATAATTTCAAATATTCACGTCAAGCTTCTTCACGTGGGCTATGTGAAATCACTATATGCTAATGAAGGGCGAGAGAGTGGTGAGGCAGGGGGTTGTGGTGAATGTAAACATTCAAATTCAACTTTTTTTTTTTTCAAAAGCTTATGGTTTGTTTCACTCATATTTCATTTATAATAGGGCTAGAACTATTAATTTTTATGTAAAAATCTATAACGAGTGAGGAAATCTGCATCTGGGAATACATCATCTGATGAATGACAATCATAATGCTTTCATTTTAATTTATTTTTGGAAACACATATACACCGTCTAAGGTAGTTTTAATGTGTTTCTCTTGTTTGACCAGTAACTGAAAGAAGCAATTTTGGAATTAGCTGATGAATTAAGATAAGGAATGATAAGCTGCTAACTCCCTCATGTTGTCGATGATCCTTGGGTAACCTTTATTCTATTAATATCATTCTTATCTATATAATCTCACTAAGTTATTCACTTTTGCCTAATAGCGGAATGAAGTAATCGAATTAAAATTTCCTTATCAGTTCTTCGAAAAAAAAAACTTTCTTTTCGAGTTTTTCTTGCACAATTTCTGCCTCTTGAACTAATATCCTTCATACAACTCAACAACTCTATCTATATTCGATCTCATGTCCAAATACGAAAGCACAACATTTGCATAAGAGACTTTCATTTCTATCAGTTTTCTGTTCGAAATTCTGAATTAAAAATTCAGAAGCGAAAGGAAACTTCAAATGATGGTTTTGTTAGAGTAAACTATATGTTTTCATTTTGGAAAGTAAATAGAGAGTAGAAGCAAAAAAAGAAGTCGTGCAAGAAGAGCTGTATAAAATTGGAAATTTATCCATGAAAAGTAACTCAGACGGACAGAATACGCAGCACTACTGGAAGTGAAATACTATTTAAGGAAAGCTGAAACTTGAAATAATGGGAGAAGCAGCAGATGCATGCTGAATGGGAAAAAAAGTGAGGACAGGGAAGAGGAATAGATTGAGAATGCTTGTTTTGGAATGTTTGTGAAAGGAATGAGAGTTCGAAGAGCTTGATGTATGAAGCAATAGATAGAAAGAGCAAATTAGGAGAAAGCTGTGTCAAAACATTTTCATTCTAAGTTGTGAAAGTATTCAATGAATGATAAATAATAACTTCAACAAATGTTTCAGAAGATGATAAGAAAATGCTCAAACGATGCTCTCTCCGAAGACATTCCGAATTCTTATTTTGACGATCACAAACATTCCCAAAATGGATAACGTCTTACTGATTGCATTTTTTATGCAAAAAATTCGTTTGAAGCTTCATTTTTGGTTGACGGACTTTATTAAGCGGTCGGGCGTTCGCCGACTTCTCAACTCGCACTGCTTGAAGACGCGAAAAAGTGAAATTATTTTGCAGAGAAATTGTAAAATAAAAGACTTTCACGGAGAAAATGCTGAAAATCCTACCTCAAGCAGGAAGCTTCAGGAAGTAAGATGAACTATGTTTTGATCGAAAATATTCTTCCCAGCATGCTAGATCGTACAATTTATATTTTTTGCAGTTGTTGTGTAAACCTCCCTCCCTTTCTATACCTTCTCCCTTTTTCTCTCTTTCTCTCTGTCTCTCTCTCCCTCTCTCTCTGTCTACTACATCTCTGAATTACTTCTCATTTCTTTGAGTCAATCAGCACCAGCTGCTCTTTTAATTTACGAAACAAACATTCTGAAAGTAGCATAAGGATCTTACGCAGTTTCTCAATTTTCCCAGCAGCCGTATCCTAGTACCCAGCCATAGAAAAAAGAAACAAAAAAATTCATTCTTAAGAGCCTGAACATAAACGATTCCCTCAATATGAATACAATGTACATACATTAACTACATGTTTAAAGAACAACAAGTGACTGATTTAAGCGTCGGATGTGTTCCAAACGTTCCTGACGTTTTTTAACTTTCCGTTCTCTTTTCTCTAGTTCAGATGAACTCAAAATGTCTTCCTTCTTTATAGGAAGTAGATCTAATCTTGAGATCGTTGTCGTTTCATCGGATTGAATTGTCTTTTCGTCTACATCTCTCATCTCAATTCCTACGTCAACATTAACAACTTTGGCTGATACACCATCAGATTCCTCATCCGCCTTGATATTGACATCTTCCTGTTCGTTTTCTTTTTTGTCTAGGAGGACGGGCTCGGAAAGCAAAAGTTGAGTGGAGTTAGAAGACGAATTGGTATTCGTAATTGTTTTTTCAATTTCAGTCGTTGTTCCTTGATTATCGTCAGAGTTTTCGAGGTTAATGTCTCGTAAAGCTTTTGCAAAGTCAAAATTTTCTGGAAATGAATAAATGTAAACGAGAAGAAGAGACAAATAAAAACCTTTTCCTTCATTCAAAGTATCAGCTAAGAACTTGTCGTCATCATCTCCAGAATCATCTGAAAAGGCTGTTTGATGAAAACAAAACAAATACCAAATCATACCAAACGTTTTTTGCTTATTAATGCTATCATCTTCTGGTAATAATGGTGGGAAATCTGTTAAAGGAGAGCATTTTAATAAAAGCAACAACTGAATAGCTTTACCTCCTGTTCTGTCTGATATGCTTAACGCAGATCGGAGTCTGGTAGCTTCATCATCTGTACTCGATGAGATTGCTGTTGAATTACTGCAAGATACAAGTGTGAGTGTGGGAGAAGCTAAGAGATGAAGTAAGACCTTCCTACAGAGATTATAAGGAGAATTGTAGTTAAAGCTATTCCTAAAACGATTACTGGACGAAACCGTGAAAGTGAAAGCTGTCGCAATAATATTTGAAGAGTAGGTGCCATTTCTATAGATATATGAAGTATTATAACATGGAAAAGTCAGTTCAGTACGGAAATTAGAAATATTTTCAATTCAGAGCAACGATCAGTCGAAGTAATATATAGTTTTGAAATAAATGAAATACTATTCGGCTTAAATTAAATAATAACGAACAAGTTTGTTATGAAAACTAATAAAATTAAAACGAGAATGTGAAGGGAGGATTTTTTTGGAACAAAGTTGGAAGGCTAAGATATTCCACTAATATCTTCGTGAGACTTGAGAAGAAATGATTTCACCGTAAGATTATAGAAACTGATCTCAACGCCACTCGCATCTGCAAGAAGAGTTGCATCTATTTATTTGAGTTCTCTTAGATGTTCTTCCTCGATTATTTTGTTTCATCTAAATAGGTCGGGTAAACCGACAAACAAGCGAAAAGAAGATGCAGATGCTTCCGCATGCATAAGAATGCGGAAGGAAAACTAACGCTGCCACACCGTCAGTTCGTTCATCATCAAACTATGTTTGGAAGGTTAGCAAGTAACAAACATGAAGAAACAATGAAGTCGCTTTAATCGTATTCTTGTTGTTGTTTCGAACAGTTCCAATCTGATAATTCAACGAATTATTTCATTTAGTGAACAAACTTCATTAGGATCAAATACATACAAAAACAGGAGTATGGAGATAATATGTGTATGGAACATTGTGAGGCTCTTAGCTTCCATTAGATTCTTATCCAATTATAGCTTCTACATCTTTCATGGATAGCACTCCTCTTTTAATATTTCGAAGTCTATATTCATCAGCTCTAGAAATAATTCTTTCTACTAATTCTGTTGTGGAGATAACAGGTGTCCTGATGGTTTCCAGAAAACGATCAGCTTTCTTAAATAAACATTTATATATAGATGGTTAATACTGCTTTTCTTCCACCTTGAACGGCGCATAGCAGTCATCGATTGTTGAGACTGTGTTTGTTATTTCATAAGGGATAGAATCATGTGCGACTAGGTCAATCTTAAATACATAACTTCAATCATTTATGATATCCTCATCAACTATACCTTATGCTTATTAGCGAAAGCAATTGTTGGAAAGAAAGGTGGATAGGCTATAACTTCATCTACAAACGGACAACATTCCACGCTCTTAACACGTTCTTCATGAGTCATAACAGTTGGTCCTGACTTGAATTGGAGACAATCAGCATCCGTAACAACTATCAATAAACTGGCCATTCAAAAACTCAAGAGCACCTCTTCCAAACCTCCTACAATCAGATAAATATTTTTAAAAGCCGTTTTAGCTTGTTTCAATTGTTCCATATGACCATAATGGAACAAATCATAAGCTCCATCAGCATATACACGTATTTGACGATGACTTTCTTTAATTTGAATATTTATTATCAGAATTGATGAGTTTCCGAAAGAAAGCTTTGCTTCCTATCGATCGACTTCTCTCACCTGGATCACGACGAATTTGAGATAAAGTAAGCGCATGAAAGTCGGACATAGCTTTATTGACAACAGAAAAATTTAAAAAAATTTAACCAGGATGATATCTGAAAAGCATTCATAAATGGAATGACGAGGATTGAAAGGCGAATAACAGAAAAAGTATTTAAATATTAATCAAAACTATAAGTAATGTACTAAAAGAGTTTAGTTTCCATGACTCCCATTGTGGGTTTTGTTAACTCATACGAATAATCGATGAAATGAAGCAGATTAGAAGACGTTAGAGATAATAATAAGAATTCAAAATGTATTATACAGAGTGAAGCAGAGATAAAAAGGTAGACGAAGAAAGAGAAAGCCATATAAACAGACAGAGGGAGGGATTGAGGGAATATAAAGTAAATAGAATGACAATTAGAGAGAGACTGACAGCGAGGTGACATAAGAAAGGAAATTTTTTTCCTTTTTCTCACTTTTCATTATAGAAATGAGAAAATTGAAAGACACCCATGCTCATTGGTTACATGTGTAGAGCTTCCATTCACTGTTATACTATTAGCAAGCAGTGATAACGCTAATTATGTTGAAATGTTTTTATTTTATTATTGTTAACCGCTCTCAAGTCATAAGTATACGCCATGACGAGCAACCGCTTCTCGTCGTCAGTGCAGCACAAATGAATCACAGTCCACGTAGTTTTTCACGTGAAATTCAAATTTGTAGAGAATAAACATATGTGTATATGGAATGTAAAGACGATAAAAAGTTTTATATATATTGTATATAGTTTAATGGGAAACTGGTATTCATGATGATTGAACGTTTACTCTGTCGCTTGCTCATCAATTTTTTTTCATTTGAAAGGAATCAAAAGCAAGGTTAAACCAACTTTTCAAGCTTACAAACACTATGTTGTTGGGAAAGAAAATATAATTTACTCATATATTATGCTGTATAAACATGAAAAGCTCTCTTTGACATTTAAAATAATCTATTTATCAACAGAAAACGAGCTATTTCTTCTCAATAATTACGGATAATGCTCTGAAATGAAGGGAAGGGATGAGAAATGGATAGAAAAGGCAATAGCCAACTCACCTCAACAACAAAATTGCGATCATATTGTCTGCTAACATCTTGAAACTTGGTATCACCTAGAGAAATGCAAAACTTCATGTATATATAAAAACAACACAATGCTGCACCTGTGGGTAACATTTCGACTGTTCGGCTCCAGTGTCGTCCTTGATTTGGTCCATCACGCAGAACAGTATCAAGCTCACCCTTTAACAATATGTCCTTTATGAATAACTGTGAAGACAACGGAAAAACCTTCCATGTTCTTTGATTCTGCTCATCAACTAATCTTCCCGAATCATCTCTCCACTTCCAATTGTCTTCAACTTTTCGTTCAACAACTCCTGTTAACACAATTATCATTTGTATATAGTACAAGCATGCAAGATGCTAGCAAAGTATTGATCTGATTGTTATTAAAATTATATATAATTGAACTTTAATTTGTATGTTTGAAAAGAAATTTGCCTTACTTCTCTTCATTTTAAATGGCAAATTGATTGAATTATAGCTTTACATCCACTTGAATACTTCCAAATATTTCTCTCTCTTCCTCCTTTTCTGCTCCAAATTTTAGAAATAAAAACCGTTTTTTGCGGATATTCCCAACGACATCATGAACATCACGGTCAGTTTTTTTTCTTTTTCTTATTACACAAAGTTTCTTGGTGAACAAGATTTTGATTTCTTTCTGTTTGAGAAATTGCGATTTGCTCTTACTTCTAGCCATTGTTGTGATTAAGCCATCATCGTTTTCATCAGCAAAATTCGTGAACCAAGCGTCCTTCTCCACTGGAGCTCCAGTAGCATTACTGACTGGAGGCCATTGTCGAACAGTGTTGCATACAGTTCCTTCAATATTTTGCTGTTAATGATTACATATTCCCATACATACCTTGTGTTACTGAATCTCTATCGTAAGCAAAGTTTGATCCCCGATCAAAAGCCGTTGGTGTTTTGCTTCTCCTTGACGTGTGTGATGTAAATGGCATCGAACTACAACACCTGTGTGTCTCTCTCTTCTGTCTTATCCGTTTTACCTGTAAACTGAGCTTTGTTGGAAAGGAGTTGTTCGGCCAGCTGAATCTTGACTGTAAGGTCCAACTGATCGATGTCTTTGTCGAACTTCATTTTCGCTGAAAACGAGTTATTCAAAAGTAAATCAAAACAAAATGTAAATTTGGAGTCCTGAACATAAAATATTAAAGCAACTTGAATGTGATATTTGGATTAATAACGCTAGAATACATGCTATATCTAGTTTGTCCAAAAGGCAACTTCGAGACTTCTGTTTCATGTAGTCGTCGTTTATTGCAATTTTGAAATCAATGTGCTCACAACAAAGAGCTTATCAGCGGTCTTAACTTTTGTAGCTTGCAGTTCTCTTCACCTTTCTTTGGCCTTTTCACCTCCGGCTGTCAATGTTTCATGTACTCTTGCCTTGACTCTCAGATTCTAACGAAGAAAATTGTATTTCAATTGTTATTATCAAGTCTTTCAGACAGGAAAATAGTAAAGAATATTATGAGATATATTTGGAGAAATTTGCTTCAACGAGAGAGGGAGAAGGGGGGGGGGTTCGTTTACCACATAATGAATTCCCAACTCTGATGAATAGACGTTGCCATGGCTTCATCGTATGAATATTCTTTTCTTTTTCATGAAATTTTTAATTTACAGTACAAAAATTAATTTTCATAAACTTTTTTTCGAATTACATGTGCACCCTCATCCTCCTTCACGGATGCTCTCTCGCTCTCTCACTTTCTCTCTCTCTTTTTGCTGTTTTGCTTATGTTTGTCTGTTTCGTCAATTTCCATCAAAATAGATTATCATGTAATGAAAAGAAAGAAAAAGATAAACAGCATTATGTTTTCTTTCCTTGTATAATACCTTAGGGATTACCTTTCTCAATAGGAAGAAAACCTTTTAAATTCAAAAGAAGTTTACAGTTTCCAAACTTATTCGGCAACTCGATTGTTTTCAAAATATCATCTGGCTATGGTGACAATGGTTTTATAAATATTTTTTTTATCATTCATGTATTATTGAAACGATTGGATATAAAATGGAAAGGAGAGCAGAGTGTGCAAAGAAGGAGAGTAGAAACTCGTAGAAAAGTCAGATATGATTCGATCAGATCTAACATTCCTCCAAATTTATGCATAAAACCTTCTGAGTATCTTTCTCTCAGTCTCTCATTTTCACTTTCCTTCTGTCATCTACTGCCTCTTATGTCATTTATTATAGAAATTAATCACTTGTGTGTATTAGATTATAAACGTTTCGGCTTATTTAATAATTTTCAAAAAAGTTTTTTGCATTCTACTAGCTTTTCTATTATTGACGTACCTTTGATTATATGGAGAGTTATATGCTTGACTTTGATATGAATGTGAAGGCTTTTCGTTCACAACAGTATTAGATCGATAATACTGATATCCATTTGAGTTACCATCATAGGCTGAGGCTGCTTCGCCTCCATAGCTTTTCATGCTGCAAGCTGGTGTGACAGGACGAGAATCGTAAACATTCGTTCTTCTAAAAATATGAAGTAATCGTTTTTTCCTGTACTTAGCATTTGAAAAAACATTGTGTGTTTGAATCGTGAAAAGGTATAAGAATAACCTGTTGATTATGTCTCTCATCTGCTCGACTTCAACAGGAGAGAAGACGCTTCTTCCAATGCGGTAACTCTCAGCATTTTGTTGATTCTGTTGTTGTTTTGGCCTGTAACAAATCGTTTTTTTTTGTTGCTCATAATTTGCAACCTGAAAACGAACTGTGCCTCATCATCCGTTGTATCTTCTAAACGTGAAACAACTTGCTCAAGTCGTCTCATTGTTGGTCCAACGCTACTAGCTCGATACGAGTGAGGAGTTGTAGCACGTTCGCGTCTGAAATTTGAAACTTTTCTGGAGAGGCGAATAAAAAAAAAGAATTCTTCCATATTTCTAAATTTGGAATTGATTCGTACGGTTGAGACGTCGTGAAATAATGTAAAAGCTAGCCAATTATCTAAATCTGTTTCTCTTCTCTCTCTATCTCCTTTCTACGTCTCTCTCTCTCGCCCTTATTCTGCCTTTTATATCTAATTGTATTCTTTACAAACAAATATATCTTTTTTTACATAAAATCTGCATATTTAAAGAATTCATGGTTTGAAGTGTTTTGTTTTAAGAGTTGCGCTCGAATTTATTCGCGTTTATTAATGATATCTAGTATCGTTTTTCTAGCTTTTGCTCATCCAACTTTCATTTAGTTTGTGTTTCTATTTCCTCTCTTCTTCTGTCACTTTCTTTCAATATTTATTATCTCAATATATATATATATATATATATATATATATATATATATATATTTCGTTTTATTTCATGATAGTCTATCGCTTCAAATGAGTTTTAGCCATCTAAGGGAGAAGAAGATGCTTTCACCATAAACTTGTCTAGCGTGTCTAAGCGAAATAGATGAAGCTTCAGAGTGATCAAATGAGATTTTTCGAGAGTACAACTCTCCAAAATGTTCCATTTAAAGCTTATTCGCATCTTCGAATATTTCAATCGGCATGTCACCGATTGAATAACGAAAGCATACAAGCTCTAATACACAACTATTAAGATAGATGCGTATGAAACAAATAGAATTTGTCGAAACACCCGAAATGAGCGACCAAAAATAAACGTTTTACTGACCTTTCTTGTGTTTTCCATTCAGCCATATCAGGATGGCAGCTCTGAGTCATTTCCCGTTGAGCTGAGTGACCGCGTTCTTGACGAAGTGCTCCTGTAAAACCAATTACGTTGATCAATTCTGATTTTCACGTAAATTTCCACGTGAGATATCATTATTCAAAGATCCATTTAACAAATGGCTGACGTGCAGCGTGGTTGCTTTACATTAATCTCTCTCTCTCTCTTTCTCTTTAATTTGTTCTCCTCTTTTCTCTCTCCCTCCCTCTTCCTCTTTTCTCTTTTTCTTTCACTTCTCCTGTTCCCGTTCTTTCTATTCTTCCTCTCTCCACTTCCTAAGCGTCTATTTTTTCCTTACTCATCCCTTTACATTCACAATTACGCTCTTTCTTTCTTCTCTTCAAAAGTTCAAAATAGTTTCTCGCTTTTTTCCATCAAGCGAATGATTCGAAATGTCTCGCAGATTTTCTATCATCACTTTGTATAATCTTCATCTCAGGCATTTTCCATTTGTTTTGCACAGAGCTTTCCCCTAACATGACACAACCTTTCTATTCACAGTTATCCACGAACTGATTCTGTACTACATGTTTTTTTTATTATTTATACTCATAAATAGAAGAAACGTGTTGCTCTTGCTCACATTGTTTTCTATGGAAGAAAATATCATTCTTCTCGCGTTGCATACCTGACAGTTCAGCCATAACATCTGCTGGAAGGCTTGGAATGCCTCCTTTCACTTCTTTAAATTCCTTGGAAGGCGTTTTTCTCTCTGCCAAATCTTTTTCCATTGACGTTCCAATTCTAATTGGCTTTGGAGGTGGTAGTGGGGGTGCAGGTGGTGGCACAGACATTTCTTTGAGACTGAATGAGAATCAATTATAAAAACTTTTATTTCTAAAACGGAGAGGAAATATGTTTTGAAACATTTGAAACCACTTGCACTGCTTGCCGGAAAAGAATAGAAACGTTGAAAACTGATAAATTTGAAATAGACGGTTGTTGAAGTTTAGTGAAAACATTCGAGAAGTAATTTATTTTTTGTGATGACTCTTAGGAAATCAGTTACTTCTCTTTATTTTCGAATTCGCTAACTTCGAGATAAGTTGAATGTGAACGCAAGTGTCAACTTGGAGAGGATATGAAAAGAGCTTACTTGTGTTGAGTTGTTTCTGTATCTGCTGGTTCGTCAGTAACTGGAGCATAGACTCTTTGCGTATAGAAGGATTCAGAGTCTGATGGCGTGGGAGCAACAGCTGTCGGAACAGTAGAGGGTTGATCGTCCATCAGTGTCTGATCATCGTCAATATCCAAGATAGGATCAAACACGACTTTATTATAGTTTGGAGAATCACAGAAACTATTCTGTGGCGTGAATGGTTTAGGAGTGGCAGGTAACGTTTTAGTAGGAACAGGTTGTCCGAATATGGACATCAGCCATTGCCAGAAGTTAATCAGTAACCGACCAACTTTGCATACCTGTGTCCAAGACCATCTCGCTACTTTCTTAGAGTATAGCCAGCATGTTTGCAAAGCACTGCAGGCTCCATTGTACAATCTGGAGAAGAAGCCACCTTGTTTTACCGGATGATCTTTGAAGGTGTTCGTTTTATGGTTATGGTGATTAATATTATGGTTCAGTCCATTTTGAGTGTAACTGTTATTGTTTACACAACAATTCGTCTTGACTTGAGGTTCGATCGTTTCGCATTTCCATCCAGGATTTCCTCTGAAATGAAAAAAAGTATAAAATTGTTTGCTCGAAGAAGCTGTCGAATCATCTGCTTAAGTTTTTGTGTTCACAACGAAGTAACTTGATTGACACTGCATGATTTCGTTTTAAGAGGGGCTTTGAGAAAGTGAGAAGGCAGAGAGGAGAGGCGGTGGAAAGAGGTAGTGTCAGATGTCGTCACCCAATAGATGGAAATGTCGTTTAAGCCTTCAACTGCTAGACTTCTATATAAGCTCTAGATGTTTTCAATTTTTATACTTCAATTTATGCAAAATTATATAAATTATATGAAAATTACTAATTCTCACTCATCATCGAAGATGCCGTTCGTTCTATCATATTCTCTAACGTCTTAGATGACAGGTCTTTTCTTAACTTCTATGAAGAGTTAGTTGTCTCATCGATTAAATAATTGAGTTCATCCTCATCTCGTATTGGATAATTTGACACTTTTGGTGGAACTTGTGTCATTAGGAAATGTTTCATTCCTTCTTTTCCTCAGTTTAGTTTGTTTTCAATACTGGCTAATTCTTATGTTAAGGCATCATAGAAGTTAAGTCTCTAAAGACTCTTTTAAACGAAAATTCCTTTTTTCCCATTCATTCTCTTCCTTCTCTCCCTCTTTCAACTGCCTCCCCCCCCCTCTCCCTCTCACCATCGGTTTTTCTCTTTATATATTTCTTTATCTCTCTCTTTATATCTATTTTACCCCTCTATCGTTCGTCTTCTTTCCTCTCATTTTCCATCCTAAAGTATCCAACAATTGACATGGACAAACCCAAATGATTAGCTTCACTCTACATCTGCTTTCATCTCATACTTTTATCCTCTTTTAGCATTTTCTCTTCATATAGCCATTTTTCTTCATTATTCTTCGTTTTAGATTAGATGAATGGCTTTGCAACTAAGCGCTATTCTAATTTTAAACTTTAAATCTTTAATTCGCCTGATTTACAACCTATGCCAATTTCAAAAATTGAAATTAGGTAAAAGATGCCGAGTTTCATGTTTTTTCAAGTTTACTCAAAATGTTGTTCAAATAGTTTTTAACAATTCACTTTTCCATCAATTACACACAACTTGCTTCAGCGATCTTTCACAAGTTTAACAGCAAAATTTGATAAGAAGAGCATGTAACATCTACCTCTGTTCCCTTTCTATCTTTGCTGCTCTCCGACTATTAGATTATCTCTCTCTCACATTTTGTGTCCGCTTAACTTTCAGATCTACTTGACTTACAAACATCTCACTTCTCTTTATTCTCCATTAAATTATCGTTATTTCTTCCACATATTCTATATTTTAAATCGAAAAAGTGTAATCGTTAATCCATTATGTTATGTTCTGTCATTTGAATTGAGTTAATGAACTGTGAATGCGAAAGTTCAAAAATGGTTGGGTACTTTTTGAAAGTTTCGAAACAAACTACGAGAGTTTATAAATAATTTATAGAAATACATATAAACACATAGAACTATCATGTATTTTATAGCGGCACTCAGCGTTGCACACAAATTAAAACGTTTTCGAACTTCATTAGCATATCCTTTGGCTCGTTTTCTCACGCTCATTTCAAGTCAAAACGTGTTCTCGTGTAGAGCAACAGATCATTATGATTCAATGCTCTCACGAGAACGGTTGTGCTCGACGACATATGGATATTCCGTTTTATACATTTTCCCAAATTACAAATTATCAGTTTGAACAGAACTTTTTTCTTCATTTCTTCTCACATTTGCCACTCCACCCACATGTTCGAGCATTGAGAACAACTCTTTAGCTAACAATTCCACATTTCACAAAGCAAAATAATAAAAAATATGATAATCTTAGTATACGAAACGAGATAAAGAACAAAATCGTGTGAAGGAAACGAATAGAAAGGCAAAGATCATTATTTGTCTGTTTGAATAAAAAATTTCAACTTACTTTATTAAAAAATATAAGAAATAAAATATAGTCCAGAACGTCTCAACGATATAATCCTTAATTGACGTTAGACGTGTCATCGCCTTAATGCGGAACAGAGATGAGCTCCAGCTTCTGGCTGTAGTCGAAGACTCTCTCTGATTTCCTCTTGCACCTTCAGAGCGTGCTTTATCCTCCTCAGTATGCTTCAAGGAGCTGGCAGCTGTCTTATAGTCAGTAAATGCTAGAAGACTATGAGAGAAATTTTGAAAGAATATGAAAAAGATAAAGAAGAGAGCTAGATAACAGGCGTTATAGAATAAAGTTGGTCTAAGGTATATCCGATTAGATCGTTCAATAAAGATAAAAACCAAACTACAAAACTTTGATTAGTGATGTCTACAACTATGGGGAAAACAGAAGAAGTTCCAATCCTATCTGATCGCCCATTTAGGAATGAAGGATGGATTACTTTTTCTGTTATGTTAAGTTCCGTTGTCAGAAGATGAATATTGTACTCTTTCTACATCTTCCCCTCTCTCTTTCTCTTTCTTCATCTCTTTCTCTCTCTCTATATATGACTCTTCATATTTCTGTTTTTCTTTCTCTCTCTCTCTCTCTCTTTCTCTCTTTGTAAATCATTTTTTGCTCAAAATTGTGATGATGACCTTTCAATTTTGGACTTTTGCATGTGGGATGTCAAGCTGACGCCTTCTTTCAACACTCTCCAACAGCCTGAGGCTGTTTGAGTCAAAGCTATTTCTTGTTCAAAGTAACTTCTTTCTTTCTCTATCTCGCTATCTTTCTTTTCTCTTGCTTTCATTATTCCTCCGCCTTTTTTTACTTCTCTTGGCAGTTTTCTCGAACTCCTCGTTTTCTCTTCCTCTCTCATTCTTTCTCAAGCTGTCTAGGTTCTTTCCTTTTTATATCAGTTCTCCCTGAATTTTTCTATGCTTCATCCTAAAGCATACATGCAATTTACGCTCTTGCACAATTGAATCATCGCAACAATTTCTCCGTCATCTTCTGATCATGTTCCTTTTGTCTATCTTTGGTTTCATGAAAACACTTTATTCATGAACACGTGTGGTTCATTTTCTCAATCCGAAACACCTCAAAAGTTCTGGATGTTCAAAGTGGCAAACTCCTTTGACATAATTGAATTAGACAAATAGGATAAATTCATTATTTTGCGCTCTAAATGTTTGTTTTCCGTCAAGCGGCTTAGTATACTCTCATCTTCACAATTCATTACAATATGCGCACAACCTTCAATCCCGACCGCATGAGCTATTTACGTTAGGCTTGAAATCTAATTAAGCTAAGATGGAATGAGCGGCTCTCAGAGAGCCATTTCAAGCCTTGTTAACTGATCTCAACTTGAGCATGAGAGCCAAATGTCAACTTCTCCCACTTAATCAATCCCCGCGTAGTGTTTTTTTCTATTTTTTTTATTCTTCTTTCTTTCTTTTTCTTAGCCGTTTAAGTAAAATGCAATTTGTTGTACCGTTGGTGAAGAGTGAAAACAAGACTATTCTCTCCTCCACATCACCAAAAAACTTTGAAAATTAATTTTTTTCATTGTTCCGCTCAAATTTACTTCATTACTTGTAGTTGCCTTATGGCACCAGCCTAACCATGTTTCGCAGGGTAAGTCCAAAGAAGATACTGCCAAGTGGAAAACAGCAGGAGAAATCGAAACCATCAGAACAAGAAAAACCTAAAACAGATTTCTCCCTTCAATCATGTAGTTCCAGAATCTATATAGTTTTATCTGATCCTCAAGGTTCAAGAAGCTTCTTAATGTTTTGAAACTTAGTCTTTCAGAGTTTTATGTTGAACGCAAACTTCTTCTCCAAGAAGTTCTACCAGAAATACAATCTTTCGCCTTCAATATGGGCATAGATATCGAATGGTTTGATCCATATAAGGAAAATGAGAAGCTGACAAATGAGATTTCTGAAAAGATAATAAATGCGATGGATGACGACAAAACAATTGTCATAGTTAGTTGTTTCAATTTTCTAAGCTACAAATTTTATAATTTATTCAATTTGACTCTCTTCTTGCTCTTGATTTCTTAGAAATTAAGTTATTTTAGTGTTTTTTGGGAGATAAGTGGGGATTACCCAAAGCTCCGCTCGAGTTGAGGAAAGAAGAGTTTGAGAACATTCGCCAAGCGATTTTCGAACAGAACGCAGGTAATTCACATGTGTACATTGCCATGTTGTTCATGTCTTTTTCAGATGTGAAACTATTAGATAACAATTATGTTCTGGATAGAACATTCCAAGAAGATATCTATAAATTATGCAGGCCCGAAGACAATAAACTGTCATCTAAATTAGCCAAAATCATCCAGAAGGGAGCAACAGCGGTATTTTGTGTCTTTAAAAGAATTTTGTAAAATGAATTTGCATCTTATATAGGCCTTTGAAGAAGGAGCCATCAATCAAGTGCATACAAACAATCAGAAACGTTTTGGTTTCTCACCAATACAATATGTTGCTGAGAAAGCTCTTCAACTTGGCGAACGATCCATATTTAGCTTGCGTCTATTTGAAGGTTCAAACGTTTTCTCTATCTAATTTCTATTTCTAATATTCGTTCGTTATGCTAATGTATGCAACCGTTCCTGAGCACTAATTCTTTCAAAATGAAAATTTGAAAATATGCAAATCACGTTTTTAGTTCAAGTCAACCGAATGTGCTCGCTCATACACTCCTTCTTTTGTTTTTCAGGAAATAAATTCATTTGCTTAAAAATTTAATTGATTTAGGTGCAGCCCATGATGTTGGTAAAAACAGCATATTTGTTGACAAGTCTGATGAAGGCAAATCAAAGATAATGGATTTGAAGAATAGAGTTCGTTCCGAAAATATATATTTTAAAATAAAATTTCCTGTTCTAGGTTGCAGCTTCTTACGAACGCGAGAATGTTTTCAATCATACGTTATACCCTGAGAATGGCGATATCATATCATTTTTGAGTTCGAAAGAAGGAGAACGTTATGTTGATACATTGACTCGACAACTAACCGATCGTCTCAAGTCTCTTCTCAATAAAATTCATCTGAACAGAGTGCCAGCAGCTCCTTCTAGCATTCACGAAATAGCTAAATCCGACAACTCAGCCCATACAAGTTGGTTCACATTAATTATTTACTTGGAAACACTATTACAGAACATGCATTGCGTTGTTTGGAAAAGCCTTGGTTATCTCGAGCAACATTGGATAACAAAATAACAGAATTACTAAATACAAATGCTAATTCTGGAGGCGTTATCTTATTACAAGGTCCGGATTTGTCATGTAAAACAAGATTGTTATGTCAACTGTATGAGAAGGCCCCTAAATCTGCTTATAAGATTATCCGGTAAAAGAGATTCTTTGATATTCTGAAAAAAGTGTTACATGCAGCTTTGTTGGTCTGACTTATTCTTCAATCTTCGCCCACGAGTTATGGCAATTAATAGCCTTAACTCTCTGTGAGTTGAGCAACAAGTCAACAGCTGAAGTTCATAAGGTTTTAACTTATACTCTAATGCTCAAAGTTCTCATAACCACCTCCGTTGCAGCTTTTTACCCTAAGCAGTTCGATTGAAAAATTCGAAGAGCTATGCAAATCACTGGATAAGCCGCTTTTCCTTTTCATTGATGATATTCATCTCTTGAAGTATGGCCATTTCCTAAGTTCGTTAACCAAAAGGCTTCAAAAGGTTCACTCCTTTTTTAAATTTACAATTAGCCTCATCTTCATTTCAGGGACCAAATCAACTTTATTTGTTCATAACTGCATCAAATATTAGTCCAATTTCATCAGTTTTCGTTATAACACAAACTGTTAACGTTGAGCCACCTAACGAAGATGAGCTCATATCGATGCTTCAGCTGAATTTATCAATAACAGACAGGAAAGTACATAGTGATCAATTATCTTCTATTAAATATCAGGTATCTTCACATGAAGTTCTTAATGTATCTATACTTCTTCTAGTTAACTGGTGCTAACTCTCATATTTGTATGGCAGAAGTTCTGCTTGACGAGTTTCTAATAAAACCTGTTGAAAATCGAGATGGTGGCATCGAAGGTTAGATTGGAGTAGTGTATATCACTCTCATCCCTCATACTCTACCATTTAGGACGGTTACATCGGATAGAAGAGGAGTATGGACAACCAGCAGTTCAAGCTGTTTGTCGGTATCTCTCCATTTCATCGCATGGTTTAACGAGGCTTGAGTTATTCGATACCTTGTCTATGAACCCAGCTATGTGCAGCATATATGGAGGTCCTTGCTTTCCACCCTTTCTCTTGGACAACATTCTACGAAACTTAGGTACTTTCTATTCCATTCGCATGTCTATTCATCATTTAGGCTCTATGATAATGATGGTGGAATTGGATAATCGCATAGTTTACCGCTTTAGTCATTTTTTAATTCTGGCAATTGTTCGTCATCGGTAATGACGAAGCGCTCATTCTATTCCAATCAAATCTCTTCAGATATTTCGAGTCAACGGGTGGTCTCAAAGTTCCTCATACTGAACTGTCCGAAATGTTAGCTGATTTGAATCAAAAGAATATATCTCCGCGTCCTGATCTAAGTTATCAGGTAATTAATAAAAATTGAATGTGAAAGAGAATCTTTCTATTAGGTATACCCACAAGCAACGAAGAGAGATAACGGTATGCCAAACATTCGGAAATTGAGAAACTTGTGGTTCCATCTTCTACATACTGGTAGTTAGCTTCAATACTACTGTTTTATAACTTTTACAACTCAGGAAACATGGACGCTCTGAAAGAGTGGACTCTCTGTCAGTTTGAATACGTTGATGGAGTTTCAAGATACTGTGGAATTTTGCATTTGCTTACATTATATGAAGAATGTGCTATGCAAGTTCTGCACCATGATATACAAGGTTTAACCTCCTTCCAAATTCGAATAATTTTATTCAATTCAAGTACTCTGTGAGCAAGTGTTATTACCTGCTCTGCCAACAGTAGTAAGAGACTCTGAACAATTAGCAGCAGAAGTTATTGGACGTTTACGCTTCACTCGAGGTAAACTATTCTGCTTGACCATTCACAGAAAGTATTTGAATAGGCGAAAATAGTCATTTCTTGAACACAATGGTAGAGCAAGCGATGAGTTGGGTTGATACATACAATCGTCAACCCTTAATGGTGCCTCTAACTTGCTGGATTTCTCCTCCAATAATGAAGAGCTGTCGAACTTTTACCTTGAAAGTAGTTTTAAATTGATATAACTCCAATGGTTTTCTAAACACAGGATTGGAAGTCTAATCAAACCATCTTAACACCAACACATAACCATCAACACGTTCTTATATCAGGAAATTTGGCAGATCCAGGGGCTATATACATGTATCATATACCTTCACAACAGCTCATAAACACTTTTCGAGGTGAATTACAATGAAATGGAGTCACCAGCAAGTCTTCTCTTCAGGTCACAACGCAGCGGTTACTGCATTATGTGCATCTTCTAATGGCGTCTACTTTGTAAGCACATCGGTGGATAAAACTGCTCTTGTCTGGTCATTCTCCACAGTATGTTACCCACTTAAGATGCTTTATAAATCCTTCAGGGAGAAGTGGTTAAAACCTTGAAACCCCACAGCCAGAAAATAACCTGCGCTATTCTTAGTAGTGACGACAGTCTTCTTGTAACTGGTTCAGCTGATTCCTCGGCTAAAGTGAGAAATGCACAGAAATCCCCCATAATTTTACAACGAATTTGCAGATTATTGATATTGAAACGGGTGAAGTAATACGTTCTTTCAATGAACACACTGGTAGTGTAGTTTCGCTCCAGCTGACCTCAAATGACCAGTTTCTCATAACAGGTGATCCTGCTTTACAGCTGATTTATGAATGACGATATCCAGGGTCGGGCGATTTCCTAGTTCAAATGTGGGACATGAAAAATGGACGGTGTATATCTAAGATGTGCGGACTAATGGCCCCTGTCAGCTGTGTTGCTTTGACTTCGTAACTTACCTTTCGTTTACTTGGATACAAATATTCTCAATAGGAATGATGCTTTTGTTGCGGTTGGATGTGAAGATGAAACTTTACGTGTGTATAGTACGGTGTCAGGGACAGAGCTTCACGAGTTGATGGGTCACGAAGGAAAAGTAAATGCCTTGGTGGCAGCCCAAGACGATTGTCAGCTGTTCGCAGCAACAAAGGCCAAAATCTATTGTTATGATATACATAATGGTCAAATTTTGGACATTTTGGATTGCCAACAGCCATACCCTGTTTGTAGTCTCAAAGTAAGTCCGGAAATTCCTGAATTAACTACTTGGTGATTATAGACCACATCTGATAACTACTTCCTGATATCGGGGTGTGGGCCTCGTATACATGTATGGAATGTACAAAAAAGGGTTTATGATAGACATGACACTTCGGTTGACAAAGAAGGCTTCGTTACTGCTATAGCCATGTCACCAGACGAAAAAGTGAGGAATCCTTAAAAGAATAGCTGATTGATATGATAATTAGATGGCTGCGTGTGGAACATACAATGGAATAGTGGCGTTGTGGGATTTGGATATTTGTCAATGTAGCACTACCGTAAGTCGTCATTTACCGTTTTCCAATAAAAGAAATCATAACTTCAGGTTATACAATCGAAAAGCGTCCCAATATCCTGCCTTTCATTCACAACTAATAGTACCCATATATTGAGTGGAAACGCTATAGGAAATATAATTATTCTGGATGCTTCCTCAGGAACTATACAACGTTCCCTCAATGTTTTCACAATTCTTTTAGCGTTTTCAAAAATATTTATGTTAAGATTCATGCTTCGGAAGTTGTATCCATATGCAGCTTGGATCAAGGCAGAGTATTAAGTTGCTGTAAAGATGGGAAGTTAAGAAGCTGGAGTATTTATGACGAAGAAGAAACCAATGTATTGATTGAAGAGTATACAACGATCATGTTATTAATTCAGGAAACTTGTCCCCAGAACTTTTTGGCTCCTATGTCAGTTCTTTCACAAGGACGGATTTTGATCGCACACTGTCCCAACAGCAATAAAGAGTATTTCCAATCGAACATCATTATCATTCTCTTTAAATTCTTACAGGATGAAGATATGGGGTCTATCAGATCAAGGTATACTTCAGAAAAACAGAGTTCATCACAATGAAGAAATCACTTGTTATGATGCTAGTGCGAATGGAACGCTGGTTGCGACAGGTACGAAGGCTCTCTGATAGGATACCTATCTTCGATTTTCAGGCTCGATTGATCAATCAGTAAAGATATGGCAAATTGAATCCGGTTATTTAACTCAAGTATTAGTGGGGCATGAAGATACAGTAACCTGCGTGGCAATGGCAGAAGATGAAAGAATTGTTGTCTCTGGTAGCAAAAATCACAAGGTTGCAACTAGTTAATGTCCCGAATAAATCCTTCTTAATTTGCAGGTGATCATTTGGAATGTTGCAACAGGCGATATAGCAAAATCACTTCACACTTCATCTCCTGTTACATCGGTTGCTTTGACTTCTGATGCAACTGTAGCATTCTCAGGTAGTTCCTTTTCACTTTATTGTCAAATAGAGAATGTAGGTTCAAATGATGGTTGGATTGAAGCTTGGAGTACCGAAAGTGGAAAACTCATTTCCTCCCTTAATAGCCATAGACCTATACGCCAACTTGTGCAATCATTCGACGGGAACAGGTTTCGTAATATAGGTTCTTTCAAACTTTTTCTTTGTTAGGATCCTCGTTCACTTGACTGGGTGCGCTCAGTTACCTATTCTTTGCTTACATAATTCTCCGGCTGGACCGATTGAATCGCAAAGAACCAGACCTCGATCAGCTCGGAATCACTCAGTCACGAGCATTGGGAATGAAACAAGTAGATTATAGTTTTTGATACAACGAACATTGGTTCTTTAGCTGGAACATCCGAACAGAAAAAAGAGCAACTTTCTGTAAACAGTAACAGCGTCATATCCAACGGTTCTTCGACCAAGTCTGTTCAGCCTAGACCAACGTTCGATAAACTAGAAAGAACAAAAAGCCGAACATCATTGATAGAAAAAGTTTGTTTTTTTTTCCAATTTGTGATTCTTAACATTTGGATTTTAGGACAGAACCACTACCTTAACAAATATGACCACTCCCACGCAAAAATCAAATATGTGCAGCATTCTTTAATTCGAGCACTACATATCAACACAAAGAAAAAAAATAATTCAACAGTGTACTTATTAAAAACATTATAACAAATCGAAAAGATAAGACATTGCATATGTACTACAGGTGTATCAAAAACGTAACAAGACTTAAGCCCAATAGTGGGTTTTGATCTCAGATGCCAACTGTTCAGTTAACTTCTCAAAATAATCGGGTGATCCGTCGTGTCTGAGTCTACCTCCAGAGCCACCAGAAACTTCAGAAGAAAGGTCACAATCATTGTAGCTGCAGTTTATATCTATGAACACAAAACCCGGAAGGAAAATATTACCTGGCCGCCTTCCAATTATTACGTCCTCTTTTGGCTAAATTAGCAGCAGCATATACATGGCAAGGAACACCAGTGCTTCCAGCAACAGTCTATAACGAAATAGTTGTGGCCAGAAATGAATTCTTCACATACTTGATGACCATAAGTAAGAATGTTAGTGAGATTTTCGAGATCGCTACAAGAGAGAGTGTTGCCAGTAGATCCTTTCTTTCTGTATACTACGGTACACTTGATAACGCGAGCAGTACCCTAATACGTTCGGAAACATTTTACCCTCGAAAATTTTTAATTTTACCTGGATTGCCCGTTGCGGAATTAAAATGAATTCATCCAAACTAGGATTTACAATATCGCAGTCAACTACAGTACCAGGAGGCACGTTTTGAGCAAAAGGTTTGTCATTTGGATTGATTCTAGATATGATATGAAATGGACGGACTAATAGTTGTGATACTCACCTGGTAGGAACCATTCTGTAATTACTGGATGTTTGACATACAATGACAGTAACAGATGGATTGTACGTTCTACCCTGGATCTTGCTAATTTCAGCAAAACATTGACAGAACTCTTTAGCTTCTTCTTCAACTTTTCCGTACTCTCCTTCACTAGCACCACTGCGGAAAATGATTATCTCCTCTGGGAAATTTTTCGTGCTCTTGCAATAGTCTTGGATAGCAGAGAACTTGAACAAAACAGTTGATATTGATTAAATAAATCTATAAACTACCCCATAAGTTGCAAGACGAGATACAAAAGCTAATCTGGGTTCCTGGAACCAGAACATTCCTCTCATTTCCGTTGGTACCTTCACACTGTACGACATCTGAATAAATCATATTGGATCTTGCCTCAAAAAAAATATAAATTACCCCGACGACAGTAGGGTCGCTTGCAGGAATACCCAACTGCTTGTCAGCAAATGATTGAGCTCCAGCATGAGACACATCCAATCCGAAGAACATGCGATTTTTGAAAAGCAGCCTTTCACTTCTAAATGAAAAAAATATTTTTTTGCATACGAGGGAAACGATACTAACCCGTTTTTATCGTCAGGATTGCTTTGCTTGTATGACTTGGCCAATTCAAAGACATGGTTAACTCCTCCTAATTTAGGATTGGTTTTTGAAACCAAGTTACCCAAAACCATGAAATTGCCCTAGATCGATTGATAAAACGCTTCTTTCTCTGTTTAATATTCACCTGATTACTGAGTGCTTTCATCATAGTCTGTCTAGAAACATGCTGAGTGACAATACTGTATTTGGCTTCCAAAAATTTCAAAGTATCTAGACAGTAAAGAGTTAATGAATAAACCGTATAAAATCTTACTATGAACTGGATCAAGTTTCTGGCTGGTAATGGCTCCGATGAACCGAACCTTTTGCTGCTTCGCTTCTTGGAAGGTGCGCTCGATCGCTTGATCATTTTCAGAGGCCAAACCAACAATGTTCAACTGATTCATGCTGATTCGCAAACTCATCTTGCTTCCTCTGTCAGTCAACTCTTTAGCGAAATGTCTGTAAAACAGTTTTGCAAATAGAACAGACATTCAGCTTACCTGGCCTGTTCATCGTTGACACATCGGTCAAAAACAATTACCAGCCATGGCTCTTTCATTTCAACAGTGGAGAAGAAAGTTTCCCTGAAAAAAAACATTTTTTTTTAAATAAAAACAAATCAAACGTACGTATTCAATTTCCATTGCATGCTTCCATCTCTATTAGGCTCTACAAGCTTATTTTTATACACAATGGCAGGAGGATGCAATACTCTGGCGGGGACAACTTCAGGTCTAGAAGCAATACGAACCTTAAAAATCAACATAAATGATTTAAACATTCTCCAAACTGACTCCAAAAGCTTGTAAATACTTGTTATTCGCATCAGGGGAAAGGTGCATAACTCTCATTTGTTCTTGAATATGCTCCATTAAATTACAGGGTTTCAGCTGGCACTCTCTAATCATTTTTTCAACCTGAAGGAATTGACATTATCTCGATCAAGACTGAATTGAAACCATGGTTGGCGTTGACTTCGAGGAGATCACACGTTGACCTCTCTCAATTTCTAAGCATTCCATTGGATATGACAGAGCCTTGTTACCCTTCTTATGTATAATCAAAGGTAAATTTTTGTATCTAAACGGATTGTTTGATTCATTGAAATGTACCACATAACATACTTCAATTGCATTTTAAACTTTCGCTCATAGTATTGAGCAACAGTGACAGTTTCATCACCGTATGGTACTAAATGGCTGAAATTGGAAGGTTGAGGACAACTGTAGTAAACAAATCAATTACTTTTCAGCGGTATTTCGTGGATCAACTTTAGTGATACAGAAAGTTTGGGTTTTAATATCTTTAACATTAGTTTTAACCCAGAGATCTGCAAATAATTCTTTGTTAAGGTTATAAAATGAGGTGCACCTTTCAATTGAGCGTTTAGTTTCTTTACGTTAATTCTGTTAAAGTCGTCCCTTTGAAGACCGAAGAATTTTCTAGCGAACTCTACCAAATTAATACTTTCGAAGAAAGGAGATTTCTTAGCTGCAACAAGGATTAGTTGATGCATAATGTAATGTGGAAGCTAGTACCGTCAAGCTGGAGCATCATGGATGAACCATTTTGGTCAACAACTCGGCAATTTTTCTGATTTCCAGACTTTACAACTTTTCCTTCCTTGAGATCAGCATCCTTCCTAGAACTCTTACAGTAGGTTCTATTCTTGAAAACGAAGTGTTCTTGTCTGTAATGCGATGGCTAGGTCAAAAAACTATACAATTCGCCCTACTGTCTATTT
Organism: Auanema freiburgensis; assembly: GCA_030370435.1. NCBI lineage: Eukaryota > Metazoa > Nematoda > Chromadorea > Rhabditida > Rhabditidae > Auanema > Auanema freiburgense. The sequence continues at coordinate 4,921,731 of CM059369.1, forward strand.
ATTTGGGCGCTTGTCAATAGCTCAATGAACTGCACCAGCTCTCTGTTATCAAGATTGGTATTTTTGGGATGAATCTCTCCAATGGGTTGTATATTCATTTTGACCTATATATAAAGAATAAGGAATTTTTTCAGTTAAGTTTTGAAACCTTGGTGAACTTGTTTCCCAGATGATTTTTAGTGTTACTACTGGAAATGTCATTCTGGAATAGAGCTGATCAAAGAACATATTGAGATTTGATATCTAACCAGAGTTAAAACATAATTCATGGGACCAGTATAAGCCTCGAGCAGATAAAAAATATTTCCACAGTCGTAGACGACGTTATATTTGTCAGTTGTAAGAGGCGTTCCTAGCTTTTGAGACAAGCTTAGAAGATCCAAGAATAGACTGGCAGTAACACGTCTTCTGTTTTGCAGAATGAAACTTTAAAAAAACTTTTCATGAAAGCTAATGAGAGGTATTCAAACTCAGAGCGTAATCCACCAGTTAGTTCTTTCTCTTTGGATTCATCTTCAGTGTATTTGAACATTTCGATCCTGTACTTATACACTTTCTTCATATCATCTAGATGCACTTGGAACAGGTTAGTTTGAACTTCAAGTTCTTTGGCTCCTCGAACCGAGTTGTTGTTGACCGGTTCTGAAGTAATTAAAGCTTATTTTGGGCTTTGAATGATTATGCTAACGAGGTGCTTCGAAAATACTCCAGTCTCTGGGTTCATCTTTAGGAGGCTCTTGCTTCGGATCACCCATCTGTAAATAAAAAATTTCCTAAAACTCTTAAATTAGATAACAAAACCTTGTTAAAAATGTTTTTGAAATAAAATATGGGATAATTATCTCGTAGGCAGAATTTGTTGACGCTAATTCGAAAACAAATCAATCAATAATTTTTTCAAAGTAGATCAAGAATCAGGTTGGGACCATTTGGCAGTACTGTACTTCTAAGGAAAAGTAAGTTGATGTTTACTCTACAGTAATCTGAAATATGTGTTTTGAAAAGCGTAAATGAGATTTCGAAATAAGGATAGAGGATAAGCGCTGCGAACGGGTAGTTATAAATAATTATTTATTGAATGAGCATGTATTATGGAAAAAGGCGGGTCAATATGCAGCCTTAGTAGGCGGGGATTGCTTAGCATGGGGATAGAGCGTGAAGCGAAGGTTATGACACCAGGATTATTGCATATGAACTGGACTAGTGATTGTTTTGAATAAGCACATAACATTAGGCGGTAAAGAAACACACTTATGAGCACTTACACCGAAGTCTCAATCCTTAAAAAGTTAACCGCGAGAACGTTGCCGACAGTAAAGGAGTCTTACCATCAGTAAGATGGTGAAAGATGTCCGCGAACAAGAAAACAGTTTAGATGAGTGAGAGGTTCTTAATATCCATATAAACTTACGAATATGGTAATTATCTTGTCACTAAATATATCAGTAGCATTCATGAAGTTGAAGAAAATAAAAAAAACAGGAAGAGAAATGTTTTGAAGCGACAGGCCTGGATGTCTGAGGCTGCCCCTGCCCTCTGCTGAACGCCAGACGCCACCAGTCAACACAGTAGTCGACTCAAGTTCAAGAAAATCAATAAGAATGGGTTAGAAGATGAGAATAGAGTGGGATAAATGAGCTGTTCAAGTATTCCTTGGAGTGCCAAAGGTGGCTAAAAACAGAAGGCCAGCAGATGTCTCATTGATTCGGATGCTACATTGTTAACGTTAGTTGTTGACGAATGATGTTTACTACACTGTTATCACGAAAAAGTATTGGGGAAACATTGGATTGTGCTATCAGGATATAGAACATATCATATAATTTATAAATAACTCTTTATAAGCAGATACAAAAGGATAGGCCTTTAGAAAACTTATCCGATTTCATAGAGTTAGACGCTGGTAAGATTGCAGAAGAGACTAAAGAAGACAAGAAATCGGATGTTGAGATTTCACTAATCAATCGTGCGTGATAAGATAGAGGTATATGTTATGTGAACGAGACTAGTTGTACACAAAGTCAAGACAAAGCTGTGTTAAAGTAAATTATCTTAATCAAATCTATCACACTGAATGTGAGTTGATATTTCAAACTCAGTTGATACCCTGTACTAGTGAGTAGAAGTATTTACAGTGATGTGTTTAGAAACTTCTAATTCGAAATGTTGTACAACTAATGGTTTCTTCAAGATTCTTGTTTTAGATATTCTCGAATTTCTTTTGACGGATCCAATTCAAAAGAGCCGAAGTAATGAAGCTTATTTAGGCTTCTCGAATAGGAAATCTAATGAGTGCCTGCAGTTTTTCTGGAGACGAAAGTCATAATACCTACTTCTTCATATTCTTTCATTCTTTTTATGAATTGGATGGGACATCATTCACTCATTGAATAAGATCATAATTGTAATTGTTTCCTTATCAAATCTTCAATTCTCAATCTAATTTATGTCACTGGAGAATTTACAAAAAAACAAAAAAAATATAATTATAAACTGAAGTCAAAATAGCAAAGTATTCGATACTCTTCCCAATCAGCATCGCAACTAAACGAAACACCTTCAGTCATAAGCGCTTGCCGACTGCGCTATCTCCCTATCACCTCGGACGAATTCTACGCAGGTCTTGAACGGAACCCACGCAGAGATTGACACGTTTTAATGTTTTGTTTGAATCTATCAGATTGATTAGCTTGGGTCTAAAGTTAGGATATGACGCAAGGGCTATGGCAGGATTAGTAACTGTTTTGAATATAGCATTAGGCGGTAAAGAAACAGACACTTATGAGCACTTAAACCGAAGTTTCAATCCTCAAAAGGTTAACCGCTTGCCGACAGGAAAGAAAGTTTTACAATCACTATGATGGTGAAAGATGTCCGCGAACAATGAAACAGTTTAGAGGATTGAGAGGTTCTTAATATCCAAATAAACTTACGAATATGGTAATTATCTTGAAAATGAAAAAAATGGAACAGAAAACAATACAAACAGGCCTAGTTCTTAGAGGTAGCATCCATTGCAGAACGCCAGGCGCCACCAGTCGACACAACCGGAATTTAAAAAATCGATACGCATGCTGTAAGGAGATAAGAATGAAATGGCTCGTATTCGGCAGACACTCTGCGCAGAACGAGAGACTAATGACAGAAGGGTAGCAGATGCCCATTCATTAAGGTACGAATCTACATTGAACACCCCAAGAGGTAACCAGTATTCGCGGACGAATAATTATATCCCATAGTTGTTATATAAGGTTGACGAGGAGAAATCAGAAACAGGTGAAAACTGTAACTCATGTTATGACAATCGGTGAGAAAATCAGATGGGGTGCAACATCGTTGACATACCAACCATTTCCAAATGTTCGGAAAATACACGACCGATGAGCGCATAAATTATGAAAAAAAATAAACAAAGACAGCGTGGAATTGGGAACATTTCCTTGTTTTTGTTTTGTTCTCTGAGAGCTTCGATCAGAAGCTATTCTTACTCCTCACATTTATCTTCGACTGTTTTGGTTTTTTTCTTTATTTTTTTTGCGTCTTTCACTCTAAATACGTTTAGCATTTCAATAATCTACTATGATATATAGGAACAATAAGCATTCGGGATTAATACACTCAAATCACATCACCACCCAGTCACATGAACTAATTAGCATTTCCTTGATCTTCCCACATGCCCAGAACCGTGGATATATAATAAGGAATGTCGCCACATAGTTAAACTTCCTTTCTCAGCTCTCGAAACCATAACGCTCCTTTTTTTAACCTCGTGATATCAATAGTAGTTAGTTAAGAGTCATCTGATGAAATTAACAAATTCGAATTTAGTTCTAAATTAAATTTGTAGTAATTTGTATTTTCAAAGATGTAAATGTACTTACAATCTAAAATTTATTCGTAAAATGGTCTCAATGAGGCATTTCGCGTACTTCGCGTTTTGTGCAAGTTTCTCGTTCAGAACATGTTGAAAGTTTTTCTTGGTTTACTGGTAGGGATTTTGAGCCTTACAGGGTTCATGATAACCACCATCGCCTTGTACGCTGTTGGGCATCTGGCAGTCAAGTTTGCTTTTGTTTCCAATTTGATTCCATTGTGTCATTTTTCCAGAAAGAATTCATCTCCGATTTATATAATAGCGTCGTCTAATTTGGCTGTGGATTCCATACATCTAATTCTATCTTTATTCTACTTGGCTCCTTCCATAATTGCTGATGTAACTTTGTCATGAATAGAAAGCCCTACGTTTTCTTTTATAATAGAGCTACATAGTTGGGGATGAGAAAGCTGCTTTCGCTGTCAGATTACTGTCAGATGTATTTCTGTTCTGTTGGTACTTCCTAACAGTTTCTCATATCTTCATGGCAGTTAACAGGTTTATCCGGGAATATCAAAGTCTTCTACGACTTTTCAATTTCAGATTTATTGTTGTCTGTTTTCCTCATCGCAACATTTTTTCGCACAAAGTGGTTACTACATTCGTTCTTTTGCTTTACCCAGCTGCTTTTATTATAATGATTTCCTCACAACACTTAGTACCTTGTTGCACGTAAGTGATCTACAACATCTTCAAGCTCAATTATTGTTTTAAAGGTTCTCATTTGATCACCAAGTTCTATCATACTCATACATAACGAAAGGTGATACCTTGAACGCATCCAATTTTTACATCGATCTTCCGCTCAACTCTTTATCCTCTCTTGTATCTGCAGTCTGCTATGTTTCTGTAATACAGTTCTCTCATGTGACTTATAACCAGCTGATACATTTCAGCTTATAGTCTATGTCCGACGGTCAACTTCGAAAGTATTGCTAACTGAAAACGCTCGTCAACGCAGAAACATGAGAGAGTACATGTTCGTGTTTCGAATTGAGTTCAGCAAACTCATGAATTACTTTTTAGGTATGCAGTACAGTTCTGTGCAATATCCATTTTCTACCTCTTTTCCTGGGTTCTCTTCCGTGTAATGCCAATGCTTGTTGGAGCATTTGATTTATCCATGGATTGGTTTATTGTTGTTGCTTTCTGCGCTGTGATCGACAGAAGTTCAAATGGACTTGTATATCTCTTTGCGAACAGTGAGGTAATGAGGAAGTTGTTTTGAGATTGCAACACATAGGCTGTTTTAAGGTCAAAAACTTTCTTTGGAATAAGATGACGCCGTCTGTAAGGAGATTACCGTTCTTCATAAACTACGCGAATAAGACTGCCCCATTACAACCCAGTAGCCGAATCTCGGAAGTTCAGAAGACAACAAAATAAAATAATATCTGATCTTTGTCTTGCTGTATTACGTGATGTATGAAAGTGAGCACCTTTATATCTTGTGTTATTCTAAGCGATATAATCCTAATAGGAATCGTGAAATCGAGTGTATCTAACAAGATAGAGAAAATCGCTCCTGTTAAAGTTGAATTACAAGATTAAGAGAAAATCTGCGACATCTATCTACGTCTTTCTAAATCCAGATTCTCATGTTGGTTCGGAACCTGTGCATTTTTTTTCACAAAATTGTGATCTTTGATAACAATGGACTGGAAGCTTTTTTTAATTTCTCATAGTTCGGGAATGGTATTTAAACATGACGCTAGGATAAGAATTTCTCGAATCTTTTCGGGTTTTCTAAATTTCTTAATTTTCGATCCCAAAGTTCAAACTTACGTGTCTCATTCGAGTTTCTTATTATACTCATACCTGTCACTGCGAAAGTTTTAGAACACATGGGAAGTATAAAGATTGGTTTAATCACAAGCTTATCAGCTATGACCACTCTAAGTTGTTTGTTTGCGACAGCTCTCATGGCCATGGATATGAAGACTTTTTTCAATGAATCGCTAGACGAAATAAACCAATTTGATGTAGGTTATCAGACACTCGTATAACCATTCTTTGAGCTTTCAATTAATTACTTTCTTAAGAATTATGCTGAAATGGCTTGGGACAACATGATGGAAGTTAATTACAAGAAAGAAACATCTTTCGCTTTTCGCACAAAAAGAGACTCTAAATGTAATTGTGCGAGCGCTCCGAGCAATTGTCCTTCTGGACCAAAAGGTGACAAGGTACTGTAGAGATTATTAATCGCTCTTTGTAGGTGTACCAGGAGCTCCAGGAGAACCTGGAATAGACGGACGACCAGGAGAGCCGGGTTCAGACGGTACGCCTGCTTGTCAATCAGCTTGTTCTCAGGAACATCCTATCCTAGAAGGATGTGTTCAAGTATGTTTTGAATAAAAGCTAAATATAGCTTAGAATTGCGAGCTATGTGTATATCACAATGGCGATTTGATGGGAAATGTTACAATTCTCTTTCAATTCGAAGAGCGATTTATAATATTAATTTCTCGAAAATTAACATGAATTTATTAGGTGAAGTGTTTAATAATTTACCTCGGTCATTTGAACATGAAATTTCCCTGAAAACCCCCTTCAGTTATGTAATCAGAAACCAAACTTATCATAATTAAAAACACAATTTTGAACGTTCAATATTGTTACTTCAACACTTGATCGAAAATCATGGAGTCTTCTTTTCAGTGCCCTGCTGGGCCCCAAGGACCTCCAGGACCCAGTGGTGAGCAAGGACCTCCAGGACCTGACGGTGCTACTGGTCCATCTGGTCCATGCGGAAGACAAGGACTGGTACGTTTCAAAGTTATTGTGTCTTACTTATCAATATTTTTGTTTAAAGCACGGTCGAAATGGAGTTCCAGGAGATGCCGGTCCACGTGGCGAACGAGGATTACCTGGCTCTCAAGGAACACCTGGGCTCAGCGTTCTCAGATGCAAAGGACCGGCCCCTAAAGGAGCCCCAGGTAATCTTTCCTCCTTGAGAAAAATTTATGATTTATTCTGATGAGATTCGAATTTTAATGAAATGTTCTAGGTCCCCCAGGACCAAAGGGTAATGATGGTCTGCCAGGTGATGATGGTATTCCCGGACTTCCTGGACCAGTGGGTAATGAAGGATTAGTCGGGCAAGATGGTGAAGAGGTATGCTCATTGTAACAGACCCATATAAACTTTATTATTCAGGGCCTAGAAGGGTTGACGGGTAATCCAGGGCTCCCCGGTCCACCGGGAGATGATGCAGCTTACTGTTCTTGCCCTGATAGAACTCCAAATATGTCATAAAAAAATACGCGACAGCCGTACGCGGAAAGGCGGCTGGAGCTTCAAGCAAGAACAATATTCCTCAGAGCACACTTGTAAAATACAAAAATTAAAAATGAAGTGCAATTTTTCCTCCACTCTTTGTTGAAATAGTGAAAACAAAACTTTTCTTGCAGCTACAAATGTTATTTCATAAGCTTTTTTTTTTTTTAATTTTTCGTTTAATCTTGCCATGAAACTGAAATTAGAAAGCTTATAATTTATTTATAATATTCAATGGTTACTCTGTCAAGCTGAACGATTGCTGAACAATGAATCGAGAAAACTTTTTTTTTTTTGAAATGTTGAAAAGAACTTCTCAGTCGTCAACTTTTTTTTCTTTTCAATTCTTGATTATCAATGGGTATTGTGCTTACGTGGTTTATTTCTCGTTTCCTTTTTTGAACCTGAAAACTTGAATTTTTTGCAGCTCATGGACGATTTTGATTTTAATACTGTTCTAGAAAATCAAAAAGCATTAATAAACTTTATCAACTTATACTATTATATGGTTGCTACTTTATCAATACTTCTGGCGCTATACACATTCAAACTTCTGTTTTCTGTAAGAACTCTCAAAACATTGAACAGCTATGTGGTTGGATTATTTCTCATTCAAACTGTGGCAAGCATCACAGCAATTTTCATAAATGTTCTTGCTCGACCTTTCCTATTACTGAATGAAGAGGTTCACCAATCCCATATGTTTCTGACAATCAACGACATTACAGATTATTGCTGTACTTGGCTTACTTCATAACAGCTACATGGCCATAGAAAACTACTTGTATTGTCCTATATTATTCTTATTTCTATCACTATTTAGTATTCAATACCTGTCTTTCAACCATTATATGATTGTTTGTAAGCCTTTAATCATGAAAAGGAGCAAATCCAAGAAACGTCTCTTACTGTTCATATCATTATCATTAACGTTTATGATACTAATAATGTATTTACTGCGTTTTCCGACGCTGAATTATAAAACTTACTTCGATGTGAGACTAAGCGATTGCTTGGTTTTCCATGCTTTGAAATTTCAAAATGTCAATAAGTTTTATTCAACTAAACTTACCATTTTCGGAGTAATCCAAGTTATACTTTTAATATTTCAAGTGTTTACAGTCGTCTCAATGCGCAGGTAGTCCTTTTTCATTGTTTTAGACTTCTTTTTTTGCAGAGTTGATCATAAAATCCAATCAAGCAAACTTTCTTTATCCAAATCTACTTTCAAAGTATACTTTGGAATTTCGAGATATGTATCGACGTCATCTCATATCGTCTGTTTCGTTTATGGTTATACTTTCATTATGCATGTTCTCAACAGATACTTCAACGAAATAAGGTAATTGACAACTCCTAATGATACCTTAATAAACTTTCTTTTAAGGTTTTTTCCGTCACTGATCTTCTTCTTGCCTAGCCACTTCTATAGTGTGATGATATCGATAGCTTCGATCATTATGCTTTCTCCTCATCGAATCAAAACAAAATTCTACAACCGAGAGTCGAACTCCACTGATAAGAATCGGGTTTTCCCAGTTTATAATATAGCATAACTAAGAAACTGGAGGATATGGTAGTTTTATTTATGAAATCAGTCATGGGAAACAGATCAGTAACGTGTGTCTGGAGTGAGCAACGAAACATGGGAATGAGGGAGAGGCACAGCGAAACACTACTATATACCACATTCTGTCTCGAATCCAGCAATGCTATTCTAGCAGTATTGAGAGATCATAGAAACCATGGGATTATGCTCCGAACTGTAAGATGCGTACAATAATATCCTTATTCTCATTCGCAATTGCTTCACGGCAAGCACTGACAATTGAGCGAGCTGGTTCGCCAACTGTAACTATTGATATCAGAAATTGAACTATGTAGGAAAATAAAACCTCGCAACTTTGATGCATTCTCTATTATTTTGTTCAATTTTCTCAACGATTCCAATACTCTTTCATTGTTAGATGTTTTTAATAAAAAAGCTTGTCTAGCTTCGCGCTCGAAGTTTTTCAATCTGGTAAAATAACGTTTCGTGAGATCCCTAAGAAGAAGATGAAGAAACTATGGTTGAACTAATCGTTACCAGTCTTCCAGAACAATGGCATCTTCCGCTCTAATTATAACTTCTTTCAGTATCTTCAAACGATCTGTCAATTCAGCTCCTAACCGATCCTTGACGTTATGCATTGTATCAATCTGAAATATTTTTGACTTTGCACTATTCAGTTTTGAATCAAACCTCAGCCACGATTTCTTCTATTTCTTTGAATTGTTTAGGGAAAACTGCTGTTGATTCCAAGTTTTCCACATTTACAAAATTGGCTAACGACTGTATGAGATTTGACGCTGTTTCCAGAGATTCCGAATGGATAATCATCTGAAGTATAAGTCTGTACGAAGACAACAATGAATACTACTTTTCCCTCTGTAGATTCATATGTTATCAATAAACATTGCTCCTGGTTTGGAGCCAACTCAATGAATTTTGCATTCACAGTAGCAGCTTCTGGATTCAGTTTATCTCCATTTATAATAAAGGATTGTTGTAGCCAATCATGAATCTGGATGTAAACACATGAATACATCGCTTTGAAATTTGAACAAACGCGTTGTGTCCTCGTTTTTAAAATGAACTCGACGTGACAGTCAGGGGTTTTGTAATCTGGGTGTTCATCAACCAGGGCAAAACGTGCGAACTTTGGTACATGTTGTATACATTCGAATACAAATAGTTTGGGCCTGGAGAATATGATATGAGACTCAAGTTTCGGTTTTATTCTATTTTCTGCAACCATGCTTGTTAGCACAACTATATGATCATTATTTGAGACGATTTTTAGTTCTCAATTTTTGAATACAAAGATTTTGCCAAAGTTGATTGACGTTTCAAAAGGGGTTTCATAAATAAGCTTCCTTCTCATTTATATTCCCATGCACGACCGATTCACGATGGGAACTTATAGGAAGAATGAAAATACGTGAACAACCGAGCGAGCGCGTCAGGACATGGAAAATGAATGAACGACCGTGCGGGCACGTCAGATTATTAAAAATGAGGGGACGACCGCTCAGTTGTTTTTGGTTACGCTAAATGAACCTCATTCGTCTCTCATTTTTCGCGAAACGCATCACTGTGAGCGGTGTCTCGATCTTCCTAAACGCTTCAGTGTAGAAATTGCATTCAAAGTTAGCAGTTTTCAATGATGTTTTTCATTCTGATCTTTTAAAAGTGATAATCAATGTATTGTTATGCCGAACCACCTGTTTGAAACAACGAAATCTGTTTCATGTTTTCAATTTCGTTGATTTCGCCGGCTGTATAAGTAGAATAGTTTAGAGTACAACACTTATTTGAATCATATTTTCATATTTTCCGGTTTGGAGAAGGTGGCAGAAAACAGAATGAAGGCAGAATTTGAAAATATTCCAACTTATCAGGTCGTCCCAGGAACACGCGGAGACTAATATCATTCTCGCTATCAGTATGAGGCAACAGTGGCAAGTAGAATTCGTCTCCGTTTCCATCAAACTTAGTGGGTATCCTGAATCCTCATATGTTTTTGATAAAGTTTACCATCAAATACCAAACATAGGAGTCACCATCAAACATTCCTTCGGCGAATGCCACAACGCCCGTTATACAGACCATATTGGTTGTCTTGAGGAAAATTTGTAGCATTCTATTCTCATAATCAACTAAAAAAATATTACTAATAATATAAACGAACGCCTACTAGCAAAATTAGATGATAAGCTTGTGTTTGCAGGTATTCTATCTTTTTCTTTTTCTGATTCTGTGATCTGCTCCTCCGCCTCAAAGTTGCTCAACTCCATCTGCAATCACGAGGAACGTCCGTCAATGGGTTACATAGAGGCTCCTTGCGAAGGCGCTTCATAACTAACCAAAAGGTTGTGCTTTTTCTGACCGAAAGAACGCAAATCTTCTTGAGTTTTATCAACCTTATCTGCCTTAGATTCCAAATGATATCCTATGACTAGAAACTGATCTTTTCGGACAAGCGAAATACTGCTGGAAGTTCAAACCTTTACCGTCCACAGAAATTACTGTTATTTCTTCATCGTTTGCTTCTTCATTGAAGTGGGAGAAGGCTGATGCCACCTAGGAAGTAATAGTTTGAATGCGCAGTTAAATAACAGAAAAAAACCTGAATGGTTTTTTCAGGAACTCGGAAATGTAATGTCTCGTTAGTGTTGATATACCGAATGTCGATCTGCAAATATGAACCCGAATGACATGTATATTTTCACTGTCATGTGTCATACTTTTCCATTACTCCATACACAAGTGAATAAATCTTCTTGATTGGGAAAGTTCAGAATCGTGTTTATAACATATTTAGACTTGATTCGCCAGAGCCGCTGATCTTTTCTGTACATTCCCAGTGTACCGTTGGCCAGGGAATATACAAACCGATTTCTGAAAATACTCTTGATAATCCGTCAAGAATATTTCTGCTACTTGGATATAGTAGTCAAATGCGTAACGGCGTCTGTTTCCATGATCTCAGACCTCATCAAATCGTCTTTGAAAATACGAATTTCATAGTCAGGTGATCCGACAATCAGCTGCAGAGATGTTCAATTACTGCATTCTAAACGTTACACGTTACCTCCAATTTTCCATCATCATCAAAATCACAAAGACACATTGTTGTCACGGAGTCTCCTAAAAAACACGTTTTAGCTGTACACACAGTATAACACTTCTTTATTGAGTAAATAGAAAAGTAATCAATTATTCTTTTGTTTTTTGTTCATAGCAGTCATCACCTGTTACTGTCCAATACTTGTCTGCACCCGTTTCGTCGAACCCCCAAATAGCACAGTTGCCTCCACATATAATCATCGGCTCTCTATCTTCCAGTATGCCAACCTATACACGATATTTTCCGTTTTAACTTGAACTTATCTAACCGATATACAATTCACGCCATCGGGTATATCCTTTTGGAAAATTGTTGTATTTTTATATGTGTCAAAAAGGATGAGCTGAGATTCAGTTCCAATAGCAAGGTAATCATATCCTTTCCCAAAAGGAGCGCAAGATATGAATTTTATCTTATCCAGTATATTCAACGTGCTTTCATTACCTTAATTAACATAACGATTATGCAGAAAATTAGAAAGAGCTCAACTTTTGATTATGACCTTATTAGATGTGGAAACAGCAATGAGAGTGGGTTCAGTCCCCGGCTCAAGCCTGGCTTGAAGGGCACAATTAGGAACAACTCGATGATTAAGAGAGAAATTAAACTTTGGCGTTAATATTAGAGCTGCCTCAGTTTTTGTAGACAAGTCTCCTAAATCTTCCTGCTCCATTTCGCAAGATTGAGTGTTCCCGAGCTTCAAGTAGAGACTTGCCAACGCCACCTTGCGCTCGTTTCTATGGTAACCCAAAGACCATTATGATTCCCATGATTTTGACCTTACTCGAATAATATTCCAGTTCACAGTGGACTTTCTATCTGATAGTCGTTCTCAAACGTGAGAACTTTCCAGATCGTACAGAAACTACGTTCCGTGGAGGCATACATAGCTTTTGAAAAGAGACCAAATGAATAGTTCCTGTTTCTTTCATTTCAATATCAGCGTATCCTCTTATTCGAGTGTGTCATCCCTATTGCACAACATTGGGCGTATGATAACATGAAAATTTCAAACTTTGTGAATCTGGATTGATACGTGAACCATTGCGAAATAGTTTCAACTACAGTAACCTGCACATCTAAAGTTCTTACCCCACGACATATTTTTTCAAAGCTCCATTACCATATGCTGATGTTTTCCTGAAAATTTGTTGTTATGTTTATTAGTATTCCTCTTTCGACTTAAAATTAAAATTACGGGTTTCAATCTGATCTTTTAGACAAAATGCCAAGAAAGGACAGTGAAAGCAGCTGCTCTTCCCACGAATCTCACACCGAAGAGAATGAAACTCTTTCAAACGATAATGTTCTCAATAAATACCAAAAGGCTGCTGAAATCACAAACGCCGTTCTCAAGGCATAATTCCTATATATTTTAATATAAATAAAAATAAATTGTTTAAGGCTGTCCTCGCAGAGGTTAAAGTAGGAGCTGAAGTTGGAGTTCTCTGTGATCTCGGAGACAAGTTGATTTTGGAACATACTTCCAAGATTTTCAAGAAGGAGAAGAATGTTACCAAGGTAAATCAGTAGAAGCATGAAAAATGTAAAATAAAGATTTATTGATCGTTACGACAATCGGTTACGTCATACTTTCAGGGAATCGCTATGCCAACATGTATTTCTGTTGACAACTGCATTTGTCACTTCTCTCCATTGAAGTCTGACAAAGTTGTAACTCTCGCAGAAGGACAAGTTGTTAAGGTTGGTATATTCATTAAAATTAGGTTTCCAATTTCTTCTTCAGATTGATTTGGGAACTAATATCGATGGATTTGTAGCCACCGCTGCCCATACCGTTGTTGTTGGTGCTTCTGCTGTAAGTTGTTCCGAAGTTATAGTATTAAACGTGCAGCTTTTTTCAGACAAAGAAGGTTTCTGGAAAAACTGCTGATCTCATCAAAGCTACTTATGATGCTCTCGAAGTTGCTATCCGTATGCTCCGTCCAGGAAATGTCAATATGGACATCACTGCAGCTATCGATAAGGTATTTAGATAGCCATACTTGTTGTTAATATTAAACAGTTTAGGTAGCTGCTGAATATGGCGTTACACCTATTGAGAACATGGTCTCCCATCAATTGGAAAGAAATCAAATCGACGGAGAAAAACAGATCATTCAAAACCCTGGTGAGAAACAAAGGAGTGAAATGGAGAAGGTGATTCAGTGAAGGACACGACGAATATATTTTTTTTAATGTTCAGCAAACTATCGACAAGTTCGAAGCTTATGCTCTAGATATTCTTTTCACTACCGGAAAGGGAAAGCCAAAAGATTTGGATACCAGAACAACCGTTTATAAGAGAAATGAGGAGGTCCAATACTCTCTCAAAATGAAGGCTTCCAGAGCTTTCTACACTGAATGCACAAACAAGGTTAGAAGTTGACTGTTATGTTTTTGAAAAACGATTTTATCTTAGAATGGAGCTATGCCCTTCACTCTCCGCTCTTTCGAGGATGAAACCAAGGCTAGAATGGGAGTTCTCGAGTGCGAGAAGCACGGTTTGGTTAGACCTTATCAGGTTGGTGATCAACATCTCTCGTTATATTGCCATATTTATCATTAGGTCCTCTATGAGAAAGAAGGAGAAGTTGTCGCTCAATTCAAGGCTACTATCCTTATCCTTACCAACGGTTTAATCAAAGTTGCTGGACTTCCTTTGGAAGATGTTTATGAGCCAACTGCCAAGATTCAGGTTTGTTATCAGACATACAGCTAATACGTAATGTTTTACAGGACCCTGCCCTCCTTGCTACTTTGAAGCAATCCCTCAAGGTAACCAAGAAGAAGAAGACAGAGAAAACAGAGGAAGCCCCAGCTGCTCCAAAGGCTTAAATTAAAAATTATGCCTTTGAATTTTAAGTGTGCCTCCTTTGTTATGTGGTCTCTCGGGCAGATATAAACTTTTCAACACTAACTTCTGCTTTTATATCATTTCACATTACATCTTGTTGAGTCTTGGTGACAATAGTCACGATTAGTTTTGCCTTGTTTCGAAAGTACCGTAACTTCCGGTGTATGTGTATTACGCGGTCTTCGGGATTTCTTCGTTAATTGTTAATTGTTCTAATCATCTCGGTATGAAATGAATTTGATAAAATGTTTTCATAATTTTATCCTTCTTTCACTTCTGAGAATTGAGTATGTTTCGTTTATTCAGACATTGCTTAAATAGAATGAAACATTGATAGGCTAATCTGATTGGAGCTATTGTAAGCAAGCAAAGTCGAGTTGCATCGTGATATGATTCGTGTCAGGTGTTCGACTGGGCTATGAACGTTTTTATTTTGTGGTAAGGAATCTAAAAACAGTTGAACTGTCATAGAACAGCTCCATTGGCGCAGTTGGTTAGCGCGTGGTACTTATAGTTCTAAGTTATGCCAAGGTCAGCAGTTCGAGCCTGCTATGGAGCAAATGTTTTGTATCAAAATTCACTCTCGTTGAATGTCAATAAAGGTTTCTTTCAAAAGAATTTCGATAAATCTGGTTGATTAGAAGAAGATAGGCTTACGTGTGTTTTGAAAGAAAATCATTGTAAGGTTCTAGAAACTTCTTTTCAGAAGTGTTTTCATTGGTATGAAAGATTATTTATAACGCCTCTACCTATTTTTTAGAGTGTTTGGGGATGAAGGTTCAAACTTGTTCTTTAGAGTGTATGTGTACGAGGAGGTTTATTCTTTCGTAGTTCATCGATGACAGACAAGGAAATGAGAATAAAACAAAGGCGCAAGTCTGTTAACTATTGCTAGTAAGCGTGGAAGATAAGGCATATGCAATGGTTTTCTCCATCTTACTTTTCTTAACTTTTTTAAATCTGAGTATGAGTGCTTCGAACCCTCGAGACCTATCCACCATGAATTTCCCGTTCTATGATACACACTCAGATGCTTCTGCTAGAGAAGTTATCCGGGCTCGCGGATAGTTCCAGCAGAAACCGTAAACACATGTACAATTGACTGTTTTGATATTTCGCTCTACGAAGCTGGAGGGAAGTGATCATGAAATAAACTATACGATGAAGTGTTTCCTATTATCTACTTACTTCATATGTAATCGTTGCTAATCAAAGCAGTAGAGTTCCTCTATAGAAGGTTCAGCACAGGCTGTTCTGCGTTTTTCGTGTTCTTTGAAAATCCTTTGCTGGTTTTTTAATATATCAACAGATTTAAGTATCGGAATGAACATGAAGAAGGAGCTAGGAGGTATCGCAAGATTCAATAGATTGGTTAGCCGCCCTTGAGCGCCCAACGCAGCTTTAAGATTTAATCGAAAATCTTAAACAATTGATGAAAATCCTTTCTTTCTAATTGTTCATCCAAAGAACATCGCGATCCAGAGAGCTATGAGGACCTATAATAGATACCAACACCAAAAACAGTTCAGATGTTACAGTAAGTTTTCTTCATCCAATCGATTCTCGTTCACATCTCTCGGTGCTTCTGTTCAGATCACATAAAGTTTGACAGCTCGGAATTTGCCCTCAGGAAGATTAGTAGACCCATCGTCTTGGAACTCGCAGCTATTATTATTTGTTTGACAACTATTCCAGTATTCAAAATGTTTTTCCCCGGTTGGATTGATATGTATTCTACACCTTTCGATAAAGGTTCGAACTAATAGAGGTTTCTTAACTGACCTTTTGTAGTTGACGTGAAATTGCCAATGAATAGGACTGTCAATTTCTTGATGGAACCTTTTGTAGAAACTCCTGTCAATGTAATCGTAATGGTGAACTCTCATCCAAGTGAGTACCAACTACGACGAGAGATACGGAAGTCTTGGGGAGATCCGAAGTATTATGACAAAACTTATACTCGTCTCATATTCCTTGTAGGAAGACCGGTAAGCACATTGCTTTCATTCGCAGTCGATCCCGAGTATTTTCCGAAGATTTAGTTTTTCTGAGAGGATATCTGACTCAATATACTTTCCCCTTCCAATATAAGATAATATCTCGGAACATACACAAATTCAGTTTCGTCCCATCATGTCACCAGAACGACGAAATAAAATGAGAGCGAAAACTGAGACAAATATTTTAATAAGCAAATTCGTATGTGTATCGAATTCAGTTTTAATTTTCATGAGCTTCGGCGCAGTTTCTAAGCTTGAGTGGTCTCCTGGTTTTAAAAAAGTCTGTGAAAACTTGAATTAGAATACCGCTTTGTCAGGGAACAACCATAAGATATGAATCGTCTATATTTCTTTGTTAGGTGTGTGTGAGCCTGTGGTCAGGTTTCTTTTGGTGAATCAGATAATAGGATTTCACACAATGATCAGCATGTCCAGCAAGCTTTATGGGCTCTTCGAAGAGATTTCTTGTTCAGGGAATTCAAGAAACTTTCAAAGTGATCTTTCCAGGTAACACAAATTGATTTGGAACAAGTTGTTGAGGAGCATCGTGACTTCAATGATATCCTTGTAGCAGATATTAAAGAAGACTATTATCTACTATCAATCAAAACTTATGCGATGCTTTACTACAAAATGATGAAACTTCCAAAAACTCGCTGTCTAGTCAAGGCAGACAGCGACAACGTTCTAAACCTTCATAACTACGAGAAGCTGTGCGAAGAAACAAGTATTTCCAAAAAATTGCTTAAAATCCATTTTTACAATTTCATAACAGTTGCACCCAGAATTGTGGGGAGTTGCGATGTGGATACAACAGTACTGAGAACCAAGTCGAAATGGGCAATTCCAGTTGACATTTATCCGTTAGCGCAATGGCCAACATATTGTTCTAGTGGAACCTATGTTTTTTGCGGTAAGTTTTTGTTAAACTATTGTATTTGAGAATCAATTGACTTAATGCGTTATAGGAGAAGATGTTCCGGAACGAATACTACAATCGTCAGAAGACACGCAGTTCTTCTCTTCAACCAATTTCCGGTAACCTTTCGTTCTTCATGACCATTGTTTGGGAATCATTAAACCATTTCAGACGTCTACCTGAAGATGTCCTGTTCACAGGCATTTTCGCTGAAAAAGCGGGAATATCCAGGAAGCACGTTGGCACTATGACATTCCGAGACAAGCCAACGTTTGCTTGTCGGACGAGACAGTATACATACAGCATTCACATGCATCGTCGGAAAAATCCCATATCTTATCACTTAAGAATGCTATCACAAGAAGGTATTCTCTGTTGAAAACTGAGAATGAAAGAAGAAAATGTTTTCTATCAATGTAATCTCGTAGAAATATTACATTTTCATCTAAAGAACATTCGATTAAGAAAGATGTTGTAACCTATACAGCTATATGATCTCCCTATCATTCAAATATATAAAAAACGGGTAAAACAAATAAATTTTTTTGTGTTTTAATAGACTTTAAGTGTTTGTATCCAATAAATCATCTTGAACTTTCGGAACTTATTCATTGTTACAATTTGATGCTTTTTCTCTCGAAGAAAAAGTTTATTGAAAATATTGAAAGCTTAGCACAACTCTTATCTCATGTGATGGAAGAGAAGAATCCAAGGAATTTCTAATGACGTTTTCCTAAACCTATGGGTGAAATCCCAACTGACCATCTCTCCATGAGATAAGAGAATTAACTGAGATGGTTGTGCTTTGTTTTGGGTAAAAGTTCGCGTAGCCTCTTATCAGTTACGTCACCAAGTATTCGTCAATCTTTGGTTGCATCTTATTTTTTCGTCTAACTGATCATCTCATTCATGACGATGTAGGTTCCTAAACAAGAATTTTACCGAAAATGAGAGATATACCCCTTCAACATGTGACCATTAGACGAATTGAACTACGTCTTTTTTTTTTAATGATCAAACATTTTACGTGGTTAATGGTATATAAGGAGAACTTCGTCCAGAAGTCAAGCAACAATAACCAACATGAAACTCTTAGTCGTTCTCGCACTCGTCGGAGTCGTCGCTGCTCAATTCGGAGGTTTGATTTTATTGGTCTTTTCACTTCAACGATTGTCTCTATTACAGCCGGATTGGGAGTTAATGCACCTTTCGGTTCTCAAGTTCACGCTAATACTGGATTCAACCGAGGTAAATATACTTTTCTTATAGAGTTTAGTCATAATAGGTGACTGAACTCTGTATAATGTGGACAGAAAGTCTTTCTTTTTTCCTTCCTATATCCTAATATATTCACAATATGGTTACAGGAGGATACCCACCACAATACGGTGGACAACAGTACGGAAGACAATACGGAGGACAACAGTACGGAGGACAATACGGAGGACAAGCCGGAGGACGTTACGGCAACCAATATGGTGGACATGGAGGACAATTCGGTAAGCAATCTTGGTAATACTTTCTTTGAAAACATTCTCTATAGGAGGTAACGCTGGATTGGGTATGCACGGAAATGGAGGAGGACTCGTAGGACGTAAGTTGAAAGCGTTTCGAAAGGTTTAAAATCTGTGATTTACAGGTACTCTCGGAGGAGTTCTCGGATAAGTCATCGAAAAGCGTGTTTTTCAAATAAGCCTTAAAGAAAAAAAGATCTTTTCCAACATTTATCAAGTTGTAGTAATACTCTATATATAATAAATTAATAATGTTCAATTTGATTCCTTCAAAAACATAAGAAAACTCGATTGATTCACTTTTTGATTTTAAATCATAGAACATAACCGTATCAGATCATTACCGAAGAATAAGAAAAAGGGTTGATGATGTGTTAGTCAAGTTCAGACACAGTCTCGGAAATTGAACTGTTTCAGCGGTTGAAGGGTATGTACATTGATCAGAACCATTGTTTTCTTGCCTTCCATTGTCGCTATATAAGGAAGTTGGATACAACCGCTCTGGGAGAAATGAGAATGGCAGTGGCGTTTACGTGTGTTCACGTTAAGCCATCACTTCCATGAAAAGGAGAAAGATTTAGTCAGCGGTTTAGCGGTGTTCTTGGAACAGAAGAGGAATAAACGAAAACGTGAGTTAGAAAAACAATTTTCAAGGAAAACAACCAAAAGAAGTATCAGTGAACTTTGATAGACCAATAATAGTGTTTTTACAATTTTTTTGACTCAAGAGCACTCGGTTAAATCTTCCAATAGTCAATCAGATAGCCGCTGTTGATGTTTACGTGATGGGGTGTGGCTAGTCATATTCTTTCACGTCATCTTGGAATTTCAGTACATTTGCTCCTCCCACGTTTTGAGGAATCTCGGGACTCTACTCAATTCTAACAATGGTAAAAAAGATGTTCAGGAGGTGGATATTGTCAGTTTTGCTCGGTGACAACCGGTATTAATCACGAATGTTTTGTGTCTGTGATATAATGGCTGACGAGCAGCTGACGCATTCTCTGCATTCCTAAGGCGATCATCAGCTTGGAGCTTTGCTAGGGGCGGATCCTGGAGGTCAACCACACACATAAACTCATACACAGATTTATTCACGCATATTCCGAGAACCGTCTGATTCTATTATTGAGCTTCCTCAATCTTTCAAACTTTCATCTCAATTTTAAGAACTACAATAACATACTTCATACATGTGCTCTCGTTTTCTTATCTTGTAAGCATCTTATCCATGAAAAATTCTCGAACTTTTGCTTGTTTGTATGTTTTCTTATGAGCTATGAAGAAGTTTGATATTTCTAAGCTGGTTTTATAGTTGTCACTTATAACATAATAATCTTTCCGACTTGTCATGTGACAACTATTCTGCAATGTGTCGGTCATTTTAAGTCTTTTATTCTCTCTTTCATTTCCCGCAGCCATATTTTGAAAAAAAATTGTTAGTTAGATGAGCTTCTTGATAAATCACAGTCGCTTGCACAAAACGAATGTGTTACAGAACAGATTTCTCGTTGGATCTGTTGCGATCTGAGAATCATTGTACGAACGTGTTGCAAATATCGTTTTGTTATCTTTTCTCTGAGAACAAAAAAAAAAGATTTCTTGCTTAAGAGCATTTGTACAAAGCTTTATTGTTCTTCTATACAACGATACCGTTTGTCCTCACAATGCTTCGCAGAAAAAAAGATTTCGAGCGTGGGAACAGAAATTCGTCAACTTTTCTGTGAATCATCACGTTTTTGTCCTAACTTGGATGTCATTTATCTTACGAAGTAGGACAGATTCAAAATTTATTCCAAAACACAACCACTTGTGCAACTCAACCACAAACTGACTCTCCTCCGTTTTTTTATTTTTTACAATCTCATACTGAATAGTTCAAGTGTTATCATTTAACTGGAGTGGAGGAGCGTAAGAGAGAGAGAGAGACGTAGAGAAGGAGAGAAGGAGAGATTCTCGCTTTATAAAGTAAAGATAATGAGTTGGAAATTGAGCTATTTGTCGTTTTTAGAAGTTTTGAGAAGCAATTTGATTGAAAATAGATGAGATATAACGTCATTGTTTGAAATCCTATGTTAAAGACAAAAGAAAGATCCGACACAATTCCCTTGGCTCCTTCATTTGTTTTGTTTTGGAAGAAATTGGTTAGACGTTGACTGATATTATACTTAATCATCATGTAATTTCTTGAATGAGAAAACGATTAGTTTGTTGCATTCTTTCTTAATGGTCAATGAATCTTCTCATATAAAGAAGAAATTGAAAATAGTGAAAGATAAGCTTTATCTTAATGACAACATTAACACATTTGAAGTAATTGGTCACATTTACTTCGAACATTTCGTTTTTATGACTTCAGGTTAAAACTTATTCTTTTCTTCTAAACTCTTAGATCTAACAAGCTCTCAAACCTCCCTCAGGGAACATCCTGAAACCGACATTGATTCATATCCTTCAAAGCAAATGCACAGATGTCCTTCTTTGACTATTTTTGGATTGAAGACTGATAAACTTTGCTTTTTGTTGTTTACGATTCTTAATTCATTTCTTAACTCATATATGCTTTCAGAAAACTCAAAAAAATGAAATTTTTACTACTTTTACTGTTTTGTCTTCAACACTATCTTTCCTATGCTTATACATTGTCTAATTGGAAAGATATCCATGAGGATGTTGAAGTTCCGACTGATGTTTCACCTGAAGAGCAACAGAGGTTAGAACAATGCTTTGCTCTTTTCTCTAAGTTTTGAAACTTTGTTTCAGATTTCATATTCGTCGTTCCAACCGTTCGTCAGAAATCTTCCTACACATAACTCCGTGTGGTGGGACGGTGCATTGGCGACTATACAGCTTGAAATGTGGTTGGTTTCACTTATTTTTTTACTTTATCATTCTAAAATTAGTTGGAAACTTGATGCTTATGAGCATTCCTACGATTATATTTTTAAAAAAGCGTCATGTTTCGTAAAGTGTGCTCTGTGCTCATTGAAAAATCTGTAAATGTTCGTCTGCTAGTAATTCTATCTGAAAGATGACGTTCTTCATTGCGTCAAAAAAGTTCAGAAAATGAGTTTGCAAATAGAGGTGTTGTCGTCGGAATGTCTGATAGTATCGTATTTTCACATGACGGTATAAAATAGCTCAATCAAAGAATGTTGTTTGGAATCTTATCAGTATGTTCACCGTCCTCTGTAGTTTTCTTATTGTTTTATTGCCATTAAATTGCTGACAAAGTTTAGCAAAATCATTTTTTCATGTGTTCCTAATCAACACTCAGATATTCAGTTTTGTATTTCTTGCAGAATTTGCTGAGATAGAGCATTTATATGCGTTCACTGATTCACCTGATGTTCATCTGATTGCTGGAGAAGCAGATGATCAACGAATGAAATTCTATTCAAGGAATTTACCATACGGTACGAGAACTCACAACAACATCGTTTCAAACAACAGTCATAACATTAATTTTCCGAGTTTAAAGAATTTTTTTGAGAATTTCCGTTTGTCATTTCACATAGGTGATCGAGAAAGTTTAGAAATATGTGAAACATGTGCTATCTATCAACCAAAAAAATACTCATTCTTACTACAAACACATACAAGAAAACATATTAAATAGCTTAAATGAATTATTGATTGATATGTACGTGAGACTCACGTGAACAATTTGAGGTCTAAATCATTTACATATAACACAGAAGAGAGAGCGGTTGCATCGTCTGAATTTTTGATGAAATGACTATTTCAGATGATCTACTGCTCGTCATTACCTCTCCTGCATTGGTTTCAGTCAATATCTTTGTTTCAACATCTATGGATAAAATTAATGACTTTTATCCACCATTACCTCATGATACTCGGGTAGTATATGCTATCGAACAAGACAATGATGCTGAGAAGAAGCAAGCATTGATCAATTGGAAAATAGCTGATAGCGTTAGGTATATCCAAATTTGGATCTAGTTTCCTCTTAGCAACATAATTCAGATATGCCGATGATCCTAGTCGGTATAGGATTTGTGCAGTCGTTTCAAAAAGACATCCTGATTGGGCTGCTTGTGATCTCTTGGACGAGGGCTTAGAGTCAATTCACTGCGTGCCTAATAATAATAACTCCATGATTATCAATAATTTGAGGTAAGATATCCATTCTTCTTATACTAAATGACCATTGTAGAGCTGGACGTCGCTATTATATTCTCCTGTTTGTTCGTGATATGTTGCGAGGAACAACGTCTTCTTATGAAGCTCTGGAGATTAATTTTAGAAAGTCTCGCGACACTCCAGTCAAGCATCCGAAAAAAGATGAAGTATGTTCTCAGATTTTCCGTTTTCCATAAATGTGGCACATTTTTTCTGCTTTCTGAGTTTACTTTGACAAATTTATTTTGCTTCAGTAACTCCATTCTTTGCAGGTTCGTCTTCTCATGGATTCCACGCTTCAAACTGCCATTTTGCCGCCTAAGAAAGATTCCAGCTTGAACTTCTTCTATGCTGTTCCTTATGAGACTCCACGCATCCAAAGGGTAATATACTACTAACCGAGTTAAACCAAACGACGATATGACTCAAAAAAGAGAAAATTTTTGTTATGTCTTTCGAAATGTCATTTACTGGCAGCCCTTTCGGACATCATCTCAAGACATGCTGCATCCTCCCGTGGACTCGTAAAAAAATGACAACTTCCCGGTCTTCAGACATAATATGAAATTAAAAAAAGAGAGAAGTTAGAGCATTTTCCAGGCCATTCGCGACCTCAATTCGCACCACGAACAACTGCTTTTCTCAGTTCCGTTTCAAATTTAAAAAAAAGTTATTTTGGGAAGAAGAAAGAAAAATTTTTGTCAGTGTCTATCACCTCGTCATAACTTTTGGCAGGAAATGATGAAAAAGGGTTTTCTCAATGAGCTTTAGATGTGTAAAGGGGGAAGTAGTGTTAACTATTATATTCATCTCATAACTAACTGTAAAGCCCCATTATGCTTTCTCATTATGTGCCTCATCATATTTCATTTTAATGGAGAGTCCCACTCACTTTCGTCCCACACTACCTATTTACAACTATTTATTATAATAATTAACTTGGGAAAAAAGAAAGAATATAAAATAATTTGTGGGGTATGTATCTAGAGATAGGATAAACGAGGACCGAAATAGTTCGGTTTGACGTCAATGAATTGCATTCCTACACTAGCAGCTGACAACACACAGACATTAAAGACTAGTACTCAACTTTTGAACAAATCATTATAAAAAAATACAAATGTAGTTAAATTGAAACTCATGCAAAGTATTATAGGTACTCCTCATTGCTCATGCCTGCAATGGACCTATACGCATTACGATATTCCGGAACGGTAGAATGCTGAAGAAGACAGAACCGTTCAGTGGCTACAGAAGGTACTCTCTTAATTAAGCTGCTCTCCAATAATCATGCTTTATAGATTCTTAGTTATGAATCTCCGAATCGCTGGCCAATTACGCTTTGAGATATCAAACGATGATTCTGAGCCAAAATCCGTCCGTTTATGGGCTAGCACAAGAGCCGACAAATCACCTTATCCCAACTTACCAGATGATACGAGGTAAAGCTTACAAAGTTCAATTATTATCTCTATTGAAATCTGCGATCTGATAAGAAATCCGAGTCAATTTTTCGAGAAATCAAATACTTTCTGATAAATTCGAGATGAACTGAACAATTTTATCTCTCTTTCAGCATCAAAATTGTTCGTCGAACCTGTCGATCAGCAACTCTCCAGTGGCTCCGAGCTGCTGATAAAAAAGCAGAATATTGTATTTATCGTCGAAGAGAGAATGCTTATTACTTAGAACATTTAGTGAGCAGAGTGAGTATTTCAATCAAAAAATTATAGTGAATTATCATGATTAAGGTCGATAATCTGTGTGAAGGTGGGCTGACTTCTGAACTTGTTGGTTGCTATCATCACAAGGGACCGAAGTCAAAGGATATAAAAGTAATTTGAGTCCTTCAGCTTCATCTAATACCTTTGCAAATTCAGGACATATTAGGAGTTATTGAAACGACAATTACTGGCCTCGAACCTCAATCAACGTATAGATTTGACCTTCTGGCAACTCCACTCCGAAGACGTGGAGGACAATCTTTACCGTATCGTACCGTTTGGGTTAGAACTTCAGAATGTTAATTCAGATGCCTTTTGTACATTTATATTTGGAAAATACGGGATGTATAGAGAAGTAGTTGTGAGTTGTACAAGTATTTCATCCTAAAATCAGTGTTTTGTACTCAACATACGTTCTGATGATTTCTATTCAAATCTCTTTTTCGTGTTGAAAAATGTTTGTTGCTGATCTCTAATTTATTATTTCAGTCTTTCATTCCTATTTTTATACAATCTTATCATTTGAATATAAGTTTGTCACAGTTTAATCTTGCGGGTTTTCCTAGAACTATTTTGTAAATAAAAATAATATTTTATTAATTAATGATTTCAATCATCTGCTTATATACAACACAAAGGTTTTTACATTACAAGTATGAGATTCATTTGGATACATGATTGATATTTCCTAACAAAACAAGAGAAGACATGAAGGAGAAATGAAGAGGAAAAGACAAAGAGAGAGTAAGAGAGAGAGAGAGAGAGAGAGAGAGAGAGAGAGAGAGAGAGAGAGAGAGAGAGAGAGAGAGAGAGAGAGAGAGAGAGAGAAAGAGAAGAAAGGAGAGACTTGTACCCTTAAGCAATCAACTGTTTTTTGTACCACAAAGGAACATTCACTATCACATGAACATCACAAGGAAAACTAGAATTTGGAACAAAACGGTTTAGAAATGATATGAAATAAGCTCCTCGTAATCGTTTTTTGGACATAATGGTAATACTGTTTTCAATGGCATCGTTAAATATAATACAAAGCAAATATATTAAATAGGTCTCCATGGCATGATGGGAATAGGTGTTGGTAATGTAGCTGTGGGCAGGAAGGCTGGCGCAGTTGATGCCATTTTCATGTTGTGTTGATGTAAAAACATTAATTGCTGGGCCATAAAACCCAGGTTGGAATTTAAAACAGTTGGAGTACTGACGGGAAGTAGAGGTGATGGCTGAGCGATGTGGGGAAGGATTGTTGGATTTGTTGTAGTTGGAGGCTTATTCAACTGAGGCGAAACAATGAACGCCGTCGGAGAGCTTATCCTCGAACTTGTTGTAGACGTTGGGAGTATTGTTGAGCATGTTGTTGTTGAACATGTGGATAAGCGTGCTTTCTTACTCGGTGTCGGTCCTCGTTCGTTGCCTGATTCAGTACTTGATGTTGAGGGAGCCGGAGAACTTTGGCGCGTCATTTTTGTTTCGAGAACGCTGTCTTCTGCATCATCGACGACAATAGGTTGTATTGTTGGAACATCAGCAAGACCTGCAAAAACATAAAAATGAGATTTAAAGAAGAAAAAAAATAGAAAATATAAGGAGAAAAACAACCAGTTCGCGCGCGTTATGAATGAAAAATGATTTTTTGACGCCAAAATGACGTCGGCAATATTCTAATTGTTAGATACAGACAAATAATCTTCAATTATTTTATCACTTGAGAACTGATTGTGTTCTTACTTCAAGAAAATCATCTTTGCTCGTTTTTTTCTAAACCAAATCTTCCAGACGAATAGACAATCAAATACGAATCCCCTCGTCCGAGTTTTCTATTTATTTCTCTTTCTCTCTAAGTAAAAAAAAATATTTTATGTAACTCAGCCAAAGCCGTCAATACTTTCTCACTTTCTGAATAGACGTTTAGCCAATAAAGATTGAAAAATCATAAGATAAACAGTCAGTGATTGAACACAAGACTAAATACAGACTGAGGAAGACTTTGCTCTGTTTTTGCCTTTCTGATTTTGAAAGAAGTAGAGAAGGTGGCTATAAAAACTTGTTATACTTGAACGAAAAATCATAAAAGAAGTTGGGGAGTTCATCCAAAGATCATTTTTGTTGTGAGTTGTTATATGAGATTGATTAACTCATTAATTATCACAGAACTAAATGGTGCCAGGCAACTATCTAACGCGTTTCAAATGCAGTTGGTCTTTTCCATTTATGTTTAAAGATCGAAGTTGAATTTTTACCTCGAGCAGCACGCAGTTTCTTTACATACTCAACTGTCATCTCCAGAATATCGGCTTTCTCCCATTTGGCATGTCCGGTCGCATGAAGCTGAAATGAATTATTCAATTTATGAAGAAGTACAATGATTGTCTCAACAAGGAATAATTATCCACTTGATGACCTTTATTTGCTGTACAAAAGGATTTGGTAGCCAAGAACACATGATCGAAATTTCAGTAACAGATATGTCGGCATGGAAGATGAAATCGAAGAGAGAAAAGCGATTTTATCTCTCAAATCAGGCATGATGTTCTTTTCAATTTATGAATATTTCAACGAATTCAATAGAGAAGCTCACAGTTTAATCCAAGAATCATTGATAGTTCGTTTCGCTCTTCGACCGAACTTCATTATGAGCAGAGAGAAGAGAAAGAAAATTTAATTATTGTCAAAACAGAGAGAAAATTGTTCAAGAAAACGACAGGTTAAAGATTAGCTTACATTGTGTTTATCCATAATTAACATTTCTTTCAATTCAGAAAGACAGTGGTTTATCCGAGCACGACGTTTCTTTTCCATTAATGGCTTGTTCGTCTTAAAGACACCATTTTTAGAGACTATTGAAAAACTTTACTGATTACCTTTTTTAATGTCATACGACCATCATTAGAAGTCGTTTCAATATCCGAAAACATTTCTGTAATTTCTCAATGAAAATATTCGAAGATTCCGAACAAAACACTGTATTGGAAGAGAGCTTATCAAAGTCAATCAACGGGAAGTATAATTGCATTATGATGGAAGATTGAAAAACACGGGCAGTTCCCAAATATTGGAATGCAGGTTATAATCACTACTCAAAGCTTAGATAACAACTGTAGGACTATAGGTCGAGTATCTCTTGTATCGCCCTGTCCAGGCGACGTGTTGGGTTTGGTAGCGAGGATGGAAGGGGCAGGGCATAAACGAAGGGTGAAGATTGGAAAGGGGGGGGGGAAGGAGAGAGGAAGAAAACGACGGAATAGAACAGAGAAAAAGGGATAAAAGGAACGAGAGATTCTGAAAAGAACAGAAAATGAGGGAACAAGAAAAGTATCGGAGTAATGTCAGAGCAGTTGAACGCCGTCTAAGAGCACTCATATCTTTTAGTTGTCTTCATCTCTCTATGGTAAATATTGGTTGAACTGTGCCATTGGACGGTTGCTGAGCCTTCGTCCGATGATTTCAGTTAGATGAGGTTACCGACTGATGATGTGTCCTGGTGAAAGAAGAGAAAAGCCAGTAGAAAAAAGGAGAAAAGAGTAAGAGACATGAGTGAAAAAAATGAGGAGCTGTTGAGGTCACACGCCAAGCAAACGATGGAAAAGCTTCTGCAAATAGTCAGATGTTGGCACTATGTGAGTGCTGTGTCGCTTCCAACTTCATTCAAGTTGCCCTATGTGTCTTTGCTTCGTCATAACCACTCCCTTCTACTCTCAGAGTTAATCTCTCTTACTCTCCTTCTATTTCTTCTTTTCTCTCTCTATTTCCCTCTCATTACGTCTTTCTCGTTTTTCTCCTTCTCTCTCTTATCGCTATTCTTTTAATCCTTTCCCCTAACGTCATTAGCAAAACAGAAGAAATGCAACGGTGTCATCAGCGGATCACCTTGTCAGGCGTACTTCTCATAACGCTCGACATCATCTTGGTCGTTTCATCAACAGCGTAAACGGCGTTAATCACTTCTATCAAATTGTACTATCCGTCAGTGATCAGAAACACAAAATGATTCTCGTGATATCGCTGATAATCAAACACCCTTACCAATGGCCTTACTGTCTCATAACTCGACATCTGTCTGGCTGTTTGAAATGCTAGGAGCTTGGTCAGAAGGTCATTAATAAAGAGATAGGTGTGATCATCACCATCATAATACTTCCTATCAAATGTCTCGCAACTTCGGTTTTTCATGAAATATAAAAGAAAACAGGAGATAGTCTAGTAAATACATGAGAAACCCAACCATTCGGACGGGCTTCGTCGATTTAGCTCACCGAAGCGTGAAATCGACGTCCAGTTTTTCTTTCAGGCCCAAAAGAATTTAGATGCTACAGATAGCAGAGGACAATTTTTTTTGAGCATTTGTCAAGAAAAACAGGAATTTTTTTTGTGAACTTTGCCATACTGACGTGTAAGCAGGCGTCTCACTACGCGGAAGAGGGAAAAGTAAGAAGTGAGAAGCTTAAGGTCGATCTGAATTGACATGTAGGAACGACTACGAGTAAAGCGACAGCAACAGAAGAAAGAAACAAGCTGAGAGAAGAAAAGTTCATGTTGAGATGAGAAAAGATCAAAATATCTCAAGTTAAAAGTTCAAAAATAGTTGTAATCGAATTAAAGCGTTGAGGTCATTCAGAGAACAGTTTCGTACCAACGTATATTTGATGAATCAACTCGGACATGGAGCGGAAGCTGCAGGGTGTGAATGATCCTGTTCTCACAAGTTATGGTTGTAAATGAAAAAGGAAAAGAAAAAAAGGAAGAAGAAAGCAGTAGTATCCATGACAAGTTGCCAACGACAATTATGTTTGTTTAAGCTAGTGGTATTCATGAACTGCATAAAAAGTAACGGAAATGTAGTGAAAGGATCAAACAATATGTTGGTATTGTTATAGTAGAGAGCATATATGTACGTGTAGACACACATTTTTCTATCAAATGAAACAAATACGACTCAGAGATGTGGCTTATAATGAGAAAAGCTTATTCAGCTTTGGAGTTCGCTTTTGTTCTTGCAAAACTTTCCACAGTAACTTGGATAATACGCTCGAAAGTGCAGTGATATACATTTCATGAGCATGGAAATTTGAAAAATTTTAAAGTTATTGATGAGGTCGGTCAAACTGGAAGATCGACATCGCCGTTGACGACGATAACAGACAGACCCCACGAGAAGACAATGGGCGGAGTTAATGAGATTACTGTAATGAGAACAGGTCTTCTCTGGAC
This sequence comes from Auanema freiburgensis, assembly GCA_030370435.1. NCBI lineage: Eukaryota > Metazoa > Nematoda > Chromadorea > Rhabditida > Rhabditidae > Auanema > Auanema freiburgense. Next base: position 4,951,922 of record CM059369.1, read on the forward strand.
GCAGGACCGTGGCCGTTGGGTGCGGCACGCGTATGGAACGCGTATAACACGCGACGTGGTCATAGTCGTCATCTGAAGTTTCTGACGGAGACTATGAAGGAAAAACCCACCGTAATCCGGCACCAAAACATGCCTTGGATGTGTCATAAGTTGATAATAAAACGAAAGACCGACGGTGCTAAGCCCAAGCATACAACTGTAACAGACATAAGAGACTGGTGTAGAAGCGGTTACCCCCACATGCAAAGTCTTTGAAGCCAAAAGGTCACGCAACGAAGGCACTTATTTGCGGCTTAACCCCCTAGTGATTGGATAAACTGAGCATAAGCCTAATGATATTAAAACGGTATACTAAAAGAGAACAGGTAAGTTGAACATAGGGATTTACGGAAGTCCAAATATACAGATGGTCACACGTGAACACATTCCGTGTGTATGTGTAAATGCAAACAAATGTGACTAAGTGCTGCCAACAGCATTAGTTTGTACTCAAAGTAAGTAAATATTAAGAATGCTTTTTGCTCTTCACACGCATACATGAAGTAAACCGGCCAAAAGACAGTTATTCTTAAACAACATGAACGACGCCGCGAAGTTTTCTGTGGTTTATGATGTGGAAAAGACTTGAGAGTTCACGTATAGCAGCTTCACGTGGGTTTATAGGCAGCTGGTTATTCTCAACAATGACAGCGCATAGAGCGGTTGCTTTTTTTTCCCGAACATCCTTATCACAATGACCCTTCGTCACTGTTTCCTTTTGAGATGTTAATTCCTTTATATGAAGTGGTGGGGTGTTCTTCAACGCCATCCACTTCATTAAAACGAATGAAATGAATATTAACATAAGAGTAGGTACTGTAGAACAACCTACGGCAAGTAGTGTGAATAAAAACGTTTTCAGTCAGCGTGAAAAGAAAATATTTTGATAAAGAAAAAGGGAGAGACTGGATGAAACTGGGGAAAGGAAAAGAAGGAACAAAAAACATTGTATGATCGCTTATCCAGATATAAGCTTTTTGGTTAAAAAAAAACAGGAGCATTTGTTCATAAACTAGTCATTATGTACAGTAACAATGAGTGTTGTAGGTAATCATTACCATCAGCATCATCGGCTCCAAAACGTTTTGGTCCAATCGACCTGTCAATTCGGATTATCGTTGAGTTCCTTTGGCTTAGTTCCGATAGCCGCCGCGAGATAAAGGTTTGAGGAGACAACTTCTTGGCAAAAGTTTGGGAAACCGAAACTTTCATAGTCGAACAAGGTCATTATATTTATATTCAAATGAGTACATGTTTTCAAGGCGGAAGCTGAACGGCAGTCGAAAACAAAACAAAAGAGAGGCGAAGGTTTTTTTTTGAAGACGTTAGTAAATGAGAAGAGCAAGTGTAAATGAAATTGATTAACCGGCTTTATGTGATGGAAATGATTGATAAAAGTATGAAAAATAAACTGCGTTTCTGCAGCGGAGTTGCAGCTTCGACCATGAGAAGCTTCTGCTTCAGTTTAATTCTGTGAAAAGCACAAATAAAACAAAATCAACAAGCAGATCGATAGTTCGTAATAAATGTATTTAAAAAGACAATTTTTGTGGACGAACCTAGTTGGGTTAGGGGGGGGGGGTTGTTGGTGGCTAGAAGATAGATTGGGACGGTCGTCGCCCTCCAGCCCAAGTATACACGGTGGTAGAAGTGATCCATCAATGTGGTGTAGGGACGTTTTAGAAGAAGAAGAAGAAAACTATGAATCGTCGTCATCGTCATCAACGACAAGTGGCCATATTCATCATTATCAGTAGAATGTAGTCGACGTCATCTTCCTCCTTGTCATTTACTTCATTATTTTCTCTCAAATTCTGCAGAACCATGAAATGAAAAAAGCAGGCAGCTAGTGCATGCAAGGCTGCCAGTCATCATACTTTTTGTCATTTTTATCACTCGTTGTCATTTTCTGTTTTCATTCTTGTTTTCACATCTTCATCCATCTTTACTTCTGCTTTTGTCTTCGAACTGATGCACATTGTTAACAAAAACTTTCGTAATTATCTCGTTTTTTCCTATTCGTCTTATCTCTCCTGTCGTGTACTGTACTAAAGCAGCTGAAGTAAGTACAGCAAAAGACCAAAAAGCTATTTCAACAGATATTTTTAGTATTTCTATCGTTAAAAAAATGTTATTTAAACTGTAATTGAATAGATATCAATGAAGTTTTAGCGCAAATCCATTAACATGTACTTTATTCTCATAATGAATGTCATAAATCGTTGAAGGTAACGATAACTACGAATCTTCTGACAGAAGATAGTGTCAGACTGTTTGTTGTCGTTAAAACAAACAGAATCTCCCAATATTACCGTGTCCATATTTTGTCTTTCGTCGTCAATTTGTTCATGGAACAGATTGATGCAAACGATAATAATCGTCCTTCTTCATTTCATCCAAAAAAAACGCCAATCACCCACGCACTATTTCTGGGTAATGACGATTATAATCGAAATTTATGAAAAACAAAGTTCTATACGATTTCAAAAAATGGTAAAGGAGCTTTCATGAGACAATGAAGTTTTTTTTTTTCTGAAAACAGCAGAGAGTCTAGGAACGTCACTCATTCTATCATTGGAAGTTTAAAATCGCCATTTCCATCTGCAACCGTCAAGAATGGAATATATGAAATGGAGAAACAAACTGAAACAATTGCACAAGCGATAAGTCGAGAATAATAATAAATCTTTAGCAAAAAAACGAAAGATCTTGGTGATGACATCGATAGTCTGTCCTTCTAATACTCTACGCTGCAGACGTTTTTAGACAGATCGCTCAACTATAATTCAATCAGATTACAGGTAACTGTCAATTCGTACGGATTACCTCTAATCTATCGTTCTATAATTCTGTTCAAATATTTAAAAAAGACAAATGACTGGAAGGTACAAGGCAATTAATGACAAAAGCTTGAAACCATTTTCTCATGCACTTTAGCAGATGCAATTAATTAGGAGATGAAAACACATATTTCATATTGTTAGTATAGTGAATATAGAAAGAAGGGAAGCTCCAGATCATGAGTTCAATCACATACTTCCAACTGTGTATATCAATTCGTCTCTAATTGCTGTTCATCTCATGATCAATAGAACTTCGTACTGTTCCTTTACTATAACAACATAGAGTTTGACGATAGAAGAGGCATATGTTCAAAAAGTATTTCAATCAGTCATTCTCCGTCTTTGTCACCCCTTTTGAACCATATGTGGGAATGCGAAATCTTTTGCACTTTTCTTCAAAAATTCGAATGTCAAAATCGCTTTGCATCGTCATACTGTTATCGAAGCCGACAAAACGACGTCGACGACGACGACGATGATCGTGATGCGCCCAAAGAGGGCAGTCAACTATTGTATGAGTGACGATTCCTCAACCTGCATCGCTCTCAATCAACTTGAATAAGGAAAAAAACAAGAAAGGAATCAAGAAATCTGTCCGTCAAAAGGATATTGTAGAAGAAATTACGGTAGAAATTGATCATCTTCCCATCGTACAAAGGCCTAATCAGTTTATGTCAATCTTTGTCTCTTTAAGGTAATCAGTCAAGCTTTCGATAGATTCGACATTTCTAGCGGGTGGTCTTTTCCAAATCGCTCGGAAACAACATCATGTTGTCCTCTATAGGCTATAAGTGTCATGTTTTAGGAAGGATAGTGTGTCTTTGCCAGATGTTGGGGAGGCAAAGCTAAGAAATGTTTTTTCTTTATTTTGGTTTCCGCTATCAAATCTTTCCAAGTCCAAGAGATAGAGGTTTTAGATGTAGGAACTGGAGTAAACTAAGAGACGTTTCCTGAAGGAGCTTTTATCGATTTTCAACACTTTACATGCTAATTTCACACCAGCTTACACGTGGAGAAGCATATTGTAACGTTTAAAGACAGATTGACTGGTTGCTTCATCCTTCTTGCTTCATTCGAGTTGTCTTCTTTGTTTTTTTCATTTCCAGATTTACACATCCAGTTAAGAGAAATGAAAAGATCTTAATTATTTCAGTCGATGTATAGCTCTGGTTGTCATAACAACAGGCAATCGACAGACCATTATGACGTGCGCTTTGAGCATGTTTACAGCGTTTTATTGGTTGAATTGATTGAAATCGTCTTCAAAATGCTCCTCAACATGCTCTCCTTCCAAATTGACATAGTTTTCTTCAGGTTTATGAATGCAAACAAAAACATGTTAAATGATAATCGAAAGAAAATAGTTTGTAATGGAAAAATATCAAGAAGAAGGGAGAATTGGCCAAGGAGCATATGGAGTTGTCATCAAAGCTCGAGCAAAACAGGTTCCGTTTTTATTTAATTTCATTTTACAAATGTAGTTTTGCCTGTAGAGTGGGCAAGTAGTAGCAGTCAAGAAGATGAGTTTATCAAGAGATCGTCTAATAATAGTCCGTGAAATCTGTTCTCTGCGTAATCTCTGCCATCCCAACGTATGTCTTCTAAAGAGCATAAATCAATTATTCTCTGCTATCAATGTATTTCAGATTTTAAGATTAATTGATTGTTTCTGTTCGACGGACACCATTTCTATTGTAACAGAATTTGTTTCTTTTCATTTAAATGATATATTCAATGATCCTCGAAGACCTAAAGATGAACAATTTGCACGGTGAGTATGAAGATGAATCGAGTAAAAAACTCAGGAATTTCCTTCTGTTTCAGATATTTCTATGCTCAAATACTAGCGGGTGTCGCTCATATTCATAATTTGAATGTTATGCATCGAGTACTTCACCAATCTTCTCCAACTTTCACTTTAATTTTCTCTCATTCCAGGATTTAAAACCAGAAAACATACTTGTTACTTCGCTTCTTGTTGTTAAAATTGCTGACTTCGGCCAAGCTTGTTTATACTTCCCCAATCAACCTGATAAAGAGTATGAGGAGAACGTATGTTTCAATATCTCTTTATAAAAGACTATTTTGTAACGAACCCGATCCCCTATTGCTTTGTTCTTGAACAACTACATGAGCACCTGTGGATGCTATCAATTTGCCCTCAGGCTGTTTTATTGCTTGTAAGCTGTCAATCTTCTTCAATCTAATGGAAACACATGTTCAAACTCACTCTGTAAAAATCAAGATTGAAAGAAAAATTATGACAAGCGAGATGTATGAACTTAATTTCCGGCATATCCATTATGTACTTCAGTTGGAACATTTTTTACTTTTCGTTTCCCTGACACTGGTGTTCCAAATTTTTATGCGAAAAAAGAAGGCAAAAATAAGGAAATACTAATTTGAACGAGAAAAGTTTAATTGTTCAGGTTGCCACTCGTTGGTATCGTGCACCTGAACTCTTGTTTGGCTCCAGGTTCAGTGACTAAAGTGGAAGAAATAAACAATTTATAAATTCAGACACTACGGACCAGCTGTTGATGTATGGGCATTAGGATGTATTCTAACGGAGTTTTTCAACTCAACACCTCTAATACAGGTTCCTTTGCTTATAATACTGATTGAGTGTTAGTGTGAGGGGAACAACCGTTGCGAACGCCAAGACAACTCTAAATGGTCTATAATATTCGATTGTTTACGTGAAGTACGTGATCGAATAATTAATATGCAAATGAGATCTAATATATCCCCTTAGCATTGTATAGCTGGATATAACGAAGAATACATAATATTTTTTTTTGAAAACGAAGGTTTATACTATAATAGTATATAATAACTATAGAAGGTTTATAAATTTATGAGCAAAACATATTACAGACTATTATTTATTACTAAACTATTATAATGTCAACTATTCATGATTTTCATATGTCCACTAGTCAATCGAGCTTTTCCTTCCTTTGGAAAAGTTTTTCTTCTCGATTATTCACATTTTGCTCTTTGACATTCCATACATAATCTAAGCATCAGAGAAGATTACAAGAAGAGAGAAGGTAGAATAGAAAGAGAGAGAGAGAATTAAAAGGAGCATATAGAGAGAGGGAGAGACTAAGTGAAGCGCAAAACGAGGAATTTTAAAAAAATGGGAGAACAATTAAGGAAAGTTTCAAAATGGAATTGTAATGAGATGATGGCCAAGATGACATGTGTCAATGGCATTCTTTAATTCTTATTCTCAACCTCTATAATTATTTATTTGTTATTTTACAGGGAAGAACTGATATTGAGCAAATCTCAAAAATCTTCTCCTTACTCGGAACGCCAACGGAACAAACATGGCCATCATGGTCAGATTTACCTGACTCAAGCAAATTGTTTTTTGAAGAGCAGCAACCACCGCAAACCCTGTCATCGCTAGGTAATTCAACTTTTCTTTCAATAATGGAATAATGGTCTCTGGATTCGTTCAGTAGATGTGAAATCACATCAGGATCAGCTTCGAAAACCAATTTCCGTTACGAGAAAAGAATGGAGATAGAGAGAACTCTTTCCTTTCTTTTCCTGTCGCATTATTTTATTTAAAAAAAGCTTTTTTTAACTCTTCGTAGGCAATAAGCCAATTGTCCTTCTATATTCACATTCACTGAATTCTTTTATATTATTTAATATTATATTTTCAGTCCGACATGCTTCTGAATGCTTCGTGCAATTTCTTTCACGTCATCTGCAGTTAGATAGTACACGACGATCCTCAATTCAAAATCTTTTAACAGATGAGTATATGCATGGACGTCAAGATAAACCCTTATATCGAATCATCCGACGTCAACGTCCGCGTCGTTCAATGCCTCTTCTGGCTCGACGATGATGTGATCGCGACAATTCATTTTCTTTCCGACTGAAATTTCTTTTCATACATTCAAATAAAATCTGTCTGTCTTTGTATTCAAATATTAAAATAAATTTCTCGCAGTTATTGAACAACATTTGACTGCATAATCCTCAGCCTTTCTTTCTGATTGTTACAAAATAATTCTAATGAATTTTAAAGAAACTTCTTGATCGCCTAGAGCGCACTGCCGGTTTTGAACTTTTTTCAAAAGATATGTTGCGATGTCGTCGTTGACAACCGCCTTGTTGCGGAGTTTTGTTTATATTTTCCCTTTCCCCTTTACTCTTTCCCTTCTCTTTCCTTCTTTCTCTCGCTTCCTCTTCTTCTCCTCAGGCAATTCCCTTCTTTCTTTCGTCTTCTCTGTACACTCAGCCATACTTCTTGGTCCACATAGAACTGCAATAAAGAAAAACTGGACTAAAACGAAGATGAAGCTTGGGGATCATTAAAGATCGTGAATTTCGTTGAAATATTTATTTTTTCGGTTTTCTAAACACCCTCAAAGGAGAAGATGTTAATATGAAATTAATATGTCATAAATGAAACACGAATTGTCTTTTTATGGAAATGGAGCTGAGGAGAGGAAATAACCCTTAGAGAAGAAATGCTTGGAAAACATAATTTTTGAAGATTCTGGAGTCAGTAACGGATGATGAGCATGAAAACAAAAAGAAAAGCCAGTAAAGGAAATCTATTTGTTTGTGGTTCCTTTGAATGAATAAATGATCAAAAAGTTCTTTTTGAAATTTGCCTTTTCAACAATCTTCATTAAGCCATATGATTCGTAGCTTATAAGCTTTACCCTGCCTTCTCCACACCATATTTTGCTCTTGTTGTCAATAAAAAAATTAAAGGAAAGTTCAGGAATTACGAATTTCATTACTAAAAATTTGAAAAATGAATTGAATCAGTTGAAAGAAAATTTGCTATAGCGTCCCCATATTTAATAAAAGACACTTCTGGCTACTTTCAAATTCGCCTTCCTCACAACTTCAGAAGGAGAAACAGCGGCCAGGCGGCTCATTTAGAAAGATTTTCTGAAGAGTCTCGCCATTTTTGAAAAGTTTGAAAGATAGTAAGGAATTAGCTTTATCCGCTCTAACTTTAAAACTTTCATAATATGCAGTTGAACTTTAGAGAACTCTTTAACTTCATTGATGATGTACGTCGTTAACTTTCCCAATCAAGAAGTGAGCTCATTGACACTAAATGAGGCACAAAAGAAAGAGAAAAGAAGAGAGAGGGAAAGTGAGAGAGAAAGGAAAGAGAAAGGAGGGATAGGGTAACAGAAATTTGGAAAGAAGGAGAGTCCCACACTAATCTCATGTTCGTCAGCTGATTTCAACCCTGTTGAGACTATGGGTCGCGGCTTGATGAAGCTTGCTCTACCATGGCTACTGCTATCGTCCAGTATTCATTTTTTCTCTGCAAGTTTTTCTGATGGCAGTTCCTCTCTCCATATATATTCTTTTCAATAAGTATGTTCATATTTGTCTTTCTCAGCAGCCACCCTCAATAAGCTGACGAAGCGCTTCCGGGCTTCCTGCTGCAGCTCAAAGTATCAACTTAGGTTTTCAATCAGTTTTGTTTTTCTGCCATCAAGTATATTCCTGGTTCAAACGCATTTATATCAAATGCTTGTACTTAATTTGTAGACAAAAGTTTAAAAAATAGAGATATTGAAGAGCTCACTTCTTCTTATAAGGGCGGAGCTTGAACTAGACTTCTCTCTCTTCCTCCCTCCCTTTTTCCCTCTTCCTTCTCTATCTTTTCCCCTCCCATTCCTTCGATTACATTCTCTATTCTCCTACTCTCAATGCTGCTTCATCTTTTCTCAAAAAATGAAGTGAAATGTAAGAGACAATCAGTAGTTTAGAGAGCTATAAAGAGAGAGAAAAAAATGTAGAAAAAGATACTTTGAGTTAGAGAGAGAGAGAGTGATTGGGAGATTGAGTATAAGGAGCGGATGAAATTCTGCAAGTAGGATATGAGAATAAAAATTAGAGTGATGAAGTAAGAAGTTAGAAAGTAAAAAGAGGAATATAGAAAATTCAAACGCACAATGTTGTTGAGTGGAGGGCTCAAGCATGAGAGTTAAAGCTAGAGTTTAACGAAACGCATTTACTTTTGAGAGATTCAGACAGACGAATTCTGAAAGCTGACTCGAATGCCCATTCTCAAGAGAGAGTTCAGAGAATAAAGGAGCAATGTTGGAGAGAGAAGTATAAAGGGTTAGATGAATGAGAGGAGAAAACAGAGAGAAAATCTACTTTCCACCCCTTTTGCTTTCATCTTTCTGCACTCATCATTCGATACGTTCTCTTACTTTCTTTTTTTCTTTTTTTCTTTTGCTCTTTCTATCTGCCTCTTTTCTCTCCCCTCCTCTGTATAGCAGAGCTGTGAGATAGCTACAGCCTACCACAAAGCTTCTGTTACTTTCTTTTTTTTTCATTTTTCTCTTTTCCCTTATTCTGCTCTCTCTTATCAGTCTATCAATCTGTTATACAATTATGTGTTTTTTTTAGTTAATGTCTTTTTTCTCATACGAAACAGCTGCTATTTGTCTTCAGTGGTCATTGACTCTCTTATTACTTTCATACTCACTCATTTCATTTATTTTCCTAAAATATATTTATAAATAACCATAATTTCACTTACTTATTCAAACATATGCTGTTGAATATCTAATATCTCGTTTTATCAAACTATTGGCTGTATTTAAACTAATAACCTTAATTTACTTGCTGCTTATACCAATCCATCCTAAAGATTTTTAACTGAAAGTCTCTCATTATAATATATTTCTCTCTTAAATCCTTGCCTCTTCCAATCTGTCTCCTACTCTCCCTCCCACAAATTCTTTCTCTCTCTCTCTCTCTCTCTTTTTTTTTGACTCCTTTTTGACTCTTTACTCACTTCTGCTTAAACATTTCTTCTTACCCGCCGATCTGCCTTCCTTTTTTTTTCTTTCCATCTGGCATCTCCATCAGACGTCATGTCATCAGTAAGGCCTGATTGAACGAAGAGGAGCTACTGGATGGAAAAGGATCGGACAGGAATAGCCGATTACTCAACTGCCAATTGTTCTTAACTGGATCGTCATCTCATCTAATCTACCCCCGTCAGCTTTTCATGTGTTCTCCCTTCTCTCGACTTATATGAGACATACACGTTCAGTTGCTTTTTCTCATTCCATTACATTGACTTATTTAGACATGGATAGAGAAAGACAAAAAAATTCCAAAAAGCTCCAATTTCTTAATGAATTTTATTCAAAATCCACTTGACATTTTACTATCTTTTGTGCTTTCTGCATTTGCATATTTCGAAATAAAATTTCACGTCAATTCTCACGTGGACTATCATCAGCATTCGTAGACATTTGCATTCTGTGCTGATGAGCAGAGCGGTTGCTTTTTTCCTTCGCTTCAATCTTTGACAATATTTAGATTTGCTCAAAAGAGTTTCTCTTCTGCTGTGTGTGTATTTAACCGTATTAGGAGAATAAAGTTTTAAATAAATTTGGAGAAAAAAAAAACAAAACAGTTGAATTGAATTAGATTTGTTTTGTTGTTGATAAGTGATGTGTCAAGGGAACTATTGCTCTTTGTCATCTCTTGCTTTCACTTATTCTCTCTTTCTTTTTGTTGTTAATTTCATTTTCTTTTATTATATTACGTGCTCACATACACATCTTTCATTGATTGAGCTTTTCCTTTGGTTGTTTTATCGTTCTATTTCATTTCACTATAAACTGAATAATAGACAAGTGCGGTTTTTTCAGAATTTCCGACTTGAGAATGGTTGCTTCTTCAAGCTTTAAGCTGTGATTAGACTATGTCCAGTTGTATCACATCAGCTGAACAAAAGTTTCAATCTAAAAGTTTAAGTAATCAACCAAACTTCATACATAAGTTGGTAACCAATCAGATTGGAAGTGATATTCATCCATGTTGAGGCAGCAGATAACATCAGATTCATCTACAGATCTGAAAACCCAGACATGCTTTCATAGGAGAAAAGAGACGCTCTTTTCATTTTACAATTTCAACAAAATATCTTCAATTATTCTATTAGTTCTATTATTCAATCTACCAACTTCTGAATCAGTCAAATGCTATTGTACGGACGATCATTGCGTTCCGTATGGAGCATGTGATGGAACTGTGTGTCTTGTTGGGATTTTGAGAGAAAATAATCAGATTATTCGAACATGTGGTTCACATCCACTCGGATGTCATAGGTACGTTCCAATTATTCCTTTTCGCTTTTATTTTTTTTTCTTTTTGTGTCATTTCCCATTTACTATATAACCCATAATTTACCTAGTAAAAAGCTATTCTCTCAGCTTTTCCCCCCCGTTTTTTCACTTCATCGTTCATGTTTAAAGCTATGATTATCAGATGCTTCTATACATATGTTTATTCATGCATCTATAACATATATATGTGTCATAAGATTGACAACTAAATGCAGCTTTTTTTCGTTCCATACTCTTCCTTCGGCTTTTTTTCTTGAACGACACCCAACATCATCCAATCTACCATCAACTCTCTGTCTTTTTCCCTCTCTCTCTATGTTGTTCTCTTTTACAACTTGCGACGAAGATGTTCTTCTTATGAATAAGATTCGTATGTACAAGTTATTCTTCACTTCTTCTTTTTTTCTTTTTGTCATTCAAAACTGCTCTGGCATTTCTCCTTGAACATGCTCATCAGTAAAACCTACTATCTCATACGATTTCTTCTATGAAACCATGAGAGAGGGAAAGACTGGATTGAAAAGAGATCTGGGCATGATGGTCTTTGTAAAAGAATCTTTTATTCTCTAAACTTCATCATCACTTTTTTTCTTCATCAACTACTGCTTGCAAGTTCTTCGCACCATCGTCATCTCCCATGCAATGTGATCTGGGCTTCATCTCTTCTTACAAAGCTGCTCAGTTCCTGAAGGCCTTTCACTCTACTTCTCTTTCATGAATCTTGAAAATAGAAAAGAGGGAAAGAGAAGAAGCAGTAGAGAGAGAGTCATGTATCTGCACTTGGCGTTTGCCATAGCCATGCCGTCCAGTTTTGAAAGAGCTTGTGGGCTTGGTGAAGTCTTCTGAAGAATCCTATTACAGACGTGTCGGTTCATCTCATACATACTTAATGAATTGCAAAATCAATTAGCTCTGATGGTTTCAAGCTTCTTTAACGCATAAATGTTCTTTGTAAAAGCTCGTTCGTTAACAGATCGATTTTTCTGCACATCAGATGTCCATATTAACGTCAAAGAAATGATGAGCATGAATTCCAAAAATGTTCAAACATTTCACTTGTCAAAACTGCTGAAGAACGAAACCAAAGTCTTGTCATCAGTTGTTGAGATAAATAGCTTCATCGTCAATGATGTCGCCAGCCTTGGTTTCCGTGAACCAATCCAATTATGGTTGACAACCAAAAATGTCCAGGGGCCATGCTATTATTCAGCCTCATCTTTTTCTGTGTATTGTTTCAAAGCTTTTGTGTCTTTTGACCAATCACACATATAAAAATTCAGACAATTGACACGAATTTGTCAACGTGAAGAATCTTAATTGAGTTATTAATAAATTTATGGGAACTCCACATATGTCAGAAGTCAGCTTGAGATTCTATTGTCAGACGAAGTTTTCATTGGAAAGAAAGAATTTTTAACTTCCATTCGAGAAAAGAATAAGAACTACGACGATGAAGACAATTGGCCGAATAGAATGCCACGAAAACTTCAATTGAAAAAAGATAAAACATCAATTGAAGGAATGACTTTTATTTTCACCAACTTGTACTTCAATAGCCGAACTTTCTCTCTTTCCTCATATAAGGTAACAACTTCATGTAGTGTCTCGATGTATAGAGCGTCGAGAGAGGAGGGAATGGGGATCATAAATGCAAAAAATCGTTTTCAGTCATTTTTGTCGGATGAGATGAAAGAAAACTTCCACTTGATATTCTTCTTCTTCAGAGATAGAATAGTGTTCTGCCTTCTGTTGAGCAACACTTCTTGTCTGTGAATGTATTCTGAATATTCATGAATACATCTAAAGAGATTCATATTTTCCTTCTTTTCATGTTCCGAAGAAGTAAAATCTTCCTATTAAATCCTTCGCGTCTGACTCTCCTTCCTTCTGTCCCACTGTGTGAGCCATTCCATATGTATCTCCGGAACATGTAAACAATTTTTATTTACAAAATACGTAAATCATTTTGATACATTTGAACAAAACGCTTTTCTTCTCAAAAACAAAAAGAAGACTAAAACAATAAAACATTTTCGAAAAGAAAACTATTTTTTTCTTTTTTTCTAATTATTTTTGAAGTTTCCACTGTCTGTTCTAGTCAGTCACGCGATGTTTAACATGGAAAAGCTTTGAGCATCTGACCGAAAATTGATGGTGTGAAGACTACGGCAATCTCTCTCTATCTCTCTTTGCCCTCTTCTGCTTCTGCTCTTAGTTTCTTCTTAATCATTCAAATTTGGTCAATTGGAGGACTATGTCCTTTTATGGCAACTATGATAATTCAGTATGGAGATGGGGAGGAAAAAAAGTTGCTTCTTGCATAAAATAAATTCCGAATGGAAGTTAGTATTGGCCATGTAATTGATTTCGGAAGAAGCACGTTCGTCTTTGTTATCTTCCTCATCAAAGGACATTCGTTCATCCCTCTTTGATTTCATGATTCAATGAAATTTAACTTTATTAAGCTATTCAAGCTGTATATGCGAGGAGAAATAGCCTCATAAGAATATGAGAGAGGGATTATATACCTCAATAACGCTCTCAACCTCTCTTCATATTTCTTCTCTTTCTTCTTATGAGGGTATCAGATACTCTTCAAACTACTCCTGCTTTATTTCGTTGAACTCACATGAAGCTTTTCTCCAAAATCAATATGGTTGCGGCAACTCAATTAGCATGTCGTTTATCCAGGCTCTAAGTTGATTATTTGTGCTCTCTGATGGTTTGACCAACCTCCAATTGTCCTCTTGCATGTCTACAGCTTGTCCTTCTATTTCTTCATTTTCGCCTTTCTATGGCAAGGGTTCTGAGAGGCTTTACATGGATTGTATGGATGTTATTCATGTCATCAAGAGTCATCAATGACATTTTGAAGTTTCTAAGGAGCATTTGGAAACTTCTGAAGGACAAAAATCATTTGGCTTGTCGTCAAACTCAGAAACAAAGACCATTTAAGGTCATAAAGATGTTAGGCAAGAACATTCAACTCAGTTCAATGAAGTTCCCCCATAACAAGAAGAATTGTCGTTTTGGGAGTAATTATTAGCTAACAAAAGACATTTTGCTTTTTTGAAAGAACAAAAATATTATTTGATAGTATGAATGCTATGAGTTTTACCAAAAAATATTTTTATCAAATGACTTTGTTGTCACGAGATCAAATTTCGTCGGTAAAATCCTTTTTAATTATATATATTTTATAATTAAAAATGCATGCAAAAATAAAGATTTGGTTTGGTCAAAAACAAAAAAATAATAAATACATGTCTGATAACATATGCAGTTCCCCTCTCTCTCTCTCTGAAACTCTCCTCTCTCTCTCTCTCTCTCTCTCTCTCTCTCTCTCTCTCTCTCTCGATAAATATCTTTGTGACATCTGCCTCCATCTAATTATAAATTTAAATATTTTGGATCGGCAAGTTGACTTTCAAAGCTACAATATATCACTTGTTATCAGATTTCTATCTTTTGCTCATTCATATCGTCCAAGCGGGAATTGGAATAGCTTTTGCCTGTTGCCTTATTCATCTTCACCACGTTACTACATCTACTCATGTTACAATCGTCTAATAGATTGCCTTATATGACAACATATGGTCTCCATGCGAGTTGTTGCAGTAGCCACTAGTTTCATCCAACTTCCCCCTACTATCCTCTTTTTCTCCACCCTTTCTCTCTCTCTCTCTCTCTCTCTCTCTCTCTCTCTCTCTCTCTCTCTCTCTTTGTTTGTTTCTTTTCTTTCTACATATTCCTCATTTAACACACTTTGGGAGTCTGGAACTTGTAAAATCAGTTGATGAAGGGAAGTAAAAATACAAAGAAGTGGGAATTTTTAAGAATCTTGACAAAGAAAAGGCTACCTACACAAACAAGGGCAACACGAAAAGTGCTGGCAGTCAGGCTTATTTCATTCAAAATCCATTGTTTCGTCGGAAATGTGTTATAAAAAGAGGGAAATGAATTAATCTCATGTTGTTATACGAGTTATATCTCTACGGTTGTTTGAGTAAACATGGACAAGTCACTTGATGAATTTGTCAAATTTGCAAATTTTTGGTGACAAACTCATCATTTCTAAGCTAAACGAATGAACATGAATGAAGCTTTTTTTGCTATTTGTGTGATGTGTCTTTCAGAATCTCTTTGTATTATGTTCAAATCAACACGCTATGCTTCATCAAGAAGAGATGTTGATGAAGCTTAAACATCTCTTTGTATAGCTGAACCTAAGTCAATACAATATTACTTGGTCAAAGCCCAATCAACAAAAATAAAAAAGAAGACCACTCTCTACTTTTAATTTATTTTTAAAACAATAAAAATGACAGAAAGGAAAAGAAATTAACATATAATGTCTATCGTTTGTTAGGTTTGGCCGATACTGGTCTCTTGACATGTGGTAAGTTCTAGATGCTTCATGAATCTTCAGTAGCTTTATAACGAAAGTTAATCTTTCAAGTATTTTCCGAACTTTTTTTTTCTTTTCTAATTGAATGACGAAACTTCTTCTTTCTCAATGTTCTGACTGTCCGTTCTGCTTTATGTCCACTTAATGTTTTTGAAAAACGCTGTTTTGGCTTTGTACGAATTTAGATCATTCTAGCTTTCACACTACTTTTTACTTTTTCCTTTTTTCCAGGGACGAAGATGATAAATGGACTGATCTATGTGCTTGCGATCAACCACTTTGTAATACTTTCAGCTACCTCAGAGCACATACTAGGTAAATCAACGTTATTAATTTGCATATTCAAATGATACACGTGGGATGCATCTCACGGTGATTCGAAATTAGTTTGGAAGCGTCATCCTCTGAGAACTATAGCATTCTTTTCTTCTATCTAACTTCGCATCTTAGCTTTTCTAGTAAATATTATTTCAGTCAACAAAGGCAAGAAACTCATTTCGCACCTGACCCGGATGAAGTTCCATTAGTTTTCAACCGGATGGATCGACAAGATGACGAGCCAGCCCCACCTGCTTCTCCAATATCAACGAGAACGTCTCTCTTGACATTGCTACTCGTTGTGGTACCGTTAACGGTTGGAGGGGCAACCATAATGGTTCGTTGCAATAGAGACTAGAATCGAATGAAATTGAATATTTAAGGTTGTTGCTTTCAACTATTACTGTCATTTGTGTTAGTCGTTAGTCCTGAAAACTGACAAAACGATCTAATCAAGTATTCAAGTACTGGTATCTCCTATTAATTACGGGTCAAATACAACACCGATATCAATGGCTTTCCGTTCTGAAGGTTAATTTCTAAATTTCCAATATTTTAAGCCTTCATGCATGCCTGTGTAATGCATGAATTATATAAGAATATTTAATTATATGAATAAGAAAAGAGTTACAGGTTTGAAATGAGGCAAAAAGCTATTGAGAGTGAGGGACGAAGTTGAATTTCAATGAGTCCATGAATATTTGTCTGTTTTCCTCGTACTATTTAATCATGAAACATCTTCGGCATTCACGTGATAGTGGTTTTCGTTAGATTAGCTGATGTAAGCTCTTGTTTTCTGAATGAGAGAGTAGATAACTTACACGCAACAAATCACTGAACACTTTCTCGTTCACTTTGGCTCATATGTTTCTTTCCAGATTAACCCTCTTCAACGAAGTTATAACAGATGCTGATATTAATAATGTGTAAAGTTAAAGAAAAGGTTTTCAATTTTCACCAAATGCGTTGTGCCTTCTACATAAAGGAAAACAATTACTTTTCCGAATTCAGTTGCTCATTAATTCTATTGAAATCGTCTCATGCGATTGGTTGAGCAATCAATACCTTTTGTAAACTTTTATCTTTTATTTTAAATAAAAATTTGTTCAAACATTGTATCCGGCATCGTACTGTTCACGATTCATAAAGAATTCTATTAGATGAATAAAACGTGATTAGATTCTCGAGTTGAAGGACTTCTAGCGAGTTGATTTCAATGAACATCAATAGTTAACAGAAAAACCGGCGGCTTCATTCAGTTCCTGATTCAATTAAAGACACCGAAATCTTTAAAATGAAATCACAACTGAATCCATTTCGCACAATTATGTTTTCAGAATACACATATACTTTTGTTGGTTTTCAAGGCTCTTCTTCACATTCAAAACACTCAGTACAAGGTGATGAGCATCTCTTTTCCTTGCATGTTGTATAGATGCCAGAACTGGTTAGTTAAGATGCTTCATATCATTGAGAACAGATCGGCAAAATCAGATAGCTCACCAATGTTGGTATTTTTTTGTAGTAACAATGAAAGATCAGATTATTGAAAAATCGCAATCCTATTGTTGCTAGTCAAATGGAGTTGCTAAATGAGAGACATGTGCGTTAAACGAAAACTACAGAAGAGAAACGGTGAAAAACAGTCCAGCGCTTCCACTCTGAGGGGGTGCAGGTAATATTAAGTGGCACAGACTGCAAATGAACCACAGAAAAGTTTGTACAAGTAGATTTTCTCATTTTTATTTGATAAGTAAGAGTTACTAGATGTGCTGCATTTCAATTGAAACCGAATTCAGAGTACACTGGAACATAGAGAACGTATCGAGTAAAAAGTTCATTCAGTTGATGTTAATGCATTTGATGAATATAACTCAACTTCACACTTATTATTTGATTTAGTTGAATGATTCTTTAATAACTTAACAACAATAGCAGGAGAAGTCATTCTCCTAAATATGGTTGACAGTCTTGATCTAAATGATCTCGACAACTACAGAAATACACATCTTGGAGTCCTAGTTTCGGATCAGGGCCGCATTTGGATTCACCAGGTTGAGGACATTTAGATGAGCAAGTGAACTGATTGCCATTCAGTGAACTGTAGTTTGAGTAGAAAACAGTCTTTCTTTTAAATTAGAACTTACGCTACAAATCTACAGCATCTCTCAGCTCGAGAACACTGTACAAGGGAAACGTTGTTAATCTCTTGTTCCCATATTTGCCACCCAGAGTAGCATTTCAAATTAGCAGCCGAGAGGTTAAATAAACATATTAAAAGAACTGTCATACTTTTTGTATCCATACTGTTCTGAAAAGCGAAAGTTTTAAGGTGACATGACAAAGGAACACAAAATGAGAAATGGCACAAGAATTCTACGTTTTCTACGAATTTTATGCTCCATCTATTTATTTAATTTTTTTCAAGCTGGTTTTCAATCTTGACGTTGAGTAAGTTAATTCTGTTGGCACAGATACTGGGCAAGACAGGTTTCTTCTTTCCTGCCTTACACTTGAATATGCACTAACTGAAGGAAGTTTTGATAACTGTTTTCCTCTGATATTAAAAAAAAACGGAAAAAATAGTTTAAAACCAGCAAGAGCACATGTCCACCAAATGTTGACAATGGCACTCTAGAAGTAAGTTCAAAAAGAAATCTCTTGTTTGACTACAACATTTAATGAGTCAGAACTTTCACAGAGAAATTTGAAAAAACCAACTGATAATACGACGAAAACTTTGTTTTAATGTGATTCCTTTATTGATATAATACTTTCGTAATTTAGAAGTAATAGTAAATAAACAAAGAGATAAATACTCCTACCCATCACTATACACAACCGTACGATACGACCGTTTGACAGAAAATGCCGGGGGATAGCTGATCTACGTGTTTTCACGTAATTCAAAAATTAGAATAAAAATAATGAATGCACTATGTATTGCTGCATATTCCCTTTTAATTAGTGAATGTGTAACTATTGTATCTTTTATATAATTTTAAATTCAATTTAACATGTAAAGTCTTGATTCAAGTGTGAACTGGAGCCAGAGGGCTTTCTCAAATCTATCACAGATTTCATCTCTCTCATTCATTTTTCTTATCCTCTCCCACAATTATTGAATGGTCTAACCTATCTTTTTTGATTCTTCAAAGTCTTTATCTTTCTTCCCTGTTCTCATCGTTTAGAATGAATGCCATCCCGCTAGGAGCAGACTGGAGGATATGGTGGCAGCTGGTCCCGTTGGAGGAGAACTAGAAGCACATCCGATGTGTAACGATTGGAAAATACTTGGACATTCATCCATTCATTCAGTTAGTCGCTTCGCCCACCTGAGCAGAACAGAAACAAAACGTCTTTTCATCCATCGCTCGAAATCAATTTTTTAATATTCATCATATCATATTCCCAATTTCTGTTTTGATTTGGATACACTGTGAGAAACGACATTGATTTCAGGTAGTTTAATCATGTCCCCTCTGACGGCTGCACGTTATGCTAAGGATGATGTAGATCAGGAGACTAAATGGTGGAAGGAGTTCCCAAGAACGTTAGTTTCTTTTCGTTCACCTCCTCAACTGAACATCAACCGTTTCAGAAAATATGTTGAGCGTGCTCGTGCTCAGCCCATGTATGAAAACTACATGAGCGAAATCTGGTCAAAACCAAAAAGAATGGCTAGAAGCGCTTCTTTCACTAACTTGACATATATCAAAGAGGCCGTCCACGATTATCCCATCCACAAATCAGACTCAGTTTCTTCCTTAGCACCATCATTGGCTCTCCCTCAACATCTCAGGTAAGATTTGGTTTATCGATTCAAGTGACGTGTTTATTTTTCTTTGTTTTCTTTCTTTGTTGTTAAGTATACGTACTTTATCTGTTCTCTAGAGAAGCCAAGAGAATCGTTCATACTGTTCCAGTTTATAAACCACACGTTCATAACTGGTATACAAACAGTTATTCCCAAGCTCGATTCAAGGTAATTCATTTTCATTTTATTTGTTTGAAGAGGACGAATGAAAGAACTTCCATAATTCAGGATACCCATGACGTTATCAATAAGCCTTATAAGCCTGCGGTTACTTATGTCTCTGAAGCTTCCAGCCATGTACCTTACTATACCTTCCAAACCAAGAGAATTTTCTTCAACGAAGTAAGTTTTATTTGATATATATGATACATATCGGTCTAGAAATTGAATAATCAAAAGTCATACCTTCGTCAATCTCAAAACTATCTTGATAGATATGTCGGCGCACGTTTGAAGGTAAAAAATAGAGTTTCGACAACTGTACTCAGGATTATTTCAGGCTGACGATTATGCCAATCGTTTCGCATACTCAGCTTATGAATGGAGAAAACCACAAGATCATAGCTTCAACAGACACTTCATGTACGACCAAGGAGTAAGTTCCATTCATTGAAAACTGCACTATACTTCTGTTTAACCTCAGGTGACCGTATCCACACCAACTGGAAATCCTGTATCTTTCTACGACAAGCAATCTCTGAGAAGAATGTACAAGTTGACTGGAAGATTTTACTTCTAAGAACTTCTCAATATGAGCAAGCTGTTTCTAAAACTTGTAATCTAACCTTTCGACTTCACAAAACTTTCTTTTGAGAGATTTTGTAATCTTGTGAATGTTCATTTACGACTAATTTTTGAGAAATAAATGTGAATTAGAAGTTCAAGTTAACTGATTCTTAGACGGCCCTTGCATGGAGTGTATCTCTTTGAAGATTCTGCTTCGAAAGCTCGTTACAGGACCATTTACACAGGAGTTTCAAGCATCTGATAAGGAGTACTATCGCGGGCAAAGACAAAAGACTAACAAATGTTAAGAATCAGATCAATACATTAGCGTATAAGTGAATTTTTCTCCCATTTTCTATATTGATTTGAATTCTAAACAGTACTAACTCTTAACAGTGTTTTTTTGAGATGTTTGGGCCGATTTGCACTGGAACCTTCCTGTTCATTTCACTCTGGGGAACTGTCTTCTTGGTGAGTACGAACTCTTGCTAAGCTCGAGTTTAGTAACCTAACAGGACAAAATCCCTTGAAATGTGTCAAACTGCCGCTGCTTATAGAGTATTCTTGGAGGATTGTATTATAATCAATCAGTTGGTCTTTTTGAAGATTTGCCTGATGAAGACAAGGGAGCTGTTGTACATCAAACCTGGCCTCAACGAGTAAATCACATTAAAGAGTTTGTTCCATTGAAACAAACAATCTGTTAACTCTCCTTCCTTTCTACAGCTTATACTCTCAAAATGCTTACAACGCTTGGATTGCCGCTGGGGCATATGCTGGATTAGCTGTCTTACTGTCATTCCGAGCTTGCTGCTTGCTCCGACAGAAGTAATGTTTTTTAAAAAGCTTTTTCAAATTCCATCGAATCACTTGATTAACCATCAGTATAGGCTAGCTGTTTTGTTGTATTTCAAAAATCGTGCAGAGTTATAAGTAAATGCGTCATGGCTTATGTTTCTCAAATTTTGTATGTATATATTTATATATATATTTATAGTGGTTTTACTGCTAAGAACAAGCTTGAAATCAATATAAAGTTTTTGAAAAAATTTATTAATTTTAATAGAAATCTTTCTTCCGAAAGCTTTCAAGACTAAACTTGAAACTTCCAAAACCGTAACTTACCCATTAATTGAATTTTCAAATATTGCAAACATAGGAATATAACAACTAAAACAATCAATCTTCAACTCGTAGTGTCGCTATGGAATATGGCTTCTCAAGACTTGTTTTCAAGGATTCTATTGTAACTTTGTTACTATCATTAATACCACTCAAAGATGTGTGAACAAGAATTGAGCTCCGAGATTTTAAATAGTTGTAGACATCTTCCTGTAACGAATTTATGTTAACATGCAATCGTGCAATCCTTAGACTCACCAGTGTTCCGGTACAAGGTTTTTTAGTTGCGAACGCTGCATCAAATACCGTCCGTCGCAACACCAACAATGATGAAGTTGTGGATATTGGTCTCCAGGAAACCAGTTGAATTGAGCAGGGCCATTGAAAGTCCAGCCATTTTTTGTCACCTTAGCTCTCAATAGTTCTAACACATATTATAAGACTCACTTTGTTCCACATCAGAGTGCATGACACTAGGAGGGTAAAGCATATCATTCCAATGAGATGTAGCTAATTGACTCAAAGCTGGTGATTCAGATGACGCTCTGTAATTCAATTGAAATGATAAATATTGTAGCTAGTTAACAGAACTGAATTTTAGTTTTTTCCTCGAAGAGAATCCTGTATTTAAGATGAGCAGATCGTTTCTATAAAATTCAATAATTCAACTTTTTTTTCTCCCTAAATTATACGTCTAAAGCATCTCCAAACCACAGCCCTTTGCCGTCTTGTCCTGTTTGTCGCCTGTCCATCATGAGATCTAGTTGTCCTGGTTTTGGTGAAGTTGCAGAAAGAGGCTGTCCTGAAAAATTGGAGTTTCTCTTTGTTCATCTGAGCATAAGTAGAATGCAACCATTCGGAGCCTCAATCTCCGTACTGCTTACCTGTCAATACTGTTAATCGTGAAGACTCGTCCTCCAAAAATACTGATGCTGACACCGGATAAAAATTAGCTTCATAAGGTAATGGTGTATTATCCATGGTTCTCAAATGGAAGAACTGTTTTCGAGAGAGTTAATGGTATCTTACTTGCTAAACTTTCTTTTTCTATGGAATAGGCCATTGATATCGGTATGGAAAATATTTGTGCTCAAATCAGTTTTTATAGACATGAACAAAGCATTGTTATCAGGAACGTCGGTATCCACATCTATATTAATACCATCCTCAATAGTATGAGTGTTCGTTATGGTCTGAACAGAACAGATTCTCCTTCTTCCCCTTAAAGAGAAACAAACCACTGTGAGTCCCCTGTCTTGGAAATAAAATTTCCGTTTATAAGTAGTTGAACTGAAAATTTCTTCGTAGCGACTGATATTCAACTGAAATGTGCCAAGAAATGAATAACAAATATAAAAGATTCTTACGTTTTTCATTGCTCCTCTTGGTTCGAACGTATATGCACCTCCAACATCCGCTATTTCGAAAAAGCTGATACGGAAAGTTCTCAGGAATCCGTTGAGAAGGAAACTCTTAAATAACAGGGAAAATAGTTGTTAATTCCAGCAAATGCAAAGTAGCACATACTTTTACAGAGTTGTCCTGATCGAATACCAGAAGTGGAGCCACAACAGGAGATTTTTTGAGATTGCTTTCCTGATCAACTAGCTCAAAAACTGTAGTAGACAGGGGTGGTAAATCATAAGAAAAGAATATCTGTAATAGATTCACTGAATTATGTACAAGATGACTGGCGTATTTACCTCAAATTGTTCATTTCTCTTTGCAGTAACAAACGTATAGATATCTTGACCTGCTCGTACTACTTTCCCTCGGCAGTCAGCTACAACTCTTAATTCACGATTTACAGAGAAGATGTTCGAGTTGAAAACTGTTATGTATATTCTGAAAAATGTTCTCGATTCATATAAGAAAAAGATGAGAACGGTTACTTTTTTTTTGTTTTCAGCTGTAAGACAGTGTCAGATTCCATCAACTGTGGTCGGATCAAGTTTGAGCTCATCAATTTGTTCAATTCAGTCTTGGTTATCTCGAACGCATCATTCATCCTTTTTTCGAAAAGTTACTTAAGCTCTTAATTTAGAGGTCATACCTCTGTTCATAATCGGCCATAACAGGTTTTGTAGAAGTTCCCGTTATCCCATCATGATGTTGGTAAAGAGCGAGATTACGTTTCGCTTCTCTCAAGGCTTTATAGTCGTATGCTCGTGATTTTTGTAAGTGCAACAGTAAATCCAATTGTTGAATACTAGCCTATGACTTTTGAAATACATGAAATAATAGAAGAAGTTCTAACTTGTAACACTCTTTCCATTCTTTTAGTGTATGGACGATGTGTAAAGTATCCTGTCCACCAGGGGTTCGACTGATCCCTATTGCTAGTATATGGGAAAAGATCGCCCCTGAAAGACGGAATATTCTCTTTTTTCACAGCATTGTAGAAATCGGAAACAGTTGAGAATCGAATCTAGAATATTTTTTTTCTTAGAATAAAAGCCTAGTTTGCTTACCTTTGTTCTATGCTCAGGATGGTGTTCTAAATATGTTTTCATTCCGTTGAACCCATGGAACATTTGATCAAAATCAGCAACATCTTGGAAGAAAAAATCATCTCCTATGGCCACTAAGAGATGTTCAGAACCGTAGAGCTTTTGCACTCGTTTGATTTGATCAATAAATCGTTTTGTCCTTAATACTCATGTTATAAGAACTTTTAATTTATATTATTAAATTACAGCCGTTCGATCTTTGGAAGATCTAACGAAACCATTCTATCCTGAGGTGCGCAGCTAGCACGACTAGTTGGACCAACATGAAAACATCGGCATACCTTAAATTTAAATGAATAAATATTACGTAACACAGTTTTGCTTCTCACGTTATTATCCGGACATGCACTCTCAGTTGTATAAACAAAGAATGGTAACGAATTCACATATGGTCCACTGGATTCATCCTACATTCACAAGATAAAGCATTTTTTGAACAAGAAACGTACATTTGTATACAAATCGTTCCATCTCCATCGTAATGTTTGATGCTGCCGTAAATGCTCTTTGATGTGGTCATGGAAACGCCCGATAACCATATAGTCAATTCCAGCGTTCGGAAGTAGGTAAGGTAGCATAGCTCCATGTCCAAACGGGTCAACGGACCTTCATAATTATGAATCAAGGAGCTTCAAATATGATCTTACCACGACGTATTTGGGCGAATTTTCAAGGTATCATAAATAAACTGATGTCCTTCTATCATATTTTCTATCGCTGGATAAAACAGGGGTGTAGCTTCATCAGTCATAACCCAAGCCCCTCCAGTTATCTCAAGCTTCCCATTATCGACAAGACTAAATGAAAAACAAACGTGACACTTTTCAGTTGGAGTCGTACTCAAATAGTTTCTTACGATCAATCTCTGAGGCATCTCTCCACCAACGTTCCAGAAAAGATGTTTCAGACCAAATGAAACGTAACTCTGGATATTTGTATAATGCTTTCACAGCACTATCAATTATATGAACAGTTTGTAGTTTATAGTAATCTTCGAAAGTTTTCAACCATCCTTAAATTTCTAGTTCACTATGTGAATCAGAAAATCACAAAACCGGGATCAACATGAGAATGAAAAACCAGATGGATAGTCAGGTCTTGAGGATTTTGCTTTAACTTTTCCTTGTTAAAATTGATTTCGTGACCGTTGACCTGTAAATATATATGAACATGTTACAGTCTTTTAGCGAACAAACTTCAATGTCAACAGGTGGAAAAGAGAAATTTGCATAAATAGAAGAGTCAGTATCAACTTTTTGGGCAGAAAACGTAGATACTTCCGTCTGTTTAGTGATGTTGCAGTTTTCAAATGAAACTTTGCCTAATGCTTGGATGTAAGTCTTTGGATTATACTGAAAAGAAAAACGTAAAATGCTGTCTGTTTAACATAAACGAACTGATTCATCAATTGAATTCTCGAAAAACTCAGAGCTAAAAATAAAAATTGTTATAAAAATGCCTATAACTACAAACGGCCATCTCTTCATAACCTGAAAATACAAATTACGAGAGGATAGAAAACTTGGAAGTAGGCTAAAATTTCAAGAAAGTGAACCGTTTAATGTAAACATTGAGGGGAATGGGAGATTAGAGACTTCTTCTGCATAAGTACATATGTACATATATGTAAAGAGATCTCTTGTAATTATGAAACTCAAAGAAGGAAATTTAGAGTAAATCGATTGCTGCTTCCAAACAAACAGTTCAGAAGAGTGGCGCGTCTTGTAATTTGCATATTGCACGTTTTGAAATAATTGGAATAATATGCTAATCAGTTGGATTTTTGAAAGCAACTCATACCTCATGGATGCAACATCATGTCAAAAGAATTTTTTTCAAGCTGAAGAGTTTTCATTCGAAAAAAGAAAATGGATAGGAAGAGCAACCGTTCGTTGCAAACGACAATGTGGAAATGAGATATCAGCAGTCGCTTTGACAGAAATCTCATTTCACACAAAACTGCTGATCGAAATTAAATATTGAAAAAATTCTCTTGAATATTATGAAAAACGTTATATTTATTATAAAGAAAGGTAGAATAGAAGTTGTGAATGCTATGGAGAGAACGAGACAGGGGGTTGGTTACAGAGAACAGAGCGAGAATTGAAGTTTGTGAGATATAGTAAGAGTGATGGAGGAGGAGGAGAGAGGGTTTTCCTCCTAAGGGATAACCCGCTATTCAATGAATTCAGTTTATCATAAGGGGTGACGTGTAAAAGACCATTACATGGTTGCTAAGCAGAGTTAATGAATGTTGAGAAATGAGAGTCGTGACATTGATTTTAAGAACGAGGAAGAAATAATTATGGTGTTTTACATGGATTAAATATACAAATGTGAATGAGAAAGAGAACAGAAACTTGTGGTTTGTCTAAACATGTAAAGTAGTTAGTAACATTGATTGAGATAGAAAGGTGTTGAACGTCCTGGGGAACTGATAATATGTATGATATTTTATTGCCGAATCAATATTATTTATCTGAGAAAAAGTTTAGAGAATGATGAAGAAGATATGGAAGAGTGCATTGTTAGTGACATACATAGTCTGCTTTCCTCAAAAGTAAATGGTTTAGCAAGAAAGGACGATGCGACAATATCGATGAATCACTTGGAGTTTTTAAACTTGATAAGCCTCGAAAACAAACATAACTAATGTAGAACTGCTGGTAAGTGAAGATGGAAAGCAAAGGAAGAGACTGGTAGAGAAACCATGAGAGGAAAGAATGAAAATATGAAGCAGAAGGCAGGAAAGTGAGTAATAACACTGACACCGTCGTGGAAGCATTCTCATAGTATGGTGTAGAATACTTAGTTGGGATTGTATATAGTGTGATACCTGAAGTTACTTAAAAGGATATGTTTGAAGAAAAGCATTTGTTCAAACAACTTTCTTCTGATTCTTGAATCAGAACAGCTGGTTTAGTAAATGACAGGAAAGATGATGGATTTCCGAATAAAGTCGAAAAAGAGAGCAATTATATTGCTTTTGAGTGAATATTCAAATGGCCGTGAGAGCAGAAGGCTAAGGACAGGCTGGTGGTAACTAAGTAGGGATTCCGATATGAGTTATCGATTGATTTCTGAAAGAGTTTATTAAAGGAGAACTGACTGACTTTTATAAAGATATCGGATTTCCCTTTGGATATTTTATTTCTTTTTGTTTCTTTTGATTTCTCCGATTAGAGCGATTATAGGTTGATTCAAGCTTCATACACTCAGCTTACTTTTCCTATCTCACGATAGGTTTTCTTCGTTTTTTTTTTGAATTTTGTTTTATTTTTCTCGTCTTCATTTTTTTTGTAGGTCTCTTCCACTCCCATGATATCTCTATAGATTTTTTTCTTTTTAACAAAAGCTGGTGAAGATGCAACAACAGGCACTGCCTGCTTTATCTTTTCCAAGCTGCCAATGTCTATCCAGCCCACATTCATTGAGTAGTCAAGATTCTCTCGTAATCATTTTCTTCTCTTATCCTTTCTCACTTCCCCTCTCTATCTATCTGCCTTTCTCTCTTTCAGAGAGTTAAACCCACCTTGTCCCCCTTTCTCTCTTTCTCTCCTGCATTTCATAGTATCAACTTCTATCTCTTTTCACACTTTCCTTTCGATCTTGATAGCTTGTGAACTTCTTATGCTTGAATATAGCGTTTTCATTTCATTATCCTGTTCTCAATTATATATATATATATATATATAAACATATACAGATAGTATAAACCTAAGAGATCATCATGCCTCAACCCGTTCATCTCCAATACAATTCTCCTATGCAGCTGTATTCAAAGTAAGTTAGTGTGCTTGAAGCTTCTCCTTGTAAAAGTCATAAAAACATATTCCTAGCAGATGTCCTCAGTCACCACATTTCCAATTAATTGTTCATCAAAGTACTTACTGTTTCTCAAGTTTTACCGGATAATGTTAAATGCTAGTTCTCATTTAAAACTTTTTTGTTCACTTAACATACACTCTCACTTTACAACAAAAAGATTTTTCAAGTTAAGCTGGTTTTAATCTTTGGCAAATCTCATTTGTTCAATACTAGAATAGCCACTTGTTCTATAACCAACTGTCCATCTTTTGATTTCCAAATTATCATTTCACAAAGTTATTACCTAAATATGCAAATTCTAAACAAATAAAACGAAAAAATGAAAAAGAATGGTTGAATATAGGGTTTCATGCAATGAAATAGTTTTCACTGTGGTTTCAAGAAATGAATGTTTCATTGAGCACAGCCGGTTGCCAACCTAGAACGTATGGAAATGAGAATACTCACACGATTCATCTGGGAATGCAAATGAGATATTGCATTGAAAATTATAAAATGTGCCATTGTTTTTCAATTTTCAAAAACGAATGACATTTGTTGAGTCTTGTGTTTTTCAAAGAATTTTAAAAACGAATGGAAATAATAAGTAAAAAACGTTTCTTTTAGGGAATCTGCTGAGGAACAATTTTCTCAGCAAGTTGGTAATACGGCTCCAGTTGGTTTGCCGGCTGCTGACAAGCATTTCGATCCAACAAAAAGTGCAACTCTGAGATACATCAACGATCAGAACCATGGCTGCTTTGGTGATAGTACTATGGACAAAATCGCTGCCGTAGAGGCTCCCAAGCAGTTCGAATCTCAGGAACCCGGGTGGGCTCGTTACGCTAGAGAGAAAAGTGAACGTGCTCGTTCGCGCACCCCTGCTGCTTCTGAACATCACAACGCCGGATATTATACACCATCATCAACACCAGCTCCTTTGAGCCATCCTGTTCACCATGAAAATGCCAGAGAATTCGCTGATAAGCAGAGGTTTTTGATTCATATTATTTTAAGTAGTTCGTTACTTCAGAGTGTACACTCACAACCCTCACCCTGTGAACTATGGGCCAAGCTATTATCAGGTAGCAGACCAGAACAGACGTGTTCGTACTCATAGTGAAGGAGCAAGGCAAACTTAAGATTTGGAAATCCACAACCATTTCGTTTTAAGATCTGAAAGAGGGTACGAATGTGGAGGCATGGATTATACAAAAGGCATGCACTTTGAGGATGCAGGAGGAGACTACTATTATGAACACCGTCCTCGCCAGGAAGAGAGACCTCGAAGCCGACCAGGATACGAATGTGGTGGCACGGACTTCGGAAAGGTATGTTTCGTATTTGATAAAGAATAGTTTACAATAGAACTGGGTATAAATACATTATGACTACGTAACCTCTAGGGCTATGTTGCTCCCGGTCCTTATCATGGTCATGGGCCTGATCCACCTCGTCTTCGTTCACACTATTCTGCCGATTCTCGCTCATTATGCAATGCATACATTGCTCCAAATGTTGATAGTGTCGATGCTAACCTTCTTGTTGGTGACACTTTGTCGAATCAGAAGTGCAGACACGAAGTTCGCCACATTGATCAAAATGAGTTTGGAACTTCTTTTGGACCTCCTGGTGGCTTCAAACGTGACCACATGACT
Source organism: Auanema freiburgensis (assembly GCA_030370435.1). NCBI lineage: Eukaryota > Metazoa > Nematoda > Chromadorea > Rhabditida > Rhabditidae > Auanema > Auanema freiburgense. The sequence goes on from CM059369.1 coordinate 4,981,323, forward strand.
GTTCACAGAGCTCCTGCAGCACCAGAGCCAGTCACATTCTGTGTTAGTGCACCATCTCATGTGGCTCCTCGTAGCTCGGCCCCAACACAACAGCAAAATGTTTGGATGGAAAAACAACAAGAAACAGATCGCGAGGTGAACGTTCAAACACTTCTGTCGGATGAAGCTATTCGGCGCAAGCCAAATGCTGAAGAAATTCCACATTGGAGAGAAAAGAGTTTGGAAAAGCAGATGAACTGGGAACATCGCCATGATCCTCGTCTTCATAAGTTAGAGGCAAGCTGATCATAATAATGGCTTTAGTAGATATTATTCGTTAGATGCTTTCAAATGAGAGATAAAGTAATGTGATGAGAAAGTCCTCACTTTTTTCGTTTCATCGCATAACTCAAAACCAGTATCACTTACATCATAGTTTAGTTAGAGATAGTCATGAGCTTCCCAATTAGGTTTTGTTTTATCTGCGTTTTCCTACCTCTTTTGTTTTTCAATTTTGGGTTCTTCTTACTAATAATTTCTCCCTACTAATTCTTTGCTGTTTTTCTCTGTTTATATATGATTCATTAACACTCTGATTCTTCATAACTTTGTCTTTCCCGTTAAGGTTTATACAACGGAACCTAATTGGTCGCGCAATGTTGAACAACGACGTAATGCTTGGGAACGTAAAGCCAATGAGACTGATGTCCGAGTAGGATTACCCGCATCAGCTAAGGTATTTCATAAGTTGGAAATCACTCTTCCAACCTTTGCTGACTGGACGTCTTTTAAGTTGGCTTCTAGCTTTTACTTTTAAACTTTGCGGAAACCCAGCTGTTTAGTGATGATTGTCTTTCTAGTCACTTCATCATCAGCAGTAGTGTTTCCAACGATTTGCAAAACATATTCATTTGAACAATGTTTCTGTTTCTTCTCCTTTAAAACACCTTTGTTTTGTTTTTCAGTTTACTTTATAAAATACTCGAGTCATTCGAGAAAAATAAAAACAGCCGACCTAATTATTCATTAACAATTTGTTTTTTCATTGACCTTTTCAAAGGAAACTTAAGTATTTCGAACAGCTGATAGTTCGATGTTCTTCTCTTTCTTCCTCCTCCTCCTCACAAACAGTTTTTTATAATCAGCCGTGGGCAGCATAGCTTTTGAAATAAAATGGTTTTCGTCATGAGAGTTATTTTCAGGTAGCGCCTGACGCTCCTCCCGCCTGGCATAACAAAGCCGTTCGAACTCATAACGTTTGGCAGAACGCAGCAGATAATATGAATCAAGTGCAACAGCAGAATTACCAGAGCAATTATAGCAACCAGCAGGTGAATCAAATATTTATTCTACATACAGTTTTCTTTTTCATCGTTTAGAGTTATGGTGCGAGATCTCCTCTACCAAATCAACAACAACACCAACAGAATCAATATCAGAGCCAATCGAGATCAGAATACAAACAAGAGAGCCATAATACTCCCTTCCATGGACATTATGATTCAAATGCAACCAACGCCCAGCAACTTATCAATTCAGGATATAACCAGAATCAAGTTGATTACATTTTGAGCAATCCTGATAAATTTGGACCAGGCAAAAAGTTCAATCCTTCGAACAATTCATCATATCAAGCTACTGATAACTATCAGTCAAACTCTTCAAACTATAAAAAAACGATTTCCAATGGTCACGTTAACTCAATGAGCAATGGAAATGTAGTTAATCGTCAACATAATCAAGACAATGGGTTCTCCAACAATTACTCTACAACTAACCGTGAGGAGGGTCAACTTCCACAAGGAGGAACTTTCAGTAGGACTGTAACTGAAAGTCGTTCATCCTCTCACGTATTGTCTATTCCAAGCGAACGATAAGTCTCATAGTCGAATTCCAGAACACAAATCCAGCTAACTATTCAACTGAAACTCATATCACCCATGCTCCGTTCGCAAATGCTGTTCCACCAGTATGTCTAACTTATTTAATATAAGAACCAGATATTTTATTACTTTATTACAGCAAGCTGGACATTTCATTTCTAGCACTTTGCCTACTAACACTAACTATCAGGTAAGCGTTTGAAGACTACACGTTCGTGTTAATTAGCATAAAACGTGAGTATCAAGGAGTCTCAATCATTTTGTTATGGCGGGGTTGCAAAAAACGGTTGTGCTTTTGAATTCCTTGTGAATTGAACTTCTGTCATTCTTGTTCTTTCACAATCAAGTTTAGGAAAGTTTCAAAAGTGCTTTTGAGTCATCGGAGTGTCGCACTATTCCCATAGTACCTATCGTCTCCCAGGTTTAGAGCTATAAAAATGCAGAATTAGTTTCATAGTAACAGTGTTCAGGAAAAGAAATTTCATAGTAATTCGTTTTCTGAAACTTTGTCAAATAGTCAACAACATTATGTACCCGCTGTTATACAGCCTATGCATCATGTTGACTATCAGGTAACTGAATGCTCTACTCTCAAGCTTAAATCATTCAGTTATCTTCAGTTTTTAAGTTATGAAACTGTTACTAAGTTCATAGTAAAACCTTTAAGTTGTTTTAAGTTACTGATTAGGTTGTTCCTAAGTGATTTGATCATACGTTATATATTTGTATAATGGTTTAGGGAAGCTATCGTGAGTCCAGTAGCTCTAAGACTGAGTCACAATCAGTCGCTCCTCCAGTTATACAATCAGTACCTGTGCAATCTAATCAGAAGGAGAGCTATTTTAAATCTTCAAAATCCTCTTCATCAACTACTGAAACACGCTCAGTACCTGTAGTTCCTGTTGTTTCCACTCAAAAGGTTACTTTCGTCGGAAATTTTGCTTACTATAGATAGTTTGCTGTTGTTAAAGATAGATAGATCTACCCTTAGTCTGATTAAAAGAAAGTGTTCGAAATCTAGTGGAATGATAGCGTGATTCTATTTGATACAAGTTTGTATAGAATAGGATAGCGAAATTTCAGGAACATAGATCTAGTGCATCCAATGAGAAATCAGAGTTCAAAACAAACTTGGCTCCACTTGCCCCAATTGATACAGGAAATAGATATGAAGAGGTTCGAGTGCATTACCACATACTGAATACTAATGCATGAGATACTTTTTTTGTTTATGATTTGCTGCCACTTAGTAGAAACAATAGTGCTTTCCTTGGTTATGCATGCTTTCTTTACAGTACAACTTTGAACCTTTATATATTTTAGTCTAGCTCTTACAACAAAACGACATCATCCCAGAACCTTTCTCAGCCAATTGCTCTGCCAGCTCCGGTATGATTAAAATGATTTCTGACGCTTTACGACAATTTCTACAGGCCCTTTCTCCTGCTACTTCCTACAAGAGTTATTCCTCTTCTCATTATTCCAAGCAAGAAAAAACCACGAATACCACTGGAGGTAGCGGTTATTCGACAGCCCCTCAAGTTACAACTACTTTACCTGTAACTAAAACGACGTCCTATTCTTATTCTACGGTACGTAAGCCTGGATGAATGAGAAACAACTGAATTCAGACCTCGCAACCATCGAACCCGGCTCCAGTTTCCATAAACCAGAACAGCTACACTAATACTACCGAGAGAACACACAACCCTGCCCCTGCTTCAAACTATTACTCTGAGAACTATTCAAAGAGTCACAGAGAAGAGGTGAAAACATCTGCTGATTTATTGATCTCATTGTGCTCTTCAGAACCATCGAGAGGAATCTAGCCGCCCTGTAAGTCAACTCTCTCAATACAGTGAATCACGCAACTACAAGAGAAACTATGAGGAGAAGACTGAAACAACGTAAGTAAAGGTAAGTTTAAAAGTAAAAACAATTTATTATAGCACCATCCCAGCAACTCTTGCACCCATCACTACCAACTACACTAGCAGTAGCTCTAACAACTTATCGTCAGCCACGAATATCAACGACGTTTTTGACAAGAAGGTTTGAATGAGAATATGAATACTCCACACTGAGTCATTTCAGAAGGAAATGAATGAACATCTTCCTAAAGGTTCTCTCAGCAACACTCATAATAATACTCAGGTAAAACGTATGAATACTATAGCAAACGACTATTGTTTAAGGGAGGATACCGTGATAGGGAAGGGCATGATGTGTCTTATAAGCGAGAGCTATCCACAGCTGCTGATCCAGGAAAAGAATATGCACTATTGAAGGAAGAAGAGAAAAGAGTTGTCGAGACCCCCATGGAGCCTGGAGTTATCTCAAGGTAAATCAGCTAATACTTGTTTACACTGGGTCACTGCTTGACTAAACGTGATTTTAAAAACATGTAAGCTTATATTTCTAGACACGTCACTACCAAATACTACAAGAAGAAAACTGTCACCGACACTACAACTACACCTGTAACCAATGCCAATTAATTATATGTTGATCCATAGAAGCAAATCAAACAAACCTTATAGTCGCCATGTTCGCGCTTGTAGCGTAGTTTCATACATTACTCTTAGAATTCATTATAATCTAACGAATTTTCTAACGAACACGTATCATTAATTGACTTAGAAGATGAGGAGAGCTTAACGTTGTTTGATACGTGCATGATAATTAATGCAATAAATGCTTAATTAGTAAAGTATCACCTTTATTGAATACAATGACAGCCCATATTTATAAGAACAAATGCTTTTATTCAATTGCAAGAATCTTTTCCTAAGTTTCAAGACTGAAACTTTAACTGAATTCATTGTTGTTCCTATCATCCTCTACAAGCTGTTTTTAACTGAAAACTGTTCATATAGAGTAATTCAAAAGCTCAATATGGAAGACAACAGCTCGAAACATGGCTCTACAGTTTTCTAAAAACAATTACGAACAAGGACTAGGAATGCTCAATCTCGATCGCAAAAAAGATGATGGAGTAGTCTGATTGAAAAGAATGAGTTTCAATGCCAAGAAACTATTCATCAAAGTTCAGTTTGCTCGTTCACTCCTACACAAAAAGAAACTTGAACGATGATAGGTGGGAGGGGGGAGACTACGTATGACTTCACTAGGACTCGCCCTTTCAATCTAGAATCATCATAATAGCAGAACCGTCAGGAAAAACTTTCTGACAATACTTTAAATATTCAATATCCCCATTGATTTGCAGAACTAGAGCTAACGAAACAATATGACGGATGCGGCTTAGTCAGTTGGAATCCCTCAGTGTTTTTAAGAACGCTCATCACATATTTATTTTTGAGTTTCGCAAGCTTTCTAAATGATTTAAACGATATCAAAGACGAGATATATATTCAAAAAGCAACACATCCAGTTTCAAACAAGGCGTTTTATCACCGAAATGCTTTGTTTAATTACCCACAATGAGGAAAATGGACATAGAAATGGAACTATCGTATTACGTACAAGGCGTTTAATATCTCCTTTGAAGCTTTGTCTTGCACTTTCTTCGAATAAACTTGTGAATCATAATTGTTTTCATTTTGTTTTTGTAGATGACAGAACAAAATGATCAGGAAACAGTACAAATTGAAGAAAGCGAGAAGAAAATCGAAGTTTGTTCGTCTGAGGTGCTCTTAATCATATACGTCTTAGGAAATTCCCGAAGTAGCCAAAGATTCAAATGAGAATGGCAGCACCCTCGATCCTAATTTGCAGAAAACATTGTTTCTTTCCAATATTTTTCATCCTGGAGGATGGAGGATGCATCCTGACGTAGGTAATCTACTTCTACCTAATGCATTCTCATATTAAGATTATAAACTTCCTATCTAGTTCCGTATCGTTCCAAATCGGGTTCAATAGCCAACCTGACAAGGTGAGTAGTTGAATATGTTCTCATCAAATCATGATTGGAGTTTAGGAGAAGAAAGTAGGATACATAAAGTTGACGTTTGCTCGTCCTTTTGATGCTAGAGAAGCTTATTTGCAAGCATTGAAGATCAGAATTGGCGGAGAAAGAGTAAAAGTTACAGTTGAAAACGGTTTCTGTAAGTCAATGACTTTTCACTTCCGCTTTAAATGAATTGAGTTGTTAAGGTGATCCTGCAGATGTATCTCCATGCCCCTGGTTCGAAATCCCAGAGGATGAAGAAGTTAAATCCCGTACATTATATGCTCTGGATTTGCTCAAGTCGACAAAATCCGGTGATTTGAAGGAATTTTTTGACCCAGCTACTGTAGAAAGTATAAAATTCTTACAACTCAATACAATGCAGAGACAAGCTGAGGTTACTATAATGATTTGTTGTCGAAATGTACGTTTTCAATGTTTCCAGGTTCGGCTTGTTACCCCCGAAGCTGCGTTGAATGCTCTTCAAACGTTGGTTGACTGTGAGTTAGATGATGGCAACAACTTCAGTATTATGAGGTACTGAAAGTTTAACATTGTTATAGTTTGTATATATATATATGTGTGTTTTATAGGCTTGTGGATCCCTCTGGCTATAAGAAATATTCAGATGAACGTAGAATACCTCAGCCGTTTTCGCCACCACCTGAAGAGCCTGAAGAAGTGATGGAAGAAGGCGAAATTAAATCAAACGTGGGTTTAAAATAGTGCTTGTTCTCTATTTCAAAACTTCAGAAAAGAAAACTTGAAGAGGAATCTAAACCACCGGTAGAAGAAACTCCTCAACTTGCACCTGAAATTTACGAAGATGATCTCATAATCCAATTTGATAAGGTCAGTTATGCTTTCTCATGTTATTACTCAAGATATTCTCAGTTTATAAACGAAAATCGTATTAACTGGGCAGAAATAGATGAAGTTGAAGAACTGTTCTCCATTTGCGATCATGTCTCACGCGTTTTCAATGGTTTACCTGATAGTGTATTGAAACCTGCTATGTTGTCTACTCTTAATCGTCAGTTAGCAATTGTAGCGGGCTCTGGAAGTTATTTGACTCAGCATCTTAATGATCTTATTGAGTTACTTTTACATGCTTTTCTGTTTCATCTTTTTCATTCTGCAGAAAATGGAAGAGAGAGATGATGAAAACAGAAGCTAAGTCTAGAGATGGTCAAGTTGTTATGGAAGCGCCAGCATATGATCCCCAACCGTTACCAAAAAGAAGGAAAGAGTACGTCTGAGTGTTATTAATCCTTTATTTCAATTCGACGTTGAAGGAGAAACACAAGGGCTGGAACCATCAAGATGAGTGTAGGCGCTCTGTTGAAATCGGTCAGAGATAGGTTTTAATCATTTCCACATATTCCCGTATAAAGCTCGTTTCAGTATCAAAACGGAAGAAGGTGAGCTCGATTTCGCTGAAGATGAGTTTGGAAATTATACGATTTCTGGAGAAGAATTGAGTTTCGAATCATATGCTAGGTTTGAAGTGCATTTTGCTTATATTGATGATCTTATTCAGGTTGACAAAAACTAGCGAGCCTGAAGTAAAATCCATGTTCCCTACACCTCTCAATCATGCAATGAAAATGGCTCTAATTCCGAAAAAACTCAAGTAGTCTCAGATAGATAGTCTGAAGTCATGATTTTCTTACTTTCAGGAAAGAATGGGCTGAAAAACGAATGGCTAAAAAGAAGTTGCACCTCATGCAGAAGGTGAAACTCCACCCAGATCAACGTTAATTGAATTTTCAGGAACAAGAAAATATGAGAAAACTCGAAGAGAGTGCTTCTCAGGAAAGTTTACCATCCAAACCTCCAAAGGAACTAGATGAGGGGGAAATTGATAGTGAGGAAGAAAAAAAAGCCCAGAAAGCCCAAAAGAAGAAGAAGAAGAAGTCATCAGACAGCAGGTAAGCAAGTGAACAAGATCAGTAATAGTTAACATATGCAGCTCCTCATCATCATCGTCATCTTCGGATAGTGACGATAATGGAAGTGCAGTAGATGCACGAGGCCGTCGTAGGGAAAGGAGGAAAAAAGAACGCAGAACGGTATGTATTTACTTGGTGTTTTTCATAACATACCCGTATAGGGAGCCAATGCTATGGATCAGAGGAAAACTATGCAACTTTATCATAACAGAATGGCTATATGTTCCTTATTATCATCCGAGCAGAAAGTGTTGTTAGTAAATGTTCTTAAAGAAGAGAGTACTGCTTCGAGATGATTTTGCCTGCATGAGTGATGATGAATTACCTTTTATAGACATATTAGCTTAGTTCTAAGTGAACGTTTTATAATCTCCTGATTTGTCAACCAATTGATTCTTAACAAACAAACCTCATCCGAACTAAGATATATGGATATGTTTCGAAACTCTCGCTGTTAATACATTGATTTGATTTACCTGGTAACATGATTAAAAGGGTCTTTCCATTTTGATAAGTTTATATTATTATCCTGTTATTTGTAAACATCGGAAGAATAATTCTTCTCCATTTTGTATATCATTGAATTAAATTTGTTGTTGTTGTTTCTTCACGAAATACAAAGCGAATTAGACTAAGCGGTTTTGCTCAAAGCTCTTTTCATATACACCTGTCTTAAGCAATTATAGAGAACAGCATCCATCCAAGCACAAAATTACCACCTTATACGGGAGGTTTTGTAAGCAGATGTATTCCTTTCATTCAAACGTTTTTCCTTCTATATATTCTTGGCAGAGATATCAAAGAATTGCATATTTTGAAGGTCGAAGAGATACAAACTGTCGGACTTCATTCATGATCCTTCACGTCTTGGCTTCATCATCTGCGAGTGCAGATGCGCTTAAAGACCCAGAAGTGCGAGATAATCTCGCGAGGATGTGACATTCAGCAGGATTAAATACTGTTGGAAGTTCTTGCTACTTGCTATGAATAGTTTACTATTCAGCAGGCTTTCAATATCTATTAAATGACCTAAAATAGTATCTGGTGTAAAGTAAAGCTACTTCGTGTCTAATGTGATGTGCTCTGTATTAGGTTACAACTCTTTCGTGTATACAGATGTGAACATCTGTTTTGCAATATACAATACAGATAGTAAATGAGCAGATGAAATAGATTGATGTGTCGACAATATTGTATATTTGTTCAAACTTAAGCCTTCATAAAGTTATGAGTTTTTTTGAAATTTCTTACCTCACCACGTTATGGAACAAACTAGAACGTGCAGTGAGTACAGGGTACGTGGGAGACGTGAACACATTGAAGTTTCTCATTCGTTTCGTGAACTATTGTTAAGCGGCTGTGTTACTTATTCGTCATTACTGACATCTATTCCTTAGGTTCGATTTCATATTGTACATTCTCTCCCGAAGTAATATCACCTTTTTGATGGATGGAACCGGTAATAACTTGACGTTTTTAGACCAGCTGTTTTCTCATTAACGGCATTTTATATACTTTTGATTGTAATCTTTGTAATAGTTTAAGCTAGAATGATGCACAAGAAGTTAGAATTGGTATTGTCTAAAGATTCTGTCAACTTAACGAAGATACAAGGACAGTTCAGATTCCACAAGCTATAAGTTATCTATTTACTCATATCTGGGTAAGAATGTCTATTGTGTTCGGACAACACATATAAGTCTAAGAGAGAATAGAAATTATATAAAACGTTGTGAGAGAGATAAAGAATGAGAGAGACGGAAAAAGACGGCGAATAATCAAACGTGACCTAAAAGAAAGTTGACGGGTGCTCTCAATTGAACCATAATTAGTGGCTCTGCGCATAAATCCTTTTAACCTTACCTTCTGCTCATCAATGCATTTTACGCTTTTTCCTCAGGTCAGAGCCAAAGTTATGACGCAAGACATAGTGTATTAATAGAAAAACGGATGGATGGGAAGTAATTTCGTAGCCTATGAGGATTAGTATATGATATATCTCTATATTTCTCCACTAGTAGTAATAAAATGATATTGTTGTGTTACATCTTTATTAATCATCGGTTCAGATGTAATTATACACTATTATTCAATAATATTATTAAAAATAGTATTAAAACGTCATGAATAAATAATTAATGATCGGGTAATTATACAAGAGGTTCTGTAACTTGGGAGTTGAAGCCATATTTTCTGATTGTGCAGGCACTAAAGATGAGCCCGATAGCAGAGGTGACTGGATGTACGATGGCTTGAATTGCCCACGCCCATGACTGAAATTATTAATCGTTGGAACTTTCAACTCCTGCTTCTTGTAGAAATGAGAAAGGTTCAAATCACTTACCATGGCAATCCAGTTTCCTGGAACAGTAAGAAGTTTTCCGAATGGAACACAGAGGAAAGTATTGAGAACAGTGACGATTGCGAAAAGAACGCCAAAGATGATAGCGGCAGGGATACCGACGATCAAACTCAATACTCTATAGATGAATAGACGAGTTCCAATGAAGGTTTTGGCTACTAAACGCCAGAGACAATCGAAGGAGTGAGCAGCTTCAGCTTCAGCGAAGATATCTTCATAGCCAAAGTTTACATGATTGCTGTTTCCTTTTTCATCTCTGTCAACCAAGTTGATGCCAATACTGATTTGGTCATTTTTCTGGTCAGCTTCAGACTTCTGATTTCTGTTCCACCAGCATTTCTTTTTGCATGGTTCTTCCTTTCCTTCTTCTTTGGTCTCTTCAGCTGGAGCTTCAACATCAGAAGCTGGTTTCTTAGCCTATAATGTATAATATTTTGCTCCAAACTAGTTGAAAAAGTCATAAGAGTTGGTAATTTAGTTTTTGAATAGCTCATGATCATGAGTTAGTCTAAGTCTGCTTATTCATAGAGCTTGCTTTTTGCCTTCATTCTCTTTTCTTTACACAAAAGAGACTTAAATAATGAAACTCCAATTCGGAATGAGTTGCAAAAATAGTCGAGAAAGCTAGAACCTGTCGTTGGACAGAAGACCAAAAAAGAGCAAAGACTGCAACAAGGCAGTTCATTGAGTTAATTGAACTTCCCCGACAATTTATTCAGTTTTATGGATGAGGTATAAAATTCACATTCAAGATATGTTTTTTATTTGTTTTAATGGAAAATTCTAACCTTACGAGAGAAGAACCATCCTTTTTTAGGTTCGCTCACGGTTTCTGCCTTAGCTGGAGCTTCTTCAGTAGATGCAGGAGCATCAGTGTCAGATTTAAGTGGAACTTGCTCCATCTCAACCTTATCTTGATCAGACATGACGAACTAGCTCTGGAATGATCAAATTTAAGTATGAGCTCGAAAAGTAACATTAGATGAATATTAGGAAAAAATAGAGAACAAGCAAGTTACCAAGACAACGGGAAGGTAAAAACTCATCAACAGGAAGCAGATGTGCTCATAGAGCGTTAAAAAATAAAAAGCTCAGAGGGATTTTCATAAAAATGGGATCGTTCATTCTACGAAGATGCTAGAGGAAAGTAAGAAAATTATGAAATTCTTCTGATGTTATGAGGGGCAGAAAGTGCTGAGTGGAACATAATATGTTTTCTTTTGACAGAAAGAGAAGAATTCTGATGAGGACACACGTAAGTGTGGAGATGAAGAGAGGAAGAATGAGAGATAAATAGAGAGGCACAGAAAGGACCATAACTCAACTGAATAACAGATGGTAAGCTTGGCTTGGGTCAACGTGACCCGCCCCCATACACGTCCGTAGGGGACTGTAATTGGTTGGCATCTAGCCAAATCCATCCCATTTTCCTCCCTATAGATTTTACAGAGGAGAGAAGAGAATACAAAGAAAGTAAGATAACCATAATGTGCTTTTATAAGCAAGGAGAATAGAATAGTTAAGAGAGAGGATAGGGAGAGCTGCTTCTGATGCTCTATTTCGAAGAATGATGGAAGGATAAGGATAAAATGGTTTTATTGAACAAGACCACGCCCAATATTGTGACCGGGAAAATATATATTCTTGAGACCTCTCTATATGGCTTTGTCTATAGGTGTTAAGCTGAAAATATAATTTGGCGGGAAGTATCTGGGATGACCATAAGTGCTGACCTAAGTAACACCTCAGCAAGAATCTTGCTATTGGCAGAAAGTGATTCTAATCTTTGGTTGGCTAGAAAACTAAAAATGAGAAAATTCTAGAAATGAGTGAATATGTTCGAAGATTTTTCAAAATGAGAAAAGGAAAGAAACAGAGGACGATAAAGAGAGAGAGAGAGAGAGAGAGAGAGAGAAATCACTTGACATATTTCTTATTACTGTATGAATAGAAGTCTTTCAGAAATATTTAGAAAAGTATCAAATAGCCGATAGAAAGAGGAACATTAAATAAACGAAGCTTTTGAGGAGCTTTTCAAACTTCAGATGTGTTCGAGGTGTGACGAAGGGGTGGTAAGATGCAGGAATTTGCATATTACTAACCTTAGTGAGAAGGTTGTTGCATCACATCTGATGCAAGACGAGGTGACGTCAATGCAACTTTTGTAGTGAATGTCATGAGTAGTTGACTTATATGGAGTAAAACATTACTTCTTTCTGTCTCCGTTAGTAGATTAATTTATAAAGATAATTATATCATATAGCTAATTGAGAGTTTCAATTATTTCCTTCCAAAACTGATCTTTAGATGTTTGTTCTGAGGGCTAATGGAAATAGGTAATGAAACGATCAATTCGGAACAATTCTGACTATATACACCGAGGCAAAATTAATAAATTACTTGAATTTCTCGAGATAATCTCTCTAAGGATTTCTTTTCCGATAACAATCTTAATATTAGGAGCTCATGCTGAGTATGTTGTAGCGAATGTCACTCATTGACATAAATAACACATAGTAATCCATCCATTCACGTATACCCTGCTTCTAATATTATGTCTTTTTACCTGACCTTTGTGAAAGTTACGAAGATTAAAAAGACAACTAAGACTTCACATTCTGTCTTAGATTTGCTCACAAACTTATTAGAAGGTTCTCTTATAGATTCCTCCTTGTACTCACAATGTATAACTTACTACAAGTGAAAGATATTTTTATTCTACTTGTATAAATAAAGAAAAAAATTGTCTCATGCTGTTTAAAGACAAATAACAGAACAAAACAAATCAATCATCATCTATGAGGTCAAGTTTTCCTTACAACTCTCTTGTCATGCAGAACTTCAGCATAGACTCACGTAAGTTACGTGAATGAGATTGATGTTTTCCATTTGTGTTCTGTGATACTCAGAGAGCGGTTGCATACAAGTAGTCTCATAATGAACATTTATTAATTTTCATAATATAGATTATCTGATCAGAATGATCATGTCGTCATCAATTTATTAGAATCAACCGAAAAAGGGGTTCTTTCTACCCATTTTCTTCTCTTTCTTAATTCTTCTTTTAACAGAGCTATCATCGGCAGGTATCATAGCTACGGTTGGAAGATGGCTGTCTGAAGCATTTTGTTATATGAAACACAAAAAAAATCCTATAAACTCACTTGAAAGTGGACACGTTGCTCTCTTGTAGTAGATATTAATGAAAGAAGTGTAGGTGGGTGAGTTATGAGCGTCAATCTTAGTGAGATATATAGTAATAAAATGAAAAACTTCTTTCTTACTTCTTCATAGAACTCGCATGTGAACACTTGTCTTCCTCCAACCATACCAAATACAGCTGCATGACATCTCTAAAAAAGAAAGAGAAATGCGATTTGAACTTGAAATGAAACTGAATTGATACATTTCCCTTTTGCCTATCTCTCTTAATTAGGATTAATCACAATTTCTCACTTTTTTGAAGAAATGCGAAAAAAAAGTATCTTACGGGGTCACGTTGACAAGTGGCTAAACAGCGATCTTCAGTAGAGTCATAACCGTCAGCAGCCATAGCATAAGGTCTTATATGAGAAGCAACATCTCTGTCAGTGTACTCAATGAAGCATTTGCACAAGTAGCATGGGTTTCCCCAATGGCCTACAGATATTAAAATTTAAAAAAACGGAAGCGAGTCATGAAATCTTACTTGGCCTATCCCATGCGGATGCGAGTACGGCAAGAGAGACAAACGTTAACAGCACGAGATTGTTCATCCTAAGCTCGGAAGACTTTGAAATGCAGGTGTGACTAGCGCTCGAGGGAGCTTAACTTAGAAATGATCAAACGAAATGGGAGTGTCTTCGATAAAGTCAAACTGATCACGAAAACTGGCTATTCAGCTGGTCTTTTTATGAGAATAAAGAGGTCATTGACAAGATAAGGCACAAGCCACCTTTCGTCGAGAACAAACTTAAACGTGTTGAGAATGAATACATAATACGTCCAAATACCTGATAATTATCGGCATTTTAGCTATATGAGATGAAGCATTCCAGTTGATATTTCATCATTAATCACATCATATTATTTGAAATTGAATCTTGTTTTCATTCTCATTTCAAGTCATCATCCAGATCTCGACATATTACCTGATCTTCAGCAGGCTATCATTTGATGATTCTCCATCGTTCCGCAGAACTATCGTTATAGCCTCGAATGATGTTGAGTAATATCTTCTTACTTGTAAAGATACTGACAAACGGGTATAATGGGAAACTGCAAAACAGAAACCATCTATAAACAATTTCGTTATTGAGTATGTTGTTTCATCAGGAAGTGTTTAGGTAGAACACACGGAGAATCCCTTTGAATCGAATATTTAATCCCATTAAACACTAAACATTCCAACTAATTTTTTTGCTGAGAAGTTTTCAGAGAGCTTTGTCTATTCCACACATCCATTGAAAAAGCTTCAAATCAAAATATTTGCCCAAAAGAGAATTGGAATACTTAAGACAACAATTGCATTGGCACATTCATTGTTTTAATAAGAATCCTTTAAATCTGAATATTAATACTTGAAACATCTTCAATACGAAGAAACAAAGAAAAAAATTTTTGTGCAACATTCAGAAGTTTTTAAATTCAATAACCATTTACGATGAATGGAATAAGAGGATTCAGTGTGAATTGGAACATTTCACGCTGCACAAGCAATACACGTGAACGTGATGGAGTCTTTTCCATTTCTAATTTCCTCAGGTGTGCAGAACGGTTGTGCTTTCTGTGTTCAAGCAATTTATTTATCTCATTCCAATCATTTTTTGGAATGTTCTCGTTCTTCCGCGTTGTTCTATGTGCGTAAACCGAATATGTTTTGGAGTTGAAATGTTTACTAAATTAATGAACGAAGCTCTTTTACAAATTGTTGTTCTGCTCATTCATTCGTTGGAAGATCCACAAACTATTTGCTCATTGTCGATTAATCAAGAAAACGACCAATTGCTATCTGGCCTGAAGCCGTACATTCATACACCATTTCAACTCAGAGTAGCAACAGCAGGGTGAATTTGAAGATGGACCAGATGGTCTATCATTTTGTGATTTGCCTTTCTTCTGAATCTTTCTCTTGCTTTAGTTCACATAACATTTCTAATGACATTTCCATTTTGAGAGCTAGTACATCTTAAACAGTAATTGATTGATCATAGAAACGTTTTGTAAACATTTTTATTTTCTTTCTTTTTTTATTTTTTATTTTCATCTAATCTATAATGTAAATGAATGTGCTTTCTATGTTCACTTTTTATAACAAGCAAAGTGTCAGATTATCAACTGAGTTGAAGTTTTTGAAAAGAGATTGCTGTTCCTTCCTTTGGTTTAAGCCGAATAGAAGTTACATAGGCATAATGAAAGAAAGACGATAGTAATAAGGGAAGTAAGAAAGAGAAAAGCGAAAAGAGAAAAACCAAATAGTAAGAGAAAAGAGGAGAGTGAGGGAAGAGAAATGATAAAGTGAAGTATGAGACTTTTGCCCAGTAGCCGAGAGAGGAAGGGAGGGTGGGCTGAGATGAGTCGGAAGAAACATCAGTTCAAACTATCACCTCAGAGATGACTCTCGTTCATTCCTAGTGTTTTTAAACTCTTTTATTTATTAAAGTTTATCACAAATGAATCACAATGAACACTCTCAAAATGTGTTTTTGTTTCTTTCCTGCTCTGATTGCTAGGCCAACCTTTCATCCTCATTCAAATGAAGTTTTCGTTTTAGTAAGCATTCTTTCCTATTATCTTCAGTAGTATATTGGAGAATCTCATTCATATTTACTCTTTTAGAGGCGTTTTTCATGAAAATACCCTACAGAATCGAAAAAACTCTTCAGATACTCTCTCTTTCTTTCAATCTACTCGTTCACAGCTCATGTGAGTCTGTGGAGCCCATTTATTTCTTCAATATCTCTTCTTTTTTCTCCTATTTTTCTTGAATTTCGTATTTTTTCAGTAATTTTTTCCTGAAATGGATAGTACAAGAGTGTACGAAAGAGAAAAATGGTCATCATGGGCAGATTTCATCATGTCCTGCATTGGCTATGCTATTGGTCTTGGTAATGTATGGAGATTCCCATACCTATGCTATCAGAATGGAGGAGGTTGGTGGACTAAAAAACTCTATTTTTTTCTCTCAAAAACATAAAAACTCATTGTCTTTCTAGTATTTCTCATATCTCTAATTACCAAACAACAAGCTTGTTGAAAAAGAGAGATAGAAAGAGATTGAAGAAAAACGATAAATGCTATAAATTTCTGTGATTTTAAAGGAGCTTTCCTCATTCCGTACGTCATCTCACTTGTTTTCTGTGGAGCTCCATTATTCATCTTGGAAACATCATGGGGACAACTTTTATCTGTTGGAGGATTAGGAATGTTCAAAATCTGTCCAATTTTCAAAGGTTTTATTGAAAGTTAAAAAAAAAACGAACGCTTAAATGAAGGAGTTGGCATCGCTGCTGCTGTAATGGCATTCTGGCTTAATATCTATTATATCGTAGTATTGGCTTGGGCGTTATGCTATTTGGTCAACAGTATTAGAGTGGACGACAATGTTCCCTGGAGAAACTGTGATAATCCGTTAGTGAAATAATTAGAAAAAACAAAATGGAAAGTATTTTTCCAGTTGGAACACCCTCCACTGTCGCTCGGAGTATGAGCAAATACCTTGTGATAGTAATAGAAGCATTGCTCAATATTTCAATGTGAAGGTAATCATACTTCTCTTTCTTTTAAAAGTTTGCTCTTTAAAGGTTCTGACTGCCGAACATCTGCATGAGTACAAGAAGAGCCGTTTCATTGGTGCCAAGGAGAACTGGACCTTCTGCACAGAAAGTGACTTAGCTGTTCAGTCTCCGGTGAAAGAGTTTTGGAAGTAATTGTTGTGCTTACTTTTGAAAACAACGGTAGTCCAATTAAGCTATCAAGTTCTTGGAATATCGGATGGAATCGAACATCCCGGTTCAATTCGTTGGGATTTAGCTCTCTATCTTTTCTTTGCTTGGGTCATCTGCTATTTGTGTATTTTCAAAGGTGTCAAGTGGACAGGAAAAGTATTTTTAAACTTCGCTTGGCGTTCCAAATTTCTTTTTAAAGGTTGTCTACCTCACAGCTTCTTTCCCCTACATTATGCTGTTTTGCCTGCTTATTCGAGGATTAACATTACCAGGAGCCAGTGTCGGATTGGAGTTCTATCTGAAGCCTGATTTCAGTCGGTTATTTGAATCAAAAGTTTGTTCATCAAATGCACTTTGTCCTCAATTATTTTTTCAAGGTCTGGGTTGATGCTGTTACACAAGTATTCTTCTCATATGGTTTGGGTCTAGGAGCATTGGTAGCCCTTGGAAGTTATAATACCTATCACAACAATGTTTATAAGTAACGTTCTAAATCCTGTTCCTCGTTCATATAATCACTTCAAGACAAGCTTTGACCGTTTGTTTTGTCAATAGTGGAACTAGTGTGTTTGCTGGGTTTGTGATTTTCTCTTTCATTGGTTTTATGGCAACTCAACAAGGAAAAAGTGTAGCTGAGGTATTAAACTAGAAGAAGAAACTTGATCTTATTGTTTGTAACTTTAAAGGTGGCTCAAGCGGGTCCAGGGTTACTCTTCCTAGCTTACCCATCAGGCATCCTTCAACTACCCTATACAAATGTCTGGTCTATATTATTCTTCTCCATGGTTCTGTTCCTTGGAATCGATTCGCAGGTGGGTTGTTAAAGTCGGTATGTAATACATCTCGAAGTTAGTTCTGCACCATGGAAGGATTCTTCACCGCTATTATCGACGAATTCCCATCTATGACGAGAGGAAAAAAATATGGAAGAGAAATATTTATCGGAGTTGTGTGTATAATATCGTACTTCGTTGGTTTGTCTACTGTTACTGAAGGAGGATTCTACGTGTTCCAACTATTTGACTTCTACGCTGCTTCTGGTTGGGCTTTGCTATGGCTGTTGTTCTTTGAATGCATTGCTATTTCATGGAGTGTCGGTATAAGCTTCGCTTTTATGCTTCTTCCGTATCTTGTATTTTTAAGGAATTAACCGATGGTATGATCATATGAAGAGCATGATTGGCTACTACCCAAGTGTTTGGTGGAAATTCTGCTGGGTTTTTGCTACCCCGGCTGTATGTGGGGTGAGTTAACGTAACAAGCGATTTTTAATCCTAATTTATGGTTTTTCTCTTTTTTAATAGTTCATCATTTCATCCGATGAAAAATCAATGATCTTAGAAGAGTATCAAGAAGCAGTTGGCTTCTTAAGATGATGCTTATGACAATCATCCGATTTAAATCGAAAAGTTGGAAGTTTATCATTTTGCCGGATGCCATGGATTGTTATAAGTACACTCACATTCCTGCTCCACTCACAGTAATTAGAAAAACAAGAGAAATAAGGAGGCGTTTTGACTTTTGTTTAGAATATGCTTTCACAAAATAATCTAATCTTCTCATTCCTTGAACGAGGAATTTCCGGTTAAAATAATTATAAATTACTAGAGGAACAGTTGTCATTCAATGAGAAAGGACTTTCCTAGCCATCAGTTAACACCTTAGCTTCATCAACCATCTGTTGCATGTCAAGGGCAATTTGTCGTATCACGTATTAAACTCTAAAATCTCATTCATCCATCACATCTCACGCTTTGTACTAAAGGATGAACCAAACTACCATTTTCACAAAGAGAATTCATAATATCTAGAGATATGAGGGTATAACCTACTTCCACTTGATTAGCATATTTATACGCGTGTGCTGACTATAAAAAACCGTCCCGTTTCATTTTCACTTTGATGATGTGAATGAACAGGTCGCTCTCGCTGTGCTTTCGAAGCTTCCATATAGAACTTTACTTGGCAACTTAACAACTTCAAGAAGACGCATGAATTATTTTCAAAAAACTCTTTCCAGGGTGTGATGATTTTCGGTTTGATAAAATATCAGCCATTGCGGATCACAGCTTACAACTATGATTATCCCCTTTGGGGGCATATCTTCGGATGGTTCTTATCACTTTCTTCGATGTTGTGTATTCCTGGATATTTTGTTTATGCCTGGTTCACTACAACCGGTACTTTCTCTGAGGTTTGAAGATTTGAAGGATATATGTTACAAATCTTGTTTTTCTTTTCTATTATAGAAGGTCAAAAAGTTGTTCCGTCCTGATATTTCAATCAAGGATATCACTAATGAAGCTATTGATGGAGAAGAATTACAGGAGTTTCACCCATTATAAACTGATTTAGGAACCTAAAAAATTTGTTTCGCTAAACGATTAAAAGATTAAATGAAACATTCCTTGTTTAGGTGTTCATCTCTCTCTCTCTCTCTTTCTCTGCCGCCCATTTTCTTCTTTCGTATTCTTTTCTCCAAATCTGTTTCCTTTAGTTTCCTGCAAAAATAACACGAACTATCCGCCTATTATTAATCCAATCAATTGATGTTGTCCACTTTTTTAAATGACATCTGTATTCATAGTGAAGAAAACTATTTCATCATATTATATATGATGATCGTAGAGAATGTATATTAAGTATAGATTAATAAAGAAATGATGATTGTGCAGTAGAGAACCTTTCGACTCTGAAACGTTTTCGGAACCTCTCAGATGTAGAAACAAAGAGTTGTTCAATCTACTTTTCCCCTCTAAAGTTTAACATAATTTGAAGAAAGAAAACTATTGACTTCTCAAACGTTCAGAGATTTTTAGAGGAGACAAGAAGGGAAATCTTCGGGATATGAATGGTGAAAGAGATTTTCAAGAAATGAAAGGAAACTATTCTGGTGATATGAAGCGTCCAGGGATGAACCAGTCCAATCATTCTACCAACCATCATCTATTCTTCATCATTATCCTTTCCACGTCGTTACCGTCTGTCTTCTCGCCCTCGCGATCTTCATGTTCTCTTCGTTTCTCGTTAATTTCTCTGGACAGCCATATTATAGTCTCTTTCGTGTCTCTCATCCCACGAGTTCGCCTTCTTAGGGTATCTTCTGCGTGTAATCGTCACCGCAGTTGGTCAAAAGCTTCACTCAGCTTACGGCTTGCTAGTCATGTTAATTCATTCTCTGCTATGCTTATTTCTAACATTTCTATTAATTGATACAAGACAAATCTATCAGTCAACGTTATCGGAATGGTATCGCCAACCAGGTAAGACAAGAATATCAAACACAGCGAAAGCTAATGTTATGATTTCGTTCAACTTTGAATTTATCCCAGTAAAGGATATATCCAGAAAGGATTTTGTTTCCTTCATATATTTCATACTAAAACTATAAAGTTGTTCTCAATCATAGCTCGCTGATTTCAGGTAACCCTGGAGTAAAAATCCGTTTAACTAAGAAAGGCATTAATCACCTCAAAACTGTTGGAGTGAAGCTATTGAACGAACAGGTAACCAAACAATGAACAATATTATTCTTTAACTACTCTAGATCGCCAACTTGAGAGGGTATAGTACTTCTTTCCCTTTCTCGCAACCAGGACTTGAAGGATTTGTCAGTCTCAATAACGTAAATGTTCTTCAATACAATCCTCCTCAGGTTTTCTCTTTTTTTCATCTTCGCAATAATAAGTTTCATTTTGGTATTCAGGTTTCAGTCGTCAATTTTCTACCTCCTCGTTATATTGTTTTTGGATTGGAGAATATGGATATATCGTGAGTAACTGAAAAACATTTCCATCATTCTAGAGATTCAGTTTGGCCGGTAACTTTTTCGGTACGGGAGGTCCCATACAAGTTGGTGGAACAGTGGATGGAAGCCTTATTGGCATGACAGTAGCTTTGACAGCAGAGTTCACAAAAAATGCTCATGGAATGATGTCAGTGCAGGTAATTCCATTAACAGTGATAAAGAATATCTTATTATTGAGGTACCAAACTGTTCAACGATAATAGGAAGAAGTCATTTCAATATAAATCCGCAAGGTCCCATGGGACCGTTAGTGAAAACTCTCGAGGTTTTTTTCTCTTCAGAAGTGTCAACGAAAACCATTTCCGTTAAAGGCGTTCATCAACGATGGGATTCGACAACGCATTCCTACTATGTTCTGTAAAAAACTGAAGCATCTGATAGAAGATAACAGTCCTAAAATGTTCGCCAAGCTTACTAGAACGAACTTTGGAGAACACTTCAAAGGAGATTTAATAGAAAACACCGTCATGAAAAAGTTAGTTGAAAGTGAAAAGTGGATTCGAACCGCTTGACGAAAGAGCTCTGAAATCGAAAGTTCTCCAGATTCATTATGGACTTTGTGAAAGGCTTATATATCGACAACAGAAACATT
Organism: Auanema freiburgensis; assembly: GCA_030370435.1. Lineage (NCBI taxonomy): Eukaryota > Metazoa > Nematoda > Chromadorea > Rhabditida > Rhabditidae > Auanema > Auanema freiburgense. The sequence goes on from CM059369.1 coordinate 5,002,738, forward strand.
GCCGATCCTATAGTCACATATGATTATTTCGAAACTCAGAACAAAGGTATATTGCAATAGAAAGCTTAAAGTGAACATTACTTCTTTAGGAGAGGTGCGGTATATGGATTCAAATGAGCCAACACCATTCTACCCTAAGTTAGTGTTTCAAATTCATTCTGAAAATACAATCTATTAAAGGGAAATGCAAACAGATGAGGATTCTGACAGAATGCTGTACTTCTATGGCTCAGATTATATTTTCAACTCTCTGTTATATCATGCATACCAGACCAATAAGCTCAACATTGAGGTTATAATGTTCTCTGTGTTCCTTAAACCTATATATCATTCTTTCAGCTCAATCACCATAACTTGCCCGATCAGTATAAATCACTAGTGTCTACCTCGTGCTCAAGCCGTGGTGCTACTTCCTTTGCATCTTCGGTTTGCGTTGGGAAGTTAATACCAGCACTTGCAAAGGTCGTTGAAATAAAATTTAAAGTACCTATAACAGTTTTGTAGGCCTATCCAAACACAACAACTTCATTTGTATTAATCCCTCATGGTTTGCCAGAATTTACATTTAATGGAGACGCTGGCGCTATTCGATTATCTTGTAAGCTACAACAGCTTATTCAGCCTGTTTTCATGTTCTTGTATTTTAAGCCCGAATAATTACTTATGTCGACCACAGAGGACATCCCAAACAAGTTATAGTTTCTTCTGCTGATGGTCAAGCCGATATAAACTTATCAGCTCAAGGTGGAAAGTTAGGAGGTGGTCTTAAACTGAACAGGTATTTGTGCGAACAAATGCGTTGAGCACTAATATTTAAACCAGGCTGGCTGTGCGACTACATAGAAGTGCTATTGATATTGATCCTTCTTCGATTGAACAGCTAACACCATTGGCGAAAACCTTCATAGGCCCTCAGCTCAGTCAAGCACTACATAAAGGAGTTCCTTTCCCATTACAAGTTAGAAGCTACACACATTTATAACAGTTCTTTCATTTTCCAGGATTCCATTACATTTGTGGATCCTAAACTGAAGGTTCACAATGGTTTTATCGAGTTAGGGACTGATTTCATTTTGAATGAGAATGCCCTACGTGCAAAGATGCAAGAAACTTTTGCAGACATGAACATATAAAATCTACTGGTATCAACAAATCACATAACTTATTAAAATATATATTAAATAAATATAAATATATGCCTACCGAACCAGAAACTTCCCTCTGAACATAGTAAGGCGTAGATTAGCAGACGGGCAACCTTCTCGGTTTACTTTGACCTCAAAAGCATGTTAACAAGAGGCTAGTAGCATAATTTATTCTTACAAGTCGTTCAATTTATAGTCTGCAATAGACAACATGCTGACTACAGTTAATTTGATAAGTTATCACAAAACTCTTCACATGTTGAATGCCTCCCATGATTCGTAGAGGCCTTCGGCATCTTCCACTCCTTGAGTTTGGACTTCAGTACGAGCATCGAGAACAACGATGGTTCCATCATCCTTGATCATTCGCATAGATGGAATAGTTTTTACTTCATATTTGGTCAACAGCTCTCTGCCAAGGATAGTAGTAGAGATCAAAACATTGAAACCAAAACGCACTGAATTTTCTCATCGCCGAAAGGAATGAAAGTCCAATCACCCATGTGCTCATCATAATACTTGAACAAATCTTCGGCGTTTCTATCACGAGAAACAAAAATGATTTCAAATTCTGGGTGTTTTTTCTTGATATCTTCATAAAACTTCTGAAAACATATTAATATATTATGGAATCTTTTGCTTTGTAGATGTGTTTTACTTTCAACTTTGGAGTGAAGGCTCTGCATGGTGGACACCAGCTGGCAGAAAAGTACAAACCTACAAACTAAAACAGAATATTGAAAACATGAGGAATTATTCATTATTACCTTATTCTTCAAATGTTGACCAGCATCGACTTTGGAGCCGTCCTTAAGTTGAAGTTGAACACCAGCCAAAAGCTCTGCCATTTCAGAAAAAAGTGAATCGAAAAGAAAAATTTTTAGAGAAAATCGGTATAATAAAATAAAAATGATCAAAGACTAGAATGCATTTTGCGTGCGCTCATTAATAAAATGAACGCACGCTGTTTCGCCGGTTCAGTTTTGAATTTTCGCGCCACGATTTAAAAAAAAACCCTCAATGTTCCTAGATAAGCTATTGAATTTCTCATCTTCAGACGGAAGAGGTAATACTTCTTAGAGGTATTACTTTGTTAGGGAGTACGCAAATGTAAAGATTCAAAAGGAAAAGAGTTTTCGATCAAAATTTCGAACCTCGTTTGGCTTTGAAGCATCATAGGCTTTGTTAAATAGGAGTGAGAGACGGAGTAAAGACTACTTATTGACTATCAATATATTCTAATCGTTCTGTTATCAGCTTAAATTCCTTGATTAAATCACATCATTATGATGATTAATTCCAATATTGTCATCATAAATCAACTTAAATCAAAATTCAAAACATAAGGTTCCACCGAGATTTGAACTCGGGTCGCAGGATTCAGAGTCCTGAGTGCTAACCGCTACACCATGGAACCGGCAACTCTGGTCAAATATACTCGGTAGACCTATTTAATGACATCCTCTTTCGCACACTATTTTTATTTGACCAATGAAGACAACTATAACTTTTGTAACAACGCTAAACAATTGTGGAGTGGAGTCTCTCTCTCTCTCTCTCTCTTTCTATTTCCTGGGAATTATATGAAATGACGTGATACCTCAAAACAATCAACGAAGTCCGCAGCATTTCTTTCACATTGCTTTCATAGGAGTAGATTCTGTTTTCTCGGTTTTTGAACGAACCATGAACAGTGGAAGATATGTTTATGAATGTTATGCAATTGAAATGCTTGAATGTTCAAATTTGTTTGGAAATGTGAAATTTATGAGCTTAATCATCAAGATGACGAAGATAATTTTCTATGAAAATATAGAAAAAGGAGATCTGTTGAGCTCCATTCTTTTTTAGAAATGTTGGGGCACTATGTGTTTCTTTCAATATTTCTTCTATCTTTTAGATATGCATTTGCTGTCATCAACGGAATTCCTACCACAAGTGCAAGTATTATCTCTCCCTCTGCTTCTGTTGTAGTCTTGGTTTATTCAGAAGTTAAATCACAAGCTGTTTTACTTATTGGATCGGCTGGATTAGAAAAAAACCGAAAAATAATCTGTGGAGGAGCTCTAATTACCACAAATGTTGTTCTGACGGCTGCTCATTGTGTTTACTCCAACTCTTCCTTGTAAGCATTTTTATTAATTTGATTTGAAGCTTCTTTGTTTAGTGCCACTTCGATCCAAGTTCGTCTGAATACCTTCAACATTCGACGTTACGAACCTCATGAAATTAGGCTTTTATCCAGAGCAATAGAAATATCTCCCAACTATAAAGAAGTGTTTCCTTCTTCAAAACAAATGAAGCGAATGAAATTTTTCAGGATGAGGATGCTAGTGAAGATCTGGCCATAATATATCTCCCCAGACCAGTTACGGAAGCTTGTAATCTGAAAGATGGACCTGAAATTGCTCGTCTTCCTCCAACTCCATTCACCGTGCCTTTACATGTAAGAATCAGACAAACAGAATATAATTTTCAAACTGTTAAGGCAAACCCTATTCTATCCTATTTGATGACACCACTTTCTGATTTCGAGATGGAAACGGGATTTTGCTTTGTAAACGGATGGGGTCTGAACGGAAGTAAAGTCCCTCGAACGCGGAGCTGTTTATTCGAATATTTTTTTTTAGATAATCAGACGGATGAACCGTCCACAGCTTTATTGAGATTAAGTATTCGTACTCTATATGGAAAAAAAGTTCTTGTCGGAGAGCCTCTCTCACCTCTCACCAAACTATGCATGGCAAGTTCCAACTGTTTTTTTGCACAACCAGCTTGTATACGTATGCACTTTCACGCTTCATAAAAATTGCACGTAAATGAGACGTGATGTGTGAAAAAGGACAGATTGAATTCGTGCAATTTAGGGTGATTCCGGAAGTCCTGTGTATTGTTTAGTTAGAGGCCAAAACTTTCTGGTATAGTCTTTCTTCAGGAGAAAAACTTCATTACTTTAATTAAGGTTGGGATAGTCTCAGAATTGAGTACTTGGATGCCGGATACGAAGGCTGATGTTGATCAAACGACAGATGAAGTATGTTTTTCATATAATTGAATAGAAGGCGTTTCTTTCAGAGAGCTCGCTGTATGATGTACGATTTCGTAGTCATTGTCGACCTCCGTCATAAAATTGCTGGAATTCAGACAATTTTTAATCAGAGAGGTCTAACTAAGCAACTCAAACATGGACAACAACAGTGCTCATATTTATAAGACAGCCAAATAAAGAAGTCTGAAAGTCGCAAAATTTTCAAAAATTTAAATGAATTCTTTTTATTGTTAGGAGACTTTGAAGATCATGGGTAATTATTAACAAAAATCTTTATTGAAGTTGAAACTTTCGCACGATCATATGAATGAAGTCATTGGCTGAAATTTTAAAGTTGGCAATTAATTTCTTTACGAGGGTGAGAATTCAGAAGGCATTAGCCAACTATCGGCGTGGGAAATGGCTTCAGTCTTTTCTTTATCCGAGCTTACCATCGACTATTAATGACATTTGAGATATATATCCATATCTCCGTACATATATCTATATATATATATATATATATATATATATATATATATATATGCGGATATAGTCGAAAGTACTAAGATATACAAAAAAAATAAAAGAGAATGCATCCAGAATCGTTCATGGCAGAAATAAACAGAACATTGTTATCAACAAAATTTATTCACATGGTATAACCGAGGAGATAACCAACTTATTCATCTTCTCCTCTCCATTAGAACACATTGAATCGGACTGAAGTAACAGTTCTTAAACTGGTTTAAAGCACGAGTATCAATATTATGGGGTGATCTCTTGAAGGCCCGGAAGCCGTTAAATCGAGCTTGATCCCTGAAATTGGAAATGATCACTTGAGAATAAGAAAACGCAAGGAGCTGGTCGCAATCGTGCTCCAACTCTACGCGCGGATTTGTGTAAAGGTGATTCAAAAAAGGAAATCGTTTGGCCTACGGGTTGCAAAAATTAAGCTTTTCCTTCAAATTTTCTGTTTACTCACTTTGCAGCTAAAAATTTCGCGAGAACCTGGTTGTAATATTCATCAGCTTGCGGCTCCGAAGCTTTGGCGAATCTAGAAACGCGTAGCTAACTTTAGCAATACTAAAAAACTTACGTTAGTGCAAGCATGAAAGCGAAGATAATAGCTACCGTAGATTGCATGATGGGCTTCTCTCTTGCTAGATCACAAGAAATGTGACTGAATTCAGGGGCGGAGCAAGACTTAGTCTTGATCCATCCTTGTGGAATTTTTGATTGATTGCCAAACTCGGAATGAATAGGGGAGGTGGATTCTAATGGGAACTTATGATTCATATTAATTAGAAAGTCCGTCGTATTTATTTTGATGTTTCAGAATGGAAGATAAGGAATTGGATCCATTGAATCCTTTAATGGTAGAATTTTACAGACTTTGTGAAAAAAGTGATATCAAAGAGAAACAGGTGGCATGTGCGTTGAGAACTGTCATAACCCTACTTAAGATTACATATTGGAGAGCTGCACATTGGTTAAAGAATGACTTGACGGATTTGAGAAAAATTACTGATACAAGCATTGGCAGAATTGTAAAAAACTGTTGCGTTACCAGAAGTTTCGCAATAAAAGCTCACTCTCTTTACCTTAATGCTATAGATAACGTTGGAGGTAGTGTTTTATGATTATTACTTCAGTCATTTTGAAATATAGTAACTATAGAAATAACTCCGTCTGAAAAGACGAGTGAAGAGCCAGAACAGAGCAAAAAGGAAACACCTGACAATTCTGAAGAGAGCGTCATGAATGACTCGACGAATACCACCAAAAATGAGAGGAGCAGCCGGCGAAAAAGTGAGTTTGTTTTTGCTCATTTGCATGTGTTAACGCTCTATGTAATAGGATCTGTAGTCAAACGCTTCGACGACGAGTGCTTCGATGAAACTTCCGCTAGAAGAGCTAAATGTGAGTCAATGTTGTAACTTTCCAAGTTGAATCTCTAGATCCAAAAGTGAGTCCTTCCAATGATGCTATTTCTGAAACAGCTAGTAGTGCCGAAGAAACGGAATCAGTTCCTGGTAGTTTGTCGTTTCCTTTTTCGTGTCGTATTGTTTGTCTTTTAGAGGATTCTATATCTACTGCTGAAAAAGAGACTCCTCATGTAAAAACGGAAAATGCTGAAGTATTTTTTTCGACTTTGATCGTATTATTTTCGAGGTATTTAAGGAAGAAACTGAAACTGAAGGGGAATGTATTGTGGATGGGAAGAATGTCTGGCCCCTCATTGTTGATCTCACCAAGAATTCCAAGGCTTACACTGGTGACCGGTTGACTGATTTACGGAAATGTCTTGCCATGTGAGCCGAACCAATATAAATAAGAGATATTTTATTCTTTTTCAGAGCTATTCAAAAAAGTCCGGTAGACATCAACATAAGCAGTTTCCTTAAGCCTTACACTAATCTACCTCTCGCGACTTTCAAAAAGTTTTTGAGAACTTTGCGAACAATGGTGAAAGAATCGGAGTCTTCGAATATGGACGACGCTGATGTTTCTGTGAATGTAGGTTCTCTTTCTAAACGCCATTATATTTTATTGGTGGTAGGAACCAAAAGAATCTGAAAATCCAAGATCATCACCCAAAGCTGAAATAAATAGTTCTCGACGAGAATCAGGTACCCCTGCTTCATCCCGTAAAGATGAAACGGAATCCATTTCCTCTCGTAAAGAAGAACCAACTTCCTCATCAAAAAATACTTCCAAGTCATCCAAATCTCCCGCAAGTAGCAGACGTGGATCAGATCTCAAAGAGATTTTTGTTGAAATTACTCCCACTCGACCATGTCCATATGTTGCTGCGAACACCTCTTTGCCGTCTTATGTCTTAGACGATTTAGACAAAGGTCAAACTAAATTCTGTATGTTTATTTGGTTTCAATTATCTGTGTATCATGGATGATTTCAAGCGGTTCCTCTATATCCTCGCCCTGGAGGTAAAACAAGGATGGAAGTGTCTAAGCATATTGAGGCTTGTCTGAAGATCTTAGAAGATTTTGACAGCCCTCTGGTGAAAGTAGGAAAAGAAACTATTCAAGAAGCTATCGATATGGTATGACAAGCAAAAAGTGGTAATAGAATAGTTGTTTTTAGGTATTCATGGATAGACGATCGGTAGAGTACTCTGCTTGTTCTATAGGTCTTGATGTATTCCACTTTGCTGGGCTTTGCACCATGGTTAATGATAAGCTAACAAGTTCTGATCCTAATGATGTTTGTCATCTATTTGTGTTTAAGTCAATGCTAGTTATTTACAGACTGATGACACTGGGTTAGAAAGAGTTCTCTACATTAATGGAGAGCTTGAACTGTTCCGGCAATCGTTAATACAGTCGTTGATTGAAGTGAAGAACAAGATTTTTAGTTTTGTATCTTTCGAAATTTAGAAATGCACTGAGGAAGATCAGAAAGATCCGAATATGACTCTGGCATGTGTAGATGTGCTGATTGATAATATGACTCCAACAAAGGTTTGTATTTATGTCAATATTGTTCATCTTAGTTTTGTTAACTTAGGTCAGTTACTCAAGAAAACACAAAGTAGAGGATATAGAAGATATGACAAAGAGAATTGGAAAAACTTGGAATCCTGAAGATGTTATCGATAATAATTCTTTCAATGAAGAAAACCAAAAAATAGTTAATCGTTGGCAAAGCCAATACCAAAAGAGATATAGAAAGTAATTTACCTATTAAATGAATAAAGTATGTATTTATTCGAGATTCTCATTATATCATAATTATCGCATTAGAAATAAATCGTATATGTTCTTTCTCTGTACGTGAGTTGCCGTGTAGTTGGTTTCGCTTTACATATTTTGAAAGCTTAACAGCGTATTACCATACTTAGTTAGATGTCTATGACAACACGAATTTCTCCGAAACGTCTCCTTTTATGGATAAGATATGATGGATCGAGATTTCCTGAAATGGCTAGAGGCGGGACAGGGTTTGGAGTTGTAGATTTGTTGAAACAAGTAAGTGCTTAGATAAAAGATTGTGAAACCTGCCCACTCAGGTGCAATGTGGAACGAATGTCTTCCAAGCATAACTTAATCAAAGATATCTTCAATTATAGACTGTTATGAACTCTCTAGAAGATTTAAAACTATCTACATCTGAGGAAGTCAACAGCGTACGGTTGTCTCCCAGTAGTAGGTAACTAGAGTTTCGCCAATGTGATTCTAAATTCTCCAATTTGAAGAACCGACGCGGGAGTTCACGCAATTAGAAATGCTGTGGTATGCAGAGTTCCCATGAAGGCTTCTATTTCCCTTGAAGATTATAAAACAAAAGAAGAGTTCCTCAATCACTGTAACTTTACGATGGATTCAGCGGTAAAAGGTTTAATCTTTCGAAAGAATATGACGAAACTGAATTGTTCTAGATGGAATGAAAATATTAAACTTCGACCACGTTTCACCCCATTTCTGTGTTCGTCGGCACGTGTCATATAGGTATGACGATTCCGTCTTTTCTGTTCAATATTCTCCTTCGTCACTTTCACATCAAATTCTCATTGTGTTCCTAGAATTTCTATTATTTCAGACGTTACACCTATCGTATAGCAGTCTGTCGTGATTGGGATACGTACGAGAAGCTTCGATATGATCCTTCTATCGTTTGCTTTTCTGAAAGAAACTATATATGGCTTTTACCTCCAGATTTTAATTTGGAGAAAGCTCGAGACGTCACAAAATGCTTCGAAGGTTCGCTAATCATGAGAATGGAGCCGCAATTTTCTTTAAGGCGTTCATGTCATGGGATCTTTCTACAAGCATACTGCACGTGAAAAGCGGAAAGAGTTGATATCAGTCAGTGCCATAAGAAATATATTGTTATGCGACATCACCAAGGGTATAACTTTTCTTGTATTATGTATGCTTTCTATAATTCTAATTGAAGGAGCAGAAATCAGCATTCCGAACTCTCTCTACGACTATTATAATGTCACAGTTGTTGCGAAATCATTTCTGAGGGAACAAGTGAGCTTTCATCACATCAAAGTCCTAAATATTAATTCTTTTAAGATTCGAAGAATGATGTCTTGCATAGTGTACCATTCTTATAACAGAATACCACTGGAGACTGTCGAATGGCTAATAAGGAATCCTATTGACACTAGCTTTTTTGATTTAAAAATACCCGTAGCTCCTCCCAACGGATTGTTTTTGACTGATGTTGTTTATGATCCCACAATGTTCACTAATCCTTTTCCAAGCTATGCTGATAACTGGGTTGAAAGTTAATAACTATCTTCCGAGAATATTTCAAATAAAAGTGTACAAAAATTAAACAATTGGTGCAATAGAGGTCGTTCAAAGATCCTGATATTAGAAAATGGTCTCGGAGCGATGTGAGTAGTGACGCCGCGCATGTGGATACTGTAGAAAAACTTGTGTTTAATTTTTTGTCTTATTAAATTTTCCCGCCATTATAACAAAATATGCATATTAATTATAAAAAATCAAACGAAAAAATTACCTGTTTCGTGCTAACAATATGAATACTCTCTCGTTTTTATATAATCTTCGCAGGCTTGCTAGAACGGTTGCGTCATATAACCTTTCCTAATATCATTATTTTAGGGTATTTTCTAGATAGTCTATCGACTATTTTCGTATTTCCTTTATAATCAACTTTTGTAACTTCTGTTCCTTTCTTTAGTTTAAAGAGGTAAGCTATTCATTTTACTGCCATAACTGATGTTTTGTGTTTAGTAATAATGGACGGCCAAGATAATAAGAACTCTAATAATAACATCGAAGAAATCAAGGAGAATGGTCATACCAATTCTGACACTCAAAATAACAACGGAAACGCTAACGGTAACAAGAGCAACAAAGGCAATGAAGATAAGTAAGTTTTTTTGTGAATTTTCGCAACCTTTTTATAGTCATAGCCCTGATATCACAGTAGTTCTTATCTGTGGGGGTCTGGCAATCATTTTTTTCACAATGTCCTGTTTCAGGAAAATTTTTGTTGGTGGAATCGCCTACGACGTTACTAATGAAGATTTAATTAATCACTTCACTACTTATGGAGAAGTTGCTCAAGCTCAAGTCAAGTTCGACAGAATTACTGGAAGATCTCGTGGATTCGCTTTTGTCGAATTTGCTACTGGAGATGGATGCAAGGCTGCTCTTGCTGCTCGTGAGCAACATATCAAGCAGAAGCAGGTACATCAGATAAACCAATAAAGAGTAAAACAACAGTACTATTTAGGTCGAGGTTAAACCAGCCAAGTCCCGTGAAAACAAGAAGGTCTTTGTTGGTGGTCTTCCATCTGATTTCTCTCAAACTGATTTGAGCAACCATTTTGCTCAGTTCGGTAAAGTAGAAGATATCGAATGGCCATACGACAAGGTCACCAAGGCCAGAAGAAACTTTGCCTTCATTGTCTTCGAGGAAGAAGAGGCTGCCGATAAGGCATCTGCTCAACCTAAGCAGACTTTCGGAAGCCGCGAATGCGATGTTAAGAAGGCTGTCCCTCAAGGAAAGCGATTCCCCAACATTGGACGTGGAAACGGTATGAGACAATACGGAGGACGTGGTGGAGCTAATAACGCCTGGTACGGAAACTGGGGTCAGATGGGAGCCCTTCCATACGGTGGAGCTGCCTGGGGAGATTGGTATGGTAACTCATACTACCCTCAGCAAAACGGAGCTGCTGCTGCCTATGGCAGTGCTTACAATGGAACAGGTACCCCGAAGTGAAAGGCATCTACTCAACGTTTTTTCCAGCCAACGGATATGATTCCTACCAGCATCAGGGCAACAACCGTCAGAATGGAAATGCTAATGGCCAACAGCGTTATCAACAAGCTACTGCTCAGCAACAATACTAATGGGCTGGGTCCCTCTCTCCTTGGTTCTCTTGGCTCCCTAAAAATTGTCCTCTTCTTCTATTCTTTAATATATTTCCCACTAATCTATAGTTGTTTACTAGCTCGACTATCTAGAAGCCCGATAACCCGCACTCTCACAGTAAGATCTATCGTGAGCTTCTCTGTTTAAAGAGAATATTCTATATTGCACGTTGCACCTATTTTTTTGCAGCTACATTGCACAATTCCAACACCTTATCGCCTTGTTATGTTCTATTTTTAATGGCTGATGGGTAGGATCCATGTGCCTTTTTTCTAGCAAGGTCGTTTTCATTAGAGATCTTAACATATGATTTTGCTTTTTGTTCTAATGGTAACTTTTTTGTTGTCGGTTGTAGTAGATCGCACTGCCAAGCTGAGTACATTGCTCATGGTTCTGTTATGTTGTCTAAGTTTAGAACCAGTCATGTGTTACCGGCCTTTCTTGATATTCTTATGAGCTGTTATCCGGCTTAATTTTTGCTTGCTGGTTCAGCAATTCGTTGACGTTATCTCATGTATCTGATGAAGTTCAGGTACTCATTGTTGTCTGCTTGTTGTCTGAATTTTTCTGTTGTTATGTAGTCCGGTTAATACGCGTTTTGAAGGTGCTGATAGAGATTTCGTTATTGTTAAATCTTTGTCGTATGTCGAAGCGTTACGATTTGACTACGTATTCGACAATTATTAGATTAAAGAATAAATTTTGAGGACATCTTATTAGTTACTTGAAGAACTATCACGTTTCCATCATGATTATTATACCTATTCAACTAGCCTCTAGTAGTCGACACATTTTAACTTGAAGAAGAGTATGACATCATCTCTGGACAGTTTTATGAATAGAGTTATATCGGTTATAACTGGTGATGGTCGAAATATTGTAGGAGTACTGAAGGTTTGTTCAATAGAGCTTACTAGGTGACTTTTTGAAATAGGGTTTTGATCAATTAATCAATCTCGTACTGGAGGATGCTCATGAAAGATCGTATTCAGAAACTGTGGGTGTTGAACAAATACCTTTAGGATTGTACATTATACGAGGGGACAATGTGTAAGTGTTGAAGTCGAAGACTTTAATGTCAGCCTGAAATTACTACGTGAATTCCGAAAATTTAAACTAAATCTTCACTAGTTGTGGGAAAGTGAAGGATGCAACACATTCGAAACGAAATAATATATACAAACTGTTTTTTAAATAGAATTGACTTATGCCTGTTGTTAGAGTAGCACAGGCTGACCCTTGGTCTTCTGTTGCCGTCAGGTCAAGTCTACCCGTTCTTCAGCAACCTACATTGAGATATATGCGAATATGTTTAGTCATATCTAGTTAGCCATTTGATGCAAAAGTCATTTGGAAAGTTTGCATTCTTTCTAAAACCTGATTAGGTAGAGTTTCGCATTTGTCGAGGCGTATACTGCTGCATTTGTTATTACACGGCCACAGACCACCCCATCGTCCTCCAATCGATTATTTGCGGATGGGCGTCTTGCGAACGCGTACTTCAAATCTTTTCTGTCGAGCTTACATTTGGCTTTATTCTCCAATCCCTTCGTAAGCACGTGATAAATCTTCTAAAAGCGAATGTTTTTTCCCGTATTTCGCTTGAATGTTTATAAATTTCGAAATGCGTTTGCGGAAAACCTTGATAACAAATTATTTTTATCTATTGAACCATTATTGTATTCCCTGATTTTCAGAGCTGTCGTTGGTGAAATCGATGAAGAACTAGATAAACGTCTTGATTTGAGCGGAATTAAGGCACCTCCTCTCGATCCCATCTGGGTAGCTTCCTAAATGTCTCGTTGATTCTCACATTTCAACCTATTGTAGTGTATCTAACGTTAGCTAATTTAATCGTTAATTTCGATCTCTTCTTGTATTAGCTCCGTTCTTTATAATAAAATTCTGTAATTTCTTCTGTTTGTTGAGCTATAGAGTTGATGTTCTCTCCTATCTTAATCATTGCCTGTTCCAAATGTTCAAATGTATTCTTCTGTTTAGACGTTATCGATTTTGGGATGGCCGATGCGGTCGAGCAGTTTCAACCAGATGATGAGGTTCTGAGAGGAGTTGATGAAGTTGATTGGACTGAAGATCCAATAGTGGAAGATGACGTAAGTCTTATTTCCTTTATTTACAGTTTGTTATTTTCTGTACTTCAGACTGATTCTTTCGATTTGGATTCACTTGAATGTGTAGACGAATGTGATGAAATGAAGAGCAACAAAGTTGAAGACAGATCTCAAAGAATATCAAACAACTCACATAGAAGAACGGTTCGCAGATTTTTCAAACTTTGTTGTATAATACAATTCCTTAAGGATAGGAAAAGAGCTTACCCGTCAAAACAACAGAGAAGTTCAAAACAACACCGTGAATTGATAAAGGTGTGTATAGTTTTTGTTTTTTTATCCCCATTACTGATAAACTTGTTTTTTTAAATTATCCATTATGCCTTGCAGAAGCCCATGAATAGAACTCGGCACGAATTTAGAGAGGAAGCACCTGTTCCTATGATTCCTCCGTTTGCTGAACTAGAACTTGTCGATTGCTGTGAGTCTTGCCATCTTTTATATCTATTTTATGTTGTTTTAAGGTGATGCTGACGAAAACGACGTCCGATCAAGGCCTTCAACGTCCCAAGAATCTAAAAGTCTCATCTCTGAATCCCTTCAGTTAGTCTATTCTTCTTCACTGTTCTAAATAAGTAAATAACTGGTACTTTTTTTCAGTTTTGCGGATGATCGAGATGTAGTTTCACCTATAACATCAAATAGGGACGGTGACGACATGCATGATGAATATGAGGATGAAGATTTTCCCTCTCTCGATGAGGCAATTGACGTTGAAGCTATGAAGAAAGCTTCCATGATTAACTCCGACCCTCCAATACATTTGGATTGCTCATATGATCAACGGAATGGAACAGCGAATCACGTATATATATCTCCAAACAATATCGGTACGACTTGGAATACTTATATGGACTTCAAGAACATTCTAAAATATGGTTCACCTAGTCTTATACTCGCGTAATGTTCAGAGGTTTCCCGAAAAAATGGAACGAATAAGGAGGATACACATGCCGTGGCTTCATTGCACGATAAGCACCGTAAATCGGCGTCTTCTTATGATTTGGAATCCAGGGAAAAGGAGAGGAACAAAGACAAACCTCGAGAAGCTAGAGAGGTGTTCAGACGCTCCGATAAGCCAGAACATAGAGCATCATCTCCATTTCATCAACGACGAAACTATAGCCAATTGAGAAAAAGAAGTGAAAAAGTAAACCGACCGGAGAGAAAAGAGATTCCTAAAAACGGATCTACACCAACCAAAATATCTCCTAGCTTATCACATGGTTCGTAAAATGCTTTATTTTTTGAAAGTGCCAAATCCATCAAATACTTTACCAATGCTTATGAGATCGTTGTTCTTTAGCGTCGTTCGTGCGTAACAGAAATCGACCGAACAGAGAGAGGGGAGGAAGCCAACGTCGAGATGGAGGATCTTCAACAAATTCCAACTTGCCTCGAAGCAGTTCTAATAATAATAATGGATCAAAGGCGACTACTAGCCCTTACAAAAGTCTTGGGAAAGTCTTTTCAACACAAAATCCCTCCGATGCTCGTGTAATAACAGAATTACCAGACCTAACAATTCAATGTTCGAAAAAAGGGGGCCGAATTGTGCGTCCATCGAATAGTACGTGAATTTCATTCTTAAGCCTCCAATTTCGTTGATGTTCGCTCATTTTGATTGTTAAAATTTGCTTTTCAGCTTTCCGACCTCAATCACAGTCAGGCTCACCCAACGGAAAAAGCAGAAGAATTGTTGGATAATAAGTCGCAGCGTTCCCATTACTATTGTGATATAAACTATTGTTATAAAATGTAATATTTCATACTTTATATTCGGTTGTTCTTCCTAAATTTGCATGTATTGACTGTTTTCGTTATTGTCGATACCTATTTGCGTAAGCATTAGCGCCAGTTCCTCGTTTGCTGGTTAAACAACAGAAAACTGTAGTATTCATAGTTTTTATTCTTGTATCTTCCATTTGTCACACTGTCAATTATGAAACAAGTAAAAACATTCTATAATCTATACATCTTCGTCTGGGTCATAACGTTGATATTCCAATGTATACTTTGTAGCCTGTGCAAACTTTATTTTTAACTATGCATTTGTCATGCAGATGGCCGAGATAAATGAAAGGGCTTCCACTTCTTCTCCTCCAGTACCATCAACACCCGCTCCTGGACCTGAGCTTCGTCAATTAGCTGATGATATGTATTCCAAAGTTGGATCATTTTTACAAGGACAAATTCAAGGTTAGTCGTTAAATCTTGTAATGCTTTGTGCTGTTAGCTAGAGTATTAAGCTTAATGAGCTTCAAGAACGTGGATTAATTTATTATGAATGTTTGATTTCAAGGTACTATGGACGAGTATAAACTGCTAGAAGATATGAACAAAACCACAGCACAACGTTATACTGACATGAAGGTTGTGGCTGACAAGGTTGCGGATAAGCTGGAAAACTTGAACAAGAAATGTAAGTTAAGTAGATGATGATTAATGTTCGATTAAGTGAATTGAGTGTCTCTGCTCATAGCCTCTGCGTCTTTGTCAATACGAAATCAATACGCTCATGAGTCGAGTATTTTAATTACTTTGGTCATGTTTTGTTAGTAATAATAATAACATTACTTCAGATGATTCCTTGAAGCCTTATCTAGAGCAAATTGATAAGATCGATGAAAGTACAAGAAAACTTGAAGAAGCGACAAATTATTTTGATCAATATGTGTCTAGCTTGGGTATTATTCGTTCTACTTCATGCTTAATAATCTGTTTCATTTCAGAAGCGAAATTCCAATCAATGAAACAGCCTGCTCCTTAAGAAGTCAACTGAAAGTACATACGTTTAGCTTTTCTATGAAGAAGCTGATTCATTACCGAAAGGAGTCCAGAGTGATGTCACTATTCTCAAAGCTCGTAGATCGCGATTTTCTTTTTTGTAATTCTGTAACTTGATCCTATTGTGTTGTGGTTAAGGAACAGTTCAAGTCTGTTGATTCATTTTTGATTTCCAGTCTTGTTTTTTCATGTAGGATGTGTTTTTTTTATAAAGCCACATCCTACACGAACTTTGAGCATTATTCAAGTGAGATCCACTTTGAACTCTCAGTCAGTCTTGGTTGTGTTGTATTGCATTGTGTTTCCTTAATATTTCTAGTTCATTAATGTTTCTTATCAGAGCTTCGTCTTATTGATGTGTTTACATTATTCAATAAGCTCATGTCGAAAACTAGTCATAAACTTATTGGTCTGAATAAAAGTCTTAATATTGTATGGATCATAGAAGTACAGCTGGCATGCACTATCTCATTTGAAGAACAGTACTTCTCAATAAGACAGTCAATCTCACTTTTTTGTCGGAGTTCGGATCGTTTGAGGTTGCATATAAACAAAGTACATTCGTTCTCTCAGAAACAACGGCCACATTATAATCCTATACCACAAAAGGAAAAAGATTTACTATAAGTGTTTGATCGTTTTTAAGTGGAATTTTTTTTCTTTTACTCGGTTCAATATCCGCATCTGTCTCTTTCTTTTGTTTCAATCAGTCTACTGATTCAGATTTCGGAACAATCTTCAAAAGCTTCGCGTGTAAGCAGGATTCCATCTGCTCATCTCGAAAATGATTCATGAAGTCTGGCTAGTAAGCTGGGATTTGAAGAATTTTTTCGAAGAAAATGCTTTTTTACATAAACAGTCTATTGATCGCTATCGTATTTTTCGTGCCCTATGAAGCAAACAGTTGTATTGACCTTTTGTCTTTTTTTTATTTTCGAAGCCTCTTAACACCTAATATCGGAATTCCGAAAAACGATTCTTTGATTGTACCATATCACTAATTTTAGGGTTTAATGATGAGTGAATGAATAAGAGTTCTGCGAACTGAGAACCCCAATGTATGGTGAGAAAGTGTACGGAAATGTGGTTCACTGAGCAAGTGACCGAAACTTCTTCTTCTTCTTTCTTTTCTTCCGGAATTTATTCAATTATATGTATTCCACAGTCTTTGGACTCCCAGTTTGGAATTCGCATTTATTTATTTTTTGAAACATGTATGTGTAAAGCTTTATTGGCTTTGACTCCCAGCCATTGACAATCCCGTTGTCTTATTCATACTCGGATACATCTCTTTTTGTTCAGTAATAGTGACCTGTGAATCTCTTTTCCTGAAGCAAATCGGAAGTTTTGAGGAATATTTGTATGTATGACGTGATGTTTCAATGTGCGTTTGATTCACCATCAACTGATACTCTTTGTTTTTGTGATCAAACCGTCTTGTTCTATTGTTTCTTGAATTTTGCCGTTTTTTTAACACCAACACCCATTATGAAACCTAGACGGGCGAGATATTTGCTCGTCTTTAAACTTTAAACTCATTTCTATTTTCTGAAAAAGTTGCGTTTCATTGAAATATTTTAATTCGTTGACACACCTCCTTGTACTCACGTCTCAGGCTCGGGTCTTTTTCTTCTCTGAAGGTGGTAGCGCAAGTTCAATTTCTTCCCAAAGATAGCCATAGAGAGAAACCTTGTTTTACTTTTCGGTCCCTCTGTTGCTCTACCGTGAGCTGACCTATAACAATCGGTATAATCTATCTCTTGTTTTCATGTCCTATCATGTATTTCTTCAGGCGCACGCGTCAGTAAACATCTAAACGCTTGTAATGGTCTGAGTATGAAAAATGTTTGATAAGCATTAAAACCAACTTCTCTTGAACATGAGAATAGAGAAGTTGATTGAGGTAGTTTTAGACTGAGGTGCGCAGTGGCGTACTGGTGACCTCATTCAGTATTTACTTCTCTACGATTTGGCTATTTGCTCACTGAGAGAGTAGACGATGAGAAGCACTGGGCACTCTAGCACGCATTCCATCTCAAGCCAATCAGCTTCTGCTGCTACTCCGGGATACTAGATAGTTCTCTTGGTCGTGCGTTTCGTCTTTTTCATAAGGTTGACTGTTAGTTCGCTCTCTATCTCTCTAGATCTCCGGTTTGTGGTGGAGCCTATAGCTTCGAAAGGCGTATACGCATTCTTATTGTCTTTCTCTATGAGTTTGTAGTCTATCCATAGTGAGCATCAGTGAAGAGAAATAATGAAAGGAGAAGATTACTGAAAAAACAGAGAAAAGTTGGAAATGAAAGGTGGTGGGCTGAAGAAATTGAGTGAAACAGAGATGTCAGACAAAGTCTTCTAATGATGATAATTAAGGAGAGAAAACAGAAAGTATGAAAGAAAAAAGTGAGATATAAGACGCACGAGAAATTTCAAAAGTTTGAAGAATTTAGAAAACCGATCAGCACTTCGGATCATCTCTTTGATGACGAGTATAGTTCCACGGATCTTCTTCAGGTGTCTTCTGCATTCCTTCTTGATACCGTGTGTCTATTCGGAGATGCTTCAAGAAGAATGACATAACGATGAAATGAATTTTACTAGTTTGATGATAAGCCACTGGCTGGTTCGGATTACATGAAGACAGTGGTATATGATGTATTTGCTGAAATGTCATACGTTTACTTTTGGACATAGTTAGGCTATTTTCTCTTGTTAAGAAATTCATTGTAAGAAGAATGCTTTCACCAATTCTGTAATATGACTTTCGCATAGTTAGAATGAAAAAAAAGAACGGAGAAAGAATTAAATTACAAAAATAAATGTTTGAAATGCAAGTGGAGACTGGGATAAAATTAGGAAAAAGCGTTTTTTTAAAGATGGAAAATTAGCTTAAAGTACATCTATTGGACTGGAACATCCATTAACTTGACATTTCTCATGCTCATCATTCAAAAATCATTGCTTCAGAGACTTGTCTCCAAAAAAGTTAAGTTAAAAGATGGAGAGTGAGATAGTCCCCAACATAATAGTTTGCCTCTATCTCTCCCTATCTCTAATGGCATTTGTGGTTCAGCTTGGTTTTTTAGTGGAGTGACATACGAGAATGACATTTATGAGATTAATTTGTTATTATTAAATAATGAAGAAAAATATTGCTATCGAACATTACAATATTCTATCGTATCATTTACATAGTTAATGTCCATCTTCATCTTTGTTCAAATAATTTCTATGCAAACACATTTGTATACGCCCTCTTGCCCTTTTTTGGAAGACATATTTATTTGAGGCAAAAGCTGCTGTAAGACCATCTGTCGTACACTAATTTCCGTTTCAGATTTTCACAAAAGACCCTTTTTTCATTCACTCTCGAGCGAAACTCATTGATGACGCATTACCTAAGATTTATTTCGAGACATAAAAGTTTTATTTAAGATTTCCCATTTTCGTTTTCGAAATCATAAATTCTTTCTATTCATGAACTTACAGAGCTTTTTCTTTCAACTTTCTTTTGCTGATATTAGGTTTTTTATATGTTCAATGAGAGATGGAGTTAAGAGAGGAGAGCCGATGAGATGTTTAGAGACAACTAGAGGTAGAGAGAAAGTTGAGGAAGAAAAGATAAAATGGAACTGTGAGGTAGACGAGGTGGCGTTGCTCCGTTCACTAAATCCGTTGGCTACTTACGATTCGTTCTTTCGTCTTGCAAATGTCTTTGCGACCCCTTAGACATGTCTCGCATAAGTGAGTTCAGAAGGAGTACTCGAAAAGAGCTCATCTCGTTCTTTTTTGGATTGGTTGATATGATGACAAAATTTTGTCTTCTGAGCATGGTCATAAGAAAAAACGGCTATAAGAGCATTACAAAAAAATGAAGAAATGAAGTTGATGAGAGATAGTGAGAGAGAGAGAGAACGAGAGAGAGAGAGAAAAAAAAATTCAAAAGAGAAGAAGGAACAGAGCAACGTATGAGAACCAACACTTCGTGGAGTAGAGAAAGTATGTTAAATCATAGCTTTACCTCATTCTCAGATTAAATTCTTTCTTATTTGACATTGAATGATCTTTTCAAAATATAAAACGTTCTCGATGTTCCTTGCATCTCCCAATCATATACTTGCTTTCTGAGAGACTATTTCCCCAAGGAACGCTGTTGTCATCATAATCATCTATAGTTGATTGAAAGTCGAATGAAATGCTTGTTTTTCCAGACCTCTCATATGAGTCGGTGCTTTCAACTGTCCATTTGTTTATTTGAACTTCTACTGATTTTCGAATGTCTTCTTGAAAGCTTTTTTTGCTGCTGTTGCTCAGTCTCCTGAACACAAAGAGACACATTCTGATCAAACTGTCATACTGTTGTTTATGATATAGCAGCTTTGAAAACGAAAAAAGAACTTCTTCCAACTATCTTTTCTGTAAAAAGAAATCATTAGTTATGAGAGTGATTTGAATAAAGGACCTCTCGACTATTCGCATTTGTTGCAATGTGGTGCACTCTTTGACTTGGGTGACAATTTCGAAAAAAACGGCAATAGTGTCAGTAAACAGAGCATAGAGACGAGCAATGGACGTCTAAGAGATAATCTGACCTTCATTTTACTTTCTGCCAGCTCATTTCATTTGTAGCTTTACCTTAATTTATTCTTTTCAATCTTTGAAAGGCATGATAATCGATCGATTATTGTCTTGCAACCGTACCTTCTGCGTTGCGGATGATGTCTGTGCCGAAGAGGTAACATACCTCAATTCATTTCTCCGTGTTTTGAAGTTGTGAGCGGTTGGTTGTTCATAACTTTTTGTGATTCTTCAATTAGCGCATGAAACTGTTTCTTTTAACTTCCATTCTCAACAGATTAGACAACAGTTTTTGCTTTTAATGCAATTATTTTTTCAATTTCCTTCTCTCTCTTGCATCCATGTCAACTTCAATTGATGTTTATTTTTATTTTCGATTATAGTAACGCTAAGACTAAACTGGCCAAAGTAGGATTTTCCGTAACTTTCACTTCATCTCTTACGTTTTCAATAAGTATGTTCAACAACTGACAATTAATGATTCCTCCTCCTCCTTCTTCTTCTTCTTCTTTTTTTGTTTTGTTTTGTTTATCACAATCACTTTTTTCTTTTTGTGTTCAATACCAGCGTAGTTTACCTCTTTACTTCGATATTTGCTTTTTGTGTTATGCTTTGTGTTGAGAGTTGGAATAACGAAATATCAGTGATAGTAAGAACAGATTCATCGAACTCTCTTTCTTCCTTTCACAGTATTCTTACTCGCTTCCTCCATTGTTTATTTTTTTTTCTAATTTATTAATATTTTTCGTAATACATTAAGAATGGGAGATTGAATTTTCAATAGTTTCGAATGAAAAAAAGCGATTGGCCATTTTCTCGTGTGAATTCGGATGATTGAAATGAATCATTTACTGATATCTCGTTGATCGCTTTCCCTATCTTGTCCTCTGCATGGAAGAACGCAGAAAAAAAACTTTTCTCCTGAAATATTTCTGTTGGTTCCTCGTTTTTTTATTGCTCTTGTTTAATGATTATTCACATTTTCCAGTGAAGATTGTCCTCTATCTTTGTCATTGTCTGCTAAGAACTTTCATTCTGACGCGTACCATTCAATGTTATTCTCTCTACCACCCATAAGATTCAGATGGTCCTTTATTAAATTTCCATATGTTGATATGAGAATTCTTCATTGTTTCCTCTATCGTCTGGAATACATCATGTAGTTGTCTCGAAAAACAGATTTCGGACAACGTGTCGCGTCTTGTTGCTTTTCCGAATAACTAGCATACAACCACGTAGTACACTTTCATTATTACGATTTACATTGACAATGAGCGCTTGCTTTTCGTTTCCTACTTTCCAACCTATCCTCAACTTAATCATATAAGCCGTTTTCGATGTTTTGACCGCTGTGGCTAACCTTTGAACGCTACAATAGATAGTTTATAACTGAGCTTATCATAAATTGTGGTGAATTTTTCCGTTTAAATCTTTGTTCATTCCCTTTTCTCGCTCGTTAACAACTTCTTTTCCTTTTGCTTCTATGTTTTGTGTTCACTTTTCTTTGCTGCTCATGTTGAACATCTTTGATCTGTCATCCTAGTTTGAAATCTGTCTTTACGTATCCTTTTGTATTGTTCTGTTTCGTTTTCTGACTTCTCTCCTACCCTCTGTAATTTTCGTTTTGTTTTCATCTACCTGAGTTCACGAATGTTATCTTCACCTCCTACTTTTTGTCGTCAATCCTTACCTTCTCCGACTCATCTTCCTAAGTCGAGAGTTGCTAGTTCTAGGGAGGGAAGGAGAGGAAAGTTTTTGCGCGCACTCACACCCGTAAAGCCTACTTCTTTTTCTCTGTGTACTCGCTACTCATCATTGGCAACTTTCGGGACAACCAGACGATGAAAAAAGGGGCGAAAGACAAAGAGGGCGACAAGAACCGATGGACAAAAATTGAAGAAAAATGATGACAATGAAAAAAAAGAAGTTGATGGAAAAGCACGACGAAATGAAGAGAATAGGAAAGCTGCAGCAGCTGTTAAAAGTTCTCTACGAATTCTACCTGTCGTGGCTTCTTCTCATTCTTCTTCATTCCTCGCAATCTTTTTATCTTTCCAATGTATTATCGTGATATACGGTACTAGAAAAAGTTTTTCTAGATGAAAGCCACAATCTTATGTTCTTAAAGGAAAAAATTGGCTTTGGTTAGAACATTCTCAAAGAATTGAAGTGTAGAATTCAATAAGAGGAGAGAGAAAGTTTTGGTATCGAAGGAAGGCGAAGATGTTTTGCTACCCTAGAAGATCAACATCAATCCATCAGCTTTGAGTTTTTAGTCGATCTCACCCTACAGTACCAGCTATTTCCAAATGAAACGATCACAAAAAGTGATGACGAAAAAGTGAGTAGTTGCAATGAAATTGATATGAAGATAGAGGAAGATGAAGGAGATGAAGCAGCTGTTTCACATTTTATTCCTTTTTTTTCAATCAAATGTTTTTTCAATTTCAAAAAGGATTTCTATATTTTGCTATCCTTCAACATCTCCTACACAAGGCAACTCGGTCACTTCTCTAACAATTCTTTCTTTTTGCTCGTTATGGAGCTAATTTGCATCCATTTTCTTCATATCAACGGACAGATTCACTGCAATTAGACTTTAAACGTTATGCAACTAGTTGCTTATCAAAGATGTATTTTCTTCTTCACAACTCTTTCCACCTTCTCATTTCTCTTTCTTGTTGTTGTTTGCAGCTGAGGTTGAGGAATTATTCTGAGGATTAGGTAGCCAATGGATGACAGAAAAATCAGATAAGGCAACATAGGCTTTTGACGATTGAAAAACGTCTCCAATAGCATTTTTCAAACAATTTGTCAAAACTATTCATATAAAGAGTTATAGGCTTAGGATAACGTAAAAAATGATTTTCTTTTCTTTCTCTTCTAAGAATTTTCGAAATCTCTCTATAAAAACCAATTTTGATGCATAAACCTCAGTCTGCTTTGGATTAAAACTGTAAAAATTCTAAGAAAAGGTTTAATTGCTGTAATTTGGCTTTATTCCGTAACCTACTCTCATCTCCTGAAACTCGTTAACTTCTCGTAGTACTATCTCGGTAAAATAGATTTCAAAACTAACTACTTGGCCTGAATGCAGGCTTGTATTTCTTGGCAATACTTGTTTGGGAAATTTCCTTATTAGTTTCAAAACTTTCGCTTATTCTTTCTGCCTTGCTCTCTTTTTGACCATTTGTGGATAATTGTCATATCAAGCCATTCGTCTTCTGCCATCGCCTTGTCACTCAAACTAGAAAATCTGAAGTGACCCTTTTGTCTGGGAAAACTTCATCAAACTTCCATTGGGATGTCTGTGTCTAACAAACTCTGTGATAAGGCTACTAATCCGATTGGTCAAAAAACACAAGCAAGAGAAAGTTATGCGATCGAGCAAAAAGAAAACTTCTTAACACTTTGTTTTTGCAATTTTCTTGTTCCTTCCTAGTTGACAACATGCTCTATTCTTATATCTTTCATTATTTTCTCAAGTAGTATGTGGGACCCCCTTATAGATCCTCTCCCTCTGTCTTCCTGCAGATACACAAGCTTGTACAATAACTTTCAATACCTCTCATTTCTTAAATGCTTTGATTCGACCTTCCCATATGTTCTTCTACTGGAATTTGCTTCTTTATGTCATCAAATGGTTTTTCAACTCATCTCTTACAACCTCTCAGTCCCAAATATGTTCATTTCGCTGTTAATTTGCATTTACATGGGGTCGTTGGGGCGACCGGTTTCACACTACCCTCGGCTCTTAAACGGAAAAATATTGATGGTCATTGAGAAGTTTCAACTATTTCGAAGCTTTGCAATCGTTCATTTTGACCTAATCTTATTGGTTCCACCTTTTGATTTAGATAGTTGAACCCCTTCTGTTTCTCTCTCGCTCTCTCAGTGTTTAACTCGTTTATCAACTAACCCATGTTCAGTTTATTACTATTTTGATGATTGCATGTCCAAGTAAAGGAATAATAGATCAGTTATCAGTGCAGAGCTTATCTATGTGTACTTGCTAGAGCTATAGATTATCCTTTCCAATTCTTTTTCCTAACTATCACATTCGACCGAACACCTCTTAAATCACCCCGAGGCCTTCACAGCCACATTTCATGTCAATTTAAGAGGATTTGTTACAAAGTCTTCTAAACGTTTTTGAATAATTTTTGACCGCAATGAATAGGTGTTTGCGATGAGTGATGCTAAAGCTAATTCGAACCGTCAACTCTATTAGCATATAGCTGACAAGGGTGTGTGTCAATTGAATAATCATACGTCACAATAGTTTTTCAAACAGTATTTTTGTTATTAATTTCTTTAATTAGAACTGTTCTGATGTTTTAATCGTAATCTTTTAATTCTCATATCTTATTTTACGTAATCATTCTTATTAGTCAACAGAATGTTTCAAAATTTCCATTATTACTTAAATGTACATGAATACGATTTGTTTCATTTTATTTAATGCTTAATCATCTTCCGATTGCACAGGGTGTTTTGTGAACAGAAAGTGCATTCACGTGAAAAAGTTACGTGAAACTTGTACGCTTTCACATAACTTTGTCTTTCATCTCATTTTCATTTCGGGCCACTCGCAGAACGGTTGTAACACTCACTTTTTCATTTTTCTCTTTGCTCTTCATCTTCTGTTCTTCTTATTTTTTCTTTGTATTTCTTCATTTGCGTTCATTTTGTCTTTTGAATTCTCTATTTTATATAGAAATTCTAACCATTCTTCTTCAACCTTTTTTTTCGTTCTTTCATTATAATGTAGAGGATTCTTGGCGCCACAATATGCTTCGTTGATAAAATGATAAGAATTCTCAAAAATGCTCTGAAGCAATAGATAAGTCAAGAGAGACAGTGGATTGATGAGAAGGAATAATTTAGCATTTTAAAGGACATTTACGTGCTCCTGGTTGTGAATGCGTTTACCCTTTGCCATTGCTCTATCTTCTCTCTTAGTCATTTAACAACAAACAAAAGGAGAAAAACATAGTCATATCATCAATCTGTATGTGTGGTCGTCTACAATGAATGATTTAACGTTGATATTCAATTCAAATTTCATTGTTTATAATTACCATATAAGAACATGTTTTTATTTTGCTTATCACTTGATTATCCATGTAAAGTCAAGACCTCTCTTTTCTCTGAGCCATTATAAGGAAATGTTTTAAGAACAATAGTGTCTGATAATCAAATTGCGTTTAGTAGAACGCCGCATATCATTTCAAATATTGCTATTCGCCTACTAAATGATAATTACTTTTATTATTTAATTATATAAATTATCTTCATTCTTATACAAGCTTCTGCTTGTTTTATTGAATAATTCTTTATGCAACCGTATTATATCAGAAAAGAAATTAAAATGATGGAGCATGCTGCCACGCACGCATTGCACGTGTCATCGCCTAATTTGCATATCAATTGCGATAATCTCCAAAATCGATAATTGTTTCAGAAGTGTTTTTTTTCCTTATAGTTGCTTCGAAACTTTTCTGGATCCCGTTTCCCTCAACTTCTACTCATTTGACTTTTCATTATTCAAATAATATGATGGGTTCTCTCTGTAAAAGTTTGACTGTCTGCCTATCTGACAGATGAATGTCACATTGAACGGCCGATTTGAAAGAAAATCTGATTTGGCAAGTGAATGACCAGTGTGTTAAAGTTATTGCAAGCGTGAATATCATCATCATCATCATCACCATCAGACTGGTTTAATTCTCATATTTTGATTTTAGCAATTGGAAAGCTAATATCTAATATTTTTTTATTAAACTTTATTATTGTTGTGAGTGAAAAAAGAAGAAGAAAATCAATATTGAATATGAGATAAAAGATAGTTCATGTCTCTTTGATGAATCAGAAAGTCCTTTCAAACTACATTTCCTTTTTTTTCTTCTTTCACTTTTCAAACTCCTCTCACTAAGATTACCTTTGCATTTCCTTTTCCGAATATGGCCCACTCTACAATCAACTTTCTGGTTTCACAAGCAAAGAACACATTTGTTGGTGAAGCGATCGCTAGCTTAAGCCTCCTCTTGTTCCAGATGTATTCGAGGAAAATTAGTGATTTTGCAACTTTTCCAGATGAATAAATGTCGTTGAGAAGAAGAAAAGACTGTTCTTCCACTAATTCATCAATATTCATTAGACGAGTTCATCCATTTGACCTGAAGTATTAGCTTTCATTCAATTACTTTTTATGCTTTTTTCAAGTATCTTTTTACTTTGTGTCTTTGGATACCGACCGGTATTATAAAGTTTTAGCTTATTGCACCTCTTCTCTCTCTCTATCTCTCTCTCTCTCTCTCTCTCTCTCTCTCTCTCTCTGTCTTACTCTCATCTTTTCTTTATCTCTTTCGATTCTCTAACAGGAGATCTCAACCTCTCTCTCTCTTCATTTCCTTTCAAAAAGTACCATCTGGTCAGTGTCATTACTACTCTTCTCTGTGTGTCCAGTTTCATCATTACCAGATTTTCTTTACAATCTTTAATCATCTGCTGTTTAGTTTCGAAAAACAAAACAAGAAAGTTGATTGCTAATTTCGGCCATGAAACTCCGTCTTGCCTACGTTGCGTTCATTTGAACTTGAAGCGCAGACCGTCTGCTGCAATAGAGATAAGATGCAACATCTGCCATCTTTTTGTCAAACCTTATACGTACATTATTCTCCTTTTTTTATCACATTCTGTTCGATTTACTGTTAGTTTTATGAACTTCTCGAAGTCATGAACGTCAAGGTTCACGCTTCAACAATTTATGATTCCGTCAACTAGCAGTTTGCTTGAAGAAAAAACATTTTGCCAAACATTCATTCTCGAAATGTATAATATTCTGATTTATATTATTCTCCATGATGATATTTATTATACCATATCAGTTATGTTAGTCAATTATATGTATAATTGCATAGTTAGCATCAGTCACATAAATGTTTGACACTGGTCATGGAACATTGAGTTTGTTTTATTCATCCAACTTCTCAAAGTTTCTTGTTGTTGTCACATTGATCTTTCTCTTCATGGATATTCTGTTCTGCTTTTTGTTTGAAGAACATATAGATCTCATGAGACTCTGAAGAGCAAAAACTGTCTTCCAATTATATTTTTTTGAAATGTATCATGCCGTTCAGTCTTCCCTTTAAGTACTCAACCTTTCTTTTGTCTACGAGCCTATAGTTTTGCTGTATTCATTATGATAACACTTCTAGGGATGAGACGTTCTCACTGTTCCTATATCTTCTTTTTAGCCTTTTTTTACGTAAAAAAAATGCTCAAAGGGTGTTTGGTGACGTTCGTTTCCACTGAAGTTTCGTTTTAAACGAAAAGTATAACTTTTGAATCCTTTTCTCTTTAACAAATGGTTTTTTTTTGTAAAAAAAAAAGGAAAAAAACGAAGAGAAAGACAATATCGAAGGATATGTGTGAACTGCCGTCGGAAAAAGTTACGAGCAGTTCCATGGACGGGCTTGTTCAAAACGTGCAACGGCCAAACGAACAAGATTCAAAGGACCGCTGTGTCAGTTGGTTATCAGAAACATAATAAAGCCCAACAGAAGCAGAGAGCGAGAGAAATATTGGTAGCGATCTTTCTAAGAGTTTCATATGAAACTAACTAGAAGGGATGGCACGAATAAAAGAGAGACAGATGTTTAGAGATAAGAAATAGAATACGGACTAGAGAGAATATTAGGGACAGAGACTGATATCCAAGGATTGAGGGAGGAGAATGATGGTTGAGGAAGGACCTCTTGTACGGCTTTTACTTCAAAGTCTCCTCCCTCCATCTTTTCATATCCCTTGTAGTCGAAGGACCACTGATGATAGATAGATAGTTCCAATGATATAACGAAGAGTTTCACAGAAAACGGAAAATGAAGATGAAAATGAACAGATTTTCAAATCGAGGTCTTTTCTATTTCTTTAGTTGTTGTACGTTTTAGTATGTTAGAATTTGTTCAAGGAAGTTATTGAATGATGACTGAAGAGAAAAACCTCATTAGCATATCTGGTTCACGTACGTACTGCACGTGAACGGACAGTGCATTATAATTGATGTGTGCATGTGTAGAACGGTTGAGTTATTCGAATCCTTCTCTAAACACTACTGATAACCAGCACTAGATTTGTAAACTGCTTCTCGTGAACCTACTCTTCCATTCTAAACTCTGTTTGTGATCACAGTTATTCCTCTTCTTCTTTCCTACTACTTGTCTGTCTCTGTCAGTTACTCTGCTTGACTTGTATCTGAGCTGTTTAAACAAACTAACATCACTAATATTATTTATTTATTGAAATAACAATCATTTTTACTTACATAAAATAACAATTGTTTATCTATTTATGAAATCTTCCAAGGTTTTCTCTATATTTTCGTTTCTTTATCTTTGCAAGAAAAAAACGCATCAGAGCAAATGAAATTTATCATTTTTCATACTGAAAAAATGAATGTTTTCATTTACTTTTTTAAATTACAAACCGGCGGCAAAATGTATTTTATATGTGCCAATAGAAGTTTTGATAAATGATGATTGAAAAGGTGAAATGGACATTGTGATGTGTTGATAAGATATGCTTCTCCTCATTTCTCTCTCTACCACTCTCCCTCTCTCTATCCTGTTCTCCTTCTTTCGTTCTACCTTTTCCTCTTCTCTGACCATTATCTTTTCACCTTTATGTTACTCCCTTCACTTCATCTTTTTTTCTCTCATTTACTAATTATGCAAATTTTCCTGAAAGCTGGAGTTCGTTGAAATTTTGATAATTATTGAACAAATATGGAAGAATCACGTATATATGTAAATATATATATATATATATATACAGATAGAAAGATTGTATATGAATATGTTTTAAAAATTTGTTTTGTTTTGATTCGATTATCGACCATGTTAGCCATCCGACTGTCCGTTGGGTTTGTTCTTTGTTTTTGGCTACCTCATCATCACCTCATCTCCATAAAAAGTAAATGTAATACAATTAATCGATTGATTATCATTTATCGATTTTCAATTTTGTGATAAGCTCATACACATCTTCAAATGGCACTCAATTTTTATTCTTTTCGATGATGGAAAAAAATTGTTTCATTCCTTTATCGGAATCAAGAGCAACACACTTTTCCGAGCTGTCCACATTATGTAATTCATCTATAGCGTTCCATCCAATCTCGTTTTCTCCTAGCCCTCCCCTCACTTCCACAAAACGATGGGCAAGCAAATCTTCTTCTGTTTTTTTACAATATTTATGAAAAAAAAAGTTGTCCGATTTGCTTGAATATGTTTTTGAGGTCCGTGTGTCGCGACATGAAAATCAAAGCATTGTGTCGTTCTTCTGCTGTGCTCAAGGTCCCGAAAAATGTGTAATGACGCAACGAATTTCAATATCTGGCTCTCTCTCTCTCTCTCTTTCTCTCTCTCCTTCCATGTGTTTCTTTCGTAGATAGAGAGAGAACCCTCTCTATTAAAATGTACCTTTTTTCCTTTTTTTTTTAGTTAGCAAACCTGACGTAATCATTTTATCAATAGAAACAACATACTTCATCCTCCCCCACCTCCACTTTCCTCTTTTTTCTTATGTCTTCTCTCATCAAAATGATGAGATTGAACCGTTCCATTCTTCATTTAATCCCACGTCTCTCTTGACTTTCATTATTTAATTGATGAATATTCTCTTTTTTATCTTACCAAATGAAACAACTATTATTCACCCACTTTTTTCCTTCCTGACATCATCACGCATCCGACTCACCTGTCCTAGTTGGTCACACTTACACTGCCATCTGCTTTTCTAACAATTCTTCTGAATTTTCTTTATTTGTTCATTATTTTCTTAGCCGATAGCTCTAACATTCGCGAAAATACTTTTTTGGAATTCTCTTAACTTGTTGTTGTTTACTTGACCGTTATGTAATCGAGTATTGTTCGGTAGACTTATTCACGAGACCCAAGGGAGATTCCAACCCTTATCTTCCTTTTCGTACTCCTTTCCATGTTCACCCATTGTTCTTACAGTGTTCTTTATGTTCTTACGTTTAGCTGGAAATTATTCAAATCTCTCTCTTCCTGCTTCTTCTTCCGAGAAATAATATTACAGTTCAATTTCATTTCGATTCTCGTCAAGCCCGACGTGATTGCTCAGTTTCTCGATGATCTGATCTAAACCATTTTTTTCCTCGTTCATTCATTATTTTTTTTTTGAAATTTACGCGTAAAAACATTCCTCTGACCGTTATGATGTTCTCTTATTTCAGGACGAAAAGTGAAATTGGGACAATCAGCCAAGGAAGGCTTGACTATATCAAAACCCAATCAACCAGATAACCCAACAAGAAGGTTTAATGAATTTTTCGTTTTTTTTTCATTTTTTCATTCGATTCGTTCCAACAAACCTTTTCATCTCGCATTTGTCTCAAATCGCTAAATTGCCATCAAAGCACATGAATATCAATATAAAGAGAATGCCTTAATATGGTAATTTAGCTGCAACGCTATTCTGGGCCATTTACTTAATGGTTATCGGCGATTCTTTCATCCTCAACTGACCGAAGCTTTGGCGCCTTCATCGTTTACCTTTCTTCTTGCTCCTCATTTCTAATGTTCTTTCTTTCTTCTCTTACTCGTATACATGAAGCCCTGAATGAGGCTAACGCTTGTATAACTTACAATTCACTCAAGAATATTATGACTCTCTCATCTTCTCACTTTCAGAGTATGCGGTGGCGCTCAGCTGTGCTATCGTTGTACCTGTAACCAAGGTTCATTCTTAATGCTTCTAACTGTTTTCTCTAACAAATCTCTTTTTCAGGTATGCGCTTCGGCTCCCCCATCGTATTGGGGGCAATATTACTGTTCAGCCTCCTCTTATTAACATTTTCAAGTCGTTTCTTGTTTGAAAACATAGAACAGACAACTAATAAATATAAAAGTAATCAAGTCAAGCTTGTCAAAGACAATGTGCAGCCATTTACCCGGTCCAAGTACTCAGGTAAGCTTTGTATAAGTTATTGAAATAGCCCACTGAACAGCATCACTAGAACTATTGATTTCATTTATAATCAATCTTTCTCCTTCAACTTTTTTTGAAAATAAAAATAGCGTAAAGATAACATTTCATCAGGAAATTGCTAAACGATAGGTGCTAATATGATGGATGTGTGTGATAAACGGTTTCTGTCATCATTACGCATTTTCACGTGTTTCACGTTATATCGTAGTATGATTAGATCATACGTGAAACATTTCATTTTTTGTTTATCTTGCACTGAGGAACGGTTGTAATTCATTTTCTCTCATTTTTAGGATTGCCAGCATCTGATGGCTTGTTGTTCACGGTTGATCGACACTATATACGTCGAAGACGAAGAAGAAGCGTCGATTTTACTAAAGAAGATCGTCGGCAAGAGGCTTCTGTTAAAGGAGTCGCTCGCGACTGCCACAAAGCCTGTCACCTTCGGTTGCGTTCAATTGATGGACAATCCTACAAAATTCATTTACATCGGTTCCATCAAATCGCTCCATCACATAATAAGTCAGATATAAAAAAAAATATCATTCTGACCAAATGTTTTTGTTCCAGAACTATACCGCATATTCACAATTCGGATATTGTTCCACTTGTTCAATACTTTGAAGCAGAAGATAGTGTTACAGCTAAACTCTCGCGTGCCTCACCGAACTGTATCTATCGGGCACGTGTTGTCGGATCTTCAGATCAGAGTATTGTCAATCTCTGTGACAGCGATGATGGATTGGTATGTAATTCGTACAGTTTTTAGAAAAAATGAAGAAGAAATTTTGGTTAGCGTAGAATAAGATATTTGAAAAAAATTCAGAAAACCAATTGTTGCTAAATGCTGTATTCTTCTCTGATCTATGAGTTGCTATCCAGCTGTTTTGCATCCACCTTTTTTCCCCTAAGTTGAACCAAATGAATTGAAAAGCTGAGAAAAAGATAGTCACGATACTTCTTAAACTTCTGGTAGAAAATAAATACAAAACTCTCTTTTCAGTATGGATTACTTGCTCTTCCTGACAAGGGAGTGTACACAGTTGAACCGATTGTGGATGACGACAACGTCAATACAAGTATTTTTTTTCTGACTAAATAGGATGCATTCCTGAAAATTGATTTTGAAGCAATCAGTAGCCGTCACAAAAGCCATGTTGCCCATCAAATTCGATCACACACGTTTCATCACCAGTTCGATGATACCAATTCAACTTCTACTTCGGAGAACATGGAGTTGCCAATCTTCGATACAAACTCAACTTCGGAACAGCCGTTGTGGGAAGATCTCAGTTGTGAGCAACATTTTATTTTACTGGGTTGATAGTTGATGATTTGAAAGCCGCGTTTCTTCATCAACAGACAGAGAAAAAAACTTCTTGATTTGTAACATATACAACGTAATAAGAAGAAACATTAGCTGTTATCCATCACTTGGCTCCTTTCTTTCAACAACTCGTTAACACGCCCTATCAACCCTATCCTCTTGTCTTTTAGTCTCATCCTAGTTTACACTTGAACAAGGAAGAGATCTTCGAGGGCAGATACAATGAAGAATAATAAATCGAAAAAAAACAGAAACAAGCTCTGATCATTACCTTTTCAGTTCGAAGTGCTAGGTCGAGAAGAGCAGCAAATTCATGGGATCACTATGTTGAGGTTGATAGTCTCAATAATTGCAGCTGAGTTCATGATCCATTTAAGGTGATGGTTGTAACAGATGTGAAAATGTATGAATATCATGGCTTTAACTTAGAAGATTATGTACTTACTTTGTTTTCTACGGTAAAGAGCTAAGCAATGATTATTCTCCAAGCTTAGAGTTTCAGGTTGCTTCTATATATCGACATCAATCGTTGCGTGCTTCTATCAATGTTGTTGTAGTCAAAATTATAATTTTAAAGCATGAAAATGTAAACTTCCAGCCCTGTCTATCAGTTTTGATTTCTGATTTTCAGCAAGGTCCTGTGGTTTCGTCAAATGCGCAAGAAACTCTACAGCGATTCTGTAGATGGCAAAGCTTATATAATGAGCGGAATGATGAGAGTCCAACTCATCATGATGTTGCCATTCTTCTCACTAGAGGAGACATTTGCAGGTTTTTTTTTCATTACTTTATAGTGATTAAAATATAACGTTAAAGAGCTCCGGGCAAATGTGATACGTTAGGTCTTGCTGAATTAGGGACTATGTGCGATTGGCAGAAAAGTTGTGCTATAATAGAAGATAATGGATTAAGCGCTGCATTCACAATTGCTCATGAACTTGGACATATGTGAGTTCCGCTGCTAACGTGAACTGTTAATATATTTTTCCAGTTTCAATATTCCTCATGATGACGAAAGAAGATGTTCTCAGTTCATGCACGTCACCAAAAGCAATTACCATATAATGGCCCCAACTCTGGAATATAATACCCACCCGTGGAGTTGGTCAGACTGCAGTAGCGGAATGTTAGAGAAATTTTTAGAGTACGTTAATAACTTTGATAACTTGTGCATTTCTTTTTTCATTCCAGTAACAATAGAGGCCAAATCCAATGCTTATTTGATCAACCTGTTCAAAGAAAGTATTATGAACAGCTTTTCGAAAGTCCACCACCCGGGCGGAAATACGATGTGAACCAGCAGTGCAAGTTTGTGTTTGGCCCGCAGTCTGCACTATGTCCATATATGGTACAGTGACTTTAAATCATCTACTCCGAGTTTTTTGTTCAGCCAACCTGTCGAAGACTATGGTGTGCAACGTATTATGGAAGTCAAATGGGCTGCAGAACACAACATATGCCTTGGGCTGATGGGACACCGTGTGATAAATCAGACCAACCGGTTATTCATTCCTGAGTGTAAAATAGCATATTGCTTATTTCCAGAAATATTGCCATAGAGGTGAATGTGTTGATATGTCTCCTGACCGTCGCAGTCGAACAGATGGAGGATGGGGAGAATGGCAAACGTGGGGACAATGTAGTAGAACATGTGGAGGGGGTATCCAAAAAGCTCTACGTGATTGTGACAACCCGAGGTGAATATAAACAGAAAACTCGTAAACGAATAGTTCTAAAGACCTTCTAACGGTGGAAAGTATTGTGTTGGTCTTCGAGAACAATATAAATCATGCAACACCCAAGAATGTCCCTGGGACACTCCAGGTTTCAGAGAAGTTCAATGTGCAGAGTTCAATAATAAGGTTAGTTATCAAACCGTCCATAGTTCATAGCTACTTCTATGAAGGATGTTGGTATACATGGTGTGGCTTCAAGCTCTGTCTGGGTACCAAAATATTCTGGTGTAGCTAGCAACGAGAGATGCAAGCTTTTCTGCAGAATTAGTGGAACAGCCGCAGCGTATTTATTAAGAGACAAGGTTTTTAATAGTTGAAGAGTGGTTATATGTTCCGATTCAAGGTGGCAGATGGAACTCCTTGCGACCGTAATGGTGATGACATTTGTGTTGACGGAACATGCATGAAGGTAGAACAGTGTGAAAACTGAAGAGAACAAAAGGGAGAGCTTTCCAGGCTGGCTGTGATCATATTCTACAATCCAGCTTAAGACGAGATCGATGTGGCATTTGTGGTGGAGATGATACTAGCTGCCGTGTAGTTAAGGGTACTTACAACGAGCGTGGCTCTTTTGGATATAATGAGGTACGTTTGAATAGTACACTGTTATCAACTAGTTGCTTTAAGGTTATGAAAATTCCTGCCGGTTCTGCAAATATCGATATTCGTCAACATGGCTATAACAATCAGAAAGATGACGATAACTATTTATGTAAGATTCAATTTATGTACATCAATACCAAATTCGTTCAGCGTTGCGGGCTGCGAACGGAGAGTTTTTGCTGAATGGGCACTTCCAAGTTAGTGTCTTCCGTCAGCACATTCCAATTCAAGACGTTGTTCTTGAATACTCCGGTAGTGATAATGTTGTTGAGCGAATCAACGGAACTGGACCGATCAGGCATTTATGAATACTCATTTGTTTTCATATAAATTTTTTTTAGATCTGATATCTACGTTCACGTCTTGTCTGTCGGTAATCTGTACCCACCTGACATTAGTTATGAATACATGACGGCTGTCGAAACTAAACGACGACCACCAGTTCATGGTTTCTTCTGGAGACACGGTGACCGTTGGTCAGAATGTGACCGTGCATGTCAGGGATCACAACGACAAGATGTGATTTGTGTAGACGCCATGACTAATAAGCAAAGCGGGGAAAGAAACTGCAAAACTAGGAAACCAGATCCTAATACACGCATGTGTAATATAGACTGTACCATCAAGTAGTTTGAGAAACTGGCATCAAGATCAGAAAAAAAGTTTTCAGATGGCACACTGAAGACATATCGCGATGCTCAGCACAATGTGGAACTGGAGAAAAACGCCTACGGGTTCTTTGTGTTCGTATTGACTCGAATGGCAGATCAAATCCTGCCCGCGAGACTGACTGCGATCGCAACACGTTCGTTCAACTCTCTATCGTATTTAAAATGATTTGAACTACTTCCAGAAGGCCTTCTGAGCGTGCTTCTTGTCATACAGATTGTTCAGGCCGGAGGTGGGCTTACACTGAATGGACACCTGTATGTTTTGATAAGAAAAGCAACCTATCTTCTTATTACAGTGTTCTGTTACTTGTGGTTCTGGAGTGTCGACTCGTAACGCTTCATGTCTTGATGATCGCGGTCGGAGAATAGATGAAACCCTTTGTGGACTTCAAACTGAAACTCTCATGCGAAACTGCGTGCAGCACCCTTGCCCACGATGGGTTTATGGCCATTGGTCTGAAGTGAGTGAATAGAACTAAATCAACTTTCCTGTTATAGTATCCATGTAAACTCTTTAATTCCAGTGTTCTCGTTCATGTGACGGTGGAGTGCGTATGCGCCATGCACAGTGTTTGGATGCCGCAGATCGTGAAACAGATCCAAGACGTTGTGAACCAAAGGTATTTCAGAAAATGTTCAAAAATGTTAAAACCACTGTTAAGCACGACCGAGAAAAATGCAATGAGCATTTATGTACGAACTGGTCATTTGGTCAATGGACGGCATGTTCGGTTACGTGTGGTGTGGGGATACAAACTCGAGAAGCTAAATGTGTTGATCGGGAAAATCGGTTACTGGATAACGGTGCGTACGCAGTTTTTTTCTCTTCTCATATTACTATCTAGGAAAATGTAACTACCGCGAGCGTATTGTTCAAAAACCGTGCAATAGACCGTCTTGCCCAACATGGAAAATTGGAGAATGGACAACTTGTAGTGTAAGTATTCATTCATGAGCAGAGCAGAAATCTTTTTCAGGTCTCTTGTCAAGACGGTTGGTCAACACGACGTGTTACCTGCGTAGATTATCGAGGACAGGACGTACCCACGGAGCAGTGCCAACAAGCAGGAGAAAGACCGTCTTCACATAAACCGTGTAATCAAGGACCCTGTCCTTTCTGGAGATCGGGAGATTGGTCATCGGTAGAGCAGTTCTTGTCGCGTTTCTTTATTGTTGAAATTATTAGTGCTCTGTCTCATGTGGCTCTGGCGTCAGGCAAAGAACTTCTGAATGTGTGTACCGAGACCAGGTTGTTGATCAATCGTTCTGTGGTGAAACAAAGGCCCCCGAGAGAAGTCAGCAATGCAGGTAATGCATTCCGAATCAGACAAAAAAAAACATTTTTATTGAAGCTTGGTTCCGTGTAGTAATTGGGAAATGACTCCGTGGACATCTTGTTCTGTAAGCTGTGGATCTGGTGTCCAAACTCGAGAAGTGTTTTGTGCATCGGGGGCCATGAAGGAGCGAATGCATGATCAAATGTGTGACAAGGTAACACCTTCGGCCTTACGTAAGAGAAAACTTGCTACTTTTTAAGAAGGTTAAACCGAGAAATCAGAAAGTATGTGAAAGAGATAGTTGCTCGTCCAAGCCAGTTTATGTTGTTGCTCCCTTATCCGAGGTTCCAACAATTAGATGGGCTACTGGACCATGGACACCTTGCTCGACTACTTGTGATACTGGTCAACAAAAGCGCCTGGTAGCGTTTTTCTGGGGAAATGGTTACTACTTTTAATTTCTCATCAGGTGAAATGCAGAGACCAAGTTCGAGATTTACCGGATGAGTACTGTCGACATATTGAAAAACCCGATGATCAGCAGACCTGTCAGCTCAAAGCTTGTGCATATTGGAGAAGCGGCCCATGGCAACCTGTATGTTTCCACTGTGGTTCCTCTCATCATAACTTTTCTAGTGTTCGGCTACTTGTGGTTCTCATGTGCAGCAGACACGAGCCGTGCAATGCGTTGCTTACAACTCCAAGCAAAACGTATCTGAAACGGATTGTGATGTGACTCACCGTCCGACAGCCGTCAAGTCATGCAAACTCGAAGCATGCCCTCAAGGAGAGCCACCATTAGGAAGATGGCGAACTGGAGATTGGGAGAAGGTTGTTTCAGCTAAAACTTGATGATTAATCAAATTATATAGTGTACCAAAACTTGTGGTGGTGGTTGGCGAAGACGAGCTGTGTCGTGTAGTGCAAGTGCTTGTGATGAAGCAACCAAGCCGAGAAGCTTAGACTCTTGTAATTCTCATGCTTGTCCCGTTTCTAACAACACTTGGCAAATATCGCCTTGGACTCACGTAAGTTTGAACCATATTATTTTCCAGAAACGTTTCATGAATCGACAGGCTATCGCTTTATTTTGGTTTTCTCTTTTTGTTTAGCTTTGCACGGCTTTTCACAAACGCTCGTTCTATTTTCAGTGCTCAGTAACATGTGGTGGAGGCGTCCAACGTCGTCGTGTATGGTGTGAAGATGCTACAACGTTTGTCTCGAAAGAGGATGTTGATTGTGGAGACAAGAAGCCAATTGAGCAAAGAGACTGTGAATTGGCTCCTTGTCCACCTCGACTAGAACCAGTAACACCTTTGCGTCCTGAATGGCAGACGTCACCCTGGTCGTCGGTACGTCGACCTTCTTCTCATCAACATCTACATCATCATCATCAGCGACGGAGACCGTTGCGTAAACGAACTCGAAGTCCATTAACCATTCCTTTCTGAGAATATTCATACTTTTGAAAGCTACACACAGCTCAGATATGAGAAATCAAACTTACGGGAGGGGATGTTGGAAGACATTAAGAAGCCGAATGAAAAGATTTTCAGTAGAATGAGAACGTTTCGTGTCTTCCTCACCAATTAAACGTGAATCAAAGCTTAGTGGAACATGGCCATTTCTTGAACTCATTAGTTCCAAACATATTAGCAAGTTATCTGACGCCTTTTGCTTTCAAATCCAAATTTTATTGCCTTTTCTCTCGCCATTGCCAGGATCCGTAGAAGAACGGAGTCTTGCTGCCCGAATTTAAATCCATTTTGCTCATTTTTTTAGCCTTAGGCACGTAAAAGTTTTCCCCGTTCGAAAAAGACAAATCTTTACAACAATTCAGATTTTTATTATCACAGTCAAAACGTCTCAATTTATATAAGCTAATCTATGTGCTAATCATGGTGAATAACTGATTTCATGTTATTATTGCATTCACGTGTCCAGTGTCCAGATTTAAATGTCAACACGTATTGTTTGGATGATGAAGATAGCGCTTTGAAACAGCTTGATTACGGTTTCTTAGCTTACTGGCTTATTCTCACACTTGCACATGCAACACAAGATCTGTTTTATATGTTTTGTTGTTTTGTTTGTTCTCTTTATATATTACTTGATACTTTGGTTTTGCGATGTTCTTTGTCAGCAAATCAACTGCAAGCTATATGTGTAGTAATCAATCTCCAATTCTATGTGTTATCAGATATAGCTGGCAGTTAATATAACGGTGGGTACATAATAATCAGCTGATGGATCTCTAATATGTCCTTGTCTCTGTGCAATTTATATGTATGTGTATGATGAAGATGACTTATTTATATCATTTTTGTGTCTTTCAATTCTTTTGACCTGCTTCAAACGACTTCCTGATTAAGTTACATCTATAAAGCTTTGATTGAGCTTATTCGGTTATGCCATGAGAGCTATCAAAAAAATTTATTTAAAAACTGCACGAAACATCATCAACATAAAAAACTATAACTTGAGTGAATTGAATGTTGTTATGCATGTTTCATTGTCTTGTTCATTTGTCGTATTATGGAAGTGCATGAAGAAACGGATCACAGATTCAGAAGACTACAAACTGAACAGCTAAGCTATAATTTTCGAGATGGGACCACGTTTTCTTTTTTTTATCCATTTGCACAGTCCCTCAGTTGTTGGTTGTTCTAGTATCTTTCTTTCACTCTTGCTTTCATCCTGCTATTTCAGTCATCTAGTATATTAATGTTATCGTTACTCAAAATCACAGCAATTGAAGCTAGTTGAGATTGCAAAGAAAGAGCTAGACCTACATATTCATCCAAACAATTGACTATAATTGCATGCATTGCACATGTGTCAGATCGAATAACAGTCAGATCGTCGTTCATACTTATCCAGTTTTCACTCTCATATTACGTACTAAACTCCTCTAAGTAAACCCTAAGAACATCAACAGATTAGATATGAAAGTATATGAGCACAATACGATGTAGAGTACGCTTCAATCCTATCCCGACTGGGTGACCTATAAGGCGCGGTATAATGCTTTATTCATACATAGGATAAATGGGATAACTCAAGCTTTAGAATACGCAGAAGGGATGGTTGAGGTCTCGCTTCCAACTAATTATATGAAATAGAAACGCTTCTACCCTTTAGCACAATCTTTTAGTCTCTATCTTAGTTCACCTCATAACTATTCCTTCCCTTGAAACTTTCTTTTTTTTCATTTTAGATCTTCTAATATAGCACATATTTATTGATGTTTTAGTGTTCCGTCAAATGTGGAAGAGGAGTTCGAAGACGTTTAGTTGCATGCGTAGATACAACAACTAACGCTGCAATTTCCACCAGTTTGTGTGATAAGAAGAAGAAACCTCTGGAAGAGCACAAATGCCGTGTTATGCATTGTCCTCGTTGGAGAGGAATGCCTTGGGGACCGGTTTGTTATAAACTTTTATTTTTTATCATTCCTATCATCATCACATATAACATCACATTCACAACACTATTCACACAAATCAGCAACTAGCCTTAACAGACATCACTTTTTGCGTTTTCTTAGCTTTCAATCGGGTCTTTATGTTGCAAGGGCAAGTTTTGGGAGATCAAAGAAACAGTTCTGAAACCAAAAACCGAACTTTAAATTTTGATATATTTCTAATCTTATCATTTTTCAAGTGCTCAAGTACCTGTGGTGCTGGTGTTCGTCGTCGTGAAGTGTTCTGTCAGCGTGGTCGAAGACAACGAACAAATGAAACCGAATGTTCTTCAGCTACGAAACCTCCAACAGAAGCAAAATGTTATCAGCCGGCTTGCCCCGCTTATAACTGGGTAACAACACCTTGGTCTAAGGTAAGCTTAACGCTTTTTGGATACATAGAATGATCTCCTGTATTTCTCAATCACCAGTAATTATCTCAATAACTTTCGCCAATGTCTAATACCAGTTGGTGTTTTGTAGTAAAAAAGGAAACATTATTATCAGTTTATGAAAAAGAATAAGAATACTGAGCTTTCATTAACATAGTTTCTAATTATAGTGCTCCGATCCATGTGCTAAGAGCCAACAACATCGAAGAGTTTATTGCATGAGCAACGGAGGTAAACGTGCTGCTCCTCGTATGTGCAACGCTGAGAAAACTCCTCCAACTTCCCGACAATGTGACTTCAGTCGTTGTCCGTATGAATGGTCACCTGGACCCTGGCAAACCGTAAGAAAGCACCGGTACCCTTTTCACTCATGTTTATTCAGTGTTCAAAGACTTGCGGTAATGGAACTCAGAGTAGAAACATAGAATGTCTGGTTAAAACATCACAAACGTCTAATCTACTATCTGAACACTCAGTTCCAAAGGTTGGCAATATAACCGAATTGGGACATTTAAACAATCACTTCGATTCAGGGAAAATGTGAAGCATTACCAATGCCGAAGGATCAACAGGATTGTAATCTTAATGCATGCGAAGCTGAATACCAGTGGCAAATAGGGCCATGGCAAGCGGTAATTAACTTATCCGACAGAATATTATTAATTGAATGAGCGTATAGTGTTCCAAAACATGTGGTCATGGAGTTAGAAGACGCAAAGTGAGGTGCTTCCATAGAAATGGAACTAGGGTCGCAAAACAGAATTGTGAAGCCGTGAATGTTCGTCCAAGGCGTACTCAGACATGCTTCGAAAGAAACTGTGAGTTACTTTTCCTATTATTCATGAATGACACGAAGGACTGTAAGATAGATGATAGAAGTACAGAACAACCAATCGCACCCTTCACATAATCCGATATGTTGCCAAACATCTCGCTCGACTTACGTGAACATTGGCGTGAAAAGCTCAGTGTGTTTGTCTATGGATGATTGAAGAATACATACTAATCATACTTGACGTTAATCTTAAATCAATTAGAGCCCATTATAATTAATGAATTACCATAATCTTTTCTTCTGTCAAAGAACAAAAGCTTTAGTCTACATTAGAAGGTTGTGAATCGTTTTTTGTTCGCTCTCATGATGGTCAAAAAAAAAAATTCGCACAGCTGAAAGTCGATTCAAATCCCTTTCCGTGGATGACTTTTCCCAAAGACTTTTCGGAAAACGTCCACACACACAGAGCTTCCTGTGTCTCTGTTGGCTTTCAGCTAATCCTTTTCGGCCCTCTAGCTGGGCTGTCTGCTAAATTGACGGAAGAATGATTTTTGTCAAACTCGAGTATATCTAGATTCTTTTTGAGTCCTGTTACCCAATATTAACCACAACAAAAATGAAGAATAAAAAAGTAATAAGTATTGTAATACCACAGGTCTTCCATCAACATGCCAAGAAATTCGCAGTCAGGCTAAAACACCGTCTACTGATGGAAACTACACCGTCTTACTAGATGGGTTCCCTATCCTCGTTTATTGCCATCGAATGAATGAAACTATCCCTGGAACCTACATCAATATACATCCAGATTCTAATTTTGCTGAAGTTTACGGAAAGAGGTTAGTTCAACTGGTATTACAGCGATTTTTCTGATGCTATGATGCAGATTAATATATCCACACACATGTCCATATAACGGTGATCGTAATGATTCCTGTCAGTGCTCGGAGTATGGCGATGCGCATGCTGGCTTCACCCGTTTCTCTAAAATCCGCGTGGATTTACTGAACAGAAAAATAAAAAGTATTTATATGGATTTGCAATTGAATCTCATCATGTTTTGCTTTCAGTAAATGACTTCACATTTGCCAAGACTATCAATGGCTCGCATGTGGAATATGCTACTGCCGGTGACTGCTACAGTATGAAGGATTGTCCTCAGGTATTTGCACCTCATTTTGAATTTAACTTAGTTTTCCTGTTGTTTAGGGTCGTTTTTCTGTAGATTTAGTTGGTACAGGTTTAAGAATAGTGGACGATTTGCAGTGGGAAGACAAAGGACACCGAACCACATCCCGCATTGATCGAACCTCCGTATGTTGAAATAATTCGAAAGCAAATATATCGAAAAAAAATGGGAGAAAGCGGAGATGAAACAAGCTATATGAGAAAGAATGAAGTGTTATCGATATACATTTGCATATAATGTGAAGCCATTCCGGATAGTGAGAGGCAGATGAATACGTTCCTGAAGAAGAAAACGCCAAAAAAGTTTCACATCTTAATGTTCAGAATAATGCACGCGTAGAAGGTCGATGTGGTGGTTATTGTGGTAAATGTTCACCGGATAAGTATAAAGGACTTGTATTCGAGATTGACACGAAACAAGTTCAACCGTTTGTGTAGTCTTTCTCTCTAAGTGTTCCAACAAAAAAGATTTTCCTTCATAATTTTTTTCGCTTCATCTTATATGTGCTTTTATGACATGCTTCTAGCTCTTAATCCGTCATTCTTTCTCAATCCTTTCTTTCAAATTCTAAAGAGAGTCATCTAATCTTCAAAACCCTGTTGTTAACTTTGTATCTCCTTGATTCATTTATAAAATAAGACCTAACACCTTAAGCTGATGGCGTTTTACTGGTACTATGTTTTGTTCTCATCGTTGAATTTCTCATTCATATGTTCCAATTTATATTAAATAATCAATGATTTTCAGAAAATTCCTTTTCAAATGTTCTAAACATTTCATTCTTTTCATTCTTTTAGTTTCATTGATACAAGCCTCGAAGTCGATGTTTGTATAAAATGCATAATTTAAGAAATTAAATTTAAAAAAAACAGATCCTATATGAATAGCTTTATTATTTAACTTATAAGTTGCTAAATAAATATTTTCTTTTAACGCGTTCAATCAACTGCAGCCTTCAAGCTGTCCTCTACAGGGCGGAACTGCGCTCTATTGACAAAATGTGCCACAATTCGAATACTATGACTCCGAATGGCTTTGCTCCAAATATGGTTGGCAAAGCGCTTCTTTAACTAAAAAAATCAGCTTCTTTCTCGTTATTTCTTCTTAGACGTTCTTTTATCTTTGGAATATATTTATATTTATTCGCTTCGTGAACAATAGTCATTTTAAATAAAATAAAGGAATCTTTCTATTCAATATTCAACATGAAAAATAAAAATGCTGTCTCTGTCTTCTGAATTTTTGATTGGAATGTCTAATTTCGGACAATACACAATTCGCAGAATGATTGAATGCTATTAAAAACTTAATTGGGAAAACAACCGTTCTTGCGACGCTCGAGCAAAAAAATGAGGCGAACGTCAGCGTTCAAGTTAACTTTGGAACGGAATGCGTGAAATATTTTAATTTGACTATTATTGATCGTTTTGAGAACAGTTAATACACTTAGGACGTTTGCTCAATTGTTCCTTTTACTTC
This sequence comes from Auanema freiburgensis, assembly GCA_030370435.1. Lineage (NCBI taxonomy): Eukaryota > Metazoa > Nematoda > Chromadorea > Rhabditida > Rhabditidae > Auanema > Auanema freiburgense. The sequence continues at coordinate 5,047,218 of CM059369.1, forward strand.
TCACAACAGCTTCTCCATACTTATGGCTTCATTAGTTTCCTGGGACATAATCTGAATGGCATAATGTGAAGCAGCTCATCTGTGTAAAGGAAATCAATAGTAAGGCGTGATCCCTGCTGTGTCCCTTGAACTATAATTGTCTAATTAAGCATTTGCACTATACCAACTCTAAGACTTAGCTTAATGAAATGTCCTTCTCTCCTTATTTTCATTTCCGGTCAATATATTACTCAAGCTTATCTTCATCTTCATCAAACTATTTTTCATTACAAGTATTCCGATTTTCTTACGCTCATGTTTCATCTCGATCTGTATTTCACTCGAAATAGAAAAGTATAACTTTTCACCAATGCGAGAAACTTCATATTCCATATATTAAAAGAAAAAGCCCACGAGGCAAGGGAAGAGACGCGTCGATTTCCTTGTGGGACGGGATTAGCTGGGTTTGGCATTGTTTTCAATGTTTATGGCGTTGGTGGTGCGCGGAAGAAGTTATGTCCTCTTATATCTTTCTTTGCGTCCTCTCATTTACTCTTTACTCTTTCTCTAAATATTTGTTTTGAGACGAAGGGACGTTGAAAGTTCGCTCTTTCTGTGGCGGACTTATCACCGCTAGTCGAAACTTCCTCAGCTTCTCACAAGAATTTCCACTTGAACAATCCTTCAGCTTCGTTCAAAGTCATATAGCTAGCAGCATGTTGCATGTGTCTACACAGCAAAACAGCCTTTGTCAATCTTGTCAGTTTAATAGAAAAAGTTTTTTTTTATCATTTGGGCTGACTGCTTGAGTTGAATGTCGCATCTGTCATTTGGTTTCTTATTAGTTCTTCCACACTCTTTACATCTTGTTGCACTAAATGTTAGTTTATATCCAAGCCATTTGTTTATGTGTCACTTGTATGACTTCCTCTGTCACATTTCTCCTTAATGTATTGCAAGCGTTCGTTTTTCACAACATTCATACAATACGTTCTGTTTTCGAATAGTTCTCAAACTTCTCTTTTGATCTTTGTTGTTCTCAGGGTTTGCCTTACAATTACTAAACAAGTTTTTTCATTCATTCTGAGCCTTCGAGAACTCAGTTTCGTTCACATCTTATATCTCCCAAACGCTCACATACCAAATAATAGTATGTATGTTTTCTTGCCCTCCTATGTTCACCTTCACGATTTGTCCTCATTCTTATATTCCACTCTTGATTATTTGCATTTGGCATGTATCATCTCTGGGACATCTTTCCTATAGCTATAGTCTTCAAAGCCGAATAATTATCTGTGGTCAACCGATAGCTCCACCTTCATAGCAATTTCAATCTACGTTGTGTGTTTGATTCGCTGCTATGTAACCTCCAATCATATTGTGGTTAGCAGGTTGTGCATTATGCTGTCTGGTCTTTCATCCATCTTATTAACCTCCTCTCTCTTCCTCCCTCTCTCTTTATATATATATCTATTTCTTCCTATAGCATTGTCTTTTTGTATCTGCCTTGTTCTATCCACATTAAGCCAACTAATGCCAGAGATTCGTTTTTTCAGTTCCCCGTTCAATATTATAGTTGTTGGATGTTTCATGCTGCTCGTGTCTCACTGTTTTCTTAGTCATAACATAAACAACAACCTGCCACTATCTGCAATAACATTATCAATTGGCTTCCTCTTCACATATCTTCAGATTTTTTGGAACCTAACCACCCTCTATTCACAGAAGATCCTTTGTTCCTCCATGGATATTCATGCCATATTTTATTGTTGACAATATGATGTCTTATAAGCTGATTTATGTCCTCATCTGGTGGTCCTCAAGTGTGCGAACATTCACTTGAATTGAGGCAGCGATGAATTCATCGATCGCTGGCCGTGCGAACCTCTATTCCATTAGTTCCTTCACCACTCCTGTGTGTCCTTTTCGCTACCCATACGTCCTCATCATTTTGTTGCTCAACAACGAAATTTAAAGATTCTCAACCAATTTATCTCTCCTTCAGCATTTGTCTATCGTTTCACTTGGATGTCTTTTTCTTTTTTGATCACAATCGTCTTTTACAATTTGTTTTTTTTATGAAGTACACGTTGACGTTTCTGTCTTTTTCTCCCTCAATTTATCTCTCCGATCCTCTCACTTTACTCATTTAACATTCCCAATCGTTTCTTTTGATTTTCCTTCTATTTAACACTTGTTCGAAAAATGACATTTCTCAATTTCCTCTGTGGCTTTCGTTTGCATCCTATGCGTTTCTTCTAGATTTTTTCGGCCAGCAGTTCAGAACATCTGTTAGAAGATTGTTCTGCGGCGGTCACTTTTCGGGCTCATCAAGTTGAAACCTGACTAGTCATGATGACCAGCTGGTTACAAGAGCCGATGGAACCCATTCCTGAGGAGGGAGAGGAATGGGTTATGCCAAGCTCGGGTAATCGCAAAACTGTTCGAAAACGGGAGATCTTCACCTCAGAACAAGTCGATACTCTCATAAGGTATAATAGAAAGCTATACAACGGTGTCATTAGTTATTCTTTGTGTCGTGATTATGTTTCTTGGTCGTAGTAGTGTGATGCATGCGCATTCTATAAAACGCTTATCATTCCATTTGGATCGCGAATGAGCTTGAAATGTTTAAACTTGAGTTTGTCACCCTTCTCACATTTCTATTTACATCGTCTTGATACGCTTAAGCTGATTTTCTGTTAACCTGTTGCTGTGACAAGTTGCGGACCGTGTCTTCGAGCACTTTCACAACTAAACAGCGTATTTACCATGTGGACTTATTGATATTATGCATTATCAGTTTGCTCAGTCTTATCGGGAAGAACTCAGTATTCTGTGTTCCTAGCGCTTTGGCACACAAATGCGTATTTGATTATAATGGATAAGAAGCCTTTTCCATATTATAGACAAAGTGATTTTGTGCATGCTTCCCTTTACCTAGATTGGAACTATTCGTTGTGTTGTTTGCTGTGCTTTTAACGATTTGTTTAGAATGTTTTCGTTTAATTAGTTTTTTCCGTTTTCCAGCACAGTACCAAAGGATACAGTTCCGGTTGATTGGATTGTGGAGAACGAAGTCATTGATCCTGAGTAAGTTAATGAATTGTAACTTTGACAAATTAGCCAATAATCTGAATGATGAAATAATTTTTTGCTAAAACTGTACGTTCCGCCATGAAAGGTTTTTGCTAAACTGTGAATGCGGAATGGGATGAATCAGACGAAATGATTCATTTGCTATTCATCCCCCTACGCAAAACGTTCATACACAAGAATATACAACATGCAAATTTGCATCCTAAGCCTTTTCCTTTTCACTTATTTTAGTACCATATTTATATTTCAGCATGGCTTCGTCCTACATGACAGAATCTCTGGCTGGACCTCATAGTGCGAGGGGAACAACGTTTTCATATACTTATGAGTCCCACTATGACAATCCTCCTGAAGATGATGAGCCAGCTGGTGACGGATCAGGGGTACACCAAACGCATAAGGTAATCAATACTACTATTCAACTCTCTTATTGTCGTGCTCTATTACATGAAAACATTCCAATGAATTCTCTCAAGTCTAAGATCGCTCACATAGGTCATTGTCTTTCTTTTCAGGTTACTAAAGTAACTAAGGTTACTACTACCCGCAGCGTCCGCCAGATTCCTGTTGGCTCCCCTTATGGAGATTTATATTTTGACAGCTCAGGGCTTCCTACTCCTTCACCAGTCGTAGAAATAGATGATGCAGTAGAAGAACTAGGAATAAGGTAGAAAGATTGTTTTTTTTTATTTCTACGAGTTGTTCTCTTTCAGGTTACGTAATACATTAGAAGAGCGCGGGGCTCCTCCACCTGCTCCACCAGTTGGCAGTAGATATGGAAACATCCCGGATGGTAAAATATCGAATAACATTGTATAATAATATTCAATCAAATCAGATTCTCAAGTTCCTGGCGAACCAGGCGCACCTAGTGTTATTGAGATGGGGTTAGGCGAAGTAACAATTTGTTGGAGCCCACCTATAAATGGCTCTGCCCAGATTATTGGCTATCAGGTAGGTCTTATACATAGTGACAATATCGATATATCTTCAAAACATCAGATAGAGATGCGGGATGTACCGAATGGAGATTGGGAGCGGGCCCATGATCAATTACTGAGTGAAACAACATGTACAGGTTTGTAGTCGCTTTTGTTTTACCGCTTATCATTCAACGTTTTATGAACCTAACTATGAGCATAAAAAGATAATCTGTATTGAGAGTGTAGGCTAATGTTTGATAAGAGTGAGAATCGGAGGTGAATATAGCTATATACCCATATAGCCGAAATACCATTTTAATTGCTTGGAGAAAGTTCTTGAGGTTTTGAACGTGAAAGTGGCAACAGTCTGTACAGCGGTTATATTCAGTGGTTGTAGTCTGTACTACTAGTTGTAGAGTCGTTAGACGTAGATTAGAATCGCGTACCCTGGAGCGACATCTTCTTGTCGCCAACTTCGGTGTGTTGACCTTGTCGGGTCTTGTATGAGCGAATGTGTATTCGCAAGTGCATTCTTTTCTCAACGACTCCAATCATCCTTGTCACTAATCCATAATGTCAGAAGACTTGTTAAATATATTCCATTTTAATTTGAAGCGAAAGCTTCTACTTCGTCAGTTTATTCTGGATTTTGATCCTTGAAAACTATCTCGACCAGTTATTCTCGTCTTTGGATACCGTCGCCTTTTCAGTTTTTCTTCAAACATTTTATCCCGTCCATGACGGTTGTACTAATTTCATTTCTTCAGTTCTGTTTAGTTTCAATTCGTATATACATGTCTAGCGTATTATAAGAGTACATTCCAAACTTTCTTTCTCCCTTGGTGACTAAATAGTAGCTGTGATAAATGTCTTTTCACTTCATATATGGCTGAAGAGGCTGCTGTCTCATATTTATGCTCACTTTCCGCATATCCCGTTGGGAGGCTATTTTAAACCATAAATTTGCCCTTCTTCGAGAGCTTGAAGGGCATTTTTGAACAAAAGTACTCGATGAAAATGGTATCATAGGGAATGTCCATTGGCATAATTAGGGGGGGCACTACTTTTATTAGAGATTGATTGAAAATAAAAGTTCTGCGCGCGCCACTTACATACAAATTGCAGTAATCAATACTCTCTTCACCTAACTTTGTTTTTTTTTGTGTGAAAAGTTCCATCTTGATTTTTATCAGCCTATTATAAGTTATGTTTAAGTAACCAATTTGGAAACACTTGGTGAAATTCAATTCCGAGTTTCTGCTGCAAGTCGAGACGGGTTTGGACCTCCTTCCGTTGCGTCGTTACCTGTGAAAGTTCCAATGGAATATGGACATGTGCCAGTTGGAAGTCAGTTATTAAACTCAATCTCTCAACCTCTTTATCTTTTAGCTTCAGGTGTCCCTTCTCCACCAGGAAAACCCAGTGTGATATCAGTGGACGGGCACCGGGCTACAATCCAGTGGGCTGCTCCGGTTGTCAGTTCCGAAATATCACCTATTGCAGGATATCAAGTAAGATTTTTGAGATTGATCGTTTCTAATCGTTGTTAAGGTTGAATATAGAGCATTTGGTGCTGCAGATTGGATGATTGCAAACGACGAACTAATAAAGGATACCGCATTCACATGTAAGATCATCATAACTGCTTCTAAACGCATTCCACTTTTTCTATTTTTCCAGTCGACAATTTGAGGCCTAATGGTGTGTATGAGTTTAGAGTTAGAGCAAAGAGTGCTGATGGCTTAGGCTTGCCTAGCAAGTGAGTTCTAACCTATATCTCTCTTTTGAATATTATATTCAGAAGTACTGGTCCTATTCATATCAAGCCTGCAGCTCCGCAAAGAGGAATTTCATCACGTACAACGACAACAGACCTCAGACCTCCGGGTCAACCACAGGTACTATCAGTTTTGCATCCAATTATCTAAACGATGTTTTATTTTAGTTAGATGAGGCCGATATGGATTGGGTGAAGTTAGAATGGTCAGAATCTACTCCTGGGGCTGGTTATATTGTCGAGTTTCGAGAAGTAGGAGATCCCAACTGGTACACTGCTAATCCTCATCCTATTACTCAAAACTGTATACAAGGTTAATTGCTAAACTCAGTTTTCTTCTCTAATTTCGATCGATTATAGTGGAAGGTCTACGACCAGGGTCAACATACGAATTCAGAGTGATCAGTGTCATTGGGAACTCGGTTTCTGAACCTTCAGAAGTTTCTGATGTTATTGCTCTCAGACCTCTCTGGAAATGTAATTTTCGCTGTTTCAGAACTTTTTTTTAAAAATCAATAATTATAGCATCCGGTATTAAAGGTGCTCCTGAAAGACCACAAGCTCCTGAATATTTGGAAATTGATGGTGATCGTATTACAATTTGCTGGCTCCCTGCGCTTAGTAGTCTTCCTGTTTTGGTTCGTGACTATTTGGTTTCCACAGTATATATTCCTTTTACAGGGGTATGATGTAGAGTTTCGAGATTTCCAACAAGACGTTGGCTGGTATAAGGTTAACGATCAGCCTGTTCATGCATGTAAAATGACAGGTATTTTACTTAAAAACTTCTAGAGCTCAAATCTTTTTTGCAGTCGGTGATCTTATTGAGGGACACGATTATCAGTTCCGAGTACTTGCTCATAATGTGGTTGGATGTTCAGAACCTTCTGAACCATCCAACCCTGTGACTATCAAACCATCTCCAGGTAATTTTTTCGTACACTCGTGAATACTATTTTTGTTCAGGAGACGCCAAATTTGTCGAAGCTGAAAGGTTTGGTGCTGTCAAATTACTACAAGAAGAAATGATCCGTGAATCTCCCCCTCTCCCAGAGCGAGATGATTCTCCTCCTCCTCTGAATCGGCACCCTCACAACAATGGAAGTCGTACGTTACTTCTAATGGTAATTCTAAAAGAATGTCTTGTTTGCAGTACAATGGCGTGATCCAACATTGAAAGAAGTTATAGATTACCTTGATAGTCATGATAGCCATAAGCAATTGAATGCGAGTGGATTTTTACAGCATTTAACGTATTCTGATGATTTAGTCAAAGATGAGACTAGGTAATAGTTTGACTACGGCATCGGTTTAACATGTTTGTATTTGTTCAGAGAACTTGGCGGGATACCAAAGTTAATTCATCTTTTAAAGCATGAAAACCCTGCTATACAGAGAAATGCTTGTGCATGCATAAAAAACTTGTGCTTCCGTAGTGTGAACGATAAGAACAAGGTAAAAAATTATTCATTTGTAGTAATGAATATGCTTCTTATTCTAGTTTGCCGTTCTTGATGCTGATGGTGTTCGCTTGTTAGCAGCACTACTTCAAACAACGCATGACAACGCTGTTAAAGAAGAATGTACTGCAGCGTTATGGAATCTTTCATCATCTGACATGCTCAAACCCGCTATCCTCAAGTCCGCTACTGATGTTCTAGTTCAACAGGTAGACCTTACTACTAATTTCGTCATCACTATCTCCGATTTGAGATTGTTGTACCTGGAGCAGGCTTCCAACAGAATGGATTAGTGACCGGAGCAAATGGAGATCCGTTAAAGCATTACAGCAGTTTATTATTCAAAAATGCAACCGGTGTTCTGAGGTAAAAACAGAAAATGAAAAAAGAAATAATAAATTTCTCTTTTTTTAGAAATATTTCTGCTTTCAACACGGATGCTAGGCGTCAATTGAGACTTGTACCAAATCTCATTGAAGGACTTGTTCATTTCTTAACAGTTGCAATAGAAAGGAATCAAGCTGATTCAGAGACAGTTGAGAATGTCGTTTGTATTCTAAGGAATTTGAGTTATCGGTAAGCTGTGACAAACACAACAGAGATAAGACACTTTTTTTTCAGAATTCAAGAAGTAGAAGACCCTAATTATGATCCCTCAGTTGCTCATTATCAAAGTACTAAGAACAGTAAATCGGCTCCTAATAGTCCAAAACCCAAGAAAAAAGATAAGAAGAAAAAGAATGCCTCCAATGAACCAGTAACGGTATGTTTATTCAGTTTAATCAAATTTGTAGCCAGATTTGGCTTTTCTGCACAAAACAACTACTGATTGTGCTACGTTGCCTCCTAGTTGAATATTCTCAATACCAGCATAAGCGGCCGAGGCTTTTTCGTTGCGTACGTCGCATTTTCCGAGAATTTTCTTTCCATTGAATGATAAGACCGCAGGAGAGATATCGCCTTTGATGTTGTTGACGTGCACTGGGTACCAGACTTTCTCTGTGAACTTTGAAGCCTGAAACAGTACATTGAATCAATTTTCGTTTTGTCGTTTTTACCTCTTTGAAGTTGATCCACTCATAGTCAAACCCGCGAACGTGATCGGGAAGTTTAACCAGGAGTTGGATAGAACCAATGTTTTGCCTGTATTCCTTGCCCATCCAGCCAAAGCTGCCAGCAACACATCCGTGTTCGTTCCATACTCGTCCCATGACAGGTTCTCCATTCATGTACCACAGAGCCACATACTGTTCTGGGTTCTCTCCTGGGATTGTGTCAAGCTTGTTATCCAGTGCTTGCACCAGCTGCTTCTGAGGCCATGGGTCTCCTACACGAATATCGAACCATTCGTTCAACATCGTTCTAAATTCAAACAATTTTGGAACTTTTTCCAGAATAACCTTGGAGGTGGGGGTCCAGTGTTCACTTTTGGACATTTAGCACATTCACAGAATGGTGGTCCTCCAATGAAGTTCCTCATTATTATGAGCATATTATTCAGGTCTCCTCCTTGTTGTTGTATAACTTTTCCTTCCCAAGAGAAGTAGGCGATCTCAGTTTTGTTATCAACATATCCGAGCAGAGCACCCTGTTTACCAGTGATAATAATTGGAACACAGATAGCTAGATGCACTTACTTCTTTCCGATCATTCCATAAAATTGGGGAAGATTCTCCACATCTCAGCAAGCCGCGACCTTCCTTTTCATAACGGTTTTTATATAGCACCCACTCATACCAGTAGCCTTGTGTGTTATGATCACCTTGATATTGAAGAATCTCCAAAGATCTCTGTTTTATCAATGCCTTTCTTTAGTTACCTGTATTTGGCCTTCTAATTGTTCTTTTGTTTTGAGCTCTGTCTTATTATAAGGAAAAGAGCATTCAACAACACCACCATTATTCCAAGCTCTTCCATGAATTGGTTTACCATGTTTATACCAAAGTGCTACATACATGTTTTGCTGCCCAAAGCACTATTGAATAATTGGTTGCTCATATAACTTCATAGTATATTTATTTACCTTCACCGGGTTTGGAGGGAAAGGAGAACCGATAGGCTGGAAAGCCCATGAATCTTCTTTAGCGGGAGGGTTTTTGACGGCTGACATTTCCGAGTAATGAGTGTAGCTTGAACTTCTCTACTTTTATATCGAATTGTTCACGTGAAATTTTCACGTGGTGTTCCACTTGTTTTTCTTAATGACGTGGCTTTCTATTCAACCTCATTCTTGAATTTTCAGGGACCAGCTCTTTTATGGGATCCACATGCAATAAGGTTGTATTTGAAAATACTGCAGGAAGCATCTAACTGGGAAACATTAGAGGTAAACATTTAATCTGAAACAGTTCATTATACTCGTTTAGGCGGCCGCTGGTGCTATTCAGAATTTGGCAGCATGCCAGTTCACTCCTAGTGTTAATGTTAGAAGTACTGTTCGTGTAGAAAAAGGTTTACCTGTGCTAGTTGAACTTATTCGTTTGAAAGAAGATTACGTAGTATGCGCTGTTGCAACAGCAATGCGTAATCTAGCTTTAGATGCTCGGAACAGAGAATTGATAGGTTCGTTAGGTTGATAATACGTCAATATTTTTTGAATCTTAAGGAAAGTACGCCTTACGAGACCTAGTGAACAAACTACCTGAGCCTGGAAAACCAAGACCTCAAATCAGTGATCAAACGATTGGAGCTATTCTAGGGATATTATTTGAAATAGTTAAAGATAGTGCAGAATATACGAAAAATTTACACGAAATTAAAGGTACTGCTTTTGTTCTCATATCGGGTTATCAAAACCTGTTTTTAGGAACTTCCAAACTTCGCCATCTTGCTCGAAGTTATCCTACGTATTCACAAAGAATATGTCGTCACGCGAGCCAAGTTCTTTATATTATGTGGCAGCATAAGGAACTTCATGATGGATTCAAACGAAGTGGAATGAAAGAAGCCGATTTCTATGCAGGACCTGCCAAGAGGTGATGAGATCAAACGGTTAACTTCTAAACCTTATTTTTTAGGGGGGACTCGTCTACCTTAGCTCGACCTATATCAAGTCAAGGAAGAGAACGACCAGCCCAAGCTTTATTAGATGAAACTACAAGTAGTGGAGGTTATGGAGCGTTTAACGAAACCACACAGGTTAACTTTTAAAATATTATTTCCTGAAACATTTTATAGTTTCAGCATGCTCGATCTATTCCTCCACAACGCTTCGACAATTATCAGATGAACGATGAAAGGCCTGCAGTTCAGAGATCGGAGCCTCTCTACGCTTCTGTTCGAAAGGGCAACGCGTCTTCAGCTGTTGATGATAGCTGGGTTTAGCGCTACAAACATTTTTTCTCCTCATCATCCCGAACTCCTTCGGCTCTGATCTACCAAAACAACGCGCGTGCATGACGACTTCTCATATATTGTGTAAAAATCCCGTTACTTACATTTTTAGAACATCGTTTTATCCTCTATTTCATTCTGACGTTTATAACCGGTAATAGTTGAACTGTAAGCTTTTATCGTTTTGCATGTTTATTGTATATACAAGCTGTTCTCAATTTTTAATTTATTTTCCTAATATAACCTTTCACTTATTACTTCAATTGAATCAGGTCTTACTTTCATCGTAGGTTTTCTAAAACTATGTAATAGCTTTCCACCCAATGTAATCTCAAAGATGTTACTATAAACCGAGAGAATAATATAGATTATTAACTTCCTGAAGACTTTCACAAATCCGTTATAATATTAATAATAGTCGTTTTCATTTGCTAAGGCAATAAAAATATAATTTTTTTTATTCAAGCAAGTATTTATTTATGTGTATATTGCATTGGAAGATACTTTCAAACGATGAAGAGACTATCAGTTATTGATTTTTTCGAATTCCCCGAAAGCGTCTGAGTTATATGCTAATTATGAATTCAAAGCTCTACTCGTGGTACTGCGAAGTTATCTCTATCGATTCAATCTTTATCATTGTTTTTCTTCTGCTTCTCAAAGTGTACACCGTTTCAGGTTAAGCAATGAACGACGAATCACTTATCGTCGACATTCGTGTTCCGGACACCATTGATCTCGTTTTGTTACAAACCCTAAAAGCTGCCAATGCTATCAGAGATGCGAATCGGTATGTATATGTATGAGAATAGGAAGAATCACTAATCAGTAATCAGACGAAGAGAAGAACAAACAAAATATCGCGAGTCAGTGAAGGAGGAAGAGCCTGATGATTACGAGGAGCAAGGAACTGCTGCTCATAACTTCCGTCCATCCACTTCTTCTGAACACGAAAAAGATGATGATGAAGATTTCATTTCTTACGCTATGAGAATGATGAAAACTCCCGAAAGTGATCCTGACTATGAGAAGCACATGGTCAAGAAGAGAATGGAATTTCAAAGTTATTTGAAAACTATTACAAGAGTAACTCACTTTTTCAGATAAAAATGGGAAAACAGCCATAAAACAGAGTATGATTGTGAAGAATTCTTTAGTTGAGGCTAATAGAGAGTATGAATACGAAAAGAAATCCAGAACAGAGCAGCATTTTAGAGTGGGGAATCGCATTGTTATCATAAATTTCAAAGTTTCAGAAATCATCAGCGCAAAAATATTTTCCGGACAAAAGACGAACTCATACCTCATTTGATGAAAGTATTCTCCATAATTTGAAAAATCCATTGATAGCTGCTGTGTATCATGGTAACTGTGATGAGTTCTTTCGATATATCTACAATTGTCCGCAAAGTGGCATGCGTATGCCTGATAGAGTAAGCAAACTTCCGGATTCAACAGATTAACAAAATTATTCGTGTATAGAACAAATGTTTATGTATCAGTAGTTTTTCTCAAGCTTACGATAATCCTGTTCTCTTGGCATTGTCTTCGTATATTCATCAAAAAGAGTGTGACCATAATGGAGGATGTGGGCGAGTATCATGTAAAAACGATAACGATTACCTTGAGGCAAGTCAGTCTGTATGGATCATCAAGTAAAATTATCATTATTTCAGATTATTCTACGGCTCTTCAAAGAATGTGACAGGAATTATCACATAAAGGTGGGTTCTATATGAATTCAACAACCTGAGAAGTTCTTCAGGAACTTGTTGCTACATGGTTTTGCAGCAGTCCATTGTATGCTCAACTCTGTCCTCTAAGCCTTTGCTTATATTATGGTACGTAGAATAATTGATACCGAACAAAGTTGTTTAAGGCCGTTTGGATCTTTTTGAAAAGTTAGTACATCTAATTTACAATTCGGATATAGAAGTGAGTGCTATCAGTTCTTCTCTACGCCGGTCACGTTCCCTTCACGGTACACTTTTTACCTTCATGAAGTTCAGCTATCTAACTTCAATTCAGATTTGTTGGAGCAGTCTTTCATAGAAGGTGTCACTCCTGTTGTTCAGGACTTAGTGAAAGAATGGAGATCGAGTTTGAAATACATGAAACACAGTCGAATTTTCAGCTGCGGTTCCAAAATATTCTAGTATTTTTCAATCACATCCTCTTACAGGACGATTGGAAGCCGTTATGTCTATCCTAGGTGTCCTTAACGAACCTGATCATCACATTAAATCCATTCGGAGAGCTGCTTTCCAATATGACTATCCGAATTACGTAATACTCACAGTTAAATTTCAGATCTTAACTTATATTTTCAGCTCAATATATTTTTAAAATCATCTGGTAATAAAAATATGCTGGAAGTATTTGACAACGCATGTTGTGAAGGCGCTGAGGTGAGTTGATAGGTGTTGTGCCGTTTCATGAATGAAAACATTTCAAGAAATGTCTGCAAGTTATGAGAAGTAATCAGTTTTGGATGAGTGAAATACTGAACGCAGAAAACTGTAAGACTACACCGTTTGATGTCCTTTTAAAAGTTTCTCGGATTTACGATAGGTGAGGTCACTTCATTCAGATTGAAATTCGTACTTACTTGTAGAGATTTGTTCTATCTGGTGAAAGATCTTGTTCTTCACTCGAGAGAGTTCAGTAATTTTCCGTTCACATGTGAAACCGCCGATTTGCTTTTCCACCTAGCTTGCGGAAATCTGTGGGCTGAGTTCACTGATTGGTTAAGACGACTTGAAGGAACAAGTAGAGTGAGTCTAGAATACGTTTGTCTGATTGCATTACTTTTTTGAAGATGAAACAGAAATATGCGAAAGCTCAAGAAGATTTGAACTTAACTTTCCGTTACTTTATTTTCTCGAATCATTTCCCTGAAAAGATGCTGCTTCTAATTTTGGACACACTTATTGCTGCAGGGGCTTACATAGAGGTACGAACACTTATGATATATAATAATTCTTTATGGCATTTCAGAACGGTGAGAACGACTTTGCCTTAATGAAAGAGCTCAAAAAGAAAAACATGCTGAAGTTTTTGAAATACAGAGTAATTCGAACCATTACCATTATTGTTTTATTTACTTTTTATTATTTAAGGAAAGCTCCTGCTCTCGATATATCATTGATCTCGAGCAAGAAATGTCAAAACTATCAATTGATTACGGGAATTCAAACCAAGCAGTTAGAAGATTTGCGAGGAAAACGTCTATGGAGCAAGAAATACCATATTCAAAGAAGCCTCGGCTATACTGAGTATTTATCATAAAGCTATCGAAAATACTGTCTACAACGTTAAACATGAAATCTTGTTATTCCGAAACCGCTTTTTACGTGGCTGACCCCCATTGTTCTTTGTCTCCGTGATTTCATTTGTTTGTTCTCTTAGAAGTTTTCAAGATCTCTGCAAGAAAGGATTCTTCCGGTACTGAGCACGCAATGCACCATGTACGAAGGAAACGGCAACGAAGAAGCGCTAATTGACTCAATGTAAGTTAATGTTATAGTGTATCTCCTTTTCGTTTTCCCGAAACAACTCAGTAAATGTGAATACCATGAAAGAAGCTCGTTTACGTCCCAGCTACTTTCCGTTATACGGTCGTTAGACATCCTGTCTTTCCTTTGCTGGTCACGAATCGCCTTCAGTGCTGATGCATGTGATTTTCCTCTATCTCAGTCTGTTCTTTTGTTAGTTGTCTGTCCGGATATCAAGGCTAAGCGGAAGCCGACATAAGAATCTCTGATTTACATGACATTCATGTTACCGAAAGTAGGATGCCAATGTAAGCCTCATATTACTATCCGGCAGAAAACACGCGAAGACGAATCCGCAGATGAAATGTCTTTTATACGGCCATTGTATGAATTGCTTCTTGGTGGTTCTGGAATCTTATACTTCTTCTAATACCAGAATAATACTTTCCGTTGAAAACAGTCGATTGATCATGACAGACTGTTCTCATCAGGTAAAGAACTGTGAGTCTCTTGAAACGTCTCTCTTTCTTAACTTTTGTTTTGAGTAGCACGAAAAGTAGACTATAGTCTTTCACATATGAATGTGCTTGCCTGAATTTGTGTTTCAATGAAAAGTCAGGGATAACAGAAAGACTTGTCAACGACTCTTGGAACGAATCGTTTTACCAAACCGCTCAGATGAGTTAGAAATGTAGTTAAAAAATAAGTTAGTCCAGAGCTACCGTAGTATAGCCGCTGAGTGTTTTCTGTGGTCTCAGTGGAATATCCGTGCTGCCAATTTTCCTGACAGGGAATATTGTTTTGTGAGCCGCGAAAGCAGTTCATATTGCAACACTGACGCTGCGTCGGTGTGATTGTGAGTGGCGGCTGCTGAATTGGTTCTAGTGCGTTTATCCCTTGGGGGCAGACCGGGTATCAATCAGAGTTCCGTCAAGGTTGTCTTAAGTTATCCATATACTTCACGGCTTCTACCAGGACGCTTAGCTATGCTGCTAGAGAATTCATTTGCGTGGCCTCATCCATTTCGACATCCATTTGATTGGTAGCAGTCGAGACTTCAAACTATGTTGCTGTTTTCGGAAAAAAAAGTAGCACAGAAGCTCTGAAGAACTTGATTGTTGGCCAATGAGGCTAGAAAAATAATTGTGAGTCAGAAGAACGAGTTAGTTCAATGTGAGTTGAGGAACTCATTATGGATTTACTGGAACAATTGACATTTATGTTGAGTTTGAGTATGTCCTTGATTTGTGGAATATCCCTGCTCAAGTAACTTGATTTTATTTTAGTGTTCTTTCCACATGAACTTCGTCGGTCTTTTTTCCTTTGAAGCTGTAAAAAGGAAGGTCTTTCATAGTCCCCTGAGCTTAACCAAGTTGCTAGTTGGTTCATGTTAATTGCACATCGTTATTAGAACCAGATGCGCTACTCTGATTTATGGGTATGTTTGCTACTGGAGGGCGTAGTGTGAATAGAGGAAGAACACAATACCTTGGGGAGCCATTACGGTACGGGATTCTTCTCTTATAAATAAGAAAAGTATGCATAGTTTATCTTGGAGATTACTTACTCCATAGCTTTTTGATAATGCCAATTCTCTGTTCAGAAACTTAGTCAAAACTGTAGTGTTCTCTAAGGACTTCGCTCTGACTCTCTTCTAGAACGATAATATTTAAATTGAGATTTCTTGCCTACAGGTGTTATTATCGTCTATTATTTCACCCTTATTGCTTTGACAGTCCCTCACTAGCCATTAAAGTCCCCGATTGCGATAAATTGGTGGATAACAAGTTGAGTTAAGGGATTGAGCATGCAGTTCGGAAAGCAAGTAATGGGATGATATATACATGTTCAGAACGAAGAAATAGCTGGTCTCAGGAACAATAGATTATGCTATTTGAAAGAGAGTGTTAGACAGGCAGAAGCTTCAATATCTCGTGAGGAACCGCTCTGGATTGTTACTAATGAAGACGACAAATTGCTTGATTCGGCATTTGTCACCACTCTCAGCCGTCCTTCCTGTCGACCCCTAGGGACGATATATCCAAGTTAGTATACATGGCGATCCTCCATTTGAACAGCTCACTTGTGCTCCTGCCATTGTTGATCAGGACAGCTCTACAAGTGACATCTCTATGGGTATTAACCAATAAGATTGTGATGAGACAAGCTCCGTCTTTGAACTCCTCCCTATGCTTTTGCACAGAAAAAACAACGTTTGAAGACCATGTTTCAATTTATCAAGAACTTCTTCAACCCCTTTGTTCTGTAAAAAAATCATATTTTGATGATTCGCAGACGGTTTAAAGCAGGAGCATCAAAACATCGCCTCGAATGTTCGTTTATTAGAAGCAAAGACGAGCAGAAGACGTGGAGACCATTTCTAATGATGAGAGCGGTGAAAGAAAATAGCCCATATGTTGTATCTTTCCCATATGTGGTCTCTTCTGCCACCCACTTTTATATAAATCCTTTGGTCATGCACATCCAAACAATATGACGAAAGAGAAGTCAAAAGCTTATATGATGTGTAAGCCGTAAATCGTCACAGCTTGATGGAAATGAAGGTACCAGATTGAAGATATACATTTTCCTTGTATAAATAGTTTAATGATACACTCAATTATTAATCAAGGCTTACTGAATATAATGACAAGTAACTAGAGTTAGATTTATAACGAAGATGATGCCACGGTTTCAGTAAATAACGCGATTACATCTCATCAAGCTACCGTCGAATGACAATTGCATAAGATCTGGAGCATCTGTATACTTCATTTCTGATTGGCTCGCATTAGCTGACATTAACGTGAGATTAATTGGTATCTTCACAGGAGAATAAAATTAGCATATTCTTAGAAAGATGAGCTTCTCTTCAAATTTTCATTGTTAACTTGATCTCATCTTATGAATTACGTGACCTCTATGTCTTCGCTTTCAATCATCTAATACACAACACCGGTAATAGAATAACAAGAGCTAATCGAACATTTGTTTGTTACCTAATAACATCAATCTGCTTATCAGCATCAGATTTCAACATCATCTCTTACAGTATATACTTGTAACGACCTTCAAGATACCTTCTGCTTTTCCTCTTCAAATGATGAAGAAGCTGTACCGTATACAATTGGACAAATGTGAGTTGGATAAAATGGATCAAGGAACACTAAAATTGCCAGAGTAAGGTCAATGGGTGCTCCTGATGTCAGTTACGTAGCATCTGCTACAGTTTCTTTCGTACAAATTCCGGATAATCATTATAAGAATAGCTCAAGTACCAAATGACAGATAGGTGAAGAGCTGCGAATGTTCAAGTCAGAATGTGAAAAGAACCTATTAGAATATGGCTTTAAATACTTGTAATTTATTGAAGAACATATGTGACACTTGACACCACTTCATTAAGTGATATAAGCAGGGTTCAGTAGGTCTCCTAGTCCATTCGTTTTTGTATAAAAAAGAATTACATAACTCAGCAACCTTACGTTTCAGTTAACCTCTTCCTCTAATTGTTATGAGAAGATGGTAATCCTTCAGATTTACAGAGAAAAGCTATTGTCACCTCGTCAATAGCATCACTTCAGAGATGTTGTTACAAAGCTGAGTGTTTGTCGGAAAATATAAAAAGATTTTATTGTTCTTGTGACTACTTCTGCAGCTAATAAAGTGCTTTAACCATTTCTTTTCACGTACATGTTTTATGTTGGAACAGCCGAATGCATGAAGTCAAGTGTCGGGTCCCTGAGCTGATGTACATTCTCTCAATCCTAGGCTGATAGATAGCATTTTTGCTAAACGAATTCTTATCCATTTATGAAAGTGAAGAGATGAAGCATGAACAAGAATTCGTCAGTATCCACGTCTTGTACTCGTGATATAACGAAAACGGAAAGTTTGAAGAAGAATTGGCATTCCGTTACTCTCGGGGGAACTGTTTTCTACTGAGCCAACCTCATCTCAGCTTTTTCGGGTTCATCAAACGAATTTTGACACAGAAAATTTGTGACAAGGCTTAAGCAACTTTAGAATGAAATAGACGAATCGACTTGTCCAGAAAGAAAACTGAGTAAATTTACATTTCCTAGGAGATTTGAGCAAGTCTTGCCAGATTCCGTAATAAAGGTTTGAATTATGTTCCAGTACTTGTTCGTCAAAACATCCATTTTCAGTCGCTCAAGCTGAAAAAGGAAAAATCCGATTCTTTATGGGAGAAGAAAAAAACAACCGTACTGTACTGCTTTCATACATAAAATGGTGTTGGTGAGTTTGCTTGTCTGATTTAAATTAATCAATAACAGAATTCAAACCATTAGGAAAGAAGTTCATTAGCATATTCAAGACGCTTTCATCAATATATCATGCTTCAAAATATGTCTAAGAAACAACACGGAAGGTGCATTTCTAATCAACCGTTCCTCTCCTTGCGTTTCTTCGACATGTCATTGATTCATGGATAATTAACATGTTTCTTCATAGTCTCCGCTTTCTTTAAAGTTAATTTGCAGATGTTATGGAAGAAAATACATGGCCATATACCATACATATGAAAACGATTATAAATTTTTGATGATATTGGAGAAGAGATGTGCAATATTCGATTGTGTATTCGAATCGAGTGAAACTCAAAAAACACAGGTAGTGTATAGTAACCATATCGATGGGCTTGAACGTTGCTTAGATACTCGGAATGAAATTCTTGGAAAATATCTGTTTTATTCCATGTAAAAATGGGAGTCGGAGTCAATGACACAGTGTGCTTAGTTGATCCTGATTTGCCAGCTTATCATGTAAGCTTTTCAATCTATTTTTAACTTGATTGTGAAGATTATAGCCTAACATCTATATTTGTAAAAACCACACTTTGTGTTGCACTTTAAACGGCAAGATCAAATGTTGTGCTAACGACTTAACCCTGGATGAGTTGTATGTTTCTTCTTTTTTTTTTCAGAAGTTCCCCTATAGTTTACAACAAACTTTTTACCATTTTGTTGGTCCCGTATTTTTGCCCGAAAAATAAAATTAGCCACCATCATTCCTTCTGGGTATCAGATGTCTTCTTAGAGGCATGTACACACATGTAGGCCCCATATTGCTGACCGAGAATACATAGAAGATGTTGATTACCGTATTTATCCGGTAGATTAGTCAATTGCTGTTCGAGCAATTGGATAATTATAGAACGAGGCCTTACAAATGACTTCTCTTACAATCTTCCTCTCTGTTTCGAGCACTTATTTCAACATTCATCTGATGTTTTCACTGAAGCAAAGTGAAGGAGATACAATATGAGAAAGGGAGAATCAGACAGAATATATCAAGTTAAATCTCATGCATTCACATAATATTTTATTTGTAACTGTTACTCATCAAGATCATCTCCATTTCATCTCATATTTCTCAATGCTATTTCTCGATTTTCCAGTTTACCCTCATCTTCATTTGCTCGTATGCTCGAAACAGACCATTCAACGGCTATTAAGATATATGACAAAATATTAGATTAAGTATTAAGATTAGTCCAATAGGAAGCTCATCCCCACAGATTTCATATTTAGCATTATCTTTAAATTTTCGAGATTTTTCTTGGCGTTTCAGAGTCAAACAAGCACTTCCGATTGTATTATTATTCTCAACGTTCTTAATGATAGCTCTGGTTATCAAATGTATATTCTCAGAGACTGAGCCATACAGTGAAGATGAGGAGAACGATCATACGTATGAAAACCATTCGTATGTATCGTTTTGAGTACGTAAAGTGTAATATGTACAATTAAGTGAATTAACATACACTATGACGGTACCAGATCCTTTATTCGGAATGCAATTTGAAGCAAACACGAATAAGTATTGTATGATGTATGAAACTTTCCTAATGCGTAGTATTTACAGGTTCAAACAGACTACCAATGTGTTGTCAGATGGAGTTCGTGAACGAAGAAGTAGATCAAAAGTCAGTAGCAAGGAGTAGATTGACGATTATTTTATATTTTGTATCCCTTAACCATAATTCCCTGTCTTATTAAATATTTCTCTCCTATACAATGGTGTTAATTGATGTCGTAATGATTACATTGCAAGCTTCTTTTCACTTTCTAATTTGTCTTCTCTTATAAGATGACCTTATAAGCTAGCATATATGATCCGTCTCATCGTTACGTCAGAGGTTAGAAAAGAGAATGATATCCCTTGGGAAAGGCCGCTTCCCTTCTTCAAGGTGCTAATGAAAAGCCGACTTTAAGCTTAAGATGCTTTTCCATATGGACCTTTATTGGATTAATCATATATGGCCTTTGATTTAGCGCACTCTTAATGCTGTTTGTAAGAGAGCGCGTTTTTGGCTAAAAATTGAAGGAGTTCCTATTTAGTTTCCCTCAGTTAAAAGATTTGGTTGTTAAACGAAACAATTGACATTCGGAAAGTCATCAGTCAGTGACGAGTCGATCCTTTGTGTTGCAACAATCGAATTCCGTCTAAAACCTCTCTATTCGACACTGTCTATGACAAGGTAAAAATAAAGAATTCCATGAAAGATTCATTTGTCGGCAATACCTTTGAGTTAATATAAGGATCTGTTATGAGTTGTTGTTGTTGATGATCACATCATGTCATTTTTTCTCTTCAAATGTCATCCTACCTCTCTTTATCGGCATCTGTTGTGAAATTTTTTGAATAATTAATTAGATAATGCTTAATTAGGTTATATAGATACGAGGTTTGAAAGTGTAGAGGATTGTGTCATGAATCATCCATCGACTAGTCTGTTTTATGAGATAGTTTTCGTCTGCTCTGTTAGAAGAAGCAGCTTCTTCTTTCAAGCCTTTTCCTTATAACTAGTTTCAATTGCAGATTTGAATATTTTACTGTTAATCCCTTGTTTAACGTTTACTTTAAGTTTATTCATTTATTTCTCTGTATATAAATATAAATGAGGAATGACCTTTTGACCTTGTCGGCTCGATTTCGTGAACAACTTAAGGTTCATCACGTCGTCCAGATGCTAATGTTTTATAATAAAGTTACAAGTTAGCTCTTAAGAGATACTCAGCAGGAGAGGCGAGAGATAGAGAGTGAAAATGAGAGGGTTGAAATCGAAGATTAGCAGTATGTGCTAATAAACATTTCCTGTCATCTGTTGTACACGTACTAATACCTTAAATCGTTTCTGCGGACAGATTGCTCTTGAAACTTGATATGTTTTTTTCTCAATTTTTTATGTAAACTATTGGAAAGATGAATTATCTGATGGAACCCATGTTCTCTATCCGAAATTATATCTAGGCTTCTCCCTATGAAATGAGGATATTAATAACATCGAGAGAAGGAACGATTTGAAACTCTCATTTGTTGGACAGATGGCATCAAGCGTTGACAGTTTTTTGACTCATCCATTTATAGGAAAGAAGCTTCGTGCCTTTGGCTTGGAACCGTTTCCGAAAAACCGAGTTTTGAATCTAAATAGAAAGAAAAGTTCGAAAATCTTGTTCTTTTCGTGTTGAATCATGTTTTTGATATGTCACATCAACTCTGCTTGTTTAACAATTGGTTTATTCAGCTCCACTTTTTTTGCAGAAAACTGTCTGGATGAGTAGCGTATGGGGGGAGGGGAGTGGATTGAGAGTAAATATTTTGGGTTACGGAATGAAATGAAGTTCATTCCTGTGTGAGTTGGTCCCCGTGGGGCTTGTACGGCTCTATTTGGCCTTGTGACCTTTCGTCAGAAAGAGCCTCAAGTGGCAGCTGGAAGATTAGCATACGGAGTGCTAAAGAAAGTGAGAAGAAAAAGGAAAAGATATACAGATCTTCCATATAAAGAAGAAGAAAATAAAAGAACAAATGAGAGAGAGAGAGATAGAGACTGAAAACAACCAAGATATTTTCATGTCGTCTTATGGATGAGTTTTTGCCGACAAAGGGCATCAACATACTTGCCTCATTTGCATATACTTGGCACATCTTGTCACCTGTAAAAGAAAAGAAACTGGATTAGGCATTGTGATGAGCCGGCTGCTCTATGTTTTTTTTGTTTTAAATCTCTCACTTATTCTTTAGAAATCTTGAATAAACGATCTGCCGCCATGCTAATGATAAACGCAGCTTGGCACCCTTTATGACCTTAGAAAGATATTAAAATTTGCATATATGTAACTGTAGAGAAAGTCCGAGCTTATCTTAACTTAAATCTGTTCCATTCTGTTATTTCGTAGAAGAAGAATTCGAAACGAAATGTTTTTCTAGACTGGTGAGGTTGAGGGTTGAAAGGCGAAAGGCAGTTAGAGATTACGGTAGTTGAGGAGTGAAGTACCTCGCTTGTTGTGTATTATCCACATAAGAAGATACCAAATCAGATGCTTCTTCTAAGTACCCGTCTTCATACAAGTAACAAATAGTGAAGGAAACACAGATCCTTATATGGACAACGACATGAAGATTTATGAAAAGACGTTGATTAAAGAAACGAGTATCATGTCCGATCATTATTGGCTGTTTGTATATGAGATAGTGAGAAGCATTGAGAGATTCGAAGACAAATTGAGAAGTAACTCAATGCTTGGATGAGTTGAAGGCAAAAGCAGGATAAGTCCCTGGCGAGAACTTGACGTCTAGCTTCTCTCACACACATCCTGACATCAAACTTATACACTTAAATATATTTCAGTAGATTACGGTAATGCATAACAGCAAATATACAGAGTTTACGTAAATGCACAGCTTAACTCTGTGATAGAACACAATGTTTTCTTTCGCTCTTCATTTTCTTTTCATTATTCTTTTCTTTACTGTCCCTTTGGAAATTTCAATCTCTTCTTTTGCGGTAGATGTCTTCTGGTAAGAGCTGGTACTTAGAGATTATACTTAATACCTTATTGAACACGACAGTCGGCTGCTCAAAAGATATCTAGTTAAAAAAGTAAATTCAAGGTCGATATGCATCTCATGCAGATGGTGAAAGCTCTTCAACGCAGGGTAAGCCATGAACTGTCGGCTTCACTTTGATGTTACGAAGCGATAATACCGAGATGACAACCTGTCCCACTTAAAGCTACTTGTTTTAACGCCTTAGCTGGCGTCTTTTATCCATTGCTTAATCGGCTTATGTACATCGGCATGACCTTAAACCTTTCCACCTTGTAGGCAGCATTGAGCTCTATGATTTCCTAAGATTATCTATCTCTCACTAATATAAGAAAAGAAGTCAAAAAAGTAGACAATCCTCCTTTCATGACTCTTAATGAGCCGACGTTTAAAGCATTCTTAATTGTAAGCCCCTCAAAAAGTTTAGAACTATGTTCTTTATTGTCCTGCACATCTGCTTATCTTCCTGAGTAAAGCTCTAAACGTATACTATCTGACAATACAGGAGCAGGCTCTAAGCTTTATGCTCCAGATGGGATCACCACCTCTAAGTACGTTAATGTTCATTTGTAGCATTGACAAAATAGTCAATAAATGAAGTGTTCCTACATTCAATTGATGCGGTAGAATTGTGAAGTCATTTGCTCTGTTGTTCATTTATCTAAATAAGCCCAAATGTTTCAATGAAGACCGCCTGTCAATTGGTAAACATGGAACATCCTTCTGTTTCTATAGATGACAAACGAAAAGGATAAATACTAATGAAGCGAGTCAGTAAGAAGTTAAAACAACTTAATCCTGGCTACTCAGAAAATGAGTAGAGATGACATGTTCAGCAGCTAACACTATAAACCTTAGGATAAGCAAAAAGAATGCCGACCGATCTGCATACATGTTCAGACTAAAATGAAATTCATGAAATGTTACTTCACGTAATTAGTGTATGGTTTGTATATCTTCGTTCTAATTGTCGTACTAAAACGTATGCTAATGAGGTTGTATGTTTAACTTCGGTTGGCGAATTGTTTCTGCCGACATAGACTTTCCGCATTTTATGATAGAAGATCATTACGTAGTTAATGAACGGCATACAACAGCCGTTGGTTGAGTATGATGTCCAGGTGATGGCCGAAAACTTAATGACATCGTTATAAACAGATGAAACCGATATGCCTGTTTAAAGGTTACCGCGACTTGTAATTGTTACAAAACGGCAGATGGTCTGCGATTTCCCTCAATATTCATGTTAATATCATTTTGTTGCGTTTCGAAATTATCAATAGATTTGAGTACAACGGGTTCGAAGTGGTTTTAGAAACTACCATAACCTGAAATGCTTTGAAGTCAAATTTCACTAGCACGCATTTCAAATGGTAGGAAGGGGCAGGACTCAACAAAGTAAGCTCATGGTTGGCTGGCAGCTTACTTCCTGATGGGAGGAGCTTTTCAGGATGCTTCATGATTTCTGGTGAAACCAGTTACATCTGCCAGCTTTCTAATGCCTGCGGCGATTTTCGGATTCTCCCGTATTCACTTTCACTTCTATTCTAGTCAACTGACAGTTAAGAGTCTCTGAGCCTGAGTAATAACCTTATTTCTGAGATCATCGAAGGAGCAGCGAGCCATCTAATTGCTTCCGGTTCTTCTTTAAATTTTGCACTCCTTTAACGTAATGGAAGCTTTACGGACTCTTGATCTGATCTGATTGGCTTAAGACTCCTTCGCTCACGTCTAACTAACCTCTTTGTCTCTAACCAGATAGGAAACGGCAATTGGCTCCGTCGATGAAATTTTGAATCGTCCATGAGAGTACTTAGATCATTTTCTATGTTCAAACGTTTGATTTTTTTCCTTGTTTCAAATTTAAAACATATAGCTCCCTTGATGAAGATTTCTTAATAATTCACTTGCGTATCAATATGTTATTTATACATAAAATCCTTATATGGTCATCAGCATACGGTGATATGTTGCCAAGGTCATCTGTCAGATAGTCTCAAGAATTGAAAAAGCATGAAAATTTTGATATCTGTCCTTTCCTTGCCAGCTGCTTCGCTTCTTCTTGCTATAGTTTGCCTTCTTCTTACTCTCTGATTTCCTCAACAGTTTTCTTGTTCATATGGCTCTTCTTTCTCTTCTCTCTTCTTCATCATCATTCCTATCTTATGCTCTCCATCTTTTCTAGTTTTATTGAAGGAAGAGAAAAACCATATAAATTCTCGTAATTCACACCTAAGCCTTCTCGTTCACACGTGTACATCCATTAACATAAACAAACAATTATGTCTTGCACCATCTGAACTTTATGAAAGCTTTGATTGATCTCTTCCATTGTCTTTCCTTCATCTCCATTCATACCAACTCTTCGGTGAGATAAAGTTATTAGCGTTGAAGTTCCCTTGAGTTCCTGGATTAGGAATTCGAGGTAGCAGATAGTCATTTATAAACCGGATGGTCGAAATGATGAATTAGCAGTCATAAATTTAATTCGACTGTCCCTCAGCTCCATACAGTTTTATGGCAGTCTTCATGTGTCATTCATTAAGTCTCGAAAGCTGACAGTTTTTGTCTGATTGGCTTATTGGCACCTCTAATTGCTACCTACTCACTTTTCATTTGAGACTGCCATAGATGGATGGGCAGAGCAGTACCTGAGCATAGCAATTGCTCAGGCAGACAATTACGGTACAGAGGTCAATTAGTGAGAGCTATTGACAGACAACTCCTTCTGTTCATGGAAGTAGTTAAATAATTGAGAAATGTAGGTAATGATTAGACGATAACGATAATTATCGTTGGACTGTTGAATGAAAGATGATGTTCTTCATTCTTTTCAATGTAAGATGAGATATGACCCTAATGAC
The DNA here is from genome assembly GCA_030370435.1 of Auanema freiburgensis. Taxonomy (NCBI): domain Eukaryota; kingdom Metazoa; phylum Nematoda; class Chromadorea; order Rhabditida; family Rhabditidae; genus Auanema; species Auanema freiburgense. Next base: position 5,073,000 of record CM059369.1, read on the forward strand.
CTTAATAGCTGAAGCATCTTAGAGTATATTGTGCAGACTGATGGCCTAATATGTCCTCATTTACCACAGAACATCTTTCTTCAGCACATTCTTTGAAACAGCTGATGAATCCAGATGTCGTTAGAATTAAGGTATAATATCAGATGAATGAGAGCAAAAATGGTCATATGCTATCCTGGAAGCTCAGGATTGTTTTCTTCTTACTTATCATATTGTACGAAGTAATCATTTATCAATTTTAATTGATAACGTGAACGGATAAAGTAAGATTAACTCACCTGAGCGAGATTTAGCTGCCGTATAAGCTCTGAAATTTTTATCCGGCCTTCCGCATATAAGGATTTGCTTAGAGATTACGGAACGGAAAATGGAATGAAGACATAGATATTTTTGGATTTGTGTCTTCTTCTGTCAGTTACTTCTTTACCATAAAAATCATTTTTTGAACATATTCGATACATACGTCTATAATACTTATTGACAACCATCTGTTAAGCTTTTTTGGAATTCAAGAATCGACAGGTTGAAACCTAGTTTTCTCACCTGCCAGCAGCTGTCATCAGTTGAGAGCCTCCTTATGAGTTTTCATTGGAAATTATGATTTCTTCTGGTGAAGAACCTTTTGCATCATTCTTGACATACCGTAACCTTTCACTCGTTGGTTTCCTGACCTCTCTGCGCTCTCTCGTATTGGAACACTACTTTACCTTGCTTTCTATATAAATCATAATCATTTTTAAAAGAGAAATATTGTTAAAGAATTAAAAGAAATGCCCATCTGGCATGAGTTTATCTCTTTTCTCGTCTTTCAATGATTTGTGACATGAAATATCCAACACCTTGTGCTGTACCAGACTTCGTATTCTTTTTCTGATATGATTTCTTTCTTCACTTTGTGATTGGAATGAAAGTGTAGATTTATAGAAACCTACCTATCATTCTTTAACATCTCCGATCATGTTTTGAGAAGAAACGACAAGCCCCATTTTGTCTTCTTTACACCTTGAAGCTCTCATCGCTAATCGAACTCTTGAATCATCAATTTATTGTTCCCAGGAATTTCGATTCCTTGCGTTCCTCAAGTCAACCTTTCGATATTTCTCTTAACTCCCGAACGAAGTGTAGTTTGTTTACAAGTAATTGGTTCCTCTTGTACATCTGATTGTTCCTTCTTCAACAATCCTATTTTGCTAGAGAACTGTTTGTAGTTTTCCCCCCTTTGAAATGAATCCAAACTGCCGATCCTCACGGTTTCAATTCACCTGTGTTTTCTTCATTTTTTCATTTTCTCTCCCTTTTAAGTTGAAATCCCTTCAGCATTCTTTTATGCCAGTCATGCTATTTGTATTTGAGCCATTGAAAAAGTATTGACGAAAGAGTCGTATGTTCTATAACCAGTTTAGGAGGTTTAGAGAGAAAAAGATGGAAAGATAATGTAAAGGAAGAGAGGTTTGTTAGCGCATCTGGCATGTCTTTCTTAGTTTTCGCGCACACCTGCGCCCCTCTATCTCTCCCTGCCTTCAAGTTACTATCTCTATCATTTGCAACACTTCTTTAGAAGTTCTGTAGAAAGTAGCAATTCTTATGTGGGAAGGTTAATAGACATTTAATGAAAAATATCCATTGTACTTAAGGTTAGAATGACATTTAGAGCCAAATCAGATATGAAGATATTTGAGATTAAGCATGTCAATGACATGTTTTTTCTATCATTTTGTAATACGATAGCTACTGTTTTTCAAGTCTTTCTCATCATTAAATAAAGGTAAAATTCAAGAGAAAAAACGATTTTACCGATGACAAATTGCGACTGCAGTGAGGAATCTAATGTCTTTTTTCTTGACGCTTTTTCCATGGCTAATGTACCTCGTAGTATGTGAGTCAGTCTGAACTTGGCAGGTGATGATGAGGAATGTCAATTGAATTTTTAGAAAGAAAAAATTGGAAGAAAAACTCTCTCACCTCCTAGAATAGCTCGTTTATGTGTATGTGTGATTGTATTTGTGCTTTAAATTCTTCTTCTTGTTTAGTCTTGAATAGCCATCCGTCCTGACTCGTTAGTCTCTTTTGGGCCATGGCCATAATTTGATCTACCTGCGAGTCAGCTCATTAGGAAGGAAAGACGAAGAAACGACAAAATAAAATGAAAGAAAGAAAGCCAAGAAGATGATTTAAGCTGAATGGACGAAAGATGCATAAATAGATGGAAAGTATCGAGAGAGTACGAGAAATAACAAGACAGATTTACGCTTTAAGATTCTTCTGACTTGCTTGCTTTCACACACTTTTTTCATCTATTCACCTCGGATCAAAAAAGAGATAGCTACTGGAGTGAGGAAACTAGTGCTCATTCAAAGCACTAAGCTTCCCATCCAAGCGATAAGTCTTTATGTTTTCTTCCTCGCCTCTCTATTGAAGGAGTGATGTTTTTCCGCCTTGATCATAATTCATGATGATTATGATTTCTCCCCAAGGAACGGTAAATTATCAGGCGTAGCAGCGAATCCATTGACTTCCACACACGAGTTTTCTAGTTGGTTTTGTTTCATGTATTGAGACCGTCTGATGCTCAATATATCTTGAATGTTATTTACAGAATTGAATTCTTTATCCTTTTTTGTCTCCCTGTCTGCTGTCTCATAATCTGTACTTATCCAAACTCAACTCTCGTTTTCGTCCAGCTCTCTTCTTCTCTTTAGTTGTCTTTTCGCTGCAAATTTACTAATTTTGACCATTTTGCCTTTAATCTAATTACTTCACGTGGATCATCTTCAAACCAATTTATCCTCTGCCATCTCATGTTGCGCATGCTATTCTTCCTAGGCCTCATTGATGGTGGCATCCTGCTTGCCTGCAATGCTTCGACCCCCCAGTCATCAGAGAGCTTCACCGCTTTGTGGACGACGTCTGATTAGCTGCCAACTACACGACTGACCTACTTGGTGAGCTTCATTCGATTTTGAAGGCATCGAAGGAAAGATTTGTTTCATCACTATCTTGCACATATATCTGATCCCCATTCTACCAATATTTCCTTTTATTTCCTGAAAGTGCGCGAAAGTCAGAGTGGTCCATTCGATTCACTTTTTTTCTGATTCATTGAATAATATTGACTCAAATCTTTTCAAACTTTTTTCTCTAATCATCTAATGCCGACACTATTGAAAACGGAAAAGAGTCAAAGCTGCGCTTTAAAACTTCTACTTTTCTTTTTTTGATCATCTTTTCCATTATTCTGATTTTTCTTATATGGAAGACCACCTGCTCTTCCTAAAGACTTGTCGTCTTTATCGTCTTTTGATTTTTATTTGTCAGTGACTTTTCAGCTCTATTGCAGCTGCTTCTACATCCAAAAACGTTAAAGGACTTATTTTCCTTTTTTCTCGTTTCATCTTATCCTTCACTCTCCTCATCACAGCTTCTGTTTCAATTCTTTCGCCAGCTTTCCTATACCAACCTAATGTCTATTTTCGATTGTTTGAACGATAACATCATGCCGTTTATCACAAGACGCTGTTTGAACGTTAAAGTAACAACTCTTGTGTTCTGCAATGGAAATATAAATCTTATTTTTTGCTTTTGGAAAAAAAAATTCAAATTTTTTCTTTTCCTTTGTCCGCAGACGTAACGTGGATTGGCACGTAATAGAGACTCGCGTGGTTTCTTCAACTGATTCTAGGTAGATAGATGGCAAAGAGCGGTTGTGTTTTGTTCATTTTTCTTTTCCATATCTCTTCTTCCACATTTCCATCTGTTCCTCCGTTTACTCACATCATTGAATAGCTTGTCTATTTAAAACCTGACAGAAAAACGAATGATTTGATTGAGAAATTTGAAAAAAATTCTATTTGTTGATCATCCGAAGAGTTAAAATCTGAATAGCTTGGATGTGAGGATTAGCATGTATTACATGTATTCATAAAGTGTAACATCTGTATACATCTTTTATTTAATTAACAGATAGTTCTCCCTTTTAATTATATTGTTATATCATTAACAAATTAGGTCATTTGATTCTTAGAAAGTTATGGCAGACAGACTTATTAAGAAAAACCTGAAACAGTTTATTTCATAATACAAAGCAGGTTAGGAGTAGGATATTCCCATAAAAGTACATTCGGTCATTTTGACAACCAATGAAATCTCTCTGTAAATTGTCTCGATTACCTCTCTTTATTTCCAACCCGTGAAAGAGTAAGAGACGGGAGAGATAGAAAGATATCAAGAGAGGAGATCATAGAAGATGAACGCTTTGTGAGAAAAGAAAGAGAGAGAGAGAGAGGGCGAGAGAGATCAAAGCCTTCTTTTTCTATTCCTTCTATTTGAAACTCTTCTTTTACATAACTGACTGAAGAGGAAAATAGACGTTTCGTAACGAATCACAAAGCAACCATTCATTCATCTGATTGCCTTCGTCTTCATTTTATTTCGATTGGCTCTCATTTTCAGGTGTCGACAAACGATTTTTTGTCTTCAAAACATCCGTGTTGGCTCATTTGAATCATTTTATTTCAGATGACTGGCATACGAGTTTGAATATGTTTGTTGAAAGGTTTTTTTTGATTATTTCAGCTTTTCCTTCGGTTGATTTATGCTTTTTTCATCTTGATTAAGCTTGGGAACCATCTGAAACAAATTCAACCGTCCTCATGAACTTTCTCAATTGTCTTGAAAAAAGAGAAAAAAATAGGAAAAGAGGAGAGATTATCTCTCACATTCACTTTTTTTCCCTCTTTTTACTCTTCTTCATCTTAACCAGGATGGAGAATTCATCTCGAATACAAGTTTTATTTGACATTTAGTTGTTCTATCTTACTTATTGTGCGTTAATGACTAAATGAAAGCCTATGTGAAAAGATCGCGGAAACATTTCACCGACTTTCTCTTGTAATATCTGCTTCTTCATGGATTATCTTGTTAAACTCTGATCATTTCCCCTATCTTGACTTGTTTTTATGAAATAGAGAGAAACAAAAATGTAAGAACAAGATGTTACACACGGTTTACTCACGTACTTGTAGTTTGGACATTAACATCTGAAGTAATCCCAATGACTATATGATTTTCTTTTATATACATATAGGAATATAATATAAAAATATAACAGAAAAGAAGATGGAAAGATAATGTTATATAGGCGATAGTGAGAAATGAGAGAATCAGATGAATACGAGACTCATTAGCTGCGAGAGTAAGTTAAAACCTGTTGTTAACCTGTTGTCTCGGATTTGAAACCAGAACGAGACGGCGGTCATCAGCAAGATACAGAAGCCAATCTTTTTTCTCTTTCGCCTTTTTTGACTCTTTCAATCTTTTACAGTTTTTTTGTTTCTCTTTCATCTATCATCAACACTTTTCACAAACTATCCGTGCCAGACGATCAACCTTCGTCATCGTTATTGTCGGTACGGGCTACATCCACACAGCCGGTCCATGCACCTGCATACGAAATGGCAGATTGTTCAATTACAGAAGACAGTTTGTTCAACTTCCAACTGACACAGCTGTCAATGAAAATTTTTTGAAACTTTCCACTGAACTTCATACTCTTCGCTAGTTATATGCTTCTTCCTTTCATCATTAAACTTATGTATCCGTTTTTTTCTTTCTCCTGGTTTACGGTAGCCAAGTATGTACGAGACTCACGGCATTTTCACCGGCAATATTCATTTACGTTTCTCCATTTTTCTCAGGTGAAGTTGTTTTTGATGATACCGAAATTCAAAGCTTTTTTCCAATTTTAGTTTCTTTTCTCTGTTTTCGTGTTAAGAGGTTTATAGTTCTCTTTCACATCTTCTTGTTTCCAGTAGAAGTAACATATTGGTCATTTGGTAATTTTTGTTTACACGGATCTAAGAAATTTCGTCGTAGTTTGATTTTATTCTTTTTTCCCTTTCATGAAGGTGCCTATCCTCTATCTTACGTCTCTCGTTTTCATTTTATTTGCTTGGCTACGTAGATGTTTAATGGTTTCAGTCGGGATTGTAGCCAGTAAAGGAAGTATGTTGTAAATCCTGACTGTTTTCGTGTTATCGTCAATGAGAGTTCGAGAGATAAAAAAGTTTAGACAGGTTGGTTATCTCCAATCTACTTTGTGAACAGGAGTATGGGATAGCAAGAGTTGTTTAGGCTTGAACGAAAATAACGAAAAACGTTAGAGAATAAGGAAAATAGTTCATTGCATCAAGAGAGATTAGGAAAAACTTTCACATAACTAACGCCTAGATATTGTCCGCAACCAGCTATGGAAAATCTCGCATGTCCTGTGTCCGCCAGACAGTTACTTCTGCTCTCTCTTGTTCTCTGACCCTCTTAGATTTATCACACAAGATCTTGATCTATCAATTTGTTCCATAGTTGCTGGTACCAGTCTTTGCGAGATGCAGTCTTGAGACGCGCTTTTCCCAAAGAGGACGACCACCAAGATGACGGGGAGGAGTGAGCCCCTGGGGGCAAAACGTGTGTTCGTTTAGTAAAATTTTGTTGTCGCGCTTTCCGTGCAGATTGTCTATTTATCCAGGCGAAGAAACAGAGACTTAGATGTTTCTTCATTATTGTTCTTTCTCAACTGATTTCTGTTAGTTTGAATGACTTGTGTTTTCTCAATTTTGTTGGGCAACCTGTTCAGTTGAGCATTGTAGATGTTTTAATTCTATTTTCTTTACATGTTCCTCCAATTTTCTATCTCACTCATTTATATTAAAATAATGTCACCATTCTGCTTATCTCATTTTTAAACTTTCAGATTTTTCTGAAGCTTTGACGATAAAAAACTGAACGTTTGTGAAGCTTCAAATGAATGGAGTTATATTCTGACAACTGAACGACGGATACTATTGAATGAATGGTGTCATCAGAAGGACTAATTATCTAGACCAATCACAAACATATTAGAAGTAGAGTGAGTCCTTTGAGAATTTTTAGTCTTCTATGTGTATTTGATAGATTCATTTACTTTTAACTATCATTGTCTTCTCTAGTTCTCTCTACTTTTCACTTTGATCCTTCTCATCACTCTATTCTTCTACTGAATGCCTCTCTCTACCTCTCGCTATATGTCCTTTCGCCATTTCTTGTCACTAAGCTTTCTAACTATTTCGAAGCCACAGCACCGCCACTAACAACTTTTTTTCACTACCCTTGCCTCATTGCTTCTGCCCATTTCCGCTTACGGGAGTTGGCGATAGCAAAAGAAGAAGCAGATAATAAGAAACCTGAGACAAGCGAGAGAATCTCATGCATATAAGGAAAGCTGAAGACGACACTAGCCCTTTAAGCCGGCCTCTCTCTCTTTGCTCATCCTTTCCTTCTATTTCTCTATCAATTCTTTTCTTCCCTCCACTATCGTTCACCCTCTATCTTTCTTACCCTTTACTACCCCCTGCGGCCAATCTATTTCATATGCTCATATAAGCTCTGCCTTATTGGCCATTTGTGCTTCCACCTCCTTATATGGTTCATTTGCTTCCGGACGTCTATCTTACTGATGGTCTTTTACATCTTCCAACCATCTTCCCGGTTAAGAATCCGGTGATCTAGGTCTCCAGATGGTTACTCACCAGCTGTTCGTCTTCTACTGAACCTATCGATAGCAGCGTCATCTGGTTATCAAATCTACGTTCTTCACCCTTTTCAGCAATTCGACTTTTCTATCTGACACCTTTTCTCTATAATTCGATGCTTAGATTTCAAATTTCGCAAAATGAGTTACTATTCCGGGTATATCTATACCTTCACCAGATTTCTTTCTTATTTGCTTTCTCTCCTATGTCAATTTTCAATTCTAATATATTTTTCTCATCTTTGCGCTGCAGTTTTAAGCCGTTCAACACACTTATGACCTGCTCGTATACGGTAATAAGTGGGCGGAGCTTGCAGGTGTTGGCCTTCTGCTGGTTTCTTTTGGCTACTTCAGTGACTGCAGCTACTGCGGGTAATTTCGAAGAGCATTGAGAATGATGTTATTGAGATAGATGGTGGACTATGGAAGGGAGTTAGGCTGCCAGACCTCTGATGTTGGAACCCCGAAAAGTGGGCGTGGTCAGGTGAAAGCAGAGTAGAGAGAAGGAGGAGCAGAGTCCAGAGACAAGGAACGGCAGAAGAGTAGAAGCATGGACAACGTCGAAAGCGGTCCATGAGCAGATCGACCTTTCCATCTTTCTAAAGTCTTCTAATACTTGAGTTCCTGTCTTTTAAGACTTACTCCTTCAATGTATGATCATCTTGCCTGTCAATGTTCTCTGCTCTGCGTTTTTCATTTCATTTTTCGTCTTTTCTTCATTAAGCTTACTTTACTTCATTTTATTTCTCCTATCCTTCTATCAAAAGACTAAAATCATAGAATATGCATAGACGGACTAAAGACAGACATTTTCACGAATATCCGGATATATACATATAGATATATCTTTTGTCCTATATGTCTTTTTTAATACTGAAACATTGGAAGTTTTATCTTACAATTCACCTCTTTGGTGCTCCTATCACGTGCAATTTTACGAAGAGGACGAATAATCTCGCGACTGCCCATGTTGGAATTCTCATTCCTTCACTTCGGCATTGGAAATCCGTACGGGTCTTTTGCCTGAGGCCTTTCTTCGTGAAAGGCAAATCTTTGTGAGAGCTTGTTCAAGGTTCGCAGATTTGCGTCTCCTTGTCCTTTTTATTAAATTCTTTATAACTAATGTCTTTTTAACACATTTTGTCTCCATTTTTCTCTCCTACTCCTTACTTTGAGACTGACCACGAAGAACAAAAAAAGGACCAAAAGAGAGATTCTCCTTCTAAATGAATTAGCTGGCGATGAGGAAAATTGCGAATGGTGGAATGGCAGAAAAGTGAGAGAGAAAAGATAGTGAAAAAGTATTCTTTTATAAATTTTTAAGTATTAAGGGGATCTGATACTCCTCAGATTCAGAGGATGTGTAGTCACAGAGTAATGATGACTCCTTCATTTTTCGGCTGAATCATAGTCAGTTCATGAGAATCCTATGGCAATGATGCATATGTTTACAATTGAACCTGTTCATCAGTTGCTGAGCTCAATTTTTTTCGTTTTTCCTATCTTCTGACTGTTTCATTCTGTTTTTCATTTATTTTCGTTATATTTTAATGCAATATAATCATCAACCTTGTGCATGCAGAAAGTTGTTGTTGGCGCCAGCAACGGTGAGCTTCTGAATTCGACGCTCATGTAATCCTTTCTGTTTTGGCCATAAACTCAACTCTTCAGTTTCTTCCTCTCCTCGCTTTGCCAATTCCAAGTCTGTTCAAGTCGGTTTTCTGCCTCTTAAAGGTATTTCTTCATTGTATCTTCAATGAGACAATGAACTCTGCCTCATGCACCAGCAGGTGTCACATCAGATCCATACTGTTCCTCAGTTGCTCGTTCTTTTTCAGTCTCTTAATATTTCTTATAATTGCAAAGATTTTCTATTCATGTTAAGCTTTTGCTCGAACTTCAACTTTCTTGAGCTTAATCAAAGTGTCATAAGCCTCAACATTTGGGGAAATTTTTAGTTTATTCGCGAATAAGTTGAGGAATAGTGAGAATAATGATAGAAGAAACCGTTGGTCTTTAGCTTGTGTTAGCTTCATTCAACACCTTCTTGGGTTTTTCGTGCATCTCCGGCTCCTCTTCTGCCACATACACATCGAGCCTATTTTCGACGTAAACACCTCTTTCTCTTTCTCTTTCTCTTCTTCGTTTCAATTCTTTTTTCCCCTACGTATGTTCATATGTCTCTCTGCCTGTCTGTCCAACTCTCTTCTCGTCGTCGTCAACGTTGTCGCTGAAGTCCTCTTCTGCTTCTTTTTCTTTCTCTTCTTCTTTTTCTTCTTTTCTTTCTTGCTGCTTTTTGCTAGCTTCTTCACTGTCATCCTTAAATGGTGCTGGCCATTGGCGCTTCGTCGTCTGCCTGATGTGTGCTAGCACAACGAAATCCACTCTTCACGGGCAGACAACCACTTAGAAGACGCTTATCGGGAAGAAACGACGAACTACCTCTTCAATCCTACCTCTCTTCTTGTCTTTTTGTCTCCTTTTTTTTCTTTTCTCATACAGCTCGAGCAGATTGGAGCCGAGCTGGCGTTTCTCTCACTTCTACTTCCGTCTTTTCTTCGCAAAACCTGAACATGTCTCACCTAGAACTTGAGGTGCTCCCCCTTGAGCTACTCATCAAGCTCGAAATAGTCATTTGGCTGAAGAATAGGTTCGAATTAAATGAGTTTGTAGTCTTGTCTTTTAATTCTTCCTTGGTGTTGTTAGCGGACGAAGCTTATGGTCATGAGCGTCGGTGGAGAATCCCCGTGGGGCAAAACGCCAACTGACCACTCTGTCACTCAGTATATTTCTCCCTATTTCACTTTATGTTTCTCTCTTATACTCTTGAGGAGTCAAAAAGAGAGTAGAACATACAGAAATTGAATGAAATCGGCAGGCTTAGGATGGTATACCCACGTAAATTAAGCAACCTGACCAATGGTTTTCACACGTCAGTTTAGTCTAAATTGACAACTTTAATATGAGGATTGTAGGCGAAAAAAGACTGTTCCCTCTCATCTTCTCATGATGATTGCAAGAGTTAAAACAAAAAAAAATGTTTTTTTTTTCACTTCCGAATTTCATAAGAAATTAGTTTGCAGAAGCTAAATATGTGAGATGAGTGTGTGCATGTATGTATGAGAGAAAGAGAGAGAGACAGAGAGAGAGGGAGAAAAAGAAAGAGAGAGTTTATGTTTTCTATTGCGATTTTCATGGATTCATTATAACTCCCCGTCTCTCTTCCGTCGTTACTCATTTTCGGTATTTTCTTCGTCTATTTTAGCCATCATTTTCATTACCATATATGACTAGAATAGATGAGGTTGTTGGATTCACGTACAAATACGGGAAAATGAATGAAAAAGAGTCTCAACGTCCTCTCGCCGAAAGCTGGCAATGGGTTCCGTGTGTATGTGTGTATCGCGGTGTGCTTCATACTGAAAAAGCCTATTCTTTTATTTTCCCTCTTTCTATCACCGTCTTTCTCTCTATCATATGCTCTTTTCCATTCTCACTATCTCGCTCCACTTTACATCCTTTATGCTGCCTAGCTGTGTGTGTGGCCATCAGCCTTGATTAATTAAAACAAATTTTTTGTTTGACATCTGATTACTCATCCCAGCATTTTCCGGTCATGGCATGAGAATCCAAGCTCTTTGTCTATGTCATATGTAGATTGCCTTCTGAATGAAGTTGGTGTAGACCACAGCCTTCCGTTGAAACCATTGTTTTGTTTTTTAAACATTTCATTCAGCAGTTGCCCCTATTTTGTTCTTTTCAACCTCACCTTACTTATTCTTTCTCTCTTCTCTGTTCCTCGTTGTTATCGTTTCATTTCCTCTTAATCTTTGTCATTCCTCTTGTCCATGATCACATTTTCTGTTTTATATCCTTTTTTTCTTCTTCACGTCGAGCCATCAGAAGTAGAGCTGCCAGTGTTGGTGGCCATCGATCGACCATGTGCTACGAGGACAGCCGATCTTACCCCTGCCCTCCGTGGTCCCTCCCATCAGGACCTTGAGAAAGCAAAGTGGGAGGAGCTAAAGAGGTGGAGCAGCAAGATGATCCACATCCGAGTCTGTTCTCCTTTCTGGTACTCGTCTGACCACACGACGATTAGAACATTCTGTCCCCCTTTGGGATGATATGTGTGGCAAACATTGAAAACACTTTTAATTAATTGCAGAATTTTCTCAGAGTTTCTTTAGTTGTCTTCGGATTTTTTTCTTTTTCGTTTTCTTTTTCTCTCTCCGTACGTATTTCGTCTGCACTTCCCTATGACCGTCCACACGTGTTTGTTATTTTTGTTTTATTTTTTCCTTTTTCTCTAAGTTTTTCATCCCGACATTGTTCTGACAGACTTCGAACACTCGAGGGCTAAGTTGCTATTCTTTTAATAATTTCTATAATGAAACAAGTTCATCTTCCCAACCTCCAAACTTGTGAAGGCTCTACAATTATTCTGATGATTGTGGCAAAAACGACAACGACTATGACGACGTGCCCTCTCTCTTGAGTCTTGAAAGGACCACACATTCGGATGGACCTCTGATACATACGTGCCATATACGGTAGTGTTTCTTCTGTTTTCTGAAAGCCTCTTTTGCCTATTGTTCTCTTATTATTTGCCAGCTTGTTTTCCTATTCGCTGCCAAAACAAACGAGCTCTGAGGACCAAGAGCTCTGGAGGCAGTGGCAGGACAGAGAGCTCTTGATGAGATGTTCTGAAGAATTAACCTTAATTTAAGATTTTCTCTTTTTTATACCTTTTATTCACTTCGTCGTACATTTTTAAATGCTTCTGCTCGCTTTCGTCGTTCCTTTCGATTACTTCTTATCATTACTTATGTCACTCTCTGTTTCGCTCTATTCACCTCAACAAACTTTCCAGAACACCTGTAGCCGACGGTTTCAATGATGGACACGTCATCGACCGTCAATACGCCTACTTCTGGAGCACGTCCGACGGACGATGAAGCCCTCCGAAAATTCAAATGTGAAGAATGTGGCAAAGCTTTCAAGTTCAAACATCATCTCAAGGAACACATCCGAATACATTCAGGAGAGAAGCCATTCGAGGTACGTATTCTGTTCATGCATTTTAAACTATTTTCACCTGTGTATTGCCCTTCCTTGTCTTTATCTCCCCTAGCTTGAGATGAACTTGTTTTTATCACCTTACCGTTCAATATTAATAACAAAAACTTCTGAACCATCTGGCAGAATCTCTTGGTCCACGTGTTTTTCATTTAACACGTTGCGACTTCGAATCCTAGCATCAATCATCAAGTTCCACGTTATTGGAGATTATATCGATGAGAAGCTATGGTATTACAAGAAATTGATTCGAACTTCACCTGTTAAGTCTATTATGTGAAAGTACTGAAGGAAGTCAAAAAAAATGTCATCGAGCTAGAAATTGAATTTGTAATGGAGCAGCTGATTCCTTGAATAATATCCATCTGCTGCCATCTTCCATTTAGTAGGTTCCTAGACAGTTTTATTGGAAAGTAAGCACATCATGTGTGAAGTCACAGCGCGTTTCAAATCAATGAACCATTTCCTACCTTCTTCCTCCTCAAATTTTGTAAATTACTCGGATATTCGTAAATGCTCATGTATCTGCTCTTCTTTATGCGTTGTTGTGGAAGAACAAGTGGTGCACCTGTTTGAATCTGTCACAAAACGATGTAGTCATTCATCTTCCCCAGTCTTACCTGCTGCTCTTCTTCTTTTTAATCTGCAGCTCCACAAAAGTTTTATTCGATTAAATTTTACTGATCACGTAAGAAATGATAGAAAAGCTTCCCGGAAGGTACTAATAAATGACTAAAGTTGATCGTAGATCGAAGAGAGATTAAAACGCTGCTGCCATCATATAGTTTCTATTGTCTGTCTACTCCACCTCGAATAGTCGATATTAGGGGCTTTCTTGAACAACTTTCGTTCATTTTATAGCCACTATTGATGATGTGCTCGTCACCGTTTAAGAATAACTTATGCACAACTAACAATGAAAACAGCTGTTGCCACCTTAACTTCATACTTTGTCTTCTACTTATTCAACGACGTTAAATTGAATTGATGATAGACGAAAGAAAACATTTGTACTCTGATCATATTCTTTCATAAGTTCCTCTTTCAATTCATCAGAATCTCAGGTTGTGTCGAAATGGAAACTTAATGAACTTTTCTATTGCTTTCTATAGCTCAGCTTCTTCTCTCAATTCCCACGGCGAAACTGCAACAGCTCAAGCAGATTGTCCTTAAGCCATTGGCAATGTGATATCCTTGCACTTTAATCCAAGGCGACTGCTCTCCTGATGTTCATGGCATCGTCTGCTTCTTGAATACGTATCATCTGGCTAATATGACTATATATGGCGTAAATTGATCCTCTGAATGACAGCGATTGCGAAAATGAAGATGATGTTCTGAGAAAATAGTTTATTGATATCCCACTGTGTACAGGTGAAGTATAGCAGTACTTCTACTGAGGACAATATCTATCATATTCAACAGAACGGCTTCTTGTCAGATGACAGATTCCAACAGACGTTTTCACATGTCAAAATCTGACCGTCTGTTTGTTATGAAATGGTTTTAGTTCTCTTTACATAAATGGATCATATCTGTGTGTATGATGAATAGCCCAAGATAGTCTTATACATCTTGCTCGCCAGCCAGAAAGGTTTGGAATTGTCCCATAAATTGCGTAATCATCACGCCTAGTTGTTCTCAGAGCTTTACTTTCATTCTCTCACTCTCTTCCGATCGCTTTCTCTTATGACCAATTATACTCTCCTTATAAGATGTCCACCTAAATGAATGATCAGTTTCATTAAAAAGGAACGAGGAGAACTGTGAGAAAGAGAGATCAGAGAAAAAAAAGAAAAAAAGAGACACCATACCATCTGGTTTTGAAGGTGATGTAGTCACCGTTAGTTTTGGCAGTGACGGATTGAAAAATCTGCCAAAACTCCGACAAAAGGATTTGTCGGATTGTCCTCCATTTATTGTTATTGATTACAAAAGTCAATAAAAGAAGAGCAATGATTGTGCTAATGTAGCGTAACAGATTGAAGTGAGAAAATGAGGAAAAAGAGAAGAGTAACCACAATTTTGTGACAAATAATGCGATTCTTCAGGCATTTTTTGCAAAGGACAATAAAGTTCAGGTTTATGGCTTTTTTGTTTTTCACAAACTTCAATCGATCGATTCACCTCTCTCATTATTAATTGAAAATTTATTTTCATCACTCTGTTTCCAGATCCTCATACATTTGTACTGAATCCCTCCAAATGCTTTCTTTTCTTTTTATTTTCTTATTTTCATATATATATTCGCACTCGAATACTCACGTATATCGCCTTTTCATCTATGTTTTGTTTGAAACGATTATTTGTCAGATTTCATAATCATCCGTTAAATCTGCCAAATAAGGTGTTTGATGAGGTGCAATATATATAAGAAATATGAATGTAAACTATTGGAAAGCTTTGTTTGTTGAAAAATCAATAGGCAGAAGCTTCTTCCATAGATAAAGTAGATTTATATCTTGCTTCATATCTATGAAATGTAATAATTCCATTATTGGATAGATTGAGCTAATGAATCTATAAGATTTGAGATTAGTAACGAAATACATTTTCATAATTCTCATAGCCTATCTATAGCCAGAGATATAGCTCAGTTGACGTACCCTTATCCAACCTTGTCTTTGCAAGTGTCATCTCCCATGAGACAATTTGGTTCGTGCTCTACTCTAAGTGGAACGTGTGTTTCTCATACAATTAAAAAAGTTGATGCATACATCATTTTCATGTTGCTTCCCTTTGTTTTGGTTTGGATATGTTGAAATTGGCCTATCTTATTGAGCTTAATGCACCCTATCTACCTGCGTAAAATGTTATTACCGTACACCTGTCTGCTTGTTTGCTCATGCATTACCGTAACCTTGCGCGCTTGTTATTGGCTATGCACAGGTATCGAATGCATTCAGGTGTAAATATAGAATGTTGTAGACCTTTGCTATTGGCTG
Source organism: Auanema freiburgensis (assembly GCA_030370435.1). Classification (NCBI taxonomy): domain Eukaryota; kingdom Metazoa; phylum Nematoda; class Chromadorea; order Rhabditida; family Rhabditidae; genus Auanema; species Auanema freiburgense. Next base: position 5,088,585 of record CM059369.1, read on the forward strand.
AGAAGCTTTCCTCTGTCTTTTGCCGTCATATTGAGTGAGATATAGCAGGTTCTCTCTGTTTCACATGCTCTTTCAATTTTTTCATCTGCATGAGACCCTTTTTCTCTGGAAGGAGCCATTATACCACACAGGCATATACACATTCATATATAAGCCATATATTTTTGAAGAAAAACATGTAAGATGTACCTTACCAGTCATAATAGAATCTTTGATCAAATTCTGAAACTGAATGGAAGTTTGAAATGAGAACTGAAATTGATGAAAGCCTTTAATGTCAGTTCCTTTTTTGGTAATTGAAATGATATTTCACACACCGTTGAACGCTTAGATGGTTTTAATGAAAACTGGAGTTAAGATATTAAAAGTGGAATTAGTAATTATATTAAAGTGAAATCTCATTATGAATAAGAACATATTACGTTTGAATGAAAATTTTCTTCTCTATTCTTCCCGCTCAATATAATTCCAAGTCTTTTCAAACTTCTCCTTACTCCTTCTCCAAATGGAAAGAAGTTCCCTGAGCACCACGTACGTGGGCATTCTTGACAGCACGGCAAAGCAGACGCCTCGCGTTGCGGTCTCACGGATTATGAATTCACCGGGCCTAGAGGGGCAGGAAAGGAAAAGGAGAAAGAGGAAACGAAGAGAGTAGAGCTGGCAGGAGAAAGAAAGCGAAGACGAACTGAATGAAGCGGGGGGGGGGGGGGCGCCAGAGGCAGCTGCCGACGACGAGACAAACCTGCGCTTCCATGAATTAATGAATGCCTGAGGCAAGCAGGCTTGGCTCACGGGCCAGCCAGGGACCTACACTTTTGGCCATTTTGGAGAATTTGAGTAGAAAGATAGGTTATGGGCTTATAGTTAAACCATTTGAAAAACGATCAAGGATTTCGTTTCTATTTTTTCCGCATAATTTTCATCGCATTTTGTCCTCTGGTTAAGTGGTGGCTAAAGATTAATGTATGGTACCCAAATGAATATACAGATATGTGAATCGGTTGAAGATTAAATGCTCCCTCAGGCAATATTGAATCCATTTATCAACGGAGCTCAAGAGAAGAAAACCACGAATAGATGTACAAATAACGAAAATCAATCAGAGTGCGAGGCAGCTCGTCTCTAAATGTGGAAAGGTGAAATTCCATCTTCGAGCTGAATTCCAAAGCTTTTAAAGAAACGAATTTTTTCTTAAATCTCAAGATTTTACCGGAACAGGGGTGAAATCTTCACTTTCTACATTCATTCACACAGTTAGTGAGATACATTCATTGTAGACTCTCGCTTATACTTCCTTCCTCTGTCTCAAACTTCTCATTTATGTTTCATATCAACTCTTTAATGTGTTTTTTTTCAGTGTCCATCATGTCACAAACGATTTTCTCATTCTGGTTCCTATAGTTCCCATATGAGTAGTAAGAAATGTGTGCAGCAGGTAAGGAATACGATACTTCACTCTCATAAAGCTTGACTCCTCCCACTTTCACCTGGTATATGGTGGCAGTCTGAGCTGGGTCAGGTAGACCACACCCACCATCTTAATCCTCAGAGCCAGATGACCCTAGTGACATTCTATCATTTTCAGTCATCTTCGAACATGCTGCCACAGATGAATGCCTACCAGATGATGTTCTACCGCAATCTATTAATGCAGCTACAGTCAGCTTCCATCCCTGCGAGCCCTACTCCAACAGTTCCATCTTTGGATGCGAATGCTTATTTAACACTTCTTCATAGTAATATGCTACAAGGGGTATGTTTTTTTTTTCTTATATCTTTCAAGTTTTTCCTCTCCACCTCATGTCTTTTCTTGTTTTATCGCCCAGAAACGTAGGTGTTTGTATTCTTCGCTGGATATAGCCCAGCTCTTCGATGTATTTTTTAACACAAACAAAAGCATCCATATGGTCATGTTTTATGATTTGTTTGACGCCATCTGATTGAAGCGTAGTATAGAAAACTGCCTGAATGACTTGCAACTGATCGCTGTTTCCTTCATTTTGTATAATTTGATGTATCTGAATGCACTTCAGTTGCGAGTCTGAATGGATACTAAGATAAAAGTCATTCCGGTACATGTTCAGAGGAGAGGAACAAGAGCAAAAGGTCTTTTCCTCAGGCAATGAAGGCCAGCTCTCTCGAACTCGGTTTGAGGAGTTCATGTTTCTTTCTCTCTTTTATTTTCTCTGTATCTTCATAATCTCTTACTGATACTATAGCTTCAACTTTCTCTCTCTCTCTCTCTCTCTGTCTCTCTTTGTCATTTCCTCTGCTCATTGTCTTCCTTCTGGCAGACTATTAATTAGGAGAAGAAGGTGGCGCCAATCGAATGAAGCCACGTAATTGGACGACGGACAGGGAGACACGAAGTATCAGTCGGGTGCTGCACAACGATCACCGGAGAGAGAAGAAGAAGAGTCGAATGATGTGCAATAGTTGGGAATAAGCTGGAAAGAGAATGAGAATATAAGAGAGAGACCGACGACATGGACGTTCTCTTGCTCTCTCTTTCAGTTTCCATTCCATATATAGGCCACAACAGCGTGTCTCGTGCACACACTCGCTCACACCCAACTGCACATCTGAGCGTTTGTGATCAGAATAGAAGCTTCCGACAACCAGGTTCAGCAGGGACCCAACATTTATTTTCAAGAAAAGTCAAACGAAATGCAAAGTGACGAAGATTTCAAAAAGAACGGAATGTGCTATTAAACAAAAAGGAAGAATCTGCTTAATAATCTGATTGAAGTGGAAGGTTTTGGGTTAAGAGGGTGACTAGAGATCAAGCGAAAGGTACAGATTGTAAGAGAGAGAAGAAGAGTGTTAGAGAAAAAGATGAAAGGAATGGAATAAGATGAAAACAACCGTTTCTCTTTAGTTTATAAGGAAGAATAAAGGATAAAAAAAATTAAAGAAAGTGTCATATAATCGGACATATAAATATCCTATTGTTCTCATTTTCATCATAAAAAACTTTCTCTCATTTCTTACTTTAAATGACCCCCCTTCCCGAAATAACAGAAAGTTGTAAATGATCTTTACTTGTTATCAATCAACTTTCTATTTCTGATAATTAAACTAATTTCGTTTTTCTTTTTCTTTCAATTTCTCCTTTTTTGCAGTTGTGTGACATCCAGCGAACACCTTCTCCCACATCTTCTCCAGCTTCTCTTTTATCCAATCAAATGACGTTAAGCGTCAAGTCTTCCGAAGCCAGTCCATCAGCTAACTCGTGCATCACAGAGCCTGAAAAGCCTAAAACACCACAAAATAAGGAAGAACTGATTGAGGTATTTTTATTTTTTCGGTGTTTTCAAATAAATCTTCTTAAGGATAAGCTTGATACAACAACCACAACTTCTTCTTCTGCCACAAGTCCATCACCAGCCATGAACGTTACCGAATCCGAGTCTGATTCAAATAAAGAAGATGGATGGAGACCACTTCGTTCAAGGAGCTTCTTAACTGATTCTCAGGTGCGTTAGACTACAGTATCATTTGAGAATAACATTGAGTAAGGTGTTTTTGAACTTGTTTTGTTATGGAATTTGTGATGCTGAGTCGATGTGCTCTCTTTCTTTCTCTCTTTTCCTCTCCTTTACTTTCCTTTACTGACATGATGAGTATTTGAAATGAAAAAGGCAATCAGTAAAATACGAGAGAACGAGAGAAAAGCGGGTGAGAGAGAGAGGGAGAGAGAAAGAGAAAGACAGAAAAAGAAAGAGCAGGAAAAAGATTTGATCGGAAAAGCCTCTGAGACAATTAGTTTTTATAGGTAGCCATTCTCCATACACATTTCAAACGTAATCCATTCCCATCCAAATACGAGCTGTCTGCTGTAGCTGAGCAGATCGGGGTCAACAAGCGAGTTGTGCAGGTAAACAAGTCGTTTTTCTTCTCACCAAGTTTTCCGCACATCTTCCGAAAAGATTTTTCTTTAAAATAAGAAAGAAGTAGAAAAATTGCCTCCACATCATGAAGATGAAGCTTCTATGCAAAGGTTGAACCAGCCTGCTGTACTTTACTAACATCAATCACACACAAAAAATATTTTGGAAAACTCTACTCAGAAAACAACAATCAGATGAACTAGTATCTACTACTTATCAAGTGTAATACAAGCCTCAGATTGCTCTGTTTCGCTTCCATGTTTGTACTTTCTCCTAGTCTATCTCAATGAAACCTTCCCTTTTTCTCTATTTCCTGTCCTCTTCACCTTTCAAACATGTTTTTCATCGAAAGCTCGATGTAAAAGTTGCCTGAAAGATGGATAAACTTCAAGCATCCTTTTTCATATCTCATTTTCGTTGTTTATAGGTTTGGTTCCAAAACACTCGTGCTAAAGAGAGACGTAGCAATCGTCTTCCAATTCCTAGCCGTTGGATGAATTCTGCTTCTGGTGTCACCTCATCTGCTACTACTCCACCTATTCTTTCTCCAAGCTTGACTATGCCATCACCGAACAGCTTGAGTTCAGCTTTAACAGCTCCAACAGCTGCACAGATCATGGCCGTATGGGCACAGCAATGCGCAGCCGTCGCTTCACAGGTTAGCTCATGTTTTACTTAAAAACGGATATGAAACAATGAGAGGAGAGAGCATCTCAGAGAAAAAGAGAAGATTTGTTGTGTACTTAAGATTATAATAGAAACCAGATGATTGAGAAAGATAATCTGAATCGTCTAATCTCGTTAGGCGATTTATTTCCTTACAAGCAGATGGTTTATGATTAGCCTTAAAGCTTATTATACCATAATATGCTTGATTATCACACCTTCTGTTTCACCTCTTGAGGATTTGCTAAATGCATAATGGGATAAACACTGGAATGCTCTCATCGTATTGTGCAAATTACGTATGAATTGCTCACTCATATAGTTTAGTTATCTTCGTTTTCCCCTCTCTCTCTTTACATAATAAGTAACCGTCCTCCCAAACCACTTGAAACTCCATAAATGGGGTTCAGGTGCTGGTTGCCTAATTCACAGACAATCTTATTACTCAGCACCTTCTGAACAGCCATCTCTCTCATCTTCCTTTCTTTACTTGAAATTTTCATTGTGCTAGTTGTGATTGTAGCAGATGGGGACTCTTCCCTTTTCTAATTGGACCAATTCACAGCAGTAGTCCTTATGCCATTTGAAGAGGTTACTTTCATACAGCTTATGTGGCTTGCGACTATGAATTCCATGTTCATAATTAAAGTTCACAACTTAGGAGCATGTTTGAGGAAATGATAAATGAGAATATGAGATTAGATATTGAAACCAGACATTGCTTCTTTGAGCATTAGATAATAGCCTCTAAATTACATATATTGTAATCAAATTACTAATTTTCTTAAGAAATTATACAGGTGTCACTTGGCATTTTTATATATTTTTTATTCATTCCTAAATACATGAGGTCAATTAGGTTATAACCGTAGATAGCATGCTTCTATTATTCTTTTCTTATGAGATCTTAGAGAAATATAAAAGGAAATTGGGCACCGTCTGGCGCTTCAATTCCACCAGCCTGATGGTCCCATATCTTCTTCTAATTCGTGTCTCATTTTCTTTCACCTGCAGATTAGATATCTATTGTCTTTTATAGATAATAGAGCTATAACTATCTATATATGTATAGTTAATGAAGAATATAAAGAGAATAGGTTGTCACATAGAAAGAATAGAAGGAAAGAAGGGAAATGTAACATCTTTCTCTCTCAATCTCTTACTCTCTTTCTCTCCATCTTTCCTTAATTATATTGTCTTTCTTCTTTATGAAGATTGTTATAAGTCGAAAGCGGAAACGAAATTGGGGAGGGATTCAGGTTTTCATCTGAAATGCGGTTTTACTATAATTCAAAAAAGAAACGATGGCCAAATGATGTAGTTGAAACATTCGGACAGAAACGCAGAAAGTCCTCATATCTTTTCCTTTTTTGGCACTAATTACCATAAAATATAGCTCTCTTGGGAGATGTAAAGATGTTCGTTTCTTTATTTGATATTTTTATAGGATGAAATCAAAGAAGATTCTCCCGAAAAAAGCGAAAGTCCTTCGCTAGAGCTTACTAAGGAAGAAACTGAGCCTGAATGGATTCCCGAGAACTTATTAGGTAAAGCAGTCAGTTTAGTTTTCATATATTCATTCATTTTCTAGGATTCATGGATCGAAGCACAACTTCACTTCAACAACTCTTAGCTCAAGTATCAGAAGCAGCCTCAGCTGCTGCTCCGACAACACCAACATCATCAGAAACGAAAAACGATTCGTCGGTCAGCTCTTCCATTTGGCCATCTGCGAATGTATTTCTGAACCAATACAACATTTTACAAATGAATGGATTATCGGACTTAGAAAAAGTTTTGACGGTGGGTATAGCTTAAAAGGAAGTTCGTTGTGAGAGAAGAATAGAATTAAGAAGGGCTATGAAGAGCTTCAGTAAGATCATAAATAAATGGTTTGCATCGTTCAAGGTGGTCATAAAATTTGAAATTGACCATCTTGTCCTGACACTGATGACCGAAAGTTGAGAATGATTAAGAAGAAGGGAAAAAGAGATAAATGGTCGTTAATACAATCAATTGACGTGAAACTGTCGACGAAAATAAGAGAAAGTGAACGATTTCATTTATGATGTCTCTTTCTTACAACTGAAGACTATTTATGATATCTCACCGTTTGAATTAGTCAAAAGACAGATGTACTTTAAGGCTCTTTTTCTTTCGTAATTTACATATATAGACATGACGTCATCTTGTTCATTTTCAGCAAACACAAAATACTAAAAGTGAAGATGGAGATGAGACTACTAGCTTAGCTTCAAATGATTCTAAACGTAATAATTGGAAAGCACATAAAGTGAGTTCGCCTCCACCCACTTTATATCATTTGGCATAACACGCAACTCAATTCACCAGAATTCTTTACAGGTAGAAGAAGAAGGTCTTTATGCTTGTGATCAATGCGATAAAATGTTTGGAAAACAAAGTTCTCTAGCCAGACATAAGTATGAACATTCAGGTAATTTCTATTTTCACTCTAAATATAACCATCTGGATCACTCGACTCGGGTCATTGACACTCCTCCTGTCGTTTCCATTCCACTTTTTTTTGTCATTTTTAATTGGTTTATCTGAAGAGGTTCGTCATCTGGTGGCAATAATCTCACACCTTTTGACAATGACAAAGATATTTTAGTTTTGAAGGGAGCAAGTATAAGTTCACATTTTCAGGTCAAAGACCATATAAATGCGATGTATGTGACAAAGCTTTCAAGCACAAACACCATTTGACTGAGCATAAACGTCTTCATTCAGGAGAAAAGCCATTCCAGGTTTGTCAATCATGAGTGAGAAAAGCATATATTTTCCTTTTTTTCAGTGTGATAAATGCTTAAAGCGATTCAGCCACTCAGGAAGTTATAGTCAACACATGAATCATCGCTATTCATATTGTAAACCATATAGAGAGGGAACTATTGCTTCTCCTGATTCTTTAGAATCTCAGGCACCTTCATCGGATGGAAATAGTTCTCCATGTCCTTTACCGATTTCCGTACCATTAATGTCTAATTTTTCTTTAAACTTGCATTCACCAAGCTCAGCCAGTTTAGTCAGCCCATCTCCTGTTTAGAGATTAATTTATAATAATAATAACCTTTAATTAATTAATTAACTTCTTTCAAGTTTCACTTCTCCTAAAACTTCCATTCGTAAGTAGCAATCTTCCTTTGATGGATCTCATTGATTTGCAACATATTCACTCAAAGCTATCCGTTATTCTTGCCATGATCGCTTAGAAACTCAATTCCTTCTTCCATTTATTCAGTTGCCAAGTTTGTTTATGCAAGATTTGGTTCTTACCTATCTGTTTGCATTTGTTTTTTTTTTTGAAGTTTCTCTAAGCTCAAACTGCATTTGACCTACGCTTACTTACACTTGCCTTCATTAACTGCCAGCTGATATTTTGGTGCTCTGTTGTACATACAATTAGACCTATAACTTTATCATATTCCTTAAAAACCAAGTCACAAGTCACTTCAATTTCTTGTCATTTTTATTTAAACGTTTCATCCAGGTTTTGCATCGTCAATGGCACTGGATGAACACATACCATAGCTTCCAATTTGTTTGCCGGTGTTTAATCGCTATTTTTTTTAACATTTATGTGTTTGTAATAAGTTGAAAATCTCAATTATTCGCTTCTCAAGTACTTCCTCCTTTCCCTAATCTGTACATTAAGTTGTATCACTTGGATCGTTTTCCATTCTTTTTCTTTTTTTTTTTATTTTTTCTCTCTGATTGTTGATGACATTCAGTTAGTCCAGTTTTATTGGACATCGCTTAATTCTGGTAACAGGTGTAATCCGAGATATGCTTTAATTCCCACAAACAAAAAAAGAATTATTTATTCATAAACTAGAGCAATGTTGTATGTTTGCGCTTGTTTTGTTTTTTCTTAACCTAGTCGCTTATGAAGTTGGTTTGCATTCAAATGATTTTCGTTTTTCTTACAAACAAACAAAAGTATAGTAGAGAATTCCTCTGATCACCCAATTCCTTAAACTACGGATTTCAATGAACGACCAACTGTTTTATGCACTGCAAATAATATTTATTGCACTTCACTCTTTTCAACCTTATATGTCGTGTATACCAATACTATGACCAATAAAGCTAATTTTTAATTTTTTTTCATTAAATTGATAAACATTGTGGGTGCTCGGAGTAACCAATTCTTGAATATCCTCAAATAAAATCTTCATTGGAGGAAAAAGACAGATGGCTTTGTCATCATAAGGTGATTGCTTTCCTTGTTCACTTTCTTTTCTTATACACAGATGGTCATTTGATTGATATGCACAGCAGGATATATACTACTGAAAGACATATTCCAGCCGAATGTACTTGTAAAAGTGTTCTAGTTAAGATATGATGTGTCATTTATCAATAATTATCTAAATTATCATTGGTAAATCTGTTTTTTCAAATGGAAGAAAATGTATAACACCGCTCACTCATTAGCAAACTTAAAAAATGAAATCACGTATAACACCGCTCACTAAGTAGCAAACGTGAGAATGAAATCGCGTACAACACCGCTCATTTAGTAGCAAACGTGAGAATGAAATCGCGTACAACACCGCTCACTTAGTAGCAAACGTGAGAATGAAATCGCGTACAACACCGCTCACTCAGTAGCAAACGTCAAAAATGAAATCACGTATAACACCGCTCACTAAGTAGCAAACGTGAGAATGAAATCACGTACAACACCGCTCACTTAGTAGCAAACGTGAGAATGAAATCGGCTACAACACCGCTCACTTAGTAGCAAATGTCAAAAATGAAGTCACGTATAACACAGCTCACTAAGTAGCAAACGTGAGAATGAAATCGCGTACAACACCGCTCACTCAGTAGCAAACGTCAAAAATGAAATCACGTATAACACCGCTCACTAAGTAGCAAACGTGAGAATGAAATCGCGTACAACACCGCTCACTTAGTAGCAAACGTGAGAATGAAATCGCGTACAACACCGCTCACTCAGTAGCAAACGTCAAAAATGAAATCACGTATAACACCGCTCACTAAGTAGCAAACGTGAGAATGAAATCACGTATAACACCGCTCACTTAGTAGCAAATGTCAAAAATGAAGTCACGTATAACACAGCTCACTAAGTAGCGAACGTGAGATTGAAATCGCGTACAACACCTCTCACTTAGTAGCAAACGTCAAAAATGAAATCACGTATGATACTTCTCACTGAATGGCAAACGTCATTATTAGAATTACATATAACACTAACCGTGAAAAATGAAAGCAAGTATAACTTCGCTCATCGAGTAGCACATTCCATACATACATGATGTATTTTTCCGCTCACTGAACATCTTTTAGAAGAATTGCTTGGAAAACTCCTACTCAGCTGAAAAAAACTTGAATTGCCATACCGTAAGGCGAACCAATCCATGCTGGTTGCTCCTGCTAAGCCTTGGTCGTTTAAACTATTATATTGAAGGAGAAAAAACTCTCTGAGCTTTTAGCTTTTGGAGTAATTGTGGTGGAACGGAAACCAGTTCAGAAGACTGTCTTGGAATGTAATCACAAGAATTGTTCAAGAAAGTACGACGTGTAAGCTGATGATTAGGTCCATCTTATGTTTTCCATTCACTTACTTCTATGTTATCAGCAGTAAGCATATCTGCAGAAAATAGGTAAAATTTGGTGCGAAAGAATGACGAGAACACTGATGGGCTTTATCTTATTAAAACTCGAAGATATTCGTGTACACAGTTTTACTGTTGCTATTGCAGTTTCTCGCAGTGTCATTTTATTCTTGCTTGTTATGTATATCCACCTTTACACGCTGCTCCTACGGAATGATTTCTTACGCCAAGTGGTGTGACATGGCACCTTTCATTTGCTTTTAGTGTTCATAGTTTGTTCGAAAGGAGTTATGCACTTTTTTAGACGAGGAGAATTGTAACTATTTTAAACCTATCCTTTCTCCATTCTTCATTGTTTTTTGAAATGAGCAAAAGAAGAAATAAAACTGTTCCATCTCCTGCTTCTTTCATATAGGGAAAGATAAGTGAACTTCTTCAGCTTTTCTTTCAATTAGTAAATACTAACAGTGTAATTAAAATTTTGATAGCATTCTACAAGCGAATTAGAAATATTTATGATGAGGTTAAAGTTATCGGAATTATTCCCGATCTCTAGACCTACTTATTTCCGCTCGATTCATTTCAATAATGCCTCTGGAGCAAATGAAAAACAAGTGTTCGAGTCATAAAACAAACTTTTATTTTCAACAAACTTCTCTTAATTTTGTTCTTGTATATGGAATTCAGTCTGAGAATTATAAAACATCCAATCAGTGGGAAAGTACTCATACTTATAAATGATATTGGCACCAAACCTGAAACTTTTGAATAAAATCTACCACGTTATAACAATGCGTTCGCAACGTTACTACAAGAAGGAAAGTAGAAGACTTATTAGAAGCACTATCTTCCAGTAGAACAGTTTCAATAATGGCAGTGGAAGGGACGGAAAGGCCCATCATTTCAACTGCTGTCTATAAGCTGTCTCCGGTAAAAAAGTTGAAACTTCCAAAAAAAATTGTAACCAGTGTGAGTTTATGTTGATGAACACCTATTCTCGATAAACTTTCATGACTCATTCTAGTTTTCAAGCTTCGAACTAAAACACCGCCACTGATGAGAGCAGTCATTCCTAACGGCAGCAGCTCAGCATAAGAGGATGTCATTACATGCAAGTAGAGAAGAGACAATATCTTCTTCGGGCTAGAATGAAAAAAACAGGGTGCTCTCCTTTTCCTTATGTTTTCATCAAAGGCGCAAAGGCAATATAGCTAAAAATTGGAGGTGAAAAAATGCATGGCAGATCACCAGGATACGCATTTTTGTTTTCTTACTCAAGTGGATAGAAACAGCAAGAACTCTCTTAGAATGGTTAACAAAGTTACCGACCATCCAGTCGCTGAAATGACCAATGAATCTTCATTTGGCCATGACCACCTTACTTGCAATAAGAGCAACTTGAATTACGAAATGAAATCTTTATTCTGCTCTTTTTTATGTTTTCAGCCTACAATACTAACTGACATCATGAACGGAAAAAGTATACTGGAAACTTTTTATTGTCAATTACGAGGATTGTGCAAATCAAAAACTACTATGAACATGTCAAGCTCAGCTTCTTGCTCAATTTAAAAACCGATGTGAACACTCAAGAACTCCTCCTTTGGTAAAAAGACCTATAACTCGATTGGAAAGACGATAGTTCTACTTCACTGTTTAGAACAACTGATGTCCATTCTCGTGTTATGATCGCCCACGGTTTTCATAGTAAACAAACGATTACTTCTTAACATTGAAATGAGGCCACATAGCCATCAGTCTATTCCCGACTCCACTGCAGGATACTTTATCAATGCTTCAATAATTATGTTGAACTATGCCAAAGTTTGCAGACTAACATTGAGATTTTTTAAAGGCAGACTGTTCTATCAAAAAGAAAGTCCTTCTGCGTATTCAAAGTTAAAAATGGGTTGAGTGCCGAAAACCAAAACAGTTGAGCCTAAGAGTATCAGCCAGATTGGAAAATATTTGCATTGATTCAATGAAACAGCTAATTTATGATTAAACATTCGCTTTTTCACCTGAAACACTTCCAGGCCTAAGACTCCCACAAAAATTTGTTTATATTTCTCAGAACAGTAAACCGATAAGTACGCAATTGCGTCTTTTAACGGGTTGTTCATGTGAGTAATCAATGCTCGTGTATATCCACTAAGTAATGCTCGAAATAGTTGTATAAAATATTAGTTTTATACATATCACTGAATATAATATTCTTCTCGAAGTTTTGATACAAAGTTCATGTTTAACGATGGCTTCTGTTCCACTTCATCAACAAACTACTGAATATTTAAAAATTCATCAATTAGTTCCTCAAATGACCGGTGTAAATATTCAATTCATTGTTATAGAATTAGGTGAGTAAAAACATAGTAAAAGTGAAAAAATTTCTCGCTAGGTCAGCTCTTCCGTACCATTACTGGCGATACTATACAAACTTTAAAAGTAGCTGATAATACAGGATCTGTCACTCTATCTCTCCGAAGTCCTGATCTCATTGAAGCTTTTCAGCCAGGAGACATAATCAAACTGAAAAACGGGTATACTAATGTTCATAGAGTGAGTTTTCAACCAGTGTAGTCTGAAATCAAATTGTTTCTAAGGGATCTCTAACCTTAAGTTGTGGACGGAATGGAGAATGCTTACGAATGGGTGAGTTTTTCTTGGTTTACACGGAAGCTCCGAACATGAGTGAATATAATGCTCAGTACGCTGCAAATGAGCGAGCAAGAAAAGGATCACCTCCTGAAGAAGGAGAGGTATGTTGCATTTTAGTCAATAATATTTCATATTGCTTCAAAGGTTTCGAGCGGTGATCCCAGACGTAACTCCATAAACAGAGGAGGCTTTCCCGGAAAACGACCACAAGGTTTTAATTCTAACTCCGGGGGCTCCGGACCTCCACCTAAAAGGCCTGATATTAGTCATCCTAACAGAGGCAGACCATAAAATGTTTTTTCGAATTTAATTGTATTATTAAAACTTTTGTTATGTAAATGTTTACCGGGATTTTGATTGATTTTATCATAACGCTGGACTCTGTTATCATTCAGACATATATTTTTTATAATTCGCCTTCGCTTTGAGGTTATTCACTTGGAAATGCTGTTGTTCTGAGTACTTTTATAAGCTGTGTCATGAATCGAAGCCATGTTGCAGGACACAATCGATGTTCTTGCCTACACTAGGAGCCCAACACGGCCTTAGTCGATATTCTCTAGTGAATATTCTCTGAGCTATTGTATGCCGTTACTCTACTCATATTCTTTCGCGTTTTATCATTCTCATTATGTTCTTATTTTTTGTTTATTTTTTCCTTTTTCACATTTCATTCGTTTACTGTTTATTTCGAAGCAATTTTTCACACTTTGTAGGTTGCATGGCCTTCTAGTTTAGAGTATTTTGCTGGACTGTGCCGTTTGTATATAAAAACAACAGTAAGTTCTCAATAAACAACGGACATTATTATTTTCTTGCAGAAATCATGAATCAAAACGTATGGGAAGTCACTCCTGCGGAGCATCAAGCCAACCTCTCCCAATTTATAGCTCTTAATCCTCATATGGGAAAGATTGATGGGGGTACTGCTAGTACTGTTCTGAACAAAAGTAACTTATCACCTCAAATATTAGCTCAGGTTTAGAAAACTCATTCATTTTGCCTCATATAACATCGTCATTGGTATAGGTGTGGGCATTGTCTGATATTGATAAAGATGGTATGCTGACTGACAAAGAATTTTCTATTGCAATGAGGCTCACAAGAAACTGCTTAGCTGGGATTCCTCTACCCCATGTACTACCTGCTTCTCTTCATCAAGTTCCTTCTATGAATGCAAGCTTCTCTAATGTTTCTACCCCTATGAATATGCCTCAAAACCCCATGAATGTTATGAATATGTCTTCACCAAATGGTAGGAGTTCAAACACAAAACCCAGTTAATTCTTCATGTTTAAGTGATGGGTGCTTCTCCAATGTCTTATGGATCACCTATGAAACAGCCAGTGCCAACTTATACACAAAATCAAATGCTGCAACATCGTCCATCAGCCGGTAAATTTCCTCTAGCGCAAGGTATCGCCAACTCAAATCTCATTTAGGACCACCACCATCGTCAACCTATAGCTCCGGCAAACAGTGTGGAAATTGGGCGGTTCCCCATAATCATAAACTCCGATATAGTCAACAGTTTAATTTATTAGACAAAGTGAGATACATATCAATCGTATTTCTAACGTTGTTTTCTTTTAGCAAAGAGTTGGATTCTTGAGTGGTCAAGCGGGAAGAAGTGCTTTGGGCATGTCAGGGCTCCCAACTCCAATACTAGCTCATATTTGGAGTTTAGCCGATGTTAATAAGGATGGAAAGCTGAGTGTCGATGAGTTCTGCATAGCTATGCATATGATTGATATGAGCAAGGTATGATAGTTCCGTTCACACGTTTGATATGCAGTTCATCATTCTTAGGAAGGATTTGCTCTACCCGATATCACTCCCCCTGAACTTACCCAAATGTGTGGTTTATCCCGCTCAGCGAACAACAGTCCACAGGTTTAACTGCGTTTCCTCAGTCCTTATCCGTTCATATTTCAAGTTGGAACCTGGTGCACCTCCAGCGCAGAAAAGTCCTGCTCCAAAAACATTTGAAGATAAAAGGATGGATAATTTTGCGAAGGGTCAAGCGGAATTAGAAAGAAGACGTCAAATTTTGATGGAGGAAGTCTGTTGCTAATTCGTTTTCAAAGCTTTACAAACGACATACCAGGAACATCGACGAAGGGCAGAAATAGAAAAACGTGAACGAGAAGAGATGGAGAAGCGTGAGCGAGAACGTCTAGAAAAAGAAAGATTGCGAGAAGCTGAAAGACAAGCCGAACTGGGTTAGATTCGAAGCATTCATTGATTCTGTAATACAATGCCAATTTTAGAAAGAATGCGGCAGCAAGAAGAGATTCGACTGGAACAGGAGAGAATGCGGGAAGCAGAACGCGAAAAGGCGAGAAAGGAAGCAGAGAAACAAAGATCTATTGAGTTAGAGAAGGCTAGAGTCAAGTCGCTACAGGTATCTTTTGGGATAGATGAAAACTCTGAGTTTACGAAAACAGAACCAAAAACAACAAGAAATGGAGAAGGGTGCTCAACGACAACAAAGGCAGAAAACTCTAGGCTTCCAATTGCAAGCGCTTGATGAGAAAACTGCAGATCTTAATAATGAAGTTGCCCAGGTACAACAGTCAGGATTTATTGTTGTGTACATCATTACAAATAGGCGAAAGATAAAATAACCGAAATCACTAAATCTATCGAGAAAATGAGAGAAGCTCGGGATGAAAAACTCACACGGATTCATGAGTTACAAATTGCGAACCAAGCCGTATAGTTTCCGTCAATTTATATCCATGATATCGTTGCTTATAGTTGAGTGTTCAAGCACAAGAGTTAGCACATCAGTTGCTACAGCTTCAAAGTGCAAATAAGGAAACTTCGACCCGGAAAGCAGAGCTTGGTGACACAGTGAAGCGGTTAGACCATGTTAGATCTGTAGTGGAAAACATGAAAGAGCAACTGAAGCAATCAAAAGAGAGAACTGCTAACCAAAGTAGACTATACGAAGAGGTTGGTATTGTGAATACGCCGTTTGTAATAGCTGTTTTTGTTTGATTTTTTCAGAAAAAAGGAGAAATTCAAGGAAAGCGATCTGAACTTCTGACATTAAGAGAAGAGTATCAGAAACTTCTTTCTAAGCTGAGTTCATTACAAACACAAGCTCGCAGTAAATTGAACGAAAGTGGAGCTGTTTATGCTGAACCTCCGTCGGAAGAGACCAAACAATCAACCATGAGCACATCATTGAGTTCTGGGCACACGGACTTGAAATCAAGTAAAATTGATTGAACCTCACTCTTACAGTTTTCTAATTTTTAGATGGTATGTCTACAAGCTTACCGAATGCAACAACTACAGGGACCACAAAATATCGGGCCATTTTCGAGTTTGTTGCACGAACTGAGGATGAATTGTCTTTCCAACCCGGAGATGTTATTCTTGTGTTCGAAGGCCATGCGTCTGAGCCGGGTTGGAGAGCTGGTCAAATTAAAGAGAAAGTTGGATGGTTTCCCGAAGCTTTTGCGGAACCTATTGCTGCCGTTACAACATCAATCGCTCAGCCTATCCAAAACATGCCGCCTAATGTCACTCCTTCTCCATCTCTTGATCGTATCCCAGAAGAAAGTGCTGTAAAAACCGTAGCATCTGCTACTGAAGGTAACTTTTTAAGTGTCAACTTTTCGAACTGCTTGTTCAGAACCACCTAACACCTCTGATACTGTCATATGCACATGTGTTGCTCAATTCCCTTGGAAGGCCAGAAATGAGGGAGATCTTTCTTTTGCCAAAGGAGATACCATAGAGGTAAGATCTCTTTTGAAGCTGTATTTATCATATATGATCCCTAACCAGGTTATAAAACAACAAGAAATGAAATGGTGTGGCAAAAAAGCTGATGGAACTACTGGATGGTTCCCTAAAAGCTATGTCAAAATTCAATCCAGCCCCAAGTCCGCTTCGTTTTCCCAATCATTCGATCAAGCTACTCCGGTACAGGAGTCACCTACAACCCCTCAGCAAAGTTTTGCCAGCTCAAGACAAGCATCACTTGCTTCAGCAACGGCATCGGCTGCTTTAAGCTCTGCCATTCAGTCTCTAACAGCATCTTCACCTCAATCACCACCTAAAGGTAATCATCTTGTATAAATTGTTGGCTCAGAAGTTTTTTAGAAGCCTGTGAGTGGTACGTGGCTCTTTTTGAGTTCGAAGCTGTGGAACCCACCGATCTATCTTTGGCTGTGGGAGATAAAATATTCGTACTGGAACAGTTAGTTTCTTCCGTTTCTGTTTCTTCCTAATAATCTCATTCAGAAACGATTCTTGGTGGAAAGGTAAATGTAACGGTAAAATCGGTATATTCCCTGCAAACTACGTGGAAAAGTTAGATCCAGGTTAGTCTGTTTCTTTCAAACTTAATTAGTCTTTCTTGTAGAAGCCACACCTATTGCTCAATCACCCTCGCACTATAATGTTCTTTGTCGCGTCCGTGTAGTGGCTGACTTCAAAGCGACTGCTGATAACCAGCTATCCGTTAATGTTGGTGATATTATATCTGTGCGTGAGAAAAGTGATTCTGGATGGTGGGAAGGAGAAACTGTTCGAGAGGGAAACCCAGTTGCTGGTTGGTTCCCAGGAGATTATGTTGTCTCAATAGAGGTTTCAAATATTCGCCACAGATGCGCTATGTTTTTGTTCAGGAAGCACCTTCTAGTGCAAAGGAAATCACTGCCACAGCCTTGTTTGACTACACAGCTGGTCAAGTAGATGAGCTGACTTTCTCTACAGGAGAAATCATTATCGTGAGTAGTTTTTAAGATGAAACAAAACAAAGTTTCTTTTTAGATTGATAATAAAGATGATGCTGAATGGTGGACAGGTCACAAAGCTGGCAAACCAAACGAGAAAGGACTGTTTCCCGCAAGCTATGTGCAGCTGAGGTAGCTCAATTATAATTTAATACCTACGAGCTTGTTTCCTTCAATTTATGTTCACTTCTGCACACTCCCACATTCCATTTTTTGGCGTATTTCAACTCAGCGTTCTAGATTTGTACATCACAGTTTCGAAATAACTTAATGAAAAATTCCGTTGCAATCATAATAGGGCTTCATAAATCCTTTACTGATCATTACATAAGCTCTTATTGACCTCCTTAGTCATTCACTTTCACGCCCACCACACAAAGTTCAATAATTAAAACAAGCCATAATAAGATTGTAGTTTTATTCTGATAAGTATGGATGGCAACTATCATTCTTATGTGTTACACATTCCGTACTGAAAATCAGAAGTAACCAGTTGTATTTCGTAGCCATAGACAAACATGCATAGTTATAACATAATTCTATTAGTAATTTATTGAGCAGATGTTTTTTTAATAAAATTATTTTAAAAGTGATTTTTCTCGAATAAAAAACTAAGTGTTGTGTGGTGGCTTGCGTGATGTCCATTCTTGTGCATGCTTTGCTTCTACTCTGTGCCTGTAATCGTTCTTTAGGTGGATTCTTCTTTTTGTTTGAACAATTTTTTGTTGGGCATGCAAATTGTACACTAATTTGTCTTCTGTTTCTAAAAAGTATGATAACTCATCCAATCGTGGCTAGTTCGGTGTTCTTAAGTATTCATTCAAGCGCTGCACCATCCCTCTACGCCGAACCGCCGTCACTGTATGAGCTTCCACCCATCGAGACTCCTACTCCAAAAAGGACGGATGTACCAGCTCTTTATGATTTCCCGCCAACACCGGGTACTTACGAGGTGGCGAACTTACTTCTGAAACACTTAAACATAATTGATTAAGGCAGCTCCAATGCCTGCTTTATATGAAGAGCCTCCAGTAATGGATGTTTTCGTACCAACAGAAAAGTTTCTTAAGTTGAAAGAAGTTGGTCTCATTCGTTTTCGAAACACAAGTTGATGAGTTTAGGAAATGATCACTACGGAAGAGAGATACTTGGGCGATTTGGTCTTGGCTAAAAAGCTTTTCTACCAAAACTTGATCAACGTAGTAAGGAAGCCTGACCTAGATGCAGTATTTTTGAACTGGGATAGTCTTATTGAGCAATCCAAGAAAATGCTGACAAGAATGAAAAGACATGAACCTATAGGTACAGTTCTAGTGCGAATCATGTTCTGATTAGTTTGGTTTAAGGATCTCTCTTCTTGAAAGAAATAAGCTCACTGTCGGTTTTCGTGGAATTTTGCATGGCAAACTACATTCTTAATATTTTCATGATATATTCCTTCAGAAGCAGCAATCAGCTCTAGAAGCTATACCGATTCTTTTGAAGTCACCTGATGCAAGAGCGATTTATGCTCAGTGTTGCGCATCTACCCATGCTAGAGGAATGACCCTAAACTACTTCATTATGATTCCTCTAGGAAGAGTTACAAGATATCCTTTACTGATTGAGAAAATGCTGAAAGAAACAGATAGAGTTTACGTCACTGAACATCAAGTAAATCTTTAGTATAATCCAACTAGACCTCTAAACTTACTTCAGGATCTCGACTATGCTCTACAATTGCTCCGAGCTCTCGTCTCTGAAGTTAATCAAGCTGTTAAAGAAATGGACACAGTGTCTCTACTATGTTGGGCCCAGCAACATGTTCGTTGCCCAGGATTACATCCCTCCATCGAATTCACTTCAAAAACACGTTCTTTAGTAAGTGAATATTATCTGGAAAACTCTCACGAAATTACTTTGAATATGATCGTTTCAGGGCAGCCGTTCATACTTACATTCCGGAGTACTTCACAAAGTAAGAAGTGGCAAACTTCTCGTCGGGATTCTGTTTAACGACTTCCTTATACTCTGCACACCCGATGATACAATCAATGACGTGAGGCTTTCAGATATCTCAAGCATTATATGTAGATTTCAGCCGGACAGTTTTAAAATTTCCCGAACACTTGAGACCAAACTAAATTTATATAAGCAACCATACTTACTTGGAAAACTTTCTTTAGAAGTTCTCAAAGAAAATGAACTACAATTCATCATCAAATATGGTATGATCTTTGCTCATAAATATATGTGACGTTTGGTTTTTAGGCGATGAATCGGTACATCTACGATGCCACTCTCGTAATGCTGCCAAAATGTGGAAGAAAGAAATACAGCAGGCTATTGATCTACATGATATTGCAATGTCCGAATTGGACAATGTAGGCATCTAATACACTCAGAATTTTTCAAAAATATTATTTAAAGAGTCGTCGTTTGGTTTCTAGTACTATCAAAGGCAGATTACTTATTGAAATTCTCAATATTCAGAACATTAATATCAAAAATGTTGGATCTCCACCTGTAAGTTAATAAAGAATGCACTAGAGAATTGTTCGTTGCAGCACCTGTTTCACTTAACCCTTGGTCCTGTTATGGAAACGATAGATGCGGATTTGTCTAAACAAGACTTAAATTTGACAACACAGTTTCCATTCAGCTCTATTGATAGTAGCCTGTATATATCATTATACCAGAAGCGCTTATTCTGTCCGGACATCCCAGTATTAGGTAGCATAATCGAATGTATCAAAATGAATTCATATTATAGAGCAAACCATGGTGACATTGAGAGATCTGATTAATGAGACTTCAAAACTTCATGGACCAATCACGAAAAAATTGAAACTTCGTTCTGGTGAGTTTCGAATGAGTAACCATTGGAATCGTTTGTTTCAGGAACACATGGAAAGAACACAGAAACAGTGATAATCAAATTCGCCGTGCAATTATTCCAATCAGACATGTAATAAATTATTGTTTATTTTCAACAAAGACTTCATGCTACTGACTACAGCGAAACATAGTGAACAGCAATGAATGACTGTTGATCCCCTTTTATGTGAGTTAAAACTACATCAAACCGATCCGAGTATAAGGGTTAAAGAATTTACGATTTCATTAAGTAAAAGCTAAAATACAATGGATGTACAAAGTATAATACTCTAAAGCAGAGATGGAGTATCTATAAAAGTGAGATTATGTTAATGAAGTCATCAAAGTGCTAATTTCAATCTAATTAAGTTGAAGTTGTCCTCTATAATCACCAGCGGGAAGACGAGAAGTTTCAACCTGGAATACAAAGTGTTACTTTGTTTCTGTCTTAGAAAGAACTTACTTCATCGAAATAACAATGTGTTAGAGCTTTTCTGGAGGAGATTCGATTGGCTGGATCATAGATCAGCATAGCCTGAATGTACAGCATTTGAATGATCAGAGAAATATTTTATACCTTCAGTAAATCCAAAGCATCGTCGTCCATATAATCTCCCATAATATCTGTTAATGGCTTTCCTCGCCACTTGGGGAAAGTTGACTTGTAATCAGGTAAAGCGGTTACACCTGGCCAATTTTCCTCAGTTGGTGTTCCGAAAACTCTGCAAGTTCAACTAATTGAAAGAAGCCTGAAACCACATCTAACCGGAAAATTTTGTACAACTCGTCGATTTCAGAGTCTCCTTGAAACAGAGGCTTCTTAGATGCCATTTCAGCGAATATACAACCGATAGACCACATGTCTACACCCATCGAGTATCTCGTCCCGCCTAACAAAATTTCGGGTGCGCGATACCAAAGCGTAACAACCTGAAAAGTACGATTGAACAAATAACAGAACGCTCGACTTACTTCGTGGGTATAAACTCTTACTGGGATACCAATAGCTCTAGCTAGACCGAAATCAGCTAGTTTTATAGCTCCTTTTCCATCAACAAGCAAATTCTGCGGTTTCAAGTCACGGTGAATGACACGACGCTGATGACAAAAACACATAGCTTGACAAATCTAAAGATTGCTTTAAGTGGTTCACATGCTTTCATCGATTACCTGGAACAAGTAACTTTGAACTGTTTCCTTGCTTAATCCCTTGTGTTGTTGATCAAGATACTTTTTTAGATCCATTGACAAGAACTCAAAGATAAGGTATAACCTGTTCTCCTAATAGTGAGATAATTGGATATCGGGTGCGATGATTCAGGTAATACCTGCATGATCACATCTTCAAGTGCTACAACATTGGGATGTTTCAATTCCTTTAAGAGGGAAATTTCTCTGATAGCTGTGGAAGGGACTCCTTCATCTTCGCTCTCAAGTCGAATTTTCTTCATAGCTACCATTTGACTTGTTTTTTTATTACGGCCTTTATAGACAACCCCATAAGTACCTGGAACGATTACAATTTATTTCACATTTTGTCATGGAAACACCTTCGCCAATTTTTTCGAGCTTTACGAAGTCGTCAAGAGAGAAGTGGGATTCCCCACCATTCCTCATTTTCGTGGAAGAAGCTGAAATTAAACATACTTATTAAACCATAATAGAGCATATCATTAAATATTATCATATATAAAGGTAGAAATATCATAAGCAAAAATGCAATACGGGCGCTAACATGATCGAAACATACCGCGTTTGAACAATTAGATTTGAATTGGATATGTTCCCGCGCGTTCATCTTTGCGTGTTGAGACCAGAGGAAACTGATAAATGCCTTAAGGCACTAACAATAATGTCCACAATTTATCAGATTAGATCTTGTCACTTCCGGTCAATTGTTTACAACTTCGACTCGTATCATCCAGTGAGAAACAAAAGGGTTGAAATCAAATTCTATCTGATTATGATAATTACAATTTCCGATAGTTTCAAAAAGTGGATCTAGTATATGTCCGCCGATTCCCTCTACAATAACTAATACGTTTCACTTTAAATTTAACTCAATTCTTTTGAATGTTCTGAGTTTGTTGGTGAGATATGAATGATTCAGCATTTCTTTAGATGATCTGTAATCAATGAGAAGCGGTCAACTTATATATTCTCATCTGCTACTTTCTAACGCCTTTTTGACGCCCAATGCTAGTCCAACGGTATGGTGATTGGCTTGATGACGAACAATTGTTCATGTTGTTTCTGAACTTGTGTTTTGCTCTCTCCAAACCTTTATACTCTCTGGAGTAATAAATTTAGGAAAAGTGTGTCTGATGATAGCCATTTCGGCTATCACAGTAGTCTCGTCAGTCAGGAAGTAGGAAATTGATTGGTGCTCTGCCTAATAGTATTAAATTGGAATAAATATCATCAGCTTATATCTCACGCGAAAAACGATGAACTGTCATACGAGCTATACTTACGTATCCACTATATCTCTTGTTTATCCAACACTATTCTTCGTTCCTTCTCTTATCCTTTATATATTGATAGCCTTAAGCATTAGGCGCAACGCCTGTTTCCATCATCCTTTTTTCTATCAAGTAATAATCTTGAGCATTCTAGTAAGAGTTTCATCAAGTTCCAGACAACATCAGCATTTCAGAATTCCTTGTTTTGGATTAGCAATTTCCTGCTTGATCGTTTCATCCGGATACCTATGTTATGTCCTCTACTGTATAATATGTTCTCGAAACCCGGATTTTATCTGACACCTGTGTTTTTTACGTATTTTTATACGTCTTTGGCTCAATATTTCTGTGTTTTCATAATGATTCTTAACAGAGCTACAGTCATATTGAAGCCACTCACTTTCCCAAAGGTAAACTTGTTATTGTTGTCTTAGTCTAACTACTTCGTAGATGTGGAAGAAATTGAATTCCATTGTCATAGCCTGCCAGTTATTCATTCCTTTTGCGTTCAGTTTCTTAACCCTGACTTGGAAAGGGTATTTGAAATTCATTAGTGAAGGCCAACTCATAATTGACTACATCAAACCCATTATGGTATTGAAAGAAAAGTCTTCGAGTGGAAGAATTACTATTATTCCTTCAGTTTTATACTAATCCTATCAATGCTTGTGTGGGAGCTCTTGTCTTCTGCTTGATTCTTATCCTAACATTTGTTTCTTCTTTATATTTGATGAAACTGAGATATAATCATCGCTTCATTGATAATAATGTTGAAAATAAGCTTTTTTTCACGAGTATATATTTTTCTATGACGGCTATGCTGTTTTCTATTCAACAGGTAGGTTTTGTTTCCTGTTCATTTGGTTATCGTCTGCAGATGCTTTTGTTCTACTATCTCTCCATATCTCCAAACGATTCAATATTGTCGGAGTTACAATCTCTGAAAGGTAAGCTTCGAGGAATTCGACTGAGATATTCTTTCATGCAGGACCTATTGTGGATTTCTGTGCTATTGCTCCACCTTGGATCTTCATAGTATGTATAGAAGAAATTCGTTGTAAAGTATTCCAAATAGTAACGAAGTCATTTGATACTTCTGTGAGTTATAAGATGTCTCCCTTTTCGTTCATGATAAAAATCTAATTTTGAGTTAAATTCTGTATGTGAACTCGAATAAACTATTCAAACAATACTTTATTATCAATATTATGCAATTATCTGATGTTGCAAGAAAAAGACTTTCGGCAATCTGCCATAAAACAAGAAACCGACCTTTGGATTATCTGTCTTCTTCAATCACTTGAAGTAAACAAAAAATGTCAGCAGCCCTCTTATCAAAAACCATTCTTATCATAAGGTTTTTCTTAAACTCGAGCTGTTATGTTGAGGTTCATAGCGATTTTCTTATTGATTTCGAACGCTTTTTGTAAATATAAAGTAAGTTTCAAGTTCTTCTTATCAGTTTCTTCATATTTAATCATAGCCTACATGGGATTCAATAGACTCTCGTCCTCTGCCAAGCTGGTATGATGACCACAAATTTGGTATTTTCTGTCACTGGGGGGTGTATTCCGTTCCAGCTCATAGGTCAGTAGAAAGGTTGTTTTAATATAAATTTCGTTCCAATTCGTTGAAGATCTGAATGGTTTTGGTGGTATTGGAAAGGCGAACGAGACACGGAAGCCATTGATTTCGTTCAAAAGAATTATCCACCTAACGTTCAGTACTCGGACTTTGCGAAGGATGTGCGTATGAAATACTCAATTTCCTCAGCCACGTTTTGTACTTTCAGTTCAAAGCTGACCTATTTGATCCGAATGAATTCGCCAAAGTTGTCAAATCTTCTGGAGCTAAGTTGGGGGAAGATAACTAGCAGAAGTCCAATTATTATTTTCCAGATATTTTGTATTAACTAGTAAACACCACGAGGGTTTCACAATGTGGCCCTCATCAGCGAGTTATATTTGGAATGCTGTTGATTCAGGCCCAAAGCAAAACATTGTTCGTATGTGATAGCCCTGAGGAATATACGAGTTTGTAACTGTTGTGCTTTTTCTTCAGAGAAACTCAGCGATTCTATGACTGCGAACAATATAACGTTCGGCCTTTATTACTCTCTATTTGAGTGGTTCCATCCTCTCTATTTAAATGATAAGAAAAGAAATCTTACATCTTATCGTGAGGTATTCATTTTTGAAGATAATTTCGTTTTCATTAACTACTGGTTCAGAGTGTCGTCTTTCCTCAAATATATGATCTGATCAATACATATAAACCAAAACTTTTATGGAGCGATGGGGATTGGGAGCGCTCTGAAGATTATTGGAAAAGTAAAGAATTATTAGCTTGGCTCTATAACGAGAGGTATGAGTTCGGATTGATGTTTGCTATTTTGTTGTAGTCCCGTGAAAGATTACATAGTTGTGAACGATCGATGGGGAGAAGGTGTTATGGGAAAGCACGGAGGTTTCCTCACATTTTCTGACCACTATGATCCAGGGGTTCTACAACCCAGAAAATGGGAGAACTGTTTTTCGATGGACAAGAAATCATGGGGATTCCGAGCAGATATCGAGGTATGTGTTGAGAACATTTTTCAGTTCAGGTAATAAATATTAAGGTTGAAGATATTCATTCCCCTTATGAAGTTATCAGCCAGTTAGCGCGCACCGTGTCATGCGGTGGTAATGTTCTGGTTAATGTTGGACCAGATAGTCATGGAAGAATTCCACTTATTGTACAAGACCGCTTGAAGGAAATCGGGGAGTGAGTATTTAGACTTGACTGAGAAAATTTCAATTTTCTTAAGTTTTTTAAATAATGTTGGGGAAGCTCTATATGGTACAAAACCGTGGACTTACCAAAATGACACTACAGATACTTGGTAATTTGAAACTTTTACTTCATCAGATTTGTTTTATGCATCTCTAAAGGTACACCTGTAAAAATCAAGGAATCAACGATCTAAAGGATTTATATAACAAACAAGAAGAGACAAAAACCATAATATATGCGTGGGTTCTAGACACTTCTTTCGATAAGCTTATTCTAAAACATATAAAACCGACGTCCAAGGTATCGTCCATGTTAAGAGTGTCCTAAAACGTTAATGCTTCAGACTACTGTGAAAATTCTTGGAACTAAAACTACTCTTAAGATCAGTAAAACGACCACCACATTAGAAATAGATTCGAAACTTATTCCTTGGAGGTATTTACCGAGAAGCGATGTTATTGTTCTGAAAATTGAAAACGCTGCTGCGCGTCGCGTACGTTGTATCATTCAAAATTCTTGAGATTAATTTCTAATTTTGCAGCACCATGCATCTCATGTCAGACGGCAACAAAGAGTAGATTTGGATGATGATGCTGATGATTTTTGGGTTTAGACAACCGTTCTCAATGTCTACATATTATTGAGATTCGAAAACATCATGAATAGAGATGAAATCATAGTTATGATAATAAAATGTTTTATACTGCGTGAACTAGATTAAAAGAGAAAACTAATAGGTTGCAAGAACTAAATATCGAAACTGTAATCAGTGTTTCGGTCATCTTCATGTCCTTTCGGACCTCCTCTTCTGTAACCTATTTCTCTTTCGTTTTCAAAGCTTGGTGCCCTTCATGCATATTTGATACAATTACTTCCAAAAGAATTACCTGATAGCGAGTCGATTAAACAGTGATTCTTTAGTTAAGCTTTCAACACTCCACCCACAATAGACATGATCAACCAAAACGCGACGTGTATTTTCCGTAATTTTGTAAAAGTCAGGGGAAGAAATCAGTTCGCGAGCAAACTGGTTACAGCTGCAAAAGATGAATGCGTACGTCAATAGTGATATCATGTTTGTACTACCTTCCTTCTGCATATAGCATACATCTCCTCATTAAGTTTTGAAGATCTAATTCATCTGCGAGAGTGAGAGATAGGAAAAAATTAGTTCTCGAAGTACAAGGGTTGCGCATATATGCCTGTAAGTTGTTAAAAAAGTCAATATCTTATTAATACCTGTTCCAGTATTTGACTCATTTTTGTCCATTTGTGATCAAAGCAAAAAACAAGGGCTGCTCGCTCCATGTTCAATGGAATCTGGGGTCCTCCAGGATACATTTGACTGAGTAAGAAACGCAGCACCTTCTTAACGATGAACTCTCTGTAATGGCTAATCTCACTTACCTCTCCAGGCATACACTTAACTAAAGCACATTCTCTTTGAAGACTTTTCGAAAATTTGGCTCCGAAACTACCTTAAACATGAGGTATTTAAGGCGTGAGAAATGAGATTGAGAGTGCTGACCGTCAGAAAGTCTTTCAAACTCTTCAGTTCCATTGATAATCATGACGCCTTTATTGATGTAAAATACTGTATCCAGAAATATGATCCTGCAGTTTTGGGGATCAGCAGCCGCCTGAAAAGCACAAAACTCAATTGAAATTTTTTCAGCTCATAATCTTACACTTGCAGAGAAGAAATCTATTTCTTCTTTGGCAGAAGATGAATAAGTTTCTTCTTTGGCTTTGGAATCATTCATTTCTTTCTGGAGAGCATAGATTAAACAAAAATCAATCAAAAACCTGAGTAATGATTGGCAATATGAGAGTATTGTAAACATCGACTGGGAAAGTTTGAAAAAAAGAAGAATTTTGATAAAGAAAAGCCTCCCATTCTCCATTTTTCACAAGCCTCACAATTCAGAATTTATGTCGAATTCATATAATCACTCACTTCAGAGTTAGAGTTTTGATTGCTGGTATTAAACGTAGCTTTAAAGCTATCTTCAGCCGCTCGGAGATGGAAGCCTACAAGGACAAGATTTGAGTTAAACGGAGCGAAACTTTCGAGGCTTACTGGTTTGAACACTGATGAACACATATACTCTGAAAGTTTGGAAATAAGCACACGGGAGCCTAAAACCACGGATGTCAGAGCTATTTCTTCAAAGTTTTGTTTGAATCCTCTCCTGTTTGGATATAACTAATAACTAAGATTTCAAAAATTGGAGATAAAAAGCACACATACCCTGTAAAGGTATTGTATGACGGCATTTCTAGGAAGGTTTGTTAAGTCGAAACAATTCATTGAAGGATATTTTGAAACTGTTTCACCTGAACTTCTCATTTAACTCAGTGAAAAAATGATTTCTCACGGAGTGCTTCAGATGATAATAATAACAATGATTTGTAAGTTCTAATATGAGTTCCATCACTCAATCGAAGAAATACATCTCCTTGATCGAAAGTGGGACATGTTAAGTTAAACTGAAACCGTATCATGTGATCAAATAATGAAACAACGAGCCTCGTTGATAGTTCTGAGTTCAAAATTCACAAGTTTGATGTCATCAAGCAGTTCAAATGAAATTCCGTTTGAAGTAGGAGTAAATTGAACAACGGTCTAGAAATTTTATTCTAAATTAGATTTATAATCAACTTACTTTATCAACAATTTGTAAAGATGACGAACTTAATCCTGTTTTCACTCTCATTTGATACGTCAGCTCCCATTCAGAATTGCATAAAGGAGCAACGGAGAGTTTCAAAACACATTTACCCTATCGCGAACAATTCTATTCTCATTATACTATAAGCTTCAAACTAACATTTTCATACAATTCTTTAAGAATAAATGAGAAATCTTTTTTCATGAAATGCTTCTCGTTAATTTTGAATTGAACAGATTCCAACTCAGAATTATCATGAAACATATGTACAGTCAAAGTCTGGTTTCAAAATTAGTTTAAGCATTATTATAACGAAGTTACCTTTGGTCTGGAACATAGCGAAAGTTGCGAGGACATTCAACCGCTATTTCAGAAAAACAATAATGAATAAAACTGCCCACGTGCACCCTCACGTGAGAAATTTAATTATCGCTTTGACTACGGATAAGAAGTGAAAGTTCATACACCAGTTTGAGATTATTGAACATAAAGGTTTATAAACAAGGAAAGGGGATAAACAACATTGGCATCCTATTGGGAATATTGCAAAAAACAAAGAAACAATCAGTTTTAAAAACAACCCTGAACACTTAGAAAGTTTCAAAATGTTATGAGTGAAAACAGATGCTCCATTAATCACTTATTAGTATGTTCGGATTGAAAGGAATATATGAACCAAGTAAGGATATACTAACGACTGTTATAACTAACTGTGGTGATAGGAGAACGGATCTTTATCAGATGAAATTTCTTCAAGAGATGATGCCGTATCCTTTTTTGCACCAGAGCGAAAGCCCACGGAGGTAAAAGAGAATAAACATCAGAAATTGGTCCTTAAATATACATCTGACTAACTTTCGAAGATAAAGCTCCAAACCCCTGTATTTCGCGACAGTATAGAATGCCCTGCGGTTTTGCGTTTGACTAGTTGTGAAGTATACTATCTAAAAGCGTATTATAAGAAATAATCAGAAGATACTTCAAAAACACAATTAGAAAGACATACCTGGTATGCACAGAACATAATTGTTGTTGAAGACAAAAACAACGCCGTTAGAAACAGATTGTACTCAATGTTTTTATTGTTGTGTGATCGTATCTTGTTCGAAGAAACAACATAGAACGTGTAAGAAGTACTGACTATCATAATAAGAGCGCAAAATGTTCCTACAACGCTATTGGCGATTCCTAGAGGGAGCTGAAAGCTTCAGTTACATTAAACGCAAACGGATCAATGACGGTTTACATGTGGCCAGGTAGTGATATAGTTTACGAAAACGCCAGTTCTCCAACTCACAGGTTCCAAAGCAACTTGCCAAGGAACCGCGTGAAACCCGAAAAGGAGAGGAAGAGCGAATTGGATAATAAAAATCTTCCGTTGGTGTGTTTGCCAAACCTGCAAAATGAACAATAGTCCTAGCTTGAAAGGTGGTATTCACATTATGAATTGTGATTGGGAAGCATATAGCAGTAAAGCGATTCAAAATCAGGAGAGTTGCAGTTACGAATATAAGAAGAGGACAGTACAAGTAGATGAGCTTGATTACGAAAAACCAGTGGTTCGGCTCTCTGAAGTTGTACACGAAGAAAGAACAAATGGTCTGCAACCAACTACTCGTAAATGGTATGTTAAGCAACTAACTGACCGTCAATCTCGTGAGGCGATCAAAAATGTTATGACTTATCCAAAAACAGCAGTTCTGGAGGGAAAAAGTCAGATTGTTAAGAACGATTGTTTTAAACAACTCACTCCGACAGATATGATTACATAATGCACATAAAATAAGGAATGAAACTCCTTGTTCTTGTATATTAAACTAATAGTTATAAAGTATAGAATGTAGCTCGGAATTGCATAGAGAAGAGGAATCAGCGTGCATAAATCACAAGAAACACAAACTTCGCCGCAACCTTTTTGGTCTTCGTCCATTTATGGTATTCTCATCAGCAGAACTCTTAGTCTCAATAAATCTATCGCAACTGGCATGGGTGGCGCTTCGCTCGACTCAATTGGGCTTGAAAGCATGATATTATAATTGTTTTATTAAATTGTTCGAGAATTATATAGCATAATTCGTACAATAATTAATTCAAAATTTCGAAAAGGTAATAAAAGTATATACAGATCGTTGAATAGTCTTTTTTCGAGACTCAATTATGTTTGTTAAGACTTTTCTAATACTTCTTGAACCATCCAAGTAAAGCTTTCGTTGGTCAAAATATCTGTTACAGACTCCAGTGTGAGTAGTTTATCCATTTCTGACATGAGCTCCTGAGCAACACGCAACGTTTGAAAAAATGAGAATGAGATATGATACCTTCTTCCTTTTCTTAGTTATTTTTGGACAATTTTTCTTTGTCAATAGCTCATGAGCCATATGATGAAGCCAAAACAGATTTGACTTCGGTTCGAACACACTCCAGTTTCCTCTGGTTACGTAGTTATTTGGCAAAAGATAGAAATATAACTTACTTGTTTTGCTTTCTCATCATTCTATAAATATCATACTGGTACTCTCCTTGTCCTTCAAATAGTTCAACATCTGCCTCTAAGTCTTTAAACAATGTTATGGCATCTGAAATAGAACAATAAGAATGAAAACAAGATTTCAGAACCTCTCTTCAATCTACTCAAAGTAAAATCTATGATTTTTATTTTGACACCATGTGTACACAAACAGAAATCGTTTCCGTTATATTTATATCTGGAAATAATGGCGACTTTCAATCCTATCATCAGGAAATTCGCTTACTGCAACTTAGTTTTGGCAGAACATTTCTCAAGGAGTAGGTTTCCTAGATGTAAATCTCGATGTTCAAACTCCAATGTCTGATATAGTACATTATTTAGAAAAAAATTGAAATATAACCTTTTCCGCTATCGTCAGCGTTAGCACCAATTGAAACAGTATGGAGAAAAACTGTTTCTCATTTGTTACCTTCAAGAATTCATTTAGCAAACTTTGAATCTGATGATTGACTTACAGTCTCTTTTTCTAAATCTTTGCCACCTAATGATAATCCTAATATGAGAAACAATTGATCATCAGTATGATATTCTGATGGCCGTTCGTTGTAGCACTCGTTCTTCTCTGCATATCTGT
This sequence comes from Auanema freiburgensis, assembly GCA_030370435.1. Classification (NCBI taxonomy): domain Eukaryota; kingdom Metazoa; phylum Nematoda; class Chromadorea; order Rhabditida; family Rhabditidae; genus Auanema; species Auanema freiburgense. Next base: position 5,120,031 of record CM059369.1, read on the forward strand.
CAAAAGCCTTTAGGAATGCATCGGGATATTTCCCTGAATTATATAACATCTGATGAGAAAGTCATAATTGAAGCTCAGTCACACCCCGTACTATCCTAGTTTTTAAAACTTCTATGAAATTGGGAGTACTGAAATCGCAATCAATGCTATTCAAAGAAGACAATTGCTGGGTGATTAACACCTGAAAAGCCTCACACATCGTATAGATCTGAATGCGATGAATACCTCAGGAAGAACTTCCTCAGCAGTGAAAATATATTCTCCATTAACAACTATTCTATTGTCCAACGTTTCAGCAGAAATAGGCATAATCTGGATTACAAAATATTATTTTTACAAGAGAACGGGAAAAACCTTGAGAGCTGTTGGTGTTTCACCGATGAAAGTTTTGAACACCTCTCCATAGGCTCCTTCTCCTAATTTTACTGGTTGGGTTATCATTCTGCGTACAATTCATAAGTAAAACAAAGATGATATTCACTCACTCTTTAGGTAAATCACTCCACTTCATAATATCTTTTTGGTCAATAATATGGAGTAGATGAGCTAATGGAGTGTGCTCGCCGTTATAATTTTCAAGATAGAACGGAAGAACAGGCATCTGAAATTCCGGCAGGTTAACTATGTGAAAGAGTTACTCACAATATGTGAGCCATCCAGCATCGAATCTGTCCTCATGATCGTGATATTTCGTTTTGTAATAGTAGTGTTTCTTTTATAGTCCTGGGTGTATAAGAAAACGAGTTGATTGATATAAGTTACATAATACCGAACAAGTTGTCATATTTGTGATATTATTCATTGGATGAATACTGAGCATGCTCTGTTGATAAATATCGCGACCGTTATCCTCATACATCATAGTGTTTTGATCTGAAAACCGTAATCATTAGTTCCGTCCAGGAGAAGATGTTTACTAGTTAACATAGTTTGGCAATCTCCCTCATCTTTGTTGTCAGTGAAGAACGTTTCCATATTCGAATCCAAAGAGAAACCAGTCTGATTTTTAATAGGAGTTTCCGAGTCTAAGGCAGATGGACTCTGAACGGAAAGCAAATGCAGATCTATCGACTTAGGTGTTAGCTGCTGTGACTCAGTTGAGCATGCTATAAGAAACAGTTAAAGCATGATTATACTCAGTTTTGTTTACCAGTACGCTCAGGTGAGGACTTCCGTTTTCTGGAAGAATCCCTTCTTAAAAAACAATTATTAACCACATGCATTTTTATCCATCCTTTATCTCACCTTAATTTAGACGAAAGAGTAGTACTGTTGATATCAGGAACTTTGAACGTTGCTTTGCTGATATTCTCGTCGACTGTTTCATTTGTTTCAGTTTGAAGATCTTTTTCACTTGAAGCGCTTTTAGACTAAAAGAGTATCTTTTAATTTCCATCAAAAAAAATAGAAAAACTTCTTGAGTGCTACATTCAATGCGTGAAGATCCTTCAGAAGTATTTATGGATGACAGTTGAGTGATATCCTCAGGTATGCTTCGATTAGAGCTTTGAGAAGGAACAATCTCAGAAAGATCAGGTAAACATACATCAGGATTTACCAAGCTCGGAGTTATGACTAACTTGCCATGCTCATTTACCTACAAGATTTCATGTATCAGAAAATAATACGATCGATCTAACGTTTGAAAGTTTTTTGTTCTGAATAGGAGTAGAACACATTTGTGGCAACATGAGGGATAGTCGAGACTGAAAGGTTCTAATTGATAAACATCATCTACTTTGGCAAAAACCGATTTATGCAAAGGGAAGTTGGAGAACTGTTGAGAATCCCTACGAATCGGTGAAAGAACTAAAGATAAGGTGAACGAATAAGAAGACATTTAGTTGAAAACCTTGAGAACTGCTTTTTTGTGGAGCTCGAACAGGAGTAGTCTGGAAGATCAAACCAGGATCAGAAGACATATATGTAAACTTACGGAAGCCAGATTGTTCAATATTTGAGATACATTACATACTACATAACTCTTACGAGGAGCACTACTCCGCACAACTTCAAGCATATAAACTAGGAGAAGATAAACCTATTCTACATACCTGTTTTAATGGCTTGTCTAAAATTTTCAAGCTGCCCAACATCATGAATAGTTTTCCCTCTTGTCTTGCGCCTAGAATAAAATTCTTGTTAGTTTTGGAGGCAACTACTCACCCTCGTGCTGTTTTCTTTTTAGTTTCTTCGGGCTCTGTTGGACTTATCTCAGGTGAGAGCTGTTTTGAACACCCTGAAACTTCAGAACTAAAAAAATTGATTATCTGAAAAGTCTCTACCTTTCTTCAGTCTTTCCTGTTTGGCTTTCCGCGTTTTTATATCGTCCTCGTTAGCAATCACTAACCGCTCATTCTTCTACAACGAAAAGATATTCCAGGCGTTTTGATTCAACTTCACCTGAACTAATGGATTACCATCTTGATCCTCGATGAGTAGGGAGAAATCTTCATCATCATCAATCTGACAAAACGCAGAAGCTATGATTCAAGTAAATATTGATATATAAAAACCTTCTTCTGTATTTGTTTCATTTTATCTGATTCTTCTGTATCAGCGCACTCTTCTTCGATCACAGTTAAATTTTCTTTCGTTTCCTCTTCTTCCTGTTCATATTCGCTCTCCTTCTCCTCATGGAAAGTTTCAGATACGGTATCCAACTTTTTTTTTGTTCGTTCTCTCTGTATATCAAACAATCAACAGGTGAACGGAAGTAAAGATACCTTTTCTCGTTGTTTTGGCTTTTTAGGTGTTTCTTTAAAGATGGGCTCTTCTTCTTTTGAAGTATCGTCTAGACAAACGGAAACATAAAAACACTATAACATTGCTTAAGATATTTTGTAAATTGATACGCGATTACATGATCTCCCGGCTCACAGTTCTCTTCACCATTGTGTAATTCGGTGATATCCACAATTTGACACGGTATAATAGAGCTAGGACGCGTTCTATGAGCAAAGCGAGGATTCCGTGGCTTTAATGTCATTCACCTGGAAGTTTATTTAGTTCATAGAGTTTTTTTTATGTGATAACAATATGCTAATTCGGATATAATACATAGTTTATATCGAAACGCATGTTTGAAAATTAATACTTTCCGCCTTTGCGTGGAGGACGCTACACTACGTACGAATTTTGCGTACTTTCCCAAAAATAATAGGCCAGGCCTGCCTCATCCCCAAAACAATGCTAAAGCTTTCCGTAGCTGAGCGAGATTGTAATCTATCTTGAAACTATTCTGAAACAATCTGATGTGTTAACCAGGCTTCACGGATCTCAAATATATACTCCGAATTTCTCCTTGTTAAAACAATTATATGTACAATTGTATTTTTGGTCAAAGCCAGTTGTTAAATTCCTTCTTCACATCCGAAATATGCAGTGTTTTTCTCCATTTCATGAAAACGCAGAAATTTATATTTGGAACTGTTTATAAAAAGAGTTATGGATGACTATTCGATGAATGCACAATTATAGTTTGCTAGTCATATGCTTCGGTTCTTCTGAGGTTGGACTGACAGGAGGTGTGGACACTTGTTCAAATACTGTTTCGAATTCCTTGAGCGATTCGCTTATAGAAAGGTTCATCTCATCTTTGAAGGTTTTCTTCTCCTCTTCACTCAAACCCTATGAAGAACATCAGAAAAATAAGAAAAATAAGGAACAAACTTTTTCGGCTCTTTCGATGTTGTTCAGAAACTCACAAGTGCTTGGTGAAAAGCTTGGCAGTTCAAACATTCTATAAGTTTATGTGATACAATTTGGAAAAGATGAACAATTTCGAAGGGGAAGATGAATTGTATGAGAAACTGATAGAAAAGGGAACATAATTGAATGAGAAATATTACGAAAACAAAGCATTGAGGAAAAAACGTCTACGAAGAAAAGAATAGCTTAATAAGGAAGTTTTAAGAGTACAATATTTTCGGGGAATATTTGGGAGAAGTATTTCATATTAATCTGAATGTTCTATTTAGAAACTAGACTGAATGTATGGCTAGGCAAGGCAGCCTTTTCTTGAACAAATATTAAGGAAAGTTTAAATTCACGTGATTTATCCAGTTGGGCAATCTCAAAAATGTTTTGAAAGCATCTTTACATGATAAATTCAGTATCTGATGGCAGAATAAACTGAGAGCCTGCCATTCTTCTCTTCCAATATTCATGGAAGCTCAGCTTGTTAACTGAAAAGACAAAACAAGGGCCGCAACAACAAGTGTAGAAAGAATAAGAAACATGCTCCAAGTCAGTTTATACTTGAAAAATTAATTCAAGTAGCTGTTAACTTTCTAAAAGTAAAGAATGTGGAGAACATAATGTTATTTTAAATTGTTAGAAACATGATGGTTAAGTCTTGTGTCAAGTATGACCGTACAGAACGACACCGAACGACTGAAAACATAATGTGGAATTCAAATGTTGCTGTTTGAAATTGAGAGAGAATCACATTCTTACTAGTTGGTGGTCCTCAAATAGCTTTGAACTATAAAATTTCTCTTCGTTTTGTGCCCAATCGAGCTTTATGCGCTCTTAGTCTAACATGCTCTTTCCTAAATTGAAGCGGATGAGATGTCTGTCTTGCTGACAATTCAATTAGATTGTAAGACAGCTGAAAAGTAAAATATTCCATCAAATATAGTAAAATATTAAAATTTAGTATTGCCGAAAGCGAAGAGGGGTCTTGAAAAAACTGTTGGAAACTGAGACGAATATGAATGCGACCGCTCAACGCCTAAGTGAAAAGAAAATAACAGGGTATCCACGCGTACACTCTCTCTCTCTCAGCCTCATTTGCATAAATCGGAACTTATGTATTTTTTCATTTTTTGCGTTCTTCGGTTAAATGATTGTCATTTAAGGGGAGTCATTAAACATTTTTCTTGTGATAGTGATCGTAAAGAAGAAGTTTCTTCACATTTAAAGACAATAATCTCACTTTCAACTCAATTCCATTAACAATCAGCGCAGGTTTTATCTTTTTTTTTATTGAAAATTTCTTGTTCAATGATTAAACAAATGAAAAGTTGAAAGAATACAAAAGGAACTTCATTATGTTCGTTTGTTTTCCTTTTTCACATTCTCTAAACTTTCGTTAGTTACTATACCCTTGTTCATCTCTCCATTGACATGAGATTATCCACAAAGACAATCAATCAATATAGAAAACATAATTATATTTGAATTTTCAAAATACAAACATAACCTACAAAATATATTATTCAAGGTCAACATCCTTATCAACCAGCCCTTTCTGAAAGATTCATTTGAATTTTGAGATTCGCAGCTGATCTTCTGTTAATTATGAGTTCCAATCCTATTCATCATTCTTTTGTAAAAAAGAAATAAAATACTTACTAACCACAATAAAGTCTTGCCAACCTCTTTGATTTCTTTCATACTTTCTATCATTCAACGTTTTTTTGAAGTTCTTAATCATTTGTTCTCTCTTATGACCTATCGTATGGTTCGTTTTCTTCTCGCAGTTGGCCTCAAATCGTTAGTAGACGGGCCTTCATATTCAACCTTTCCATACAAAATATTATTTTAAATCAGAATTATGCATACAAGCAGTATAATTAATATTTTATCCAGTTAGTCTCACATAATTCCATTGAATTGAAAGCAATCCGCTTAAGGCAATTGTCCTTCATTTTCTGACTTCATTTAGGCATTTAATGCTTTTCATGGTTGTCCAGCTTATATATTTTGATGAAAGGAATGCTTTTTCACTCGAATACTAATAACTAATATACAAGGAATAAGTTTTCCTATAGTTTGTATAGTATAGAGCTAACTAGTTCTTACCTATACCTCTATATGACAAACACTCGTTTTTTTAAAATTTTAAATTGACATAATCCTATAATTGGCTAAGACGTTCTCGTTCCTCATTTTTATGACAAAAATCAACTAGTTTTGAATGAAATTTATTGCAAAGAATATAAAGCTTATTAGGTGAAGAGCTTTTCTTCCAACTTCCATATATTGCTGAAATGAAAGATATTTCTTTCTTCATCTTCACCATATATCTCTCCTTTTACAACATCCTCTTCCGACTGTTTATGACTGAAAATCAGATTTTTCCTTAATTGTTTATTATTTTTCTCCCCAATACGTGACCCATTGCCTACGAAAAGTAACACTAGGAGAGAAAACGAAAAAAACCCTTTCCTATTCATCAGAATTGCCTTCATCTTGTGTAAGCCTTCACTTACTTGGCCAATGCAAGTTTCAATTTTCATTCTATAAATCTCATTTTTCCTTGCTTCGGAATCTTCATTTTTCGTCTAAACTCATATAACAGAGTCTTGTTCTGCTATGGATTCATTTACAAGGTGCGACGAATTGAATTGAAGCTTCACGAACTACATCGACTTCCTGTCTAGTTTTCCGTTTAACTTTGTTTCTGCTAATCATCTATTCTTAGTCTACGCAAACTCAATTGACGGACATTAACTTCTCACTCTGACCTTTGTCAAGGCGTATTTCCACCTTGCTTCGAAGAGACGACTGTTTAATTTTGGAGTTTCAAGAATAGGTTTCAAAGAAATTTTCAGTTTTTACTTGAATCGAGAAGAAAGTATATTCCTTCTTTTTTCTCATTCACTCTTCTCGTAACTCACTCAGCAACCAGCGTCTCAGCTTTTGTCATTGTGGTGTCAGGTTTGAGCTGTCCGCCGAAAATCCATTCGGAATCAAAATTGAATACCAAGCTATTTTTCGTCATTCTTCATTGCCAACTACAGAGAGAAAGGAAAGTGCATTGAATGGGCTGAGAGATATATCTTCCATTTTTGACTAGTTCACCCCCTATTTCACTTCGAAATTGCCACCTTTTCCAGATTTGTGACCAAATCGTAAGTACGTCTATTCAATAGATCTTCAACCATACTAGGTGAGTGTGCGAAGTTTGAATGGCGGCTGATGTGAACTCAAATGATAATCATCAGTAAGCACTAAAATAGTTTATGAAAGGAAAGATGTGTATGTTATCGATATATATTAATGAACTTCCGCCTCGTCAGTTTATTAGGTCCCGAAGAAATCGTTATGATCCTTACAAAGATTCGAGAAGATAAAGAGAAAAGAGAGAAAGAGTGTGAGAGGGATGAATTTCTCGAAATAAGACAAAAAAGATTGTCATCTTATATAACAGGGATAGGTGAGATAGAGTTGAATTGAGTAAGGTTATGGCTGTTTAAGGTAAAGACTCCTCAAATTCTGGGTCGCGTAACAACCAGACCAGAAACGGATACGCTATCTTGTCAATTTGCTTTTTTAGTGAAAGAAACACCTTTGGGGAGATAGAGAAAGAATGATTAAGAACGGTCAAAACTGAATAGAGAGCATAGGAGGAAAAAGAGAGAGAAAGATATGGAAGGGGGGGGGGGTGTGAGGATAAGAGAGTGTGTAATCAAGTTATTTCTCCACTGATTATTTATATTTTTCATCATTTAAAACTGAAATGCCTTTCACTAATATTCTACTATAGTTTTTCGAAAAATATTATGAAAGAATGATAATGATTGGTTTCCATAGCCACTTCATAATCAGACTGTCTTTCATTCACATCAGGGGGTCAACCCACGTTATCTGACTCCATAATCTCATAATATAGTCAAGTTCATTCGAGGTATCATTGACTTACCTCAAAAATACAAATAAAAACATTGGTTTTCTATTCTCTGTTGGCTGTAATTATTGCTTCTTACGATTAGTTTCAAGAAATTTTTGTAATTCTCTTTTCGATTTTCTAATCTCTTCTCATTATCCCCTCTCTAATATTGTCCTTTTTCTTAACAACTTTCTCCCTTTGACATCAAAATTCTTTCCAAGAACTGTCAGATTTTCTTCCGAAACTTTTGATATTCTAAAGCCAACCTTATACGTTCGAAAGATCATAATCGCCTCCAGGTCTGCCAAGTCTCTCATCGTTCAATTTCTCATTTTCTGAATTAGAACTGAAGTCAAATCATAATAATTTGTTTTTCATCAGATCGTAGGTTCGTTGTTTACCTTATTCTGTCAAACGAACGATATTTTCGGTATTTCGAAGTATGCGTAACTAGTAAAACCTTAGTTGTTGACACATTTTCCTTCAACATTATTCCATTTTTTGTTTTGTTAAGAAAACAATTAAAAGAAAGTTTTGTGTGGCCTCTTATGGTTTTCTTTCTTTGCCGGAGGTATGAAGATAACCAATAAGAGAAATCTAAGAAGAATAATAAGCCGATGTAGATTTGATGATGTGTGACGGAGCTTGTTCGTGCAGGTGTCGAATGCTGTCAAGGTTTTTCTTGGTTTTTATGATTCTATTATCCAATTTGAGTCATCCATCTCTTTCATTTTTGTTCTTTCGTTCAACATTTTCTATTAATTTTGATTGCAAGCTTTCCTTTTTTATATTTTTGAAGCTGGAATGTGTTTTTGAAGATGTCCTCCAGTAAGTCAAATACACCGTTTTCTGTTTGACAAAACTGGCCGACAATTGCCAATTTCCGGAAAGAAGACAAGTGTGAGCTTCAGTCACCATATTTGGTCAAGTCGCAATGACCAAAAGCATTTAACAGCCTGAGGGCCTAATAAAGAGTGACTGAAATCTTCGTGAAAGCATTCAGCTGTTTTCTTTTCTTTCTCGAGAAAGCTTCTGCTTCTTCAAGTTTTGTCTTCATTCCTCTTATCCATTGAATATGACAAACTTTCACTTGTTTGTTGACAACAATAACTGACAATGTTCTCATCATCTTTCGTCCCTTCCAAACATATTTCATTTATTGAAATGGGTTCTGGTAAGTCTTTCGAGCTTCACAATCACTCTTATAAGCTCCCATCGGTTTTAATGTCAAAGTTCTTTGCTGTAAGCATCACTTATCTAAATAGATCCTCGAATACTCCTTGAAATCTCGTATAAACTGGAGTTTATGAAATATTCATAGTAAGCAATCAATTTTTAACATCTACTAGAACAAAATTCACAGATGTTCTATATCACGTATATTGCCCACGTCATCCACCTAAGGCAATGACTTCCATTTTCTACATCTAACTGTTAAGCGCTTAGTTGTTCTTCACCTCCTAATCTTATAAGAGCAATTATTGAAACAAAGGATGTTAACCCGATTTAGCATAGGAAGCATCCATCAACGATTACCACAATGAAATACAAAGAGAATTAGAAGAGAGATAGAGAGTGTGAGAATGAAAATGAACGAGTTAACGGAATAGTCAAAATGAATCCTGATGTTGCTCCAGCCAATTAACACCGGTTTTGCTTCTTTTCTCTCTTTCTTTTCTGTTGAAAAAGGGAGTACTTAATGCGTCAGTCACAGATGCTGGAGAAGCTAATTAGTTGCTCTTCTTCCATCATCAACCTCTTCCTCTGTTTAGCGAGCTTCATGAGGTTCTAGCATTTTCGGCTTTTCTTTGGAATATGTGGATGGGATTGCGTGACAGATTCTGCAATGATTCTGACTGGTAAAAGCTGCCAAATTGATGAAACCATGCCAAAGGAGACACAAAATTTTGCGCAAAGAAGATACTTTAGATGGCAACATGTTGGGAGAGAAGAAAGCCATTCGTTTTAAAGGCTGTTGATCAGAGCTTCAGCTTTTAAGGAGAAGTGCGTCACGCACCAGTGACTAGAACCATATGCAAATAGGAGACCTCATCTATGGCAGAAGCTTAAATTCATTCATTGTTTGGAATAAAACTTCCTTTTTTGTATTCTTTAAAGCAAACTCAATTTAATTTCTGTTATCTGATGAAACATTTATTTGAACATGATTTCTTCATCGAACTCTCATGAAGGCCTCGCTAGCCTAGTACTCTTTTATCGTTTTTCTTTGATTACACAATCATCGAGTTCACCAAAGTATTCTAATCCTCAACCCTTTTTATACTATCTTCCTTTTACTTCTTTGCTCTCTTCCTCTCTCTCGTACATCTCTTTTTCTCTTTCTAATGACATCCGCGCAGTTTTGCCGAATGTAAGCTTGTCGTGAAGCCTTTTCCTTGTCGTTCACCCCTCTAACCCTTTAATGGACCACATTTAGAGAAAACATAAAGATGAGGATGAGACCAAAAAGGATATGATATACATGCCCTTACGATTCAAGTTGAAAAAGTGCTTGTTATGCATCAAAACATTTTTTAAGCATTGGATAAGTGAAAGTAGTCTCTCTTCTGGTTCTTATTATTTTGAGTGAAAACTGTCCTTCAATCTTTTTTCTGCTTTTTTTTGCCTTTTCTAACTTCTTCGGTCGAAAACTTCAATTTATCACTTCTCGTTAGTCTAAAGTAATTGTTTGGAGATGTTCTGATGTAAATTTCTTCTCTAATTTCTGCTCGAGGACAACCATATGCAAGGATAATTACCGTATATGACAGTTGACTGTCCTCCAACCTCAATTTTCGAAAACGCAACCTCTTCTGGTTTGAGGAGTGGTACCTGACGGGATCTGTTCCTCTTTCACCTTTCATTTTATTCTTTCTAACTCTGTTTCTCATCTCGTTCTCTCTTCTCTAAGATTTACCTTATTCACACGGAATAAATCACAAGTGGTTAACAAAAGGAAATTCACTGTCGCTCATCGAATTGACCATTTCATTTTATTTTTTATACTTTCCCCAATTATTAATCCAGAATAAACTAGATTGCAACCGCTCATTGGTTCCGCGCCAAATGAAATGATTGGTTTTCTCTAGGTACACGTGAGTTTCACGTAAACGCACTAAAGAGAATATGTCGATTTGAATGAAAAGCTTGAAGAGAGTTATTCGCTATGATGTCTGTAAAAGCACGCTCAGCATATTCGTATTAACTCAAAAATTCCAGAATAATTTCGGTGTTTAGACATTGCAATGAATTCATGATGCAACTCTCTCTGTTCACAACTCATTTTGAAAACGAAGAGTTAATAGGTCATTATAATAAGCTGAAGTCTCATGAATATTATAATTGCTTCCAATTATTTCAAATAATAACAAGAATTCATTTATATCATAGGTCATTGAGGAAGGGGCAGAAGAAGAAATGAAGATTTTCATTGAATTTTTTTTTGTTCGATTAAACGAAATTGTTGTCAAAGCAATAAAAAGCAAAAGACAATTAAGTTTTTCAAGAGGATTGTGAATGAAGGAGAAGCTTTGAAATGTCATCGTTTCAATCAAGTTGTAACAACATGTTAACACCTTTTTTTTAAACAAATTGTTTGATTTTATCTTTTAGTCTTCCCATCTATCCCTCTTCTCTAATAAAACTGTAATTTATGCATTTTATTGATCCCAGAAAAAAGAACATATTATGTCAAAACGTTTTTCATTGACTGTTTGTTGTTCTTTCTTTTGGAGACCAATTTTGATAACCCATACTCCGCCTCCTTCCTGTCCTAACCCTGTCAATGACCATAAGCCACGCCCCCTTTATAGTGAGTTCCCCCATCTGATGATGACCAAGAGACTTTTCGGAATACTTCTATTCCAATGGATTTAAGCTATTTGTTCAACTATTTATTATTGTTTTCGCCATTTTATCTTTCTTAATGTGAATGTGTGTGTGTCACATTGAGGAAAAGGAAGAAAAAGGAGAAGTTCAGCTGTTTCGTTTTTATTTCTCTGAGAGAGCAGAACGAAGTAAATATAAAATGAAAATGATTTCAATGTATCTAACCGTTTATATCAGAATGTTTTGATACATATGTTGGCAATTAATAGCCATATGGTTAGTTTTAAGTAACTTCGAGATGATCACTTTTATGATTTTTGTTGAAAAAGTTGTTATTTCGTCATCTTTTTTTTCATTTTGCTAATGTAGTCGTTTATATATTCTACCCTAAGTTTATGAATGGTTTCTTCACTCATACACATATATGGTTATATATCTTTTCGTTTCAATATACTTAGAGTTACAGGGCGATGAACTAATGATTTCACAGCACAAACTTCGTCTTGATATTCTATTTTTCGTTCTGACGCTATACAGCGTCTTCAACGCTCATCTTGTACAGTCTAAACGGTTGCCGATAATTCAATGGAACTCTAATAATTCTATGTAAGTTCTCTTTATATATCCATTATAGTTTGTTTATTTAACCATTTGAATATCCTTATGCTCATCTCATCAATTTACTTATTCGGTCATGTTATCCTATATGATCATGGTCTCTTTTACTTACTTAGCAATCAGCTTCGGATTTACATGTCTAAATTAGTCCTCTGACGACATTTGACCCGATGTGTTATGCCAGCCTGATCAGATTTCGTTTACAACCAAATAAGAAAATCAGCCTGTCAACATGGCTTCAGTCGAAACACACAATTTCATATCTCACTCTATCTCACTCTCATTCTATCGCATTGACTCTCTTCCAGCTATTGCTCTATCTAGTAAGCATTACCACACTAGCTATTAAACAATCACTCTTGATTATTAGTCATCTGAAACATTGGCGGAAAGAACGGTTTTTCCGGAATACTAGAGAGCAGCCTAGCTAACAATCGACAATTGTCTTTGTCGGCCATTTTGCCAAACCTGTGAATCTCCCGTCGTTTAGGATAGTGAATGAACTGTTTAATTGGAAATAACAGAAGAATATGGGAGAGATAATAACGAAGGGAAGAAGAGAGAGACATGATTTGAAGGTAGTAAGTGGTTGGATTAAGGATTCCAGCTCGTTCCGTATTGTTCTAATAACCACCTGGCCGTTTTGTTATCGCCGCCATAACATACCCTCATTAGTACTTCTATCGAGCAAAAAAAAGAGTTGATTGAGGAAGAAACATTAGGACACGTCTAACACGCCATCTCCTGATCAGTTTATCCTTAATTGTCCTCTTTGAAATATATGGCATTATACCGATGAAGTCGACGAAGCCAGTGGACGTTTGGGAATTTCATGTTGAAGTTAAGATTTCTCTGTCTGCCTGACCAAGATTCAATCAAAACAGATTCTTCATGCTTTTTTCTCTCACTCTCGATAGTTTGGAACACAAGTTTCAGCTCGTTTTTCTGCTCCCCTCGTTCTAACTTTATCCTGAGATGTTTCAGACCAAAAACGATCAGCGTTTCTTCTATAATATTAGCCAGTTTTTTGAGATATTCTGAAAGAAGAGGCAGTAAATAAAAGCTGCAAATAGTTGTCATGAAGGCAGCTTAACGCCTGCTGATCTCATCATCAATTATACAAAATCCAGAATATAACACTTCTACCTTGTATAATCTGGTATGAGAAGAGAGAAGCGCATAAGTTACCTGCTGAGAAAGTCTTTTTCAAAGTTGAAAGACATATAGACCAGTTTCGAATTTTGGTTTAACTTTAGCGAATGACGCAAACTAACAGAGAAATACCGAAGTTCACCTATCTTCAAAAAATCATAAGGCGGCAAGAGCAAAGAATGACACAAATATAGTCTGTCACCAATAGTTCTGCGGATTATTATTGATCATCTAGAAATGGTTCCATATAACTTCGAGTTTGAGAGGTGTTTGGTTGTGTGGAACTGTTGGAGGAAAAACTTGTCATAAACTACTTGAGTATTCTGAACTTCCTGTTTTCTATCGAAGAAAAAGCTTTTTTTTATGAATTTTTTCTTTGTTCGTTATTTGCATTTCGAAATCTGTTGCAAGTCAAAGCTTCTGAGGAGAAAAGTTCTGTGACAATCGGACTATGCGATGCAGACAGCTAGCAGCCATGTGCCTACTGGATGTGTTCGTTTTATGAAAAAGCTCTAAATAAAGAAAGAAAGGAAGGGTGTAGGAGAGCGAGATAGAAAGGAGTGAAGTTTATGAAGAGAATGACCAATGACATTCGATATTCAAACAGATCATTTCTGTGGATACACAAAGTCTTTTCAAATGAAATTTTCGATGCTTATTTTCTTTGCTTTTTCAACAATCTCAATCCTCAACAAATCCATTTCATCCATCAAGAAACCTTTGGGGATCATATTCAAAATCAAACATATGAGGAATAGTCGTTTATGCTCTCAATGCAACAGTAGCATTTCTTAAGGAAAATATTACAGTCCGTAAGGGAAAGGTCAATTATTTTACAAGTTTTGCACCATCTGCAGTCACGGCAGGAGGTCCAGCTGTCAAGAAACTCCATTTCCTTTTTTTACCCTTAACTGCCGACTGTTGAATGCTTTTGATTGTTTATGAAGACTTATATGGAAATCAGACAGTTTAACCAAAACAAAATCTTTTTTTTACAGATTCGATGTCAGCAATACGGACCATGTTATTGGAGCTGAAATTGATGATCGCGTTTCCATTCACTGTCCTTCTCCTGCACCTGTAGAGGATTTTGAGTTCTCAAACATTTACATGGTTAGTTCTTGTTTCCATATACATAACAGGAGCTCGTAAAACGAGTAAATTACGAGAATTTCCACTTATTATCAGTTCAAGTCATCAGATAACATTAGTCACACGTAAAGACCAAAAGACATTTTGTTCACCATCCATCATGAAGAGTATGGATGGAAAAAGGTAGAAAGTAGATAAGAAAACTTTCTAAAAGGTTAATCCTGACATAGTGCTAGATAATCTGTTACGTAATCTTTCTGTAGTTTGGATATGAGTCTATCTTCATTCAAGATGCTTTTTTATCAACTTGGGCTCATCTCTTCTGTGCCAACCGAGATTTGGATGGAATCAATATTATTCTATCCTTTTGATATTATAGTTATTGATTGATTAGATAAAGGTTCCTACATTCTGGACAGGGGTCGGCTCTTGACCTGTAGCTTATCCTTCTTAAGCCTTTCCTTGAGAAGTCTACTCCAGACGAAATGATAGAATCTTTTGATATTTTGTGTTTTCCTCTCTTTCGCTTTTGCAAATCCTTTTCAATAAGCATGGGAAAACGAACAGTTTTCAATTGGCACTTAATTTATCAAGAGAAACGGTATTTAACTATATCATATAATCCTATCCATAAGTATCTAATATGACTAATGATATGTGTAATAGGAAATCCCGATCAACTCATTTTGTGTTTATTTGAGATACTCTCTTGTTTACTTTGGTCATCAAAACATTACCTGAGCTGAACTTAACCGGCTCAGAAGGAAATTTGCTTTTCAAGGGATTATTAGATGATTTCCCCACATTGACATTTGCCAACTGAAGAATCATCCAAGCACTTCTCAAGGTCCCCATTTAAGATTTCGTACATCTGGGTACTAACAGTTGGTTCGTTCGCTCGAAAAACACAGGCGGCTCACAATTTTCTTTGTCATATTTCATACAAGCATGTACATGTGTTATCCAAGTGTTTCTTATGTGTGAACTGGAATTAAAATTCGATAGCAGTACAGTAGTTGAGATGGACTTCAAAGAGCAGCCATTTTGCTGATTTTTGGGTTTTGTGACTAATTATGAAAAATGTTCAATGTCATCCAACATGAAATTACCTTGGGCAATAATCTAGTTGTGATTGATTTGAGACAATCTTTTGTATGTAAAACGGCATAGTTGGATGAAAAGAGAAAATAATGCGTTAGATACTCAGCAAGTCATCGTCGTTTTGTCATCAAATATGCCGACATGTGACTCTAGTGAACAAAAAAGGAAATATGGATGAATGAAGAGAGTAAGAGACAGATGATATTTCGTTTACCTCAAAATATGTTAAAGTAATAGATCGAACTGCAGTTTCTTGTCTCAAACCGGTTCAGATCAAAAAGACAAATGGATAAATGACCATTTATTTTTCTCGCCCACAAAGAAATTTCATTTGTCAGCTGGAAGACACATGTTCATTGGTGGTTGGAAGAGAATGAGAAAAAAAGAAAAATAATGAAGTGGTTAGGCAGTAATTGGTTGACTGATGAGCTACAAACTCAAACACCCACTACCGCTTCGTTTTCGACGAGTTTCTGTTGGTATTCAAATGACCATGAGCTGTAGGAGGTCAGTAGCAGTTACATTACCTAACGATCAGTAAACAACGAATAGTAAATGAGGCTTCCATCAGATGTAAGAAGCTTAACAAATACTTAAGTTGACTGACAACTATAAGTAGTATCATAGTGCTTATCTTCCTTTTACGGTTTTTGGAGAAGAAGAGCATTAGTAAACTTATAATGATGTGTTTATTTAATACGCACCCACACAATTATAATTACATAGTTCGTGTAATTACTTGTCTCCTTTTTTATATGAATGGTTGGCATTGTGAGGGAGTTATTCTTCTCCTCGTTAGCTATTTGTTCTTCACCAAATTTGGGACTAATACTTTATGATGTCCTGCGGAGTTAACGTTAATATGTATTTTTGAGAAATGTCGGTGTTTATAGACTGTTTTCATTATATTAACACCTTTCTAAGCACATGTGTTGGTTATAATTACAAAGCTTCTGTAGATGAATGCATTAAGTTACATTATATGTACAATCATGCGATTCATTCAATCATCCAATTGACTAACAGCATAGAAAGCTGATGGAACTGTCTCTTCATTTCCTCTTCTGTCTTTTTTCCTTATGTGTCTCATATACTTCAATCATCCCCTTCGTCTTGTTATTCATCTAATCAAATTGACCCCCTGACCCTTTATGAGCTCTCTGGATTGACACCGGATATTCAATAAATGACTGATGAATTGCTAACTAATGTCTTGCCATACAAATGTGGGATAAGGGAAATGATTTCTGAATAAAAAACAGAGTACACCCCAGCCTTTCATTTCTATGAAATTTCTGAATATACAATGAAAACACGGAGAAATTTTCAAAGTGTGAATAGGGTCTTGCCGTTCTAACTCAGCACTCCTTTTGAGAATTTCGGACAGTTGCGGCGAGCATTAGATATATGAAACATATAACTTAATTTGAACTAAATTTGATTCGTAGTGTCGGACTGAAAGAAATTTCTGCGAAAAGATTATTTCAAGGACAAAAACTTTATGAAATCCTAGAAGTGAACAGCAATTGTTGCTGGAATAGCTAAGAACGGAATAGAGTTGAATTAGTGGCTAACGAGCGTGAAATGAACTGACTTTCCCATTCAAAAAGATATTTTGTTGGAAGAAAAGTTATGATCAAAGGGATTTTCCATTTGTTTTTCTGTTTTAGGTATCAGAAGACGAGTACAATCATTGTGTTCTTCTCAATCCCCACTTCATTGGTTCATGTAATAATGAAACCAAAAAAGATGTAAGTTTAAAAGCTATGTTGTTCACACTCTTTTTCTTTGCTATAGTTCTCTATTCAACTTGTCTTCCGACACTTCTCTCCTGTACCTGGTGGTCTCGAATTCGTTCCGGGACGAACGTATTACATGATTTGTTCGTTTCCTTATTCATCTCCTGAAATTTATTGGTTGCATTGCAGCTACGTCCAATGGTAAGCTGGAAGGAATCGCTAACAAGAAAGGAGGCCTTTGCGAAAAGAAACAAATGAAAATCAAGTTTGAAATCCATCCGCGACGAGATCAAATCAATCCAAAGTTTGCCGCTCGAACATTGACGTCAGTATCATTCACGACTTCTCGAATAACAATGTATTTTTAGAAGAGATGATTCTCCTACAACACCAGTGATGTACATCATACATAACGAAGATGATTCAGGCAACGATGGTTCGTAATAGAGAGAGATTTTGTAATTATTCTATCCTTTTCAGATGACTCATCTACCTCAATCAGTCTGCCATTACTTTTCCTTCTAACAATTGTGATTCGACAAATTTTATAGAGGTTTTTGAAAAAGCCAGCAAAATATAGATCCGGTGCATGGCTGCAAACTTGTATAAGTTCGGACGCCAGTCCAAGTATATCTACCCCCTTGTCAAACTATAAGTCTAGTATCTTGTTTTTATACGGGTATTGTATAATGTTGTAAAGCCCCTTTCCTGAAACATTAGCAGCTTTTCTCCGATAGCCAGGTGCCATATACTAGTAAGCAAATTAGAATAGAAACATGCATGTCTATCCATTTACCTGCCTGCCCTCACTTCAATCCTTGTGTTCATCTGTGATTTATTTTTAAACTCTTTCGTATATGTATATGAAATATATTTCAAAATGAGAATAAAATTTGGAAATGTTAAACATTTATAGATTTGCTAAATAAATGTTGTTAATACTAACAATTAAACACAAGCAAAACAGAAGAAAACTAAAACCAAGCAAGCACAGCTTCGTGCTTGCACGGGGGAGAACTAGAGTTCACAGGCCAACTATGTGTGTAGCATACCCAATTTCTAATAAAACATAAACAATAAAAAAGATCAAACCAAACCAAGTCAAAGATGGCTAAACATGAGCACAATTCACGCCAATAAATTATTTTCCACTAAGGAAACTGAGAGGTTACAAAAGCTGAATATTACTAAGAGATGATATGCACAATGTAATGAAGATTACACTTATTATGATTAAACAAACGAATTACAAACTTTGGGAGAGAGCTGTACATGATAGATTTACAAACCATTATTAAAGCAGAAACAAAGCGACTAGAATTGGTAAAACAACAGTGAATGATCCACTACCTAAACACACTCAGATTAACTTTGAAAAACAGGATATTCTTACCTCCATACAAAGGCAGATAGCGAGTATCCATCAAATCTGTTGCTTTGCCATTTGTGTAATAAGACGGGTTAAGCATTATACAAGCTGCCTGCAAAAACAGAAAGAGTTCAATGAAGCTAAAGTTAAACCTAATGAAGTTTCTTTTTCTTTTTTCTTAATTCTTTCAATGTGTATTTAGTATTCACCCCTTTCTTTCGCGTTCGTTCTTTCTCGCTTTCCGAGCCTTCGCTATTGGTTGTACCCTCGCATGACACAACTCTCTAAGAAACCAATTTTAATATCAAAAAACAGGGTGAGATGTCCTCTATCATCAAGCTGAACAATAAACAAAACGTACCAGTCGACCGTTAAGAATTTCTTGTGAAGTCAGAACTTTTCCTCCACCGAAGCGCTCATGCAGTCTTGGTAAGGGAATTCTATCTCTAGAGTTCCTAGATCTGATTTCAGAGATAGTCTGACAAAGATGGATAAGATTTTGATACAATAACTCGGAAATTACGTTAGGATTGAGGCGGAACTCAGGAATATCTTCAGGAATGGGTTCTGTAGTAGTTCTAACCTTAGGCTGGTCTGCCCCGACCACAGTAAGCTACAAAGATATACACAATGAAATTATTTGATTTAATTTCCCACCATCATTCTTAAATGATTCTCTCGGCAGTACTGGTGTTTACCTTCAGTGTCTACTGCTAAAAACGAATAGTCGGTTTTGAATGAAAGGAAATCACTTACCAATTATGTAATAAGTGTCTGGTTTCCATGTAATCTCATTGGGATAAGATTCGGACCTTAACTTGCGGAAAAACTGAACAGAAGTTATTGAAAGATTCCTGCTTTCACTATCACCTTATTATTTGATCCTTCACAAGATCCTACATTAATGCTGTGCATGCTTTTCCTACACGAAAAGTAACCATCTTTTTCAACCTAAACATCATCAAGAATAAAGAATGACTCTGACCAGTGACATACACGATAAAACGACATGGGATGTTCAGGTTTGCATACAAACGAAATGATATTTCCCTGTGATAAATTCAAATGAACCGGCTCTGAAGAAAAACTGAAAAAGAAATTAAGAATAGGTCCCCTAATCTAACAACGAACTCATTGCTATCAGGATACCATTCAATACTTCTCCCTTCGGGTTCTGCCCGACATGCAGATTCCGGGATGACTGATAAAAATGACAAAATCCATGTCATTGAGATGGATGACAGAACAAGATTAATAGGGATTGTCATATCACCTGGAACGAAGAAAGAATTATTGGCATAGTCAAACGATGCTGAAGAGAAGACAACGAGCGAATGACATACAGGATATCAACAAAAAAAATGGCGAGTGAACAGTCTGTAGGGCAAGAGAATTGATGGAGTAAACTTTAAATTGTCAGAAAGTGTCCGTAGAAAGGTGAATCTATGTATAATGTCAGAGTAGTATTTACAGAATCTGAGCTTGCATGTTTCCAAAGCTGACCAAAACATTTCGTGGGAAGTCAGAAAGAAACCATGCCTATCGCAAAGATATCCTCTATAAGTAACAAGTGAGTCTGCATACGATGATGAGGCTCGACACTGACACATTTGTTCAAGACGACAAAAAGAAAAAATTAAAGTCAAGGCGGAAATCTTCTATGCTGCATACTTGAAAAGGACAAAAAGGGCATACATATGTTACTGACTTAGTTTCACCATTTCTCTTTATGAAGTCAGACGACCATCACCTCTTTTAGTTAAATTTTCCAGATAAGAGTGGACAATATCACTGAGCGGAACAAGAAGATAAAGTCAGCAAGAGCAGTAGTAAGTTAAGGCAAGAGAAAGCTCAAAAAACGAAAACAGATGAATTAATCACATATGCTAGTTTGAAGCAGCTGTCCATCTCTATATATGAAGTTCACTGAACTTAATCAAAGAAACCGGCAAAAAAAACTTTCCTCAAAGCAAGTGCAATTTTTGAAGAAACTGCTTTGCGCAGTAAGAAATGTGATTGGGTTTTCATTTGCGAAAATATCTACATTCCGCTGCTGAATATGATGGTGAAATTTTTTAAAAGCTAAGAGCATTAATGTGATTCTTATCAAACTTTCAATAAACATGAAATTACAGAGAAGTGTGTCACGGAGAAACACATTGAGTACAAACTGGAGCACAGAAAAAAAAACAGAAAAACGCAGACTGTCATATTTGAATATATCTGGATGATTGACTTTGCTGATTTCCGAAAGAGGGTAAAAAACATTCAAAAAAGTTAGGGAATTTCGCATGTCCCAGAAATCTCACTGCGTCTTTTGCGTATATGGTAGCATTGTTTTTTGTGAGTTCGTAGAGAAAGATACCTTAATGTTAGGGAAATATCATAAAACACAAACAACCGTTTATTGCTGCAAGATGAGCAGAATGTATTAAATTCATTCAACGTAACACTCACGTGCTAAACGTCGTCTTGATAATATGCTAATTACTTGTGTTTCGAAAAACCGCGCATTCCAATCTGTGTTACTGCATTCGAAATCATTAACAGTTTTCAAAAAATAGCTTATTGTTCTCAATACGATGGGAATGTTTGTTCAACGGCTGATGCCCAATGTAATGCGTATGGAAGCTGAAAAACTGGGTAAATCCCATAAATAATCGAGTAAAACAAACATGAAATTCTCGTCAATAGGAGAAGAGAACTTATTAGACGCATCCGAATCTCTGTCAGTTTTCTCACCAAGTTGTTAGTCACTCATTTCCATTTTACGAAGTTTTTAGTTTCGGAATCGTTTGCTCTCACTACTTCTACTTCATCACATGTTCTGTGAGATGAAGGCGAAATATATTTTCATCTAGTCATAATGTGAGAATGAACTTATGAACTTTGCTGTCCAACGGTACCAAGTAATTTTCGGGAAAGGTGAGGATGGACCCAACTTTCAATAAGTTCATTCATTATCTTACAGGCTGCTTGCTCTCCCAACATTATATCATTCAAATTCTTTCTTCTTCTTACGATCTTTCGTTCTTCCCATCATATGAAATTCGCACTATTCCTTCTATTTTTCTTTTCTTTTTTTTATATTACAATTCTCTCTCAAATGCAAGTGTATGTATGTAACACTCTTCAGTCCTGTAAGGTAATGTTCTTTCATGACCTAATGGAGATGGTTCGATTATTAAACTCTTGATAAATTTTACACCAAAAAATGGCATTTTCTTTTCTAATACCACATATCTTTTAATAAATCGATTCATCACACTTGAGTTTATTCAGAGAAAATTGCGGTGAATTCTCGAGAATGTTAACTTGTAACGTTCATGATGTCTTCCCTTCAAATGTTCGATGGCAACGGTATTTGTTGCGAAATTCGTTCATGTCTACTTTCCATTTGAAAAGTTCTCTTACAAAATGATCACAACGTCAAGTCTTTGTTTAACTAGTTATGAGTAGCTGTCTATTGTTTTATTAATTCTTTGTTTTTTCATACGAACCAACGAAAGAAAAATATTTCAGTTTCTATTTCACCCCATTTCCATATTCGCTTCCGTTCGTCTGAAACAATAAGATTAATCCAAATGGATTTTGATGATGAGCCTGTCTATAACTCATTGTTGGAACCAGGCACACATGCTCCTAAGTAAGACATACCTTCATATTCGATGTTACTTTATATACCGGACAGAGACAGGAAGAAATCACAGCTGCCAGGTATTCGCTTGATGTTAATGGCTCTACTCGTTGCTTTGGGAGGCAGTTTTTCCTTCGGTTACCAACTAGTTATTACTAATCCTGCTCAAGATGTTCGTTGTTGCAAGAAAACTGTTTTTGAGTAGTTGTACTTCAGGCTTTTATTGATTTCGTTAACAGATCCTTATCATCCAACGGAAAGTTTTATGAATTGAATAAGTTAGAAGTCGGTTATTACAGTTTTATGCTATCAGCTACCCTCATGTTTAGAGTATTTGGGGAGGAATCATTTCTTTGTTTTTTTGGGGAAGTACTTGTGGTAGTATGTTCATCAGCGCTATTGTGCAAAAGTAAGGTGCTCATTCTTCGAGAAATTCAAAATAGTATTAAAGATTAGGACGAAAAAATGGTCTCCAATTATCGCATTTCATTCATATATTGTCTTGTCTTCTTAGCATCGCAAGTTTTCAAGTTAATCAATTTTTTAATTTCAAACACTTCTTTATGTATTCTAGTATGTCAATCATCAACTTTACGCGTTTTCAAGATTTCTGATTGGTTTCGCGTTCAGCATTTCATTGGGAATAGCACCGATGTTCATTGCGGAGTGCAGGTTAATCTCATTCCTCAATTTTTGAGAATCCAAGATGTTATTAGTCCTAAGCACTGTCGTGGAAAAATTTCGATGACTACAGGTGTTCTATTGCAAATTGGATTAGTCGTTGGCGCTGTAGCAGCCATGCCTCATGTATGTTCCTTATTGTGAAAAATTCTGT
Source organism: Auanema freiburgensis (assembly GCA_030370435.1). Taxonomy (NCBI): domain Eukaryota; kingdom Metazoa; phylum Nematoda; class Chromadorea; order Rhabditida; family Rhabditidae; genus Auanema; species Auanema freiburgense. Next base: position 5,143,020 of record CM059369.1, read on the forward strand.
TCTTAAACACATTTGGACAAAGCAAGATAGCACATAGTGAACCTGGAAACAATCGTCACCTCATATTAACAGATAACTTAGGTTTTGGGCAACTCCGAACACTGGTGGATGATGTATGGTATGGAAGCTATACTAACATGTACAGTTGCATTGATAATGCCTTTCGTGAAAGAAAGTCCAGGGTAAGTTAGGGACGACTGTTAAAACCATTTTTTTGCTCAGTTTTTTGCTCAGCAAACAACTCCTCAGAGAGTGTGAGACATCTATTGCGTTCTATCACGAAGTATCATGTGAGTCTGCACAAGAGATCATTGAAGAAATGAAAAAGGAAAAGGATAACTCTTGCAAATCCTTCGGGCTGTTTGAGATTTGGAAAGTAAAGTGATTTTTTTGTTTTGATCAAGTTGCCTTTTCTCAGTTAACATCAGCTAGACGTGGTACACTTCTAGGGATCGTAATTATGATAACCATGGTAATGACAGGCATTGCTGGTACGCTTAATAAACAAACGAACTGATATCTCATTCAGCAATTAATGCTTTTGCGTTTGAAATTCTCTTATCAACTGGATTAACAACTAGACAAGCTTCTTATGGAAACATATTAATTTGTTTTATGAGTGTGGTCAGTCTATAAAATTTTTTTTTTCACGGATTGCGATTGTGCCCTTAGGTAGGGATTGTCTGTTCGTCGTTAGTGATCGATTATTTTGGAAGAAGGAGATTATTATTAGCGACTTACGGTTTGTTAGGGCTGATAAACATAGTAATATTCGTTTTCATGGTTGGGTATGAGAAAACACAGGTTCGTTCAATATGCTCAGCTCTCACTGATTCTCTACTTCTCAGAATCCGACACTCGGTTACTGCCTACTCTTAGCTATCTCCATGTTCAATTTAACGTTTGCAGCAGGGCCTGGTCCGATATCATTATTTGTCACCTGTATTTCGACTTACTAACATGTTTTATGAATTCTACTTTCCAGCTGAACTGGTGTCTCAAAGGGCAAGAGGGCCTGCATGTACATGGGTGCAGGCTGCGATGAGCGTATGGTGAGAGAGTTTCACTTTCAAATAAACGATTCAGTTTCATTAACATGACTTGACTTATTCCAGTCGATCTCTTCTATTGGCTGGCTATTTACCTTTGAAGAACTTGATTGGGCAGCCTCAAGCATACATCTCTCTCTTCTTTCCGCCAATGGTTCGGTATCCAACAATTCTCGTTGAACTAGAACTTGCAGGTCATAACAGTCGTGATACTATACTTCTATTTGCCCGAAACCAAGGGGATGTCTGTGAGTGAAGTTGAAGATTCTGTGAAGTTACTGCCGACTATTCGAAGGAAAACATGAAAAATATGTTTTCTTCGTTCGCGAAATACAGAGAGTTGACATATCAAAAGGAATAAATTTTATTAATTGAGCTTTTCGATAAAGAATATGTTGCTATTGTATTGACGGGTTGTCTATCCATTTATAGCCTCTTGACAACTTACTGCTGATATGGCTCGTTCATTTCGGTAATACCAAACACCGTCGCGACAGTTCAGAGCTGCTTCAACGACCTATGACATTTGTATTTTAGCTGATTGCCATAGACGCATAGTTACCGTTGCCAGTAATATGTTCTCCTCTGGACCTCCTTGGTTTATATTAAAAGTCATTAAAGAGAAGAATCCCGCTTGAGCTGTGCAAATCGCTGTGAGTCGGGCACAACCTGTCACTGGGTCAACTGTTTCTTCTCTGGAAACGGTATATCATGGTCGAGTCTTTGACTCACACACCTAAAGCTTGAATCTATTGAACCGGCTGACCCATCCGCTTCCAGAAAGTCGATGTCGGCAGCAACGCAAGACGTACAAGATGCTTCAAAGGTGAACATCAACTATGGCATAACGAGAAAACGAATGATTACTCTCAACAACTGTAGTTGTCTCAGGAATCATGGTCGTTGTAGTCGGAGTGTTTGGTGCAGTCGCTATACATGCATAAAGATGTGTAGGGTACGCCATCAGTATGAAGGATGAAAGGAACACTCCAAGCATATCTGTAAATAGAGAGTCCGTTCATGGATATGGAGAATGATGATATGGATCTTCAGAAGAAGCAGAACCAATAATCGTAGGCAGCCGGGAATAAACCAAGAAAATGGCGTTGCAGCAAGCATATTAGTTCGTTTTATATGGACTGTCAGTCTATAAAATTTTTTTTCACGGATTGCGATTGTGCCCTTAGGTAGGGATTGTCTGTTCGTCGTTAGTGATCGATTATTTTGGAAGAAGGAGATTATTATTAGCGACTTACGGTTTGTTAGGGCTGATAAACATAGTAATATTCGTTTTCATGGTTGGGTATGAGAAAACACAGGTTCGTTCAATATGCTCAGCTCTCACTGATTCTCTACTTCTCAGAATCCGACACTCGGTTACTGCCTACTCTTAGCTATCTCCATGTTCAATTTAACGTTTGCAGCAGGGCCTGGTCCGATATCATTATTTGTCACCTGTATTTCGACTTACTAACATGTTTTATGAATTCTACTTTCCAGCTGAACTGGTGTCTCAAAGGGCAAGAGGGCCTGCATGTACATGGGTGCAGGCTGCGATGAGCGTATGGTGAGAGAGTTTCACTTTCAAATAAGCGATTCAGTTTCATTAACATGACTTGACTTATTCCAGTCGATCTCTTCTATTGGCTGGCTATTTACCTTTGAAGAACTTGATTGGGCAGCCTCAAGCATACATCTCTCTCTTCTTTCCGCCAATGGTTCGGTATCCAACAATTCTCGTTGAACTAGAACTTGCAGGTCATAACAGTCGTGATACTATACTTCTATTTGCCCGAAACCAAGGGGATGTCTGTGAGTGAAGTTGAAGATTCTGTGAAGTTACTGCCGACTATTCGAAGGAAAACATGAAAAATATGTTTTCTTCGTTCGCGAAATACAGAGAGTTGACATATCAAAAGGAATAAATTTTATTAATTGAGCTTTTCGATAAAGAATATGTTGCTATTGTATTGACGGGTTGTCTATCCATTTATAGCCTAGTGCAACTTACTACTGATATGGCTTGTTCATTTCGGTAATACCAAACACCGTCGCGACAGTTCAGAGTTGCTTCAATGACCTATGAAGTTTGTAATTAAGCTGATTGCCATAGACGCATAGTTACCGTTGCCAGTAATTGGTTCTCCTTTGGACCTCCTTGGTTTATATTAAACGTCATTAAAGAGAAGAATCCCGCTTGAGCTGTGCAAATCGCTGTGAGTCGGGCACAACCTGTCACTGGGTCATCTGTTTCTTCTCTGGAAACGGTATATCATGGTCGAGTCTTTGACTCACACACCTAAAGCTTGAATCTATTGAACCGGCTGACCCATCCGCTTCCAGAAAGTCGATGTCGGCAGCAACGCAAGACGTACAAGATGCTTCAAAAGGTGAACATTAACGATGGCATAACGAGAACACGAATCATTACTCTCAACAACTGTGGTTGTCTCTACAACTGTAGTTGTCTCTGGAATCATGGTCGTTGTAGTTGGAGTGTTTGGTGCAGTCGCTATACATGCTGTTAGCTGAGTCGGGTATAACATCAACATAAACGTCGGAATGATAACTCGGAGCATAACTAGAAGAACACATCATTGATTATGGAACAAACAGTTATTAATGTTTGGAAAGAACATAACTAGTGGTTGTCACCAATGGAGTACAGACTATAAAGACGATTTTGCGAGGATTATGTTAATATATGGAGCGGGATGAGTTTTATTTGCCGTCAAAGCTCATAAGATAAAAAAATGACGGAGTACCAAGTATCTTCTTGTCTTCATCTTGTTCTTAACTTGATCTGTAATAATTAGGCCACCGGTTCTTCTTTTAGTTTCGGAACTGAATGAGTTAATAAATCACCCTGGTAAGGTGAAAGAATAGCGCAGAAGAAGGACAAGAACTACAGAACACGGATGACGAAGTTTTTCGATCTGCTAGTTAAATTGCTTGCGAAAATACGTCAACTGATACATCATCATTCAAGTTCCATAATGAATAAAATTATGAAATGGATGAAGATACTTTGCGACTGATGAACATTCAAAGACAAACGTTGGAAATGAAACGTTTGAAATCATGTTTTAAATTGAAAGTAACGAAAGATGATTTCATTTGATCTACCTCAATATGTTCTCTGAGCAAAGACGGGTTGTCTATCCATTTATAGCCTCTTGACAACTTACTGCTGATATGGCTCGTTCATTTCGGTAACACCAAACACCGTCGCGACAGTTCAGAGCTGCTTCAACGACCTATGACATTTGTATTTTAGCTGATTGCCATATCCGCATAGACACCATCCCCATCTGATCGTTTTCAAGTGGACCTCCTTGGTTTATATTGAACTGCATGAAAGCACTGAATCCCGCTTGAGCTGTGCAAATCGCTGTGAGTCGGGCACAACCTGTCACTGGGTCAACTGTTTCTTCTCTGGAAACGGTATATCATGGTCGAGTCTTTGACTCACACACCTAAAGCTTGAATGTATTGAACCGGCTGACCCATCAGCCTCTAGAAAGCTGATGTCGGCAGCAACGCAAGACGTACAAGATGCTTCAAAAGGTGAACATCAACGGATCTACTCGAGTTTCTGCCACCCCCCTCAAGATGAAAGTACGATTCCATCATGGATCGATTTTTTTTGTTATCTGTGCGCGCTTTAAGATCCGCGACTTAAGGTTTGTTAGGGCTGATAAACATAGTAATATTCGTTTTCATGGTTGGGTATGAGAAAACACAGGTTCGTTCAATATGCTCAGCTCTCACTGATTCTCTACTTCTCAGAATCCGACACTCGGTTACTGCCTACTCTTAGCTATCTCCATGTTCAATTTAACGTTTGCAGCAGGGCCTGGTCCGATATCATTATTTGTCACCTGTATTTCGACTTACTAACATGTTTTATGAATTCTACTTTCCAGCTGAACTGGTGTCTCAAAGGGCAAGAGGGCCTGCATGTACATGGGTGCAGGCTGCGATGAGCGTATGGTGAGAGAGTTTCACTTTCAAATAAGCGATTCAGTTTCATTAACATGACTTGACTTATTCCAGTCGATCTCTTCTATTGGCTGGCTATTTACCTTTGAAGAACTTGATTGGGCAGCCTCAAGCATACATCTCTCTCTTCTTTCCGCCAATGGTTCGGTATCCAACAATTCTCGTTGAACTAGAACTTGCAGGTCATAACAGTCGTGATACTATACTTCTATTTGCCCGAAACCAAGGGGATGTCTGTGAGTGAAGTTGAAGATTCTGTGAAGTTACTGCCGACTATTCGAAGGAAAACATGAAAAATATGTTTTCTTCGTTCGCGAAATACAGAGAGTTGACATATCAAAAGGAATAAATTTTATTAATTGAGCTTTTCGATAAAGAATATGTTGCTATTGTATTGACGGGTTGTTTATCCATTTATAGCCTCTTGACAACTTACTGCTGATATGGCTCGTTCATTTCGGTAATACCAAACACCGTCGCGACAGTTCAGAGCTGCTTCAACGACCTATGACATTTGTATTTTAGCTGATTGCCATAGACGCATAGAAACCATCCCCATCTGATCGTTTTCAAGTGGACCTCCTTGGTTTATATTGAACTGCATGAAAGCACTGAATCCCGCTTGAGCTGTGCAAATCGCTGTGAGTCGGGCACAACCTGTCACTGGGTCATCTGTTTCTTCTCTGGAAACGGTATATCATGGTCGAGTCTTTGACTCACACACCTAAAGCTTGAATCTATTGAACCGGCTGACCCATCCGCTTCCAGAAAGTCGATGTCGGCAGCAACGCAAGACGTACAAGATGCTTCAAAAGGTGAACATTAACGATGGCATAACGAGAAAACGAATCATTACTCTCAACAACTGTGGTTGTCTCTACAACTGTAGTTGTCTCTGGAATCATGGTCGTTGTAGTTGGAGTGTTTGGTGCAGTCGCTATACATGCTGTTAGCTGAGTCGGGTATAACATCAACATAAACGTCGGAATGATAACTCGGAGCATAACTAGAAGAACACATCATTGATTATGGAACAAACAGTTATTAATGTTTGGAAAGAACATAACTAGTGGTTGTCACCAATGGAGTACAGACTATAAAGACGATTTTGCGAGGATTATGTTAATATATGGAGCGGGATGAGTTTTATTTGCCGTCAAAGCTCATAAGATAAAAAAATGACGGAGTACCAAGTATCTTCTTGTCTTCACTTCATGCTAGTTAAATTGCTTGTCAAAATACGTCAACTGACACATCATCATTCAAGCTCCACAATGAATAAGATTATGGAATGGATGAAGATACTTTGCGACTGATGAACATTCAAAGACAAACGTTGGAAATGAAACATTTAAAATCATGTTTAAAATTGAAAATGACGAAAGAAGACTTCATTTGATTCGCCTCAATAAAGAACATTTGATTAACTTCGAGAGTGAACAAAACTAGATCTTCAAAAGATGTTCCATTCATATCTCTCAAACATTCTTTTCAATTCATTTCGGAGACTCACTCCCTCCTTATATCTACTTAGTACTTTAATGATTTTCTTCACATTAACCATTTCCGTTCCTATCTTCTCTAACCGTCAGAGATGGTGGACCTACTCGCAGTTTGAAAATTTGGATATTCATTTGGAAATATCTCATAGGACATGAACGCGAAAGGTGTTTGAATTGAAAAACCACTGAAATGTAATCTGGCATTTCCAATTGAGGTCATTAATATTCAATAAAAGAAGAGCTCAAAAATCACGAGTTGGTTCGCCGTTTTCGCAGCTGTCAAGAATAGCAGACTGCTCTTAGAGGAAAACGCACATTCATCTAGTGAGATTAGATTCTATTACTCCTAGAATATCAATGAAATCAAAATGGATCCGTACTGTATTATAATGTGGACGCTAGCTCCGTTTGGAATGCTTACTTTGTGTTTATCTGTTTATTGTATAATCACAAGACCGATCCAAGGAATGGCACCAGAGTATAAAATTGTTTTGCTGACACATAGTATCGTGTATGGAATTGCCATTATATCTCCTGTTTGTATTGTATGCTTCTTTCAGAGCTTGTTTCTCACAAATGTACTTATGCGGTGGAACGGTGCCAATATTACTCTTGCCTTGTGCTGGGGGGTACCCGAATGGAATTTTAACCTACCTTGGTATGACGACTGCAGTCCAAACACATACTCAAGTAAATCTCATAGCATGTAAGCTGAATTTCTTCGTATAAGTAGAAGGAAAAACTGTTTATAGTAATGGGAGCAAGTATTGCATGCCTATGTGTTCAGAAGAGTCTTACCATTCTAGTACACACAAGTGACAGACTCAAGAAATTCTACAAAAATTCTTTATACGCTCACGTGATTGTCACTAACATTATAGTTCCAGCCTTCATTATCTCGTTTATCGAATCCGATTTTCCTCCCGGGCGTCAGATTTGCTATGAAGTAAGAGGGTACACAATGAAATAGGAATCTATTTGTTAGATGTTCATTGCACATAACTATACTGTGCCCGAAGATCTTTACAATTCTCGAGCGATGTTCTATTCCCCCAACGACAAATGGCTGAAAATCGCTTTAATAAATTATATGGAAAACGTAGTTGTATACTTCACATCTTCCGTAGTGGGAGCAGTAGCAGTGCTGAAAGTTTTGAGAGATCACACCACATCGACAGCTTCTGCGAGAATGATTGGAGCGCAGAGGCAACTTGCCATTTCAAATACAGCTCTTGTAACATTTTAAATTTTTCATGATCTTATTGAATTTTTACAGACACTCACAGAAGGTGCAGGCATCTGCATTCCAGCTTTCACTTTACTTATAAGCTTACTGATACACACTTCTAATGAAGGTAGGTATATAAACAAGTTTATATAGCTTCCCAATCATAGTGGTTGTTAAAATATCATTTATATTCATGGGCTTAGCAAAAATAGCAGGAACTTTGATCTTTCTGTTGGGTTGCACACCTTATCGACAAGCAGTAAGAGATATGTTGATGAAAAGTTTGTATCCGCTAAAGCCAACCGAACTGAATTTACATTTCAGTCACTCCACGAGCTATTCATAAGACCATGTGCTGTTATACAGAAGTGACTACGCGAGTGATAGCACCTTCTTTCACATCTTCATCAACCTCTGGAGTCTAAGACTGTCACAAAGTTACACTCCGGTTTTGTATTCCTATCATAAATCAATAAGAAATTTAAAATCATTATAAATTCTATAACAGACTAAACTTATACGAAACTAAATTCAAGCATCATATCCGATCAGTTTCTCTTCATCAACTCTTTTCAGCTGCTTCACAGCTGTAGGCCTCCAACGAATCCCTTCGTTCTTCATCAGTTCCGAAACTCGTTTCTCAAACTCAACTTCTTCAGCAATATCCTTCAAAGAACTATAGTGAACATTAATTCCCAACACTGTTAACCTTTTCATAATCTTTCTTAAACAACCAATACGCGTCATTCATGGGTTTGTCTACGGATAATGCATACAGCTGTGCCACTGCTGATAGAGTTAATCTAAATCAGTTCTGAAGTGAAGAGAATAAGAAACAGAGAAACCCAGAAGTAATTCCTAGTCCACAAGCTTTAGCTATTCCAGTTGGACCTAGAGGGAAAGCAAAAACACCTCCAACTAACGCTATAAGTGAAATATCGATAAAAAAGGTTCTCAATTCTACCTGAATGAAGGCCTATTGCAAGCGCACCTGATAAAGCGGGAAAATACCAGGAAGAAAACCGTTCCCTGTAGGCTGCTATGTGTGTCGTTAAAACTCTTAAGTTCAATATTTTTCTAACAAGATGATTTCAGAAACTTACATAATGGAGCCAGAGAGAAGTGCACATTTCATTCCCATTCCGAAACCAGCTTTGGCAAAACGCAAAATAGCGTAATCCATACGCCGTTTCTAAGAAGATGTTCAAGAACGTACGATATGTATCAACATACCAATGCGTCCGAAGGACTCAAATATTTACGACCAACGTTGTTGATTTCATATGTATGTCTAGCCTGGAGATATCCGGAGGACCCCCCCATCAGGAAACCACCGAGGAAAGTCATCCTCATAACCTGGTTAATGAAATATATTTAGAAAAAAGGAAACAAACTAACTCGGAATGATACATCAACTTCCATTGTCTTCCCATGGTACAAGTCCACGATCCTATCAAAGCCATATGGCAAAGACGTAGCTGCTACCTGTTGTGGAGAGTATAACTATTTGATGAAAAAAGGCTAATTACCATGGATTCCTCTAATTTGTCTTCTAAACTCGTTACAGATGCACAAGAATTTTGACTAACTGATGGGCCAGGCTGTACTATATCACGAACAGCAGCAGTCCCACTCCCTGTCCAATACGAAAAGCTCCACCAACTAGAGTTAGATATCGGTTGATCTACAGAATCGGCCATCCCATACTAATGCTTATAATCTACTTGAAGAAATAACATCTAATTTGGGTTTTTGAAATATTAGATTTGGCTTAAACCATGGAATAAACATACGAACTACACGGAAGATGTTAATTTATAGAAAGGTTTTCTCTCTTAATACTGTTTGTACATAATGTGAAACATAGTAGTCATTATAAATGAGAATCAGGTTCCCTTTTGACTTCCACTACTGCGAGCTGTTCGTTAGATTCTTCAGCTGTTTGGCTGGCGGGGATAATATCATCTTCAGTTCTCACACCACCAAGCATAGATGGCAAAAATGAAACATCTGAATACTAGTCTTGATGTAACCTAGAAACCTCCAATTACCAGAAAAAATTCGCGAAAATCGTTCAAAGCAATCAGGAGTTGGTACAACATAGACAAAGATTTCTTCTGTGGGCACTTCTGAAAGGAGACTCTTCTGACCGCATAATATGGATCTCTTACTTGCGAAAGGAGAGGATAGTGTCATACTTGTGAACTTCTCTTGTCTCACTTCTATGCATTTTGCTTCTTCTAACACCATCAGCTGGAACAGAGTTCAAGAAAACTTTATAAATTACCACCTACAATATCTTCAACGACAGCAGGCTGTAATGCGAATTCGTATCGGAACCTTATATCTTTCATTGGTATTCCGGGGTTTGAAATTATGAGCATTAGAATACTTTCAGTCATCCATCGAACTGTTGCTTCGCATACTGTACCATCAGGAAGTGTCCACGGTCTGGGACAAATGCGAATGTTGTTCACTTTTACAGTCCAAGCTTCGGAGTTTTCCATAGTAACCCATCTACGGCAATCGACTCCAACTTCAATAACCTATGAAGAAAAAAAGTTCAAAAAATCCTAGCCGAGTATAACAACCAAGTTGAGAGAAAGCAAACTTTTAACTCGTTGCAGTACAGTGTCTCGTGATATCCCAGTTGTTCCCTGAGATAAAAATCCTATACTGAGGATTTAGCTTAGTATTACCTCTAACTCATCGAGACCTATGCCGATTTCCCTGGATGAATATATAGCATCATAAACTAAAGCAAGCTCATTTTTCTCTGCTCGTCTACTGATACTGTTGAGTTTTTCAGTAAGGGATGATTTTTTTAAATCTACAGGTTGCTTCCTAATAAAGAATCGAAATATAGTATAAACCAACTAACTTACTTATTGTCAATGAGTACATCGAGCAGTTCGTTCAACAGAGGCAATTTCTTTGTTTTTGTCTTGTGAGTGAGTAGTATCTTTATTTTATAGTCAGGAAAAAAACTAAGTACGGGAGTTCTCACCTCTATTTCCTCTAACCGTAAGTCCGCATTCTCTAAATATCGAATTTGCTTTGTAGATTGTCGTTGTGTGTCTATTTCGTCGAATACTGCCAGCATTGAATCGTCAACTTTGATATCAAGATCAGCCTGAATCTTACTTTCTCATTTTTCAATCGTTTTCATAATTACGTTTTCAACATAAGAACCAGCAGCTGCAATAACGAGCCCGATTTCATCTCCATCCAAATTGATTGTTCTAAGAGCTGAACTAGCATTGTCTGTCGATTTCTGATAAATTCTTGCTGTTTTTTCAATGATATCCGGGTGGAAGCGATGAGCGAAGAAGTGGCGGAAACTATGAATAAAACGAATAAGGCTTTAAATTGAGATAATCTAACTAGTAGGAAGGGACGGATTGATCCTTAGTTACAACTAATAGTTTAGGGTCTAGCTTTCTTGTTTTGGAAACTAAGCCATCTGACCTGAGGACCTGTAAAGAAAGTTCATGATATGTTGTGCTAACGAGCACCACTTGTAATGCTCCGTATATAACTGTAGGAGAGATCTGTTCCAATATACAGTCGGAAAAAGATCCGTCTGTAGTATGAAGTAGAATAGACTAAAGTAGTGAATTATAAATTCGGCTTATCATATTCGAAATACCAAAAGAATGTTGATAGCGACACAATGCTGAATTTGTTCTAAAGAGATTGGTTTGCGAGATCTGAGCGGAAGAGATTGCGAACTGCTTTGTTCTGAAGCAATAACCACCTTCCCAGCAACAAGATAATCTTCGAACGTAGAATTAGAAGCACTAGCGCTTGGGATAGTTTGGTTTTCCCTGTGAAGACATACTAAAATACTAAGAAAGAAGACGCTTACATGAACAATAGCTGATTCGCAGTCTGGAATGCTTCTTTGAAAAATAATGTTTTTGCTTCAGAGGTACTAAGAGGTGAGTTTGCTAATTGAACTCTTAGCTTCCTCATCTCGGGAAATGTGGCTAAATTCCGGACGATTCTCTGAAGATAAGCAAGCCGATTGGGCCTGACCATTTCCCTCACTCCTGCTGCCATCAAACTCTAGGATAAAAGGCATAAGCGATTGCTTTTGAAACAAGAGAACCTGAACAGTTTTGCTACGAGATTCTGGCACATATTCATGCATGATATCACGAAGAACAGCTGGATCTAACCAAAACCGATAAACGGGATTTAAAAAGAACCCGATGGCTCGAATGAGAATGAGCTACAAACACGATATTATAGAAAATAAAACTTGTTTACCATATCTCTTTCTTTAGAGTTGAATCTACTCCGGACATGGAGTCGAGCTTGTTCGCTGACCATGTCAACAGTATCGAGAGGTCTTTTTTTCTTTTTGATCAATCCTTTCCTCATGACTCGTAGTTTACTTTTTGCTTCAAGCCCAATAGAAGATCTTGTGGAAGAGTACGTAGCTGCCTATAAGTGATCGATGTGAAGCTGAAAGAAATGACCAAACATACCCTAATTCTTTTTGATTTGTTTAAGTCTACATCCGAAGGCATCAAAATTTTAACATAACTGTTCCAGTCTTGCTGGATACTCGACACTCTGGTTTCTATTATCTTTTTGACAGCGTCTGATTGTTTGCGGAATCTCTCGATGAACCAAGAAGTAACCACACTAGGTCTTGGGTTAAGTTCCCAATGACGACGTAAATGCCTGTAAAAACATGTATACATAGGAAATGCTTAATCGTCTCACATAAACAGAGATGAATCGAACCCAGCACAACCATCGTTCGGTTTAAGAGGATTAACCACTACTTCCGTCTCTGGTTCAATTGTTACCGAGTTCTGACGATATAGCGTAAGATCAAGATTGTGTTGTTATTTATACCTTATCAAACACACCTAAACTATATTTCTTATGTTTAGTGGAGTCAGAAGGTTCACAGTCGTTCCGGAATGATAACGGTGTTGAATGAACAATTGCTCGTAAGTGATGCCAAAACATGGAGACGTCATTCTGAAAAACAAGAAATGTCAACTTATTAATCTTTTAGACTTACAGCAGATTCGAACACATATTCATACTTGTCATACCGAGAGATAGGTGGAGTAACTGTTGCGTACCCTTTCTCACTACTGCTAGTGTCATACAGGACACCCCTGCAGGGAACAAATAAACCGAATAAACCGAATAAAACTTGAAAATTGTACTTCTTGGAAACGTAGAACACAGAAGCAGCATGCGAGAGAAATCGTTTCGGGTCAGGATTCTTGGATAACCCCACCAGTCCAAGCACACCAAGTGATAAGAATATGTGCTCTAATTGTCTGTACAAACGCTTATCCTGGAAAACAAAATGATTAATTTAAAAAAAGAGTAAGTGAGACTCACTCGCAATATAGGCATACGGAGAGCAATAGGCAAATCTCCAACACACATATGGCGTTTTTCTGGATCGGATAAGTATTCATTCAAAAGTGATCTCTGAGAACAAGCTTGAAAAACTGCGAGAGGAAACTGCTTACAGGTACTGATTTCCCAACATAGGCACATAAAACATACATAGAGAGAGGGAGAGCTCTCACAAAATCTATGAGCATGAAGTATCCTCTAGAAAGTATAACTGCATATCATACAAATTTCAATACATACGGTCCCAAATCCTTGAAAGGAGGAATTGGTGGAACAAAAACGAAAGGAGAATCCTTTTCACAATACATTGGAATGTCCTCCATTTTACGTTCAGGCCAGTGAGAAGGATCATCTAGAGGAGGGAAGCTAGAAGAAGATCATATTTGAACCTGTTTCTTCAGCTTACCGTTCATATATGGTGGGATGACATCTTGATTTTACTCCATAGACCATGTTGTAGGCTAGCTCATGCATAATGAACCAACGCATCACTTTCATCTGGTAGCCAAATCTTTGAGCCATCTCACTGTTAATCTTCAGTTTTTTGTCGCCTTACGAACACTGAGATATATTTTTCGCAACACCCTGTTTACCTCCTAGTTCCACGGATGTCCATATATCAGCATGCGTATCCAGAGCAAATCCCTAGACAAGTTAAATCAAAAGACTGGAATATAACTTAAGCTTACATCTTTTCCTTCATCTATTGTCATATCATCTTGACTATCCAGTGTATTGTTAAGATCATCATGGTTATCTCCGCTTTCACATGGCTTTTCATCCTGTAGTCCCACGATAGCTCGTGAAGTCTTTAAATCGTTGTAAAGAGAGTATAAGAGCAAGAAACCTAGAGCTTCTTACTTGATTACGGAACAGCCTATACCTTTCTTGATAAGTAATGCCGTCTTCTATAATGATCGGACCGACATCAACTGTCTTATCTTGACCAATTTCGTTGAATTCCGCTCGCTTCTTTGCAGAATACCTAAAAGCTCAAATACAAATAAAATATGAAAGCAAGAAAATACCTCAATTGGCCATGAGGAAAAACTCTCCCCTGTTGTACATACTCTTCAATAGTTTTCTCTATATAGTGTCGGACAATAGAATCATCAACAGAAGTGACATCTCGGTGGCAAAGCAGTTGTATCTGAAAAAGGTCAAAACACATTAATTTTCGGGAAGATAGAAGCTTACACGCGCAGGCACATTGTCCGGAGTAGAGACCGTAGTCTCGTATAAATGGACAAATGACGCATCTTCTAAAGCCTTGATGCATTTCATTAACGACTTTTTATCAATCTTAGAAAATAATTAACTTTGTAGACAAATACCGAAGGATACCGCGAAATGATAGCCTATAGCTTTTTCCTTTTCCTCGATTATTCGGAGAGTTCGTTGCATCGTTACTATAACCTTAGTGTGATTTAATGTCTCCATCAAGTCATTGAGGCGACGAAGTGTAACATCAGATATTCTCAACGTGCCTTAATGAAATCATGAAGAACACAGAGTGTACTGAATTGGCCATACTGAGCTTGGAATTCGCAAACTTAATTACTTGGCCCATTTTGAACGGACAAGGGACGCCAGTGATTTTATGAAAATCTTCAAACAACTTAGTGAACCTTTCAGGTTGGCTGTTTGCCTTCCAAAAGTATCTGCAAAAAAAATATTATGACGTTCGAGAGTATGAAGAAATTACTTGATGCATCTGATTTTGCCTTCCATTTTTTGAAATTGACCTATATAATCCTTTCTATCATTACAAACATTAACTATGAAGGCAGAGACTCTTCTGTTTCCTGCTTTTGTGGTTGAATCCATAGCTAACTGTTGTCCAATCTGTTGGTATCATGATTGAGAACAGACAAGATTTCTAACGTACTTCTATTCTACCCAGACCTTCTCCTCCTGACTTTCGGATCGCTGATAACGTGATATCACTTGGCAGTCGGTACAAGTACTGTGGATTCCAAATTAAGGGATCATACGCCAAGTAAGGAGTTGCTGTTGATGTTGAAATTGACAGGATCATGAAATCCTTCGCAAACCTTTGTCCGGGTTAAAGTTGAGAGAAGAAGTTGATGGTTCTGCATTATCTTTCAAAATTATCCGTTTCTTTCCTAGTTCCTTTTTTGAGTTTTTCTGCAAATATCAAAGTATAAAAGTTTGCTGCAATTCTGGAAACTCACTTTAGATTTCGCAGTTGTTTCTTCGATCTCTTCAACATTATCTTCTAAGTTTTCATCCTCATTATCTTCAGCTCCAACTGAACTGGGAGATTTAGAGGGTCCTGAGTCTAACACGAAGTCCTAAAAGCGGTAACAATAGTAATAATTTACGACAAACCTCATCTCCTTTCTTTTTCTGAATCTCTTCGCCTGTCCCCTCTCTTTGTTCTTCATCACTACTTTCTTCCCGATAGAAGTTCTCTTAAAAAAGTACATTACTAAGAATAGACAGGAAATTCTAATCCAACTTTTCTTTGAAGAATTAGTAGAGCTTCTTCGGTTAGCCGCTCTCTTTAAACCGCGTGCCATTGTCAATAGTTATGAGTTATTCTTCATAAAAGCTTATAATAACGTTTAATAATAAAAAAGACAGACTCTAGATGTTAAAATAGTATTTTCCTAGTCTGCAAGTGTACGCAACAGTGCGTTAACTGGACGCTTCAAAATAGTCTACTAACCTTTTGGAAATGAAATTTTCGCTATAATTCATCAGAACAGAATTTATGTTTCTCAATTTACTTAACGAAGATAGTGACTTACCATTATGTTAATATCGTAACATATTTCCCTGATTTCAGGTCATGCCAACGTAAGATACTATTTGAAACACAGGAGATATGAATTTCGTTTAGGTTTGGGCTATTCGAAGAGGATTTATCAGATGGTGTCTGCATTTCTGCAGATGACTACCATTTCAGGAGATATTTACCAGACTCAATGAAACATTTTGAGAGGAAAAAGTAGGAAAGACTGCAGTTCTAAGTGTCATTATGCTCATTCTAGATTCATAAAAGAACACAATACAGCTTTGGGTTTGGAAGTTGAGATAGCGAATAAGCTGCGAATATCTCGTAACAAAGCGGTCCAAGCTTACGAAGACAAGAAGCGAGTGTATGATCAGAATTTTCACAAAACCAATGTTTTATTGCGGTTTTTAGATAATTAAAGAATGACTCCTATTTTTAGAGAACGCTAGACTCGGAAAAACCGGTAGAATGCTCAGAGCAGTACTTACTCTCTCTATCTCAAGCATGGCTCGAAGAGTGTAAGCATCCCAGTTCGACCGCCAACATATCTATTCATGAAGCTATAGAAGTACAGGATTCTTCTAACAGGCATGGTTCAGTTGTGGATGCATCTATATCTTAATTCAGAACAGAGAGTGTTACTATAGGAAAGAGTGCTTTAGATGCATCTGAGCTTAATAGTTCTGTCCCCAGCCATCTTTTCGATCATACTAATAACGAAAATGTCTCTTTTGTAAATAACAGGTTTGTTAAGTGAAAAATATTTCGGAGAAAAGACATTTACAGTCTCTTCGCTCAATCAACAACTTCTCCTTTGCCTATAAGCGCTCCCATAAAAGATTTTCACTTGGATTCATACAACGGAGCAAGGCCATCGTTTGCTGGAAACATATTTACTTCAACTCCTCAAATAAAGTAATATAGTCAGGAAAAAAATCGTGTAACTTTCTATTCTCAGAAAGACATTCAAGTTTGGTGGAAATCAGTTGGTTAATTCCCCCTTGGTAGAGGAGAGTTTGTTCAATGAAATAGGTAACAAGCCTCTAATTGGGATGGTTCGCAAGTATTCTAGAACCAACTGGATCAAGCAAAATAGACAACGGTGAAGATTCAGTGTTCATCAAAGATGGAGTAGAAAGTGAGAACAATGTCTTGAAAAAAGAAGATAATGCCGCCAGTAGTTCTTATTGCCCTTCATTGATGTACGCTGATTGCTTGGAGAAGAAAGAGGACAACGATTTAGCATCTTCTAGATTTGAAAGAGGAAATGTAAGCTCTGAAATGTGAAAGCTTGGATTATTTTCTTCTCTTTCAAGCCGACTTTAAGAGCTAAAATCAAAAGGAGAATCAATGATCTTATCTCTTTGTACGCCAAGAGAACAGTGGTTTCGACCGATATAGAGAAACTCGTTGTAGTTTTCATAAAGTTAATTAGGGGAAGCCAAACAGACGCGTATGACTTTCCCTAATTTCTAAAAACACAGTCTGCTTCAGAACTTTGGAGAATCTCAAGCTAGATGATACTGATGCCATTGCTTATGCCATGAAAGTTATTATAGACTATTCCTTGGTGAGTTCAAACGGCTATTCAAACGTGAGCATTATTTTCAGAATGTTATCACAATCGACAAGAATTTGATTACGGCCATATCAATGATTTTATCACAAATAAGTTTAGCTTCTGACCTTTTCGAAAAGGTTTTGATCGGCCGGTTCTTCAGTGCATCTCATCTTCTTACGTTAGATAGAGATAAATGGTATTTAAGTTGTATTCCAATCTTTCTCAGAACAGTTTCAGTAATTCCTTCGTTTCGAACTTAAAGAACCTTCCTGCAGACACGAGATCTTCAGTTATGAACGAAGAAAAAAGCACGATCAAATTGTTCTTTTCACTCTTTGTCGAAGGTATTCTTGAAGCTTATAATCTTCATGTTGTATTTTGAGAGAGTGTCTTGCTTTCTCCAAAAAACCTCTGGAGCATTCTGGCGTTCGTTCTCAACTCTCCGCATATTGTTTTGGCAACAGTGGTGGTTATCAACTGTTTACTTGAGGTGACAAAAAATTTTCTTCGTTATATCAGTAGTTTTCCAGATTTGTTATGGACTTTTATCACGAGCTTATCCCAAACAGTTCAAAAAAATACTTGACTTAGTCAAAGAAGATCTACTTCCACAACTTGATGAGGGGATTATGACATTTGAGGAAAGAAGATCCGGCGGAGAAGCAGTACATATTACAGTCCTCAGAAATACTATGGAGAACTTAGTCGTGTAAATCTTGCGGTAAACCAACCATACAAACGATATGAATGAAATAAACTAATTCCTGATGAATGCGTTTTCACTGTCATACCGTATGACCATTTTACATAGCTGATTGATTCTTGCACTTCGCAGCCTGGAATAAACAATGAAAATTCACAAAGATGTATTTCTCACTTTTCTTCCAAAATTAAAATTAAACTTTTGTATTTTGCTGTTTCTAAATCCCCTTCACGTTGTGACTGCAAAGTTGATGTTTTAAATTTCATGTTTATCATAAAATACTTTTGGTTTACAATTGAACTGAATCCTTTCACCACTAGTCAGCAGCTCCTTAAGTATTTCAGTCTCACCAACATGTGGGGAATAGTCTAATCTTCCTGTCAGGGAAACTTGATGAACCTTCAACTAAAATATGATGATGACCAAGATTGGGGAACCTGGGGAGCAGTAAGGAGAAGCTCATCACTCGGCAGTTTGCATATTTTTTCACAGTCTTCGATTGATAGTTCTTTCCCATGATCAATCAAAAATAGAGATGAGAAACGCGTCATCCAAGCTCTGTGGTAAGTTAGTTGGTGAGTCTGGACCAGTACAGCTCTGTTGTACTTGTGATAATCGTATGTTTCCAAGTCGTTCCACTGTCAACATTGATAAGTTCAAAATCTCATTGACAACTTACACGCACTTTGATGAAGTCTTCTATTTGCTCTGTTAATCTGATCATCGCTTCTGATTTTAAATACACTGCCTGGCCATTCTTCACATAGGAAACAGAATATTTCAATAACCTTCGCGATATTTCTGGGAAGCATTGGTAGCTTAGTTCTCCAGTGTCATGATTCTCTGAATAGAACCGCGGGTAGTTACTCTCGCATCTCATTCTATGAGGGTTCAGCGAGAAAATCTTTCCAAAACTAATTCCGAGAACTGTAGGATGCATAACATTCACCTAAAAAAGATCAGTTTTTGAAAGATGGTCTAAACCACTGTACTCGAAATGGTTCTTCAGGTGAGCAGAACTGTACCCGCGCCAAGTTATTGCATCCTCTAACGAGCTCTTGGAAAATTTCCACTTTTTTCGTTTGCAGTGCTGACGCTCCGATATCTATGAACAGAACTTAATAAGGATTTCAGTGAAACTCCTACCGCCTAGGAAGCATTTCAACCCTAATGGAGGTAGACGACCGAATTTCATCGGTAAAAGCCTTAGATTTTCTTTTCTCATCAAAATTGTCTCTCCGTTATCGACATTCTCGACCTCAACACTGCCTTTGCGAATGTATATGTAAACTGCAATCGTCAACTTGCCTTCTTCTACCAAATAGTTTGACAATTTTCGCTCGAAAATAATGTTGGTTGACGTTTCCCAAACACGGAATGGATTCAGTGAACTGATAGCATTGACCATCAAATCTCATGTGCTGAACACACCTGCTCCTCCTCAAAACTGCACAGATCATTGTTCTTTGCATACTCGTTGATCCTGATTATGAGCTTTTCGTATATATGTGTTGCAAAACAGGGCTAAAAATGGTTTGATATAAAGAATACTAGTTTTAATGTTAAGATGATCGGAGAAGATATACCCGAACAATAAGTTCTATAGGAGTTGTGTATTGAAGAATATGGGAACATAAGATGTTACTTCCGTTTCCCTTGAAAACAGTCATAAGCTTGTGGATTGAATACATTTCATACATTATCTATCGCTCCACTTGCATAATTTTGAACGAAAAGTTCTGGTTTTGCATAACGCCAACATATCTCAGAACATTCTTCTTCAAATTCTGTAAGGAATACATACTTGGGTGTCAAATTTTTTTCAACTTCGCTTGTTCCAATCAGGATTATGCTCGGCTCTCACTACTTGTAAACATTTCGGCATTTCAGAGGAGCTATGTGTATTCAACTTTGATGAATAGGGAGTATCATCGATAGTATCTAGAAAAACAATGTTAGCACTTTATACTTTGGTGGTACTTTCCTGGGTCAATGCAAAAATGATTTCATCACATTGATGAATATAGGACTCCGCAGTTTTAAAGGTCTCTGTCAATCGATAATGTTCACATCTTACCGAAATACTCAAACCAAATGAACAGTTTGGTTTCTTGTTTTCATATGTAGCAATGTTGAGCACACCAGGAGGGTTGTGTGTTTTTCTAGTTTATTAGGTTAACTAAGGTTTTATTGAATATTGAAATGCTACCACTACAAAGGTGATTACTACCACTACCTCCAAGAAACCTACAACTACTACCAAACAACCAACTACAACTACTAAGATGCCTACTACCACAACTACCAAGAAACTTACTACCACTACGAAGGTGATAACTACCAGTAACTATTGGAAGGGAAGTCAAGTTCGTTGCCAGTTGTGTTTTCCATTCGTGTGAGATCGTTTGTTCAATGTTTTCAAAATGAATCCTGGGAAATGATAACGTTCGTTCAATGGATGTGTTGAAATACCTTTTTCTCAGGTTCGTACTCAGTCCAAGCTCGTGCCTTTGGAAATAGAGTTAGTTTCGAAACAATCAACAGAAAAAAATTCTGAATGAAAAGTAGAAATCGAGAAAACGAGTTAAGTTTCTTTTTTTCTCCGGGAAACAACTTTATCCAATTAGTGTTTCTGAGGGAGCCACGGAATGGCTTGGATACCAAACTTGAACATAGTAACGTTTCACTAGCGAGTCAAACAGCTCCGTGCGAGAAGGATGTTCGTCGTTTTATTGATAGTGAGTTTGTGGTTCTTGTTAAATTACAGATCATTGTGATTGATAGGCACTCTTTCTGAATTATACGAACTGTTTTTCGTTACTCGCTACCTCATCATCACAATTCCCAGAAGCGAATGGTATAATCTTCTCCATGCCTTTACCACTTTTAACACTTCAATCTTAGCATGTGATTGCGAGAAAATGCAAGTGATTTTGCATGGTTTAGATCCTCACAAACTTTGGGATTCTACATTTTGTACTCATACATGTGTAGTTCGAGTCTCGAAAATGGTTCTTGATCCATTCTGTATACCTACAACAACAAGAACACCTACTGAGAAGCCTACAACTACTACCTCCAAGAAACCTACCACTACTACCAAACAACCAACTACAACTACTAAGATGCCCACTACCACAACTACCAAGAAACTTACTACCACTACGAAGGTGATAACTACCAGTACCTCCAAGAAACCTACCACTACTACCAAACAACCTACTACCACTACGAAGATGCCTACTACCACAACTACCAAGAAACTTACTACCACTACGAAGGTGATAACTACCAGTACCTCCAAGAAACCTACCACTACTACCAAACAACCAACTACCACTACTACCAAGAAAACTACTACTTCTACTACCACCAAGAAACCTACGTCCACTACTACCACCAGCGGAACAGGTTATAGTGCTGCTACAACAACAACTACTGCTACTACAAAAAGTGTTGCGAGAACCACGACCATAACAAACGTGCAAGCTGTCCCTGACGAAACCAACACTACTTTGGCTCAAGCGACTTCTACAAAAACAGTTTTTACAACTAAAGTCAGCGACAGTGCAGAGGCATCTACCACTACTAAGGTTGGTGTAACAGTAGCTTCTACTCCTGGGACCAAAGATACTAATTCAACAACTATAATGAGCGGGGAAAAGAATGAAACAAAAGTGTCAACTCATTTGACTGAACTGCCCGTCATCACAGAATCGCAAACTATTTCGAGAACTCCGATGTTTGAACCTACGAGTGCAAAAAGTACTATGAATGCGAGAGACAATAAATCTGATGAAACAGGAACCTCGCTTACCGCAATATACGAAACTTCCATACAAACTTCGATTGAAGGGCATGTCCAAACGACATTAGGAGATACAGAATCGAAATTCCCAATTTTTTCTGGATTTTCAATGGCACCAACTACTACGTTCGTTCCCAGTGTAACAAGTCATCCAAAAATTACATATCCAACCCAATCTCCCACCTCCGAGAAGCAGAAATCTTCCACTTTTTCTGGAATGAACAAATATACAAGTACAGATGCAGGGAAAACTACATTTGGGGAAACTACTAGCTCAACGCAACCCACACCAACGCGGAGATCTGAAACAGAGATATCCAATGCAGGATCAAACGCCACCTCCTCTTATGAAGAATCAGTAGAGATTTCGGTAACTAGCAACATTTCCACAGATTCTGCTGTTGCAACGTTGATGTCCGAAACTACAGATAGTTCAATGAAACACACTTCTACCAGTTCGTTGCAAACTGTGGTATCAACGAAAATTTCAACAATAGGTCTGTCTCTCTCAACTGCAACGAAGAGATCTGAGCATGCTTCCAACACTCCTAGCAGTATTCTGATGACTAGTCATGCGAATCCTCTCACAAATTATCCAACATTAACATCTTTTAATGAAAGAACTCAACCTACAATGACATCGGATGCAGATTTACCAAGCATCTCACCTGCGCAACTCCAGAGAACGTCTATACGTAAGCATTCTTAAGTTCTGAGTACTAGTTCAGTAGTTATAGTAAACACAAGAAGTCTAGAATCGTCTTCCAAACTGAGTACAGCGTTGTTGAATCAATTTACAAACAAAGTCATTAAGACTACAACACCGAACTCTTTGTACGAACCTTTAGACGAGTCTTTGAGACCAATCTATGATCAGGTATTCGTGGCTAACTGTCCTACTTTAGCCAACATTGCAGTTTGAAAATGGGCAGAACATTGTTAGTCTGATTTTAACAGATCATGCAAAGGTTCATTTGGACCACTGCTTTGATTAAGCTACTCGTTTCAGTCTGGCAAAGACAGTTCACAGTACATGTCTGAACTTGCTGGAGTAATGAAGAAACAGAACGCGGAGTTATCGCAAGTGAGTGAACAAGCATTCTGAGTTCCAGCTTCATGTTCTAAGAATATTGCAAGCATCATCAGTGAACTAAGCGGTAGCGGCTTGGTTTGCTGGTCCGAAATCATGGAAATATTTCCTGAACTCACCAAATTGATAAATACTGGCGTGGCCCCTCAACTCACGAGCCAAAAAGTTTCCACACCCTCTAACTCCTCTTTCAGCTCATGTTTTCAGACCCAGACATTCGTGGATGGGGGGTATTTCATTCCATTCGGAGTCATTACAAGTCAGGAATACACTGTGGCTCTTGCTAACAATACCGTGAGTGTTTGATATGAGCAGTCTTTGCAATCTTCATTTCGAAGTATACTTCAATGGATGTATTCTCAGATTATCTCACAAAATGGGCTGCTTTTCATCCAAGGCATTATGACGACAGCTATATCACAACAGGAAGGTTCTAGTTTTGAGATTCAGCAGAAAGCTGGACTTGTGAAGATATCTGGAGCCTTCAAGAACTGGACATGGGCAACTAACCACAACAGTTCTTTCATAGTGGAGGAGCTAACAGGAGATGCGAAGCTACTGACATTGTTTGAAGCAACAGAAGTAAGAGAAAAGTTTGAGTCATCGTGATCTTTGTTTCGATCTCAGCTTCATACTTCTGATAACCCATCAATCAGAATGTTCACAAAACTATGGAACATCACTACATCAGGTCATTCAACCATTTTAGAATCTCAGAACAGCCTCTTGTTCTCTTCATTTGCTAACGTTGATAACTTGAATGTTCTTTTGAAAGTAAATGAGAAGTTTATGATAATGCGATTGTTTTCATCTCAGAACGAACTCGATACTCAGCAGTTCCGTAAAGGTGACAACATTGAAGCAATTTTCTGTTCTTTCCGCATGATCACAGGTAGCCAACAAGTAGTGGTCAAGTTGAGGTAGCGTCAGCGGGTTTTTTAATACAACACTTCATGTTATAGGGACGGCTTTATCAAACTCGTTCAGGACAATGGCTATTCTGTATCCTTTTCTTATGAATTTTCATCTTTTGAAGTATTAGATTCCGAGGGATCGTTCGAGACTTTCCTAGATTCTCCTCTTCGTTTCGAAAGTAAAAAACGCTTCACTGCTTTAGGAACTTTCTAACTTGTTTAAGACGTTGGTAGGGAACAGTTTGTGGACAACTCACTTCTACCATCGAAGCTCGAAGTTTTCTCGATGGGAGAGAGACATATCATTGTTCCTCTAACCCTACCAGGTGATAAGGAGGCTCAGATCTTGCTTGAGAACACAATCTCACATTTAGGAATACGCTCACCGCCAATAGAGACTACAACTACTATCAGAGGAGGCTTCTCGTTCAGGATACTCACTCCTATTGGAATGGATGATATCGATTATGCCATACGTAATCGAGGAAATATCAATATTGAAGGAGAAGTAAGTTTGATATCGTCGAACAGAATTCACAGCTTGACATAGTTGATGCAAAGTTCACGAAGAGTCGTTCTACAAGACTGTAGTGCATTTATCATCGGAGACACACTCATAGGAAACGATCGACTGCTCAAAAACTTTGTCATAACCCAAATGCAGTTTAAGGTGGAGAGAATGTTTTCATTGTTAAGTACTCCACACTGAATCTATAGTTGACTTTGAACAACGGAACTCCGTCATTGGACATTGAGTATGGCATATTGGCGTTGTCTTTGATCAAGCACCAGAGGCAATCCCTTATTATTCTTTATCGTCACTTCTTTGGATACTACTTCCAGGACAGAACTCAATCTGCCCCAAAATAGCAAGCTCTTCATTGAAGGTGGTTTCATCATACGAAATGAAACTGGTTTCATATTGATAGCAGCTGATGTGAGCATTTCTGAAGTCTTCAAAGAAACTGTTCATAGTAATCAGTAGTGTCGGCCATTTTGGGAAAGTTGAAATGATTGCAGAAGTTACGAAACAAACCATTGTTCCTCTCAATTCTTTTCAAAATATAACTCACTTTCTGGCGAATGTGCAGAAAGAAGTGATCGACAACGTTGAAAATATCACAAAGGAAGAACTGGTTACGGTATAGAATTGGACAAGCTGGCAGCTAGTGAAACTTATTCTTCAGATCACTGAACATAGTTTGGAAAACTCGAATGCCTTGATAGGTGCTCTGAAGAACGCTCAAACGTCTTTTCTAGATAGTGAATCTGAAAGAGCAAGAAGCTATGAAGAGGAACACTATAATGACATTTTCAATGTGCTTCCAAACAATCCTGCTGATATTCGATATGTGGAAGAGTATACAAGTGATGAATGGACAGAAGAGGCATATCAACTAGCCCATAGCAAAATTGTGAGGATTCAAATGAGATACCTTGTAATGAAAAACATAGGCAAAAGCAATCAGTGAACAGATTTTGTCTCTCACAAGTGTATTGGCAGACTCAATATCGGAAAAAGAAGTTCAGAGTCATGGGTTTCCATTTCTGTCCACAGTGAGCTTGTAAATTGATTCCTCTCATACGAATATCATTCAGGTAGAAAACAATGATTCTGGTATGTTAATAGCTGGAGGTAATGAGGCAGCTATCCTCAATAGAACTTATAGATGTGGCGATTGGGAAGTATAAACTTAACGTGAGATTTGTGCGAGATGCATACTTACAGATTCGGTTTCCTGCAAAGTTCGATGATCTGAACATGGCGCTAGAGTCTTCAAAAAACATTTTTTTACACATTTCCTGTTTCGAAGAAAATTTGTTTTTTTACTCTCCTAATAGCGCTCCGTTAATAAGCAGTGGAACTCTAGAAATTTGCGTTAAAGATGAACTTCGGAAAGCTATAGTGTAAGTAGAACCTCCTTCCAATGACACTACAAAAGGGTTTAGTATCTTTTCAACGAGGAATATATCTTCGTATTCTTACATCTTCCAATCAAGAAAGTTATTTCAGAATAAACAAAACTGCTAAACCAATAACAATCAATAATCTGAATGTTCTCGGTAAGCTTTAGACAATACAGTGGAAATGAAGTTGCACTTAGGTGACATTCATCCATCAACTCCTTTCTTCGATTTATCAGAAGATCAGCAGAGCATTCTGAAGTTAGGATCGTTCAAAGTACCCACATGGAATTCGTCTTTGTATATAGAAGTAAGTTCTGAATGAAACATTCTCTTTGATAATCATTTAGACCCGTCTCATGAATGACGGAACAAGAAATAAAGAGACGCCCGAAGAAATGTTTTTTTTGAATTTTCAATCGATTCCCGGCGTAAGGGAACATCAATACGATTTTAGATTCTCTGTCGATCCGTCGTCTGGTGTGTTTCTTGTAACCATTGAGCTTGCAAAGAGTATATGCATAGGAGTAGATCACCTCTTCCTCACGAACAATCAGTTGGAAAATGCTTTCAGCAGTTTCATTTTCGGGATCGGCTCATTCAGAGCTTATGAGAGACAATCCATAAAATTGGTCGAGTTGACAGAAAACATGTTTGTACAGTCTGCAGGTTTGTTGGGTAAAAACTATTCGGCTATATTTCTAGTGAAGTAGAGAACTATCATGAAATGTCCATTTACACGAAGGGATGCTATGCTTTCAACAACCAAACAAATCTATTTGATTCTGATGGGATAGTTGTGAGACAGATTTTCTGTTTCTGTAATGAGTTCATTAAAGAGTGTTGATTCCCAAAAAAGGAAATCGATCAAATGCGAGACGACTCACTTGTCTTCATTCTCTATTGGCATGTTTCCTGTAGTAATTGACAATAGCTTTGATTTCAAGTTCTCTATCGACCTCATCCCGGTACGATACAGTTGACCAAAAAAACCATTGGGATTATTTGTTTTAGAAAAACGTACAACCGTTGATTATCATCCTGTGTTCTTCCCTATTTTTCGTGATAGTTGGTTATCATATAACTTCTGACGATTCCAATGATAGAGTGATTGTGAGGGAAACCAATGTTCTCATTGCTGTTTGTTTGGTTTTCAGAACCCTCTCAGAAGTCTAAAAAACAACAAGCCGTCGTCGGATTATCTGTATGTGATGTCTTTTTATACAAGCTTCCGAAAACTCTCTTCAACAACATCGAGAGTATGAACTATTTCCATGAAGACTGTTTCATTTGCCATCTCAGGTCTTCTTTACTCTTGTTGGAAAAGAAGGTTGTGAGCCATCACGTGAGATAGCCGTTGAACATTCCTCGCAAAACTGTTCATTATTGAAACGGGGTACATGCGCGAGGTTCCTTCTTGCGACTCAAAGGTAGGTTTGAGTTCAATGTAAAGCTAAACGTCAATGAATACCTAGACACTTGGGTGAACTGACACATTTGCGCTTGTGGATAGAAGAAGATTACGCTGGGAACATGGTAAACTGGAATTGCTCGAATGTTTCTGTGCATGATTTGCAAACTGATGTAACATACCAATTCCCAGTTTGTTCATGGTTAGGCAGAGGATCAGGATGCCATGTAAAAATTGGAAGTATGTACGTCACACATTTTTCGGTTTTCCTTACAGCTAGAATGTTTGACGGAGCGTTCGAAATCAGATGAAGAGGCGATTTTCAACTTTCACTGTTTCTTTGGCAACATCTCGTACATGGCTATTTTTCTGAGTTAGTTGAAGGTGAACTATCGGAACCTAAAAGTTCTTCAAGGTAACCAGTGTTCTTTTGTCGGAAGAAAGACTTATCTGTTATCCCTCTGGTTCACAACTTCAGTTCTTGTTACTGTTCTCGCGACAGTGACAAAGAACTTGAAACCGTTCTCCGATCATACCAAGATTACAGTTCTGCATGTGAGAGATTGAGAATATCCATGCTCATAATCGATTTTAGATTTTTGTTGTTTTCATCTCTGCCATACTGTTCACTCTCCTCAACATGTTGATTCCATTCATATACAGGTTTCTCTTCCGCTTTCATTGATTTTCCAAATTTTACAGGAAATGCTTAACTGTACATGATTATGTCATCGTTGAATACTATGAGGCTTTGTTCGAGAGTTATAGAAAACCTAAGTGTTTGCTCAGCCCTATCTTTTTTCGAACACTTTCTCTCATTAGTTTCATGATCATTGCTATGTGTTTTTTCTACAGCTCTCATGTAAGTCAACCTCCTTCTATTTTTGGAAGTTGATAAGGAATTCAGGCATCTCTGAAACTGTCAGGGCAGGAAGCTTCTATGTTCACCAACATTTTTGTTGCAATTGTGTTGCTTTGGGTATTTGTGGTGGAACCAATAAAGGTTTCATATCGAGTTGATTTTCTGACCTAACAAGATACCGAGAGGTTGTTTTCAGGGGTATGCTTGTCATCTTTACTTCAATAGAGAACCAGATGAGGGGATGTGCGTAACTGAAGTAGAGAAGTCATTCTTCTGCGGTCACCACAAACTCAAACGTGGGCCTTCCGTTCTCATAAAGTTGGACAGTTCAATTTAGAGAGGAATGCACTTGCCAATCAAGCTCAGTTTGATACAAGAAGAGATTCAATGCAGCTTCTAATCAGCAAATTGAACAAAATGAAGTTTGTTCAACAATAGAACTACGAGAAAGAGAAAGTTTCTTATAGCGAGGCGGCTTTGTTCGAAACCATGAAAAACATGGTCTTCTTATGTATTTCTTCGATCGTTTTTCTTACTATGATGTTCGTCCTACGAGATGAGAACGGGTTTCATTACCATCGAAACGTTCTGGTTCAAGTCATACGCTCTGAACGTACAGTCTTTTTAGATAAAGAATCTGTTCAACTTGGAAGAAGGTAATGATGCATTTTCGAATATTGAGTCTATCGAGCATTTCTGGACGTGGGCGAATAACTCTTTAGCTAAAAGTTGGTTGAAAATTGTGTTCTCCGAATATTATTCTCTTCCTCAGATATATACGCTAACTGGACCGATGGCAAACCTGCTTATGATCTTCGAGGTTTCATGAACGATAAGGTGAAGCTTCTCTATGATATTGGCTAGCCGGATGACAACTATTGGTTAAGGTATCGAGAGCTGTTGGTCATGGTATTATACGGCAAATACGATCCACAAAAACTATCAAGCCTGATAATTCCGAACTATCAAAGTATTCTGATGAGAATGAAAATGATTCTTCGAATGGTTGGAGCAACAGTACCGGTGAGGAATACCAATATATGCCCGCTGATGCAATAGGAAGTATGGAATAGATGTTATTCTGTTGTTAATGACTCATAGGTGAAACATCTCGAGGGTATTTCGAATCTTATGAAGGGGGAGGTTATGTTTGTTTCCTTCGCGGATCGTCAACAGCTTTAAAAACAAAGTTTGAGGAACTGAGGAGAGACAAATGGATAGATAGGGTTCGTTGACTATTCTCTCCTTCAGACTCATTTTTTTTGAGAACACCCGATGTGTGCTCCTAGAAATGAGCATATACAATGCTCAAATAAACTATTTCTCCGTCGTTCAACTCATGCTAGAGATGCCCAAAGAAGGTCTTTCAAATATAATTTCAGTTTTACAGTTCTTTCTAGGCTTTATCAAATCGAAAGTTTCTGTGGAATCTCTACGTTTACTACCGACAACAGACAGAGACACGAAACTTTTCATTGAAGTTGTGTTTTGAAAAGGACGTCTCCTAAAAACATACCTGCAGGTTGTGTACATCGCTGTGTGCGTTCTGAAATTCTGCGTAGAACTCTTCAATATTATGAAGGACAAGAAAGATACATTCGATAAACGGAACATGATAAAGCCTCCGCAATTAATCAAATGGATAACGATTGGGTTAGTTTCCGATCATATCATATTCATAGAAGCCTTCTCAGTGCTTATGGTGTCTGGGAAGTGCTCGAACTCTTTGTGGGCTGCATATCAGTTCTCTCGTGTTATTTCTATGCAACGAAGTTCATGGGTCTGCAGGAGGTTCTTTTGAAGAAATGGGAGAAAAACTGCTTCATCTTCGAACTACAGATAATAGATAAGGCTTTGGAGACGAACGGAAATGTATTCATCAATCTCAGTCGACAAAGAGACATGGAGTTGATGTTTAACATCTCTCTAGCTGTTATGGGTTTTTTCGTGACAATTAAAGTTATCAGAATACTGAAGTATGTATGCTTCGCAACAGTTTTATATCTTCATTCCCCATAGATTCAATCATCGTTTAGCCGCATTGGCGGACACTCTCTCTTACGCCGCTCCCTCAATCATTGCGTTTGGGTGTTTCTTTTTCTTCTTTCTCAACACATTTGTCGTCACTATGTATTATGAGTATGAAGCGTTGTTACATAGGTAAGAGGGGAAGACTGTCTTCGTTGTAGCATTCAATTACAACAGTTATATCTCATATTCCGTCACTCTTCAAACGTTGGTGTCTTCTCTTCTGGGAAAGAAGGCCGGTGGAAGAGTATATGAACTATCATCCCTAGGTTGGTTGTACTTGTGTAATGTTCACCTTAATCTCTTAGGCTCAACATACTATTCGATATTCATGCTCTTTGGAACTGTAGTTGTTTTGAACAGCTTTGTTATGATGATAATGGGTGAATTCGAAAAAGTGAGAACGAATGCTGACAGATTTTCAAACAATTATGAAATTATGGATCACGTAGTTTTTAAGGTTGCGCTAGTGACATATGAGCCACATTAAGTTTCGGTTAAGATCAAAAAGACCGGGAGCTGTGCTGAGAGGTCTGATCTGGAAGCTCTTCAACTACCTCATTCCTATAGCCATTGCACGGCCGTCCACATCTTCAACCAGCAGGTTCGTAGTTCAGAATCCGCTTGGCCAATGGTTTGCAGATTGCTCGTGCATGTTGTCAGCTACAGAATATTGACCATTCATCCGTGGGAGAACAACCAAAGATATACAGTAATAAAATACTTAGAAGAACGGAGCAAATCACTGGATCTCATTTACATAGTCTCTATATTTGAATTGTACTAGCTATCACTGTTGA
This sequence comes from Auanema freiburgensis, assembly GCA_030370435.1. NCBI lineage: Eukaryota > Metazoa > Nematoda > Chromadorea > Rhabditida > Rhabditidae > Auanema > Auanema freiburgense. Next base: position 5,174,038 of record CM059369.1, read on the forward strand.
GATCTCACAATACTTATATTAACTTTCATCAGAATAATTAAACAGAACTTCAAGAACATGAGCTTTCAAACAGAAATTAGTTTCCATTTTTTGAATTTAACAAGTGCGAGGTCAGCCGCACAACCGCTAATTTGGTACGTTAGCTAAAAATGAAAAAAGGATATATCAGTGCTTATGATAGCAGGAAATTTCTAAGGCTGTGAAGTCTGGGTCGAGGTTATATACTCTCTCCCGGAGTCACAGGGGGTTCGAGTATCCTCACCAAGACGACATACAACATATTACACAAGTTAATCAACGGTTCATTATGCTCATACAACATTACAATAAAACAATGCTACAAGTCTAATATCGTCACCAAGATGAATGTCTTTGTAATCTAGAACGCTTTCGCCGTCTGATGATGGAATCTGAAGACCACTGCGGGAGCCGGTTATCCATGCTGCTTCATGAAGCAAGACTGATTATGTGTTTCGTGTGTGTACTGATATCATCCATAGAGCGTCGTTCACGAGAGCCATTGTCAGCCGAGCAACCGCTAACTTGGTACGTTAGCTGGGAATGAAAACAGAGTATACTATAGCTCATCAGGAACAAAAGATTTCCATGACAGTGTCTATCGCGTCACCTGTGACTTGGAAATTTTTGAGAACTATTGGAAGGGAAGTCAAGTTCGTTGCCAGTTGTGCTTTCCATTCGTGTGAGATTGTTTGTTTAATGTTTTCAAAATGAATCCTGGGAAATGATAACGTTCGTTCAATGGATGTGTTGAAATACCTTTTTCTCAGGTTCGTACTCAGTCCAAGCTCGTGCCTTTGGAAATAGAGTTAGTTTCGAAACAATCAACAGAAAAAAATTCTGAATGAAAAGTAGAAATGGAGAAAACGGGTTAAGTTTCTTTTTTTCTCCGGGAAACAACTTTATCCAATTAGTGTTTCTGAGCGAGCCACGGAATGGCTTGGATACCAAACTTGAACATAGTAACGTTTCACTAGCGAGTCAAACAGCTCCGTGCGAGAAGGATGTTCGTCGTTTTATTGATAGTGAGTTTGTGGTTCTTGTTAAATTACAGATCATTGTGATTGATAGGCACTCTTTCTGAATTATACGAACTGTTTTTCGTTACTCGCTACCTCATCATCACAATTCCCAGAAGCGAATGGTATAATCTTCTCCATGCCTTTACCACTTTTAACACTTCAATCTTAGCATGTGATTGCGAAAAAATGCAAGTGATTTTGCATGGTTTAGATCCTCACAAACTTTGGGATTCTACATTTTATACTACTGCGTGTTTAGCTGTAGACTTAAACATGGTTCTCGATCCATTCTGTATACCTACAACAACAAGAACAACTACTGAGAAACCTACAACTACTACCTCCAAGAAACCTACCACTACTACCAAACGACCCACTACAACTACTAAGAAGCCTACTACCACAACTACCAAGAAACTTACTACCACTACGAAGGTGATAACTACCAGTACCTCCAAGAAACCTACCACTACTACCAAACAACCAACTACAACTACTAAGATGCCTACTACCACAACTACCGAGAAACTTACTACCACTACGAAGGTGATAACTACCAGTACCTCCAAGAAACCTACCACTACTACCCAACAACCAACTACAACTACTAAGATGCCTACTACCACAACTACCAAGAAACTTACTACCACTACGAAGGTGATAACTACCAGTACCTCCAAGAAACCTACCACTACTACCCAACAACCAACTACAACTACTAAGATGCCTACTACCACAACTACCAAGAAACTTACTACCACTACGAAGGTGATAACTACCAGTACCTCCAAGAAACCTACCACTACTACCCAACAACCAACTACCACTACTAAAATGCCCACTACCACTACTACCAAGAAAACTACTACTTCTACTACCACCAAGAAACCTACGTCCACTACTACCACCAGCGGAACAGGTTATAGTGCTGCTACAACAACAACTACTGCTACTACAAAAAGTGTTGCGAGAACCACGACCATAACAAACGTGCAAGCTGTCCCTGACGAAACCAACACTACTTTGGCTCAAGCGACTTCTACAAAAACAGTTTTTACAACTAAAGTCAGCGACAGTGCAGAGGCATCTACCACTACTAAGGTTGGTGTAACAGTAGCTTCTACTCCTGGGACCAAAGATACTAATTCAACAACTATAATGAGCGGGGAAAAGAATGAAACAAAAGTGTCAACTCATTTGACTGAACTGCCCGTCATCACAGAATCGCAAACTATTTCGAGAACTCCGATGTTTGAACCTACGAGTGCAAAAAGTACTATGAATGCGAGAGACAATAAATCTGATGAAACAGGAACCTCGCTTACCGCAATATACGAAACTTCCATACAAACTTCGATTGAAGGGCATGTCCAAACGACATTAGGAAATACAGAATCGAAATTCCCAATTTTTTCTGGATATTCAATGCCACCAACTACTACGTTCATTTCCAGTGTAACAAGTCATCCAAAAATTACATATCCAACCCAATCTCCCACTTCCGAGAAGCAGAAATCTTCCGCTTTTTCTGGAATGAACGAATATACAAGTACAGATGCAGGGAAAACTACATTTGGGGAAACTACTAGCTCAACGCAACTCACACCAACGCGGAGATCTGAAACAGAGATATCCATTGCAGGATCAAACGCCACCTCCTCTTATGAAGAATCAGTAGAGATTTCGTTAACTAGCAACATTTCCACAGATTCTGCTGTTGAAACGTTGATGTCCGAAACTACAGATAGTTCAATGAAACACACTTCTACCAGTTCGTTGCAAACTGTGGTATCAACGAAAATTTCAACAATAGGTCTGTCTCTCTCAACTGCAACGAACAGATCTGAGCATGCTTCCAACACTCCTAGCAGTATTCTGATGACTAGTCATGCGAATCCTCTCACAAATTATCCAACATTAACATCTTTTAATGAAAGAACTCAACCTACAATGACATCGGATGCAGATTTACCAAGCATCTCACCTGCGCAACTCCAGAGAACGTCTATACGTAAGCATTCTTAAGTTCTGAGTACTAGTTCAGTAGTTATAGTAAACACAAGAAGTCTAGAATCGTCTTCCAAACTGAGTACAGCGGTGTTGAATCAATTTACAAACAAAGTCATTAAGACTACAACACCGAACTCTTTGTACGAACCTTTAGACGAGTCTTTGAGACCAATCTATGATCAGGTATTCGTTGCTAACTGTCCTACTTTAGCCAACATTGCAGTTTGAAAATGGGCAGAACATTGTTAGTCTGATTTTAACAGATCATGCAAAGGTTCATTTGGACCACTGCTTTGATTAAGCTACTCGTTTCAGTCTGGCAAAGACAGTTCACAGTACATGTCTGAACTTGCTGGAGTAATGAAGAAACAGAACGCGGAGTTATCGCAAGTGAGTGAACAAGCATTCTGAGTTCCAGCGTCATGTTCTAAGAATATTGCAAGCATCATCAGTGAACTAAGCGGTAGCGGCTTGGTTTGCTGGTCCGAAATCATGGAAATATTTCCTGAACTCACCAAATTGATAAATACTGGCGTGGCCCCTCAACTCACGAGCCAAAAAGTTTCCACACTCTCTAACTCCTCTTTCAGCTCATGTTTTCAGACCCAGACATTCGTGGATGGGGGGTATTTCATTCCATTCGGAGTCATTACAAGTCAGGAATACACTGTGGCTCTTGCTAACAATACCGTGAGTGTTTGATATGAGCAGTCTTTGCAATCTTCATTTCGAAGTATACTTCAATGGATGTATTCTCAGATTATCTCACAAAATGGGCTGCTTTTCATCCAAGGCATTATGACGACAGCTATATCACAACAGGAAGGTTCTCGTTTTGAGATTCAGCAGAAAGCTGGACTTGTGAAGATATCTGGAGCCTTCAAGAACTGGACATGGGCAACTAACCACAACAGTTCTTTCATAGTGGAGGAGCTAACAGGAGATGCGAAGCTACTGACATTGTTTGAAGCAACAGAAGTAAGAGAAAAGTTTGAGTTATCGTGATCTTTGTTTCGATCTCAGCTTCATACTTCTGATAACCCATCAATCAGAATGTTCACAAAACTATGGAACATCACTACATCAGGTCATTCAACCATTTTAGAATCTCAGAACAGCCTCTTGTTCTCTTCATTTGCTAACGTTGATAACTTGAATGTTCTTTTGAAAGTAAATGAGAAGTTTATGATAATGCGATTGTTTTCATCTCAGAACGAACTCGATACTCAGCAGTTCCGTAAAGGTGACAACATTGAAGCAATTTTCTGTTCTTTCCGCATGATCACAGGTAGCCAACAAGTAGTGGTCAAGTTGAGGTAGCGTCAGCGGGTTTTTTGATACAACACTTCATGTTATAGGGACGGCTTTATCAAACTCGTTCAGGACAATGGCTATTCTGTATCCTTTTCTTATGAATTTTCATCTTTTGAAGTATTAGATTCCGAGGGATCGTTCGAGACTTTCCTAGACTCTCCTCTTCGTTTCGAAAGTAAAAAACGCTTCACTGCTTTAGGAACTTTCTAACTTGTTTAAGACGTTGGTAGGGAACAGTTTGTGGACAACTCACTTCTACCATCGAAGCTCGAAGTTTTCTCGATGGGAGAGAGACATATCATTGTTCCTCTAACCCTACCAGGTGATAAGGAGGCTCAGATCTTGCTTGAGAACACAATCTCATATTTAGGAATACGCTCACCGCCAATAGAGACTACAACTACTATCAGAGGAGGCTTTTCGTTCAGGATACTCACTCCTATTGGAATGGATGATATCGATTATGCCATACGTAATCGAGGAAATATCAATATTGAAGGAGAAGTAAGTTTGATATCGTCGAACAGAATTCACAGCTTGACATAGTTGATGCAAAGTTCACGAAGAGTCGTTCTACAAGACTGTAGTGCACTTATCATCGGAGACACACTCATAGGAAACGATCGACTGCTCAAAAACTTTGTCATAACCCAAATGCAGTTTAAGGTGAAGAGAATGTTTTCATTGTTAAGTACTCCACACTGAACCTATAGTTGACTTTGAACAACGGAACTCCGTCATTGGACATTGAGTATGGCATATTGGCGTTGTCTTTGATCAAGCACCAGAGGCAATCCCTTATTATTCTTTATCGTCACTTCTTTGGATACTACTTCCAGGACAGAACTCAATCTGCCCCAAAATAGCAAGCTCTTCATTGAAGGTGGTTTCATCATACGAAATGAAACTGGTTTCATATTGATAGCAGCTGATGTGAGCACTTCTGAAGTCTTCAAAGAAACTGTTCATAGTAATCAGTAGTGTCGGCCATTTTGGGAAAGTTGAAATGATTGCAGAAGTTACGAAACAAACCATTGTTCCTCTCAATTCTTTTCAAAATATAACTCACTTTCTGGCGAATGTGCAGAAAGAAGTGATCGACAACGTTGAAAATATCACAAAGGAAGAACTGGTTACGGTATAGAATTGGACAAGCTGGCAGCTAGTGAAACTTATTCTTCAGATCACTGAACATAGTTTGGAAAACTCGAATGCCTTGATAGGTGCTCTGAAGAACGCTCAAACGTCTTTTCTAGATAGTGAATCTGAAAGAGCAAGAAGCTATGAAGAGGAACACTATAATGACATTTTCAATGTGCTTCCAAACAATCCTGCTGATATTCGATATGTGGAAGAGTATACAAGTGATGAATGGACAGAAGAGGCATATCAACTAGCCCATAGCAAAATTGTGAGGATTCAAATGAGATACCTTGTAATGAAAAACATAGGCAAAAGCAATCAGTGAACAGATTTTGTCTCTCACAAGTGTATTGGCAGACTCAATATCGGAAAAAGAAGTTCAGAGTCATGGGTTTCCATTTCTGTCCACAGTGAGCTTGTAAATTGATTCCTCTCATACGAATATCATTCAGGTAGAAAACAATGATTCTGGTATGTTAATAGCTGGAGGTAATGAGGCAGCTATCCTCAATAGAACTTATAGATGTGGCGATTGGGAAGTATAAACTTAACGTGAGATTTGTGCGAGATGCATACTTACAGATTCGGTTTCCTGCAAAGTTCGATGATCTGAACATGGCGCTAGAGTCTTCAAAAAACATTTTTTTACACATTTCCTGTTTCGAAGAAAATTTGTTTTTTTACTCTCCTAATAGCGCTCCGTTAATAAGCAGTGGAACTCTAGAAATTTGCGTTAAAGATGAACTTCGGAAAGCTATAGTGTAAGTAGAACCTCCTTCCAATGACACTACAAAAGGGTTTAGTATCTTTTCAACGAGGAATATATCTTCGTATTCTTACATCTTCCAATCAAGAAAGTTATTTCAGAATAAACAAAACTGCTAAACCAATAACAATCAATAATCTGAATGTTCTCGGTAAGCTTCAGACAATACAGTGGAAATGAAGTTGCACTTAGGTGACATTCATCCATCAACTCCTTTCTTCGATTTATCAGAAGATCAGCAGAGCATTCTGAAGTTAGGATCGTTCAAAGTACCCACATGGAATTCGTCTTTGTATATAGAAGTAAGTTCTGAATGAAACATTCTCTTTGATAATCATTTAGACCCGTCTCATGAATGACGGAACAAGAAATAAAGAGACGCCCGAAGAAATGTTTTTTTTGAATTTTCAATCGATTCCCGGCGTAAGGGAACATCAATACGATTTTAGATTCTCTGTCGATCCGTCGTCTGGTGTGTTTCTTGTAACCATTGAGCTTGCAAAGAGTATATGCATAGGAGTAGATCACCTCTTCCTCACGAACAATCAGTTGGAAAATGCTTTCAGCAGTTTCATTTTCGGGATCGGCTCATTCAGAGCTTATGAGAGACAATCCATAAAATTGGTCGAGTTGACAGAAAACATGTTTGTACAGTCTGCAGGTTTGTTGGGTAAAAACTATTCGGCTATATTTCTAGTGAAGTAGAGAACTATCATGAAATGTCCATTTACACGAAGGGATGCTATGCTTTCAACAACCAAACAAATCTATTTGATTCTGATGGGATAGTTGTGAGACAGATTTTCTGTTTCTGTAATGAGTTCATTAAAGAGTGTTGATTCCCAAAAAAGGAAATCGATCAAATGCGAGACGACTCACTTGTCTTCATTCTCTATTGGCATGTTTCCTGTAGTAATTGACAATAGCTTTGATTTCAAGTTCTCTATCGACCTCATCCCGGTACGATACAGTTGACCAAAAAAACCATTGGGATTATTTGTTTTAGAAAAACGTACAACCGTTGATTATCATCCTGTGTTCTTCCCTATTTTTCGTGATAGTTGGTTATCATATAACTTCTGACGATTCCAATGATAGAGTGATTGTGAGGGAAACCAATGTTCTCATTGCTGTTTGTTTGGTTTTCAGAACCCTCTCAGAAGTCTAAAAAACAACAAGCCGTCGTCGGATTATCTGTATGTGATGTCTTTTTATACAAGCTTCCGAAAACTCTCTTCTACAACATCGAGAGTATGAACTATTTCCATGAAGACTGTTTCATTTGCCATCTCAGGTCTTCTTTACTCTTGTTGGAAAAGAAGGTTGTGAGCCATCACGTGAGATAGCCGTTGAACATTCCTCGCAAAACTGTTCATTATTGAAACGGGGTACATGCGCGAGGTTCCTTCTTGCGACTCAAAGGTAGGTTTGAGTTCAATGTAAAGCTAAACGTCAATGAATACCTAGACACTTGGGTGAACTGACACATTTGCGCTTGTGGATAGAAGAAGATTACGCTGGGAACATGGTAAACTGGAATTGCTCGAATGTTTCTGTGCATGATTTGCAAACTGATGTAACATACCAATTCCCAGTTTGTTCATGGTTAGGCAGAGGATCAGGATGCCATGTAAAAATTGGAAGTATGTACGTCACACATTTTTCGGTTTTCCTTACAGCTAGAATGTTTGACGGAGCGTTCGAAATCAGATGAAGAGGCGATTTTCAACTTTCACTGTTTCTTTGGCAACATCTCGTACATGGCTATTTTTCTGAGTTAGTTGAAGGTGAACTATCGGAACCTAAAAGTTCTTCAAGGTAACCAGTGTTCTTTTGTCGGAAGAAAGACTTATCTGTTATCCCTCTGGTTCACAACTTCAGTTCTTGTTACTGTTCTCGCGACAGTGACAAAGAACTTGAAACCGTTCTCCGATCATACCAAGATTACAGTTCTGCATGTGAGAGATTGAGAATATCCATGCTCATAATCGATTTTAGATTTTTGTTGTTTTCATCTCTGCCATACTGTTCACTCTCCTCAACATGTTGATTCCATTCATATACAGGTTTCTCTTCCGCTTTCATTGATTTTCCAAATTTTACAGGAAATGCTTAACTGTACATGATTATGTCATCGTTGAATACTATGAGGCTTTGTTCGAGAGTTATAGAAAACCTAAGTGTTTGCTCAGCCCTATCTTTTTTCGAACACTTTCTCTCATTAGTTTCATGATCATTGCTATGTGTTTTTTCTACAGCTCTCATGTAAGTCAACCTCCTTCTATTTTTGGAAGTTGATAAGGAATTCAGGCATCTCTGAAACTGTCAGGGCAGGAAGCTTCTATGTTCACCAACATTTTTGTTGCAATTGTGTTGCTTTGGGTATTTGTGGTGGAACCAATAAAGGTTTCATATCGAGTTGATTTTCTGACCTAACAAGATACCGAGAGGTTGTTTTCAGGGGTATGCTTGTCATCTTTACTTCAATAGAGAACCAGATGAGGGGATGTGCGTAACTGAAGTAGAGAAGTCATTCTTCTGCGGTCACCACAAACTCAAACGTGGGCCTTCCGTTCTCATAAAGTTGGACAGTTCAATTTAGAGAGGAATGCACTTGCCAATCAAGCTCAGTTTGATACAAGAAGAGATTCAATGCAGCTTCTAATCAGCAAATTGAACAAAATGAAGTTTGTTCAACAATAGAACTACGAGAAAGAGAAAGTTTCTTATAGCGAGGCGGCTTTGTTCGAAACCATGAAAAACATGGTCTTCTTATGTATTTCTTCGATCGTTTTTCTTACTATGATGTTCGTCCTACGAGATGAGAACGGGTTTCATTACCATCGAAACGTTCTGGTTCAAGTCATACGCTCTGAACGTACAGTCTTTTTAGATAAAGAATCTGTTCAACTTGGAAGAAGGTAATGATGCATTTTCGAATATTGAGTCTATCGAGCATTTCTGGACGTGGGCGAATAACTCTTTAGCTAAAAGTTGGTTGAAAATTGTGTTCTCCGAATATTATTCTCTTCCTCAGATATATACGCTAACTGGACCGATGGCAAACCTGCTTATGATCTTCGAGGTTTCATGAACGATAAGGTGAAGCTTCTCTATGATATTGGCTAGCCGGATGACAACTATTGGTTAAGGTATCGAGAGCTGTTGGTCATGGTATTATACGGCAAATACGATCCACAAAAACTATCAAGCCTGATAATTCCGAACTATCAAAGTATTCTGATGAGAATGAAAATGATTCTTCGAATGGTTGGAGCAACAGTACCGGTGAGGAATACCAATATATGCCCGCTGATGCAATAGGAAGTATGGAATAGATGTTATTCTGTTGTTAATGACTCATAGGTGAAACATCTCGAGGGTATTTCGAATCTTATGAAGGGGGAGGTTATGTTTGTTTCCTTCGCGGATCGTCAACAGCTTTAAAAACAAAGTTTGAGGAACTGAGGAGAGACAAATGGATAGATAGGGTTCGTTGACTATTCTCTCCTTCAGACTCATTTTTTTTGAGAACACCCGATGTGTGCTCCTAGAAATGAGCATATACAATGCTCAAATAAACTATTTCTCCGTCGTTCAACTCATGCTAGAGATGCCCAAAGAAGGTCTTTCAAATATAATTTCAGTTTTACAGTTCTTTCTAGGCTTTATCAAATCGAAAGTTTCTGTGGAATCTCTACGTTTACTACCGACAACAGACAGAGACACGAAACTTTTCATTGAAGTTGTGTTTTGAAAAGGACGTCTCCTAAAAACATACCTGCAGGTTGTGTACATCGCTGTGTGCGTTCTGAAATTCTGCGTAGAACTCTTCAATATTATGAAGGACAAGAAAGATACATTCGATAAACGGAACATGATAAAGCCTCCGCAATTAATCAAATGGATAACGATTGGGTTAGTTTCCGATCATATCATATTCATAGAAGCCTTCTCAGTGCTTATGGTGTCTGGGAAGTGCTCGAACTCTTTGTGGGCTGCATATCAGTTCTCTCGTGTTATTTCTATGCAACGAAGTTCATGGGTCTGCAGGAGGTTCTTTTGAAGAAATGGGAGAAAAACTGCTTCATCTTCGAACTACAGATAATAGATAAGGCTTTGGAGACGAACGGAAATGTATTCATCAATCTCAGTCGACAAAGAGACATGGAGTTGATGTTTAACATCTCTCTAGCTGTTATGGGTTTTTTCGTGACAATTAAAGTTATCAGAATACTGAAGTATGTATGCTTCGCAACAGTTTTATATCTTCATTCCCCATAGATTCAATCATCGTTTAGCCGCATTGGCGGACACTCTCTCTTACGCCGCTCCCTCAATCATTGCGTTTGGGTGTTTCTTTTTCTTCTTTCTCAACACATTTGTCGTCACTATGTATTATGAGTATGAAGCGTTGTTACATAGGTAAGAGGGGAAGACTGTCTTCGTTGTAGCATTCAATTACAACAGTTATATCTCATATTCCGTCACTCTTCAAACGTTGGTGTCTTCTCTTCTGGGAAAGAAGGCCGGTGGAAGAGTATATGAACTATCATCCCTAGGTTGGTTGTACTTGTGTAATGTTCACCTTAATCTCTTAGGCTCAACATACTATTCGATATTCATGCTCTTTGGAACTGTAGTTGTTTTGAACAGCTTTGTTATGATGATAATGGGTGAATTCGAAAAAGTGAGAACGAATGCTGACAGATTTTCAAACAATTATGAAATTATGGATCACGTAGTTTTTAAGGTTGCGCTAGTGACATATGAGCCACATTAAGTTTCGGTTAAGATCAAAAAGACCGGGAGCTGTGCTGAGAGGTCTGATCTGGAAGCTCTTCAACTACCTCATTCCTATAGCCATTGCACGGCCGTCCACATCTTCAACCAGCAGGTTTGTAGTTCAGAATCCGCTTGGCCAATGGTTTGCAGATTGCTCGTGCATGTTGTCAGCTACAGAATATTGACCATTCATCCGTGGGAGAACAACCAAAGATATACAGTAATAAAATACTTAGAAGAACGGAGCAAATCACTGGATCTCATTTACATAGTCTCTATATTTGAATTGTACTAGCTATCACTGTTGAGATCTCACAATACTTATATTAACTTTCATCAGAATAATTAAACAGAACTTCAAGAACATGAGCTTTCAAACAGAAATTAGTTTCCATTTTTTGAATTTAACAAATGCGAGGTCAGCCGCACAACCGCTAATTTGGTACGTTAGCTAAAAATGAAAAAAGGATATATCAGTGCTTATGATAGCAGGAAATTTCTAAGGCTGTGAAGTCTGGGTCGAGGTTATATACTCTCTCCCGGAGTCACAGGGGGTTCGAGTATCCTCACCAAGACGACATACAACATATTACACAAGTTAATCAACGGTTCATTATGCTCATACAACATTACAATAAAACAATGCTACAAGTCTAATATCGTCACCAAGATGAATGTCTTTGTAATCTAGAACGCTTTCGCCGTCTGATGATGGAATCTGAAGACCACTGCGGGAGCCGGTTATCCATGCTGCTTCATGAAGCAAGACTGATTATGTGTTTCGTGTGTGTACTGATATCATCCATAGAGCGTCGTTCACGAGAGCCATTGTCAGCCGAGCAACCGCTAACTTGGTACGTTAGCTGGGAATGAAAACAGAGTATACTATAGCTCATCAGGAACAAAAGATTTCCATGACAGTGTCTATCGCGTCACCTGTGACTTGGAAATTTTTGAGAACTATTGGAAGGGAAGTCAAGTTCGTTGCCAGTTGTGCTTTCCATTCGTGTGAGATTGTTTGTTTAATGTTTTCAAAATGAATCCTGGGAAATGATAACGTTCGTTCAATGGATGTGTTGAAATACCTTTTTCTCAGGTTCGTACTCAGTCCAAGCTCGTGCCTTTGGAAATAGAGTTAGTTTCGAAACAATCAACAGAAAAAAATTCTGAATGAAAAGTAGAAATGGAGAAAACGGGTTAAGTTTCTTTTTTTCTCCGGGAAACAACTTTATCCAATTAGTGTTTCTGAGCGAACTACGGAATGGCTTGGATACCGAACTTGAACATAGTAACGTTTCACTAGCGAGTCAAACAGCTCCGTGCGAGAAGGATGTTCGTCGTTTTATTGATAGTGAGTTTGTGGTTCTTGTTAAATTACAGATCATTGTGATTGATAGGCACTCTTTCTGAATTATACGAACTGTTTTTCGTTACTCGCTACCTCATCATTACAATTCCCAGAAGCGAATGGTATAATCTTCTCCATGCCTTTACCACTTTTAACTCTTCAATCTTAGCATGTGATTGCGAGAAAATGCAAGTGATTTTGCTTAACATAGATCCTCACAAACTATGGAATTCAACATTTTTTACAAATACATGTGTAGTTCGAGTCTCGAAAATGGTTCTTGATCCATTCTGTATACCTACAACAACAAGAACACCTACTGAGAAGCCTACAACTACTACCTCCAAGAAACCTACCACTACTACCAAACAACCAACTACAACTACTAAGATGCCCACTACCACAACTACCAAGAAACTTACTACCACTACGAAGGTGATAACTACCAGTACCTCCAAGAAACCTACCACTACTACCAAACAACCAACTACAACTACTAAGATGCCTACTACCACAACTACCGAGAAACTTACTACCACTACGAAAGTGATAACTACCAGTACCTCCAAGAAACCTACCACTACTACCCAACAACCAACTACCACTACTAAGATGCCCACTACCACTACTACCAAGAAAACTACTACTTCTACTACCACCAAGAAACCTACGTCCACTACTACCACCAGCGGAACAGGTTATAGTGCTGCTACAACAACAACTACTGCTACTACAAAAAGTGTTGCGAGAACCACGACCATAACAAACGTGCAAGCTGTCCCTGACGAAACCAACACTACTTTGGCTCAAGCGACTTCTACAAAAACAGTTTTTACAACTAAACTCAGCGACAGTGCAGAGGCATCTACCACTACTAAGGTTGGTGTAACAGTAGCTTCTACTCCTGGGACCAAAGATACTAATTCAACAACTATAATGAGCGGGGAAAAGACTGAAACAAAAGTGTCAACTCATATGACAGAACTGCCCGTCATCACAGAATCGCAAACTATTTCGAGAACTCCGATGTTTGAACCTACGAGTGCAAAAAGTACTATGAATGCGAGAGACAATAAATCTGATGAAACAGGAACCTCGCTTACCGCAATATACGAAACTTCCATACAAACTTCGATTGAAGGGCATGTCCAAACGACATTAGGAAATGCAGAATCGAAATTCCCAATTTTTTCTGGATATTCAATGCCACCAACTACTACGTTCATTTCCAGTGTAACAAGTCATCCAAAAATTACATATCCAACCAAATCTCCCACTTCCGAGAAGCAGAAATCTTCCGCTTTTTCTGGAATGAACGAATATACAAGTACAGATGCAGGGAAAACTACATTTGGGGAAACTACTAGCTCAACGCAACTCACACCAACGCGGAGATCTGAAACAGAGATATCCATTGCAGGATCAAACGCCACCTCCTCTTATGAAGAATCAGTAGAGATTTCGTTAACTAGCAACATTTCCACAGATTCTGCTGTTGAAACGTTGATGTCCGAAACTACAGATAGTTCAATGAAACACACTTCTACCAGTTCGTTGCAAACTGTGGTATCAACGAAAATTTCAACAATAGGTCTGTCTCTCTCAACTGCAACGAACAGATCTGAGCATGCTTCCAACACTTCTAGCAGTATTCTGATGACTAGTCATGCGAATCCTCTCACAAATTATCCAACATTAACATCTTTTAATGAAAGAACTCAACCTACAATGACATCGGATGCAGATTTACCAAGCATCTCACCTGCGCAACTCCAGAGAACGTCTATACGTAAGCATTCTTAAGTTCTGAGTACTAGTTCAGTAGTTATAGTAAACACAAGAAGTCTAGAATCGTCTTCCAAACTGAGTACAGCGGTGTTGAATCAATTTACAAACAAAGTCATTAAGACTACAACACCGAACTCTTTGTACGAACCTTTAGACGAGTCTTTGAGACCAATCTATGATCAGGTATTCGTTGCTAACTGTCCTACTTTAGCCAACATTGCAGTTTGAAAATGGGCAGAACATTGTTAGTCTGATTTTAACAGATCATGCAAAGGTTCATTTGGACCACTGCTTTGATTAAGCTACTCGTTTCAGTCTGGCAAAGACAGTTCACAGTACATGTCTGAACTTGCTGGAGTAATGAAGAAACAGAACGCGGAGTTATCGCAAGTGAGTGAACAAGCATTCTGAGTTCCAGCGTCATGTTCTAAGAATATTGCAAGCATCATCAGTGAACTAAGCGGTAGCGGCTTGGTTTGCTGGTCCGAAATCATGGAAATATTTCCTGAACTCACCAAATTGATAAATACTGGCGTGGCCCCTCAACTCACGAGCCAAAAAGTTTCCACACTCTCTAACTCCCCTTTCAGCTCATGTTTTCAGACCCAGACATTCGTGGATGGGGGGTATTTCATTCCATTCGGAGTCATTACAAGTCAGGAATACACTGTGGCTCTTGCTAACAATACCGTGAGTGTTTGATATGAGCAGTCTTTGCAATCTTCATTTCGAAGTATACTTCAATGGATGTATTCTCAGATTATCTCACAAAATGGGCTGCTTTTCATCCAAGGCATTATGACGACAGCTATATCACAACAGGAAGGTTCTCGTTTTGAGATTCAGCAGAAAGCTGGACTTGTGAAGATATCTGGAGCCTTCAAGAACTGGACATGGGCAACTAACCACAACAGTTCTTTCATAGTGGAGGAGCTAACAGGAGATGCGAAGCTACTGACATTGTTTGAAGCAACAGAAGTAAGAGAAAAGTTTGAGTTATCGTGATCTTTGTTTCGATCTCAGCTTCATACTTCTGATAACCCATCAATCAGAATGTTCACAAAACTATGGAACATCACTACATCAGGTCATTCAACCATTTTAGAATCTCAGAACAGCCTCTTGTTCTCTTCATTTGCTAACGTTGATAACTTGAATGTTCTTTTGAAAGTAAATGAGAAGTTTATGATAATGCGATTGTTTTCATCTCAGAACGAACTCGATACTCAGCAGTTCCGTAAAGGTGACAACATTGAAGCAATTTTCTGTTCTTTCCGCATGATCACAGGTAGCCAACAAGTAGTGGTCAAGTTGAGGTAGCGTCAGCGGGTTTTTTGATACAACACTTCATGTTATAGGGACGGCTTTATCAAACTCGTTCAGGACAATGGCTATTCTGTATCCTTTTCTTATGAATTTTCATCTTTTGAAGTATTAGATTCCGAGGGATCGTTCGAGACTTTCCTAGACTCTCCTCTTCGTTTCGAAAGTAAAAAACGCTTCACTGCTTTAGGAACTTTCTAACTTGTTTAAGACGTTGGTAGGGAACAGTTTGTGGACAACTCACTTCTACCATCGAAGCTCGAAGTTTTCTCGATGGGAGAGAGACATATCATTGTTCCTCTAACCCTACCAGGTGATAAGGAGGCTCAGATCTTGCTTGAGAACACAATCTCACATTTAGGAATACGCTCACCGCCAATAGAGACTACAACTACTATCAGAGGAGGCTTTTCGTTCAGGATACTCACTCCTATTGGAATGGATGATATCGATTATGCCATACGTAATCGAGGAAATATCAATATTGAAGGAGAAGTAAGTTTGATATCGTCGAACAGAATTCACAGCTTGACATAGTTGATGCAAAGTTCACGAGGAGTCGTTCTACAAGACTGTAGTGCACTTATCATCGGAGACACACTCATAGGAAACGATCGACTGCTCAAAAACTTTGTCATAACCCAAATGCAGTTTAAGGTGGAGAGAATGTTTTCATTGTTAAGTACTCCACACTGAACCTATAGTTGACTTTGAACAACGGAACTCCGTCATTGGACATTGAGTATGGCATATTGGCGTTGTCTTTGATCAAGCACCAGAGGCAATCCCTTATTATTCTTTATCGTCACTTCTTTGGATACTACTTCCAGGACAGAACTCAATCTGCCCCAAAATAGCAAGCTCTTCATTGAAGGTGGTTTCATCATACGAAATGAAACTGGTTTCATATTGATAGCAGCTGATGTGAGCACTTCTGAAGTCTTCAAAGAAACTGTTCATAGTAATCAGTAGTGTCGGCCATTTTGGGAAAGTTGAAATGATTGCAGAAGTTACGAAACAAACCATTGTTCCTCTCAATTCTTTTCAAAATATAACTCACTTTCTGGCGAATGTGCAGAAAGAAGTGATCGACAACGTTGAAAATATCACAAAGGAAGAACTGGTTACGGTATAGAATTGGACAAGCTGGCAGCTAGTGAAACTTATTCTTCAGATCACTGAACATAGTTTGGAAAACTCGAATGCCTTGATAGGTGCTCTGAAGAACGCTCAAACGTCTTTTCTAGATAGTGAATCTGAAAGAGCAAGAAGCTATGAAGAGGAACACTATAATGACATTTTCAATGTGCTTCCAAACAATCCTGCTGATATTCGATATGTGGAAGAGTATACAAGTGATGAATGGACAGAAGAGGCATATCAACTAGCCCATAGCAAAATTGTGAGGATTCAAATGAGATACCTTGTAATGAAAAACATAGGCAAAAGCAATCAGTGAACAGATTTTGTCTCTCACAAGTGTATTGGCAGACTCAATATCGGAAAAAGAAGTTCAGAGTCATGGGTTTCCATTTCTGTCCACAGTGAGCTTGTAAATTGATTCCTCTCATACGAATATCATTCAGGTAGAAAACAATGATTCTGGTATGTTAATAGCTGGAGGTAATGAGGCAGCTATCCTCAATAGAACTTATAGATGTGGCGATTGGGAAGTATAAACTTAACGTGAGATTTGTGCGAGATGCATACTTACAGATTCGGTTTCCTGCAAAGTTCGATGATCTGAACATGGCGCTAGAGTCTTCAAAAAACATTTTTTTACACATTTCCTGTTTCGAAGAAAATTTGTTTTTTTACTCTCCTAATAGCGCTCCGTTAATAAGCAGTGGAACTCTAGAAATTTGCGTTAAAGATGAACTTCGGAAAGCTATAGTGTAAGTAGAACCTCCTTCCAATGACACTACAAAAGGGTTTAGTATCTTTTCAACGAGGAATATATCTTCGTATTCTTACATCTTCCAATCAAGAAAGTTATTTCAGAATAAACAAAACTGCTAAACCAATAACAATCAATAATCTGAATGTTCTCGGTAAGCTTCAGACAATACAGTGGAAATGAAGTTGCACTTAGGTGACATTCATCCATCAACTCCTTTCTTCGATTTATCAGAAGATCAGCAGAGCATTCTGAAGTTAGGATCGTTCAAAGTACCCACATGGAATTCGTCTTTGTATATAGAAGTAAGTTCTGAATGAAACATTCTCTTTGATAATCATTTAGACCCGTCTCATGAATGACGGAACAAGAAATAAAGAGACGCCCAAAGAAATGTTTTTTTTGAATTTTCAATCGATTCCCGGCGTAAGGGAACATCAATACGATTTTAGATTCTCTGTCGATCCGTCGTCTGGTGTGTTTCTTGTAACCATTGAGCTTGCAAAGAGTATATGCATAGGAGTAGATCACCTCTTCCTCACGAACAATCAGTTGGAAAATGCTTTCAGCAGTTTCATTTTCGGGATCGGCTCATTCAGAGCTTATGAGAGACAATCCATAAAATTGGTCGAGTTGACAGAAAACATGTTTGTACAGTCTGCAGGTTTGTTGGGTAAAAACTATTCGGCTATATTTCTAGTGAAGTAGAGAACTATCATGAAATGTCCATTTACACGAAGGGATGCTATGCTTTCAACAACCAAACAAATCTATTTGATTCTGATGGGATAGTTGTGAGACAGATTTTCTGTTTCTGTAATGAGTTCATTAAAGAGTGTTGATTCCCAAAAAAGGAAATCGATCAAATGCGAGACGACTCACTTGTCTTCATTCTCTATTGGCATGTTTCCTGTAGTAATTGACAATAGCTTTGATTTCAAGTTCTCTATCGACCTCATCCCGGTACGATACAGTTGACCAAAAAAACCATTGGGATTATTTGTTTTAGAAAAACGTACAACCGTTGATTATCATCCTGTGTTCTTCCCTATTTTTCGTGATAGTTGGTTATCATATAACTTCTGACGATTCCAATGATAGAGTGATTGTGAGGGAAACCAATGTTCTCATTGCTGTTTGTTTGGTTTTCAGAACCCTCTCAGAAGTCTAAAAAACAACAAGCCGTCGTCGGATTATCTGTATGTGATGTCTTTTTATACAAGCTTCCGAAAACTCTCTTCTACAACATCGAGAGTATGAACTATTTCCATGAAGACTGTTTCATTTGCCATCTCAGGTCTTCTTTACTCTTGTTGGAAAAGAAGGTTGTGAGCCATCACGTGAGATAGCCGTTGAACATTCCTCGCAAAACTGTTCATTATTGAAACGGGGTACATGCGCGAGGTTCCTTCTTGCGACTCAAAGGTAGGTTTGAGTTCAATGTAAAGCTAAACGTCAATGAATACCTAGACACTTGGGTGAACTGACACATTTGCGCTTGTGGATAGAAGAAGATTACGCTGGGAACATGGTAAACTGGAATTGCTCGAATGTTTCTGTGCATGATTTGCAAACTGATGTAACATACCAATTCCCAGTTTGTTCATGGTTAGGCAGAGGATCAGGATGCCATGTAAAAATTGGAAGTATGTACGTCACACATTTTTCGGTTTTCCTTACAGCTAGAATGTTTGACGGAGCGTTCGAAATCAGATGAAGAGGCGATTTTCAACTTTCACTGTTTCTTTGGCAACATCTCGTACATGGCTATTTTTCTGAGTTAGTTGAAGGTGAACTATCGGAACCTAAAAGTTCTTCAAGGTAACCAGTGTTCTTTTGTCGGAAGAAAGACTTATCTGTTATCCCTCTGGTTCACAACTTCAGTTCTTGTTACTGTTCTCGCGACAGTGACAAAGAACTTGAAACCGTTCTCCGATCATACCAAGATTACAGTTCTGCATGTGAGAGATTGAGAATATCCATGCTCATAATCGATTTTAGATTTTTGTTGTTTTCATCTCTGCCATACTGTTCACTCTCCTCAACATGTTGATTCCATTCATATACAGGTTTCTCTTCCGCTTTCATTGATTTTCCAAATTTTACAGGAAATGCTTAACTGTACATGATTATGTCATCGTTGAATACTATGAGGCTTTGTTCGAGAGTTATAGAAAACCTAAGTGTTTGCTCAGCCCTATCTTTTTTCGAACACTTTCTCTCATTAGTTTCATGATCATTGCTATGTGTTTTTTCTACAGCTCTCATGTAAGTCAACCTCCTTCTATTTTTGGAAGTTGATAAGGAATTCAGGCATCTCTGAAACTGTCAGGGCAGGAAGCTTCTATGTTCACCAACATTTTTGTTGCAATTGTGTTGCTTTGGGTATTTGTGGTGGAACCAATAAAGGTTTCATATCGAGTTGATTTTCTGACCTAACAAGATACCGAGAGGTTGTTTTCAGGGGTATGCTTGTCATCTTTACTTCAATAGAGAACCAGATGAGGGGATGTGCGTAACTGAAGTAGAGAAGTCATTCTTCTGCGGTCACCACAAACTCAAACGTGGGCCTTCCGTTCTCATAAAGTTGGACAGTTCAATTTAGAGAGGAATGCACTTGCCAATCAAGCTCAGTTTGATACAAGAAGAGATTCAATGCAGCTTCTAATCAGCAAATTGAACAAAATGAAGTTTGTTCAACAATAGAACTACGAGAAAGAGAAAGTTTCTTATAGCGAGGCGGCTTTGTTCGAAACCATGAAAAACATGGTCTTCTTATGTATTTCTTCGATCGTTTTTCTTACTATGATGTTCGTCCTACGAGATGAGAACGGGTTTCATTACCATCGAAACGTTCTGGTTCAAGTCATACGCTCTGAACGTACAGTCTTTTTAGATAAAGAATCTGTTCAACTTGGAAGAAGGTAATGATGCATTTTCGAATATTGAGTCTATCGAGCATTTCTGGACGTGGGCGAATAACTCTTTAGCTAAAAGTTGGTTGAAAATTGTGTTCTCCGAATATTATTCTCTTCCTCAGATATATACGCTAACTGGACCGATGGCAAACCTGCTTATGATCTTCGAGGTTTCATGAACGATAAGGTGAAGCTTCTCTATGATATTGGCTAGCCGGATGACAACTATTGGTTAAGGTATCGAGAGCTGTTGGTCATGGTATTATACGGCAAATACGATCCACAAAAACTATCAAGCCTGATAATTCCGAACTATCAAAGTATTCTGATGAGAATGAAAATGATTCTTCGAATGGTTGGAGCAACAGAACCGGTGAGGAATACCAATATATGCCCGCTGATGCAATAGGAAGTATGGAATAGATGTTATTCTGTTGTTAATGACTCATAGGTGAAACATCTCGAGGGTATTTCGAATCTTATGAAGGGGGAGGTTATGTTTGTTTCCTTCGCGGATCGTCAACAGCTTTAAAAACAAAGTTTGAGGAACTGAGGAGAGACAAATGGATAGATAGGGTTCGTTGACTATTCTCTCCTTCAGACTCATTTTTTTTGAGAACACCCGATGTGTGCTCCTAGAAATGAGCATATACAATGCTCAAATAAACTATTTCTCCGTCGTTCAACTCATGCTAGAGATGCCCAAAGAAGGTCTTTCAAATATAATTTCAGTTTTACAGTTCTTTCTAGGCTTTATCAAATCGAAAGTTTCTGTGGAATCTCTACGTTTACTACCGACAACAAACAGAGACACGAAACTTTTCATTGAAGTTGTGTTTTGAAAAGGACGTCTCCTAAAAACATACCTGCAGGTTGTGTACATCGCTGTGTGCGTTCTGAAATTCTGCGTAGAACTCTTCAATATTATGAAGGACAAGAAAGATACATTCGATAAACGGAACATGATAAAGCCTCCGCAATTAATCAAATGGATAACGATTGGGTTAGTTTCCGATCATATCATATTCATAGAAGCCTTCTCAGTGCTTATGGTGTCTGGGAAGTGCTCGAACTCTTTGTGGGCTGCATATCAGTTCTCTCGTGTTATTTCTATGCAACGAAGTTCATGGGTCTGCAGGAGGTTCTTTTGAAGAAATGGGAGAAAAACTGCTTCATCTTCGAACTACAGATAATAGATAAGGCTTTGGAGACGAACGGAAATGTATTCATCAATCTCAGTCGACAAAGAGACATGGAGTTGATGTTTAACATCTCTCTAGCTGTTATGGGTTTTTTCGTGACAATTAAAGTTATCAGAATACTGAAGTATGTATGCTTCGCAACAGTTTTATATCTTCATTCCCCATAGATTCAATCATCGTTTAGCCGCATTGGCGGACACTCTCTCTTACGCCGCTCCCTCAATCATTGCGTTTGGGTGTTTCTTTTTCTTCTTTCTCAACACATTTGTCGTCACTATGTATTATGAGTATGAAGCGTTGTTACATAGGTAAGAGGGGAAGACTGTCTTCGTTGTAGCATTCAATTACAACAGTTATATCTCATATTCCGTCACTCTTCAAACGTTGGTGTCTTCTCTTCTGGGAAAGAAGGCCGGTGGAAGAGTATATGAACTATCATCCCTAGGTTGGTTGTACTTGTGTAATGTTCACCTTAATCTCTTAGGCTCAACATACTATTCGATATTCATGCTCTTTGGAACTGTAGTTGTTTTGAACAGCTTTGTTATGATGATAATGGGTGAATTCGAAAAAGTGAGAACGAATGCTGACAGATTTTCAAACAATTATGAAATTATGGATCACGTAGTTTTTAAGGTTGCGCTAGTGACATATGAGCCACATTAAGTTTCGGTTAAGATCAAAAAGACCGGGAGCTGTGCTGAGAGGTCTGATCTGGAAGCTCTTCAACTACCTCATTCCTATAGCCATTGCACGGCCGTCCACATCTTCAACCAGCAGGTTCGTAGTTCAGAATCCGCTTGGCCAATGGTTTGCAGATTGCTCGTGCATGTTGTCAGCTACAGAATATTGACCATTCATCCGTGGGAGAACAACCAAAGATATACAGTAATAAAATACTTAGAAGAACGGAGCAAATCACTGGATCTCATTTACATAGTCTCTATATTTGAATTGTACTAGCTATCACTGTTGAGATCTCACAATACTTATATTAACTTTCATCAGAATAATTAAACAGAACTTCAAGAACATGAACTTTCAAACAGAAATTAGTTTCCATTTTTTGAATTTAACAAGTGCGAGGTCAGCCGCACAACCGCTAATTTGGTACGTTAGCTAAAAATGAAAAAAGGATATATCAGTGCTTATGATAGCAGGAAATTTCTAAGGCTGTGAAGTCTGGGTCGAGGTTATATACTCTCTCCCGGAGTCACAGGGGGTTCGAGTATCCTCACCAAGACGACATACAACATATTACACAAGTTAATCAACGGTTCATTATGCTCATACAACATTACAATAAAACAATGCTACAAGTCTAATATCGTCACCAAGATGAATGTCTTTGTAATCTAGAACGCTTTCGCCGTCTGATGATGGAATCTGAAGACCACTGCGGGAGCCGGTTATCCATGCTGCTTCATGAAGCAAGACTGATTATGTGTTTCGTGTGTGTACTGATTTTATCCATAGAGCGTCGTTCACGAGAGCCATTGTCAGCCGAGCAACCGCTAACTTGGTACGTTAGCTGGGAATGAAAACAGAGTATACTATAGCTCATCAGGAACAAAAGATTTCCATGACAGTGTCTATCGCGTCAGCTGTGACTTGGAAATTTTTGAGAACTATTGGAAGGGAAGTCAAGTTCGTTGCCAGTTGTGCTTTCCATTCGTGTGAGATCGTTTGTTCAATGTTTTCAAAATGAATACTGGGAAATGATAACGTTCGTTCAATGGATGTGTTGAAATACCTTTTTCTCAGTTTCGTACTCAGTCCAAGCTCGTGCCTTTGGAAATAGAGTTAGTTTCGAAACAATCAACAGAAAAAAATTCTGAATGAAAAGTAGAAATCGAGAAAACGGGTTAAGTTTCTTTTTTTCTCCGGGAAACAACTTTATCCAATTAGTGTTTCTGAGCGAGCCACGGAATGGCTTGGATACCAAACTTGAACATAGTAACGTTTCACTAGCGAGTCAAACAGCTCCGTGCGAGAAGGATGTTCGTCGTTTTATTGATAGTGAGTTTGTGGTTCTTGTTAAATTACAGATCATTGTGATTGATAGGCACTCTTTCTGAATTATACGAACTGTTTTTCGTTACTCGCTACCTCATCATCACAATTCCCAGAAGCGAATGGTAATGGTAGCGTCGTTCACGACAAATGATGATGATTGGGGCGTTTTAAGTACAGTGTCAGCCGCACAACCGCTAACTTGGTAAGTTAGCTGAAAATGAAAAAAGTGATCGGATTGTTTGAAGAAGGTAAACAAGTTCTTAGCTTCTTAGTATGACTTAAATAAGTTCAAAGCGCGTTTTTTTGTTCGTTCAATCATGTTGTAAGTTTTAGTCGTTTAATGTACGTCTTTTTTCATGTGCTGATGTATGTCTTTTGGTCTAGTATTCATGTACGATTGATGAATAGTACATACAGTGTAGAATGAAGTTTCATAGTTTTTTTTCATCATTGAAACGATTATTAATTTCTAGTCTAAAACTGTTTCTCACACTAACTGAATCCAAATGACTTTTTCCGGAATATTTTTTAAATTGTTCACAAAAGCACTGGATCAAACATATTATCGTATTGCTGTCAGGGAATGGTCTTCGTCCAGATTGCTCTCAAGCAACTGCTGATAGGCTTGAGTAAGTAGATTTTTTTTTGTTATTTTCATCATTTTATAGTTTTTAATGTGGTCGCAGTTTCTTCGCAGCTGCCTTGCCAAGTGAATTTTTTTTGACGAAACCAATGTTGACGCATTGAGTTTTAAGGTTTCCGGATTAGAAGCTCCTGTCAAGTTTTCTTTCGAAGATTGCTCAAGTTCGGAAAATGGATGGAATCACAATTGTAGATTGACTTTAAGCTGTGAACCGGGTAAAGTGTTTAAATTGAAAAGAATATAAAAAAGAAAGTTCAGGTAGTATGCCAATATTTCCGATTCCAATACTGGATTATACAGGGGTTCAAACTTTGATATGTATAAATGGTACATGGATGACCACATATGATATTGTAAGTTAATCATTACAATTTTCTTTCCTATTGCAACATCTCAGGCCGCCACTCCTCTGAAATGCGCTATGGGTTGTATACCTCGAAATTTCAGTACTCAAATAGTTAATGATAGGCAAATATTCACATACTATGATATTGAAACTCAAAAGAACTATAACGCGGTTTGTCAAAGCTCAGGTGGTGTGCTCAGAATCCTGAAGTAGTTAAACGGTTTTTAGTTCTAACGACAAGAGAAGAGATTGAAACAAATAACCCCGGAATCATCCCTTATTATTGTCCGTTAACTGATATCGATGTTGATACAAGTGGATGTGAAAACATGTGCATCATGACATACCGTATCCCAAACCAAAACAAAATTCTTAAAGTATTTAATCGGAATCAAACTTTAGCAGCATTTGTTTTTCTAGCCGTTTGTAGAAGTGAACGAAGATATGTTCATGTTCACTTTTGGAGACATGGAAATGATTGTGGGTTGTCAGGAAGGCTTTGAATATGAGAGGACTAGTGTATACTCTGCAAATGCGCAACAAGTTATTGTCTGTGATGGGTCAACCGGCAAACTAATTGATAATTATACTCGGGCTGATGCTCAGATTCTCCCGTGTGTTGAAAAACCGACATGTCCCGATTTTCCGCAGGTTTTGTTTTGAATTTTTTCGGTTTCAAAATCGATATCCTTATCAGAATTCTAATGTTGGTATGGTTGTAGAGAATTCTTTATGTAATTCTAAAGATGGTCAACTCGCCGATGGTTGTGTTCGCGCTTACTATTGTAACGAAGGTAGTTTCGTAGTTTATTTCGAAAAAAGTATTCCGTAACAGGTAGTTACCCACTGGACCTTGACTACTTGTATAATGGAACGCAAAGAGTACGATGTCATAACAGCCAATGGCTTGATCAACAGAATAGAACCATCACAGCAGTAAGAATCTATATTTGGAACAGATTTTCACGAAACCCTCAACACAGTCTCTCGAATGCATATACGGTTGTGTGGAGATGAATTATACATCTATCATAAGCTATCTCACTTTACACGAGCACTTAATTACCTATGATCAGTTTGAGGTTGATGGACTCAAGTTCCAATGCTTAACTGGTACGTCGTTCAAACAATCTGAACGTGAGATAAACCTATTTCAGACGAATCGCGAGATATCATCTCCCGTTTCATTCAAAATATAAGAGATCATAATAATCCTTACTTTTGTAAAGACAGTAATAATAATAACAACACTTATGTAGTTGTTGAGTCTATTTGTCAGAATGTGTGCCCGTTCATCAACACTACATTCTTACCAGAAGGATTGGTCGCGACAAATGTGTGGCTTTCTTCGTATGCTTGAACTCATCTAAAGTTTTAGAGACCTTCTGTTCTCAATGTTTTGGGGTCTCCCCATGTAGCTGTAACTACTTCGTATGATTTCCGTTGCGGAGAAGGTTATAGATATATGGAGGCTGCAGTTCGGAATATTGGGATGCAGCGGTTTACATGTTTGGAAAATGGAAACTACTTAGATTCAATCAGAAACAACAGTTACGGAAGTAAAAATATATTGGTTTATTTGTGTGAAAAGGTACGGCTGGAAAACATCGAATAATATAGCCTTTTCTAGGTCCCATCTTGTTCACTAGATCACATAAGCTCGAACCAAGGAATCGTACTTTATAATTCAACTTGTTCCGTTGATCAAATACCTGGTTGTCGGGTGAATATAGCGTGTGCCAATGGTAAATCTCGATTCTATTTTTGAAATATGACTCGGTTGCAGGATACTATCCAAGCTTGCAAAAATATCAAAGTGTCAGAAGTATTCAGCAAGAGTGTAGATCCACATCACAAGGTAGTGATTTCACAATTTACCAATGGTTCGATGTTGCTACTGGGATAACTACTGACGACTTTCGTTGTGATTTGGGATGTATTCCTTTGCATAATGTGAACAGGACATTTTCGCAGAATGGATTTGAGATTGTTTGCAGTAAGTGAAAAAAATTCTAATCTCTTTTCAAATGACTTATAGGTTTTCCGTTATCTGAACCCAGCAGTCCTCACTATTGCAATAGCTCAAGTAATCAAACTAATGAAACAACTTGCACTCATACATGTCTCCCATTACAAGGAGCAGGCTCTCTAACAAAAACGAATTTATACGTTAGTTGCCTTTTTTAACTTAACACCCTATGCTGATTGAATAGAGTTCAAAAAGATTGTATTTAAGGTTTCCCTCATCATTGATAGGTTCGTTGTTCAAGGGGATGGTTTTCGTTTTACTTGCCCCATAGGTGAGTGAGAAAGTACTTTCAATTTCTTCTATTGGCCTATCAGGAACCGTTTTCCGGGAAACTCGTACCAACAGTAGAGAATTTCGCTGCTCTGGGAACCAAAAATATATCGACACGAACACAAACACTAGTGTTGATTTTGTGCACGACACATGCATGGTTGATACATCTTACTTATGTTTTTGTAAACTTCAATACTCCTATAGAATCCTGAAAATTCTTGCTCTTCTGTCATGCCACCCAATGATGTGTATACAACTCGAAACTTCTCTTGTATCCGGGATGTTAACAACAACTTCGCTCCCGGTTGTCGCATTGAGGCTTTCTGTGTGGAAGGTGGTTAACAAGAAATCCACTAGTTGTCAATTTTTCTTGCTTCCAGGAAGTAGTTTCACTTCAAGTTTTGTCGAAACTAGGAGAGTTTACGTTTGCGAAAGCACTGGGTTTTACAGAAACATAGAAACCAATACAATCATGGAGCTAGTGAACGACGTGTGTAGGGTTCACAACTCGACCTCAAGCATTGTCTCAAGCACAACCATTGCTTCTACCACAACTATAGCCACGAATTCAACTTTACCTAGCAATTATACTACAGACTCAAGTACTAGTTCGTTTACAACAACGTCCACAGCTGGCTTTACCACTTCTATCTTTACGAGCACAACTTCAAAACGTAAGCGATCAATCAATTTTTCCTACGTGTTAACTGTTAAAAATGTGTTCTGCTTCATGTTCCATGTTATGTGTTCTAACAAACTTGAGTAACTAGGAACTTTATCAATTATTACCATTCATTTCAAACCGGAATGCTTCAAACTACACAGTGAGATAAGCAAGAAAAATGGAACTTATGTTTTTTTCCTGTACGAAACGGAATCAAATCTCTGCATCAACAATGAGCCACATCTAGTATAGCCGTTTTTCGAATCTTAAAATATGAATATGATTCTAGTAGTATTCGTAATTTTTCATTTATAGAGGGACCATAAACATAGAGGGTGGTAGCATTACTGTGCATATTGTGTCACATCACTACAATAGCTCACCCCCAAAAAGACCTGGTGTGGTCTGATGGAATAAAAAGCTGTCGGGCTCTATGCTGTAAATTTGAAGCAAGGTAAAAATATTGCTTATTTTAGCTTGACTATTGATGGTGAAAAGAAAATAAACTCACGAATGGAGAGAATGAACACCTCCTTCAGCTTGAGCATTGGAAGATCGTTGCTCGAAACGCACATTCCCATTCAGGACATTATCACTAAACAGTGAGTTTCGAGATAAATATAGAAGAACTGTACAGACTGAAGGTCTTCCAATGATTTGATGCCGATATCCTGGAAACCATGCTGTACACCTCGGATTAAGTATGGAATGAATTTGTGACAAGAGCCTCGATCTTTCATTGTTGCTGATACCCCCTGAGCAACTTTAATTTGATCCGATTCGCTTAAATAAATTGAAAAACTTGATTCAAGAATGAATTTTCATACGCTGTGAAGTATCTATCTTGACTCGAGCTATGAGCTTCCATGGCATCTAAGGATCCCATTCCTCTGTACTTTTTCACTCGTACTCCAGCAGGGCCCCAAAAATATTCTCCAGGAGCCTTAAAACAAATATCTTACTCTTAATGAATTACATTTTCAGCAGTTCTAAATCTCTAAGCAAGTTTAGAGAAAAATAAAATTTTGTCGAACCTCAGTCGTTGCCGCTAAGAGGCCTCCCATCATAACCACTGAAGCTCCAAGAGAGACAGCCTTAGTAATATAGCCAACATCCCTGATTCCACCATCAGCGACTACGGGTACACCTCGCGAACGAGCATAATGAGCAACATGATAAACAGCAGTGGCTTGGGCTCTACCAACAGCCATAACTGTAGTTTATGAAAAATCGTGAAAAATATAATATCACGTCCTTACTATCTTGGGTAATGCAAATAGATCCACTGCCCATACCAACTCGTAAACCATCAGCTCCAGCATCAATGAGACATTTAGACTGCTGTCTAGTCACAACTTAAAAAAATATTGCAGCGCAGGTTTTTGTTTTCCTTATCTCTTTTTTGAATTTCTTCATTTCGATCAGAATGAAAGATAAAGCGCTTACCATTTCCTGCGATAACATCAACTTGAGGGAAGTTTTGCTTTATATACTTGAGCATATCGATTTGATAAGAAGATGTTCCATTCGAGGAATCCTATCAAATATGAATTTGGAGCACATCAAAAGATTAAAGCTTACAATGACAATTATATCAACACCAGCATCGACCAGGAGAGCAACTGTTTTTTTGCTTGTTTCTCTAGTATTAACCGCAGCTCCACACAAAAGCTGTCCCTTCGAATCATAGGAAGCCATTGGATAATCTCGAGCCTTCGAACAAGGATAACAAAAATAATTATAAACAGGCTAGAACCTTAAGCAGATCTGCACGACACAACAAAGCTATCAGCTCCCCATTGTCGTTCACGATTGGTAATTTTCCTTAACTCACATGGTACTGTTTGCAACTAACTATTCTTTCGCTTACCCAATCTGTTTTGCTTCAGAATCTGTTGGGACTTCTCCAAGTCATCTTTGATGTTTCCCAAAATCAAACTATTGACACTGACCATAATCTATGGAGAATAACGTTTAAAATTCGACCTTCTCTTTTTCTAGAATACATCAGTCACCGGGATCTGTTTCTGTTTATCGATATCGTTTTCGAAAAAATCGAAATCTCTAGAACTGATCATTCCCAGCAATTTAGAGCCGACTTTGCCAGTTTCAGTGATTGGGGCTCCAGTATATCCAAACTTTTTTTTGATTTGGATCATGTCATAAACAGTGTCATCAGGCCGAAGACAATGTGGTTGCATGACAAACCCCTGTTTAAATCTCTACGAAGGAATGCTTACTTTAGACATATCTTCGATCTTCTGTCCTCACCTTAACTTTAAGAACCTCAGCGGCTTGCTCTTCAGGATTTGGAAAGTTACCATGAATGAATCCGATACCACCATAGAGCTAAAGTAAACAATGTAACACTAGTTTTGTTACTGTACATCATACCGCCATCACAATAGCCATTCCAGATTCCGTAACGGTATCCATAGGTGAAGAAGCCAATGGAGCTTTAATACTGATGTTCCTTGTGATTTTCGTATCTAATTGAACATCATGAACAGAGAAGTCAATGAAACCAGGAAGAATATTGAAGTCACTATAAAGTGTTAGCGTGATGTCTGGAGCGAAAGCAGAACGAACTTGTAAGTAATTCCTGCATGATTGGACATAAGCTCTTCTAAAGATTGTCCATCCTTCAAATTCGCATCGAATACCATTTTCGAAAGCCCTTACCTAAATAATATGAAATAAAAGGCGTAATAGAATTCAAAAACACAGGGAAACTCAAAAAAACATTCTTAATCTTCGAGAAGCGTTCATACAACCAACCGCTCCCATTAAAAGCAAAAATGAATCTGTCAGAAATGCTTTGTCGCTCTCAACAATCATCAAAATCTATGTTGTGAGGAGGCGGAGTCAATGCGAGAGAAACCCATAACAAAGAAGCCGAGAAAATGAACATATTCTGAGGATTGAGGAAATAGTTATGTTTAGGATTAAAATTGACTCGATCGATAGATTGGACATCTTAAAAACAACTAATGAACTTCTAAGTTCACTAAACAGTTGTATCAACTCGCATTACTGGAGAGGACATAAGAAACATGAGGACAGCAAGCCTGTGACATTGATTTGGTACTCTTAATGTACTGACCTCTTAATGTATCGGGCAAACAATTTATATTCATTAAACTCGCTTATCAGATAATAAAAATTAAGAAAAAGATATCTGTTAATAGTACTACTAGTGCTTATCAATACAGGTTGAATTGGTGAAGCGATAAAGAAAAAAAAATTCACTGTGGAGGGTCGTGTCGCTTAGCGCAATAGTATTTCAAGGAAATTGGAGTTTTTTCTTATCTCAGTACTACTTTGCATCGTTATGAGATGATAACTAATTTTTAAACATAAAACATTCAGCATCGTTCTGATGTATGGCTCTTTCAGGACCTTTTGGGAGGCTTCACTCGGTTACCAAGGAGACCAAAGCGGATGTAAAGAGCTTTATCAATGGGATTTAAGTGTTGAAATACTGAGTAGGTGCTATTACACTGCAATAAGAAGGCTTCATCTTTAATAAATAATTTACCCATAAATAAAACGAAGACGAGATAATGAATGGAACAACAATTTGGACTAATGTTAAATAACAAGGGTGTTGCTTCCTAAGATAGTTAATATCAAAAGAATCACAATGACTATTTTGAAATTAATTTATTAATAAGAATAATTAACAGCTCAGAGGGAAGAAAGTATAGCATCAGCCTTGATTCTAGCATCGGATACCTTCTTCAAAACAACATCTTCGACTCCAGATTTTTGTTGACTTTTCACCAAGACGCTTAAGTAGCCATCGACATTATCCAAAACAATCTTGTCATAGCGGAGAAGATCGGTAGCCTTCAGAGCAATGTTAGATGTTAGTTAATTAAAGTTGTTTACCTTTTCATAAGTAGAATCGCTAAGTCCCTTTAATGAGTTCAAAGTAGATTGAATTTGAGCATTCAATGAGGTTCTGTTGTTATCAAGGGCTTTCTTAGCGCTCTGAAAAAAAAATTTCACTGATTAACTGTTTGGAAAGTTGATCTACCTTCAGAATATCTTCATCCCCAGTCGATTTAAATTCATTAGTATCGTTGATGAATGCAGTGTACAAGTGTTGTTTCTTGTCGACCAAAGACTCTAGAACACTTACGATTCCTCGGATTTTCTCTTTAATATCTCTTTCAGGATCCTGAAATGAAGAGTAACAGGCAGAATTCGAATGAAAACTCACAGCTACAATAGTGAAATCCAGACGAACGTATACTATGACGACAATAAACAGGCAGAAAAAGAAAACAGAAGCCATTAAAGGCTCACGGAGAAGAGATACAGAATCAAATTCATAAGTGAGCTCAAGGCGATGTATTAGATTGGAGAAAAACAACGCAAACTAACTGTGAATGCTTGGATGTGATCATCCACGAGGCTTTCTTTCTGTAAAACGACAACTGTTCGCCCGACAGTATCCAAGTATGTAGCGCGGAGCTCATCAGGTTTACGATCCATGGTATAAGGAGTAGAGACTTTCACCTTTCTGCGAAACCAGTTAATTGAAACGTTCAAGTTTTGTAAAGAACTCACGAAGCCAATTCAGGAAGAACAATCTTAGTTGTCAACTTCTCAACGGCAATATTATCAAAAATGTGATCAAAGACTTTCATTTTCAATGCATAGTTGTTTCCTTTATGATACAAATACTCGGATGCTGGAAGATTGTATCCAATTACATAAGATGTTCTCCAACCTCCGAAGAGAGGATATCTGGAAATGATTCTTTTAAAAATATCAATTAGATGACGATTATTACCTTGGTCTAATATCAACTTCCACGCTATCAGCACGTAGACGCACTCCAGAAGTTGAGATGTTTCCGATTTCATCACGATAATAAATATCTTTAGCCGTTCCCGGGAGTACAGTCTGAGGAAATAAACAATAAAACAAGAACAAACAGTTGAACTTACCAAGAATCGCTGCAGAGCAGGCTGACGTTTTCCTCTTCTGTCCATTTGGAAATCAAGGCGTGAGAAGGATCCCTGTTATTATACAGTTATAAGAAAAAGAAACTATGAAGAAAAACCTTTAATTCTGCTCCTTTGTGAACAAGCTCGATGTAATCCTCAACAGCAATGTTTCCTCCCCAATGAGAAATTTCAATTGAACGTTCTACAACAGTAGCAACAACAAACGGATAGTTGTTTTCGTAGTGAACAGTGATAGGTTTCTATGAGAATGATGAAAAGTAAAACAGCAAATCGTCTTACTTGATTATAAGATGGCGAATTTGTGTAAGGTCCATAAGTTACAGATTCACCTTCTTGCTTTGATGGGTTCACGGAGGTTACAGATAGAACTTTCCCAGAAGCCAACTTTACGGTGGTTTTCTCTTTTTGAACTGGATAAGCAGCAGCATAATACGCACTACCATGATACTGTACAAATCTAGAAGAATGGAAGTTATGACACAAATTGAATGAACAGCTTTCTTACTGGGAATCAGATTGGGCTATCTTCGCTGGGAAAGGAATAAGAGCCTCAATCAGCCTGTAGTCGATCTTGAGCTTTACAGTTTTTCCTTTTGCAATTTTAGAACTGAGATCAACTTTGTAAGCCTACAATGAGAGCTTTGAGCACCGTTTCATTTTCAAAATCCAACTTTGAATCCTTCTTTTGATACGGAAGTATCGACTGAAACTTTTAGTTTTCCTCTCTTTCCATCTTCATTTACTTCTAAGAAAGCTAGATGATCTTCCTCCTCAGATGTCAACAAAATCAATAAGCTATTTGCATCAGCATTGTCATTTTCAAAGGTGACAACAGATGAAACTTTAACAATCTATAAAGTCAGTCCTACACAATCGCCTTTCTAGAATATCTTACTTGAGTAGAAATATCTACTTTGCGATCAACATCGTTTATTTTCCAAGCAGATGTAACTAACAATAAGTTAACTACCAAGAACAGCAAGTTGAGAAACTTCATCCTATAAACAGTAAAGTTTAAGTATTAATTGAGCCACAGAGCATTGGGAAAGCTGTTGGTAGAAAATTACTGTACTGTAATGCACGCCATTTAGGGACATCAAATATTGCGAAGTGGGAGAATTTTCTAATATGATTTGAAAAAGTTTGTTCAGTTTAAATTGTTTCAGGGCTTAAAGTAAATAAAATCCATATACTAAAATCACTACGCTTCCAAAAAGCATAAGCCTCATGGTTTGAAATATTTTCCACGTAGCGACAAACGTTGAAAAGTATTCCGTGCAGGACCAATTTTCTCAATTCTCAGGGACGATGATATTTTGGAGCCCTTCAAATACATCGTGCTTATACTGTTCTTACTTACTATTTTAAAGTATTATTCATGATTTTATTAAAATTATAATACTTATAGATGGTGTCTAAAGAAGAAAGCTCCTCTACACAGAAAGTCGAAAAGCAACCCGCTAAGGGTCAGAAAGAAGAAAAGAAGGATGAGATGGTGAATTGAAGCATCTTAGTGTAAGTCATACTTTTTTTCAGACAGAAGAAGATAAAAAGTTAGAAGAAGATCTGAATATGCTTGTTCAAAGATTGAGCGTAAGATGAAATGTTTTATATTTATAACATAACTCTATTAGGAAGATGACCAATCTCTGTATCAACCATCTCTGGAAAGCATGAGATCTTTGATTCGTGCTTCCACCACATCAATGACTTCAGTTCCTAAGCCTTTGAAGTTTATGCGTCCTCATTACCAGAAAATGAA
This sequence comes from Auanema freiburgensis, assembly GCA_030370435.1. Classification (NCBI taxonomy): domain Eukaryota; kingdom Metazoa; phylum Nematoda; class Chromadorea; order Rhabditida; family Rhabditidae; genus Auanema; species Auanema freiburgense. The sequence goes on from CM059369.1 coordinate 5,208,284, forward strand.
AGAAATTTTCGACAAAATTACCGACGGAAATGCTAAGGTCCTTTTTTTTTGAAAGAAATTGGTTCACGTTTGATGATTATTATTTCAGAGGCTATGTGCTGATATTATCTCTGTTCTAGCTATGTGTTCTGACGAGAAGAATGACTGTATCAATTATCGTATGAAGGTTCTAATTAGCATATCAAAAAAGAGTTCAAAAAGTTCATAGGGTCTTGGTGAATCCATGGGTGATTGGGGCCATGAGTATGTGAGACACTTGGCTACGGAAATGGCAGAAGAGTGGAGATCAGCTGGCGATGGTTCTGATAAAGGCAAGATCAGGTTTTCTTTTGCTTCTTACATGAAATTATTTTTATTTTTTGAGACGTGAGGAGTTGATTGCTATGGCTCGAGAAATTGTTGAGCACAATATGAAGCATAATGCAGAGGTTTTCGAAAGTGATTGAAGATTTTGAGTTCATTTTCGATTATAGGTTGAAGCATGTGATCTTCTTATTGAAATTGAAAAGCTTGAGCTTCTTCTCGAATATGTACACGATGTTGATCATCCCAGAGTGTGTTTATATCTTTTGAGGTCTGTTTTTCTTATATTATTAGGCTTAACTGAGTTTTTAAGTTGCGCTCCTCTGACACCTGATCCAGATAATATAATTCTTATCCGATGCGCTAAAGATATTTACCTTAAATTCGGACGCTACTTGGAAGCTGTCAGATGTGCCATTATGCTCAACGATACTGATGAAATCAAGTCAATCTTCATGAAAACTACTGATCCGTTAGTTTGTTTTATGGAGAAATGATATTTTTTCTTTTCAATAGACTCTTACAACAACAAATGGCTATTCTTTTGGGCCGTCATCAAGTTTACATTGACTTCGAAGATGTTCCAAATGGAGATCAACTCTCTGAACTGAACTGTAACACTCATCTTTATGAATACTTCCGTTCGTTGGCTCGAGAACTAGACATTATGGAACCTAAAACACCTGAAGGTATTTACAAGAGTCATCTTGAGCACAGCAGTAAGTCACACATTCGTTGTGAAATAGTTCTTATACTAACATCAGGGCCTTTCGGAAGTACAAGTACACCAGATTCTTCCCGAATGAATTTGGCAGGAGCATTTGTAAACGGGTTTGTCAATTGCGGTTTCGGAATTGATAAAATGATGGCAGAGGGAGAAGATGCTAACAGATGGTTCTATAAAAACAAGGAATTCGGTGTGTCTGAATCTGTTGTTCTTTGTAACAATAATGCAATCTTAGGCATGTTCTCTGCTGCAGCTTCCCAAGGTTTGATTTGGAGATGGGATATTGACTCTGGCTTGAATAAATGTGATCACTTCTTATACGTAAATGATGACTTTATCAAGGTTTTCGTTATCCTGCCAGTCTGTTTGTGAGCAAAACTTTTATAGGCTGGAACACTCCTGGCTATTGGAATTATTTCCTCTGGTATTCAAGACCCTTGTGACCCCGCTTGCGCTCTTCTCCTTGAGCACATCCATTCTGAAAGAGCTGTAATGAGAATCGGTTCGGTATTGGGACTTGGACTTGCTTATGCGAACTCAAAGCGTGAAACTGTCACCAAAGATGAAGATGGTGGCGTCATATTTGAGCTGAAAAAGGCTGGTCTGGCAATCATGATCATTGTTAAGATTTTTTTTAGGTGTTGACAGATACTAAGAGTTCTTCCACAGCGGAAGTTAAAGGACTTGCTGGACTGTCTCTAGGATTAATCATGGTTGGTACTGCTGATCATACTGTAGCTATGGAGATGCTCCAAACATTGATGGAAAGGAGTGAACAAGAGCTTGCTGATCCCAACATGCGTTTTCTGGCTCTTGGAATTGCTCTTATCTTTTTGGGTTGGTCAATTCGTTGAATTTTTTCTTATAACGTATGTGTTCAGGAACCCAAGAAAAGAGTGAAGTTTTTGTTGAATCTTTGAGATCTCTCCCCGAACCGTTCGGATCGATGGTTTCCACACTGGTTGATGTTTGCGCCTATGCTGGTACCGGAAACGTTCTGAAAATTCAAAAGCTGCTTCATATGTGCTCAGAGCACTATGAAACAGCTGAGGATAAGAAAAAGGTAGAGATTTATCTTATTCTTATCCGATGGTTTCCCTGTGTTAGGACAAAAAGAAGGACAACAAAGACAAGGAGAAAGAAAAGGAGAAAAAAGATGATGGCAAAATTGACCTCTCCAGCCAGCAAGCTGTTGCCGTGATTGGTATTGGTTTGATTGCTATGGGAGAAGAAGTTGGATCCCAGGTTTCAACTCAGTATGGGATTGAAATAATTGTTCTGTTCAGATGGCTCTCAGAATGTTCGGTCATTTAATCCGTTATGGCGAACCAGTCATCCGTAGAGCTGTTCCACTTGCTCTTGCTTTGATTTCAGTGTCTCATCCTCAACTTAATATTCTCGAAACACTGAGCAAGTTTTCTCATGATGCTGATGCTGACACAGCTCATAACGCTATTTTTGCTATGGGATTAGTAGGGGCTGGAACTAATAATGCTCGATTGGTTTCGATGCTTCGTCAGCTGGCAAGTTACCATCATAAAGATCAGGTAACGATAAAGCACATACATAAAATATCATCAGGCATTTAGTTCTCTCTTATGCTTGTGAGAATTGCTCAAGGACTAACACATCTTGGAAAAGGTACAATGACTATGAACCCATGGCACTCAGATCGTCAGCTTCTCTGCCCAAGTGCCGTCGCCTCTCTTCTGACTATATGCTTTGCATTCTTGGATGCTAATAACTCGGTAGAAATAAAAATTATTTCCGAAACTGAATTGATTCTTTCAGGTCCTTAATAACAAACAACATTACTTATTGTACGTTCTTGTTCTCGCCATGCAGCCAAGAATGCTTGTCACTTTATGTGAAGATGAGCTGAAGCCTGGTCAACTCAAGCAAGTGTCTGTCACTGTAAGAGTAGGTCAAGCTGTTGATGTAGTAGCTCAAGCCGGTAAACCGAAAACCATCACTGGCTTCCAAACTCACACAACTCCCGTCTTACTCGCCTATGGAGAGAGAGCTGAATTGGCAAACGATGAATGTAATATTAAAGCATTGCCAATTAATCTTAACAATTTATATTATAGATATATCTATGACACCTTATCTAGAAGGTCTCGTCATTTTGAAGAAGAACCCCGAGTACGAAGCAACAGTACCCGCCAAGAAATAATCATAAGTTCCTTAATTTATTTGAAAGTATCTCCAAATACCTGGCGATAATCTTTGAAACGGTGTATTTTTCCTTTGTTCTCTACCGTGTGAATTGTCACGAGGTAATTTTACTATCTAATTAAGTATTTTAACGAGCATATGTGAGCACGGTGTTACTTTGCTTGTAAAACTGTTTTTGTGAATATGTACCAACAAAAGCAAATGCTGGTTTGAATTAAACATTTTAAGATTGCATTATTTATTTTAAAATTCGGAAATGTCAACTTTCTCCTAAAGATCGAGCCTCACTGATGACGCTGAAATAGTCAACTTATTATATCTTGAAGAAATGACAAACTTGACAAAGCACGTGACTCTCAGCAATGAAACTTGACTTTTCAAGAAGCTTTGGAATAAGTTTGGCTGTGAACGTGTAGCACTGAATTGAGATTAGAACATAAGTGTTGACAATTGATACTCACTCCTTCTCTCCAGAAAGATGGGAGTCGTTGGCAGTATTCAGCGTGAATAGAAGCAACGGCATTGTGTTGTACTTCTTGCTCGAGTACAGCAGTCTGTTCATTATGAAATGAGCCCAGAATTGAATAAAGCTGACGCTACCTTCAAGTAGTTCATAACTCCGATGCAAGCTTCGTTTCTGAAACTGTTTTTCTCTTGGAGCGAAAGAGCATTCATGTTCGTAACTGTAGATAGTTTGATAGGCGAATCTTAAGTCAAAAAGGAAAGATACTTGATTGAGAATCACAGCAATGCATTCTGTCACATACACCGCGAGCATTGAACTGTTTAATAGTCATGTACACTACGGTAGGAAGGTACAAAGACATGAAGTCCTGGCATGAGGCAGTGAAGTTCGTTGGGAGCAAGTTATTACATACTTCGGCTTCAATTTTGTCAGAAATTTCGTTCTATAATGTGAATCATGTCTACGTATGCTCCGTGATCCTTATCTACCTTCGCATCCTCAAGAAGGTTGAGTGTTTCATCAACCTCGAGCTCACAGTCTAAACAAGATTGTAGAACTTGGCCTTTGGGAGTTAGCAAAGTTTTAGCACCAGTCCAGAAAGCTTTAAGAGTTCCTTTACTGTGAGGTAGGAAACTCTGCAATTTTCAAGTCAGGAATGGGAGTACGAGGAAAATGAAATACGATGACATATTTATTGAGAATTCACTGCGGTAACCATCGAAAACGATGAATGAACGATATTCAAAGACAAAATATTTCGTCTAACGACAGAGGGGGAACGGACAATAATTATGCGGACACAAGGTGACAGTTGGTTTATACATAGGGGAAGTTGTTTGAAAAAAGGTAAAATCCCCATTAGGGAGATAACTATTGAATAGCTGATGAATGCCTATAGGCGGGAAAGGAACTTGAGGAATCCTACCAAACGAGCGCTCTTTTCTTCAGTAACACAGAGTCCAACAGCTGCGCAAGCCTGAAAAAAAAGAAATAAAATAAAAGGCAAACGTGACTTACATTTTTCGGGTTCTGAAGCACGGCATCAAGCTGTTCGAAGAAAGTTGGGAGGAACTGTTCGACAAGCATATCACACTAAATCGAAAATTTCTAAAAAAAATCAAAGATAGCTGAAGTAAACCATTCCGCGATAGCTTAAGGCATGGATGCATATATTCTTTGAGAAGAATTCTCTGATTTCTTTTTGTTTCTCTCTATCTTCTACCAACTGCTTGAGTTCATTAGCTGCGAATTGGCACTCGTCACAAGCCAAACCTTCCTGAAAAAACAAACGATTTTACTTAAAAGAATGAAGTCCACATGTTGGGACAGCTGACTTCAAAACTTCCTTCATTGTAACTACAGAGAAAAATGAAAACTCACGATTCCCTCGGATTGATCAATGGCCTTCTTAGCATAGAGTAGTCCGATGCGGTGGAAAGCATCAATTCGTGAGTTGGCACAGAAACGGAAAGCCTTGCAGACTCTATGAGAGTCAGACTTGAAAGTGAAACGAAAGAATATTTTTGAAGATTAGAGTGATTTACCAGATAAGGTTCCAGTTTATGAATGACTTTATCGATATTCTGTACGAACACCTTGCATTCTTCGACATATGACGTCTCGTGGCACAAAGCTGACAAAAGCAGCTTCAATTCACGCATCTTAGCCTCATCATGAGAAGCAAGAACAAAACGCTTCACAAGCTGAAATAGATGTAATTTCAATATATAATCTGAGTAAAATCTCACTCCTTCGCACTGTTCGCAAGTTGTGCTTATTAAACCGTCTTCGGAGTGAATACGGTTACTGGAAAGCATTTTGTCTTTGCCTTGGTAGGCGAAAGAAGCTCCAATAAGAGCTAAGACAAGTAGATATTTCATCTATAATTTTAATATTATTAATAAAATACTGGGTGGTCAGTTAGTGTTTGAGTATAGAATGGTTAAAATGAGGATTGGTTGTCGAGCGAGCATCGAAGATTTTGAATGGCCTTGTGACCGAAGTCAAACGAAAATAACAAAAGAACAACTGTTATAAAGAATATTTGAGAGCAGAGGAAAAATGGAACATCAGTATTAACGCAATGAGATAGATGGAATATGTGATGATAAAAGACAAGAAAAAAAGAAAAAAAGTTGCAGCAAGTAGACAGGCACAGAAAATGAAAAGAGATTAGATAGATGAGGTCACAGTGAGCCGGCACGGATAATGTCCTGACGTACCAGGAATTTAACTATGCTCAAAACTTGCGTAATAGTTGTTCTTAATATCATTTAGCTAATGGGCTTGGTCAATTAGCTTGTCAGCAGAATGAAACTCATCCATAGTCTTAAGATAACGAGAAACTAACTACGAAACTAGAAAACGGACTGACTTTCAGCATTGATTAAATAAAAGTAATGACAAGATAAGTCGAAGCAAAAGTTTTGAAATTTCAAAAGAAAACTTCTATATCGGCCCGAATTCGCGAAGAAAATGGAAGAAATGCTGTAATACAGCCTTCATTTTCTCTGCATCTCTCTTGAAAAAGGTAAAAAATGAAAATATCACGATTAAATAGAAGGGCACCACGTTCGGGTTGAGAAGAATACGATGGGGTCGAAGTTTAGCTGAGGGTTGTTCTTCACGCGATCACATTACATTACAAGATTTGTTTTGTTGCATGGTAGTTAATCAAAACTGTGTGAGAATTATAGAATGAATTCTTATCAAAATAAAAGATTTATAGATTGAAAGATAATGATAATTGATAGAATAGCACGGCTGAAGAAAACTACTAATCCTTTGATTATGAGTTCTATTGGGAACCAAACCATATTCAAACGAAACGAAACGAATGAAGAATTGCGGGCGGTAGTGAATTAACTACATACAGGAGACCGATAGAACTTTTTTGATCTACTAGTTATGGTTGTTTTAGATCAAACATTTCTCTTTTAATTCGAGTCTGTGACAGATAGTGTTGATTTGATTTATTATCGTAGAGATATTCAGATGTGAGGGCATAACCTAAGTTCATCCACGTGAAAATTTGAATGTTTTTTTCAATTTTACAGCAAGGAACTTATATTTTAAAACCCCCGCTCTTGTCATTTTTTCGTTTGCAAGACTTGTGACCGGTTGTGTTTTGAAACTTACTCTCCCAGGAAAATATCCGGCAATACATACTAGTACATTAAGAATGAATTCTTAGTGTTTCGATTGTAAATCATTTTATAGATATTAAGCTGATGACAGCTACTTCGCATGTGGCTCTTTTCTTATCATACACTCTGAAAGGCGTAAATATTCAGGAGGTTCATTCTAGTGTTTTAAATTTGAAGAATGCAATAGGTTTCAATGGAGAAGTTCGTCGCATTCTTATGATTGACAACTTTCTTTGATAATTAGTATCTTAAAAGGAACTGATACGACTATAGCATAAGATACAAGCCACGTGTGTATGGTCGACATAAATAGCCTGTTTTCATAATGAATCATCTTTGATTCACGTTCACTGGGGATTCACGTTCACTGATCAGTTATGAAACAGAATTGAACAAACAACGGAAGGATTCTACCACAATATTACTCATTTAAAATCAAGGGAACAGCATCATTCTACCAGATGAACTACAGGATTGTCTGGCCAACAATCTTTCTCCCTTCCATCTCTTTTTCTGAAATATTTCACGCCTCAAGACAAACTTTGAATGCATTTGTTTATCTAAGTTTTCTCCCACACGATAAATATAAAACAGTATTTCCGCTTTCCCGTTCAAGGAAACAGTTGGCCTTCATTAATCTGAGCATATGGTCGGTCTATTCAAATGTGAGCACACTGTTGTCTGTAGAAAGATTTGTGTTTCCCACTAAAATTTCAAAATATACTCTAACCGCCTGAATTGACCTTGTTTTTCAAGATATTCTCCTCATCGTCATGCTGAACAAAATGATTTCGTTTCGAGTACATTTCTATTGTCCGAATATCACTGAATTATGCAACGAAAGTTAAAATTACTGACCTCATTAGTGAAGTGAAAGAAATGAATCACACCTTGCCCACACGATTTGTATTTTTATTGAGAAATTCTCATTTCTCCATTTTTTAAATTTTTTTTCGCTCTTATCTTTATTTGTTCATGTCATTTATAGACTTTTCGAAATGATCATTCATGTCTCGCCAAGGTATAAATATTGTGCTCGAGACTGTTTCTTCAGTTCCATTTTTAAAACATAACTTTATTTCTAATATTTCCAGTCAACAATATGCCCAACTGCCCTTCCTGTAATAAACCAGTTTATTTTGGTAGTTTTTCTTGAGGTTCTGCTAATTCGATTCTATTTTTAAGCTGAAAGAGTTCAATCCTTGGGCAAAGACTGGCATAGACCTTGCTTGAGATGTGCAAATCAGGAATGTAAAAAGACATTGAGTGCTGGAAGTCATTCTGAGGTTCAATTAGCTCATATATTCATTTCTATTTCTAATCTTGTAGCATGACGGCAAACCTTTTTGTAATCGTTGTTATGGAGCTATTTATGGACCACAAGGATATGGACATGGTGGAACTGAGAGCCACACTTTCTTAAAAGGGACTACTGGTGGCACAGCTGGAGGAACGAAATAACCGTCCCCGAAAGTAATAATAGTAATCATAAGTATAATAAAAGTTCACTTTCGATTTGTGTTGATGAAACGTATTTCATTTGTATCAGTGGACTTCAACGTGAAAGCACTTACAAATATTTTTTGGAAAAATTCAAAGAAACTTCCCCTCTCACATTCCGATGATATCATTTAGCTTAAGCTTCCTGGAACTCTGAGTTTAGATCATAGATCTTGCAATTATTTAATAATTAATCATGTAGTGCGTACATCATCATCAACAGCTTCGAGAAGAATTTCGAAGTTTGTCTTCAAGATTCATCCTGTTAAACAAGTATTTTTTCAGCTTCCTTAGAAAACAATTCTCCAAAACTGTTGATGTGAGTGAAGGAGTGAAGCTGCTCAAAAATCAGAACTGAAACAACCGTCTAATGCGTGAGCATATCAATGGAATAGTAGAAATGCCCACGTCACTCACGTAAATCAAGTATGCAAATGTACGTTGCAGGTGTGCTATGCGATACTTTTAAAAATGAAAAGGATAGGCTAATATTTGAACTTATAGCATGATCGTTGCTTAGAAGTATAACCACAAGCAAAAGAGGGGAATGTATTGTTAACCAGCTTAAACAAATTCCCATGGTTTTATTTTCTTTGCATAATAATCTCGAAAATTGACAACAAAGAGGAGAAGTATATGCAAGCTAGGCTTCATCAAGCAGATAAAAGCATATTTGGCTCATTCCTCATCCAAAGGCTTATTTGGAATACAAGATAATTATGGCTTTTCTCTTTCTTTCATTACTAGTCACTTCATCAAACGACAAAATCATTTGAAGCAAAAAAGGAAAAAATTAATTTTTTTGTTTCCTTTCCCTCTCTCTATATTGTATCCAAACAGAGAGGCGAGCAGTTTGCATTTTTGTTGTGCTTCTGTGCTTCTTCCATTAACTTCGTTTTTTGACATTTTCAATCAGTGGAATAGAGTGCTATTTCTCATTCTTTTTAGAAATTTTTATTTCTCCGTTTATCTTTCGAGAATTTTCCCAGCAAACTTCTCTCACACACCATTTTCAATTCTCTCTATAAGTTCTCGTGATCAGGTTTACTTTCTAGAATTCTATATGAAGCAGACATGTATTGTAAGTTAGAGCGAATAGATTGAGAGAAAGAGAATAAAAAGATGTAGGATGACAGGAAGTGAGAAAAGTAAGTAGAGAGACAGAGAACGAGAGAAAGAGAGAGGTCGAGGGAAGAAGTTGAGAAAGCTTGAAATCTCATTTTGGTGCTTTAATAATCGGAGTCATCTGCTGTCCCAATCTCTCAATCGACAGAGCTGAAAGTTGAGTGAGCTGAACTACTCTCTTTGATTTAAAAAAAATGCTTTTCGTCAGGGAAGACTCCTTCTCTTTCCTCCTTCACTTTAATTTTTTCTCTAATGCACTAAAGAAGCTATTGGAACAAAAGAATTTGGTTAACAGTTCGCTGAGCAAATTCTCGTATGACCAACTTCAATAATTCGAAAAGTTTCCATGCAAACTTTTACCTTCCACCTCTTCCTCCATTTTTTTGCCACAAAGACTATTCAACATAATTACATGGAGAAGAAGCTTGTTACTCGAAGAACTATCTGTACTTTTTTATACCAAGAAAGGAATATATATGCATGTTTAATTAATTCTTCTTCTAAAACTCAACTGGAGAAGTTTGTTTTTGTTTGTCCGATCTCATACATAAATTGAATATAATCTTTTAGTGGAGGAGTCGAATTAGAATTTTTACTTTTTAAAAACCTATTCTCCTTCACTTCATACCATTGTCTTCCCAATTTCCACTCCCACCTCCTTGATATTCTTCTTATGAGTTGATCAATTATTCCAAGACACGTAAAGTTCATCTGAAGACTGGCATTCTCGTGCTGATCTTGGAATTTTAGTTCCCATAAATCTCTTATTCTCACTCGAAGCTCATATATCAAATGATTTCAGCTTTTAACACCCGAAATCTTGTATTATAAACGACGATCATTTCATTCCAAAAAAAGAACATTTCACACGCAAACATTTTTTTCTTCTCTACATCATCTCCAAGTCAAATATAAACAGAATCAACGATTGAAAATTTCTACTGACAAACAAATTATTTGGAAAAAATTATTTTCAGAAAGACAAAAAATCTAAAAAAGAAAAAAAATTTTAATTTTGATATTGATTCATCTTCCTGCTTGGATATTGTGATCTGCTTGCTCACACTATTTATGAATAATCCCTATTTGCTAATCTTACCATATTCCTAACGAAAGATTTCATTTTTTGGTAAATCTGGAAAATCTCTGATCGCATACGACTCATGCCCCGTTTGCTAATGAGATTCGATGGCTTCGCGTGATCTCACTGTCTCGAATAAAATTCATTGGGCAACTTTCCTAATGTCTTATTATTTTGATCAAATAACGGTGGGATTAGACAAAAAAATATTTTTCGTCTACCTTTTGTGCTCCATTGAAGGTCTACCTAATACATTCGGTGTTTGTGAAGAAATGAAGACCATTCAGCTCAGTTCTATAGATACTTCGACCACAAAATATAGTACAAAAGTAAAATATTTCTACTTTTCCTCCTCCTTTTCCGGATTCCATCACTTCCTAATCGCATTCTGTGTTCTCGAAATTATAATGAGATATCTAAGGAAAATATCCAAATATGGCAAACAGATAAGGAAGATGACTTTCAGTTTCTAATCCCACCCACTCCATCCGAAAGCTTCACCTTTAATCGACTCAGCACCAATTCAGCTCAGCTTCTCAATAGCACAAATGATTAGGATGTACAATTGATTACATCATTGTATTTTTATCTAAAAATATATTTTTGTTCTGCTCATTAACGCCGCTTCAATTAGTGGACAATTCGGAGAATTTAACATTCGAATCTAATACTTATAAGGATTTTTCTTAATCTTCTTTTCTTCAGCAGCTCAACCTAGTTCGAGTATCATTCCGCTGCATGTGAAACTTATAAAAATTAAAATGCTCATGTAACAGCTTCGTTGCAATATGAATTATTTCTTCAATTAATTATTCATAACAGAGAAAAGACATGTAACAACGGAAGCTTCTGATTTTGAGCTCATGAAAACTTTTTTCTTCTTCTTTAAACATCTCATTATGAGGCTTTCTGTCATAAGCAGTTGACTTCCGTCTTCGGATGATGGCAAATGGAAAAAGTACATGAAATATCCTCCAACACATCCTTAAATATCAGCAGAGCCATTTGTTTTTCACTTCCCTCTCCAATATATTACACACACCTACGTTAAAAAACAATCATTTTCAATCTTTCTCCCGAATTACCATATAAGGTTCATCATTTTTGATTATTTGAAATATATGCAGTTTGCTTTTTCCATAAGCTCCGCCTCCACGAGACATTCCTGACTATTTTCCATTCCAGCTTTCTCATACTACTTCCCTTGACTCTCAGTTGATGTCTGTAGGAAGCTTCTGGCATTTTTTCCATCAAAAGCCATCAACTTATCAAATACTATGACATTTCCTCAAATCCTGAATCCCCTTTCCATGTATAAAACCTCTTTAAACTTGAGTGATTTTTCCTATCCTTCAATCGGATTCGTTATTTATCTTTCTCTCCTAAATCTCATAAGATAATGAAGAAAGAGATAAGATTAAAAACATAAAGCCCCTATCAGATTATATTGGCTTCGAGCTTATCGGAATTCATTCTTTTTTTTATTAAAAAATGAGTAGTATCACTCTAAACCTCTCTCTTTGTGTCCTTTCCAGTAGCTCATTTATCCTCGATCCTCATTTTCGAATCGTTGGTGTTCTCTTAGTTACTGATATTCTCTCCCATTTCATTTCTAATATTCACAGAGTGAAATCGGAAAACCTTTTTATTTTTTAGAGAATGAAGGTCCTGTTCGTGCTGCTCGTCATCTGCCTATACTGCTCCGTTACAATCGCTCAAATGACTTTTACTGATCAATGGACAAAGAAAAATGTTATTCCACAACAACCTGAGAGGTAACTTTTGTCTATTGTTAAGAAAAATAAGCAGCTCAATTGTTTCCAGAAAAGAAATGATTTGTTCATCCAAGAGAACTATGGACGCGCATGCGCAGCTTGAACGCATCCAACAAGCACAAGCTCGTATAAACAGTTATTTGGAATTTTGCTATCAGAATTAACAATTCCGCAAAGAATCTTCTCATCTATGAGACTAATTTCGCAAACGCATGTACTTAATGCCTCCTTTGTTAGTTTTTTCTCTTCGATGGAAAAAGGAAACTTTGCGGAATGAAAAGCTTCTGCATTTCCAAAAAGTCATTGTGAGAACAAAATTCCATTTATTTTTATTAATTTTATACAAAATAATTTTTTTTTACTCTTTGCTATAATAGTAGTTCACTTCCGTACCAGTAAGGTGATGATTTATTTGGATCTCTTATTTACATATTGGAAATGAAAAACCATATTTGGATTTTCAACTATATTCTGTTGGTCAATAAATAATAGAATTTGCTGTTTTTTAACATTTCTGAAGAAAATTTTCGTTCTTCCTTTCTAGCATTGCCAAAGAAGTCAGAAGCATGAATTCTTTCCCCCCCCCCCCCCCCCCCACCCCCTTCCTTAATAATAAATTAATTGTTTACCATAAGTAAACACAGCTTTCTCGTAAACAGCACTGTTTCTATTGCCCTTCTATCTTATCTGCTATTACGTCAGACCGGAAAAGGATAGTTTGGTAGGATAAAAAAACAGAAACTTCTCTCGTCGTGTTGTTTGTGCTTGATTTGCATAATTCACGTGGAACTCACACGTAAGATAAAACACCAACATATTTCATTCAGAGCATTTGGAAACTGACAGAACGGTTGTTTTCTTTTCGTTTTTTATTCTTTCTCAAATTAATTCTCTCATTTTCAATTAAACAATTTTTTTTATTTACAATTAGCTACAAAAGGGACAATGAGAAAAGCTGTTTGATGACACCTCAAATGTTTATTTCTTCGAGTAAAGCAGTTAATCCAGTTTGATTTCACTGTTCTTTCTCTCAAGCTTCGCAGGTGGTTGAGTTACCGGTGCAGTAACATTCTGTGTCACACTTCTTCATTAAAAAAAGAAACAAATTTGCAATGAAAAAGAAAATTAAAACCCTGGTTTAGATGAAATAGCAGAAGACGGCTTACGTGTCTCACCAGCTTTGAACTCTGTGCCACTAAACAATAACATTGAATGAATTGATTCGATTAACAAAAACATTTTATTCTTTTTTTTCGGAATAATAAATGTTCAACTTACTCGGATTTCCATTCGTTACACAAATCAAACTGACAGCAGCAGAATGTTTCTTTAGACGATTGCCAATGACAACCAGTCATCTTAAATTACCAAAGCTTCAAATTGAAATAATAATAATAATAATTGCTGTTAATATATTTTTAATTAATAAGTGTGAATATGATCTTTGTGTTTCATAATTAATCTTACTGGACACCGCTCTTCCATATTATGCTCATCAGAGAAGGAAGAGCATGAACGTTTCATAATGTTTTTCGATTTATCTATCTGTTGAAGACAATACGAGGATATTCCACCACATTCCTAGAATACAAAACAATAGAACCATTCAATTGTAGAATAAAGACTTTTTCTTCAGTTTTATCATTACTATCCAACGCTACAGTTCCTTCATAACATCTCAAAGCAACTACTCCAATTGGAATGAAAAAACACAGAATAAGTATATTCCGTTCAAAACACATGTCTGAATGAAGCAAAATTAAATAGAAGATACACTTTAATTGTATTGGAAATTAAAACTCAGCGAACAAAACGCATGCGTATAGCAGCAGTCAAGACAATGATTTCTTAACAAAACCGTTGTAACAATTTCTTCATTGGTTGTAATAAAGTTTAAAATAAATAAATTATTTGTTTTTTTTATGAGAATCTCCCCAACAGCTCATCTGACAACCTTATACACTGTATAGCTTCGGTTAAGAAGCTCAACCATTCCTTCATGCTAATCCAATCTCATGTTATTTCAGAGAAGTGAAGCAAAATTACTTGAGCAATTACACGAAACCAGTATTCAAGTAGATAAAAGACTTTTTTTTATTTCAAATGAACAAGTTTTTCAATGAAATTTTGTTAATCAGCAGCGTTTATACGTAGCTTGCGCCTTGCTATCGTACGAAGCTTCTATCTCACCTTTCATCCCAGACGGTGTTATCAACAAACGAATTCTTGAATTATCGCAGACACATAAATAAATATGTTTTTTTCCAAGGAATTTAAAAGCAAGATCTAAACGATAAAATCATAATCTTATCCATTGATCTGGATGATGGAAACAAAGTGAAACGGAAAAGGTAAACGTTTCCAAACAGACAGACATCTCATTCGATCGTCTTTAGTTTTCGACATCGCGCGAAACAAAATAATAACTTCTTACTACATTCATTTCCCTCGCCTGGTACAAGCAGGTAACGACAAAACGACTTCAGACTCTCGACCGTGAAGACTTTCTTCATTTTTATTCGATTTTGACGAAAGTGCGGTTGCGTTTAAAATGATTCGAGTCATGGACATAAATCAGTTCAAACCTAGTCATCCAAGGTGTGCGGAATTCGAGTTAAGCATCACTGAACAGTCATCCTGTTGATCAAACCGAAAATAGTCCGCCCGTAAATCCATTTGGAGACATACTCTCTTCACAACCAATCAATTTGCAAAAGTTTCATTCACTTTCTACCAAGAATCCTCTTTGATATTATCACTTTTTATCTTAATATCTTAATGATAATGAACTTTCGACATGAACCTGATCATAAAAGAGGAATCCTTCGGTTTATTTTAGAATTATCAAAAAGTTGACAAACTAGTAGATAAGTTGTGATTGAGAGATGGCAATAAATCGAACATAAGAATACAATACAATTGGAACTTCGCCAAACTGAGAGAATAGTAAAGAAAGTTGAGAGAGAAAGAGATGAATTGTTTTGTCAGACGAATGAGTCATGATTGTTCGTGGAAAACAAGAAGTCCACGTAGTTTGTGGTTTACGGTTTTGTCTTGGCGGTAAATGAGCTCGTTCAAAAAGAATACTCGTCATGTAACTCCTTATTTATCTCTGCCTTGTTACTAAGTTCGCTTACTTATTACTTATGCGTGTTTGAAATATCTGTAAGACTGTTGCAATTTCAATTTTTCATCTTTAGGCGACGGTACTCGTTCACCTTTGAGCATCTACCTTGGTTGCTTTCTCTTCATCTCTCTCGAGCAGCAAGTCGGTTAGTTTGTTTAAGAGACCAGTCTGGTCCCTTGTTACCTACAATTGTATATTGCGGTGACTGATGGAGCTTGTTGTTGCAATAGTCTAATCGTCACAAGAGAATTAGGCACTTTTGACTTTCTTCACTTTGTGCTCTTGAAGTCTCAACAACAGTATCGATTTATTCCAATCTTACATCGTGTTTTTTTTTTGCAACGGAGGCAGGCCACCATCATAGAAGCTAGTCCGTAGGTTGGTATCTATAAAAGCTGCAGCTGTTCCTTTTAAGGCGCGACGGAAGAATGCGTATTTCCAAAAAATTATCGAATCTTATTTATATTTGGATGAGGCCCTTAACGAGTTCATGTGTTTCCTTCTGCAAATTCTTTCCGTTTTACCCATGATTGTTGTTTTAGATTGACTGATAGTAAGATCTCATAACAGGGTGTTAAGGCATCAGCAATCATTACAATTCGCAACAGAGGAGAGATATGTATGATACTTAGCACCTTAGGGAAGAACATTTTCTCATTAGTGACTCGAGTTTTACACTTTTGGGTGGACTCTGTACCGTTCCCCGTTCTTTGCACTTCTCATGTAACTGTCGGCCTATCATCTCATTCACGCAATCAATATGACTTCAGTGGGCTTGTTGTCAATCTCTCTAACTCCCGCTATGCTGAACTTTCGAATAGCTTTTATCTTTTTATTTCTCATTTTGAACATTGTAGACTTTGACCAGACCTATTATGGGCAAGAGGTGGCCTGATGCGATATCAGTAGAACCGTATTCTGTTTTGCGCGGCCTTGGTTAGGCGTAGCTTATCATTTTTCTTCAACGTTCTATACTTATTTCCCTGACTTTTTCAAATCTGTAAACTCATCTCATCTTTTTAGGATTGTTTCAATTTATTTCTTACCGATATGTTAAAGGACACTGCCTCTTGGGTTCAAACACAGGGGAGGTTAGTTGCACATCATTGCTCGCTGCTTCGGTTACCGTCTTGTTGAATCTTTTTTCAATCTAGTTCCTCCGAAAGTAATGAGATAAAATCAAAATTGGTTCTGGGGTAGATCAGGCACTCGTTTCTCTTATTGTCTGTATGTAAACAGGAATGTTTACTCATTAGTCATATTATTCAATCCGAAATCTCTTTAACAAACTGTTCGAAATGTTTGTTTCAAACCGTTTTTGTCGTTGGAGAAATTTCTCTTTGCAATACAATATTTTCACATTTGGTAGCTAAGTTAATTGGGAGGTGCTCGGGGAATATCTGCAATAATTTGCTCAATCGTATGAAATGTTTTTCAGAGCTGTAGCCGGTTTCGTTGACAACGCAGTTCAGAATCCCAATAGCCTAAGCTACCTAACCGTAGGAGCCACAGCAGTTGCAGCAATGGGTCTAGGATATTATTTGACCAGAGAAACAGGGAACAAACTAACACCTCTTGTTGATCCTAATCATCAAAGTGAAGTTAAAGAAGTGAGGCCTCGACTTTTCCTTTTTTTGTTAACTATAAGATTATAGGATGGATCTAGAGTCTGTGCTTATCTAAAAGGAAAGGAGCTTGTTCCCTACATGTTCGATGATGCTCGTACTCTTTACCAAGGGGTACGTAGAGGAGCTCGCCTTTCAAACAACGGACCAATGCTTGGTAGCCGAGTGAAGCAAGCTAATGGATCTGAACCATACGTTTGGATTTCTTACAACGATGTAATTAAGACGAAAGGAAAACTCCTTTTATCTATGTTTCTTATCTTCATTGTTGTGTTGCAGGTTCTTGACCGTGCCAATAACGTATCAGTTGCTTTCCGCGAGTTGGGGATTCCAGCTGGAAATGATATCAATATCGGAGTTTATTCTAAAAATCGTCCCGAGGTTTGAAGGGTTGAATGAAAAACACTAAACTTCTCTCAGTGGATCATTACTGAACTTGCTACATACAACTACTCTAACGTTATTGTTCCCATTTACGAAACTCTTGGATCCGAAGCATGCGTTTATATTTTAAACCAAGCCGAAATTCCGATCGTAATTTGTGATGCTGCTTCTAAAGCCGCTGGTAACAGTTTGAAAGAAATCCGTTGAGACACCATCTCTTACAGGATTGTTAAAGCAGAAGCCAAACTGCCCATTCTTAAAAGTATTGGTGATAATGCAAACGCCAACAGAAGAAATGCTTAATGAAGCTTCATCTCTTGGAGTGAAGCTACTGACTTTTGAACAACTTGAGAAGTTGGGTAAAGATTCAACCAACCATCCTGAACATGTTGAACCTAAGGTATTAATTTAATCTCACAACGCACATTCTTCGTTTTCTTAAGCCCGAGGATTTGGCTACTATCTGTTATACTTCTGGAACTACTGGAACTCCAAAAGGAGTTATGCTAACTCATGCTAATGTGATAGCCGATGGAGTATGCATGGATTTCTTCAAACATTCTGGCATTCAACCTTCTGATTCAATGATCAGTTTTCTTCCTCTGGCTCACATGCTTGAGCGAGTAATCGAAAGTGTTTGCTTCATGGTTGGAGCAAAAGTCGGATTTTATCGGTTTGTTGGAAACGTGTACTCGGATATTAGCCACCCTTTTTATAGAGGAGATATTCGCCTACTTGTAGATGACATTAAAGAGTTGAAACCCACCGTTGTCCCTGTAGTGCCTCGTGTTTTGAACAGAATGTATGACAAGGTAAGGGGAAATATGGTATACTTCATAATTTAGATTCTAGGTTATGTCTGAAGTGAACAAATCAAGAGTGAAAAAGGCTCTCTTTGAACTGGCTTTGATGTACAAGTCTCGCGAGATGAGCAAGTAAGATAACATTCATAATTCTCATTCCATACTTGTTCAAGGTTCATCGTACGCAATGATGGCTTTGTTGACGTTCTTTTCAAGAGCATCAGAGAAGGTTTGGGAGGTAGAGTTAAGTTGATGATCACTGGATCCGCACCACTTGCTGATAATGTATTATCTCTTATCCGTGCTGCAATGGGATGCATTGTGGTGGAGGGATATGGTCAAACTGAATGTGTCGCTGCTTGCACTGTAAGTGCATATATATTAAATATATTAAAACATCTCGTAAATAGGTTTCTATGGAAGGAGACTCCAAGGCAGGTCACGTTGGAATGGTGATTCCTTCTGCAAGCATCAAGCTCGTTGATGTACCCGAACTTGGCTATTTTGCTAAGGACAATGCTGGAGAGGTTTGTCTATCAGCCCTTTCATTTTGTAAAAATTCATGTGAAGGTTTGTGTGAAAGGACCGATTGTTTTCCGTGGGTATTACAAAAACCCCGAACAAACCGCTGAAGTTCTTGACGACGATGGATGGCTACATACCGGAGATATTGGTCGATGGACTAAGGAAGGAACATTGAAAATTGTAGACAGAAAGAAGCACATTTTCAAATTGTCTCAGGTTTGTATAAGAACAGAAAGCTATAGTTGAACTGAACTTTCAGGGAGAGTACGTAGCACCGGAGAAAATCGAAAACATTTATAGTCGTTCTAAGTTTATCGCTCAATCCTTTGTGTATGGGGAATCTTTGAAAACTTGCCTCATCGCTATTGTAGTTCCTGACGAAGAAGTAACGATATCTTCATTGACAGTTTATTCATTTTTCTGAAGGTTCTTGTTGGTCATTGTGAGAAACTTCATGGACAGAAGGAAACTTTCGAAGAGCTATGCAAGCGCGATGACGTAAAAAAGATGATTCTCGATGATTTAATAGATGTTGGAAAGAAGGCCGGATTGTTCTCATTTGAACAGGTGCTTTCCATTCTCTTTTATACGCGTAAACATATTTTTTTCAGGTAAAAGATATCCATGTTTCACATGAATTGTTCAGTATCGAGAATGATCTTCTCACTCCTACTCTCAAGTCTAAGAGACCAAAATTAAAACAACACTTTGCGCAAGAATTAGCAGCCATGTATGCTCATCAAAACTAGAACATCTCTAAACACTTACGTACTCCGGGTACCAATTCATTCTACGTAGGTGCTCTCAGGCTAAAGCATTTAACCAAACTCCCGTGTATTTTAATCTTTCATGTTTTGTAGTTTTTAATAACTAATATAGATAATCTTGTTTAAGCAGAGTTTTATCTTTTTCTGTTTCATATGCTGTGATCAATTTAATCTTGCTCTTCTCATGAAGTTTTACCTATTCCATTAATAATCAACACTTGTTCTTCACTAGAACAATAAATTTTACTTTTTAACTTTGTTTTGATTTTGGGAAGGTGAACATTTTTACGAACAGAACGGCGTCATCGTTTGTTTTTCTATGATAACCGTGTTATGACCATTCATATGATTCTTCTTCAGAGTTCAGGTAAATAGAATTGTGGATATCCTGGTCTTGATTGATGTCCTGTGTTTTGCATGATGAGAAACCGTTATTGCGCACCGTGCCAAGCCATGTAACAGTTATCCATCCATTTTTCAATGGATGTAGACCATATTAGCAGTCATAAAATTCTACTTCAATTGAACTTCACTGATGGGAGGAAGATCTGACGACTGTTGTTCCGGGTTCCCGTCTCAAAGAAATAGCTTTTGTCTGAAGAAAAGGATAACGTGATTGTTTTCGAAGATAATTTTCAAAAGCAAACAAGCGAAAGCATTGAATTGTAAAGCAAAATGCCTGACGATAAAATACAAAAACGTTTTCGAAAAATCGTGCCATCACCTTTCGGCAATCGTAGTTAATAATACATATGTGTATCAGTAAATTTAAAATCGCTCCCTGAAAAGACTGCCGTTGTGATTAGAATAAATATTCATGAAGCTTTCATGTATTCATTCATGCTTCACAATAAGCGGTGAACGGTTGCATTCTTGATTATATTTTCAATTCACCACACCGTCGTGAACGGATGCTGTAGATATACTTTCACAAGGTTATGGCAAAATATGATACTTTGAAACACTATTCATAGTTTCTACAAATACTTCTGAATTTCGAACATATTCTTCAATATGTGCAGATAAGCCGAAAAACACATTCATCACTTTTCATCAGGAAAAATACGTAGAAAGACGTGTACGCGCTGATTCCATGCCTATACAGTTTCTTATTTTCTATTACTTCTGAGAGCTATATAATTTCTTTTGAACATACTTATTAAAGCTTTTGAACGTTGTTTATACTTAAGATCTCTAATTTAATGAATTGGTGCAATATGTGCTAGAAGATCAGCGACTATTCAAAGATTTGAACTTTTTCATTTCAGGGCATGTCTGAAGTTAAAGTTGATAATCCATACGATGACATTCCTCCAGATCCACATGCTGCTGAGTCCGAGCTCACAGAAGAGGTTTTGAGAATCAAAGAAGTCGCTCATATATACGTTGTATTATAGGATCTATACCGCATGAAAAATTTAGACAGAGGAACAGCTTCGACTGGTGAGTGTTCGTTCCAATTTTATGTTCGGTGTGCCAAAAGCTGTTGTAGCAGCGAGGTTACTATGGAAACTATCTTTATTTCGCTTTCAAATCTTATAACTGGAAGTAATTGCTTGTTATTCTATTGATTAGTGTTCGGATTTCACCCTACCTACAAGATTTTAGTGGCCTGCATAATACTTATTTAGAAAATGCAGAACAATCCATCATATCCATTCCCGATTCTACTAGCAACTTGGAGGAACGTATCGGAGAAGAGTTTGATGATGTTGGAAATACTGATGAAGAAGAGCAGCAGTTAGGCGAAGATGAAAGAATCGTTAGTGACTTTCTTTCACATGTATGATATATATGAAACCTATGAAGGAGTCTGTACAGTCAGAGAACTATCTTTTCGGAAGAAATCGTCGTAATAGCCATTTACTAAACAAAGAAACAGGTTGAGTTTCATTCTCTTCTGGTCTAACATATATTCCTTTTAGTTACTGTTCTTCACTACCCGAAAAATGTGTTGTATCCACTGTGCCCAGACGATGAAAATCCTGCCGAATGGGAAAGTCTTTTCCACGAGGCAACTGTTTATCTTATTGGAACCGCTCATTTCAGGTTGCTTTAATATTTTCTTTATATAATTTGATCTTCTTCTGTTTTTAGCAAAGAGTCTCAAGACGATGTCATGAGAACTATTGTGAGAACACAGCCTGATGTAGTTATGGTTGAGTTATGTCCTGGTAGAGTGTCCATTCTCTCTATGGATGAGGCCACATTATTGAGAGAAGCAAAAGAATTGAATAGGGAAAAGATAATGACGACTATCAACCAAGTATATTATTGAATTTTTTTTCGTGCTGAGTTTCAAACTTAGAGCGGAGCAGTGCAAGGTATTCTACATGTTCTCCTTCTATCCATGTCGGCCCATATTACTCGTCAGTTATCCATGGCTCCTGGTGGAGAGTTCAGAGCTGCTCATCGTGCAGTACAAAATATCAAAGTTTGTTACTAAGACGTATTCTCTTAAAACACATCCGCATCAGTTGTGTCGTTTGGTTTTGGGAGATCGACCTATTCAAATTACACTCCAAAGAGCATTAGGATCGCTCACTTTCTGGCAAAGACTTAAGTTCTTTTGGCATGTTATTATGTCTCATAGAACTGAAATTACTCCTGAAGAAGTTTGTTATTAAGATAGCCTTTGTCTCAAAATCTTAAATTTAGATTGAGAACTGCAAGAAACGAGATTTGCTCGAGGAACTCTTAGCGGAAATGGCTGGAGACTTTCCAAGTTTATCTAAGGTAAAATTCTTATTAGTTCAAGCTTACAAACAGTCGTTCAGATTTTCGTCGATGAAAGAGACGATTTCATGAAACTTGTTTTACATAAACTCATTATGAGCCACACTGTTGAGAAACGCGCAGCATGGAGAAAGCTTCAGAATGTTCCTTGGGAGCCGGTTAATGTGCATTATCGATTGTTGTTTGTTTTTAGCAACTTATTTGCAGATTGTAGCTGTAGTGGGCATTGGGCATACTTTGGGTATCACAACCCGATGGAATACTTTGGTAGATGGTGAACCACTGATGACTATTCCTCCCCCATCTGTATCTGGAAGGGTGAGCTTCAAACTAATGAGCTGTAATTGGTTTGTTTTACAGGTGTTTAAGTTCACGGTAAAGTATGCCTTTTACGGAGCAGTAGGGTACTTTCTGTACCGTGGGGTCACTAAGGCCATCAGAAGATTCAACTAAAGTTTTAATGAAAATCCATTTTGGTTCAATGATAACAGAGTCTTATTGACGTTGTGATTTTGAAAGTTTTACTTCTTCCACATGTTGACAAAATATGCTTTGTTTCCAATATTGGTACTTATCTAAGTCCTATCCTTAAATCGCTGATAGATCTTGAAAGAGTCGACAGTTCTTCTTTATTTTGTTCAAATCAGATGGTTCATGCCACTCCGTACTTTTTTCATTCGCAGATTGATCCAACTTCCTAGTTTAGACCATGACCATGCAAGAAATTTGGGATATTGACTGCCATTCTATGTTCAATGTAAGCTTCCATACGGAATTGACTCACAGTACTTTTCTTTAGAGCTTCAAAAACTTTTTCTTATTCCATAAAACTGAGGATGGTCCTTATGGAGGACTTGTTTTCGGACGATATTCTGCTAAGCAGATAGTTCAGGTTGGCTATTCTGCTCCAACCATTTTCATGATCTGTTCAAGGTTATTTTCATTAATTCTGATTCGATGAATGCTGCTACAATCGAATTCATTACCAGCTCCCTGTCTGCAGGTTGAAACTTCGGGATGATGGTAGTATATGTTGAAAACGTTTAGATCTTGAACATGTTGGAAATTTGACAATAGAAGGTCACAACTTGCCATTAATTGGAGAAGGATTCATCCTCAATATAACCCAGGAAGCTCTGGAACGAAACAGCGTTAGCGACTTCTTAGATAGAAACGGAATGTTGAATGCCACACGTTTCAATAATGATGGCCTATCTGTATGGGCCAAGGTTAGAAGTAATCTGGTGGATAGAGAAGCAATTTATTCTGTCAGATTGGATTTGAATGTAATATAAGAAAAAAAAAGGAGAGTGAAGACTTAAAAGTGAATGCTGAACGCTTTATTAGCGATTTAGATAGGCTTGTGTTCATCAATCAGGTAGAGCTACTGTGACAAAAAAGTACTAATCTCGTTCTTTATTTTAAGTCTAAGGGTATAATCTTACGGAATGTTCCTGAAAAGGATATTGTTCGAAATGTGGTTAGAGATTTAGCTAAAGGATCTTCTCAATATAAGGTACAAAATAGTCCTGTCTTTGATGAGTTGCCTATTCAGGATTCCCTTTGCTTTACAACTTTACATAACTTAACAAGAAATACAAGCAATGATAAAGAAGATCAGAAAATGGTTCCAATTGTGCGAATAACTAGAGGTTAGTGTAAATGATTAAGCTGTTCTTATGCTGATGTTCAGATGGTACGGAGTTCGAAAAACTGTCCGCATTATTCACAGTTGTTGTGCCAGCGTTTAGTGAAGATGATAGCAATACTCTTTATAAGCGTTTCCAGGTACTTTTGTGTTAATATCTATTATGAACTATATTCATAGGAAGGAGTCAGAAGACGTATACAGAATTTAGTGTATACTCTAATAAATGGTTTCAAAAAACAAGTGAGTATTGATCGTAATCATTGTGACCTCAGGAACACTTCAGAAAGCTGATCAATCCACTTTATCAACAGTCTTCTATCCCCCCGGTTGGACAACATTACTGCATCTCCAAATGCCTCAATGGACTGAAGAAGAACAAAGTTCGTTTGAATGACTCATTTCAAAAGTGAAGAGGAGGAGGGGAAAGATAATGAGAGAG
This sequence comes from Auanema freiburgensis, assembly GCA_030370435.1. Lineage (NCBI taxonomy): Eukaryota > Metazoa > Nematoda > Chromadorea > Rhabditida > Rhabditidae > Auanema > Auanema freiburgense. The sequence continues at coordinate 5,232,642 of CM059369.1, forward strand.
ATTGAAAAAGACAATCGTTCTTTCAATAGCATAAGCATGCATGTGAAATGCAAACGAAGTTTCACATGCTTTCGACGGGATTGCACGTAATGAAGCACTATATGTTTTTTTGTCATCAACTCTTCTGTTCATGTTCAGGAACTTATCGCATAAAGCTTCACAAGTTGTTCAACTTGCCAACAGCTGTACCATGCCTTAGGCTAGCACAACAGATACCTTTTGGAGGTGCCGCATCCACCAAACTGCTAAGATCACCTCATTTGTCGATAGTGAACTGTAAGACTTAATACAATCAGATAGATTCCTATGCGGTGTTTAGATAAACCTTATGGCAAAGTTTCGGTGCTCGGTGGTCCATATAACTACCATCATTACATGCAAGACAACTTTGATGACTCAGGTGATACATAACTGCATAAGTATTTAACCTTTTGTTAGGATGGGGATGTGCTTACCGGAGCTTGCAAACAATTTGGAGCTGGTTTGCTTTGAACGGATATACTGATAAGCCTGTACCAAATCATCGGGAAATTCAGCAGGTTGTTTGTAAATTTTTAGCGTTATGTTATTGCAAATTTAAGTGCTTGGTTAACATTGGTGATAAGCAGGAAAAGTTTGTGGGAAGCAAACAATGGATTGGAAGCACAGAGATAGGTTTTGTTTTAGATACACTCTTAGGTAAGCCCTGGAAACAGTTATTAATAGCATGAACATAAATAATCATGTCAAGGTGTTGAGTCCAAGTTCATCATAACGAACTCTGGAACTGAAGTTGCCGAAAGAGCTAGGGAGCTAGCTTTCCATTTCGATACTGCAGGCACTCCTGTAATGATCGGTACGCTTACATCTTGAGATCTTCCTAACTATCTAATCTAGGAGGAGGACAACTTGCTCATACAATTTTGGGAGTCGATTTCGATGAAAACACAGGAGATTGTCGTTTTCTGGTTCTAGATCCTCACTTCACTGGCGAAGAAGATCTTCGTAAGATTATAAACAAGTATTGCGCTTGGATGCCAGCTACTTTCTGGAAAGCAGATTACTTTTACAACATGGTCTTACCACAACCACCTGCAAATGCTATCTAGAAAGATTCTATCTCTTATGTAAAATGCATTTTCCTTTACTCGGGATTGAAATATCTAACTTAATTTATTTTTTCAAAATTGTTTGTAATACATGAAGTTTAAAGCTGGTGTGATACGTTTTGGTTTAACCGAACTTATAAATATTTTATTCGATCATCCGCAATCTTAACACTGCAAGTTAGGGATGGCAATGGAAGGATTATGTAAACAAAGGAAGTCAGGTGTTAATGTTGATGTTCTCAAACTTGGTCCTTTTGGAAGTATAATGTACTGGTATTTTTAGAATGGAATTTCGAAAAAAAGAAGTACACATACTTGAAAGCCATTATATGGTTCATGTACTATTAAATGATAAGAGCTTAGTTAGTCAACTGCTGTGACCCACTATATAATAGCCTCATCCAGAACATACAATTGTACAATCATACTACTACCTAACTGCCAACATGCTACGATTTATTCTACTCTTCTCACTGTTCTTCTACTACAGTTTTGCTCACGTTTTCCACATACCAATCACGAGAAAAGAAACTTTACGACATCGTAGAATGAGGGACGGCTCGCTCAAGAAAAACGTGAACAATAGGTGGCGATCTATGCCGGAAAACAAGTAAGTGTTGTAATCAGTAACTAAATAACCTGTGTTCAGTTCAACAAGAGCTCAAGTCGTAGAAGATCATGATGATTTCACTTATTTCGGAAACATTACTATAGGCAATCCACCACAATCTTTCGCTGTAGTTCTTGACACAGGTACACAGAAGTTATGGAAAAACCAAGATTTCCCATTTAAGGAAGCTCTAACTTATGGATCCCAGACAAAACTGCTTGTTTTGGTAAATACAAAGATAATTCCGAAAACTCTTCTGGGTTTGTGAACTGAAACATTATTTTTCTAAACTAGCTTCAGATGTACCTTTCCCACATTTTCTGCTAATGATTCCAAAACGTATTACGAAGACGGCAGGCATTTCAAAATTAATTATGGAACTGGGTCGGCAGCCGGGGTGTTCGGTGTCGATACTTTATGTGTTAGTTATCAGATATGCAGCTAGATTCAACCAACTTTGTTAAGTTTGAAGGAACAGACTTATGCATTAAAAACCAAACGTTTGGTCGAGCTACTTTCGTTCATCCCTATCTTCTTGAGATGGGTGTGGATGGGATTTTAGGGCTTGGCTTCCAGGATCTATCTTTTTTGAAAATAAAAACTCCCTTTCAAAATGCTGTGGAAGAGGTAAAGCTAAACCAACTTGAAAAATGTTTAACAATCGAGTTTAAGAAATTAGTAGATAAACCATTGTTCACAGTGTATCTAGAGCATCATGACTCGGTTGCGACTCACGGAGGAGTTTTCACATACGGAGATATCGATACAGTGCATTGTGAGGAGAACATCAATTGGGAGCCGGTAACAGCATCAAAATATTGGCAAGTAACTTTGAAAGGGTACGAAATATCCATGGAAAACCAAGATCTCTCTCTTCTTTCCAGTGCTAGGATGGGAAACTTGGAACTTAAACCTCTTGATAAACCCACCTGGCAAGCCATGTCTGATACAGGAACTTCTTTCTTAGGATTACCTGATTATGTGTTAGAGGCACTCGCAAAAGTTATATTAATACAGTAACAGCGTCTGAAAACTAGTATTCCAGGAAGTAAATGCAACTTACAATGATGATTATGATGCTTACATGGTTGATTGCAAGACTGTAAATGATATCCAACCGTTGGAGTTGGAAATTGGAGCAAACACGTATAAGATCGAGAGTTACAACCTGGTCAAAAAGGTAAGATTCTAACGAGTATCAAAAATTCATAATGAAGTTAAAGCTGGAAGGCAACGTGTGCGAACTGGCTGTGTTCGCTCTAAGTCCGTTCACTTATGGTAACGATTGGATCTTAGGAGACCCCTTCATTCGTCAATACTGTAACATTCATGATGTTGCGAACAAAAGATTAGGATTTGCAGCATCTAAGCAGGAACGGACAAATACGTAACATCGAGTTGTTCATCACTTCTTGTACAATTTTATTTATTTATACTAATATATAAAGATTGAACTCTTATCTCTTCTTTTGGTCTCTCGAGTCGAGATAAACAGATTTTTATAAAACGGAAGAAGTGTTTCAAGATGGGGAGAAATGAAGAACCATATTTAGAATTTGAAAATGAATCAGATTGATGTGATTGTTTGATGATTATTGAACAATTTCAACAAGTATTGCATAGTGTTTTATACGATCAGGGTGAGATGGAATGGTGCCCTAATCGTAATCAACAATGGTGATAAACAAACGATATTTTATCAAAAATTTGCTTCTCTTCATAACTTTGTTTCAGAATTTTTTATTTTTTTTTTCTGTCTTTCAGGAATGGGGTTCAACGAGAATCGTCATAGTCAGAAGGTTGAGTTTTGCTCTGAAGATAAAGTGAGTACAGATATACAGCCGTATGAAGATAAGATGATGCCAGAAATCAAAAGTTTGGTTGAAGAAAAAACGGAAGGAGTGAGTCGTTCTTCAAGAAATTGATTTTAACTCTAATTTTTTGACCTCAGAGTATTCTATCAGCAACGAAAACAGAAGAGAATGATTGGCAGTTCGCGATGTCATCAGGAGAGGAAAGTATAGTGGTAACCAAGCAAGAGGCTCTTACGGTAATATGCTTTGTTTTCAATTATAAAACAATATTGTCTAATAGGAAGAGGAACCAGATATTCTTACTCCTCCACCTTCTCGACTATCTGATTCGGTACGTGCTCATTCACAGAATTCTGACTGTTGTGCTTCAGTATAATCTGAGAACAAGACGAAAGCGTGTTTTAATTACACCCTCACCAATCAAAGTATCAAAAATTAGGAAGTACAAGAGGAAACCGAGAAAGAAAGCCTCACATACTTTCGAAATCAATAAGGTCAGTTGAGTTCTCTTGAATGCATTAGTGTCCTCTCTCTGCAGAACTCGTTCAAACAAATTGTTCTTGATATTATCAGAGAACAATCCCTGTCTAATCCTAGCATAGAAGCTGAAGCTATATTAGCGCTTCAAGAGGTCTAGAAACTCAATTTTCACTCAAAAGAATGTTTTGACATTTTCAGGCTTCCGAAACCTTTCTTACCGAGCATTTCGTTACCTTAGGACGAATGATGGACGTGTCTAACAAAAAAACACTAACATTGAATACCTTAATGCTGTACAATTGTGCCAAAGTCATTTTTTAAATTGTGATCAATCTTTTCTTGTCCGAGCTGCACTATCACTCTTCTAGTCAAAGTTTTTGCAATGTAGTTAACCGTTATAATTAAGTATGGGTACAAAGCAATAATCATGTTAATTTTTCAATAAATCATTTTCGTTTTTGAAAAATTCTCATTTATGCTGACAGATGACTTTTCTACTTGTGAAATGGAACATTCTTATTATTCTTTGTCAAATACCATGTTCATCAAGAGATCTTCTATCTACGTACGAGTAACGGATCATTGATGTTATCGGTGATGCTTCCCACGAATAACGTGATCTTATATGATTTTCCTCGTACTGCACGCTTCGTACCGTCGCTCACTTTTCTTCAATTAGTAAATGTGTTGCGTGAACAGCATATGACAAGAGAAATATCGAATAGAAACCTCATTCAAGAGATTGCACACTCAATTCGTTTTCTGATCCATCGTTAACTTCTATTCAGAACGGACAAAATTTAGACAGGTCAGCAACCAGTGTCAGAAGAACATCCATTTGGAATGACTTAACATAACACGTGAAGTTCCTATCATCATTAGCAATACTGGATAGAGAAACTGGTAACAGTTTCTATAATTATTCTCAGCTGTAGTGCTCTTCCTACTTCATTCTTTTACAGTGATGTCTTTGTTTAGTCCGATATTGGTCAGAATGCTGTTTGCTTTCCCTTCTCTTTCAGCTCTGTTTCTCATCTTCCCCCTTTTCTTCTAAGCATACCTATAACTCTATCCTAAACTTACGATTTTCGTTACTCTCTCTCTCTCTATCTCTCCTTCTCTCATTCTCTCTCTCACTTCAGCTCCTTCTACCATATGATAGAGCATAACTCTCTACGAATAAAATCAGAGATTTGAATGAGGATGAGAGTATAACCATCTATGAAGCAGAGAGGCAGCTAGACAGAAAAAGAGGTACCTCACGTCGGTACTAAATGTAGAGATATATTAAGTGCTGGTGAAAAGCTTAGTGTTGTCATTATTTGTAAAAAAATTGTTTTTCTGCTATGATTGTACTAATTGTATACGAATTTTATGTGAGGTTCACTTACCTCGTTTGATGAGAGTTGATGACCTTGATTAAGTCATTATTACGAATATTTGATATCTTCTTTCATGTTAATCTATTAGTCAGGATAGTTGCACAGCCCTCTAGCTTTTTCGTCAAAAAAGGTTTTTTGGTTTTTCGCTTTCCTGTCGTATACTTTGAGCCATTTGTGGAGCTTTGTGATCTATGGAATTTCTGTTCGACGACGTTTTATACCACATGTTGTTTCTTCCGAGGCTTCTCCTCAGTAAAAAGATTTTTCCCATCTAACTTACTTTGTTCACTATGTTTAAACGTAGAAAATAGTACTGTTAGGTGAATTGGAAGCGAAAGAAGATTCGTATGGAGATATAATCATACAAGTATGATAAACAAGAAAGAGTTCGCTATATTCGCGATAACCATGGATATTCTTCTGCAATATCTTCTTTTGATTATTCTGATAAGGTCAACTATATCACTCAAACCAACTATTCACTCATTTCATCCACCTTGACCCTGTACAGTACAGTACGACTTCCCAGTTTCTAATGTTTTACTTTTTTTATGATTATTTACGAACTGTCAGCGCCTGTTCTCATATTCACTCTTGTTTCAACTTTAATCATTTGAAGTAACTCTTTGAAAGTTAATTATGAAATTACCTTCTTTCAAGAAGCCGGGTTTTTGGCATAATGTCAATAAATATTCTTCACTGGTCAACGGGTCAAACAGTTAGGTGTTTGTTTGCTTTACAATAATTTGCTCTCTTTTGCTCCATCTCGATCAATCTAGTAGCCATTTTCCTTGTAAAAAGAATCGTCTGTCTCTATTTTTTATTTATTTTGTTTTTTTTTCTGATCGTAAATACCTTTCTCGTGTCTTTCGATTACCCAGCAACTCCTAACCTCCCGAAGCAGACGTTTGTACATTGCGAGAGATGCAATTGCAAAAAAAATGGGAGAAGAGTAATATTCTTCTTAACTTTTTTTTACTTTTCAAACTGAGAATTAATTGATTCGAAGACTTTATAAGTTTACTTTCACAATTGGCTCTCTCTATTTATTTGCCTCAACGACATTGAGCGTCATCTTCCTCTATCCATCTTTTCCTCATACCAAACAGAGACTAAGAAAGCTTCTCCTCTCTTACATTTTTTTTGTGAAGTTTTGAAATTTCTGATCTCGTCATCCATTCTTCTCTGCGTTACTATTTTTCCTTTGAACATAAAAACTCTTTTTTTTTTGTATTTCAATCGTTCACATACTTTATCTCAAGGTATAATCGTTTGTTCTCAAAAAATAAATAGAACATGGCATATTTAATACCTAAACACCTTAGCAGTTTACTATTCTAATGTTGAAAGTATATTTGTAGAAAATGATATTTGAGTGTTCGATTCATAAATTGTATAACAACATGAGCTCATTCTGAACACCGCTCTATAACTTCCAGTTATTTCTTTTGAATAATATATTCATTGAATGTCATCTACATTTCAAGGTGTTTTATCGAACTCAGCATCGACAATACATGTATATGTTCGTTCTACTTGTTCATTTGGTTATCCTACTTATCGCTGTGTTCTTTTCCTTTTTTTCCTACAAAAAATATTGTTTTGCTGCTAATTGAATCCTTTGCAGATTAACAGAACGGCATTCAAAATGCCTTGGAGAGGAGGGCTGTTGCTCCTCTCCTTAATATTACAAGTAAGAAAAAATAGTTCTTCTTAGAATAAACGATTTTCCAGAGCTTGTTGTGTGAGGAGTTCCATGTAGGCAATGGGTCATCTGCTATATTGAGTGATGTAGAGCTTAAATGTCCAGAAGGATGGCAATTAATTAATCTTAAATGTTATATGATATATCAAATTGAAAAGAGTTGGCCACAAGCTCTTGCAACTTGTGCAAGGTATTGTCGTTTTGTCTTACAACGTTTCAATTCTCATCTGAAGATATGGAGCTCATTTGGCTCGAATCGAGTCTGGACCTGAAAACGATTTTCTCGCTAACATGGTATCTAAACCTGGTAGACCAGGAATTCATCCAGAATATTGGATCGGGTTAACAGCAGATGTGGATCCGAGTTCTAGCGACCCTACATATCTCTGGTCGGATGGTGCTCCTACCAGCAGATACGTAGGATTCTGGCAAGCTAGTCAACCTGATCATCTCAAAGGAAGCTGCGCAGTAGTAAGTTTTCAACTTTTTTGGAGTTCACTTTCCTAAACGGCTATATTATTCCTCCAATACGTTATGGCTGTCATATAGTATGCGGATGAGATTCATACCGCAGGAGAATTGTCATTTACCAAATTTTTCATGGTTAAACGGTTGTATTCTTTCATGTCTCGCTGGACAAAAACAACTTGAAATGGAGACTAGACCAATGCAACTTGTTGAGAAGTTTCATTTGCGAAATCCCTGCTTGTATCAAAGGTTTTTGGAAGTCTCGCTGTCCGTTCATTCTCTGCTACATTTAAGGAACGTTCTTCTGTGCAACTGGACAATGCATTCCGGAATCAGAACATTGTAATGGAGTCAATAACTGTGGGGATTATAGTGATGAGCTCAACTGTCCATGTACTTTTCTTAATTTATTATTATAATGCTCATTCCCCACATACTTTCAGCTTCACATTCTGAATTGGCTTGTCTTCAGTATAGTAAGGGAGAATCAGGAAAGTTCAGCTCGCCTGGATATCCTTCTTCATATAAGGGAAACTCAAATTGTCGTTGGATGATAGAAGGACCCATCAATAGTAGAATACAAGTATGTTTTCGAATTTCCGGCATAAATATATTAAATTTTTAGTTGATTTTTGAATACTTTGAAACGGAAGAAAAGGTTGACATCGTAACTGTCTTGGATGGAGGCCCACAAGCGAACTCTACCACAGGTTTGCCATATCCTATTTAAAACAAAGATCAGACGCGAAAATTTAAGTTCTGGGAACTTTTTCGGGATCACATGAGTCAATAACCGTTACATCAGCCACAAATATGATTATTGTACAGTTTCGTAGCGACAACACTATCAACTCACGAGGTTTCCAAGCAACATGGAAGACAGGTATCTATTACTGTTTACTAATATGCAAATAATCATAATATTAGCGAATAGTGTTAAGCTTTGTTGTTTAATCTGTCATTAGATGTTTAATCTTCATCGATTTGTGTTAGATTTGTGATGATTTTGTCCTTATTTACGGAACTGATTTGATGTTCTTCAAAGAGGATCGTATGGAGAGCGTAGTTAGAGAGAAATAAGCAGATATTACAAGTGAGCCGGAAGTATTTGTTTTATAAACTCACTTCATAGAGATTCGTAACCTACTTCCCCATCACAGTTTATTGTTTGGTAATGATTAGTATCATTATAATTACTTTTACAAGCAATCAAAGCCGAAATATCATGAGATAGTCAGTTAAAATCACTGAATCAGTATGAAAGGTCCTTGATAAGTATGAAGCTTCTTTTCTGTATTTGTTCTGAGCAAAAAGATATGTCCGAAGAAGTGGAAGTAACATCAAAGAAAGGAATGAACGTAATTCCGTTAAAGTGAATTATAGAAAGCCGACTGTGTGATTTGTAGCCCATCTCAATAAGATCCACTTGAAAGTTCTAAAGTGACAAATATGCTTTGAAAGGCCGAAGGCAATGTATTAAGTATTTGTGTATCTATGTATGTATATGTAGGGATGTGATATTAGAACGAAGTATCTTGTTACTTTATGAAAGTTAAATTTCTGCTTTTCAGTTTCCTTCCAGTGTGGTGGAAGTTTGATCGCTCAATCTTATGGGCAAACGCTAACATCTCCTGGCTATCCGCAATCCTACGCAAACGCAGCGGAGTGCGTATGGACTATTCAGTCTTTGACTCCGGGAAGCTTGATCACCTTAAGTGTAAGCTGGTAGTACACGAAAAATGACCAACTCTGATAATTTCAGATAGAGGATATCAACTTCTCTGACTCCGATAAATTAATCATCTATGATGGTAATAACCCAGCTTCTTCTGTATTGGCTAGGTAAGAGTTTAGTTGTTTTTCTTATATTCCGGTTGAATTCCAGTGTATCCGGTAACCACTCGTATACAGAATATGTCATTAGTACTTCTGACAGTTTGTATATATATATGGTAACTAATCAAATTGGAAATGGCCGAGGGTTCTCTTTAGGATACAAAAAAGGTAACCAGTTTCCCGATTTAATTTATTCTCGAACTCATTCTCAGGTTGCGATGTTGTGATGAGACAGTCACACGGAAACATTTTCTCTCCAGGAAACGCTATAGTTCCTTATCCAAACTCTCAGAAGGTTTGTTCACAGCTTCATGTAAATCATTATGAATTTTCTTAAGTGTACTTATTCTATCGAAATGCCTGAAGGTAACACTGATCAATCGTTTACAATACTGGTGAACCGTTTTGATTTGGGTTCTTTAGACTTCTTGAAGGTAATAAACCAGTTATATGTTACTTCAACTCAATTAAAATTAAGATCTACGAGGGTACAGTTAAAGGAAGACCCCTGCATGACGGTATAGGCTTTAGTACCGATCAACAACCTGAAGAGCTGTTGCAATGTCGTCAATCGAAAGCATTTTTAGTCTTTGAGAGCAACTCCATCAAAAACGGCTTAGGATTTAATTTAACATTCAGCTCCAGTATAATTACAAGGAACATTGAACCGAAATTTTAAAATGAAACTTCAGATTGCCCAACAATCAAAGCGCCTTCACACGTAACATTGTCTTCGAAGCACACTTCGTTCGGAACAAAGGTATCCTTTTTTGATTTCAAAACAAACACTGACATTCATAGGTTTTAATTCAATGCCCTAAAGGCTATGAGTTCACCAACGGCCGCGGAAAATCCATGGAAGTTCTTTGTTTAGCGGGTGGAAACTGGACCGAAACATATATTCCTGCTTGTCAACGTATGTTTCACATATTCTTCAAGATATTTAGAGCTTCAATTCTAGCTGTATATTGTTCGGCAATTCCTCAAATATCGAATGGATATGCTGTTTCTGCATCTAACGTATCATATGGAGGACGAGTGGATTATTCTTGTCATGAAGGCTTTTCATTTTCTTCTGGAAAAACAGTAGAAGAAGTTTATTGCTCTGAAAATGGGGAATGGGGTAAAGCTCCTCTCTGTCGTGCAGCAACTTGCGCTGCTCTTCCACCATTTGCGAATGGTGAAAAACATCTCCAGTTTGGCGATGGAACTGGATATGGTTTGAAATTTTCTACAATTTCTTGCTAGTTTGAAAAATTTAGGAACTGTTTACCACTTCACATGTTTAGCTGGCTATCATATAGAAGGAATTCCAACCATTCTCTGTCAAGCTGATGGACAATGGTCGTTTGAGCAACCGATTTGTAAAAGTATGGTTTTCAGCGTCATATGTTTTTGCTAATAATCAAAATCAGAGCTTTACTGTACTGATCTTCCTACTGTGCGAAACGGTCGTCTTGTGACTCCTGAAGTGTTCCGTTTCGGAGATGTTGCTAAAGTTGTTTGTGAGGATGGTTTCCGTGTGGATGGGATGGATGAGGTCAAATGCCTAGCTAACCAAACTGTTAGCCACGTTTCTACCTGTCGTGATATCGATGAATGCTCCGAAGGACTGGCTCAGTGTCAGGGACCTTCTACCAGCTGTGTTAATTTGCCGGGGGGTTACTCGTGCCAGTGCTTGAAAGGTTACCAACCTCAATTAAGTAAGCTAATATAATGCTATTAGAGTTCCTTTATCATGTTTGTAGTGTGTACCAAAGCCCATGCACTCAACCCAGTCTCAGTTACCTCATCGTCGGATATGATTTCCGTTAAATCTCCAAGAGGTTGGTGCTCGTCCCCTCTGGATCCCTTGAAAGCGATCTCTTTACACTTCAGTGTTGCCAAAGTTATCGAGAAAATCAGGTACGTCGTGATCATTTTTGAGGTACCACTTCGTTTTGTTTAGATTCAACAGAACAGTTTCCGGGAATACTCTCTCTGTTCGCATCCGATATAACAGTGATGAAGGCAAGCCCTTACAACAACTGGCGGTTGATGGGAATGACGTATGGAATCATAACAGAAGTGATTACTCAATGATTATGCTTTAGGTTTTTGATCTGCAGGATCCCACATTTTTTGATGGTGATTTCCTCGTTTTACCTTATTCTGTGGAAGCACGTGTATTAGAAATCTCGATAGTCCATTATGAAAACGAGCCATGCTTCACGGTAGTTCAAGTTTTTCTCGAAATAAACAAGAAAATTTTTAGGCTGACATTTTCGGATGCCAAAAGTACAGTTGCGTTGATAAGAATGAATGCATGACTAACAATGGTGGTTGTGAACACATTTGTGTGAATAATCAAGGATCTTATAAGGTAATTCCAAGGATTAGACGTAAATTGATTAAGCTTTCTTAGTGTGCTTGCCGTGATGGGTTCGATTTGTTTGTAACAAACGGCCAAAGCGGATTCTGGCTAGAAGAAGATGACACAGGATCTGACATGTTCGATAGTTTAAAGTATGATTGATTCTAGCCCTCTAAGCTCACATACGTGTTTAAGCTTCAACAAATCATGTATAGCTCGTACTTGTCCATTGGTTGAGTCGCCTGAAAACGGATTGCTCTTATCAACCTTGAGTGCTTTCCGCTTCCCTGTGGTTGTGCAGTTTGCCTGTGACTTTGGGTATCAGATGATGGGACCAGACTATATTCAATGTCTGGCGGATGGCACTTGGAATGGAACAACCCCATTCTGTTTACGTAAGTTTTGTAGCTCAGATGTTTCAACTCGATTTTTTAGCGGCTACATGTCAAGGAGTCGAGAATAATACAGATATCGGTCTTGTAGTTTCAACTTCCAATACTACAATAGCTTATGGAGAGTCGATAGCATTGAGCTGTACTCAACGGGATCGACCAGGTATTTTAATCTAAGTGAAAGCAACTCATAAGGCTTTTCAGCAAAGAAAACACCTCTGGCTACTACCCGTGAGTGTATTTATGATCCAAAGCCAGATGGTCGGGATTATTGGCTTTCGGGCCCTATGGCTGACTGTCCACTCATAACTTGCCCTCCATTGCCTGTTATGGCTGGAGTAGAATACTTAGGAGACACAAGCAGTGTTCAGGTAGATCATCAACAAGTTTTTTTATAAGTTGTTTTAAGGTTGGCTCGGTTCTCGAGTTCTCTTGCCGAGCTCCTTATACTATGGTAGGATCATCATCAGAAGGAGATCCCATTGTTCGATGTGGTTTGGATGGGTACTGGGACTTAGGTGATTTACGCTGTGAAGGTTTGAAATATTTCAGCGATGCTATCAATAAAAAATTTAAGGCCCAGTGTGTGTAGATCCCGGTTTCCCTGCAGAAGGCAATATTCATCTTGAAAGTGTTGAAGAAGGTTCTATCGCCAAGTTTTCTTGTCGTAGACCAGGATTTGTACCTTTCCCATCTCCTGCAATTCAATGTATCTTGGGGTCTGCATGTGCTCTTTCGGAAGATGTCGGCATTTCTTCTGGCTTCATTCCTGACGCTGCATTTGCTGATAATGCTGATGTTAGCATTCCTGGTTATGAACCATTCAAGTCTAGAATGTCCTCAACTGGTTGGTGTGGAACTAAGGATGCCTTCATATTTTTAAGTGTTGATCTCATGAAGTAGGAAATAGCTTAAGTTTCCTTTAGTAAATATTTTTCAGAGTTCACACTTTAACCACATTACGAATCGCTGGCGTTGCTGGATCTGGAAGTTTGAAAGGACATGTCACTAAAATGCAACTTTTCTATAAATCAATGTTCAATCAAAGTTATGACACTTATCCTGTGGTTAGTAATTCTACTTTCACTATTTATCTAAAGATTTTCTTCTACTTAGGAATTCGAAACACCATCAGGAAATCATAATGCTATGCATCAGTTTGAGTTGGATCCTCCTTTACGGTATTCAAGAAGCTATTTTCTGTTTATTTTCTTTTTCTTAGGGCACGATATATTCTTTTTGGCGTGGCTGAGTACGAAGGAAACCCATGTATTCGTTTCGATTTGCAGGGTTGTTTGGCCCCAACTTCAGTAAGCCGTGATACTCCAACTCACTTACAGGTAACGGTAACTTAAAGGAAACTGGGATATCAATAATCATTAAGGTCGGATGGAATGCCTCTGTTCCTCAATGTGTTGATGCTGAGCCTCCAAAATTCACTAATTGTCCTTCTTCACCTATATTCATCGAGACCGATGATAACGGACAATTGAAACCAGCGTCCTATGTAGTTCCCAGAGCGGAGGATAACAGTGGCAGAGTAAACATTAATTGAAGTTTTTTTCTCAGTCTTTTCATTGTGCAGATTGCATATATGCGTTTGGAGCCTACCGATTTCCATCCAGGAAAACCAGTATTCGTTAACACAGATGTAGTTTACACGGCGTTTGACGACGCTGGAAACCTTGCAGATTGTGTGATCAAGCTTCGTATCCCAGGTTTAGCTCAGAGAGTCCGAATACTTTCATAATTTTTCTTCAGATACAATCCCACCTGTTCTGAAATGCCCAGATTCATATTCGATACCTGCTAAAGACTCTGAAATATTACTAAACTTTAATCAAAGCACAGTACCTATGGTCATACAAGATGTGTCTAATATAACCGAAGTTATATTTTCTCCTGCAACTACGAAACTGATAGTTGGTGAACATGTTGATGTTGAAGTCACAGCGACTGACGCATTCTCAAACAGAAACAAGTGTCGTTTCCAAGTCTCGTATATGCGTGAGTATTTAAAAAGTCTTTTTTAAAATTAGTTCATAACATTTCAGATGAAACTTGTTCCACTGAATCCTTAGTAGTATCGTCCGACGCTGTACGTACTTGTGCTCAAAAAGATGATAATCTTGTATGTAGTGTCACCTGCCCAGTTGGTCACCGTTTCGTTGACTCAGACAACGTGAGCAATAGGAAAAAACCTTTAAGATCAAATTTTTTCACTTTTTAGACTAGTTCAACTTTCGTGTGCTCTGGAGGAAAGTGGTCTCCTAGTGGTGTTGCACCTTCATGTATTCCAAATGGTAATATTCAGTCCATTTATTATATACATACTGCGGTGTTTAGCTGAAGAGCCTGCTCGTTATGAGCTGAACGTGGCGATAACATATCCAAGTACCAGTGATGTTCCTGATCATTGTCTTCAGGTACAACAATTAGTAATTTTCAATTTATTAATTTTTCTCTAGGGCTTCTCGTCTTTATTATCCCGATCATACGAAGATCTTGATCGCGTGCTCTCCCAGCGTTGCTCTAGTTCTGTTCAAGTGTATGTTCGATTCTTACAGTCTACGTTTGTGAACAAAAATGGAATGGTTGGATAGTTTTAAATTCTATAGCTCAAATGAAATTTGTAGGTTGTTGGAAACTATACTATACAAATATTACCCACCGTTCTTCAAAATGTTTTCTACGATTTATGTGGTTTGACTTTGCGTACAATATTTGATTTGAATATACCAGGTAAATCTAGAATTCATAACAAAATCAACATCGTTTTCAGGAGCAACTGTTCCAGTAAAAAGTTTGTTAACACTAGCTGGAGAGTCAGTACCGTCTCAAGGACTAGGATGTCCAACACTTATTGCTTCAAAGTATGGAAAAAAACTATCAGAAAATAATTATTGATTCAGATCTCTCATTTCACAAGGATTCGGATGTAACGAAGGTGAAGTTCTTCGACAACCTAAACCTGAACAACTACCAGAGTGCTGTAAGTTTCTTCCACGTTCAATCAGTGATTAACTGAGCTTTAAGTGCCTTGCCCTATGGGAACAGTCAATGTGAACAATAGCTGTGTATCATGTCCCTTAGGATCATACCAGAATGAGAAGGGTCAACTAGCTTGCAAAGCTTGTCCTGATGGAACGTACACTTTATACGCTGCTACATTTAGAAAAGAAGACTGTCTCGGTACTAAGATGAAATATATTCAAATATTTGCGTTTTTTTTCCAGCCATATGTGGTAATGGAATGTACAGTGAAACGGGTTTAGTGCCTTGTCAACTCTGCCCTCGTCATACGTTCTCTGGACCTCCAATAACAGGTATCCTGAATCTTATGTGAACAGAATAAACGAATGACATCAGGTGGTTTCAAACAATGTGAATCATGTCCTTCTGGAACATATACCAGTAAGCTAGGGTCTTCGGGTCCCTCGCAATGCAAGCAACCTTGTGCTCCTGGTACCTTCAGTATCACTGGGTTAGAGCCGTGCTCGAATTGCCCATTCAACTATTACCAGCCGTCCGTAGGACAACAAAGGTTACTACAGATATTGTGAGACAAATAGATTTTTCGTTAAGATGTCTCGAATGTTCCAACGACACTTCCACTTTCGCCGAAGGATCCACTCTAGAAACCTCTTGTGTTCCTATAAAATGCTCGGATATGAAATGCGAAAATAAGGTTTGTAATCAGGAAACCATTTCAAAAAAAAACGGTATTATTCAGGCTGATTGTACCGTTCGCGATCATAGAGCGATCTGTGAGTGCAAGCCGGGCTATAAAGGTGAACGGTGTGATCAAGTAGATGACATTTGTGTAACTCAACCATGTCATAATGGAGGATACTGTGAAGTAGTTGCTGGCTCCTATCGTTGTGTATGCCAGAGAAGTATGCGTTATTCTTTCTATTTTACTACGGGTATACATTTGAAGACTATTCGGGAACACGTTGTCAGTTTGGTCCTGATGAGTGTGCTGGTAAATCTTGTCCGAATGGCGGAGTCTGTCATGATTTGCCTGGATTAAAGTCAACAAAGTGTCTCTGTCGGTAGGTTTATTTCAGATGAAAAAAAGCAAAAAGATCGAATATTATAACATTGTTTTTAAGCACTGGATTCTCTGGACCACACTGCCAAGAAATTCAAGATATTTGTTCGTCTTCCAATCCTTGTAAAAATGGAGCCAATTGTATACCAAGCAAATTGGGAAGATTCAAGTGCCATTGTCTTCCAGGATGGGAAGGAGAGACTTGCGATAACAACATAGGTTAGTCTTAAGCTAGCTTCTTTGGGAAAGCGGTTACGGGCGATTTAGCTTGATGTTGGGATTGGTGACATATCGTGACAGTTGTGGTTTAGCAATTTGCTTGCAAGATAACTGTTGCTAGCAAAATAATGAGATAGGAAAAGTGTAATCGGAACACTTATAGATAACGATAAAACTCTGTATAAAAATTATCAGAAATGCTTCTATAAGAGCTTTCATAAATAAGGAAATAGTTAGAAACACCAAATTTTTCGTGCTAACTGATTTGAGCTATCATCACTTCATGTAATCAGGGTTGAACGCTGGTTGATGTGGCGCTGTTGCTTCATTCTGGGGCACTCTTTGAAACTGAGCCAACGACTGATAGAACTTCCGGGTGATAAGCAGTTCGAAGACACTGCAAGAGATTTTCTAGGTTTTGGGGAACTTGCAAGTTTTTACCTGTACAAGAAGAAAATGAGAGTGAGGACTAGAAAAGCGAAAGCGTAAAGTTTTAACTCTGAAACTATCTCTACACGCTCTTTTTCGCTCACAGCGCCAAAGAACCACTGAAAGCATATCAATCAGAAGTGTTTAATAATACTTTTCTCTCAAACCTCATATGCTCGTAAGAAGAAATTGTTCATAGATGCATGAGCTCCGAAGAAATAAACCAAAACTATGCAACATGCTATGAAAGCTATGATGGAAAGACCAATTAGTAACGTTAGTCTGAAGAAATCATTTCGATGAAAGTTGTCTTACTGAAATTACCTGGGATAGCAATACCGACAGTTGTTTTTCTTATGAGCTTGGATTATGAATACTGTTCCAATAATTTGACAAATTAAAAACGCTAGGAAAAAGACAAAAGCAGCCCAATTGAACCAATCTCTGAAAAGGCTCGTATGTTCCACTATCACAGTTATTTGAGGTTTCAACATCATGCTTGTTCACATAATTGCAAATACTCATTAAACGAAAGTGTAATTACAGTCCGATTAGCCAGTAACTCGCTTTTCAAGATGTATTACCCTTTTTGAGCGCATAATTTAACAACAATGCTTTTGCTTCTTATCAGTACCAAAATAGTCCATAATATGAACGTTTGTCATTTTGATATGCCACTTCCGGTGTTCTTTGACATAATCAGTAATACCATTCTTTCAAAAAATCACTTCTCAATCTGTTCTTATTCTCTTATCTAAAATCGGTTTGCAAATTCTCATGCAATTAGACGCTCCCATTTGTTTCCGACTCTTCTCTATTCTTTGACTAATTCCGCACGCTATGCATTGATTTTCAATATTCTTTCTATTCAACCCCATATAGAAAAAGTGCTGCAGATTAGGAGCTTATGTTCTGAAAGTGAAAAAACTCACGGTTCGTAAAAAGTACTAAACAGTGTGTTTCCAAATTTGTAGGTTATGTAAGCAACAATCAAAGTATCCAAACAGGAAAGAGCCTGTAAACAGCGACACATTTATATACTTCCATGCAAACTTAGTTATTTCATTTTACTCATTGGCAATTGAATTGATAGCTCTTCCTACTGGCCATATTGAGTTAAGGGAAGCAGCGGACAACATACAATCATAAATGACTTTGGACAAGGGGTTAAAAAGAGAGTTAGATCGATTTTTTTCTGCTTCAAGCCTGAACCAGCTGTCTTGGCTCCAAAATGGCTTGTTGTTTCGAGTTTGTTCAATATTTCGCGGGAAGATTCCAACTTGAACTTTCAAAAAGCTATCAGTTAACTCTCACTTACTATACGATTTCGAAACGTTGATAATAACACTCTTGCTTACCGTGACACATTTATGAAGAGGCCAACAACAACAGCAGGTGATCATTCTAGCTCGGAATGCTTTAGGCAGAGGAAATCGATCGAGACACTGGGCAAAACAGGAGGTGCTCGATTGTGAGCCCGAAACGGAATGGCTCTGGCAAGGGGTGGAGACATTCCCGTTACCAGAAAGAAAGCTAGATTCCAGATGAGGACAGCTTTGTTGGACAACAGCTGGGGTATCAAGCATAGTGCGAGTAAATTAGAATTAAAATTTAAAAACTTTTAAATGAGCGCATTATCAAATTACCTGGAATATGATAAAGCCCTATAGCGAGTAAGAATTGAATGAGTAGATAAGAACGATTATTAAAAAATAAAATACCTTAACATTGCATCTAACGATAAGAAAGAAAAATCATATTTTTAGATGATTGTGCTGTTTCCCCGTGTGCACTGAACGCAACATGTGTTGATCTAGTGAATGATTTCGAGTGCAAATGCCCTTCGGGTTTTACTGGAAAACGTTGTCAAACCAAAGGTATATTAAGATTCAAGTTTTGACTCTAACTCTGCTATCAAATAG
Organism: Auanema freiburgensis; assembly: GCA_030370435.1. NCBI lineage: Eukaryota > Metazoa > Nematoda > Chromadorea > Rhabditida > Rhabditidae > Auanema > Auanema freiburgense. The sequence goes on from CM059369.1 coordinate 5,251,394, forward strand.
AAAAACTCTGTGAATCCAATTCTTGTGAACATGGAATTTGTGTCGACACATTATTCGAACAAAAATGCATATGTGAAGAAGGATGGACGGGATCTAGGTATATTTGAATAATTATATGGGAATTAAGATTTGTATTCAGATGCGATCAAGCAGAGAATAAATGTTCTCAAGATCCCTGCAAAAACGGCGGTAAATGTATTCGGCAGGTATAGTTTTCTTCTCCTTTTGTTTTAAATTCTATTTTTTATACACGGAGAAATCATGATTTTACTCCGTTTTCAACTTCTTCTTCTCCTTTTCACGCTACTGAAATCTCATTTCAGGTTACTTCTTACAAATGCGAGTGTAGCGCTGGATACTTTGGGAAAAACTGCCAACATCTTGTTGACCATTGCAGTTCTAGTCCTTGTAGCAACAATGGTCAGTTCGATAAGCATCCTGTTATAACAAGTAAGATCTATAGGTACTTGCACTAATTTGGGTCCTTCATACGTTTGTACCTGTCCTTTGGGTTATGAAGGAGTACACTGTGAACATAACATTGACGAATGTAAATATAATAAATGTAATGAAGTTGGAACACAGGTGAGATTAGATCATCTTGTGGAAGATATTTTCGAAAGTTACAGAACTGTGAAGACGATATCAATAGTTTCACTTGCATCTGCAAACCTGGTTATGAAGGTGCCTATTGTGAGCAAAAGATTGATCAGGTAAATCATATGTTCTGTGTATATTGCATTCCAAACTCTTATTTTAGTGTAAATCATTGCCCTGTCGGAATAATGGTACATGTGTAGATGTCGGAGCGTCGTTCCAATGCAACTGCGCTGAGGGTTGGACTGGACAAAGGTTTTGTTCAGCCAAAAACACTTTCTAATGACTCCAAATTTGTAGATGTGAGAAACAATCTAGTGTTTGTATGAACAACCCTTGCCATAATAATGGTCATTGTGTTCCAACTTCTACTGGGTATTTCTGTGTTTGTCCTGAAGGTTATTCCTTAGGGATTCAATGCTGATTTTTTTGTTTCGATTCAGGTGTCAGTGGAAAAGACTGCGAGGTTGCTCCGAATCGTTGTATGGGTGAGCCGTGCCTCAATGGAGGTGTGTGCGGTGATTTTGGCTCACGGCTTCAGTGTACCTGTAACAAAAACTATAGAGGAGAAGGTAATTCCGTATTCAGGAGTAGAAGTAAATTTTTAATAATTGATAGGCTGTCAATATATCAAGGATTTGTGCGGACCTGACACCTGTCTGAATGGCGGCTCTTGTTCCGTCGATAATGGGAAGTTTGTATGCAATTGTCGATCAGGTTTGTGCTTTAATAGCTCTCAAATTATAACTTTTTAATGAAGGTTTTACCGGAGAACACTGTGAAACGAATGTGAACGATTGCCTAACATCTCCTTGTCCAGTTAATTCACAATGCATTGATCAGATTGATGGAGTTTACTGTAGATGTCCATTCAACAAAATGGGATCGAGTTGTGAAAAAGTTTGTGAACGAACAATCATATCTTGAATAAAAGAAATTTTAAAGGATATTGATGAAGATTATGATTTCCACTTCTATGATAGCCTGAGACCGGCTGAAGTGTCTATGGCTCTTCCTTTCCGTTTGACTGGGTCAGAGTTCACTCTCTCGTTTTGGGTTCGTTTCGATAACGAACAAGGAAAAGGAGAAGTTCTTAGTCTTCATAACAGCAGGTGAGCACTTGAATAATTGAAGTTCTTATTTTCTCTAATCAGCCATTCGAACTATTCTTTGAACCCTGCCTCATTGCTTGAAGTGAATGACGAAGGCTTCACATTGAACCTATTCGCGGATAAACCAACTTTACATTTACATTTCCCTACTTCTCAAAGAATCAACAACGGACGATGGAATCATCTCGTAAAGCGCCCTGTATCTCAATATATTATCTAGTATTCCTTTTCAGGTGTTCATGTGGTCTTCTGATCATGGCTCATATTCTCTGATCTGGAATTCAATTCGGTTGTTCGATGATACTGGTTACGGAGTAGGAAAGCAGTTACATATAAAGTAAGTGAAACTTCAGAAATCCATCATTACTAATCCGTTTGCTAAGTGCTCTTATCTCACTTGGATCAAAAGTTTCTCCCTTGGAAGGCTCAATAACACGAGTTCATATGTGGGACCGACTTATAAGTTTCGAAGACGAAGTTCCAATATTGGCCACTAGTTGTCAAGAATCTGAGGTTAGATCACGGGAGTATTCAGTGTAAATTATTTTCATGTAGCCAAGCTTGAAGAACCTTTTGGTTAGATTCTCAGGATACACCGTCATCGAGGGAAAGGTAGAACGATTATCTAGAAGTACTTGCGGGCGGGAGATTGTCAAACTTCAACAAGAAAGTGAGATAATCGTAGAGGTTTGACATTCAAAAAGTGTATAAATATACCAGCGTTTTCAGAATTGTCCACCAGATCAATATCTTTTGACTTCTCAACGGGAAATTAATGTGACTTGGCAAGAGCCTCTGTTTTTGTCAAGAAAATCTTTGATTAAAATTGAAAAGAATTTGAAGCCCGGACAAGTGAGTATTTTTATACTTTAAAACTGAATGTCACTTCCAGATTCTGACTTGGGGCGAGTACGATGTTGTGTACGTTGCTTACGATAACACATCTAGGTCCGCTAGATGCAACTTCAAGGTACTTTACGTGCTTTACCACAACCCCTTATGTTTTTTTTTCAGATCATTGTGGCCAAGGAGCATTGTCCCGTTTTGCAGGAGCCGATTAATGGAATTCAAGCTTGTGAAGCATGGGGTCCGCAGCTTCGTTATAAAGCATGCTCTATTGAATGTCGGGACGGGTTTGAGTTTTCTCGCCCTCCATCTTACTTCTACACATGTTCTTCTGATGGAGAATGGAGGCCAAGACAAGACAATAAGATTATGTTCCGTTATCCACAATGCACAAAGTATGTTTTGCAACGAATCTCCTCTAAAACGATCGTGACTTTAGAACTATTCCGGCGACAAGAGTTGTTGTCATAAAATTAGCCTATCCTGCTACTACTATGTGCTCTGATGCCAGCAAAACGGCTCTTCGTACTAAGTTAATGGATGCTATCAATGACATCAACAGAAAGTGGACTATATGCAGTGCAATGTTTGCTGGAATCCTCTTATTATGTCTCAGTAAACTGATTTTAGGGAAGGCAATGAATGTATTGGAGTTCGTATTGATATCGATTGTGTTTCTGATGATTCTCGAACAAAACGAGAGGCTCATTCTTTCAGAATCCGAGTAGAATTGCCGGTCAAGAGGTTTGTCTTTTAGTTCAATTTTATAGAATACAAGGGCTGGAGAGTTTTGGAAATTCGTTCTCTATTTCAGAACGCTTGTTGTTGATTCGGTTTCTGGCCAAAAATTGGCTGTGGCTGATGTGCTACAAGATGCTGTTTTGGCGAATGGTGTTTTCAATATGGAGAAGGTTTGTTGTAAAACTTATCCTCGAATATTCATCTTTCTTAGGTTCTACCCAACGGCCGTCCGGATTTGAATACATTCCAACTCTTAGATCAGTTCCACTGCCAACCAGGACAAATTCCCGTGAATGATGTTTGCGGTAATCCAAAACGTTAATTCGTTTTTACAATGTGAACTATTTAGTCCCTTGTGCTCCTGGAACATACTATTCAACGAGTACATCTGAATGTGAACCTTGTGCTGAAGGAACATATCAGCCACTCTCTGGTCGTTCCCAATGCTTTACATGTCCATCGAATCAAGTAACAGCTGGAATGGGAGCAATCTCAGAAGATGAATGCAAAGGTAATGAATATTGAATCGAATTGTTTTAAAGGATATATGTTTAGATAATTGTAAACCAGGCCATTACCTAGATCTGTCTACGTCAAAGTGTACAGCTTGCGGACTAGGTTTTTACCAGCCTAAGTCAGGTTCGTTCCAATGCTTCTCTTGTGGAATCGGAAAGATAACATTATCTAATTCCTCCACTTCTGAAGAACAATGCAAGGATGAATGCCCTGGTAATAATTCAGTTGAAATATTCTCGGATTTATGATAACTTTCCAGATGGAGAACAATTGTCTATGTCTGGTGTGTGTCAGCCTTGTGCTGTAGGATTCTACAGAAGCCGTGGAGAAAATAAGCAATGTGTTCAATGCCCTCCAGGCACCACAACCGAAACAATGTCATCTACAAGAAGAGAACAATGTAATACTCCATTATGTCGTCCCGGACAGTATCTCGTGAAAGAAACGTAAAGCATCCCTTATTCAGACAAATCAACAACTTATCATTTATAGGAAGCATTGTCAGTTCTGTCAACGTGGAACTTTCCAAGATATTGAACAGCAAACAAGTTGTAAGCTCTGTCCAGTTGATCACACAACAGCAGCTGAAGGTTGTTTCGCCAAATTAGCTTTCTAAACATCTATTAATGGTGCAGGAGCAACTGCTGAATCTCAATGTTACAATACCAACCAATGTACTACCGGAGAAGATGATTGCTCTTGGCATGCCTTGTGCATTGATTTGCCAGATCATAATGATATTCCTTCATATGAATGCAAATGCAAGCCAGGATATATAGGAAATGGAACTTATTGCAAAGGTTTGTCTTTTATCCAAAAACGTTATCACAATTAAGTTATTTACAGATGCCTGCAATAATTTCTGTTTGAATGATGGGGTATGCAAGAAAAATCCAGTTGGTCTTGTTGAATGTGTCTGTAAAGACTATTTCACTGGAGAACGGTTAGTTTCGCTGAAAAATACATTCAGTCACTAGAATAAGACAATTCATAAAATGCTCATTTCAGATGTGAAGAGCGCGTTCAACAGTCTTCCCAGAAATTCACACTCATCATGGCAGCCATAGGTTTGTTTATCTATAACATCTCCTCTGACGTAGGTTCCACTTTAAGGAGGAGTTGTCGTTGTCCTAGTAGCAATTGTTTCTATTGTGTACATGATTTCTTGTCGTTTCAATCGTTTGGATGAGATTCAACCAGAAAAAAACCATATTGAAGACTTGCAAAATAATTTCATATATGGACCACCTATTATCGGTTTGACACTAAACTTAGATGATGTATGAGTGAATGCCTCTTACAGATGGCGCTCGACCTGTTGGATATTACTATGAAGATGACGAAGAGTTCGAATCTAAGAGTATGTACGTGACAGAGAAGGATTCTGATGAAAATATTCGAGAGAATACATTAGAACAGAGGTATTACATAGAAACATTTATTGTGTGAAAGAGATTTTATTTGCAGGATCCGGACAGCTCAACAGCACATGTACAGGCCGAGTATGACTCAAGACCAAATATAATAGCCTTAATGCTCACAAATTTACTTTAATCTTAATACATATATTTCTCATGAAGCAGTTATAACTCATCTCTTTTGTAATATACCAGTTTTGTTATGGTTTCTTAGTGATTTTCAGCCATTAAGACGGTTACTACAGAAATTTCGTGATTTCTTTCAATGTTGTGATACATTCCATTTGTGCTCATCATAATGCCTTAAACCTATGATATAATTAATTATTCTATTAGGATGTTATAGCTAAGCTGTGATATTAAAAAATTATGAGATTTTTAATAAATATTGAAATATTAAGTGTAGGGATAGTGTTTTCTACTGTTCATATATTGATCTCCAGTTTTGGTGAACATTCCGTTTAATCGATATGACCTCCTGCTAAATATCTTTAACTTATACAGCGGATTCGACGGTTCATTGTGATTGTAGAAATAGTAGTGAGAGAGTCGTATGTAAGAAATGTGGATATCATAGTGATTTGAGTATTGATCGCACACTTGTATTAAGCTATTGTCATAGATGCTAAGAGTATAAGAACTGCTCTCAGCACCAGCGCATATCTATAATGAGTATGATAGTAAGAATATGGTAACCAAGACAAAATCATTCATTTAGCACTGTTATGACTTGTACAATGATCTGTCTCTTTCATGTTTCGGTTCACCCAATTGTCTGTGCTTCTTTATAAAATCTGTGAGCATAATAACAGATTCTCAGTAACCGCTAATTGATGGATTTATGTCTCATCTATCCGGAATACTCTACTCAAACCATAGAATAGGAAATTCGGTGTGTCTTATATACTAACCGGCTTGTGACCGAACTTTAAATATGAAGTGTTCTTCTTATAGGCGAATGTGGCTTTTTAGATAAGAGTTTTCTTGAAGCTATATTGACCGCATTTGGATAGTTTGTTTGCTGAACGATTTTGCTACTCTTTAGCTCAGCAGTTGAATAGAAAGTATTCTTCTGGCCTCAAAATGTTTCTCTCTCGCCTGCGCGTTCTCTATGTTCTCATCACATAGCAGATACAGATCAAACTTAAATGTTTTTTTCATCAGAAACGCCTGTACTTTCTTCTCGAAAACCATCTATTGGACACGTAGTGGTACTCATTAACGTATAAAGTCTCATTTTCTCGTGAGAAATTTGTAAGAGAAGATGTTTGTAAGAGCTAACAATCTTATGTATAACATGAACATAAATTTTCTCACATGTTAGTGCCATTAAGGTTTCCAGGTGTTTTCTTTGTGTTAGAATTCATTTGGCGCCAGAAACATACCCCCAAAGAGGTAGATTAGCTCGACCTCCATATGTTCATAATACTAAGAAAGGAGTTAGAATTACCTAGGGATATGCTTCGAGTAAAGAAAAGTTTTGAACAGGTCGAAGGTTTATAATTTCTCGGTATCTAATCATATTGCATTTGTAGTTTCTGGAGAAGAGTCGTTTGTTCTTTCAACCAAAATATTTCTACCATTTCTCTCTTCGCACTCACATTCTCCAATTTCCAAGTTCTGAACTTAATTATTTTTCATAATCTTTCTTTTTTCAAAAAAATACTTCCAAAAATTCATTTTGTCTAGGCTATTCTCTCCTTCACTTCTTAACTACTACTACTACTTTCTAAAACCTTATGAAAAGATTTGCATTCAAGTAAGAAATTAGATTTTTTCCAAAAAGTAATCTTTATTCACTGATAAGACTCTAGAATCCGGCTATTTGGCTTTCTGTTTCGGTTGTTTAAGACGATTCACGCACTACACCGCCGAGACACACAGGCTGTGGCTTGCCTATAGACAAGTCGGAGGCGGTGTCAGCTCTATCGATTTTCTGCAGCGGGCGCTCCACTAACCTACCACAACAGAGCTACCTCTATAGAGTGCTTGTCCTAAAGAACTTAGACCGTTACTCAGATGTTTGTGTGAATTAGTTCTGTTCAACTGAATTAGAAGTTAATTTTACAATAAGTACATTTTGATAGAACGCTTTGAGAAGTGGTTGTGTTGTTGCGGTTGCGTAGCGTCAACCTCCGAACAACATTGTGACCACACGCTATACGATTTCTTCGAAACTCCACTTTCTTTGATATTCGAATAGATTTCTGTTACATTCTCTAAGTCATTTTACTTATCCGCAATATTCAGGCTGATTTTATGTCAGAAAACGGTTTTGCTGTAGTTTTTGACGCTAACACTGGTGAATACTTGGCTCTCTCCGATAAAGAGACATTGGACGACGCCCCAGAAGGTAACAAGCCGTATCATATGTTTACAAACTTTCATATCTAATGAGCCCAATTGAAACTTTCTCAATTCTATTATGCATTTTCGTTAATACGGCACATTCCGGTTGACCCCTGAACTCACTTTTCTTCAGGAACTGTCTTCGACTTCGAGGGACGCACTGTAGAGGTCGCAGCTCTTTGTGGAAGCATCCTTGAGGCGCGTGTGTTATCTAACGACTTACAAGCTAATTTAATGAACGGACAAGTGAGATAGGAGTTCTGTTTATAGTTCTTTTACCGGATTTTCTAGCGCGCGGAACGGAGTAAGTCTGTAGAGATTCTCAATGTGGATACTTCTGATAGCACTACGGAGCTTCGTGATCCATCTAATGAAGAAAGTGACCTGAACAGTGTTCGTACCTTGTCCTACATAGGGGAGGGAACCCCAGAATCTAGGCATGATCAGGAAGATCCAACGTATGATCGATATCGACAGGAGAGCATAGAACCTCCAATAAGTATGTAGAAAATCCATACCGTAGTATGGTCCACTCTCTTTTACAGATTTTGACTCAGTCGGTGTTGTGAGAGATGTTCTTCAGAATCTTTTAAGCGAGATGTCAGATGACGTGTCTAGGATAAATCGACGTTTTCAAGTATTTTATAGTTGAGTTTCCATCATTAGACATGTCAATTTCTAGGAAATCCGGCAAATATTAGTACGTTATTATGGAACAACGCCAGATGGAGCAGTAGTTAATAATTTTGGTTGGAAGCCCGGCTTCAAACCTTTTCTAATCATGTATTTTAGATGAATTCCCAGAAACATTGGCTCTGGTAGGAGATTTAAGTCCTTCTCGAAGTCTTCTGACGAAACGAGATCACTCAGTGCGTTACGTACCAAGACCAAACTATTTTGATAAACTTGTATTACTGGAAAGAAAGAAGTAATAGTCATCAATTAGTACTCTGAGTGAAGCTTCTATTCCAGAAAAGCCGCAAAGAGAGCATTTGATGCTGATGAGTACATGGACGACCAACCTCCTAGAAAGCGCGACTTCGGAAGAGCTGGATCTGGTGAGTGAATTGGTCAGAGTCTTCTATAAAAACGTTCTTCTAGTTCTGACTCATCCGTTCTTGGATGAAGACATCGAGGAGCGTATCTTCTACGAGGCTCAAGGTAGTTTCGCTGTGTACGCTCAAAAACTCAGTAAAGAGTTGTTCGCAGACACGCTACACTTATATTTCAAAGTAGGGTTTTCTTCCTAGCCAAATGCAAATCAAACGATTTCAGGATCAATGTGCTAAGAAACGTAATTGGTTTCACGAAGCAGTGGATTATCGTTTCCCGTCTGAGGATCGAGCAGCTCATTTACAGAAATGGAAGAACTGCTCTTATTACATTAACAAGAATATGACTACAGCAACTAAGAAAGATAAGCCCGTCAGCAGAGCCGAAAGTGAGTGCAGCTTCGATCTGATCGAAGAAGCATATGTTTTTCAGTTAACTATAAATATCTCAACGCAACCATTGAAAAGACTTGCCACGACAAGAGTAATAAAGACCCTATTAAGTATGCTGAGCTTATGGCTCTCTACCTCTTCTCTGATTCTTTGCAAAAGTTCTTCAAAGAGCAGGTATGCGTACAGTCACTGTTCGAGAATGTATGGTGGTACTTGCAGGATCCCAAGAGAAAGGATTGGCTTAGGCATTGCGTAGATAATCGCTTTCCTATCAACGACAAGCTCAAACGAGACCAAAGATGGAAAGTTTGTGCTGTCGCTTGTAATAGAAACAGAACAAAAGTTGTGAACTCTGATGGTTCAGGTTAGTTATTCCCACCACTTACCACCGCTGGACTATATGTTTTAGAAACTCAGTTTCCCTTCTTCCCCAAAGAGTACGAAGAAGAGTGTTTCCGAAACAGCAATGGATCTGCTGCAGCGTATTGCGAACTCATTTGTGAGCGCCTATTCCCAGAGTCGCAACATTTATATTTCAAGGTATGTCTAATTGAGTCGATGACTGATTTAATTCCTCTTTAGGATAGAGATCTCGGAAAGCGTAATTGGTTGCATGATCTGTTGGATTCTCGTTTCCCCACTCCTGATAAAACTGCTCATATCGCAAAATGGAAGAACTGCACTTCTAACATAAACAAGAACGTTCCCGGTATTAATCCACATTTTTTCTCCTCATAACTCAGATGTTAAGCTGCTCAATTGGAATATGAGAAACAAAAGGATAAAAAAAACAATACTAAAGCTAAAAGCGAAACTAAACCAAAGTATCCCACAGAGTTAACTGTCCCATCGAGCTCAGCGAGCTCTGGAGAACGATCTTCTTCTCGTTCAAACAAAAGAACCCAGAAAGGAGAGATGGTTCCCAATTTCCCATCAGAAATGAATATTAACGAGGAGGAAGAACAGGAATGCTGGGATTTCTCCAAGGGAAACATTCAAGTCTATGCTCGTAACATAGGACGTGCGGTTTTCAAGGATTCTCTGAAACTCAGTTTCAAGGTGATATTGCTAGTTTTGAACCATGTGTACTGTTTTTTTATAGGATCAAGAAGAGAGCAAGAAAAAATGGATACAAGAAACTATACAGTATCGTTTTCCCAACACTAACTTGGATCCAGAAAGTCGACAGTGGCGAGTAGTGGTTGCTTCAATAAACAAGAACGCCAGTTTGAGATGATCATTTCACCTTACCTCTTAGGATATTCACTTATTGGCTGAAGTACTTCTATCCACTTTCCGGTTCTAATAATAATAAGAATACCCAATTTTAAGGTTTCACATTTTACTATTTTGTGCTTTATGAACTTTTATATTTAACCTTGAACTACGTTTGGCAATGATTATATTATTTTGTCGTATATGAAAATGAAAAAGATCAGTTATTTATAAGCCAGAAGCAAAACAATACAAGTTGTAAATATATTTGAACGCAATGAGTAAATACTTTTGGATGGATGCGGTTCGCTAAAAGCCAATCCATGCCAGTTTTCGGAAGACGTTCCATATTCCACACATGTATTTCTAGCCTAAAATTTAGAATAGGTTTACCTCCCATAAACGATGAGAGAAAATCCACTCTATCAACGTACTGTTCTTAAGGAGCCCAAACGACAAAGACATTTATATCCCATTCCGCCAATCACATTTTTACACTCTTGGCTATCTATAAATTGAGAACTCAAGCTCCTAACTCCCACTCATCTTACCCGAGCACATATTTTGTCTTCCACAAGCATTATTATGCACGCAATGTTCCACATCAGATCGGAACTCCTGTCCAGCTGGACATGGACACGAAATATTCCATTTATTATTTCGAATACCATAGAATTCATTATTCAGGATACGCTTAGTAGCAAGCTCAACAGATGAAAAACGGTAGATGTACCTTCACTTCACATAGCTTTGGGTTTTTGCAAACGTTTCGGTGGCAATCTTGTTCAGTGAAGCGCACCGAGTTCTTGTCTACTCTTGAGCAGCAGGGATCTGGACAAAAGCTCAAATGATTTATGTGGAAAGAATCAGGCAAAGTTCATGAAAAACCTGCGAACTGCACATTCAAACGGCTTTCCGAAAAATTCGTCAATGAATCCCGGCTTCTCTTTGATTTTAGCTCCTCTCCACAATAACTAAACAAACTTGAAGTGATTCCTTTGGCTTCACTTACATTTCCTTGTTTCTCTCCTACCACATCATATCGGCAGAAAGGTAAGTCTTCGAATATAATCACTTCATTCATTGCTAAGAAACAGAAGATCTGGAGAAACGTGAGCAGTATACGAAAATACGAAAATAGTAATACCTGATTAGTGCTTAGCTCTAGCTGGAGAAGATTATCATTAATAAATTGTTTCATATTCTCCTCGCTTCACTATATTTTCAATACGAAAACGTACGACCTAACCTGAGTGATATTTGATTAAAGGAATTATTTTGTGGTGATAGCCATGGTTGGGAGAGTTTCAAATAATCCAACACATAATCTATGCAGTTCTTAAATACAAAAAACCCATTATGATATGATTTCTTTTAAACCACCTGCAGGCTTTGTAGGCAGTTTTTCACAAGATCTCTATCAAGATCATTTTTTGGCTCTGGCCATTGATGGAGATAACTGAAATCAAGTTAAGTTCCCTGCGCATTTGAAATAGTCTCACCCATGTCCTCTGGTAGTGGGAACTAGAGATTTATGAACTCGAGCGTACATAGCAACAATTCCAATTTTCTGTATAAGAGGCTTCATGTCAACGCGCTCTTGCATCCGAGCTATTTCACTGCAACATAACCACGATTGCAAAACATTCCAGAAAAACGAACTCTTGAACGTTTCCAACAAAGCTATCTGTGAAATGCAACTCCAAGTCCTCATCTTCCAAGAAGGACAGAGCCGTTATAAAAAAAAGCTGAATGATTACCAAATGAATGAGCATCTGGCTATTTCGCTCTTACATCAGGCGTTTAAGAAAGATTGAAACGCGTCCTCCTATGCTAATGAGCTCACGTGCCCATCTTCTTCATTAGAATAAATTACAGATAGCTCAGCATAATAATCTTGTCGTATAAAGAATATAGTTGACTACAAATAGTAATCACTACCATGGTTCAGCAGATTAGACCTTTTCTAATACTTGGAAGCTATCTCACGAACAAGAACTCCAGGTTTGGATGTCTCTTCCAGGGAGGAAATGTTATCTATTCTTTGAAATATTTGGAACAAGTGCTGGAAAGAAGTATTCAATCGAAATTTCTTATCATAATCTCTTCATTTCCACGAACTGTTTTCTTACTTGCTCTTATTTCATCAAAATAACTAAGGAACACAAGTAGAAAAGCACGACCGGTTTTCCAATTTTAGTCCGCAAGGGAATGAAAAATTGAAAAAAAGAGAAATATGGTTCTACATTGGTGAACAGGTTTTGTTTTCATTCCTGCATGTGATGTTCACGGTTAGCGGTCTGTGGCAGGGCAGGTAGACTCGAGAAAAACTAAACTCCGTTTCGTTCAATGAACTTGCAGATATTTTTCTGGACGAACTTCGTCTCCAACTACGTTAGTAGTTCCAACCAGCGAAGTATTCACTGAACAAGGAGAAATGTTTGAGAAAGTTTTGTTTTCACAATCGTCAAACGTAGAATTTGAACTCAGTTCTTCCTTTTCTTAGTTTCAGAAAAGTAGTGCGCCAAGAAGAGAACCTTTGGATCAGAGCTCTCAAAAGATCGTAAGCGTTCTTCTTCATCCCTATTCCGCCTCTTCAGACCAAAACTGTTTCATGGCAGTTGTTTGACGATAAAGAGATGCAAGTTTAGGCACCTAGCAGATTAACGCCTTATTTGTCTTCATGAGCGAAAATGAGCACACAATACGATAGCTGATAGAACCTGGATCAATTATTTATTTGTTTTCCTCATAAACCGCAATCATTTGTATCGTGAAAAGAAGGAAATAAATGCAAATGCAGCAACATGGAGATATTTTCTGTCCAATCAATAGCAATCCGAAATTGAAAGAGTTTATGAATATGAGAGGCAATGAATGTTATAGTAAGAGTTGAATCATGATAGTGACTTCCACCTGAATCATATCATCGAAATCTGACAATCAAAAATTTTTTTATACATTAAAGAAAGCTTCATAATCACCTGTTTACGAAAAACGTTCCTCATAGATATGTTCTCCGTTTCATACCTTAAAACACAAAGATTCCTTTGCGGCATGACGCCATGCTTGCTCTTTATGTTTCAGATCGTTACATAACATAACCATTCAGTTCTCAAAGTTTCTTCTTGAAAACCGTTGTATCATTCAGTTCTCACCATTGGAATGATCAAAAACGTCTGTGCGGAAGAGGAGACGCTGTGCTCTTTCAGTAACAGTTCGAAGATATACACATCCATATGTCATGCTTTCCATCAAGCTGATACTTTGATATGTCTCTCTCTAACACCATTCACTCTCTCTCTATGATCAAAATGAGGTTTATACATAATCAGACATGATAACTCTTAGAAATCATTTCTGATTTAAGAACTCGGAAGGTTTCCCAGTATCAATAATCATCATGAATCTTTTGTGCTGTTGATTGATTTGTTCTGCCAATACATGAGAGACGGAGGAAAAGCAAATATAACTGAGTAACATGGCTGTCCTCAACCATCCACAACATAGCTTCTCGTCGTTACGACTCTATTTTTAGTTTTTACCTTTCATTATTTTATCCTCTTCATTCTTGTACATGAATGTTCTACATTTCGATGGCTGGTGTTGTACTTTTGACCTCACAACATAGCAAACAAACTCTCTTTTTACATATTTATTGGCAAAGTAAATGAAATTTCGAGATAGATTCAAGAATTTATTAACATTGCTACATTACTTAATCAATACCTTGCACTCAAATGGTTTTTTTGAGCCGAAAAATATTTATTTCGGATCACATGAGTCTGCTTACGAACCCCAGACTTTTCCTTCTTACCTTTCGTTTTTCGACATCTTGTTTGCTTAAGTGTTTCCTATTCTTTTTCCTTTCCGGTTTCTTCGTATTCAAATTATTTGTGTTCGAAGATGTTTTACGAATATTACTTTTTTTTATTAAATCCCGTTTATCGCTAAGTTACTGAAAACTAAAAATAGAACAAGTAACGTTGAATATCTTATCTTCTTAACAGCCGAAATTCGCATTTCACACCTCTTCATTCATTGAAAAAGCTAAAAATAATAATATAGTAGATAAGGCATTTGTTTGGAATAGATAACATTTCGAGAGAACATCCATTTAAATTTATTACTCATTTCATTCATTCCTACATGACTTCATCTATAAGTTTCACATTCCATGTCTTGTCTGCCGTTTGTTACTTCCAGCTTCATGTTCGTCACGTAGGGTATTCCTCTTTCTTTTCAGACAAATAGACATAACTGAGTCAGAAGCTGAGATTTTGAGTTAACAGTTCGGCATTTTCAACGAGAAAATTAAACAAATCTTGATACAAATGTTGATACAACTAGTAAACGTCTTGTAAGAACACAACTTTTAAGCTTTTTGACAGCTATCGAGTTGGAACAAAGCAGTTTCCTTCTTTATTTCTTTCTAAAGTATTGGTATCTTCAACCTATGATGATGCTTTGATTAAAATTCAAATAAATATTTACATTAGTATGAATCAGAAGACGAGGGTCGATGATGTAGAAGACCTTTTTCCGGCAGACATTTCTGTCCTTGTTAAATGTCGTGTGTGAACATCTTTGTTTATTCTTGTATACGATACAAGGCTCTTTTTTTTGCTCATTTGCATACGTTCTCGATTAGAATGAAATAAGTAAGCAAATGTTTTAACTGATAACCATCCTTGAACTGTTTATTTCATTTGCTATTATCAATTGTCTTAACCGGCTCGACTTCCTTGTTATTCTATCCGCTTCTCATTTATTTATCATTTTATTAATTTTCCTCAATAATTATATGAATTGTGTATGCGCTTTAACATGACAAAGCATAAAGCTAAACTGTGCTTTGTCCACCTAATCGTAATTTCTGTGATCACGAGCGGTCAGGCTTGCATGCTTGTGCGGCATATATGGCCATGACCATACATGAATGGTCCGTCCTCTCTTTTGCTTTCCTCATGCTGTACATTGATTTGACTATTTACTTAGCCATAAATCGAGTCTTAGGATCAATTGACGCCTCGTTTCGTTTCGAAGACCTTAGCCGACAGCCGCCATATTTGGAAATATTCATATTTGTACATATCTCTCACATATGACAAAAAGTTTCTTAATGAAAACAATAGAAATGCTAGTGGTCTATGTCTCACAAATGTGAGCAATCTCTAATGCACTTGTAATCTATTCATTTCTTATCACAATGTATTAAACTTACATACTTCTTACTATTAACATATAGTTCACGTTAATTATATGAGAACATAGCCAAAAGATGAAACTCATCATTCTTACTCATTTTTGATGTTTTCAACCGAAAACTTATTTGTTTTTATTCTTTTTCCTCCTCTCTCCTCCCATCACCATCTGTATTCTAATGATTCATTCAAGTTACGTGGATTTCACGCCGGATACTTTCCTCATTTTACATTCCGGCAAACGATTTGAGCGGTTGATATCATAGCCAACTTCGAATGGTGTATTTCTTAATCTTCTTTTCTCTTGTTTACTACAGTACTCTCTTGCTTTATATGTATTTTTCTTTATCGAAATATCTATTGCTCTTTTCTATCAGTTTTCAACCTCATATCAGATAGCTTTTCAAGTTTTTTTCTTTCGCTGCTCTT
Source organism: Auanema freiburgensis (assembly GCA_030370435.1). Taxonomy (NCBI): domain Eukaryota; kingdom Metazoa; phylum Nematoda; class Chromadorea; order Rhabditida; family Rhabditidae; genus Auanema; species Auanema freiburgense. The sequence continues at coordinate 5,267,266 of CM059369.1, forward strand.
TGTGATTCATCTGTATTTCCCGATTCGCGTAAGTCGTTCTATGGAAATTCATGCGAAAAAAATGTTTTCTTTCTTTACTCCGTCTGAGAACATGACCCAAACAATCGTTTGTGCCGTTTTTTTTCTTTTTCTGGTTCTGTTGTGTGTATGATTCGATTGCTCTTAAATATTTTAAGGCATGGGTATGCTCTTATCACTAAACCACCCAATATAATTTCCATCAATCAATACAATGTTCTATAGAAATGGTAGTTAGAGCACTTAAGGCTGGGAATATCCGAAAGGAACTGACCATGACTCACACTATTTCATCCTTTAGCTTGCTATTATTCATATTTTGCATAACAACATGGCTTAAACAAATAGATTTGAAGATTGCCGTATAGTTAGTCCCTCTCGCGTTTTGTGGATTTCGATTGATTTCATTTGTTGTCGTGAAATCTTCAGAATCTTTCCTTGAAAGTCGAAAAATATTGTTTTTATGAAGAGAATCGGAAGTTTAAACGGTGTCATTACTACTCAATAGGCGAAGAGCTTATCGTTTTTTTGTTAAAAAGCATGTTTGTTTGATTTAAAATGTTTTATTTACTTGAGTCATTGTTTTTCGAATTATGTCCACATCATGGTTTAATATAATTTCAACATCTTTTACCTACTGCTGGAAGATGTGTCCCCAGAATATTCATTTGTAAACAAATAAGGTCTTGAGAGTTCATGGTATTGTTTGAAAGAAGAAGTTAGTGTGTATATCGCGTTCTGATTCATCATTGACGACTTCTTCTGCTCCTCCTACGCCTTTCCATTGCTCATAACGAACCTTATGAAGATGATGGTTTACATATATACTTAAACAGTTACAAAGGAAATATTTAGAGAGAGAGAGAGAGAGAGAGAGAAAATCGGGACACACTTTCTTATGATACAGCGTGAAATGATAGATGCATGGTGAGGGAAACTCTTATAGATAGATGGTTCTATTATGAACAAGCAAACGAGCCCGCAAGCTTTAAAGCCTGAGGGTTCTGATAACAGATAGCATTGATTTCGCAGGTCTAGTTTAGTCATTTCTTGTTCTGTTTATTAAACATTCTTCAGTTTTTTTTAAGAATCTTACATTTATTTTGTTTTTCATTCCATGAATATTTTGAACTTGTTTTTCCAGTTACTTCATGAGGGAGCCTTGGGTTCGACAGTTTTTTTTAATATTAGCTTTTCTCATAAGCAGCCCATTAGCACAAGTTCAGCAAGCTGCACCGGGCACTCAGAATCAGAATGTAGGAGCTCCAGAAGGAGCATCTTTATTTACAGGAACTGGAACCAATCCTTACTATGGAGGTAAGTGTTTGTTTCATTCTCATATCTAGTTTATGATACAATTTATAGATAATTTGGTTCCTTTCGGCCCTGAAGTAGGCGATCTTGAAGTCAACCCTGGGCTGCTTACAAGTGGCCAAACCATTGATCTGCATATGTTTTTCCCTTTTTACGGAGGACTTTATAACTATACCTCTGTTAGTTTCGAGCACTGTTCATTTGAATATTAATGGTAATTAAGATTTCTGTAAATGGACATATTGCTTTTGCCACAGTGATGGACCAGGGACCCACAATTAATGTTGGTCCTGATATGACTGATTGGCCCAGGCTTCAAGATCCTGCTATGATCGCTCCATATTTATGTAAACAGCAGGTTTTAACAAGAATCAGATGTTTTCTCCAATATCTATCTTTAGATTCCTCAAGATGGTAATCCTGGACTACGATCAGGAGTTTTCTATCGTCTGATGATGAGGCAATCCTTGTTTGGTCGGGGTTCAAACAACAATCTAAATTATGGATCGATTCAACCATCATCCTTCTTCCAACAATCAGCTCAACTTGTAATAATACCGATGTGAATTTTATAAATCATTGAAACGTTTAAGGCTTGCAAGGGAGCAGCTGACAAATATGTGAGATGTGATTCGAACTCCGACTATTTCTTGGATGAAATGATGAGACTACTTCAAGGTGCTATCGAGAGGAAATAAAAATAGTTAACCTACTTTCTTAGATGGAGTAGTAGGAGCTTCAGCATTCCGAGCGGATGCTGCTTTAGTTGTTACCTGGTACAATACTGCTTCTGCGATTTCTGGTCGTTCTGATATTGATGTTGGACAGTTGGCCACTTATCAGCTTGTTTGGTTAACTGACGAGGTTTGTTTCAAATTTATGAACAAATATGATTTTTATATTATCACTTAAATCAATGAACAAAGTGAAAAGGCTTAAGGTGTGAGGAGCATCCCTTATCTCACACTGTTCTATTAATCGGCTTAAATTGTGTAATCAGTCACACATCCTTACAATAACAGTTCTTTAAAAATTACCCATTTCCTCCTATCATAACTTCCAGGCTGCAAGATTGAGTTACGTCATATTGAACTACAACAAACTTGGATTCGATGCTGCTGATTTCCGAGCCAACTCAAGAAGTGGAAGATGTCAGGTAAGAGGGAATTTTCATGTTTTTAAACAGCGAACTGTCGTTCATATTCATGAAAAAGTTATTTTATCTCTTTTTAATATGAATCACTTCGTCAAATAAGGATTGGTTACAGCTTTCATAACTTCTAGTAATTCTATGTTTCATTGACAAGGATAACTCATGCTTTCGTGAGAAGTGCACAATGCAACCGATTTTTTCAAATTTAAGCGAAAAAAAGAAAATGAGTGAAAGTCCACGTAACGTTGTCCTTATCATGAATCAGGGTTATTACTTTATGACCCGTATATCTTGTTAAAGAAGAGTAATTGATTATATGTTTATTCTTTGTTCGTAGGCGCTTTTCAATGGAGGAAACCATACTGGAACTGTGCCTGTTGATCCAACTCAAATGTACAAAAACACACCTAAAGTACTTGCTCAAAGATCTGCTCTTCCTCATTGGGGTAGAGGACGTTATGTCTTCCGTGTTGATGATGTTGTTAGACCAGGAGGTTGTAGCAACAAAACTGGAGGAACATGTAAGTGAATTTTGGGAATAATCTTTTTTTATCCATGCATACAACAGACCCAATGCTCATTTATCCAAATATTGTTAACATGCTCGGTGAAATGACCGTTGATGTTAATGCTATTTGTCTTGATAGCACCCAGACTTACGTGTTAATGATTGAACAACGTCAAGCAGCATCTTGCATCGTATTGAATCCATCCATCGCTCGTTGCCATTTACCAAAAATCTATGATTGGGGAACTAAAACTGTATACTTCCAACCCCAAAACGGTGGAGCAAATGATGAGAAAGCGTTCGTTGGATATATATACTTCGGTTGGTACATTTTAGCTTTTGTTGTTTCATTCAAACTTCTATTTCAGTGCCTCCCACATTGGATCCAATGAGATTGGATATTGGAAATGTTTATGATTGGTTCAAAAACCCTGTTCCGTATAATGTATCGTTTTATAGCATCATTCTGTAGTAGTAACAATGTTTCAGGTCATGCCTTTGACTTGGTATCCTCGTAATTTCACGAATCCCGACTTTATGACTCATACTCAATCAATGAGATTAGGTGATGATTCCATCTATAGTGTCCAGCTTGGTTTGTATGTCGTTGGATACAGAGAGTTCAAGGATGATGGAGTTCGTACACTTTTTTTGATCAAGTTCCATAATTGTTTTCAGATTAAAAAATTCAGACCAGAGCATCGTGTTTTATGTCGCCTGGCTACTTATAGTAATCGTAATACTTACGAATACCGTTGGAAACCACAAGAAGAACGCATAAACTTATATCAAGTAGCGTTTAAATCAGACTATTGAATTCATTTTAATTTGAAGGTTGAACAATGGTATATGAATGATTGGCAGCGAATGAACGATCTCTTCAACTATAGATTTGGATACTTAAAACTGGCACCTATTAAGCCTAACAGTGATACAACGCTGAACAGTCAACCTTCGTTACTCTCAGGGTTTGGTTATCTTGTTCGTTAAACGTTTCATCTGAATGTTCAAGATTGGTCTCTGCACCTATTTCACTTCATTGGCTTTGGACTACCGATAATCCAAAGTTTAGAGGAACCACTTTCAACGCTAACGACGAATCTACTAGAGTGGAATTTGTGAAGAAGAAGTCCCTGGAAATGTGTCATGATTGGTAGACATCTTAAATTAATCGATGAATATTGGAAACTTATAGGTACAACGAGGATGGAGCTCAATGGAACTTCATCCGTGATACTGAAACCAACTCATCATGTCCTTGTACTGAACGTCAAGCCGTTGCTGATCTCGGTCGTTTCATGCCTCATCCACGTTGTTCTCAAGTAATTAAGGGTAGAACTTCCATGGAAACAAACTTTCATTTAAGGCTTTCCGTGACGTTACTTGCACAACAGCTATTGGAGCAAGAAATTGCTATATGTCTGCTCAGAATGTGTATGGATCATATGCTGGTAATGGAAGGCATTTTTCCAGTGAGAACACAGCGTATGTGGAACAATATCCAGAACTTTAAACTATATTCTGCATTATTTGCAGTCGTTTCCCCACTCATTACGGACAAGTGTGCTGCTATGACGATGTTGGACATTTGATGCAAACAAGTTATCAACCCGTTATAAAGGTAGTCAATGACTTTATGCTCTTAAGTAACTTTTCCTGATAGGTTACACCGGAAGTTCCTTATAATCCTGGTTTCCCAATGAGAGCCTATGAGTTTGGTACATCTCCGTATATGGGGCAATATGAAGTGAGTTAGAGTGTGGCGTATGATAAATCTCATAAAATTCCAGGTACCTGGGCTATCAGCTTTCCATAATGACTACATGCCTTATTTCCTATGCTGCAAATTTGCTGATTTCCGTTGTCAGATGTTCTACTGGAGGAGACCATCAAGTGGATGCCAACAGTATCAACCTCCAGCTTATGGTAGGGAGCTTTTATTAGACTTCGCCTTGGAAGATATACTTTTTAGGTGAGGGAATGGGTGCTGGAACATTTAATACTATAGACAATGATAAATTCATTTTTAATGAACCAGGAGTATTCAATTATTTATATATCCCACAGACACAAGTCTCACCAGAAGTTAAAGTTCAAGTGAGAATAGAACGGTATCCAAACCGTCGAGTCGACTTCAGTAAGTTTTAAGTTCTTTGTAAATTGAGTGAATGATATATCAGGTTTGCTCGGACGTTATATGGGTCAGTCGGATTTGGTTCAACCTACCAATGTAACAGTAATAACTGGGGTTGCTCTGGAAGCTACAGGAACTGATAGAGTTCATATTTTGGCGAGAAAAGATACTCGTCGCTTCCGTTATCGCACCAGCATCATAGTAGGAAACATTCTCCGTTACTTTGACACAATGCGTATCCAAAGATTCAAAGGTTTAATTTCATATTTTTGAAATCTTGAATTGTTCAATTATCTAGGAGTCCTTGTTTATGTTAATAACGTCGAACGTGGTCAGCCAGAAATATACGCCGTGTTGGAAGAAGCTCAAATCGGTATCAGAGTTCGTGAATCTTACGCCCTGGATATTGATCGCTTATCAAATTATCAAGAAAGTATGGGATTACTTAATGTCGCTCTTAGCGTTCCTCCTCAGTACGGAGTTGTGAGTTTACTGATACCACGAGCTTTTTGTAACTAGCTGTCTTGATAGAGGCCTGATGGAGATAAAACTCGCGAAGTCGAAGCTCGTCAGCGCTATAACCTTCCAAGGGTAACTGGTCTCATGCGTCCATTCCCTGACCAAACGTCGAACAGTTACATGCAATCTCTAACTATAAATGACGTAAACTCCGAGCAATATCGTCAGCAAATCATTAATATGTGTAAGGAATTAATTCCAAAGCATAATTCATGATGACTTTTCTCAGATCGTGTTCAAGGCTCAGGTGAAGCTGGAAGTGAGCAGTCATTATCTGCTTCCAATAATCAAGGTCTACCAACAGAGAATATGTTTACAACAAGTAGGGATGAAGATAAGAAGTTTGAGGTTATTTAAAGATTTACTCCTAAACTAACAGGAATCTAATTCAGGTGTTCCCCGAAGCAGCTATGAAAAGCGGCCCTATATATCAAACAGCACCGAAGTATCACACGTATGATATTCATTCAGTAGCTTTTGGGTAACTCTTATTTTTCAGCGGAATTTGGAGATTCTACCCGATCACTGGAATGTCACTCAATCAAAAGCTTCAAAATTGCCGTGATCTTCAAACACAACCCAACAGTATTTACATTTGTTTTTTGACTTAGAAATGTTTTCCTGTCTCAGTTAATCAACAACCACTGCAATCTCAGCTTACGGAATCCTATGGCATGTCACAATGTCCAGATAATCCAGGAGCGATCATAACAGAATGTGGAGACAGTGTATCTTGCGAGTTCGATTACACCACTCTAAACTCGAGGGTCTGATTTGTTTTCTGATGTACCAAACTCATAATGTCTTTAGGTTCTTGGAACATCAATTAAAGATCAATGGAATATTTTCACTACAGAACGAATGGACGCTACACGATCTTGTTTGCTAAATATTCATAACCTTTCAGCATTTTCGAATTACAGATAACAGTTGCGGTCCTATCAACATTGAATATCCCGAGTATCTCATGAAGACTTCATCCATGTATTCAGCTTATTTGAGTGGTGATGTAGCTCGTTTCGAATGCTTCCAATCTCATTGGATTAAAGGAACTCACGAATACAAATGTAGAATCATTAAAATTCAATCAATTTCTCAATTGATCTTTCAGGCGGAATCGTTGTCGATAGAAACCGTCCGAACGAATACAGATTTGAATGGAACAAAGGAGATCAACCATGGTGCAGATCTCGTGAAAAGGAGAATTTCCTTACATGGCTCGCTGCAATTCTCGGATCTCTAGGAGTTATACTGGTAATCTTGAGACTCAAAAAAAAAACGAATTAAGATATGAATTCAGGCGATCATGTTTATATTCTTGTGCTGTTGGTGCATGAAAGTACAGAGAAAAGCAGAGTTAGAAAAGATTAACTCTAGTAACTCGAACAATTCTATGTCGGAGAAGAACTTCAAAAGAGATCAATATGTAAGGATAATGGAACAGTATCGAGTTTATTATTTTGTTTTAGTCATTTGAGACTGAACCTCTTCAAGAAAAGGATGCATACCGAACTACAAATCTTGAAGAAGATGCTTATACTCCAACAAGGTCAGAACTGCCGTAAAAACAATTATAAAAGCGGATAATTTCAGGAATAACAGAGCTAGAACTTCACAATTGTCGACTCCTGACCCTCGTTCGTTTGGTTATCAAACAAGCATATAAAGGACTAATGGATTGGCGTCATAAAACTACTCCATGATCTCCATGATTTTGCTTTTCATTTATAATTAGCTGGAATTGTTTCATTAATTTATAACTCATTTTTGTTGAGGAATCTAATAACTTTACGTTGAAAACTGTTTCCAATAACTTGCAGGGTGACTGCAAGGTGAAAACATATCAAAACTGTGTTGCTCCTTAGGGTTATCAAAAGTCGTTGTGTGTAACGCATTTTATCCTCCATATCTACTATATGTAAATCCCATGACTGATGATGATCAATTTTCTTTCTTAATCCTAAGATGATTTATTATGCTTTCTGTGTTGACTATATTTGAAATAATTCATAAATATTTTTAAACATTCCTTCTGCATGTGACTACAGCATAACTCTCAGTAATAATGTAAAGCTGGTTACTTCATCAGATATGCTATCCCTCGAAGTATTGAGATGAACGTCCTGATTCACAAACTCCTCTCTAAGAATCTTTTTACCTTTGGACAGATTCTTTGTCGAACTGTTTCTTGTCTCGATCCTCATCTCACACTACGCTTATCTATGGTTTCATCGACCCGATTTCTAAGAAATTTTTATATCTAGACGTCCTCTTTTTGTCTGTATCCACGTCTTCGAAATCAAGCGAACGTAGTCGTAAGAAAGAGCTTCCTGCTTCAATTGCTTCTATGGGGAATCTGTAATGTCATCGCTAGTAATGAGAAACTTATATACATCAACAACAGCTAGGTAATTCTAACTTCTGTGATACTTCTACTACATAATGATATCTTGTTATAGTGCAGCATTCTACGTTATTTGTTCAACATTTTGTTCCTTGTTAGGCAAAGTTGTTGTCACAAGATTTTTTTTTGATTATCCCACTGTAATCCTTCTTCTACAAAATGCAACTTCACTTTTCATTATTGAAATTCTCAGGTAAACCGCTTTTCTCTCAGTGTGCTGTATAGAGCTTTCTTTGTATTATAGAATCATAAATGTGCTGAAAATCTCACCATATTCTTTCGATCGCGGCAGGCATGTAATGTTACCATCAATGCTTCTTTGCTTCTCACAATGGATTACTGTCTGTTCATTTGAAGGAATAGGCTTGCCAGTATTCGATTCCATGAAAAGGTACGCTATTAACAATGAGTGATACATATTCTCTTCCGATAGATTAACGGCTCCTCTGATCATTGTTGTCTCCATATTCATTCACAAGCAATCTCGTTATGACAAACATCAAATTGCTGCCGTTGTAGCTTTATCACTTATTTCCTTCATAACCGGTATAGAGAGTAGGAGAAAGTTTTATAATTTTTAAATTAAGTTAACTTGGAAATGTCTCTCGATCGCTATTCATTCATGTACGGAATCATTGCAGCTCTGTTCCAGGCTATAGCATATGTTCATTTTGAAAGACTGTCACAAAACTTTGAGGTGAGATTGCTTCCATAAACATGCTAACATAACTTACAGGCATCTGAACTTGTTTATCTACATTGCTTCAATTCTTTAGTTGTTTACTTGATTGCCGATATTGTTCAAGTAAGATAAAAAAAAGTGTTCACATTTAACCATGGTACCTAGGATGAAATCAGAGATTCGTTCATGTTTATGATGACATCAGCCCATCCCTTGTTCTCTGGAGTTTTCATGATCCTTCTTCTGTCAGCACTCCCCTTGCAATACGCCACTTTCTTCACAATTCAAAATTTGGGAGCTCTAAACACACAAGTTATCAGCAATATTCGTGCCGCTTTCCAGGTACTGTGGATATAAAAGACGAAAACCGAATAGATCTTTCAGATACTGTTCGCTTATACTTTCTCTATTTATATGTTCTACGGTGTTGGTTTTGGAATAATGAACTACCTTGGACTACTCGCTATTATCCCCACAGCATATTATTGCTTCTTAACTTTCAGAAACGACTCCACCATGAAGATGCCATGGGCTACCAAAGCCTAACGGCAGAAACAACAGGGCTGTTTCAATTTTTGTTTTTAATTGGCAACACAGCTTTGAAAAGAAAATTAATAAATTTTATTTTCATTATTTTGCTCTTAGTTTTAACCGATAGAAACTCATATTTAAGTGAAGTGAACACGAAGAATCTCAATCTTAATCTACTTGACTAGGTGTTTTGAGAGAAAAGCAAAACGGAAAGCAACTGAGAAATAATAAATAAAAATGTAAAAATATAGAAATCTTTCAAAAGAAAACTAAAGTAAGGGTTGAAACACTGGTAAACCTGGAATGGAAATGACATGGAAAATTATTGCCAGATTAATATCATGTTAGTTTTTTCGAAGAACAGTGAGTTACCACCCTTTAGGACGTGGTGGCACGGTTGGCAAGCAAGGGCGGGGAGGAGGTGGTGGGGGAGCAGGTCGATTAGGTACAACTGGAACTGGACTTTGTGTTGTTGGGGCTGCTTGGGGAGGTGCAGCCATTTGCGTATTATTAAACGTTCGCATGGAGAGTTGTTCAAAATCAGCAAACAACACTGGATTAGAACCTCTATTTGGAAGAGAAGATGAAAACGGTGATGAACTCCTGAAATAGTTTTTTTGTTGAATGCCTGAGAAAAGCCAAACCTGTTATCAACTGGCCAATCTAAATCTGCTAAGGCGGTGGAAGATCCCTGCTGAGGAATTCTTTCACTTCTACCTGAGGCAGGTCTAGGACGATCAGGAACTGATCCAGGAGCCAAACTAGCAATCTCGTCATCATCTATTAGCAGAAGCTATTTCGGAAACTACTAGTTTGAACGCACCATCGAATTCAAAAGTAGCCACGCTTCCCGAGTTATCTTCCTGTGGAATGAATAAATCTTTCTGATCGAACATCGTTGAATCAATATTGAGATCATCTGTCCACGAAGGAGATTTGAGAGCCACTATTAGTGGTCTTCGGTCGGCTGTCAATTGGAAGCTATACTCAGAAACGTTCAAATCGAACCTCCTATTGGAATTCCATCCATACTCAAAGCAGCTAGAGCCGATTCACCAGAATCCAAAACTATCCATAGGTTGCTGTCCTCATATCTTAGATTTATTTCCAATTAATATCAACTTTTTGTAAGCTATTCTTACTTGCTGGCTAAAACAACAGCGTTTAACTCCATGAGCTTTTCAACAACGCTTCCATAAGCCGTATGAGGAAATCGGCTAACACCTTCAAATGAACAGATTATGGTACCATCAGGTGGGCCCATAGAGCTGTGAAAGATAGTTATTCGAGTTGAAAGAGTTTAAGTACCTTAAAACATCTTCAAACAATGTTGCGCATTTTGAAGGCTCAACTCGATAAGCATTAACACTAAACAGAGATCCAACTGGCCGATGATCAGAAGTTTTAATTTCGGATCGGTAGTACCTACATAGAACTTTATGTTACAACTTCTCATATCAGATGTACCTCAATAGTTGAGTGTCTCGTGAACTTCTATCATCTTTCCATAAAACTCTGTCAGTCCAAGCTGGCGTTCGGCACTTTTCACTAGTGTCATAATCATCACTAAACGTGTCATACTTATAAGTCGGTGCGAAAGTGAGTTTTCCTTCGTTGAAACCAACAAACGTCTGTAAAAAAGTATTTTCCTAGAACTGGTTATGGAAATTACATTTCCCATTGCTTTTTGCTGAGTTAGCTGGTCATTGGGTACTAACTGTTCCAACTGATTATTAGCTACAGCTCTCTTCACTTCTTCTCCTCCAAGATTGATCCTTAATGAAAGCTTCATTTATGTTTCAAGCCAAAGAACAACCTATAATTGAAATCTCCCAACCAAAAAATGACATCACAGGATTCTATATCTCGTCCTTGAGCAAATCTTATTTTTTTCAGAGCACTCTGATAATCCTCATTACGATCTTTTACCTACAATATCAAATTGTTCTCTCAAATCAAGAGTTCATGAAACCTCATTCTGTCCAGCAGCGAAGTGAGAGCAGACAAAGCATACACTAGTCGAATGCACGACCATGCGAAAAGCTACCGAGCCCTGAACTTATTATTGCAAATCAGAGTAGATAATGTTAAACCTTATTCCCAGTGGTCCCTCCCATTCCTGTTTTTACAGAGGACACAGAAAAATCTTTCATGAATGGCGCAAGATGATTACGAACAAACAGAAAAAGGCATACACCCACCTAATAATGTATAGAATTGAAAACACGAGTACTACTTACTAATTGTTCACAAGCAACCATTATGTAAGATGCTTTTTCTAATAGTGTTTTCCTGATTGACTCCGTCCATACGCGCTGATTAGTTAAACTATAACCAGAGCCCGGGATGACCATTGAAAAATTGATTCTTGTACCTCGTTTTCATCATGTTAGTCGCATTTAGATCTACTAATTCTTCTACACCGATCGCAACCACATCTGGTAGTTCATCCAACTCATCAACGCATACTTAAACTTTTGGCATTGAGTACGATGAGAAGTTAGTGAAACCTAGACTGGCTCTATTGAATATCCAATCAGATATAGTTGCTTCACTTCGGAAAGCGATGTTATGGATCTTCTTGCCACCATTGACGTTCCAAGTGCCGACAAAGATCTTAATAGGGTTCGACAATGTAACTTCTTTTGATCTTTCCACGAGCTGAGCAACAGCACTGGCGTACTCTGCAAAGACAACGTTATTAGACTGATATTGAAAAAAAAAACTATTAACAACACATTTTCATCACGATACTTAAAACTTACCATGGAAGTAATAATTAGCTAAAAATTTTTCATAAAAAAAACAGAGGGGAAAAGACCTACCTTGAATGACGTTCGCTGGAAATAAGTTGGAAGCTCTATCAAACAGCTTTGAGTCAAAAGAACAACCAGCTAAGAAAAGATCGAAGGATTCTTGTTTAGAACCATCCATTAGATTGTTTTGGATAGTTCGAGCAATGGAACGCGAAGCATCTTTCAACTATTATGAGAAACTAGATTTTCTTCCTTTTTATGGACTACCTTATTCTTTCCATCCAGCGCACCGGTACCAGCATATATTGTACTGCATTGATCTCCGTTTTTTTGCCAAAGATCTCTCAAGATTTCTTCTATTCTTTGCTGAATATTCACTTTGCCTGCATCAAGCTCTAATGAAGCAACTTGTGCACCCACAGTCTGTTTATAAGCAGATATAGAATTTCAAAAAACATCCAGAATATACCGAAAGCCCAACTATCGTCTGAACAGAATTCGTTCTGTCTAAGCAGTCCAAACAGTTTACCCGAAGTACACCGTGCTGTTGTCTGTAATAGAGAAATCCATAACAATTTACTCAATGAGTTCATACTTCTTCACGGTTCCGCCAGAGAACATTGTGAAACCAAAACGCTGTTGATATGGTTGCAACTTCATTTTTAAGATGTTGATTGCATCCTTCGATGATTTTGTTTGAGCGTGATAGTCGAAGTCGATGAAATCGATTTGCTCAGACATTTTTGTGTTTTTATGTTGCTTCTGTAAGCATATATCGAAAAATCATTTGAAAACGAAAAATTACTCGAAAAGCTTCTGCCAACATTCTCTCTCCCTCTTTATGTCCAAGAAGATTAACAACCACAGCCTCCTCATAAGTCTCCAGTAACCCAGACATGTGCCTAAGATCGAGTTCAAGATAATAATCAAACAATATATTTATATATATATACCTATGGTAAGCAGGAGCACTAGCCTCAAACGCTCGTAATTTAACCTTGTGAGAACCAACCTGTGAAAAAACATGAGTTCTCTAGTTAAAGCGAAAAATACCTGGACGCCTGGTTGTTCCCAGAACAGGGGAATCGAACCTCTGACTTGTATGAGCGAACTTTCACAATCGTCAAATACGATAAGCTGAATAATGTGATATTATACTTCTGGAAACAACCTTTAACACTCACCTGCTCTGTTTCAACAAAATTTGCGACATTTCCGAGATGGTTCGCTCCACGAACATTAAATCGAGTTCCTACTCGTTCGCAGCTTAATCGAGAAACCAGTGCAACACGTCCAGTTCTGTGTCCAACGTAAACAGTCCGTACAAGAACAGATCTGAAATCAAAACACTAAAAAAATTATCAAAAGCAATGATAATGAGCGCAGCGTGTTGAGAGACTTGAAAAATGCAATATGGAAGATAAAAGAGAATTTTGAATTTTAGCTACGTGAGAGACGTGAAGAAAGAGTATGCTAATTACGCAAACAACAGAAAGCAGCGATGAATAATTGGCGTACCCAGCCATGCATTTCAAGAGCCATTGATCAGTGTCAATTCCAAAGTAGTTAAAGGGGAAATGAAGGGATCTATTCCTGAAAATGTGTTGAACCTAAACTGCTGGAATAGAAAATCGAACCAAAAGAATCGATTATCACTCGGTTTTCCATCATAGCGACGCTGTGAACAAGAAATTAGATCGTACTTGTTCGAAGCTGAAAAATAGAACATTCCCGAGGAGAGAAGACGTTGTAGCTGTAACAAAATATATGAGTTCGATTCAATGCTTCATGCTCATTACATCTGATATCCTTGGATCTATGTATTCCACATTCCCCACTGTTTTGAGGGGAATGAATTCACAGTTTGTAACTTTAAGAATGTCGGCATTATAAAGCTGGCCAACAGAAATCACTCCAGTTACGGCAACTAGTAACGACTCTTCTTAAAATTCAGAAGGCTACAAATGTGTATGAAATGAAAAATCGATACCTTTGCTTAGTCTCAGTACCCCCATTATTCCATAAGCATCCAGGACTTTGGTATGATGTCGCCTCTCTACCTCGGTCGCATCTGAGTCTGAAATGGTTGGAAATAGGTAATGGAAACGTGTATTCGCATACTCAAAGCTAATACGGCTCCATTCTGGAACTGTAAAGAACCATCCTGTCCGTTTTTCTCAACTAATATAGAAAGGGGCGCCTGGACATTCGAACGTCTCCAAACGCGGACGCCCCTAACAGACATCGGAGAGCAGTTCTAAAATTGAAAAGAAATTCAGTACATAGCAATAGCATAAGAATGAAGTTTAAAAAGGTAATGAAACAGAATCATAAATAAGAATACTACTGCCGTTCTACTTCTCTCATTCTCTCATGGGTGTCGTATCGATCTTCCCCCTCCCCACCCACCCCAGCCAAGCTTAAGCATCTAGGCTAATGCTATGTCGCTTGCTTTAAATTGATTATTGATGTTTTCTTTCTCCATTTTCTACGATTTATACAGAAAGATTAAGGTAGATTTTTGGCAGAAAACCAAAACAGAGGATCTTTTTCTTGATTGATGTTATCTTTTATTGGAAAAAATACGAAGGAAAAAAATGAAATCAACAACGTGAAATGAGACCAAATATTGCTCACATAAACTGTATACAATATATAATAACGAATGTAGTTATAGTGGATGACAGAGGATATCCATAGTAACAAGATACTTTGCTTATCATCATAGATATTACGGATGTTCTTTCTTTGCAACACATTGTTTCAGTTTACTTCCCAACGAATGAAGCAAATGTCCCATGAGCGGATCATCACATTCAATTCCTGATCCGCCTTGTGTTAGAACTGCTTGTGAATCGTTCTCCAAGACGACTTTTACTCCGTTTTCGGCTTTAGTAGCCGTTCCTTCACCACAAACCTACAAATAGTGTTTGTTCTTGGACGCCACTTAAAAAAACCTACTTCTTCTATGGTTTTAATTAGAGCTTCTTCCCTGCTAGGGAGATTTTTGAAGTCAGGCAAATCTGATGAAAAAAGTTGATTATATTAGAGATGAGATAATAAACGGACATTTCTCAGGGATAGGATTTGCTTCGGCATGGAGTATGGCTGCTAGAACAGCATCTGCGTACATGTCATGAACAGGATTTGATTCCCACTCTATTATACATACTGATGATAGTGAACACCAGTTTACCGTGATTTTTCCCTGAAACACAACATAAGAAAAATATCTTCAGAGAACTACCTCAAAGACAGATATGGTGTGAGTAGGTGCTGAGGCTGTAGTAGGTTTTAACTCAGCAGTTAGTTCAGCATCATCATTTAACTGCCTCAAGTTGAAGAGTAGAAGAGATAATCCCTGTCCATAAAAGATGGATTCCTTCTGAGTTAGCCTAGAAGATGATAATTCCGTGTAAGCTGAAAAAAACTGTTCAGTTTTCTTCTCTTTAAGTTCAACCTACCGCTCAAATCTTTTGGATCCATAATATGATAGTTGAACTTTCTCTTAACAAGAACTCCACTGATAACGTCTCCATCCTATGAAACGACAAACTGTGTTCAGAAACTCTTCAATATTGTTTCACCTTAGGCATTTCAATAGCCATGTTTCCAACAACTTTGGCTGTTTTCTCTCCACGGAAATGTAGCTCTATCCTCTCCGTATTTTTGGGGTTGTGAATCTATATCTTCTACTTAGTATTGTTTGGAAGAAAAAAAATACTTCGATCGGAATATTCTCGTCCTCGAAATGCCTTTGAATTCCAGCTTTGAGCCTATTCATTTCATGAACTTCTCCGTGGACCAATATCTTAAATCAAGTAGAAAGGGAGTTCTGATAGATATCTTACCAAATGTGGAGGTCTTTGTGATTTAACAAAATTAGTTGTTTGAACAAAATCGGTGTGCGCTGAGAAAGATATATAACCCACCTTAAAAATGAAAGTAGAAAGGATTTTCAAACTCAATTATGATTTCTAACCTGCATTCTCATGGGTAAGCGTTCGCCATTCATCGCTTGAATCTCTTCTGGCTCCGTCAATATATACTATATAAATACAAATATTTGTATGAAGAAACGAGAAATTAAACTTTTGCTGGTGTTCCCTCTACGCAGTAACCGGCAATGATACATCCGTTTTTACTGTCAACACACCATTTCTCAAGTAGTTCTCTACTCAAACCGTTTTGGAGCATACCAGGGGAAGCTAAGACAACACACGGCCCAGAATCTTCGAAATGTTCCATTCCCTATAAGCAAGAGGCATGAAAAATCTAAAACATCTAGCTTACTTTAAGATTACTGACGTGTTTGAATACAAAAGGATTATTAACTGCGATTTGTTTTTGAATTCTTTGATTCATACCGCTTACAAAAGTTTGATAAACTGCCATACATTTCTTTGCAAGACTTGATGCATCTGGAAGAGATTTGAAAGATATAAGGTTTAAGAAATACATACAATAGACTGGAATATCATGGAGATCAGGATGAGCTTCCCAGTACTCGTCAAGGATGAGTAAAAGCTCTTGAGCTCTACCCAAGGCAAAAGCTGGAATGAGACAACGACCTCCTCGTCCAACGATTTCATGAACCATTTGAGTGAACCTGGACAATAGTAATAATCAAAGAAATCATGAAAGAGGCACCTTTTTTCTCTTTCATCCCGGTCTTCATGAATCTGTGTGCCATAAGTAGACTCCTAAAGGAAGTTGCCACGCACTATCATTATGAAACTTACTGATATGAGTACATCGGGGGCAATACTGGGAATTTCGGCAGCACATAAATGTCTATCTTCCAAACAAGAAAAGTCTCCAGTATATAGAGTTTTAACACCTTAAAAAACTAATTCTTTGAGACTTCCGAGCTAAGTGAAACCTGCGATTTCAATCATGAACATGCAAGCACCTAAAACATGTCCAGCGACATATGGCCAAAACCTAATGCCGTTCACCTCCTTCTGTTCTTGAAAATCAACCACCTAATCCAATAATAAACTGAGAAGGCCAATTAAAACTGTGGAACCTCAATCTTTTCCATGCATCTTTCCAAATCATCTTCAGAATACAGCATGTGACGGTCACTGCCTCCTCCAAATTTAGCAACCTATAACAGCAGCAAAGTATTTTGGAGAGAAATTCAGATATTCTGACTTTGATGTAATCTCCCAGCAACATTCGGAAGATAGCTTTTGTTGCGTGAGTCATGAAACACTTTCCTCTGTAATGCATGAAAGCATAAACGTGGACTTGAGAAAACATACCGGAAAGCTGTTTTTTCAAGTAACCAAGGTAGAGCTCCAGCATGGTCAAGATGAAAGTGGGTGATCTGGAGAAAAAACATTTCTCCGTTATATTGATTAGAACAAACCAAAAGCAAGTCCACTTTCTCGACATCAATGAAATCAACAAATGGTAATGCATCCACTCCGTGCATACCAGGATGTACTCCGCAATCCAGCTTCAAAGATTATCTTTGTATTGTGTTTTCAACTGAGCAATTCTTACCAAAATGTTTTTACCCTTGAACTGGAGTAAATGGCATGATCGTCCTACCTCTTGCCCAGATCCCCTAAATTTGAATGATGAAAGTTTAGAAGGGAAAGAACATACAGAGGTGTAAAACATAAAATGTCTGAGTTGTCTCCACCCGGTTCATCAGACATTCTGAAAAATTGCAAGAATACCTGTTGTGTGCCTTGTGTAAAATAGCGACTATGAAAGTAACATGAAGTCTAAAGACAAAAACGCGAAGATTAAAACAAAGCTTTATTTGGGGGCTGATATACGCACATGAGAAGAAAATGCAGATATGTTAAATGAAACTAAAAGCACTTTGAATAGAAGAAAGAAAGAGAGAATGACTGGAATGCGTAATATCAACTAAGAGATTTATGAATATCCCTTAAGACTCCAACAGCTCTTAGTACTTTACAAAGAAATAAATACAAGCAGACGTTCCTGACGTAGTCAGACAAAGATTATTAATTATATTATTAAAACCACTATACATGGGAGAGTAAATACATGGTAAAACAGAAAGGTGATGGAACTAATCTTTCGTGGTTGCACGTGCATCTTTTATCGGCTCAGCCTTGAATATATTCGTTTCAAAGAACGTTATTGTATCTAACCAACCGTTGCACTGATTGCCACTTGATTATAGCGTCCTTCAATTGTGTTGGGGGATTTCTTGAATTGTTTGGGAGCGACTCCCGAGTAATGAGGTGAGAAACTCATTTGAGGATGTGCTGCTTCTTCATATATCTTGAAAAGAGAAAAGTCGTTCATTCGCTCTACTATACCAACCTGTTCAGACTTTACTGAATAACTATTATGAGGAGCGTGAGCTTGAGCAGACGAAACTGGCAAGCTCTGACCGCCATGTATGTCCGATGGATGACTAACGGAAGAGTTATTAATGAAGTGTTGAGGAGGCTGCTGCAACTGCTGCTGTAGCTGGCTCTGTGGTTGTGGAGCTGTATGAACTCCATTATACGGAGAATGAGAGGGTTGTTGTTGCGGAGTTTGTAAATGATGTTGCAACTGAGATTGGTGTTGACCTGCAACTTGAGGTGGATGCTGAGGCTGCGATTGATTTTGGTGCTGAGATTGCGGTTGATTGGACATTTGATGTTGCATTGGTGAATGAGGGTGAGATTGTTGCTGCGTCGCAGATTGATGTTGAGCTTGAGATTGAGTTGGAAGATGATGTTGTTGTGAATGAGGAATAGATTGATGTTGCATGTGTTGGGACGTATGTTGCGAATGTTGTACATGCTGAGGATGTTGGGCCTGTGAGCCATGGGGTGGAAGCTGTTGATGTTGCTGTTGCCTTCTCTGGTTAAATTGTTGCTGCAACATTTGTCCTGTTGTTTGTCCACCAGAGTACTGAAGTAAGAGCGTTTTTAACTGTGTTGTTACAGGAAATCTCTCACTGGTGCTGATGATTGCGATATTACGCGAGAAGGTTGAACTTGAATAGAGCGAACAGGAAGGGGTGCCTGAATTTTTCGATTCTATGATTTTATGGTATACAAAAATTACATTCTGTGGTAAGAAGTTTTGTGTATTTGGACCAGCCACGGACACAGGAAGATTAACCCCTCTAGAAGGAGATGAAGAGGGAGAAGATACAGAATGCTGAGCACTCGAACGCTGGAGAAAGAAATACTTTTCCGATGAGCTTTTATTTCTACCTCGGTTGATACATGTAGTTGTTGCTGAGCACTTTGCTGTACATGCGCCCTTGCTTGGGTGAGTAGCTGAGCGACAACTGTTGGTGACGGGTTGGCTGGTTCAGTGCTAGCAGTTGATCCTGTAATCACCAATTATAGAATTGTCTTTCTTCAAGAAATACCAGTAGGCTTGTGATGAGCTTGTGTTAGATGGTTTTGTAACCCTTGTGTGGTTTTGTATCTCTTCGAACACTGTTGGCATTTATGCGGTCGAGCCCTAAACGCCTTGTACATGCTATACTCAAATCTACAAAGTACGCTGCATATTTCGTTGGGCTTGATGTTGTTGACGCCGCAACTTGTGGAACTGTTGTCTCATTGCTAGGTGTTGAGCTCTCTTCTTGACTCGAGGCATTATGTGCAGACCTTATGTGCTGTCTGAAACAAACGAAAGCTGAGCTTAAAGAATGAAAGCAATTACTTCAAAGCAATTTTGTTTTTGAATCTTTTCCCACAATTCACATGAAGACATCGGATCGGTAACTCTGTGTCGCTTTAGAAGAGTTGAATCAAGAAAACAAAAACTTCAGCTTACTTCTGGTTGTTCTCTTCATAATCATCATTGCCTGCTTCACTACTCACATCATCTTCTACTGATTTTGCACTACGATTGCTGAAAAAAAATATATTATAGATAGTGACAGTTCTCGTTACACTGCCGGAGCTTTCGCATATCCAACTGACTTCATTCCAGGGGCCGGTCGTTTCCTATGATGATTGAATGACACCTTGACAATCTCTGGTGCACATGGTTGTGGTCGATATGGAGTTGGAAAAACCCTGCAGAAAGGTAAGCGAGGGTAAGCTATAGTAAAACAGCACATCTCACCGTTGAAAAGCGCTTAAGGGTAAATTAGGAGCTGTATTATGTCTTCCGTCTTCGGCGGAATTTGAGCATTTTTGTCTCTCCTCTTCAAACGGTGCTGAATGTGGAACATAAGGACTGTAGAATGTTAAAACATTACGTATATGTGTGAGTTCTATATGTGCTATCAGATCATATAAGTTTCGAAAATGAAGACCACAACTAGCATAAGCACACGAATTAACTGAGAGAAGAGAAAGTGACATGAGCCAAACCCGCAACTGAAAGATAAGTTAAACGAAGTTAAACATGAAGAGTGATCAGTAATCAGTGGGATGAAACCCAAGAAACACAACGTTATTTACAAATTCAGAAAAAAAAATCTTCATAACATCTTATGATTATGTACAATAACTTCTAAAGTCCCTGTTGAGATGAGGCAAGCAATTAATAAATAAGAGGTAGCACAAAACGAATAAAATTAGAGTTGGTTAGGTCCATAATCTTCAAGAAATTTCTGTTCTGAACAACTTCGTTAAATTTCATCTAAATCTCAGTCAAACCTTGTAGTTCTTCACGATAGAACTCATAGCCAATGTTTTCAGTGACGGTGGTTTCAACCACATTTTCTGGCACACACTCGTTCTTTCAGCTCCGGCTATATCTCTGACACCACCGTAAACATATAGACATCCTTCCTGTTCATAGTTATAGAATAGTGGAAGCATTCAGTGAAAGTCTTACCTCAGACACAACAGCATCATGGAAGAAAAGACCGAATGTAAGGTGAGTATTCAGCTTTCTCCACTTCTTATTACACAAGTTGAACGCCCAAACATCATCGAATACTGGGGACTGTAAAGCCGTTTGTTCCTGCATCACTCAAGTTTTGCTTACCACGTTATCATCGTTGCTAACACCAACTCCACCCGTTATGATAACTTCACCTTCAAACTCTGTTACACTGTGACACTTCCTAGCTGAAGGATAACCATGCTGAGGATCAGGCGAAGTAATAACCGTACTGTATGCTTTCTCTTTGGTATCGTAGACATATAGCTAAAGAGTGATGAGCAAAACGGTTTTCTGTTGAGAACCTACTTCATCTGTGCTTTTGACTGTTGACGAAGTTCCTCCGCCGAAAAAGTAAAATTTACCATCATAAGCAGCAACGTCAAACTTGTATAACCCGAGCCAATTCGATGGCTACAAAACCTCATAATTCTCGAAAATATATTTATCTTGAATACCGTAGAAGCTTCTTTTTCCCAATAAAACCCATCATTCAAATAACGAAGGACAAAGACATCAAGATCATAAATATGACCGTCCGTGCCTCCAATGCAATAATATACTTCACGATCATGAACTGGATCTCTCATACTTTTGAACGCCTAAAGTTAATATTACAAAATCTACTAATATAACTTCCTTACATGACCATATCTATTATCCATACGCTCTCCTTTAATTTGTAAATCGGACACTGATATAGAGCCTTCTTCACCTAACGGTATACTAATGAGATGCACTTTACTACAAACGGTTGTTCCAAAAGGATATCCAGTACCTCCGAACAATAAAAATCTTTCAGAGCAGCCAAGAAAATGGCAAACTGAAAACAATACAGAGCGTATTTAAGCATTTCTTTGTTTTAGTACCTCCAAAAGAGGCTAAGTGGCTTGGGAAATTTCTAGGTGTTTTCATTTTTCTCCACGTTTGCAGGAGGAGGTTGAAGCGCCATACCAGAAACAGCCAGAGTTGTAGCTTGAGGATGTTCAATTTACCTGTTCGTAAATGTGACCACCAGTTTCTAAACTTGCATAACCACCGATGAGATATATGTAATCTTCCGATATAACTATTTTGTGCCCACTGCGAGGGGATGGTCCCGCTAGTACATCTTCAGCTAAATTGTTATCACTCTTGAAATTTTTGAAACCACAGTACTCACAACTCTCATCATTATCCTCTTGCGAATCATTTCCTGATACGACTTCGAACTGCATTAAATTATTATTGGGCTAGAAAAAATAGTATATTGTGAGATTAAAATAATTTCTAACTTTAGGCATAATAAGCGGTATACCAATTTGAAACCCGAGATATATATCACATGAGATCCTATACAATAAAAGAGCAAGGGATCGCAATATGCTCATAAAGGAATTTAGAAACAGCGTCTTGCCAATCCTAGATTAACGTGAATGAGCAGAACAAGAACAAGAGAGTAAAAAAGAAAAGCATTCAAGTATTCAGATGGGAACACTCGAAACTGTCTAAAGTACTAACTCAGTCTCACAAGTATTCGAAAAAAAGCTGAACACATGATACACTTAAACGCTTCTTCATTTTAATTTTACCAGTGTATTTGAATTAAACTAGTGACAACGAAGCTAACCAGTAATAGTTTGAAAGAAAGCTTATAACAAATAGAACACGACGGCTTGGTGACCTTATATTTTTGGTGGGACGCCAATTTTAGTCCTTGGCATACTGTAGGTCACTCAGACAAATTGACTGGGAGGTAGCCATTGGGGTTTTGGTTTTCTCACGATCTTGTTCTATGAACATCTTCTCATCACAAGTACATTGTAATATGTAAAAACAACACATTTGTAAAGAAGTTAGGAAAAGGAATTCAAGAAAATCTCAGCAGATTAACCCCATATGTGTGCTTTGTTAACTTCATCACCAATTGCTGGCAGAAATATTCTACGAATGGTAGCTTTTTCGTATCAAATTGTTGCCCTTCTGATAGTTTGTAATTTCAAGGTGATAGTAGCTAATCCTTTCCTTCCAAATTAAAAATGTATTACAATCTCATTTAAGCAGATATGACTGTCGGAAGTAGCTTGATACCAGTGCCCTAGGAAATGAACAATCAGTATCGAAAAGTGAAATGTTGAAGGTTACTTAATAGGCTAATATAGGTGGGCGATCTATAAGCTGTTTACTGAATGAGGTAAAACCAATGTTTTCATATTATTTTAATTGTATCCTCCGTATATTCCTAGAATCTTACGGTAATTCAAACTAATTAATCTAACTATCTGTTTGCAGAAGAAATTAAGCGCAAAGGATCTAGTCACTCGGACCTGGGGTAAACTCTTCTTGTTCAAATTTACGTACACTCTTTTAAGTCTCAATTTCAACTGAATATGTTGTTTCTTATTTTTATTTTCTGTTTTGAGTGCATTCCGAAAGTTTATTATTGTGCTGTGCTGAAAATGAACAAAATTCTATGCATTCTTCCTTTGTATTTTTTGAGCAGGTTGAACTTTAAAAATAAAATCCCGTGTAGCCTATCTAATACCATTAGCACTGATAAAGTAGGTGTAACAGAACTCCTAGGTCGCTGACGTGCATGAAGGATTCTTTTGTTCTCCAGACATGTTGGGTTTCCATGAAAGAGAATTATTATATCAGTTGTATTACGTGGAGACAACCGTTCGATAACATGCTGAACTACAATATATTCTAATTTTGACTCATTTAACTTACATGAATCATACGTGAGGGTCACGTAGATGATCCAAATTTTTATGCTAATTAGTCTGACAGTGATCTTCGAGCAACAAGTGGAAAAGAGTAGAATAACATTATTTTCAATTATGTACTATAATTAAAAGATGCAATTAGTGATTTCATTATGTTAAGCTGCTCTTGATCTATTGTACACATAAGCATAGATACATAGAGAAGATACATATCACTGCATAGTTAGTGTTATCAGAGTTACACTTTGGAAGATTAACTTTAGAAATTCCTAGTTATACGGAACTATGAGCTACAGAACATGAACGTCCCTCAGCTTCTGTATGCAGCGTTATCATCTTATCAGGAATCTTCTAATTATTTCTTTCTGATTCCCCTCTTACCAGCTAAACTATTATCACCAACCCCAGACTTTATCGACGCGTCCACTTTAATGACTTCATATTATTTATGAGCTGTTAGTTTTTGTAATTAAATGAAAGAAGGATTCTTCAATGGAGATCTGCATTACTTCTGTTTTTCCTTGACTTCTTTTTCTTCCTCCTGTTCAAGGAGCATTACAACCTCTTGATTCTATTGAAAGACGGTTGTTCGGTGGAAGTGAATTCCATAAATATTGATTTTCGAATTCAGAAGAAGCAAACGGCAATTCGAGTTCATAATATCTTGTATCAATATCGATATCATATGATTATAATCCGTTTTTCATAACAAAACCAATTCTCATCTTTAACGTTTTTATAATTTCCCAATTTCGTTACTGTAGATACTTGCCGAAACCTAATTCATTCGAAGTTTGTGGAATGAGATATGGATAATGAGCAACAATCGGTAGCATCGGTTCAGTCGGTAAGTTTTTATGTTGGATCATAAAATATCTTTAAAAAAGAACTTCACAATATTTGTAACTATGGTTTTATCTTCTGGGTATTCTCGAAGATAAGCTTTATCAGTCCTTTTCTTGTACTTACGCAAAACTTTGCTTTTTTGGGTGTGCATCAAGCTGTTCTTCGCCTGGAAACAGTTGATCTTTTGGCTTTGATACATTGTATTTAAAGAGCGACAATGAGAGTTTCATCAAATTGAAGTTCTGATGAGTAAACGGAATAGAATGTCTTTCATAAACCATTAGCCAAATAAAGCTGGTCAACATATCTTCAGATAACGAGAATTTCGAGAAAAGAAATA
Source organism: Auanema freiburgensis (assembly GCA_030370435.1). Taxonomy (NCBI): domain Eukaryota; kingdom Metazoa; phylum Nematoda; class Chromadorea; order Rhabditida; family Rhabditidae; genus Auanema; species Auanema freiburgense. The sequence goes on from CM059369.1 coordinate 5,292,017, forward strand.
CTCAATAACGATACCTCACTGGTCTTCGTTAATCTGTTCATCAAACAGTAGCCTACGTAGAATATGATGGCAATTTAATTTGAAAATAATAAAGCTTCAAGGTTGGAAAAATGTGTATAAAGAGCAGAAGTTATATATCCTTCTTTATTATATTTTCAACACGTAATCAATCAAATATTTGAGAAGAAGATGATGTTTAGAATATCAATTTAGTCATCAAAAGCAGTAAAGTATCATAAGACCACTTTGTTGATAAGACTTATGTCATAAACGATAGTTTATAATTAAACCCAGGCTGAAAGATCAAATATTATTTGTAATTAAAAAAATAAACAGAAATATAAAAACCTAAACAGCCCCAAAACATCAATCTTTAGAATTATATGGCAGCGCCTCTTCAGACGGAGAACCCCGTTCCTCATCAAGTTTCTATCAAAATTCACGATGAAGAGGATGAGGAAATTGGAATGGAAACTCGACGGAAGCCTCGACATCGGCGGAATAGCGGTAAGTGCTTTCTTTCAAAATTTATGTGTTTTTGATGCTGATTAATATTCCCATGTTTAAGTGGAAGAGCCTTATAGGGCACCCAAGCATGTGCACGGTGGTGATTGGAAAGACATGATAAATATAACAAACGCTAGAAAGGTTAATAACAAGTAGTCAATGTCTACTAGAAACAGCCGGATGAAAGTGGAAAACTGGAGTTCATTTCCTATCCTCAGCTCATATGATCGGCTGTTCATCTGTTAACAAAAACTGTTTTTATTACTAATTCAACTTGTTTGCAGCGTCAACCAACGGTTGGAAGAGATAGTCGAGTAAGAACAATGTCCTCTTTGGTATGTCTCCCACTTCTTAGCTGTACTCAACTTTTTTTAGAGAGGTGGAACATGGATTGAACATAAGTTGAAAAAAAGAGTTTGTTGTCAGTTTGTTCCTTCTCAGAAATATGCTGACAGGTAAACCCCGTAACTCTTGCTAAAACCATCCTTTCTATTAAGGTGTGGATGTGGTTTAGCTTTTGATCAACATGAAGACTATGTCCAGAAAAAATCGGAAAGAGATCATACTCATCATCACCATCATAATCATAATCATCATTATCATTATAATGACAACTTAGCAGTGAAGGGGATTGATGAGGAGATAACTACTGATGGCGGTCTCACGAATGAGTCTACAATTGTAAGTATAATCCTTTTTTTACAAAGTAATCTTCGTTTTAGCCAAGAAGACCCAAAAAATGGACAATAAATCGCAACACAGAGTCTTTACCTACTGATTGTTATGGTACTATTGCGTTTGAAGGTATATTTCTTCCGAGTTCTATCTAATTTCGAATGGAATCTTCAGGTGGATCCCATCAATCTAAAGCTCATTATGTTAGATGTGGTTTTGATACTGAGCCTGAGACACTTTTCTTTTTGTTGGATAAAATTTGGAAACTACCTCCTCCAAAACTAGTGATCACAATTCATGGAGGGCTCACAAATTTCGAGTTTGTTTTGAACTTGAATTACCTTCCAAATTATGTTTATGTAGCCTTCAACCTAAACTCGCACGTCTCTTCCGGAAAGGTATTCTAAAAGCAGCTAAATCTACAGATGCTTGGATCATTACAAGTGGACTTAACAATGGTGTGATTAGGCATGTCGCAGCGGCTTTACAAGGTATCAATCAAGAATGGGCTTTTCCATGCGTACCCAAATTTTTGAGACCTGGGGTCATCAAGATCGCGTTCACGGGTTTTGGCAATTGGTGTTGCTCCATGGGGAATGCTGAAGAAGAAGCAAAGGTTCGAAGGAAAGGTACATCTTATACCAGTTTAACCACATTCTTCCTAACTATAACAGGATATAACTGTCAATTACTCAACAAATCAGTTCAACAAGTCTCGATTCGCTGAGTTGAATGATCGTCATTCTTATTTCATTTTTTCTGATAACGGAACCACGGGACGGTAAAACTGTTGATTTGGAGCTTAAAAAAACATTCATTCATAGATATGGAGCCGAAATAATTTTGCGGAAAAGATTGGAAACTTACTTAGCCAAGAAAGCTGCTCTTCAACATGGTGCTAACTCTGTACCCGTTGTTTGCGTAGTTCTGGAAGGAGGGGCTTTTACTGTGAAAGTTGTACACGATTATATAACATCGTGAGTGCAATGTTTTATTGCCTTTCATCAGTTTGTCTTTTTTTAAAGCATTCCCCGTATCCCAGTGGTAGTTTGTGATGGTAGTGGACGAGCTGCTGATTTGTTATCCTTTGCTCATCAGAACAGTACAGAGGACGGGTTCGTTTTCTATAACATATGGTTATGAATCTCATTCTCAGGAAACTGTCAGATTCTGCTAGGAATCAGCTCATTTTCCAGCTCGAAAAAGTTTTCAATTATGATAAAAAGAACACTTTCCGCATATATAAACAGCTATTAGATTGCATCAAACAAAGGAGTTTGGTAACAGTCAAGTTTTCTGTCAAAGATGACTCATTTCATTTACAGTTAACTGTTTTCCGTTTGGGGGATGCGCAGAGGCAAGATGTGGATCATGCTATCTTGAAGGCATTGCTGAAAGGGAAAAATTTAACTCCACCAGAGCAGTTGAGATTAGCTCTTGCGTGGAATCGTGCAGATATTGCTCGATCAGAAATTTTTACTCTGGGCAGAGTAAGTTCATTGAAGTAGAGCCTTTGTTCTTTTCTCATCCCTCTTGATCGCCTTTTTTTGCGATTTTATAGCCCACATATGATACTTGCAATTGACGATCGTTTTTGTAGGAATGGTCCATGGCTGATTTGCACAATGCAATGATGGACGCTTTGTGTCATGATCGTACAGACTTTGTTCAATTGCTCCTGGAGAATGGTGTTAGTATGCATCGCTTTCTGACATATGGACGACTGGAAATGTTGTACAATACAGTTAAACTATGTCATATGAAACGTAACTTATAGTTTTATCACAGGAACATGGTCCAAACCATACCTTGAAGAGCTTACTAGGAATAGGATCCAAGAAACACCAGTTGAAGTTAACGGAGGCATTGTTATGAATCAAAATATTTTTTCCAACAAAGTTTTGATAGGTAGGGCATGCGATGGAGAACTTGATGGGTAACGCTTACAAATCCAATTATACGAAAGAAGACTTCAAAGCAAAGTATTTTGTTTTTACAAACCGCAAACAAGTATTAGAGGAAACAGTAATGTAAACTAAACAGTTTTTTCAGTTAGGATATCAACATAAATCAGATAGTTCCAAAGTGCGTCAGCGTTCAGAGAACTTGAAAGAGACTAATACTCTCCAACTCGATCTATTGAAGACAGCTAGGCACTCCATCATATCTATATTCCAAGGAAGCAAGGATAGAAACTTAGATCAAGAGGGTGAGTTACCATCGAAACCTATTGTGTCTGCTTCATTCATGTTTGTCCACGTAGTATGTCCGTCTGTTCAGGTCTGGAATGTCCATGTGCCGCAAATCAACAAGTTTCTGGAAAAAACTCACCACTTTCAGACGAAAGATCTCTTATGGAAGAAGAGTCATTAGATTTTACTTTTAAGTATCCATACTCTGAACTTTTGATTTGGTCTGTATTAACCAAAAGACAGGACATGGCTATGTTGATGTGGAGACACGGAGAAGAAGCTATGGCTAAGGTGGATAACTTCTTTCATTTTTTTGAACAATCGCAACAACATGCAATGTTTTGAAGGCTTTGATTGCTTGCCGTTTATACTCATCATTAGCTTCGGATGCATCCACCAACTATTTGGAGCTGGAAATTTGTGAGGAGCTCAGCAAAAACAGCGAGTATGTCTTCCATCGTTTATATCATCACCGTTTTTCTTTTCAGGGAATTCCGTAACTTGTCTATAGAAGTTCTTCAGTATTGTTCCTCTCAGAACGTTGATTCAACTCTTCAACTGCTCACATATGAACTAGCAAACTGGGGAAATGAAACGTGCTTGTCGTTAGCAGCTCTGGATCAGAGCAGAAAGTTTTTGGCGCATCCATGGTAAGTGTTTTCTCAATACATCTTCATCGATCTTATTTCAAGTTGTCAACTGCTTCTCTCTGATTTATGGCACGGTGCTCTTCATATCAGGAACAGCTCAAACATCAAAGTATGAAAAGTTACTTTATCAAAACAACATGATCATTTAGGTGTTGTGCTGTCTACTTCTGCCTCCTTCTATATTCCTTCTTGAGTTCAAGTCAAAAGAGGAATTGAAACTGCAACCTCACACTGCAGCTGAACACCACACTGATAACTGGGAGAGCGACGGAACATTATCTGACGGGTCCGAGGGATTCTCTGATATAGGAAGTAGTGAATCAGAAGAAGTAAGTATGCAGCAGGTCCTCATTATAACTCTTATTTCTCAGGAAGAAATAGCCAACAGTTCTGGGAGAGCTCGAAGCGGTTCTGAACAGCCTATGAGTTTCCATCAGGTGAAAACCTCAACTTATAACAATAATCATCGCCGGTTTAGCTTATGATGGATAAATACTTATTCCGGAGAGATACTGTAGCTCCTGCTTCGTCAGGCTCTCCACCAACTAACGTCAACGATATTCAAGGTATTATTTATCTATGACAAGCTGAGAAAAAAGCGTTGTAGGTAAAACAGGTCGATCTCGAACCATATCAACATCAAAGGTTCGAAGAAGAGGAATACGAAAAGAGAACGAAGTTGTTTTTGAAGAGCCTGAAGAAGTTAAAAGTAACTATTTTTAACTATTCTCAGGCTAATAACTTGATGTTTTGAAGATAAAATCAAACGCCGTTCTACTCAAAAGCATGTGGTTGTTTTATCTAACAACAACGATGGTGGAGCGTATGTTGCAGATGGGAAGAAGTATGTAGACGAACGTCAGACGAAACAAGTACTATAACAAAATCAAACTACCATATAAACAAAGAGAAAACCTTTGTAGAAGTCTCTTAATTGGCGTAGGAAGATACGAGAGTTCTACACTGCTCCGATAACTACGTTCTGGCTCTGGTCTGTCAGTTACTTTGTGTTTCTTATAGCGTTAACGTATGCTTTGCTGGTTGAAACACCTAGGTATGCAGTAGCAAGTTCGTGAAGAGTTTTGAAATTGCATTTAAGGATGCCTTCTTGGGTCGAATGGTATTTGTTCCTTTACGTTGTTGTCTGGAGTATAGAAGTTTTCCGTAAAGTAAGTAACGCATTAAATGATTTCGTTTTCTACTTTCCCATTGCTCAGATGCTTCTCATAGTTATGGTGGATACAAAAAAACCGATATTTAGGAAACTTAGTATATTTTTCTTTAATTACCGAAACGGTATTTTGTCAGTGGCTTTAAGTGTTCATGTTATTGGATTCTTGATACGGTTGAATCCCGGAACACAGTAACTTTGAAGGTTCTACTTTTCAACCTTTCATCGTATTTATAGTGCTTTGGGTCGTGTTATACTAGCGTCTAATTGGGTACTATGGTGTTTAAAACTTGTTGACTATCTCAGTGTACATAGGCAATTGGGGCCTTATGTTACAATGGCATCTGAAATGGTGAAGCCATATATAGTCTTTTGTAACTTATTTGGGTATAGATTCCACGTATGCTGCCTATTCTATGTATGCTCTCTGTTGCTTTGTTAGCCTTTGGAGTGATTCGTCAATCTATAACTTTCCCTTACGAAGATTGGCATTGGCTTCTTATACGAAATATTTTCTACAAACCATATTTCATGCTTTACGGAGAAGTGTATGCTCCAGAAATTGATACTTGTGGTGATGAAGGTACGTGCAGGTTTTCCGAATCTCAAGAAATCGTAATTGCTTTCAGTTTGGGATACGCACGTGGAGAATGGACTTCCAATTAGTCAGTTGAATGTAACAGGTTGACTCTGTCATTATTGAACTAATTTTCATATCCTTACTCTAAGGTGATACCTGTGTACCTGGATACTTCGTTGTTCCCATTTTTATGACAATCTTCATGATCATTGCCAACGTTTTACTCATGAACACCATGGTTGCCTGTTGCACGTATATATTCGAGAGAAACGTTGAAATCACTCAAGAAATTTGGCTTTTCGAACGTTACCGTCAAGTACTTATAAGTGGTAATTGATCTTTATTTCGTCTCTTGTTCAGGTCATGGAATACGAGTCAACACCAGCTATCCCACCTCCATTCACATTAATCTATCATATATACTGGGTGGCTAAATGGATCTTGGTTCGAGAACACTTCAATGATAGAAGACATTTACTGGATGCGTCCTTAAGTGAACTTTTCTCTGATAATAGAAAAAAAACCAAGTTTGCTTCAGAATTGTTTTTGAGCGATGAAGAAGTCGAACGAATACATTCGTTTGAAGAAGAGAGTGTTGAGGATATGGAAAGAGAACGTGATATGAAAAAACAAAGCAGTAATGAAGAAAGGATTCTCCGAACTGCTGAAAGAACAGATATAATTTTACGGAGGTTTGTAAAAGTTCGAGAAGAATGCTGAAGATATTATTAAATATCAGGGTGAACAACATAAATGGCACAGAAGAAAAGCTTCAAGGTGATATTAGAGAAATGGAACTGAAAATGCAAATAATGGAGTATCGACACGTAATTGAAGTATTCGTATAAAAGCCCAGTATTTTCAAATTCAGAAGGAAGAGATGGAGTATCTACGGCTGATGAATGCCAAAGTTGAGCAGTTGCTTCAGTTACAAATGGGCAAAACGCCACACGATGTTTTAACTCTACCTGCGGTAAGTATACTCAACCATGTTACTCATTGCTTTTTACTTTTCTCAGGAACCTAAGAAGTTGCCTCCTTTCATAGTAGATCAGCGTCTAACTGGAACAGCTATGAATGCAGTACCAGAAATCACTTTTGATCTTGTCGATTCTTCTGAAGACAAATCAAAGAAAGGTACCGAAAGAAATAGCTTTCAGTTATATGTAAATTTTGATCTCAGAAGCATCTAAGTTTGATTTGACAACAGATAGTGAGGTGGAAGGTGAAACAGAGGACCGCACGCCTGCCAGAGTTTTCGAGAGGTATAATTGATAGTGATGGAGAAAATCATTCATGATATACATTCCAGAGGAATATCCGTCTCCTCTATGGACGACATTTTAGAAGATGAGCCCAAGGTGAATTGATAAGTTTCACGGTTACATATAGCAAGGGTGTTTCAGGAGCCGGATGCTCCTGTTTCTCCAACGTTTTACATTGATGTGCCATCAGATGATAGTGTGAGTGTTTATCTTTCATATGAAGGAAAGTTAAATGTTTCAGGATTCTAATGTGCGCCAGAATCATGGCAAGAAGTGAAGATGGAGGCCATGGAGTTGCTTTCTCATTGGAACATCTTTCATCTATTTTTTGTACAAAGCTTGCATTTATTTTTGATAAATATATAAAAATATATATATATATATACGTAAATCTAGTTCTGAGAGTTAAGTATAATGCTATAACACATTCACTGGATGTCACAGTTACCCGCTACGACTACTGATTCGTGAGATCAGTTTTAAAAATAACGGAGGTGAAAATAATAACTTAAAAACATGAAAGATTTGAAATATCTGAATGATCTAGTCCGTTGTGGTCATTTGTCGTCTGATCATTGCTTTTCTCAAGTTTGTTCCTTCGATACTCTGTCTTCTGCCGTGAATTCTGTCCACAATTTCTCTAGAAAATGTTGTTACAAACGATGTTCAGGTGGTTCTTAAGTGCACAAGTCAGGTGTGCACTTTTGAAATCCACTCAATTAAATAATTTTCATTAGTTTTCAATATCAATGATGAAAAATAGCAGAAAGTGTTTGTCAAGATTTTCTTTCAATGCTGTTTACCAGATGGTCAATTTGTTTACCTCGCGTTTCTCAGTTGTTCCGCATCCATGTGGTCTAATAGCAGGGCAAACGTATCAGCTTGATTATAACGGAAGCAGTCAGCGACCACTCTTAAACATTGTAATAAAAAAACGAGGAAGCAAATGTGCAAAGTATATTTCTGTTCTTCAAATACCTGAAGTTTTCCATTCCAAGAAGTCTCCGTCTCAGCTCCGGACAACAGTTTTCAATTAAGAACTCGAAACGTCGTTTGAATTGCTTTTGAACAACCACATCACTTTTCTCATTCTAAACATATGGCGTAACGGATACTCATAAGGTGTTTCTTACATTGATCATGTCATAGAATGTGCTCCAGAATGCTGTCCAAGATATTCTTGCAACTCCGATCGGGTTCATTTCACATAACCGTTCGCATAAAAATCTCATAGTTTCTCGATCTTGAGCACGGAAACACATTGCTCTCCATTGTAATAAACCTATCATCGAAGTCTTTGAAGATAAAGATCCGCTGTTATACCGATGTACTCCTTAGTCGCATTACCAATTTTATCCCATATGTACCGCATTAATTCATAGTATCCATGAGTAATTGCGAACTTCAATCCTAATTGAAGCTTTTGATTGGCGAGTCTTGTTTCTATTTCAAGCAACAAGTATTTTTAAACTTTGAAGAGTTTGTACCTGTGTCAAAAAAGATGTCCCAATCACTACTCATGAGAGTCAACCAAAAATCGTACACGGGATGCTCTCCAAGTTGTTTCCTACAACATTGAACGGTTTACATGAACTTTAGCATGAGTTCTAATCCTCACCGGAATGTGATGCATCTGTACTTATCGAACCGCGTTGAATCTTCGATCCAATCAGTGAGAGCGTACAAACATGCAAACTGTAAACACCTTTCGTTGATGAACTTCAAAACTTTCGATAGAAAAAAGCCTTTTTGTACCTGAAATTGCATCTGTGGCCAGTCGGCACACTGAGTTTCCATCAGATGCTTAGCAGTTTCAAGATCTTCTATCAGAAACCTTAAAAAGAATGCATTTCCTTTTTTCAAGTTCAATAGAGTTCTAAGAAGTGAGCGAACTCAGCTATTTGCCAACTTACGTTGAATGCTTCCACAAAAGATGTCGATAAAAAAATCGCAAATGTTCTGCTTTATTCATAACTCTTACACTTTTCTTGCTTTCGCAAAACATCTCTTTATGCTTATCATCTGAAAAGGTAGAGTGAAGATATTATGTAATGTAATGTCATACCCCAGCGGCGTACTTCACGAAGAACTTCTCCAATCGCTTCGCGAATCAGCTCGCGAAGTTGAACAGGAACTCGCATTATTTTCAAAACATCGTTCATCTCATAAGCTACATCTTTGATTTTTCGCCATCTTATATTGGTCTAGAGCATAAACCCAAGTTAATAAAGAGAAATGTATCGATACAAAAAGAGTTACTGGATCTTTCAAAAACAAAAAATAAACTTACAACAAACAGTTTTAAGGCTATATCTCGTGTAGATAGGAACTTAAGAGAAGGCACACTGCTCTGATCCATGATTCAACAATAAAACTGTCTTTATGCTGAGTGTAATGAAGGTAATATCCCGCTTACAGTTAAAGGACGACTAGTACAGATGAATTAAGACAACACTAAGTGTAATGAAGGAGGAGCATATCCGTCAATTCATGTGTACACAGCCATCAGCTGACAACTTGAGTGAGAAAAAAGATTTTCTTTTAGATTCAACAGCTAATTACGAAGATATTAAAAAATATCTCAAATTGTAGAACATAATATTTGACCTGTTAAAGAGAGCAAACATGAATGAGAGCAGAAGATTTCTAGATTCAAACATTCAAGTCAATGTTTAGACAATCGGAGAAAAACACTATGAATTCTAATGTGCAACACAGTGATCTAAGCTTCCGAGGTAGTAGCCATTCTACTAACTCCATGACGATGTCTCATAAGTTAGAAGGACCTACAAAAATCCAGAATGTTTCAATAGATGGTCTCGAAGAAACCACAACCGGTTCTTGGTGCGTCATGCTTAAAAATAAAAAAAAAGCTGGCTGTACTTGAGATGAGATGCCGTGTTCCCAATGCAAATGCTCTTCATCAGTTTTGGTTTTCGAAGAAAGTTTTGAGTAGTAGAGATATAATCTTTATGTAATAGTTCGGCCTGTTTATCCATGATTGACCTTGTTTGGAAAAATGTGTTCACTATATAAGGAAATCATTTTTGTTTTTTGTGTTTTCTCATGTCAACTTCAAGCCTTATTAACACTTCAGATAGTTTGAGACATAGTAAGAAAGATTGGATTTCCAAAGATGAAAATCAGGATATTCGATTGTCAGATTTCCACCTCGATTTCTTATCCTGTGTACGATCTTTTCAAAATTCAACTCTTCATGAACAACTAATGCGGGTTCGATTCAGGTAGTCGTAACAAGAAACTATTCTATAAACTACAAACTTCTTCAGATTAGCGAACTTGCATTTAAACTTTGAACAACGTGCTCGAATATTCGTTCTAGCTATTATCATCGTATTCACTTTAACTACAACAATTCGAATCACATATTTTTTCTGTTCAGTAAGTTTTCCTTTGATCTCTATACTTGTCACAACCCCTAATACTCTGAGAGCGAAAGATATATAGCTATAATATTTATATTAGATTATTATTTAATAATTATACAATATTTTATGCTGTTTATTAGGTTTTAACCGCTGATTGTTTCAATGCCAATTCGTAGTACAATCCTTTCGCCAGCAATAACTCGGTGTGAGTTCCTAAAATCGCCCTCATTTTGGTTTGCCTCTCTAGTAATATCATGATTACCTCTTTCGATAATATTTCCATTCTTAAATACTATTATGCAATCAGCATTCTGTATCGTAGATAAGCGATGGGCTACGACTATACACGTCCTACCAGTAGCAGCGAGATCTAAAGCTTCTTGAACGATCTGAAAAACAATAATGACCCCAGTATCTGAATTAAAACAACTTTTTCCGATTCACTATCCAAAGCACTAGTAGCTTCGTCCAGAAGTAAAATAGCTGGCTCTCGAATTAAAGCTCTAGCAATAGCTATCCTCTGCTTCTGTCCACCTGATAACTGAGCTCCTTTCTCTCCCACACGAGTTTCATAACCCTCAAATAAAACACTTATAACTTAGTTACGAGGTACTCGGTACCTGTGGCAGAGACGTGATGAAGGAGTGAATGTTGGCTTTTTTACAAGCTTCTTCTATTTTATGTTGTGAAACTGTGGTTTGAAGTCCGTAAGCGATGTTCTCGCCTATTGAACGGTCAAAGAGAACAGGCTCTTGAGAAACTAGAGCTATATGACTTCTCACATACTTTGTGTTGAGGCTCTCTACATTAACTCCATCTATTTCCTAGAATCAAAAAAATGTGAAACAGGTTATGAAGTTTGTCATACAATAGATCCACTAGAAGCGTTATAATGCCTCTCAAGTAAGCCAATGATAGTGGATTTACCACATCCACTCGCTCCCACCAAAGCTAACGTCTCTCCTTTTTTAACCTGAAAGTGTTCATTGCCTCGCGATATGCAGATTAAGGCAAACCTTCAAATCGATGCCTCTAAGAATAGGTATATTTGGTCTTTGAGGATAACTAAATCGTAGATTTCGGACTTCTACCTCTCCATTGATTGGAGGTTTCTTTCCTATCTCAGACATGCCATCGATCAAAGGCTCCTCACGGAGCATTGCGAAGATTTTACCTGCGGCAACGGTGGCTTTCATATATTCTGGGAAATAACCACTGAAAAGCCCCAAACTGCCAGTCGTAAATGAGACAGCAAAAAGAACACTGAATGCTGAACTTTAAGAATCCTGATATTGTCGTTCTTACTTGAGAACATGCTCAGCAGTCACATAATTGTGCACAATGAGCCACAAACCGAAACGGAAGCAAGCCGCAAACATGAAGAAGAAAATACTTGCGGAAAAACCGTATATGAGGGCCTAAAACGAATTCTGTTCGTGAACTCTCATTTTTTACATACTTGAGAGACAGCTTCCCTCATGATGTTCGATCGGGCACTGTTCAAAATATCCACAAACTGATCATACAACCTTCTCTCCAACGTGAGTGAATGCACTGTTCGGATATTTTCTATTGCTTCCATGGCGATCTTAGAAGTTGAACAATAAAAAGAGCGAACAAGCGAAAAATCAACCTTTCCTCCATCAGCCATATCAGCAGTGTTACCCCCCATCATTCCTAAGGCATATTGCATTTGAAGAGATTGTCCGATGATAGTCAGAGGGGCGATGGCAAGAGCCTAAATAAGCTAGCTCAGTTCAATGATTGCAGTTACAGTAACTAACCAGTAAAGCCATTTGCCAACTGTAGTAGAATGCTATCGCTACACCAGCAAATAATCCCACAACTGCTCCATACGCCATTCCTAACCGGAAATCGATAGCCTACAATTTTTCAAGCTGAGGAGAGATACTTTGGAGAATTTCCATACTGTTTTCAGACAGGGCGCATCCATAGCTAAACGAGTTGTGAGTTTCCCAGGTGAATTAATAGGCTTATCGAAATATGATCTATCCATGCGTAGTATATTCCGAAATATCAAGCTGCGAAATCGCTTAGTCATGTTCTCTGCGGCTACCCCAAAGAAAAATGTCTAACAAGAAGCATGTAGATGTTCAGAAATGAGACGATTTAAAACAACCTGAAGTGTCATTGTGAAAAGCATCAAAGTTCCAAGTGCTAAGAACAAAAGGGCATAGAAATGACCATCATGTTTCATTTTGTCAGGGGGCTTGGTGAACGTCTGAACAACTTGATGATCTGCAAAACACTACAATGATACCTGGATTAATTGTACGAAGATTATAGAGAATGCTGGAAATACACATCCTTGCACTGTTGATGATACAAAGGCAAGAGCTAGATAAGGCCACTCTGGCCTACTCTTGTTCATTATTTTGAAAATGTTCGCTGTAGGTATTTTCTCATTTTTCAGTTCAACAGTTGCATTGCTCTCTTCTTGTACAGAGAGAACAGTTTCCTAAAAACTTTTTTTGTTAATGAGGCATTTGCATATTCTTACTTTTCTTCCTGTAACCAGTTCTGACTCTTCAGATTTCTCTCCTTCGCTTTCGTCTTAAGAAGACTATGTTAAAGAATCTCATGATGAATTCATACCTTCTTCTAAATCGGCAAAGACTTGGTTACTGACCAAGTCGAAATATAGCCCTTTTCGGGTCATGAGTTCTGCGTGCGTACCCTGCTCAACAATCTGAAAAATGTAGAATAACTCTTCGATATTCACTTCGTTCAAACTTCTCCAGACTTCATAGCTATGATATTATCCGCGCTCCGAATAGTTGACAACCTGTGAGCAATAACTATTGTGGTTCTACCCCTGGATGCCTGAATATTTTCTTTAATTCAGGACTGTTTGTAACTGTACATTTTCAAGAGCTTTTTGCACGATATACTCGCTTTCTGCATCCAAAGCACTAGTCGCCTCATCTAACAATAAAACCTGAACCGGATCAACTATTAGGATGATTTTTGTAGTCAAACCTTAGGGTTACGAACGAGAGCTCTAGCTATGGCAATTCGCTGCTTCTGTCCACCTGAAAGCTGGGCGCCTCTGTCACCAACAACTGTCTTGAGTTTATTCGGAAATTTCATGACGAAGTCATAAGCATTCGCATCTTTTAATGCTTGAATGATTTCGGAGTCTCTTACATCCTGTTTTCCATACTTTATGTTCTGACAAAAAAAAATATCGATAAGGTTTCTATGAACTTCCGAAACTTCTTCAATAGTATTATTAAACAGATTTGGCTCCTGCGACACGATTCCTACATAATTTCTCAAATGCTCTATGTTCAGTTGTGATACATCATGGTTATCTATCGAAACATGGGCGAACATAAGTAATAATCCCGCTTAACAAGCAAACCTTTCCTGAACTGGGGTTGTAGTATCTTAAAAGTAACTGCGTGACTGTGCTCTTTCCACATCCACTCGACCCTACTAACGCAATCGTCTGTCCAGGTTTTGCTTCCAACGAAATTCCCTACGATACGTTACTTAGTTCGACAGTGGATCTAAATTTACTTTCAAAATAGGTACATCGGGCCTTGTTGGGTAAGAGAACACGACGTTTTCGAGTTTGATGTGGCCTTCCATATCAGTCGGTTTCTGTCCTTCAGAAGCTAAGGAATCAATCTCAGGATCCTTCAAATAATTATCAATCTGGTGTGAGCAAAAACACTAGTACTCTTTCAATGATTTGGAGAAGAGATGCTGCAGCTCCAATAGCCGTTCCTATGACAGCGAACTGAGGTCCAACTTGCCCCAAAGCCATTGAACCCATCATAACAGAAAAGAACACCTTAAAATTAGAAATATCATAGAGAGTATGAATAAGCTCCTTCTAACTGTCATGACGGTTCCTCCGGCTAGCTTTCCTTCTGCTGCATAGTTAATACCAATCCAAAAAGCTAGAGCGTAAGATGAAAACATGAACATGAATGTCATCCCTATGCCGATTCCAATTTTGAAGCTTTTGCTTATGCCAAGCTTCCGCCCTTTCTCAAGAGAGTTATCATATCTTCAAACTTTTCTTTCACTTCTAGTACACCAGAATTCAAACCTTTGGATCTCAAATTCTTGTCCATTGAAAGCTTGGACTGTTGTAACAGAGCTCAAAACTTCTTCAGCTATACCTCCAGCCTTACTGTATACTTTTGCTTCGATTGTTGCTGCAGATGCCATACTCTGAATTCAGTATTGGAATGAGAATATGTTCACCGCTTCTTACAGTTGCGACATAACCCCCAGAAACCATAATTAAAGGTGATAAAGACATCATTATCAAAGTCAGTTTCCAATCATGTGTTAACGCAACCACAAACCCACCAGCAAACTACAAAATTCAACTAAACTCTATTCATTATCAGTAACAATACCTGAGCCAAAAACTGAAACATGAGCCCTATCTTATCGCCACTTCCTTCTCTTGTTCGTTCAAGATTGCTTAAAATACATGCTGATAACGTTCTCACTAGAAAACTTACTCAAATAATTGTGGTGCTAGTGTACCAGTGTGATTTCTGTCATACCATGCAATATCTTGTCGGAGAATGGAAAGGAAGAAGCGCTTTCGCCAATTATCAACCACGTTATCACAAGCTTTGACTAATGTTATTGACTGAAAAAGAGCTGAGAACTGATCTTCTAATTGAAACCGGAAGCTACCTGGATAATTCCACATAAATATACACAACCTCCTAGGATAGCAAACTTAACACAATCCTTCTCGATTTCTTTTGATATCGTTCCCATATCCGCTAAAAATAGATATGTGTATGCATTTCATATCGCTCATATAAGGAATACCTAGACCAGCAAAAATGTTCATGAACTCTTGCGTAATGTTTCCCTATTATCAAACTATATAAAAAAAAGTTTCCGAATCAAAATAATTACCATAATAATCGACATAATGGGAAAACCTAATCCAGAGCCTATGCCTGCTACTGAACCAATCAGGTAGAGAACGATATCCCAGAAACTAGCGTACCGGAACTACAACTAGCAAATTAGACAAGCTGTTAGTATTGCGAACTCACGAGAACGAAGGGATTCTTGGACGTATGCTTCACCTCACCCTTTGATTTAGTTCTGAAATTCACAAGAAATGGCTCTAAAGTAATTATAACTTACTTGTCGTTGTATCCGAAAACATCTCTAGCTTTTTTGAGATCATATTGAGCTCTGCCCACCATTTGTTGCTCTCGTTGAACGTATCTCGAAACGGTTAGGAGTTATATACACTTTCTCGTAAACCGATAAGAATGTTTTGTGACAGAAAGGTATTCATTATATGAGTTCGGTCTAAACTAGCACAAATTAAAACGTTGAGTCTCCGATTTTCCATCAAATCATTACAGGCAACCAACTATGCAGCTGCATCGTTTCATTGTCTCGAAGCTCGTACAGCTCCTTGGAAGGAGATCAGTGCTGAAGATTTCACTGAGAAGGTAAGTCAAATAATTTCATTGAAGACACTTCTAGGAGTTTTTTGATCAGTGTAATCAAATTTAAACAGTTTACATGTTTCATTCATCCTGAAAGCTGTTTTACACTAAACATTCTAATTTCAGCTGAGTAACGAGTTTCCCAGAGTTGTGAACCAGTGTGCTGATAAGCAGCTAGAAGCCCGGATACAACAGATGGGATCTGGAGACAGCGAAGTTATGTTCGCCTTCCCACTAGTTTGGGTATGCTCTCAGCGTAGAAGATAACAGTTCAGGCGGGTTTTTTCTAGGCTGCCGAGCATTCTTGCGACGTGCTCTTCATAAAAGAAGACATAGAACTAGTGTCAGAGCAGTTATTCAAGGTTTGGATGCTAGGATATCGTATAAAGCCCTTGTGATCTCAGGCTAAATATCCTTACTGTACCGTTTACTCAGCCAGTCCTGGATTACAGTCACCTAGAGGAATTAAAATCATTCAACATCCTATCTACATAACCAATTATCTTGGTTCAAACAAAAGTGAGTACTTCAAGTTAATAGTTCGTAGTTAGATAAGAATTCTATTGATGAACTGATAACCAAAATATATGCTATGATATCATTTGAGAGTTTCAGGAACTAGAACAAGAACACGCGTTGATATTCTTACTTACATTCAAACTTATATTCGCCGTTTCAAATTGGACACCGTCGTTTTGGGAAACCGAGATAATACACTTAGGTTATTGATAGATTTGGTATCTGAGTGGGGTCCAATCAGAGAGAATAATATAGCTATTTGCCAAGTTAGTTCCTAAACAGCTTCAAATCAAATATTTGTGATTTTGAAGATGAACGTGGCAATAAAAGTTCCAGAGAGCAACGTTGAAAAGCAAATTTTCAAAGATCTCTTGATGACAATTATCAAAGAAAAACGGTAAGGAGAACGTTGCTGACCTTATTCATGTACTTGTTTTAGATATTTAATAACTAAAGCCATGTTTGATTCGAAGAAAAACGAACTTAAGCTGTTTATGGTTTACTCAGATTCCTCTTTTTGTTGGGCGAAGTATATGAGTTCTCGAATAGATTTCCACGAAAGAATATGATAATAATAAATATTTTCAATGAGACTTCGATCTTGTACAAAACTCCTCTCCACTTAAACGTTCTATCAACTGAATTTATACTTTTCTTGAATAATTTGCTGTGTACTACTTTTCATGTCTGGCTGATTGTTTTTTGAATTTTTCCGGTACGCAATATCGCGTCAGAGTATTTAAATTTCGAAACTTGAGAATTTGAACATTCTGCTCAAATAGAATATTAATTATCTTATTTCCTATTTAATTAAGCTGTTTCATCAGGGTTACGATGGCTACTCTGGAAGAAAAGCGTCGGATAGCCCTTGCTAAAGCGCTTTCTATGACCAAGCAGCATCCCAGTGAAGGAAAGGTATGGGTTTGTCTTTAGCCGCCATCATGAGGTTTCTTTCAAGGTAGAAGAGCAGAATGAAAACAAACCAGAATCAGAAGAAAACCAAAAGCTGCCTAAAGAAAACCCTCTGATTAAGCCTAGTTCTTTCAACATGCGTCCCATATACTCTCGGTAAGTACACTTCATGAAACTGTTTATCCTGCTTCAGTGTTGATATAAATTGTGATAAATGGTTACTTACAATGGATGATGCTTCAAAGCTCAAACTAGAAACACCTCCTACACTAGCAGATGGAATAGATATAGAAACAGAAAAAGTTTGTTTTTCTTCTTTACTTAGCTTTTAAATATGATTTAAGGAGCTTCGCTTTCTTGGTTGTGAACTCATCCAAGCAGGTGCCATTCTTTTGAGGCTTCCTCAAACAGCAGCAGCAACTGGGCAGATATTGTTCCAGCGGTTTTATTTTCAAAAAAGTTTTGTTAATTACATGCTTGAGGTTGTTTTCATATTGTTTGAAGTTTCAAACTTTCTGTTTAGCATACTGTTATGGCATGTCTTCTTCTCGCGTCAAAAATTGAAGAGGCTCCTCGTCGACCAAGAGACGTTTTTAATGTTTATTGCCGTTTGGAACAACTCCACAAGATATGGCAAACAGGAAGAAAAGTCACAGAGTAAAGCTTTTAGAGTTCCGAAGTATGTAATGTTCCCTGTTCAGAGAAGATACTGCCAGAATGAGGCCCAGAGCTGTAGATGTTAGTTATGTAAATACAAAAAATCATGTAAGAAAACAGTTAGAAAATTCTTACATGTTCTAAGTTCAGATCATCAAAGCCGAAAGAAGACTCATGGCTACTCTCGGTTTTGTGGTGCATGTGAAACATCCTCACAAGCTTATCTGTTCATACATATTCATTTTAAATCAGGCTCATCGTTTAGACCTCATTCAGAAGGCTTGGTATGTGATCATTCTATAAATTTTATGTTAGTAGTGTTATAGGAGCTACATGAATGATGGTCTTCGAACTGATATGTTTGTTCGATATACCCCCGAAACAATTGCATGCGCCTGCATTTTTCTGGCAGCGCGGACTGTTGAGCCACAGATTCCATTACCAAAAACGCCCTCTCATTGGTATCTCTTTTCTCTCGATTCGAAATGAACGAAAATGTTTTAGGTTCGAACTGTTAGGTGCATCAGAAACAGATGTAAGAGATATTGCGTCCACTCTCCAACAATTGTATAGTAGAAAGAAGGTAAGCCACACCACTCATTCAAAAAGGAAGGCATTAGATTTTCTAGGCTCCTAATCTTAACAAACTCATGACAGTTATTGATAAAATCAGAACAGATCGGGAAGTAGCTGAAAAAGCAAAGCAGGCCTCACTTGTTGCACAAAAATTAGTTGACGCTGGAAAAGGTAGAAATATATCTCGTTTCTTTTTGCATTCAAGCTCTCATGCTTTAGATATAAAGGAAGTGAAAGAGGATATTAAAGAGAAAGAAAAAACAAAATCACGATCCAGGAGTAGATCAAGATCAAGAAGCCCAAGAAGGTTATCCATGACTCAAATCGGTCTTACTCTGTTATTTTTTTAGAAGAAGTAGATCTCCAAGAAGGAGACGAGATTCTCCTGATCGAAGAAGAAGAGATGATCGTAATAGAAAAGATTCAAGACGTGATGACAAGAATAGAAGACGGAGTAGAAGTAGAGAAAGGTTTTATAAAGACAAACTTAAGGTTGCTTACATTGATGAAATGAAACTTCAAATGAATATTTACAGGAACAAAGTAGAAATCGTAAGAAAGAAGTATATCAATCACTGGGTAAACGTTATCGAAAATCTTCACAATCTCCTGGTATAAAAGCTCGAAAATGAAATGTCAAGGATAATCATATTAGTAGTTTAAATTTTTGTTATTTATATCAATTTCATCCGGTCAATGAAATTGGATGACGATTGATGCTGATGTATTATGTACATTTTAATGAATTTTGTGATAAATCGTGATTTTAAAGGACAATATCGTCTATGGTTTTCAACCTCATTCTCCTATCACCCATTCCCTAACTAAAACCGTCGAAGAGACTTCTTATGTCAGAAACAATGGATGAACCTTTGAGATGTCTCGAATTTTACTCTGGCATAGGTGGATTCCATTATGCAATTGATGGTGCTCCGTTTTAGTAGCTTCACCTAATTTTCTTTTTTAGCTCTCAATCTCGAAGCATCAGTCCTAGCAGCCTTTGACATAAATACGACCGTCAATACAATATACAAATACAATTTCCCAAACACTCCCTTGTGTCAAAACAATATCCAAGTTTAATCATGGAGAATTAAGTTCTTCAATTGATATGTTTAAGGGTCTAACCGCCGATGCTTTAGACAAGTATGGAGCCAACCTATGGTTGTTAAGTCCTCCGTGCCAGCCTTTCACCAAGTATCTCAAGAACTT
Organism: Auanema freiburgensis; assembly: GCA_030370435.1. NCBI lineage: Eukaryota > Metazoa > Nematoda > Chromadorea > Rhabditida > Rhabditidae > Auanema > Auanema freiburgense. The sequence goes on from CM059369.1 coordinate 5,311,790, forward strand.
TTTCGAAGATTCTTTCAACTTTTTTAGGAAGGGTTTACAGTTAGATACGGAAGACAGAAGATCTGACTCTTTTCTCGCTCTTTTAAAGATATTCTCAGAAATGAAATGTCCTCCTGATTATATTTTTGTGGAAAATGTGATTGGATTTGAAAAGTCTGAAGTTTTGCAGCAGTTAGCTGCTACGATAGAATCAAAAGGTTATTTATGGAAAGTAAGTCACGAACGCTTTCAATCAATTAATTAGTTATTTCAGTATTATACTATTAATTCACTTGAGCTAGGAATTCCAAATAGTCGACCAAGATGTTATGTAATGGCTGCATTGAAAAAGCATAATGTGGACTTCGAAAGTATTGAGAAGGAAATAGAAGATATGAAACAGAAAATATCTCCTCGGTCGCTGAATCATTACATCGATGAAACTATTGTTTTTCACAAAGATTCAGACTTATATTTATCTAAGGAAATGCTTCTTAAGTTCGGAGCTTCAATGAATCTTGCCACAACTGAATCCATCAAAACTACTTGCTTCACGAAATCCTACGGTCGTTTTAAGATCGGTTGTGGATCCTACTTCTGTTGTGCACCGAACCTAGTTTCTGAGTCTGGACATCTATGTCTAGATAGTGCGAATTTGAATTCAGAAGAAGAACTCGGACAAGTTGTGAGAAGATTCAAGCCTAGTGAAATGGCAGCGCTACTTGGTTTCCCCGAGACGTTTAAACAACCTCCCGAAATAACAGTTCCGCAGATGTACCGGAGTCTAGGAAATTCTATAAATGTTACAACTGTATCCTTTCTGTTGAGCAAGCTTCTTATAAGATGAAGTTCGTTTCCTTTTTGAAAAGAGATTGATGTTTTCCCGCCTTTCAGATCCTGTTATGTTTAGGTTTTAATGTCTTACGCTGCTGCATCTAATTTTCGCCTTCCAAAAAGACATTCAATAGAATATACGAAAATTTCTAATAAAAAGTTAGTTCAATTTTTCTATTACTTCATACTGTTCATTAAACTTTCCACTCCTCTCCCCTTCCGTGAATCATATGTACACTTGTGGTATTTGGGAAGCACCGCCCCTATCGTGTATCTTTGAGACTCTCGAAAGGCGCCGCATCCTCTTCATTCTTTATAACCGAACCTCTTCATTCGTTGCTCCATCCTTCTTTCTTCATTCTATCTTGTTATATATACTTCCATCTAGTATTCTTATAATTGAACGCAGAGAAGTAAAGAATGCTGGAGGGACATTTGGAGTATCTTCTGAGAAAATATCATTGCCATCTTATGACCGAATATATTCTGCTATTGACTATTGTTGTCTGTCAACAAGTAACATCTTCTTTTCTTTCACACCCGTTTGGGTTGAAATTTTGCGATTGCGCATGAAATATTAACTGCATAGCTCCAAATTCTGACTCCAAATTTATATTCTGACGCTCTGATCGGACCGCTAATTCGCTCCTCGTTTGTCAGTCCATCCATTATCGACAGTTGAAATTCTCAGATTGCAATCAGTCAGTTCCATTGGCTGATGGAATTGTCCTTGGTTTGTCACTCGTTTATTGTGGGCTGGGTCGAAGATTCAGATAAACGTCGATTACCTTATAAAATAGGCAAACTACTGACTAATTGTGTTTTCTTTTGACTTCACTAACTCAATTCATTTCTGTTCGTCTTCGTTTCGTAATTAAACTAGTGATGATGAGTAGTTGCGGGAAAGTTTCAGAATTTCCTTTAAAAGCAGCTTCACGCTCGACTTGATTGTAGCCGCTCTCATTATAAAATCAATTTTGGAGCTCGCTCAAGAATGTTGTCTTTAATGTAGCAAATATGAAAGATTGACCCTATTACCATTTCGATTGTTCTCATCCTCTGTAGGCCATATTAGGTGAATCATTTTCATTGACGAATCTTCTCTCTTCATTTTTTGTGATTGTTCATGTCCCAAAACTGGTATTACCCTGTTTGATATAACTGATTATCGTAGGAAGTACCTATTTCAATTCTCACGGTCATCGATATTCCTTCGTCAATCTTTCTGCGATTTCCATTATGTATTATAGTAGCGGCAGGTTTATGACATGCCTCTCGTAGGTGTATCATTAGCAACATTGTACGTTATACCACTTATTATCGTCCTTCATGCTTGTTCGCCTTTCTGATTCAGTCACCATAATTGTGGTTGAAACCATCGCTTTGCTATTCATACTCACTTGTTTTCATATCCTTTATCCGTTTTCTCCTAATATATTTATTTCCTATGGTTGACGGCATTATCCAATGGATTACTTGTCTCATTGACAGCTCTATTCCTTTCATTCCGCAGATTTTGCCCACACCAAAATCTATTCTTTTTTGAAATTACGTTTTCCAGAGGTTTTTGCCTACATCTTGACATGTCTCAGCTTCACCATTTTAACTATTTAAGCTAGAGAAGCAGATGAAATTTAGTGGTTGTCGTGTCAGGATAAATGAATTCTGTTAGCGAGTGTGCTCGATTTGACCCTTGTTCGTTATACATGGGATAGACAGCTATTCCCTTTAGGCTATCCCACCCGACCACATTTTCCATGACTCATATTCCTTCATATGTCAATACAGCTAAACAAAGACCGTTTTTAGTTCATATATTTTAACATAAGAATTTTCTTAACTTGACGAGGTTGAAAGAAAGCTTTCGCGTCTCTTTCTCCTCTCTTTCCACGTCAACTGTGTTGGGTTTGCGGATTAGGTGTGAATAGCGTACAACTGTGGCAACTTCTCACATTCAACTACTTCCAAGTTGAAAATAGTCAAGCTTCTCCTCAAATCTCCATAACTGATCATAGAGAGATCTCTTTCTAATATTTCATGCCATGCCTGGAGCTCTTCCCTCGTTTCATCCTTTCACAATTGAATTAGACAATATAAACAATTTGATCGATTTTTGTCCAGATGTTTGTCGTTTTTCGTACATAAATTTTGATATTTCATTTTACATGTCCGTGTATTGATTTGTTGTGTCTAAATTCTTGTATCTTCCCACTATTTCGAAATGTTAACACTGATTTCAGTTAAGCGAAATGGCTGATGATGGTCATAGAATCGTTTCCGTTTCAGTTATTCAAGATACTGGAACTAGAGTAAAAAATTAATAATAGTTTAGTGATTTATGTACCATTCTAGGTTCAATTGATGTTCAAAGCTCAGGGATTAAAAAAAAAGAAAAGTTTAGTGAATTCTATTGTGACTGTTTTCAAAAAAGTAAGTTTTTACACCTTACTGCTTCTCTTGTCGTATTATATCAACAAGAACGATTCTATGAGTATTGTGTTTCAATTTGCTTCTGAAGAATGTTGAAATAAACATTACCGAAGGAAATGAGATAGAAGTAAAGACCAAGGTTCTTACGAGAAGAAAGCTTTACGATTACGAAATTGGAAGCCCGTTTCTCCAATCCGTTTAACCATTCGGAGGATCATACACCTCGTTATTCTTCCTTAAAAAACTTTTTGTTGTATACGACTGGTTGGAGACGAACGTTCTTCTTATAGATGCATTTTAAGTTCAAATTAAAGATCATTTATTCGTAATATGATTGAATGATCGACATTAAATAATAACAGAATCCTTGTTTCCCCTCCCGTCCAATCTTGACTGAGAGTTCTCATTTCTTCTTTCATTCGGATGAGAGCGGTTGCATTCGATTCATTAGACTTGGGGCTTATCTGAGTTTTTTAATTTCAGCCTCATCATCCATCTAAATTGTTAGCAAATGGTCGATTCAAAAAATTCGAACTGAAGGATACGTCGTTTCATTTCATCCTGGAGATAAGGAATGGTTCCGAACCACGTTCTGTAGAAGTATTTCATTGTGACATTAATCGTTTTCCAACTCGGGTCAATCCAGACAGCGCTAAGTTCGAGGTAATTTTTTCAAATGTCTGGGTGAGCAGGTGCTAAGTTTTTAGAAAGTACAGAGGGTTGTTTATACTCAAGCAAATTGAGATTTTTCCGTTTCTTTCGAATTCTTTGTCTCACAGGATGAGCATTTGACTCTTCCCCTCATAGCTTGGCGCGAAAACTGTGTCTAAATCACGTACACATATCACATATTGAAGACTTTTCAAAAAAAAAAGATATGGGAGTTCTATTCTGGTTTGCATGATAAGGAATTCATTTTAATATCTTCGTTCACTAAAGCGCCATCTTTTAGTAATGAAGGATTGTTAAACTTGATGTAGTTTTTTATAAAGTCATTGATGTTATTGAAGTCGTTGAAGACCATCTGCTTTTCAAACGCTTTCCAACCTAGTTTTGTTAGTTTCGGATAGGCTGTGAGCGCAAGTGAGTGAGTGCGTCCTGCAAAAGATAGAAAAAGCGCTATTGATTTCGTATATATTTTTGCGACGAATGCTGTCCAAATACTCTAAGAGAGTGTAGATATTCTAGTCCTTCTTTTCACAGTCAGCTTGATTTTGATTTTTTAGGTTCTTGAGCCTGCCAGTGGCGAATGTTTTATTCTTTTATCTCTCATCAAGATAGACAATCTTTCTACCAATTGGAAAGAGTTTATGAGTGATAATGGAACCGTTGATGCTGCTGAGCAATCTCAATAAATTTCTCTTTTTTCTTATTTTCAGTTTCTTTTATATCGTTTTCTTTTGTGAAACAGTCTATTTAACGATTACTTCAACAAATACAAGTCAAATGACATCCCTGAATTCTGCGACATAATGATGTTCTATTATTGATTCCACCATCTCCCATTGAGCTTACGTGTACGCTCTTTTCATATTAAGCATACAAATTTATAATTATGTTAATAAAATGTGTTTTTGTTGTTCTTACTAATATCACAGTTGTTCTATCTTCCTCTGTATGTTCAATCTTAATCGAGTAAAGAGTTTTAATTAAATTTCTTGTTTTTTAGATGAAATTTTAAAGTAGACGATTTAGTGATGAAGTCTACGAGTATGATCTCACGGCAGTGTTATGCAATCTCGAAGAGATTACTCAGCAGTCGAAATACGGTTCGTGTTTTCTCTTGAAATACCAATGATATCAGACAATCTGCTTATCATCTCTACTTCCGCTGCTACTGCTAAACAATTATTGTGATTAAGGACACTTTTGGGATAGTTCTAGACATTGATGGAGTTCTTCAACGTGGTAGAGAAGTTCTTCCTAGAGTTCAAGATGCTTTCAAACACTTAACTGATAAGGATAATAATTTTTTAGTTCCTACAGTAAGTTCAAAAACATGTATCTAGCTTGAGAATCTGTTTCTCTAGGTTTTCTTAACTAATGGAACAAACTGTCTCCGTTCAGAGAAAGCTGAAAAGCTCTCAAACATATTGGAACTCCCGGTAAGATTTCTCTGCTTTTACATATCATTCATCGAATTTCAGATAAAACCACAACAAGTTCTTATGGCTCATAGCCCGTTGAGAATGTTCAATGAGCTTCATAATAAACACGTATTAGTTGTCGGACAACAGCATGCCCGAACAATCGCCGAAAAGTATAGTTTGTACTTATTGCATATTCTTATCAGTGTTTCAGTGTCGGGTTCACTAAAGTTACAACTATACAAGAGCTTCGTACATATTTTCCTAACCTTGACTGTGTGGATTTCTCAAGGAAACGGATTAGCGCTCACGATGCTATGGAACTTCGTAAGAACTTCCAGCCCATTGAAGGTAAATCTCTTCGGAGAGTACAGCATATTCATCTGTTTCAAGCGATCATCTTACTTGGTGAACCTGTTTGTTGGGAATCAGGTTTACAACTTTTGGTTGATTGTCTTTTGACTAGAGGAGGTAGTTTAATCTCATTGGAATATATACTTTCTCGTCTTTAAGTAATGGCTGATTTCCGTAGAGGGTCGCTACCTGATCAGTTGCCTGTAATCGCATGTAATGTTGATTGGGTATGGATGGCAGAAGGAGTAGCTCTACCAAGGTAGAGAGGACGATAACCAGACAATGACTCATCTCTTTATTTTTAGAATAGGGCATGGAGCATTCCTCCATTGTTTGGAGACCTTTATACATACTTTAACCGATCGTTATTTGCATTATCATGCTGTATTGGGGAAACCAACAGAGGTAAAAACTTTTTTTATTCTCATTAACGATGTTTCTATTAGATAAGTTATCTCCATGCAGCTCATGTAATTCAACGTCAAGCACATGAAATGGGTTTAGATTCTGTGAAAACGTTATATGTTATCGGGTAAATGAGATTGTGTGGTCAATCCGTATTATTTCTGTTCAGCGATAACCCTATGTCTGATGTCCTAGGTGCGAAGCTATTTGATCGTTACTTACGACATGGTGGTAGAGGTCGATTCGATCATCTAGATTTGGATTTGTTTGAAGAATCTGGACCTCCTGAAGTTCGTACTAGACATGTTGTCGATAGGTGCATTTCAGTACTTGTGGAAACTGGTGTTTATAAAGGTTAGTCTTGCAGTAATATCAGTTCAAAGCATTTTTTTAAAGAAGGATGTCGTATGAATGGAGTTGCTGTGCAACCTGTAAATACTTTAATTGAGCATTTATCACCGGGTGAACAAGCTGCTTTACAGCAGCCTGATTTTGTAGAACATAACCTTTATGCAGCCATCAGACAGATTTTAGCCAGAGAAAGGTTTTGTGATTAGCTGTATAAATAATGAAATTATTCTTTCAGGTACCGTTTACAACCAGAGCACTGCTCATTGTAAATAGAAGCCTCTATCTTCCTTGTATATTAATAATGTCACATCACCCGGTCATCATGAGCTTTTTTTTCTTTTTTTTTGTCATTGGCTTTACATCCAGCATTTTCAATTCGCTTGAGAAGAAGCATTCCCATGCTTGGGCAAAACATCTCACTTACAGTCAAACTGTTTTTCAATCAAATAAACTTTTTTTTGCGTGAAGTCAAAGTGTGTAAACGTTTAATAACAATTATACGAAGGATAACCGTGAGGTGGAATAAGTTAATGAATTGTATAGTAAATGAACAAATGGAATTTGAGAACAATGCGACTTTCAAAATTACAAACAAAGTACTACAACTCACTTGGCTTCACAGCTGAAGAAATGCGAGTTCATTTTGTAACCTAAAGGAATATGTTTGAATTGCAAGTTATGTAAAGCATACCATTTTTTTGAGCACAGGGAAAATGAACGTATTTGCCGTTGTTTAAAGTAATAGCTGCACCTTCGGAATGGCAAACCACACAAGTCTAAGTGAAAGTATCATGTTCAAAAATTGAATGATTTGTAAAAACCTGCTTCCAAAATATGCTCAACTGCTCCTGTAGGTTGGTGAGCTCATTTCCTTTCATATGCACATTAGGGGCCCACAGAGCACAGTCACCATGGAGCCAAATATCGATAACACTCTCAGTCAAAGAAGTGTTCTCAAAGAAAAAACTAAAACTTAGGTTTAGGGCAATAACGTACCTTCCCTGGTTTTTTACCCAGAAAACTCGGCCAAACCATATGCTCAGCAGGGACATAGTATGGCCCAAAGAGGTCCCCAAGTGAATCAACAGCGGATCTCTGTCCACATAAGGAGCATTTCCAGTGGGTAGGTATCACATTTTGTCGAAATTCAACCTTATTCAATGATAAAAAAATTAATTCGACACTTCCATACTTGGTACATCTTGCTTATTTGGTTTTCTTCAGCACGGCTAACAATCTTGCTATGTTGTTCGCAGTTGGAAACTGTTGCTTTTCCATCTTCGCTTTTAAACTGAATGATATAGCTCATACAGAAGACCTTGTTTCAGAGTTACCTTCAGATAAGCCATTTCTTCTTCTCTCGTCATCTTTTTTTTGGAGAACTTGTCCTTAATTTTTTGAGCTTCATCTGCGACCATATCATCTACAAAAAATCGAATGAACGACGTTAAAATTCGCTTCATTATACATTCTTCATCTTTCACAACTTTTTTCTTTTTAGCTTTCTTCTTTGGTTGTGCTTTCACAGCTTCTATTGAACTCTCGTCGTTCTTCCCTTTAGCCTTTCTACCCATTTCTTGTGAGAAATGAGAAGAGAGCGGTTGTTTATGTTTTTAATTTAAGATCAATCGCATTTAACAAGTAGTGCGAATTCTTCTTCAGATCAATATGAATGGCACCGAAGTTCTGTAAAGTTCGTTTGAGGTTCGTAAACGTACGAAAGGATTCTATAGATGAAAGTTATAATCACAACAAGTAATCAATATAGAAACATCTGAATGATAAATGGAATTCAAAAACTTCAGAATACCAGCACAGGAAACAATCCTTATCTGGAAGGAAACATTATTTTTTAATGTAGACCTCTCTACTCCTAATATATTCCGGTACGTAATCGGACTGTTGCGGATTTGGAAGAAGAAATTCAAACAGGTTTTTTTTGACTGCGTGAATCGTCGAACCTCTGCTATATATGGGTACTAACTTTACGAAGTATTATGAACACTAGGTGATAGATAATGAAGACCATCTTTGCAATAGGTACCTTTCTGAATAGATGATTTCTTCAACTTGTGTTTCAGCAACATGTAACTTCGAACCATTCGATGGGATAGTCAATCCCAGTGAAGTATTAGTTCCTTGTGATTTTCTTCCTCTGATAGCTGGTGATAGATTGCGCATAATAGAAGAGCGAGATGGTAAATGAAGTTATCTTCAGTTGATTAACCTATTCTAAGGTTGGTGTTATGGATCGAAGCTGGAAAATCACAGGGATGTTGGATTATTCCCCGCAAATTATGTAAAAAAGAGTTTCGAACCAGAACTGGTTTGTTCCTTTTAAGCTTAAATGCTTGTATGTACATATTTTAAAGGCTGATACCGATACTGAAGGAATAAGTATAGTCAAAGAAATATACAAAGCTGTTCAGATATGGTGGTCGAGACTTAAGGTTCGATAGTTTGTTTCTATACTTGAATGAAGTTATTGCTTTGAAGGAACTCTATGGAAAACAATCTGATCTATATTATCTCGATGAGGTTTTGGAAAAAATTGACGATCTACTTGCTGCAAGAAAATTGATCCTATCAGGTGAGTTTACTCTCTTAAAAATGTTAACTTCCGCTCCTAGGCGGGGTCCCGGAGGAACAGCTTAATAGTATACGGATTGCGATTTCAAAAAAGATGGATAGAGTCAACTTGTAATGTTTTAGCTACGAGCTTTCTTGTTAATTATCTGTTTTCTTTCAGGTTGTTAAGCTTGAGCGTTACTATCCGAGAGGAAAATGGTGTTCCATATGATCCAGAAAAGATCTCAGTGATTCAAAACTACAAAGAACACTGTAATGCAGAGAAAGTAGTCTTAACGGATGTGAGTTGTGTCTAGCTTCTGTATTAAAATCTAACTCTTTTAGAGCTCTGATGTTGATGAGAAGCTTGATGCATTCTCAACAATGATTTCAGTTCAATCCATTGAACTTAATACTACTTATAATTGCGAGATTTCCTTTACAGTTTTTGATAGTGAAAAAAAGGTTTTTGTGAGGTATGTCTCTCATCAAAGGAGTTGATACTTATTGAATTTACAGCGAAACTGTGACTTTCCCATGGAAAGGGAAAGATAATAAGAAGAACTTACGTAATCGTAATTTGCAAGCACTTTTCTCGGTACTTGTTCAATATGTAATCTTTGAAGCATTCAGAATTTCAGGGATTCCATCGTTCTGATTGTAGTCGTAAACTGTTCCTACTGTGTCGTGTAGTACAAATTGCTCCCATAGAGTTATCTACTATGAGGAAAAACCCAGACATGGAAGCTGCTCATTCGTTCTGTCGTCAAAGTATCTTTTTTAGTTCGATCAGCGTTTCGAACTTTCTTTCAGTTTTCGCTTGGTCATTCTTCGACTTGGCGGATATTTTTGATAATCTGAGACCTACAAATGAACCTAAGGAGCACTTGTTATTTATGAGCCGGTAAGATCCTATATAGAAGCTTGCGCTCTCAAAATTATTTTACAGTGTTCAAAACTCGGAGCAAATTTTCAAATCTCTATCTGTCCCAGTGGACAACTCAGCAGGTTTGACTTCTTATTGAAGTTGCTCTCTTATAACTGTATCTAGATGATGTTCGCATGCTAATCCTTTCACAAGTCTATCAGGGTAATGCAAGCGATGTACAACTGAAATATCCTCACTTGTTCTCGCGCCATCCTCTCTTAGTGTCGAAAAGAACCGATGTATATACTTACCTAGGTTAGAAACAGCTCAACTGCCGAATTGTATTTTTTTTATAGACGAAAGTCGTAATTATCTGTATGCTACCTTAACATCCGGCGAACTCACAAGCAAGTCCTCTGATAGAAATGTTGAAGCTAGAATCACTGTGCTGGATAGTAATGGAGAAGTCATAGCGAATGTGAGATTTGAGTGTCTTTTTTTCAAATGCAGAAGCAATATTCTTTCAGTGTATCGAGACTGTTACTCATAGCGATGATTCGAATACAACTGAAGTAGTCTCTTCTTCTGAGTACCGCAGTATGGTATACTACCACGAGGACAAGCCGTTTTGGTTTGAACAGCTTAAAGTATAATCACTTTTTCTTCTCGTTTCAACATATTCTTCCAGATTCGTCTTCCAGAAGCTTCTTCGCAGGATGTCCATCTTCGAATAACGTTGCATTCTCGAAAACAGTATGACAAAGTGAAGCAGGATAAAGTGAGTAGTATAGCTTTATGAATTCGACATAAGGTTCACTTATAGGGGCCGTTCGCATTATCATATTTCCACCTTTTACATAACTCGACACTTGTCAAAAACGATGAGCAAGAGTTGCTTGTTTATAAGGTTGGGCGGTAATAAAGTCTTATCTTCAAGAAATATCCTCTTAAGATTGATAGTTCTCAGTACAGCCCCAGAAGTGTAGCATACCTCAATCTTCCTTCTTCAAGGAAGATGCTCAGAGATTTAGGTAATTCAGCATCGAAACCACATTCTGCTGCCTTCACTTTGAGCGAAAAAAGTTTGATAAAACTATCAACCTCCATTTGCTCATCTATACTCTCACAAAACGAAGATGTCGTCAATGTTTTAAGATGGAGGTAAAACTGGAGTTTTGTTTTTCACTCATCATTTGTTCAGGACCAATCCTTATAATCTTGCGAATTCTTTAAGTAAGCTCTCTACACCTGTTGGTGAAGCTGAAAATGAGGTTAACTAAACCGAAAGCATTTTCTCATTTCCAGATTTTTTTCAGATGGTGAGATTTTTCAGTCTTCTTCTCGATGCTCTTTTCGAGATCTGGGATGAGCGAGAACAGTTGGAGTTACCTGTTTTTGATGTTATCGTCAGTCTGTACCGCCTAGTTGGTATAAACTTTAATCTGAATCAAATCCTGTATACTGAGTGTCATAGAAGAACCACGGAACATAAAATGCATCAATGTACTTGAGAAGTATATGGACAGATTCTTCTTTCCAACTGCAGCTCTGTGAGTTTAACATGATAAGGTTTTCACCTCTGATTCTATTTCAGAAAATTGTTGAAATGTTTGAACCATTACATTGTTAGCGCTTCTACTAGCAACAACGAAAAAACGAGAAACTCGCTCAAAGTAATGGGAAGAATATTTATAACTATCGTCTGTTCTATGAAATGCGGCAGGAGGTTATAATTCATCTAGTTTGAGATATATGTTTTTGTGTAGGTTCCAATACAGTTTGTACTGCCCAGAAACTATTCGTTCACACTTGGAAAGTGTTCTCTCTTCAATTGTTGGCCTCATGAGTGAAGCTCGAGAGCGCATGGCTATTCAGAATACCGCTTTGAAACACTTACCTAGCATCATCAATCCTATCTTAGGTAGTGGTGCTTACGAACCTGTGGAACTTTGGTTTGTTTTTTGAGTTCTGTTGATTGTCATCGGTTTTTCCCTACAGTAATGTGTTGTTACGCGTTCTCAATGGATTTGGTAAGAATATTGTTGCTCGGGAGCGATTGGGTTTTGTCAGCCAGCTTATTGACACTCATCTGTTCGAGGTTTGGGCTATTATGGAATTAACTGTTTCTTATATGCTTCCAGCACTTCGCTTGTCGTCAAATACTCCTTCCTCATTGTATATCTCTTCTCTTAACTCACTTGGAGTCTGACTCTGATGTTCGCGAATACCCTGAAAGGGCACTAGAATGTGTACAAATAATCTCTAATTTAATTGAAAGGCTGTTCCCATTAACCGTGAGCTTATTTCTTCTGTTGAAGTTTGACATCGTTCAATTTACAGACTCCAAGAGATTGTATAGGGGCTTTAGGCACAGACGAGGAACTCAATTTAGTGTTGGAAAACCTTTATCGACCTGTTGTCCGAGCAATGGTCCAAGTGGAAAAGCTGGAAGGATCGGTTTGAGATAACCCCACATGTGCTTGCAATAATGTGTTCTATCCAGGTTGAATCTACTAGAGGGAAATTTTTTGCTCTGATCCTAGCCATGCTAAACAAAATGTCAGCTCAGATATTTGACAATTACCTGCGCAGCAGGTAATTCACTTGTTTATAAATTAAAGACGACCGTCAACATTTTTTTCCGATCAAGCATAATAGACAAAATGGACTTTGTTGTTGAGATGGTTCAGATGATCAGAGATTTGCTGTGCAAGTGCCCATTCCCATCAACATGGCAACAAATGATTATGATGCAGAACAAGTATTTGAATTACCTGGTTTACATTTTATAATGCCTTTCCAGAACTATTAACAAATGTCTCCGATTTATCATGAGCTCTTCTGTTCAATCTTATTTCGCGCGAGGTTGTTTCTACGCTCAAGTAACGTATCAAACTTTTCTGTATTATAAACTGTTTTGAAGGTATGGGAGGAGTACATGCGCACTGTTGTATGTTTCGTAACCCAGCCTGCTCTTCAAATAAGTGAAGAGTGGTTAAGAGAAGAATCTGACCCAAGAATCAAATTGAGAAAGACAGCGGCGGAAGAGTTGCGATCTGTTTGGTTCATGTTAACGAGTGCGGTTTATATATCACTTTCTTCATAAGAACAACGTATTTAAGCCCGACAAAAGATGGAGTACATACCCAAAATGGTTGGTCCATTCCTCAAAGTTGCATTGATAGAAGATGAAAAAATAAGAGACGCAACGATTCCCATATTTTTCGACATGATGCAAGCTGAGTTTCACTCTAACATTGATTCAGCCAAGGGCATGAAACTTGTATGATGGCCAATCTGTTTTTGAACAAATGACAGTTTTATTTTTCTCAGTTTTCCGATGAGTTGATTGCACAATTGGACTTCCTAATAAATGAGAATTACGGATCGAAGGCTTTTCAAGAGAAGTTTTCGAAAATCTTAACTCAACAGTGCAAGTATGTTATATTTCTTGAAGGAAAAACATATATTACTCTTTGTGAAGGTCCGACAAAGATTTGTGGAAAGGGGGTGGCCAAGATCTGATTGATCGAGTAGATGTTCTGCTCAAGTATCTGTTAGAGTATCGACAAGTTCATGAGACCGAGGATTGTGCTGAAAATGCGATGAGCAGAACGTACCAGTTAATGGTTGTTATTTATGAGGTTTCTCATTTCTGTATTTCTTGCTTTAGCGGTATTACGAGCAACATGAGCACCAAGAGCTTTATGTTCTCTATGTCTACAAGTTGTATGAACTTCATATACAGCAGAACAATGATATCGAGGCAGCTAAAACTCTACAACTTCATGCTAAACTTCTATCCGTAAATGTTAATCCTGCTCATTCTTTTTATATCATTATTTGAGTGGGATGACGCTGAGTTACCCGAATGGCTTGTTAGGCACAACTTGATCCAACAATGTGCTACTCAGAGACAGCTGAAAGATAAGCTATACTGCGAAGTAGCTGATCTTTTCAGCACTGGACAAATGTGGGAGGATGCAGTAGAAGTTTTGAAGTACTTATTGCAACAATCAGAAAGCTATATGGTCAATTTAGGGAACTGGTCCCTGTTTACGAACAAAAATACGTAGATTACAATCGCCTGGCTCTTCTATTAGTATGTACACCTACTAGTAAATATCTGTATCGGTTGTTAAGGATCGTATTGCATTGATGTATCGTAAAATCGCCTCGGAATCTCGTGTCTTTTTCTATTATTATTTGGTAGGTTTCTATGGCAGAGGATTCCCCATGTACCTCAATGGGCACAGGTACGAACCTAACCTTATCAGTAGGTGTAACTTTATCAATTTGAGATTTGTCTTTCGTAGTAATAATCTGGAGCGTTTACCTGATTTCCTGGATCGAATGAAACAGGTACAGTTTGAAGTTCGGATTTCTTTCATTTTGTATTGAAACTGAAGGTTTACGGTCATCCGGAGACAATACCTTCCATGGAAGATTCATCAGATTTGGCTAACAAACCTGGAAAATTCATTCAAGTTTTCAACGTTGATCCTATCTGTGGACCATGTCCATTTGACAGTGTGCAAGTTAATCCTGCTATTAAGGACTATTATCGTCATTATAATGTGAGCATATGATATCAGATGGGTTTGGAATATTTCGTTAAGATCTCAAAGTTCGAGTACAGCCGAATGATAGAGAAAAGAGATACGAAATGGACTTCATTAGAAGATAATGATGTCATGAGGATGTGGATAACTAAAACCAGAATCTCAGTTGTAGACAGTCTTCCGTCTGTTCTTCGATTTACACCTGTAAAATTTGAATCATTTCGAAAATTACAAATTTTAAATACTAGGTCAAATCTTCTACGAGTCAAATTCTCATCTCTCCCCTACGATGTGCGGTTGATCAGATGAAGCGGAAAAACGAACAGCTATATGAAGTGATAACGATAACTTAAAATGGATTAACATATTGCGTGTTCAGACTGCCGTTCTTGTTTTCCTTAATTCAGTTCATGAAGTGAAAAAAATCACAGGAGATATCATGGGTGTTGTTCAAGCGAATGTACAGGGTGGAATTAGGAATTATCTGGCATTCTTTTCTGATGGCAGTTCTGATGTCTATGAAGTAGAGGACAGACAATTAGCTTCCCGATTACAAGAATTAATCATAGAACAGGTGCAATTAAGTAATTTTTGTTTTTCTCAATCAATTTCGAATTCAAGGTTGAGATTTTGGAGCTTTGTTTGTATGCTCACGCCTCCAAAGCAGACATATCTTCAGTCACTCTTCATGAACATATTGTTGAATTATATGAAGAACACAAACTTTTCGTAGAAAAGAAGTTCGGATTAAAAATAACGGTTAGTTCTTTTCATTCTCTTATGGCGAACTGTTCTTATATTATAGAAATCCATTTTGCCCAAGGGTGTCTCGATTCATATGCTTGTTGAAGATAGAGAGAAGAAGGGTCATTCTGGTGGTGGAAGTATACTAGATATCAGTTCCACGTCCAACCTGAGATCTAGAGGAGTATCAGCAGTCCTTAATATGTTATCACCAGCTAGGAGGAATATCACTTCACAACCACCTTCAAGTTCTTCATTGTGTGGACCATTCCTTAGTTTGTATCTTTCAAGTTTTATTTGCAGGAACAACACTTGTGCATTAGAACTTCAACCAACTTCGTCTCTTTTTGAGAAGCAATTCTCGTTTTCCGGACCAATGAAACTCTCCAAAATTAATCCAAAGCTCAGTGTAGAAGGTTTTTCTTTTATATTGCATAGCACATACTTGTTCCTCAGGTATCCGGCTCAGGGCGTCTTTATCAAACGAGATAGACCCTCCTCCGCTGCCTCCTCGTCCTGAAAACTCCAGTTCAACCGATGTCTAATTTGTTATTTTGTCATACTGCGGGTTAAAAGCAGTAAGGTTCAGTTTATACGGTTCTATTCCCGCTGTACTAATATTTACGGGAATGTAAGATTTTTGTTCATTGTGCAAATGCTTCTAGTCTTTAGACTTTTTATATAATTCGCTGTTTCTGAGGCAATCTGTACCATCATACTTTCCAGAGGAAATAAATTTCATTTTGCAGTTTCATACTTTGAATAGCTAATCATTATAATCTTTCTAACTTTATCTTGTTTCTCGTCCGTCAGAGACCAAGCAACAAGCTTTGTACATCGAGGACATCTTCAAACTGGTCTGAAGCTGCCGCGCAAAAAAACACATCAGGTTTATAAGCAAGCGCCTGAATATTTTTTTTCAACGAAAACTCGGTAAGATTAAGGGAAAGTTTTTTTGATCATCCCTATATGTTTTCTTAGGCATTTTTTTAGAATTTCAATCCTTTTCTGACAGAAAACTTTAATTCGCTTGAATACTCAATCGCGTTTTTGTGTAAACTATGTGTATGTGAAAAGGAGATGGGTTGATGTTTGAAAATCTTTATTTCTACAGACACTTGTATCACACAAGCAGAATTTAGCGGCGAGTTCCATCCTCGAAGAAAACTCCTCCATCGATAGCGCAGTACTTGGGGCAGATACCCTTCTCTCCAGCTCCTCCTGGTGGTCCAGCTGGTCCTGGGGCTCCTGGGTTTCCGTCGGCTCCTGGTTGTCCTGGTTGTCCGTTTGGTCCCTTTGGTCCTGGAGCTCCTGGGGTTCCATCTTGTCCTGGCTGTCCTGGGGCTCCTGGTGGTCCTTGTGGTCCTGGCTCTCCAGCTGGTCCTGGCTCTCCTGGGAGGATTGGCTCAGATGGAGCGTCTTGTCCTGGTTGTCCTGGGGCTCCTGGAGCTCCTGGGTTTCCGGCTGGTCCTGGTGGTCCCTTTGGTCCAGGTTGTCCTGGGGCGGCATCTTGTCCA
This sequence comes from Auanema freiburgensis, assembly GCA_030370435.1. Taxonomy (NCBI): domain Eukaryota; kingdom Metazoa; phylum Nematoda; class Chromadorea; order Rhabditida; family Rhabditidae; genus Auanema; species Auanema freiburgense. The sequence continues at coordinate 5,328,489 of CM059369.1, forward strand.
GGTTGTCCTGGCTGTCCTGGGGTTCCAGCATCTCCTGGTTGTCCTGGTGGTCCTGGTGGTCCAGCTGGTCCGGCTGGGCATGGTTTGCATGGTGGTGGAGTGATTGGTTCACATGGTTGCTGTGGTGGTTTTCCTGGGTTTCCTGGGAGTCCTGGGGCTCCTGGCTTTCCTGGTCTTCCTGGCTTTCCTGGGGTACCAGCTGGTCCAGCTGGTCCTGGGAGACAGCATCCCTTGCATCCTCCGGATCCTTGAGCAGCAACATCATCGTTAGCAGCTACTCCAGCATCACCATATCCAGCTTGACGGGCAGTACGGTTGGCGGTTGGAAGGTTTCTAAGGTGGTTCACTTCGGTCCAGATGTCCTTGGCGGACCCCTATATAAATGAAAGTAAGAAAAGAAGAAGAAAAAGTTGTTACCTTGCAGTAGCTGATTTCGTTGTTAAGTTGGTGCTTAACATGGTTAACATAGTTGTAAACCATTGGGAGAGTTACGCAGACAGAAAGAACTGCGACAACAGAAAAGGTGACTGCAGCATAAGCTACAAATCTGTAAGCCTTGACTCTTCCTTCCAAATCCATGTTTCCAAAGGTTGGACTGATTATTCCAGCAACAGGTGAATCTTATATACCTGGGTTCGTGTGGGTGGGAATAACTCGTCCTTCTAGGGATGTTCACGCAAAAAGTTGTCGAACACGTATTAGACGTAGTGGTGTCTTTTTACAACAGATGAAAAAAAGTTGTTTTTAAGAAGTTTCTAGATTTATTATGGGCTTGAACTTGAAGATTGCGCTGTTATGATATGGAGGTTGGCAGAGAAGATTGGCACGATAAAGTTGCAATTCGTATCTGTCATTGAGATGATCTGGAAAGTGAAAAAACACTTCCTATTTTGGAGAGATATTCTATGATCACTGCTTCATTGAATTGGCTTATGAAGTTATTTGAACAAAAGAAAACAGAATTTCTTGGCAGTATCGAAATTTGTTTCATTCTTTTGATTGATACTGTCCACAAGAAGTCACATAGTTTAGCCTTGAAGAAACATCAGCTTAAATTTTTTAGACGTACAAACACAAACTTAGCGAACATACACAGAACGTTAATACAGTTAACTAAACCATTTAAGTTAAATATATTCTCAAGTTTGGATGAACTGAAGTTATATAGATTCAGAATACAAACTATATTCTACTGAAACAAATGAATGCTGTACTCCAGCTGTTCCTATATTTACATTGAGGAAGACCTTGTTGTTAGCCTACCACTTCATCTGTATAGTTCTCCTACTGCTAAAAATGGTTGTAAGAACTATTCGCAGTAGGATAAGCATTTGCTTTCAGAAAGTATTGTTTTTAAAAACTGAATTTAAAACATCTGCACGTTTTTTATTCTTCCCTCATACATCCATCCTATAATCTCTTTCCGACAAGTTCTGTCTGAATGAACTCAATGACTTCAACGGCTTTGTGTCATTCACACCTTTTTTCGGTAAACAGTTGGATTGATTCTCTAGTTGCATTAGTATGTTAGAGCTCTTGCTTATGGGTCACGAAAACATTCACTTTTTTCGATCAGATTAGCGTTTGATGTACAATGAATGAGGTTTCAAATCACTTTCTTGCGCGATTCATTGAACCACGATTTAATAATAGAAGTACATTCAAACATTAAATCGAACATGGAACGCATCGAGTGTGTTTTAAGATAGTAAGGTAAAAACTAATCAGCGATCTGTTTTACAAATGACGAACGTATTGTACTGCTCACGTCATGAAACGAGCTAAACAATGCCTCTGGCAATTCACTTCCTGCTCCCTATTCATCTCCTTGCTTTTCTCTTGATCTTATTCTCCCTTCTTCAAGTATTGTCGCCAACACTTTCGCGCAATCTAGCTGCTTGTCAACTGGTTTATGAGCTGGAACACGTCAGCACATTCTTGAGCATTGTGAATTCACGTTAAGAAAAATTGGAAATGTTTCTACTTATCATATAAAGTGTCTTCTATCGGTAAGTGATGCGCGAATCGGAAAAATATCTATGTAAATAATAAGCAGGTAACAATGTGCAATGCGAATAAGAGTGGAGAGAAACCGTTCGGGATCTGAATGTCCCCATAACTGAGACTAAGATTCTTTTCGAAGAGGTTCACTAAGGTGTTTCAGGTTTTCAGTGCTGTAAGTTTTGTTGAATAGAGTGTTCTATCAATTTCTGGTTCAGATTGGAGTTCCCGTTGAAATTTGTTTTTTTTTGTTAAATTGAAGTTTCGCAATTCTTCTGACAGATTATGGCGAGCTTACTTTCGCTTCGAGCATTCTTGAGGACCTGTCCGTTTCGTAATTTGCGGTCAAATAAGCTCCATGATGAGCTCCATGACCTAGGGAGAAAAGACTGTCATCTGGAATTCCCTTCATGTAGACTTGTATTTCGGGAGATAATCCCTAGTTCTTCTGTTTTTCGTCGAGTGCTAATCATCGTCTTTGTCGTCATTCTCCTGGGTATTCTTTGCTTCGATGTGTATGCTCTATGTCTATGTGTTGATGTCCGTTTTCCGGTTCCGTAGACAGCGTGAGCCTTTTCTTGGAGTACGCCGGAGGGCGGAAACACTGTTGAGCGACAGTCTAACAGACGAAGATGCGAAGGATGGAGGTGGTAGCTCACCAGCTTGATGCAGCGCTATTTGGTTGAAAGGCGTTTCTTCTTTGATTCGAGCACCTCAACTATCTAAGCACACTCTCGCCATTGCTGCACCCCTCGGGGCGCATTGCTTCGTCTTTCGCGTTCAGAAGTCTGTCCGGTCCACCATCAGGTGGTTCTTCGTCATATTTCGTTCTATTTTTCTCTCGTTCCTCTTCTTCTTATTCTATGTGTTAACTGCTTTGATTCAGACCTCTCCTTCTTTCCTTTGCATATTGTATCTTACATCTCAGAGAGAGAATGAGAGTCGCTCAATGAGTCTATGTGCCTTCTAGCATACAGTCTCCTACCTTTTCCGTTTCTTCTCTTTCCTTTCCTTCTGTTTCTTCATTGCATTCTCTTACTTCTTCTTCATAGTGTCGTCGCCAATTTCGATCTTCCCTCCACCTACTTCACTTACAGCATTCATCCCATTCATAGCTGTTCCATGCTCATGCTACGACAGGTGGTGCTGTCAAGTTTGATACTTGCCAGTGTCTTCGCGCAACAATGCCCCGTTCTTCCTACTGGAGGTCCTTGCCGATGTGCTCCTTCGATATATGAACCAGTAGCCATAATTTGTTCAAACGCGGGAAGTCTACAAAACGCCCTGCAGGCAATTCAAAGTGCTCGCGATATAACGGTAACTCTTGATTTGCTTGTTTATTATTTATTGTTATATACTGTAGATGGACTCTTTAACTATTGTTGATACTGCCATCCCGAATATTCCTGCGAACGCTTTCCAAGGATTCACGATTCTCAGACTTGTCTTGAACAGAAATACTCTCCAGAATATTGATGATCAAGCTTTCAATGGAGAACTGATCAACTCATTGATTGAGCTCGATTTGGTAATTGAGATATCAATTTTTACAATATTACTGTATTTTAGAACGATAATAACCTCGGTCAAATTCCTCAAACAGGATTACCTCATCTCCGTAATCTTAGAAAGCTCTACCTTAACCGCAATCGTATCAATCAACTTGCCTCGAATGCTTTCAATAACTATGAGAGTCGTGATCTTCTCATTAAGTTATCTTTGGCTGGCAATAGACTAACAGATCAAACTTTGGGAGATAATGCTGTTTTCCGACCTCTACGACTTCTTCAGGTTTCTAGTAGTTGTGTGAAAAATAAAAACTATTGGTTTTTCAGGAGCTCTCCTTGGAAACGAACTCTCTGAACTCGATCCCAACATCAGCATTGAATAACCAAAGGGAAACCTTGACAAATCTAAATCTTGGTTTGAACAACATCAATGACGTAAGTTTTAATCATTTCTCCTCTCTGCTTTCTTGTCTGTTGAACATTTTTTACCGCATTGTCCGCAGGTACCTGTCGGAGCCCTCGACTTTCCGGTTTTAACATCACTTTCACTGGAATTCAATGGCATCACCGTTATTGTGCCTGAAGCATTTCAGGTATTTTCTTCTGCGCCTTTGATTGTTACTGTTATTGCCAATTTCAGAAAGTTCCCAACTTACAATATCTCTATTTAACCGGAAATCGTTTCCCACAATGGTATCCCGAAATGTTCCGCTACATTGGACAGTTAAGAACACTGGGAATTGGTGAAACTCCCATTTCTGTCATTCCAAACAATGCCTTCCAGGTTTATTTCTGATGAGTATCTTCTTCATTTTAGTATTTTCAGCACATTCCACTCTTGATTAGACTCGAAATGTCTGAGGCTGCCGTTGACACCATTGAGAGAGGAGCGTTCCAGAGAACTCCTCAAATTCAGGCTATTGTTCTGAACAAAAACCGTTTATCCCAGTAAGTTTCAATCTAATCACGTGTATGGCATGGTTTTGAAAGAAACATGCACAGAAGTTAATCATCTTTTTTATTTCTCTTTCTCTTTTCTTGTTGTCATCTTATCTTGAGTGTGAGTCTATAGGAGTGCTGGACTGTACGAACGAATGGCTAATCGAGCAAACATTGCAAATCCTTTGGTCGTAAGGGAGCAGCAGCGTTGAGAGAAAGTTTTTCATTTCTCTATGAGAGAATCAGAGAGTTAAATAAGGGATAGAAGCGAGGTAGTCAGCATAATGCTTAGGAGAGAAAGGAGCAAAGAAGCATTGCGAGGAGCAACTAAGTGATGAGATAGGTTGATTGGTGATGAAAAAGAAAAATAGAAGAGAAAGAATGTTGGAGAGAAGGAATCACAAGAGAACTGGAAGAGCTTGACCTGCTTGATGACCTCTAAGACTTCTTCAGAAATCAGGATAGCTTACAAAGTATTAAATTTAAACGCGCTAATCCGATTGTTCGATTAGGAGAGTGATATGGAATCAGAGAAAATAGAAACTCTTAAGCGAACCAGCTAGTGAATCATGCCTTTTAAGACTTTGAGATGTTTGAGTTCTTGTCTAAGAATATATTTTTTTTCAGAGTTCGTGCAGACTTCTTTGAAAGCTTACGTGATCTCTATTCCATTGATGTTCAAGGAAATCGTATTGAAAATGTTCAAAATCTTGGATTTGCTAATCTACCTGCTCTTCGACATTTGGACATCAGGTAAAAAACTTTTCTTTGTTTGCCCCTGAAATTATGAAGTGATTCCACTTCAAAATATCTCTGAACCAAATGAAACACTGAAGATAAGAATTATCTGATTCCTTTCAAATATCCGAAATCTTCTGATTTCCTTTCCGACCATTTCCAATTGTTTGTTTTGGTGGGTCCAGTTAGTGATTTCGTCATATTCAAATAAACAACTTTTGGATTTCTCAGTTCTGCTATTGCTCACCATTTTGCCTTTTTTTCCATCTAAGTCCTTCATGATTATTATTCTTTTCTCCATTTGTTCAATCAATGAAGAAAACGCATAGATCGCTTACCTCTCTTTAGGCCGATTATTGTTCAAAACATTCATTTTTTTGCTCAAACTGTCCCAATATGAAGGAGCAAAATTCTTAAAGCAAAATCCACCCTAGTATAGATGTTCAGAATAGTTTTATCACGCCGTCTTTTCAGTTACAATCAATTAAGAACATTACCACAGGATGTGTTCCTGAATACTTTCGCACCAAGCCCCAATGATCGTCGAGTAATCTACGCTTGTGGTATATTTAGATTCAATAAATCATAAAGTAAAATGAAATTCAAGGAAATCCTTGGCTCTGTAACAGTGAACTGGATTGGTTCCGACAGTTATTAAGAGATAACTTGGATATCGATATTGATAAGCCAGGATGCGTCGCAGCTTGTACAGGATCCCCTAACGGATGCCCAGCTGACGGAACTCCTTTACGGTATGTTCCTCACAAAGTTGTCCAGTACTAGTATATTATAGATCTGTCAACTTCTGTCCAGAAAATGAAGCTTTACCATTAGAAGGAAACGCTTTATCTCTGGTAGGATGGATTATCCTTGGTAAATTGAGCTCATATTCGCTTCTCCATACTCATGTTTTCTTTAGCTGTTATTATGACTATCTTACTTATCAGCATTTGCCTGATGGCTCTGGTTCGTTATGGTGTGAGTCACAAAAGAAAGAAGCAAAAAGATCAGGAAATTGAGGAAGACGTGCGAGCCATGTCATCAGCTGGTCAGCATTTATACAATTAACTTCAAACCAGTAAACAAAGTATTCACGAAGTGCTTTCGGTATCCTAATAAGCTGTCATCATAAAAGATTGAAAAGTGTCAACTTCTGTTTGCGGTGCAATGAGTCCTTCCTTGTTAGCTCAAAGTCCAAACAGATCACGATAAGCTTTAAACGATATTTGTTCTCTCATAACCTTTTGAGGGATTTGGAAAAAATTATATTTAAAAAACTTTTCTTTTCAGCATCAATGTATGGAGGAGGAATGTCAGTAATGGATCGGCCGTACTCTGCCATCCCTCCAGTCAATTTGGATCTTCCAGCCGCACATACTTTGGACGATCGACCAACAAATTATTTTTATTGAAATGTGAAAGAGCTGTAAGAAAAAAAGAAAGCTCAAACTGTCCACGGGCTTCTATTTGTATATTTGGAAAATAAATAAAATATTTTACTTAATATCATTGTTTGTAATTTCTTTGTTGAGACATCTTCTTCTGGGCAGAAGGGCAGCAGGTGTTTTGAACATGTTTTGTTATTGAATAGTTCGAAGAACATGATCTGCTCGATTCAGTTACGTCCCATATCCTATTGACACAAAAAATTCCGAAGCCTCATCTGGAATGGAACTGAAGCCTCAGAACTATCAAAACAGAGCTATATATCGACATAAATATATTTATTTGGTTTTGCTCTGTGATTTTGGCTTTTTCAACAAAGCCGTTCATCTTATGTTCATGAATACGTTACCATTCCTCGAATTTCACTTTCTTTCATCCAAGTACTTAACGAGGTTCGAAGTTCTGAAAGAGAGAAACAAAAAATATGTATGTTCTTGTTGTTTGTAAGCTATAGAATAATTCTGTGTGGAATATTGTGCTGGGGAACTCATTAATGTCCAATGAACAACAGAACATCGTTAAACCGTTAGGAAACCGGAATTCTGAGCCAGCCGTGTGAAATGAAGTTACGTGTTAGACCGCTCGTACTGTTTGGCACGTGGAAAATGAAACCAGCTTATGGACCGCTAATTTTGAGTAAGCCATGTGAAATGAAGTTACGTGTTAGACCGCTCGTACTGTTTGGCACGTGGAAAATGAAACCAGCTTATGGACCGCTAATTTTGAGTAAGCCATGTGAAATGAAGTTACGTGTTAGACCGCTCGTACTGTTTGGCACGTGGAAAATGAAACCACGTTATGGACCGCTAATTTTGCGTCAGCCGTGTGAAATGAAGTTACGTGTTAGACCGCTCGTACTGTTTGGCACGTGCAAAATGAAACCAGCTTATGGACCGCTAATTTTGAGTAAGCCATGTGAAATGAAGTTACGTGTTAGACCGCTCGTACTGTTTGGCACGTGGAAAATGAAACCACGTTATGGACCGCTAATTTTGCGTCAGCCATGTGAAATGAAATCACGTGTTAGACCGCTCGCACTGTTTGGCACGTGGAAAATGAAACCACGTTATGGACCGCTAATTTTGCGTCAGCCGTGTGAAATGAAGTTACGTGTTAGACCGCTCGTACTGTTTGGCACGTGCAAAATGAAACCAGCTTATGGACCGCTAATTTTGAGTAAGCCATGTGAAATGAAGTTACGTGTTAGACCGCTCGTACTGTTTGGCACGTGGAAAATGAAACCAGCTTATGGACCGCTAATTTTGAGTAAGCCATGTGAAATGAAGTTACGTGTTAGACCGCTCGTACTGTTTGGCACGTGGAAAATGAAACCACGTTATGGACCGCTAATTTTGCGTCAGCCATGTGAAATGAACTTATGTGATAGACCGCTCGTACTGTTTGGCACGTGGAAAATGAAACCACGTTATGGACCGCTAATTTTGCGTCAGCCATGTGGAATGAACTTATGTGTAAGACCGCTCGTACTGTTTGGCACGTGGAAAATGAAACCACGTTATGGACCGCTAATTTTGCGTCAGCCATGTGAAATGAAATCACGTGTTAGACCGCTCGTACTGTTTGGCACGTGGAAAATGAAACCAGCTTATGGACCGCTAATTTTGAGTAAGCCATGTGAAATGAAGTTACGTGTTAGACCGCTCGTACTGTTTGGCACGTGGAAAATGAAACCACGTTATGGACCGCTAATTTTGCGTCAGCCATGTGAAATGAAATCACGTGTTAGACCGCTCGCACTGTTTGGCACGTGGAAAATGAAACCACGTTATGGACCGCTAATTTTGCGTCAGCCGTGTGAAATGAAGTTACGTGTTAGACCGCTCGTACTGTTTGGCACGTGCAAAATGAAACCAGCTTATGGACCGCTAATTTTGAGTAAGCCATGTGAAATGAAGTTACGTGTTAGACCGCTCGTACTGTTTGGCACGTGGAAAATGAAACCAGCTTATGGACCGCTAATTTTGAGTAAGCCATGTGAAATGAAGTTACGTGTTAGACCGCTCGTACTGTTTGGCACGTGGAAAATGAAACCACGTTATGGACCGCTAATTTTGCGTCAGCCATGTGAAATGAACTTATGTGATAGACCGCTCGTACTGTTTGGCACGTGGAAAATGAAACCACGTTATGGACCGCTAATTTTGCGTCAGCCATGTGGAATGAACTTATGTGTAAGACCGCTCGTACTGTTTGGCACGTGGAAAATGAAACCACGTTATGGACCGCTAATTTTGCGTCAGCCATGTGAAATGAAATCACGTGTTAGACCGCTCGCACTGTTTGGCACGTGGAAAATGAAACCACGTTACGGACCGTTAATTTTGAGTAAGCCATGTCAAAAAAAAGAAGATAATTAGAATATTTAATTGTCAAAACTAAAAAAAATGAACATTATGACAGAATACCCGAAGAAAACATTAGTCGACTGATAATCCCTTCAAAAACTTTTGAGGGAAAATTCAGCTATAACCAATTAATGTCGTTTTGAGCTCATCAAATTAACTGTTCAGAAAATTCATCATCCGTAACATCACGAACATCTAATGCTAATCTAACAGATCCGTTCGTGATAGTTGCTTTTCCATCACTTTTGACTGAAACTCTTGTGACGCCTTCATTTTCTTTCTCGTGTCCTTGTGAAATTTCGTTCAATCGGATAGGTACTGTCATTTCTTTATCTTCTTCTACCGTACCATCCTCATCTTCATCATCTGAATCTGTATCAGACATTTTGATGTCTTCGGCACGGCTAGATACATGCCGCCTAGGAGAAGGAATCGGAACGTCTTCGACTACTTCGCCCTCAGCTTCTGATATATCATCTTCTGTTTTGTTTTTTTCAGCCTCAGGCTTTTGGTGAAAAGTATGATGCTTCGATCTGCTAGGAGGTCTTATAATTTCTGGGTGATCATTTTCTCCTTCATGATCTTCATCGTCATCCGATAACTCAGCATACATAACTGATTTTGGAACGACTAAAGCGGGTGTTATTTTCTCTGAAACACGAAACAATTTCAACTTGCACTTTTTTCAAAACTAACGAGGCACTTCTTCAATTAGAATTTCATCGTCACTCTCATCCTCATCGTCTTTCCGGGAGCTGAGGAGAGCAGCTATGTCGGCAGCTGAATGTGAACGAACGCTTTCAACGATTCCTAGAAAAACATTCAAGAAATGTTTAAACTGAAGATGGTTCTGTGATCTCTATACCTTCTACTTCACTCTCATCGTCCGTTAAACCTTCGTTCAAATCCAGTTGTTTTAGATTCGTACGAGATGCCATGTTTACAGAATCCTCATTTTCACTCTGTTTTTCATTATTCTCATCCGAGCTATCGAAACTGATTTCTCTTTTGATTTTGATTTCTCCATTGGTTGAAGAAGATGATGATACATTCTGATCAGGTCGTCCTGGTGATTCATACCCCTACAAATAAATTAGGATTATAGACACTCTTTGTATTTACCTCTTTGATCACTTGATTAATAGAAACTTTCTCCTCGTTCGAACGATCAGTCATGTTTTCCATGTCCGTCGTATCTTCCGAGAGTTGAGGAGTTTCATTCCACTCTGATTTCAAAGACTGTTGTTTGATCATAGCTAACTCTTTTTCATCTACTTCTTCGACAACATTAGTGTGAATGGATACTTCATCCTAAGTAATAATCAGCTTTCAATTTTGTAAAAGTGCATCTGAGTAACCTCAACTAATGGTTCTGCTCTCTCTTCTTGGATGGTATCTCCACATATCTCGTCCATCATAATATCATTTAAAATAAAATCATCTTCCACTGGTTTGTTTGCAACAACGGTTGCTTCATTGGCTGCTTCTATGGCCGCTCTCTGATCTGTCAAATCGGACGGAATATTATTAGGGAAATTTTGTTTTCAATTACCTAAATTTACTTCTTCGAAACCATCAACAGTCTCTTTGGCAACTTGCGTGGTAGGTCCAGCTATTGAATGAGCTTAAAATGATTTTAATCTTTAGAGAATCCTTGAAATTAAGTAAATACTTCTTATTAACTCTACTGGAGGCTCTTTGGTTCCTCTATTGTAGCAACAGCATATCTTTTGGAAAATCGATGCTTCTTCTGAAGTCATCAGATATCTGAAAATGTATATTTGAACGAATAGAATGAATGATTCAGATAAAAAAATTGTGAAGTAAATGGGAAGAAATGCTGAACAGGAAGAGACTTCTCAAGAATTCTACATTGTGGTATTGCTACGAATGTTTCAGTCAAAAAGTCTTCTTTGTCTATGTGATTGTGAGTTTTAAGCAAACATTCTCCTCATGATAACAGTTATTTTCTACCATCTGGATTTGACTGGAGGAAGTTAGTGAATAGAAACTAATTAAAAGATGGAGTAGCTTTAGCGAAGCATCTCAAGCTCAGTAAAAGCGAATCAATTCTTATATGCTGTCTTTCATTCAATGACGTCAGATATAGTCATCGACAATCATAAAAATGAATTTGTCATTTGAGTTTGAAAATGATATTTTTGAGAAAATAAAGAGAAAGAAGAAGGAAAGACACATGTAGCAATAAGAAAAATATTTTAAAAAGTATTAACAAGCGGATCATCTTGTCGTCCAGAACGAGAGAAAGCTATTAGAGAGATTGAATGAAATAACATTTTAAACAGAATAAAGCTCAGAACATAATAACCATCTTTGTATGTTATCTTCAGATAACTTCTTGAGAAAAAAAGGAACATAATCCATTGGATTCTTGTTGACGTAAAATACGATCTCAGTGCTTTACGCACTGTACGTGCATAAACACACGTGCACATATTCATCAGTTCTGGGATTACGTCAAACTTCACGTAAAACATTTTCATTTCTGATCTGTGCTAAGCTGACGAGCGGTTGTTTATGGGATTGGAAAATTACAGGAATGCATGTGCTGAGGAAACATGAAAGCGAACTGCCTAGAACTAAGATAGAAGGATTAGAATGTTTATTTTAAAGGAAAAGCTAATGTCTCAGATTACAAATGAAAGAATATATAGATTAGCTTTCTACAAATGTGTCTTTTTTTTGTTTCAAATTGAGAGTATGAACAACGAGAATTTTAATCTTTTCATCAAATAGTTGCCACGTAATGGAAACAAAAAAAATAATTTTCATGAAGTTTTTACAAAAAGTAAAACAAAAAATATTTTTTTGTTTCTAAACGCCGCAAACTTTCCGATGTGTCGTTGATATTTGAACTTTCTTTTCTGAGATGTTCCTGAGAGGAAAATTGAAAAGTTCGTAGAAGTGAGCTAATTCGGAAGGATAAAATTTTCTTGGAAGACAAGCCGGTAATGGAATTAAAATCTTTGAGCTACTCTTACAACTACAACACACGTACTGAATGATCAAAAGAAGAAAAGGGCAAGAATATATGTTTTCATAAGAGGATTGTGCTTATAAAATGGCAAGAAAACAGAAAATGTAAGGTTAATGTTTGGAAATTGAGATGATTTGAGGCAATAAGGACGTGGAAGTGTGTTGTCAATTCATACCATTTTTGTGTTTGTGAAGTTGGCATACGGACTGAGATAGGAACAAATACGTAGAAGAAAGCTGGGAAATGAATGAATACACCAAAGAAATATGAAGAAAAAAGTGATTGAAGAACGACGCAAACGTTTAAGAAAGGAAAAGATGGAGGTGGAGGAGGAGGTGTTAAGCGAAGTTTGAGTTGGCAATGTGCACGTGAGGGAATAGTGTGTTCAAGGAGAAGCTTCTCACGATTATGACTGAGAAGAATTGAAATTAAGTTTTAATTCTCATAAATATCCTTTATTCAATAATCTTTTTTATAAATATTCAGTTATAAACGATTAGACTGAATTATTATTCTTTGCATTTTAATCATAAACTTCAATGGAATCAATTGTTTGGACGTTCGGTTCTATGAGCATGCCAGGGCAAAGTTAAACAGAGAATTTCGGTGAAAAGAGAGTATCAAAACATAGCTTTTTCTTCCTCTCCTCCGAAAGATGAGTCACTTTTATTTGAAAAAATTATTTTTACAATCTTTTTTTTGTTTTTTCAATCGCTCAATGGATCATTAACAAATCAATCTGCTTAGTCTTTTCCGCTACCTCTTTCTCTTTTTCTCTACCTCTCTTCCGGTCCATCTCTCCACCTTTAATGCTCTCGATTTCCTAAGATCGTTGAGAGTATCTTCAGTTCTCTTCTCTCTCTCTTTTTCTCTCTCTTGAGCTTCTACAGAGAGTCGACTACTATTTGTTCATTTAAAGTTCATGATATTCATGAAACGACACGTAATTCTATCAGAGAAAACCTAAAACAATCAATCGGATTGTAAAAGAATGCCGATTGCAATGGTAAAGTAGAAAACGAATTTTTAAAAACTCGGAAAGAAATATTTTTATACAACGGAACAATTTTAAATAGAAAAAAGGAGAGAAGTATGCATATTTCGCGAATCAATAACACTTCAGTCCTTATACAAATGAAGAGATGAAGGAGAAATTTCTAAGCACGGTGAATGGAGAATTAAAAATAATTTTATTCCTGGCAGTAAGGAGTAAAAAATGGGAATAACGCCATATCTTTCCATCTTTTCATAGCACAACAGGGTAAGAAGATATAGAGGTTATAGAAAGTAGAGAGATTGAAAGAAACAGAGAATGAGAGAGATAGAGAGAGAGAGGGAGAGAATAGAGAGGGAGATGCATTGGATTTCGCATCGCCATAGCAACAGAAAGTGTCTGATTTCAAATTACATTTTGAATGATTGTGAGGAGAAAATACAAGAAACAGTGACAAAAGGGAATTACTTGTATGGAGAACTGGATAATTAGTTATCTTTACTTCCGTTTGGAGAGAAACCATTCGGTTGCTTGTGAACAGAACTAGCTTTAAGTAGAGTATTTGCTCTGTGCAAGGAATTGAAGGCAAAAAAGAACTGCTCAGTCCATAAGCCTTCGGAAATATTATAGATGAGTTGTATAAAGGCCTTCGAAGAATGTAAAATGAAATGTCAGGTTGAACAAGAGAATTTGCATATCATCTATGGTGATGACGGATTGTTTACATGTCATCATCGGAAATCAAACGAAAATATGCTCTAATTCTCAAAAAGTTATAAAATCTGTTTAAGCTTTAAACGTTGAAAGAACAAAATGTTGTTTTTGAGAAGGAAACGATTCGTGGCAGTGGAAGTAATTTCTTTCCTCAGAAATAATTTTTGAGGTAAGAAAAGGTCATACAAGAAGAATAGTGGAGAGAAGAGATTTTTGTCAAGTTCTTCCTCGATTTGAAATGTTTTTTTCTGATTGATACTGCGAAATATGAATGACAAGGTGCATGAAGCATTTCAAAAAGAAGATTTATCGCTTACTATACAGACGCTTACATGAAGCTTCTGAAGAAGAGTTAGAAAGATTCAAGATTGAAGAAGCTGATGTTAGGCAAGGTGGTAGAGATAAAGAGCCACTTGAAACAACGAAGAAGATAGACTGACTGTGTATGCTTAGATAAGATAATTATGTACAAAAAAACTTTTTTCTTCCTGTATTTCTCGATTTTCTTTCTTTTTTCCTTTTGATCTTCGGATATAGATAGATTGAATGAAATCCTTCATATATCATTCATTTTATGGATTATCCTCACATATATCTAATTATAAGTAAATGATAGAATATTGAAAAAGCTCAACATAGAGCTCTATTGAGAGAGAGAGGGATGGAGAGGATGAATTATAAAGATAGAGAGAGTACACTGCTACCATGACAAAGGTGTGAAAGAAATAAAAAAAATTGTGGGAGAGAGAAGCAGAAAGTGGGAGAGAGGAACTATTACAGAGAGATGAGAGAATGAGGAAGAGAGAATCCAACCGCACCATGCGCATTACCCGAGAAACTGATACTGATTATATCCAGCCCACGTGATATGTTCACGTGACATGTGATGAATATGCAGAATTATGCAAATTGAAGCTTTGTTCCCGCAAGTGACATGCTCAAGAAGTAAGACTATTCAGCATAGCTCATTATACTCTCAATGGTGAAATTCCCTTTCTTCATATGGCAACATTCGATTTGGATTCGTTCAATGATCGAACTTTTATCGTTTTTCGTTCTTTTTTTTCAAATCGTTTTTGCTTTTGAAGGCTTTCTTGTCTTTTTTCCAAATTTATTTCGCTCATAAACGTTTTTTTGATTCAAATTGAATAAAAAGAAATTATCATTTGCATTCGATGCTGAATCTGAAAAATTAAAGAACCTTTCAAGCAATTTCACACTCTTAAAAGCTTTTCATTCAATTTGAAACTTCAAACTATTCTTTCAAAGTAGGGAAGTAATGATAAACAGTTTGAATAGTTGGTATATATATGGAAATATGTATTCTGTAAACGAACTTGAATGAGGCCTCTTATTCAGTTCTCGCCGTTTACCTTTTATTAAATTCTGCATCTCAAACCCCCACCTCCCCCTCTCTCAACATTTTTCTGTATGACTGCTATTGTTTCTAGTAAACCTTTATGTTCCTCTCTGTCCATTTAACTCTCTCATTCTACTTCTCTTCATCTCCGTTTCTTTCATCTCACCTTTCTTGTCTTCATTTCCTACTATTTCAACAAGACTCCTGTTGTCGTTGATGTTGCCAACATAACCCTAAAGCGTATTTCTTTCTTCATTCTCTCTCTCTCTCTCTTCATACTTCTCATATACTCTCTTCATATTAATCATATTTCATCAAGTTCTCTCTTTTCTCTTTCTCTTCAATTCATGTATTTCATAGCATTCTTCTACACACACATAGACAGCTCTCATTCATTTTCCTTCCTTCGTTCAAACACACATAGACAAGCACACCATCTACTCTCGTATTCTCTCTCTCCCTCTCTTCCTTTTCTTTCTATCTCCGCTTCCTTTTTTTTTTACCTCTCTCTCCCCCTTCCTCTTCTCTCCCTCTTCATTTCACCATTTGCACTTTTGACGTTCTTCCAAACGAAACATTTTTTCCCAAATCATATCATTTTCAAAAAATGTCATAAATAAACACTCGTTGGCTTCTTTTTAAACTTCCACTCTCTCTCTATAATTTTCCACTTTTTTTTTCTATCAACTCTTATGTAATAATGACGTCATAACTTGGTTACGTTTTCTAACCTTTAAATACATCAAAAGCCTTCCACTTTACAGCTGATATTAAGTAAAGTTTCAACATGTTTCTCTTGACTTCACACTTCTGTTCCTTTCTCTTTCTTTCGCTCTTCCTCTCGTCTTCTCTCTACCTCTCCTCCCCTCTCTCTCTTTATATTTCATACAACATCGGCGTTTTCTTCATAAGGTATGCTTTTGTTGAACCATATAAGCATTCATACAACTTGCAATCAGAGAATTTTTAATATTCCGCCGATTATAACAAAGATTATTTAGTTAAGCATCATCACTAGGCCATTCTAATTGTTTATCTTTCAACTATACTACCTATGTGCCGAATAATATTTTTAAATAACAAAATATTTTGAGCAATTGAGAAATTTGCATAAATATACAATTAACAAGCCTTCCTGCTTCTTTCTCTCTCGCTCGTTCCTCTTTCCGCCAATCTCTTTGTAGTAGATAGTTCTAATCTCACGTTCTTCTTTCATGAATTCTCTCTCTATCTTCCTCACCATCCTCCCTCATTCATTCCTTCTCTCCTTCTATCCTCTCTGTATTCTTTCAAATACTCTCTGTTAACTTTTATAAAAGCCCCCTTCAATGCAATAGAATGCAATGTTTGAAACACAGCTGTTTCAATATTCAAAAATTCGGAGACGATTATTCAAATTTATATCATATAGTTAAGCTGGGCAATAAACGTTATATCATTTGCTTATCTCTTTTTTCTATCAATTTATTGATTATCTCATTGTTCGTTGATAAAAACACAAACGAAAAATACATTGGAAACTCCATCAGAACGATAGACTGTTCATTCAAACTACACGAACACACATGCACACATACTAACACACATAGACACATGTCTGGTTGATGCCCTCTCTACTATTATTATTATTTTCTATTAAAAAGTTAATATTTACACGTTGTTACAATATATATATATATATATTGCTGGAATGATGTATCAATGTGTTTCCTATGCATGTATGTGTTTCTTTTTCTCCCTCCCTCTCTCTGTTTTCCTGTCTCTGTCTATCTTTCTATGCTATGTATGGGTGTATGTCGTTAGTTGACAAGGTCAATTTGCAGTCTCTTTTAGTTCTTAATAGATTATTAAGTGATTTTTACCTTTCAATTATTTATTTTTTCAATTTTCCAATTCTCTTTTTACCATTCTGCCTTCAGCTACTCCTTGGTCTGTTCATTGCCTATAATGTGGTAGAGCATTAATGAGGATAGGTTGGACTTTCATTGATTTTGTTAAATCAAATGATTCATTTAATTAAACTTTTGAATTCTCAAATACGCACCTTATTCTAACGAAATCGGTTCAAATATACATAGAGAGACAGAGGGAGAGAGAGAGAGAGAGAGGGAGGGAGGGAGGGAGAGAGAGGGGGGGAAGGAAAGGGAGAGGGATAAAGAGAGGTGAGACATCAAACAATAACTCACATTATTAATTAGTATAATTCATTTCAAATTTCATTTATAATTAAAATAATAACATAACCAATAATCAATAAGAAGAGAGATATTCAGTAAGAGGTTGATAGAAGTTCATTATGTTTCTTTTTCCTTTCATAGCTAATAATCGAATTTATTGAGGTTTTCTTCTTTTTCTCGAAGAAAAATGGCTGAAAACCTAATTCATTCTTCGAAATTTTCCTTGAAAGAGAAGAAAATAAAATTTTTGTTTGCCTTACAGTACGAATGAGGAACTCAAGCTTAAGGTTAAGCTGAAGAAACTCTTTCTTTTTTGAAATGCTAATGAACGTTTGTGAAATTATAATAATGTACGAGCTATGTTTCATTTCGCACTATATACGTATTATATGAATATACTTCTTTTAATTTCTATATTGCAGTTTAGAGGGAGATTGAGAGAGAGAGAGAGAGAGAGAGAAAGAGAGACAGAGGGGAGGTAGACTGATGTGTTTGAGTGTGTGAATGTGTGTGTGTGTGTGTGTGTGTGTGTGTGTGTGTGTGTGTGTGTGTGTGTTGCAACAGAATACTAATTTCAAGAGTTAATTGGAGTTTAAAGCCGCTGCTCTCTTTTGGTTCAGTCTTGCCTTCGCCTCTATCTCTCTATCTTTCCATATGTGGGTTACTATGCCGTTATCTATGTCCACCAAATCATACCTTCTCTACGTTCGGTATTATTCTGAGAAGTAATGTTTGTTATTTTTAACAATAAGGCCAAGAGAGGGTATTTTGAGCATTTCTTTGATAAGCTCTCATCAAGTCATGCTTCACTCCCTTTCTCATTGATTTCTTATCAGAATCTCAAACGTCTGGCCTTACATTGCCTTTCATTTGTAATCGTTTTTTTCACTTTTTGTTTCGTCTCCTTGTTATTGTGTTTGTAAAATAACCTTTTTTTGTAAGATGTTCACTGAGCATTAGGTCTCCGTGGTGAACGCCTAATCCCAGCACAATCTTTCAGACTATTTTCTACATTTTTTGAATTTTTATCTTTCACTCTTCTTATCCTTTTCCCCCCTTTCTCTTTTCGTTCACTCAGAAATGATTAACTGTACGTACTTCTTTCCATCACCTTACGGTATTTGAGCCTTGTGGGAGAGATAAAATGCTCTTCACAGCAAAAGAAAGAAGCTTGAAACGAGAGTGATAGAGAACGAAAGAGGAAGGACGTATAAGCATTTTCTTAAGTTATGCTAACTATTTGTGTATTTCATTTTATCTTTTGTATGTGTTTTCTCTCCGTAGACCGGATGTAATATTAGGCTGAACATCTTCCCCTAAAATACGAAAGACAAAAGCTTTTGTATGCTTATCCGATTGACCGCTACAGAAGTCTTCGACCTTACTGTAGCAATAGGAGGTCGAGCATCATAAGTCAAGTTTTTGCTTGTTAATTAAGAAGTCAAACGTTAACCATTGTACCTCTTCATTGTTCATCTTTCGTGATTGACTATTATCACTACTAATATCTTTGCCATTATTCTTTTTCAATAACAAACCTGAATTTTGTGAGAAAAAATGCTCTTCAAATGATACTTCTTTTAAATAATAGAAATTGTGAACGATTGGAATGATTAAGAAATTAGACTTTCGACGAATATACGTTCTACGATCACTCATTAACATACATATGCAAATGAGCCATAATGCTTGGGTTTCATTTTCATTTTAAAACAAATTACTGTGTAGAGCGGTTGCATTCACTTTAGTTCACACTTCCCAATGAACCTATGTCTAGTTCTCAAGTATGGATAAGAGAAGAAGTTTATCCCAATCTTTTTTGTTTATTTCCCAAATGGATCTTCTAAAAGAAACATTATATGGCCAAAATTGTACTTTGTGTTTTCTCTGAAAGCGGACTTCTTCGAATGTTATTCATCTTTTTTGAATGAAGATTTTTCTATCTTTCGCAATAAGGTATGACAGCTATCGACAACCTTTTCATGATTAGAAATCTGTCGGAAGGCTGTTCAAAGTTTAAAATCTTTTCGTTTTTATTTTAAGCAACTTACAGTGGACAAGTAGCAGTCTGCGAACTTTTGCGAAGTGCACATCGAGAATATTTTCATCCATTTTATTAAATCATATAGTGGATGGAATCCTCAATGTTTATTCCCTTCATTTTCCTCCCCCTCCTCCCTCTTTCCTCTCTCTTCCTCTCTTCTTTCCTCTCTCTCTTTCTCTCTATTTTAGCTCCTTTCTCACTGAAAATGTATATTTTTCTTTCTTCACTCACTTGTATATTATTTAACTATTGTATACAAATGAAGTCAGGAAAAGCTTGTCATTTCGACGTTCTTGTCCTCTTCATCGTGAGATAGTGGAGCTAAGATCGGGATTAATATTTGACGGAAATCCATTGAATAACACACACACATACACACACACACACACACACACATGTAAACGCCAAAATTGAAGGAAAAAAAGAATTTTTGTTTGACTGGAAAACCTCCCATTCAAATGTTCAAGCAATTAAATGAAAAAAATATGAGAAAAAAAAAAGAAAACATTGGTGCTGAGGATAAGAGGGAAGGAAATTTATATTTTGAATCAGAAAATAAAGCCCACGTGATGCCCACCAACACCCTCGTATTGTGTGATCTGCACCGGCTGCACATTTCTCACGTAGAAGTCATTTATTTTTCATTTGTTTGTAAATCTCACAATATTTTTTCTTTCCATCTCTTTGCAATAATTATATTCTCAATTCTTACTATATTTCTTAAATTTCTTTCAGGCTACTTAGTGGATGTCCCGGAAACACATGGTCCGGGATCTGTCGTCGTTCGAGAATATGTCTCAAACACCTAAACTAGAAATAATTGAAGATTACTCATCAACTTATACAGGTGAGCATCTATAAATCATTCCATAATTTAAACTAAGAACGAAATCGAGAAGAAATGAAGGAGGGAGGAGTGAGGAACACCAGGCAAATAGAGCATGTGATATGAAACTCGTGGCTGTTCTATCCTCCTCTCTCCCTCTCATTGTTATTTCCAATATTTTCGAATACTTTTTTAAACTTTAATTGTTTCATCTCGTGAAGCAATTCGTGATTTGTTTAATTGAATTATTTCGAATTTTACTAAACAAATTCAATTACACCATATTCCTTTTCAATATTAATTGTTTTCTCTTTGTTTTCTCAAAAAAAGAACTCAAATTTGAATACTCAGTTTGATTGTAGGGAGGAGAGAAGGAGGGGAAGGCTTTTTTTCTGTTCCGCATGTTTTTCATGTTTAAGCCTAACCATTTTTGGACTAAAAGGAAAACCAAGAAACATGGGCAAGCTTCTACTTGTACTTTCGTTTCTGAACTGCCTATTTCCCTCAGAAGGAATAGAAGAGTACAAGTAATCTCTATCTGCCTTCTGGCTTCTCTCTCCCTCCTTTCTTTACCCTTCTCTCTTACTTTTCCCCACTCACTACTTCTACTCCCTCTCTCTTCGTTCTCTCTTTTTTATTATTAAGCTGTTATCTGAATGCCCTTCCATTCATAAATGATTTTGAGTTATATTTCCCCTTTTCTTGTTTCGTTAACCATTCCACGTCGTCAGTCAGAACAGATTTTGCAAACTTTCGTTTCGAATTCATTTTTTGTTTTCCAATAATTATAGATGAGAATAAAAGCTCAGAAGTAAAGTACAACCTTAATAAGATCATGCATAACAAATGATGGCGTACTGACATAAGAAGAACGGAGAGAAGAAGGAAGGAGAGAGAGAGAGAGGGAGAGAGAGAGAGAGAGAGAGAGAGAGAGAGAGAGAGAGAGAGAGAGAGAGAGAAAGCAATTTGCAGTAAATTTCAATAAAAGCCCTAATTTCATTTATAAAAATGTTATTTATATTTAATCAGCCGTTCTGCACTTACAATCAATCGAAAATGAAAATATCTCATCACGTGTTTTGCTTTTCTCACGTGAATATGCTAATTAGTGATAATGAAGTGATAGAGAGCACATTGATATCTTTATAAATTTTCCGCCCACATTTCAAAAACATAATGAGTGTAAATCTGATGTAGGCGGGAGATAAAGCTTGCTTCAATTGGTTGTCAGCTTGTCCTTTTTCTTCCCTTCGAAGGCTATCAAGGGCAAGTTGTATGGAAATTAAGCTTATTCTCAGCCTCATACCCTCATTTTGTCTGGCGTTCACTCTTGTTTTTCCATTTTTGTCCATCTCTCTGCCTCTTCCGTTCCCTAAAAAACATGCTTTATCTCCCTCACTCTCTCCCTCTCTCTCTATTTTTCTCTTTTTCTCTCTACAACCCTATTCGTCTCACTTCACTTCCTACTCTCTCTTCCAGCCTCCTTATTCCATTTTCTCTAGCAACAAGACACTTTATTTTGATAAAAAAGGTTTCTCCTTATATCTCTCTTTGTTTTTCATCCATTCCAGAAAAATTCTCTCCTTTTATCTTTCATCTTCGCCCTCTTTCTATCTCCTCACTCTTACTCTCCGAGTGTTAGCGCTTCCTCCCCAACTACTCACTTTTAATGTTTTTTCAAATGAAACATTTCTCTACTAGCAGTCAGTTTTTCACATAATTAACGTTATTATTTTATTATTTTTTTTGTTTTGAACTTTCTATTGACAACGTCATCTTCCCATTCTCATTGTACTTGAGTTAGTTCAACTTCGATTTAGACTTTCAAAATCTTATACTTTTCTTCTTTAAAATATCCTTTTTTATTATTCGTAATGACATTGTTTCGTCATAACTGGGCAATTATCAGTCTCCATAAGACTAAAGAATATTCATCTGAAGGAAATATACGTGATGGTCAACCCCAAAGAGCAGTCATACGCAGACGAAAACTTTTTGTGAAAAACATGAGCAAAACTCTTACCGAATAGAAAGAGAGAGAGAGAATGAAGAGAGGGAGAGAGAAAGAGAGAAAAAAGACAGAAAGCCCCCCACGTCGACGTTGTCGTCCCGAGGTTCTCTTGCACTTTGTGGCGTCGCGTACGTTCGTCGACGTTGTCGTGTTGAATGTTTTGGTTGAAGACACAACGACCGACGACAACGGCAGACTTTTCTAGTTTAATTCTAAATTCTCTTTGTCGTTTTGTATTCTCTCACCCGTCTCGTTTTTTCTTCCTCACCTTCCTTCGTTTTCTGATTTGCATATCCCACTCTGTATTCGTCTAGTTTCTCTTTTCATAGTGCTCAATAGTTTTCATGATAAATATCTGGGTGGAGATAAGCTTTAATCGTCATCATCTCATCTCATCTCTCCCTTCAGAGTTGTAGTAAACATATCTAAGCTTACTAGTCGAACTAAAGGTGAAATTGGTTATATCATCTCTAGCCGAAATTAAACTTTCTACCTTTGGGTTTCCTTTTCTTTTTTTTGTTTTTTCTTTCTCTCCTCCTCCCCCTTCTTCAATATTCTGCTTTCTCTATCACTCGCAGTGCAGTTGTATGTCCCTCTTGCTTTCGCTTGAACATCTCTGTACTCTCCACTGTGTGCACTTTTTTCTTTCTACATTTATCTTTCTTTTTCTTTTTTAATTTCTTTCAATCGCTATATTTCACCTTTTATTTGCTCTCAGATTCAAAACGGCTGTGTGAAGACGTAACTTTTTGACAGAATTCCATAGACAGCTATCCATTTTGACGACAACACGACGTCTGAACGACGACATCGAAAACAGACAGTTTGAAGTTTTTGAACTTTGACATAGAACATCAGCCAAAATAGACTATCTTTATTAGCAAAAGTAAAGTAATACAATGTTATTCGCTGATCCTTCCATCAATCGCTATCATATGTTTCCGCCGGCACCTGCTGCGTATTCAAATTTCTATGGTAGGCCTTCCAAACATTAGTTTTGAACGTAATCATCTGTATTCAATTATGAAACAATCATTTGTTCATAAATGTGTCTCAAAACCAGAACAGAACTATCCACCTACTCAATATTATTATTTCTTTTTATACATTTGACATTCGAAATGCATTCTGTTCACGTAAAACGTGTGCACGTGAGTTTCTCTCACGTTGTAATCGGTTTCATTTTCAAGGAAAATGCTCTCCAAAACGGTTGCATATGACGAAATTAAATAATTTCGTTTTGCGATTCATGAATGGAAATGTTCTTTGGTGTAACCAATTACTCATAAAACCATCTGATCATAAGATTTTAGAAGTTTTTGAAATAAAAGTACAAGATGATTTCAATGATAGTCAGTCTGGGTCATTCATACAAAATTGTTTTTAAAAACTTCTTTTTTGGTAAAATAAAAATTAAATGCACTTTAAGGGGAGAAAAAGGAGAAAAAAGAAACTTACTCATATTTAGAGTACTAAATGAAAAATAATTTCAGGAGATACTAGTCCATCATCTTTAAATACTTCTGTTGACTATCCAAATGGTAATTCATTGACTACGGGCCTTATTTGTGATGTTTGTGGAGATGTAGCCTTTGGTAAACATTATGGCATCAATGCTTGTAATGGATGCAAAGGATTTTTTCGTAGAAGGTAGCCTTTTCTCATTATTTTATTTTTCTTTCATTTAACACGAGTGTTTAGTGTTTGGAGTCGGCGACAATATACATGTCGTTTTGGAGGGGATTGTCCGGTTGTTAAAGAGCATAGAAACGTTTGTCGATCATGTCGTTTAAAGAAATGTTTTGAAGTCGGAATGAACCCAGATTGTAAGAAATTGTTTCAATTTCGATGCATATATATCATCAACTTTTAAGCTGTTCAAAATGAAAGAGATCGCAATGTTAAATCGGCTGGAACACTAGGTAGCATGTCTAGCAGTTTCACATCAAATGGAATTAAAAAGTTTCGTGTCAAATCACCAATGGTCGATCAATGTGTTCAAGTAGTATTACATTGACACAATCATAAACAATCAAAGTTTTTATAGACTGAGACATATGATTCACCCTTAGATGGGTTTCCAGCACCATATGTTAAGATAGAGCCTGGAACTTCTCCAGCTGATTTTCATGATTTACCGACTCCAAGTTTTTATGACGTCAACACTGTTCCAGAGAAATTACATCAAATCGAACTATCAGTGAGTGAAATTTCAAGATTAGAAGCTTATATCAAACTATTTAAAGATTACAAACACATCTGTTGAGAAAGAAGACAGTGGGAATGGGAACAAGAAACATATCAATTTACCTTTTGGGGTAAGAAAGATATCCATTAGAAGATTAAAAATGAACTTTTTCTTTTCTCCAGACAGTCTTCCGTCGCCCTTTGTTAGTTAGTCCTCGTTTCCCAATGTGTTTCTCGGGAGAACGAATAATGGGTCCTTCAGACTTCATCGAAGGTTCGTTGGGACATCAACATCAAAGAACTCAATCAAAACATTTCAGGATGGCGTAGACATTTCATTTACTACTCTGATTGGTGTCATAACTTGGATGATTTCTTAGAGCTATCAATAGAAGACCAGGATATCTTGGCAAGAGGACGCTTAGTTTATCATGGATGGTAACTACATTGTTTGTTCGCTTCATACAAGAAGGATAATTCCAGGGTTTCACACTCGTATTATTCTATGAAAGCTGATGTTCCGGGACTGTGTATGTCCAATCGCTCATATCATCCTCTTGTTGAAGGGCATCCAAGGTTATTTGATCATTCAGTCTCGGAAAAGTATAATTGTACTCATTTTATAGTATCTACAGTTTCTATAAAGAATGCATGCCTCGTCTGATGAACTACGTCATTGGGCCTATGAGAGCTTTGCAAATGGATGATTTTGAGTTTGCATTGGTGAAAGCAATAGTCGTATTTGCAGATGGTATGACTTTGAAAAAAATAATAATCCATATGATTCTGTTTGTAGATTGTGGATTATCTCAAGAAGGGAAAGCTATTGTAGCAAAAGCTAGAGAAAAATATATTAATGCCCTATATGCTTACATAAGGAAAAATAAAGTGACAACTGCTTCAGCTGCCACCTGTCGTGTAGCCAAGTTCATGATCATGCTCAGTGCCATAACGGTAACTGAACTTTAATCAAGAAAAACAAGTATCGAAATGATTTTTAGAGTTTATGTCATTTGATGAACGAAGGAGTACAAATGAACAGCCTTTTCCATTTGATCGATTTCGATGAATTAATTCAAATGTGTCATAAGCCGACGACATCTCGAATCGCATCAACTACTCAAGCTCAGCAACAGCACCATCCGCAACCTGCTCCAACTATTCATCACCAGCCGGATATGCGACAACCGCATGGAAATGTGCTTAATCAGAACCTTCACAATGGAATTTCTGTGAACTCATCAATTAATAACTCCACAACTCCTTTAATTAATCAGTTAGCAATGCAAAATGCTTTCCAAACCACTGTGAGTTATATGATAAATGGGGCTAGCACTCCCTCCAATGGGCTGAACTTGGCTCACCATCTTCCTACGCCACCTAACTCAACAGGCATGATGATGCAAATGCCAAACTATGCGGGAGTTCAATATTATAATCAAATTCCATAACTATTTCCCTGTAAATAGCTATATTCTAGTCCATTTTCTATTCATTTTGTTACTAAAAAGGAAAAAGTATATTCAGAGCTCATTTTATTATATAAAATATCAAATCTCAGGATATCTCATTATTACCTCAAATTGAAAATTCCATTCAAATCTTCTTTCAGTTCTTATTCTTCTTTTCGAGAAACGTTGTTATGTTTTTTATGTTTTATTCTATGAACAAAATCAAAGTTCCTATTACTTTCTTGGTCTCATCTGTTACTTTCCAAAAGATACTTTATTATCGGGGTGACCTTGTATAAATATGTAAATTCCTAAAGTTTCTTATTTTCCTGGTTTTTGCCTTAACTTATCACCTCATGTTTTGTATGAATATCATCATATCGTTTTCATAATGTGATAGGAAACAAATTGCTATTAAATATTAATTTTATTTTGAAATTTTAATAAAAATTTTCGAAACCTGCATTCTAGCTATTTGCTCTGAATATATGAAGTTGCTGAAAGTTATAGGAGAGTAGAGTAAAGAAAGAACAGAAAGCAGAGATGATATAAACTAGCCGAACACACAACTTCATGAGCAACCGCATAACATCTTTGCAAAATGAAAATGGCTTCGAAAGAACTACGTCAACGTGTACGTGGCGTGTAAAGCACTTTGGACGTCAAAACGGAAATACCAAATGATGAGGATTCAGAACTGTTTTTTATTTCTTCATAAAAACAAAAAAAAGAACAAATGTCAGAGACATTTCAAAATATATTTGAATATAAGAAAAATATGGAGCTGAGCATGAAAGGCCTTCGCAAACTAGACGAACTTCTATGATTGAAAAAAGTTTTTGAATTCTAATCTTTTCGTTTTCGAAAAAAATCCGAACGACGATTCACAGTCGGTGGTATGTTGGGTAATTCGAAAGAATCGTCCTTTGTTGAGTGGCGTCTTGGCTGAAAAAACAGTATTCGAAGAGGATCAAGAGCTGGCGAACCTGTGGAACAGGACTGTTGTATCCTTCACGTGGTCGAGTTAATTCTTCATTGAGGGATCCACGATGTGATCTGCTAGTTCGCCTCTGAAACATAACAAAAGTCAATATGTCGGTTTTTGGCTCGTACTTCCGATACAGGTATAACCATTAACGTTTCTGCCGTTGAGGGGTGTAAGGTAGTTCCTATTGAAGCACCGGATGTGTCACTAACTTTCACCTAGAACTCGGTTCTGTACATTGAACTACACAGTATGCTACCTCAGGCCTGGGAGTAGACCCTCGATGCGAAACTCTGGAAGGAGCTCGACTATAAAATCGTTCCGCTCTTTCATCACAAATGCGATCGTGGACATGAAGAAGAATACTTGCTTGTACTTTTCCGACTTTATCAATTGTTTGAATAACCTATGAAAATATAGAACATAAAATGAAAGGAAAAGGAAAACATTCTCACTTTTCGTCCGATTGTTTTCCAATTATTAATCGCCTGTTTCCGTTGTCGCGCTCTAGTCTTCTTTGTTTGTTTAATGACCATCAAACCTCGCACTTCTTGTCCAGCATCTCTACAAATAAAGAAACTTTCTAAAAAAGGCCAAAAAACAGCACGAACGCTTCGCTTAGGCGTATACTATATTCCAGTTGACTTGCAGCTAATTTTTCTCTATCCACGGACCTCTCCAAGTTCATTACGATTTGAGCATACTCAAATTATTGACACAATAAACAGTTGCTATCTTTCAAAAACCTGCTGTCTCCAAGCCTTTTCTGCTTGAGCAATAACAGTCGTATACGTGTTTCCCATCATGGCAATAAGAATGTTGATCATCATAATCGGCATAACGAACATGTATAGAACAAATAGTGTCTTTGTCAAAGCTTCATAGTTAGCACATGCAAACTCCTCATACTGAAAATGAAAAATTCAATTTTGCTGTAGCATGTGAATATTTACATCATAGCCCCCCATGCTTGCTCGGAACAATGTAATAAATGTCTCAGGAAAGTTACTATACGTATAAATAGTGTAGCCAGAAATGGCACAATGGTTAGGATTCGTCGAATTAAGCCTCTGCTTTGCAGCCATGTCTTTTCCAACAAAATAGAACACTGAGAATAACTGTTAAGCTTAATCAACATAGGCTCGCATACCTTGAGAGAAAGAAACCAAGAAAATCGCTGAAATTATTGCGAAACGAATCATATCTCCCGCAATCATACTATAAATCATTTGTACAAACGGACCAGTGAGCTTGGCACTTCTGCAATGCTGACGATGGTTACCTCTAATTGAATAAGATTACCGAGCAAAAAATAAGAGGAAAATCCATGAGCCAGGTAGAGCGAATACGAAAAGAGCTTCCTCATACTCGTGTAAACGCAAAAATCTAAATGGTATACAAGCTAAAATGCAGAGGTTAGCCACACAGTAAACTGCTTTGGCTGGAGCTGTGCTCTATAATGGAAAGAAATGAAACAAGTGGAGCTATTTCTGCGTACCAAATTCCTAAGATATCCATGTAACCCATGTGAACGAAACTCTGTTATTTGTTGAACGAATACAAAGAAAAGACAGTTCAAAATCGTCAGAACCTCGGCAACTGTTCGAACCTGAAAAACTTGGGGAATTAATCCATTCTAGATTTGAGGTATATACATAGTCATCCCATTCGGGTTCTTCCATATATAATCGTTTACTTTCTGTGGGTCTTATGTACACAACCACTGATAAAGTGATTAATTGAATCACGAGTAGTACCAAACGTTCTATGAGTTTTCTCTGCAAATGTCAACCTGTTGATGTTCTATCCAGAAAAAATCCAAACCATGGCAAATGCTTTCCATTTGTCTGCCAACAAACGTTGGATAACTTCGCTGCCAATCATATCCAAATGCTCAGGTGTGCTTCCATTTATAACTGTCATCAGGGCAGAGTCATAATCTTAAATGTAGAAATTGTTTGATAACTTTCAATCATTTTGTACTTGTCGTTCCATCAGGCCTTATGGTATCCAGAGTGGTAAGCGGATATGCCGAACAAGTCATATCAGAAAATCGCCAGAACTCCTATGAAATTGTTTAACATTTATATGCTCGACGTTCTGGTTATCCTTGCTTACAACTTTCATCAGTTCTAACATTTCTTCGAAAATGTTTTTTCTACCCAGTTTTGTTGCTAATGTGAGAGGAGTGTATCCAGCTTCATTTACTATATTAGGATCTGCTGGTTTAGCCCAATGTCGCACAGCATAGGAATACATTGACTTGAAAACAGAAATCATATAATACTGTTGTGAAGGGGCCTACACTGCTATAGTTGATAACGCACATGTGCAACACAGTATTTCCGAAAAAATCTCTTTTATTCGGATCAGCGCCATTCTGTATTAACAAATCATAAATATCCTTGTTGCCGAAACATGCAGCGAAAGCCAGAGGATACTCTCCATAATACGCATAACCTGCAATATTCTTTTTAGCAGCGAATAGATTTCAGATTGGAGTACACAACCGCCTGTGCAATGCGAATTGAGCAAAATGAAATCTTAATATGAAAGTTAAATGACGGGGCAACGTGAAACGTGTCGTTTAGTTGTAACCAATCATGCTTTAAGCCCTGACGCAGCACAACAAAAACAAAATTTTCCGATGAGGACTGATGCTAAGCCACGTTTTCTCATTGAAACCTATTGGTCATGTCAATCGACGACCTATTAATCCTATTTTCAGAGACATTTTAACCGCACCTTGATAATCAATTATCTTCTGATGATTCTTGTAATCTTCTGGCAGGAAAAAACTTCCACAAGCTCTAGCATTTACATCAGCCCCACAACTGAGAAGCAGTTGTATCGTCTCGTAGTCATCATGAACAATTGAAAGATGTAAAGCTGATTGTCCTGAATTTCTCATGTTATCATCTAGAAGATTGAACTAATTGCATTCTGCATTATATTCTTTTCTTTTGAATGCGTTTCTTTAAGGCTCATTCACTCCTCTCGTATTTTTAATGTGGCAGTTCCAGTTTATCCCAGAACTAATCCTCAAAATTAATTAAATGAGCAAAATGAGTAAATGATGACGAGAACGTTTTCAATCGCTGCACATCATCATTATTTGAATGTTTAGAGCAATGTATGAAATGGAAATACCGAATTTCTGATCTCCAAGATAAATATCATTGGCCAGTGCTGGATACCTGCGAAGAAGGATCCTAGCGATTTCATGACAAACTAATTGATCCCTACATATACAATTGCATGATTGACACAAAAGTTTCGATATAAACCTATTAAGTAATAAATGAACAATATTCTCTCCTTCTATTCCTCTCTTATTCATTTTCCATAAAGCTCGATGTTCAACAAACTTCGATTGGCACATATCTAATCCAACATCTGATAGACCCAGTTGCATATTCTTAATATTCTCTTCTTCAAATATTAACCAACCATCTGCACTTACCAGAGCTTTGCGCCACTTCAAATATTCATTATATTTTATCAAATGTCCACCTTTAAGCCCGTCATCATAAAGCATTGAAGGCATTTTCTCTTCAGAGAATTTCAAAACTCCTTCTTCTGAATCTCTCTCATATATGCTTATAAGCTCTCCATCTGAACACATGTTATTCAGCAACTAAAAAATAAATTGTTTGTAGCAAACCTTTTCTGACTCCAACCCATTTATAGAGATGGTTTTTTTCTCTTTCTCTGTAGAGATTTGACC
Source organism: Auanema freiburgensis (assembly GCA_030370435.1). Lineage (NCBI taxonomy): Eukaryota > Metazoa > Nematoda > Chromadorea > Rhabditida > Rhabditidae > Auanema > Auanema freiburgense. Next base: position 5,358,961 of record CM059369.1, read on the forward strand.
ATTTTTCATCGGGATCAAATGCCATCCTACCACCACCATAGTTAGACGATTTGTTGCTCGAACACCACGCACCCATCCATGCACACACTTGTCTGTTACAACAAAAAACGAAGTGAGAAAATCTATTCGAGACAAAAACGGACACAGGAACGAGTGTTCATAAGAAGACTCCAAATATAGCAAAGCGTGTTAAAAGATCGAACCTTCATCTAGATGAAAGCACATTTTCTAAATCAAAACTAATGGTTGACTAAGTTGGGACTATATGGATTTTATTGAGAGAGAAAGAGAAAGAAGGAAGGAAAGGAGCTCAACTCCGAAAGCTGAAAGCTATCTCGATTGAAATTTCTCCAATGAGGTGTGAACAGCCCGTTTATCGTCGTTGTCGTTGTTAGTGCCTTTTCCTCTCCTAATACCCTTGGTGTTGGAATCAATTTTTCCACGATCGAGAAAAGGGCTCATTGAGGCAATTCTTATGTATTTCCCCTCATCAACTCAACAGTCTTTCGCAACTTTGTGTTTTTATAGTTTCGGTATGAGAACTCGAAAGCTTTGATGAAGCATGTAAGAGAAACAAAGTAATTAAGAGACTTCAATTCAAAAAAAACCTAAGAAAATCCAATTGATAGCAAAGAGAAGACAAATTGTATGGAATTTTTAATTATTCAAACCAACCACAATCAAACTTGAAACTACAAACAGATGGATTGGACACAATCAGAACTGAACCCGCACTTCGATGAAATGTACAAAAGATTCTCAATAAGTTAGTTTGGACTAGAAGGTGGAGATTTCAATTTCCTGGTATTATATATTTTGAAACAATTAAATTGCCTAAGAAAGATAAGAAAGCAATGCTCAGAGCTACAATCGAGTAGTAAGTAGGTGTAGGTAGTTTGCTGATTGGATCTATTACTATCCAATTGAAAAGTTGATAAACGGATGCTAGGAATGGCATCAAAATAGGTAACAGAATCGGTACATAAACAGCGAAGGTTTGATCTTGAGGGAAATAAAGAATGGACAGAAGGGAAGGATGAGAGATTGCTTGGTCTGCTAGCAACCTGCCTTTCTTGATCTGGAATTTAGTTGTTAGTCTTTGATAAATTGACGCCAAAATGGAGTAGAACGACCAAAAACTCACATATGCCAAATCTGGAGCATCTGAAGAAACCAATCCTTTCTTTATAAAATCTACGGCCATGTTAGCTTTGGAGGCAACATCCCTATTGATTACGATAGTTGTGATTTCTTTCTCAAGCACCTGAACGGATTATTGAAAGAAAGTTGAAAAGAATTAAACTACCTTCAAAGTAGCAACAGCACTGATACCTCTCATAGCATTATCCAAAGTGGCTCTCAACCTCATTCTATTCAGTTCCCAGAAAGCCAACGGTACAGATTCTCTAGTCCATCCTATGCCTAACTCAGCATCGATACCCAAAAGCACTCGCATGGTCGCGAGTATTCGGCTTTCTGTAAGAGCAGTTCTGGGTACTACAGCTCCCCAAGAAGCGATTGCCGCTCCTCTACTGTCTTCATTCTTAAACGAACTAGTTTTCAACAAGAAACGACTCCAAGCTTACATAGTAGTCGAGCATGATGACCGGATCTGAGGTCTCCAGCACCACAATTTTCAACAGTGGAAAATCAGACTCAACGGATTGCGAGTAGGAATCAACCTGTATGCGTAAAGTTTGTACTGCTATATTTGAAGCGCTATACCTCTTTAATGACTCTTTCCATATTTGAGTTCGAGAGAGTCCATCGATCTTGCACATCTTTTTCCAAGAATGAAGAAATTGAAAAATCCCACAAATGCTCAGAAGTCACCTTAATACACAGATAGGTACATAAACTATTGGAAAATACCTCAATCGTCGTTATTTCTTTCAGTTTCTGGGCTAATTTGCGTACGACAGTTTCTGTCTTGTTCAGTTCATACTCAGACGGTTTAGCATTATCATGAATGTGCATGATTTGAACAATATAATGCATAGCCAAGGGAGCAGAATCCCAAACTAGACGTTTCTTCAAAGTACTATAACGTTACATTCCTTTTCTAATATCACTCACTTGATGAGATAGAGGTAATGTAGCTATTTGCCAAGGTTCCATTCGTTGCCTCAAATCTCTTCTTACAATTACGTTCAAATGAGGCACGTCAACTAAGACCTAATTCAGGCAACCGTTACCGACAGAATCAAATATCTTTGAACCCACTTCCCGGATAAGCTCGCAAATACGTTCGATACGCTTCTCTTTTGACTCATCTTCTTTCCACTGGAAGAAAGCCCACTCTCCTTTGGACATGTGAACGTTTGTGGCTGAGAAGAAAGGCCAATCCTTGGATGGTATTGCTAACACTTTGACTCCTAGAGAAGATGCAAATGAAGACTTTCTCTCTTTCTCGGTACTCTCCAGAGATCTGAAGTATCTCATGATTAATACTAGATCTTGAGCTATAGCTACCTTTTTCCTTTGCTTTCGACCGACCACTTAATCTGTAGAGGATCAACAACTTCTCCTTCGCTTAGTTTTTGAACAATTGTAGAAAATGAAGGAGTCAACTCGTCGCATACTCGCTGATCTGTACAGGCGGTCGAAATTCTAGGAAAGCTCATTGAGTTTTGGAGACTTTTTTGATTCTAAACTTGATATCGAAAACAATTTTTTGATTTTTTGGGAATGTGGCAAAAGGAAAACGCTCTGCTGTTGTCGTGTAATACCATAAAGGAAATCCTAGTAACAAGACGAGGAGGATGAATACGAGAGCAGCTATTCGACGGAAAAACAGTTCTTCGTTGATATAAGCATGGAAAGTAGCCTTCAAGATCTCTTTTAAGAATCAAAAAGAAGAATCCTTACAGGCAGTTTAGCTATGACTTCTTCCAAGTTTTGAGGAGGCTGTTCTGTGGTTTCTTCGGTTTCCAACCCAAGTTTTCGGCGAATGAAAGATTTTAAAGCTTCGATCATCTATTGTTTGATGATTAGAAGATTCCATACCGAGGAATAGATATATAAGGCTTATGATACCATTAGTTAAGCTCTATTAGAGAAATACAAAGTATTTATTAGAAGATCAGAGTGATTCTACGATAAAAGCCACTTGTATGATAAAACTCAGTGCGTAGAAAAGATACAAAATGCAAGGAGATGAGGAAGAAAGGCACGTATTATGAAAAAAACAAGAAAGAAACACAGGAATGAGATTGTTCGATATAAAACCCAAGTTTCACTGAAAGATTAATGCTTCGTGTTATACGTAGAGGAATGATGAATGTACACATAGAGATGATCACAATTCGAAAAAGGACATATGAAATCCTTTCTTAATACTTAATGAGTATAATACCATTTCGCTCTCTGAGCAAAGATATCACTTTTCAGATTTTGAGCGAAACAAATGCCAAGGATCTGAAAGAAGAATTGTGAACGAGTCATGCACATATCATTCTCACCTGAACAACAGCAATGATTACTAATGTTATGCCGACTAAGAAAACATTATTATTCAGCCACAGCTGAAGTTTTGGTAGGCAACCATCTGTGTAAATTTTGGACGCTGTGCTTGACACATCCTGTAAAAACTCATTATCATCATGTCTTTTGAATTATTTTACCTTCGAAAGACGAACGCCGTGCCCACAATAAAAGTTTTTGAAAGCCTGTTGACTACTATTGAGACAACATGAAAAAGGGACACCTCCAGCTTCAGGAGAAGCAACCTTAACAAGTTAAATGTTTTACCTCACAAACAGACAACAACATACCTTTCTTGCAGCTATCGAGAAGTACGTGTTTTTATCCCAATCGTCAGCTCCATTTATTCCACAACAGTGCCAACTTTCTTGCATCGTATCAATCAACACTTGCAAATCAGGATCATCGCGGTATCCAACAACCTAATAGAAATTGAAACGTGTACTCCGGGTTAATAACTGACCACATCATTAAGTAAATTCCGGATATAAGTATCTAACTGATCGCGACAAGCATATGCAAACACAGCACCCGAAAACTCAGCGATGAGTAGTAAACCCAATAACGTGGAATAAAATGTTAAAAAGGAAGTATTTTCCCGCAGAGATCCGACACACCCACTGAATCCTACAACGAACATTTACATATGGAAGAACATTTGGAAGTATTGGCTACCTATCATAAAAGTAATGAATCCGATGATTAATAATAAGTAAGTAGGATCCAAATACAACTTCGATGCCTTGAAATAATTAAATGAATGAAAACATAAACAATGATTTACCTTGTTTAAATGGCTGTATATGTTATTTTTCTCAACTTGCGCCCAAACGCCTATCAACAGTAATGCAAACCCGATGAGGAAAAATAATACATTGAACCCGAAGACCGAATACTTGACACAACAACTAATCTCCGATTCACCTCCTCCTCTTCCGGCTACATATCGATGTGCCTATATACTCAATTATCTCAATATATGAGTTGAAATACTTACAGAATGTCGATGAACACGTTGAGCAGCTGGATGCCGACCACGAGTTCTTAGGCGGGGATCAGGCGCCATTAACGCCGTTCTCTCGCCTTGAGAAGAAGCCGTCTTCTGAAACCAACGAAATGAATTGATCTTGAAATGTTTAACATAAATGAAAAGCCATGAGTCAAACAATAACAATGTATCGCGAATGCTTCGTCCTTGGGAAAATACTCATCATCTATCACGTACATCTCGTAGGACGCTTTCATTCAGACGGCGTTGACCATTTAAAATGAATTTTGAATGAAAAAAAAACAGTAAACGCGTGTTTGCTGTACTGAATTCCAATAATGTTCTCTTTGAAAGATGTAACTCGAGTGAGTAATAAGGGAAAACCTTTTTTCATTCTTATTAATTTATTGACGTACAAAGCGGTTGCATTCGTCTTGACCAGACCTCTATTCAAACACTCAATTATCGTCATATTTTCACTTTTCAGAGGTTTCGTTATGCTTTCATCGTTAAGAGCTTTCACAAAACTGATCAACCCTTCATATGTTCAGAACAGTTCGATTCGTACCATTTCGACCTCTTTAAAATCTAGTCATGGAGATTTCGAATACAAAGACCCACAATCAGAAGATGAAGTCGTTAATATCACTTACGTACTGAGAAATGGCACAACAAAAAACATCCGAGGAAAAGTTGGAGACAATGTAATGTACTTAGCTCACAGGTTAACTTAATCCTTCTATTAAAAGGCTCATAAATCTATTTAGGTATGATATTGAGTTAGAAGGTGCCTGTGAAGCTTCTATCGCCTGCTCCACTTGTCATGTATATGTAGATGAAAAATTCTACGACATGCTAGATGAACCGAAAGAAGAAGAAGATGATATGTTAGACCAAGCTCCTGCTTTGAGACACAACTCTCGCTTAGGATGTCAAATTATACTCAGGTGCTCGAAATGAATTCATTCAGTTTAAATGGGATAGGTTTCAGGAAAGATATGGATGGTATCACAGTGACATTACCACAAATGACAAGAAACTTCTATGTGGATGGTCATGTTCCTCAACCTCACTAATGTGTTTATATACGGTTACAGATGAATATTCATAGATAATAAAAATATTTAATTGTTATGTTAAGCAAAACTTCTTTACCCATCATTCCAATAAGATTAATACAAAACTTCTAAGAGTTTAAGTTCTTTTATAAGCTGAACGATCCGCCAGACCTAATTGATCCATCGTTGTGACATTTGCTAGTTTATAATGGCTGTTCGGGCAAAAGGTCAGCAGCTGGGACGTCTTTCCACAACTTTCTTCAACATTCCTTCTTTTTCCAAGCAAATGCTCGTGTACTATATTATAGTCCTGTTCAATGCTCTACATGTCCTTTGTACCCCTGATCAGCCTGAAATAACATTTGAGGAATTGTATCAAGAGGGTAAAAATGCGTACACTGTTCAAGAATGGGGTGACTGCATAGCTTTTATGAGGAGAGCATGGGAGGATTACAAGTAGGTTCAGCATTGTTTTCGATTATTTCAATTGTTTTTCAGATATTATGAAGATGAGCTCATCAGTTGTCGAAAGAATTGTCAAGCAGAGGTTGCGAAACCAGGAGTGGAAACGTTTACTCAGTATCATTCCGAATCAGAACGAGCCCTATGTCTTTTGAGATGTAAGAGGGACCGCTTCACAGGTATTTTTTAGGCGTCAGATTGGAATGCATTCTCATTTCGTAGATATGAGACCTGAACTCAAGAAAATGACAACTTATTTTGATTTTATGGAGAGAAAGCCTTACGAGTATCTTCATATTTGTTATTGGAAAGTATGTAACAACTTATATCATTCTGACTTGAAACATTTTTTGAGATGGGAGAGTTGTCGCTAGCAGTACAAGCAGCCTACACCTTCTTGGTACAGAACCCTGGTCACAAGAACATCCTTGACGCTTTAAAGTTTTACATGGAACAAAAGAATTACCACGATGATATGCTTGTTGATTCACTCAAGCATCCTTATGAGGTATGACAAAAATCACAGCCCGATGCGGGGCTCGAACCCGCGACAGCCAGATTAAGAGTCTGGTGCTCTACCGACTGAGCTAACCGGGCTACGTTATGTGTAAATCAATTTAAACCCGAGTTTTTATTATTTAGCAAAGATACATGGACGGCGTATCAGCATATGAATCTGAAGACTGGGGAAGATGCATTCATGATTTGGAGGCAGCAATGGAAAAGTTCATAGAGGAAGATAGCAGATGCAGGTTGAAGATATGTTATTCTGTAATTCATACTGAACATTCAGAATGGTTTGCGAAGACAAAATCGATTGGTCATTAGTTGATGGAAATCCTGACTTAGATGTTCTCGTAACAAGTTCGTTCAATAATAATGATGGTTGAAATTTGAAGTATTTCTCAGGCATTCGCTCATCTATCATCAGATGCAAGCATAACTGTCTGTACCGCTTGAGTGTAGTTAATGGTCACAACTTGGGCAATATAATAACTTCCATTTATGAATATCTTCATTACTGTCAGTATAAATGTAAGTTACATCCGCGAAGACCAACCATTACTTAATAAGCTTTACTGTTCTTTCTTTGAAGTTTTGCGTTCGGGGTGTCTGTTGATAAATGCCAAGTTTTGGTTGAACGTTTAGAAAACTGTGTCTCCCACATTGAGACGATTGTCGATTCAATCATATTACAAAAACAATAAGCAATACAGCCTCTCTAATTACATATTTGGAACTCATTTTTGCATCATGCAGGCAGTATGCACGGTTGATTCATCTTCATTATTAAACCAGAAAATTAAAATTATCATTCAAATATTAATTTCAATATTCTTCAGCCATGCTGGGTTTGGATGCAACACGGTCAGTTGCGACATATCTGCTTTTTGATGGAAATCCTCTGATGCGAAGAAACAAATATTTTTACGAAAAGGAATATAATAGAGCAGAGTTGTTCAAGCCCGATTCGGTACTCTAGAACTCGTCACAAATTCATTTCTCTTTTTTGTTAGGTTGTACTGGAGTTCTACAAGAAAAGGGTCATAGAAGAACGTTACTTGAACTTCATTGAAGAAAAATTCGTTTATGAAAATAATGAGGTAGAAACACTTTTGTTCAATGTTATGAATATATAAGTTTCAGTTTCCTCCTGAGCGTGTTGATGACAAAAAAGCTTTGAATCTAGAAGTTGTTACAGACGATGAGTTCCCTTATGCAGCTATTCTGAACCTTTTATCTGATAATGAATGCCGACAACTCCGTTCTGTCTTCCAAAACGATTTGATTGAACCATTGATTGAGGAAATAACTCGCAGAGTTAAACACTACTGGCCCACTGCTAAGTATGAGAGTATCTCTTGCCAGCGTCAAGCTCGTCATGTTGCCTGCGATAGAGCTCTCGTACTTTCTACAGAGCCATCTGACTGTTCCGAATGGCTAGGAGCCATACATTCTGGATGTGTTATTGTTTTCTGTACGTGAAGTGTGATAATGTTGTTCGTTAGACCGTCCAATCGATTAAGGCTTCTCACAGCGAATGGTTTTTTCTATTCGTTTTCTATCTGTCATTTTTTCGTTCTCTTATCTATTGACCAATGAATCGCCGAATCTGTTGATGGTCCGTTTTATTGTTTTTGTGGGGGTATAGCTCAGTGGTAGAGCATTCGACTGCAGATCGAGAGGTCCGTGGTTCAACTCCGCGTGCCCCCTAATTTTTCTTTGATTTCCTTATCTGTTGTTGTGTCTTGAAGATTTCAATCAGAGAAAATATTCGACTTATAAAATTATTTATTGCTATTTAATAAAAATAACAAGTAAAGGCACAATAGTTGCTTGGTATGTTGTAGAATTCATTTCATACAGTTACCCGTTGAGAAAAATATTAGAAGCTGTTCATGGTTGTTCTGGTAATCAGCTTATCATTTACCAGAATGGCAGTTGTACTAGACTCTCTCATCATCTATAAAATATTGAGATGTGCAAAAGCTGTCATGTTGAAAAATATGTTACCGTCTTCGATTCTTCACGTCGTGATGGTAATCTTCCTTTATCTAAGCCTTTATTTTTTCTGAAAATTTTGATGACAGCTCTTCGAAACTTCTGGTTGAACACACAGTAGATGAGCATATTCGAAGCGCTAGAAAATGAAGTATTAGTATAGTGAGACTAATTACTCCAGCGTAGTACCTGTTAACACAAACTAATAAGTTCGATAAAGGTATGATTGGACGGAAATTTTGTTTCAAATCGGGTAAGAACGACTCCACAGAATTACAAAGCGTTGGTGGAATGTTGCATAAAATAAAAATTCCAGTCATCACCGTAGCCATTACAGTAACTCTAAGGACACTTCGATTTAAGGTGATATTTAATGATAAAATCTCACTTGCGTTCTCCTTCTTCTCGACGACAACGACTATTATTAGGTCGACATAAAGTCATATTAGCTTGAATTTGATAGGCAGTTCGAACCTTAAGAGAGGGAGTTATAGTTATGAGTGAATGGATCAGCTTACTTTTCGTATAACAATAACATTCAAAACAATAATGATCGTCCATGGAACGACTACTATTATTGCCGTATACAGGTATGTCATATATATTTTCTGATATAATTGATTTTTTCTGAGATCTGTATCCACTAGCACTCCAGCTTCATTTAATTGAATCTCGAGGAAAGCGGGGATTTTGAATATGACACTTAAATTGCAATGAATTATGTATAAGTGACAGAAAGACAAGATACCTAAAAAAAGTAACACCCAGCAAAACGGCTAACGACGTGTTGGGAGTACATAAAACTCTTTTACGAATAGGATATGAGACTGCTATAAAACGATCTAATGTCACAGCAACACAAGTCCAAACAGAACCTAAACATGTCATTTCGGAAGTTCGTTCAACAAAAGGTTTTCTTGATCTTCAAAAAGAGATTGTGCAAATCATTATTTTCTTGCTTTTTCTTTGTTATTTTAGTTTTTCATATCCATGAAACCAATGAACGCTTCCGTACCTGTTTGAGCTATAACGGAGATGGGAAATGTTAATAAAGCAGATTTCCAAAAGAAATGGCAAACAAGGCTATTCATCTGGAAGATTTTGTTTGATAGAATCGGATGAAAAATGAAAATTACTTGATTCTCTTGTTGGCCACATGAATGGATAGCCGGATAAATGAGTAATGTACACGTTAACAATAAAACATCAAATATGGAAAGACCACATAACAAAACCTTCAACAATTACTTTTTGGAAAATAATTGTGAAAACGTGAAACTGACTTCTAAGGAAGTTTGACGCATCCGAGCGAAAACAACAGCTGATAATGCTGCGGCACAAACTCCTGGGATACAAACCTGTAACAAGGCATATTCATTATTCATATGGTCGACAACATAAGGAACTATTTCCTGAAATCATAATAGATATACCAAAAATAAGTTTCATTCTTCCTACAGATGACGTTGTAAAATAATAATGAATAACTGAGGAGATTCCTATGAGGATTTAGATGTTAGCCCCTTATTAGGATATAACGAACACCACTTTGTTTCCCCTTCATCGCGATGAATAGATGGTTTAAATGAAATATTTAACTCTTTATTCAATATACTTGAATAGGTCTTACAGCTTCCTAGTGGGTTTATAATCGAAAATTGTTTCCTAAGTTTCAATATTATGACAGATGGATGATGAGTTCTTATTCATGTACGTTGAGTCATCATCGACATTGCTCGCATGTCAATATCGGAGCAAGATAAATGAATTTGATGTCCATAATTGGTATATTAATCTGCATATTAAACATAAAAAGAAGGACTTTCTTGCCTCCCTCTATCTTTATTCAGCCTCAACATTACATTAAGCTTTGCTCTCTACTTGCTAGCTATCCAGGAATGATTTCGGTGTTCAAGCTTTTTTTATGACAAAATAAGCTATATTCTATCTATTTCTAAGCTACAAAAGCTAATATCCAGAAATAGATGAAGCTGATTCGCATTAACAAGTGATTCTACAATCGCTCTAAGTTCAATTAAACTCGAAATGAAAGATTAAATAGAGGGAGATATTCAATAAATATTTCTTCCTTTATACTATACTTCACCTTTACTATAATTTCAAAAAGAAATTCTTTGAATAGAATGGAATTTCATAAATATAAAAAGAATGCAACCGCTCCATGCCACATAACACTCGTTAAATGGCATTCAACGACTTTCACGCCGATCCACGTGAGCACACGTGATAGTTCGCGCGGAATTTTTTGTGAAATTCCAAAACAAACAACAAGTAATGGATTTCACTTGTGAGTGTGATATTTATAAATATATATATATTGAGCTATATACATATTTTTTATTGGAAAATATATATAATGAGGCTGAACGCAATTTTTGGTATTTTCCCTTTCGTGTGGCAATTATTCCTGTGAATCTTCATGAAATAATAATCCTTAACTCATTGGAATGTTATATGAAACATTCGAACAAGTTTATATTTTAAATAGTCTCTCAATTAATAATTAAGCAGGTACGGAGAAGTTGTGCAAAAGAAACTTTGACGTAACCGATTGAGAGTATCATATCGTGAGAGATGTTCAACTTTCATTCACCCATTTAACCTTCCAAGTTGCATGAAGCATATTTCATGAACTTTATCTATATTTATCATATATTAATAACAAAAAGAATCAAAAATTGTATGAAGGATTACGGCTCTTAAGCTCTATGTCACCGGTTTAACAAAATGCTACAGCTTAAAAACGTTTAACAGCTGATTCCTCCTACCTCTTTCTCCATTATCCGAACAATCCTTTTCCACTTTCCTTCAATATAACGGATAAGGGTATGGAAATATTTGTTGGACGATACAACCGTTGTTATGTGATACGCTTTCCTTATTTTCATTGTTTGAGTACTGACAGTTAAAAGCCCAGAAAAGGTAATCATGACAGATGACAGATCCATATATGCCAATCACAGAAATAAGGAGAAGCATTGGATAGAAAATGTTTTTATTTATCCCCTATTTTTCAAAATAAAAATTCTGTTTGTACATTTGGCTTTTTTTCAAAAAAAAAAAGAAGAAAGAAAAAAATTTGCAGAGTAGTTACAGACAAACAGGGTTCCATAAATAGAAGTGATAATAGAGACTTCCATCCCCCGCAGGTAGTAGACATACACACACACACATTTTTCGTATTTTTCTTCCGATTTGGCAGATTCATATGAAACAGTAATGTTAAAGCTCATCTGGAGAGATGATGGGAATATTCCAACTAAACAACTTATATCCATGTTTTGTTTTGAGTCGACAATTTAATTAAGGAGAACAGCTGTTTGTGATTGTAATGTAAGCATTAAAGATTAAACAAAGAGCCTTTTTCGGAAAAAAGAAGTGGGGGGGGGCAGACATGAAATCGCCAGCGGAACATATCTTACTCTCTCCCTTATTTCTCCCAAAACATGAAAAATGTTTATATAATGTTCTTGTATGGATCTGTGGGGGAAAAAACGCCATGCAAAGTACTTTTTAAGGCAAAATATATGCGAAAAGTTAATTAGCAAAAGATATTTTCCTATAAATATTTTGTTTCAAGCCTTCAATTGACATAGGTCACGTTTATGAATTTTTCAGTGTTAAAAAAGTTTTCTCGAACGGGGGAATTAAAAAAAAAGTTTCTTTCGGAAGATTAGCCGAAAGTTTCGAAAGATAAACAGTTTTTGGTGTTTTTTGCGTGATGTTCTTCCGATGAGTGTAAACTACAAGCAGAATTGTGTTTCCTTAGATAAACGTTAGCATTATAGACCTCTTGAGAACAACGAAAGCATGAATATCTCTTTACATCTTTGATTTTCCAAAAAAAGTGGGAGAAAAGGTTTTCCGCTTCCTCCAATGTGAGAAAAAAGCTCACAACAGTTTTTCGGTGTATTTGATTGTGTGGAAGAGAGTTTTCAATAAAGTTTCGGATAGTATGATTTGGGTTTAAACAACAATAACAACAACTACTCATCATTATCCCGAGTCGGAGATAATTCATTCAATTATATGTCACAAAACAGGTACTTTAAGCTGTTTATTGACTCATTTCGCCTATCTTCCATGAAAACTTGGTCAACTAAACTTATTAAAATGAAAAAGCGAATCGATTGTTGTGTAAGAAGCTGTATAAGTAGCTTAGAGCTATTCCAAGTGTCCTTTTACTACTTTACGATTATTTGAAAACCATTCTAATCATGCAGGCTGGTCTGCCTCCCCCACTCTTCTTACCACGTCTCTCTGTGCTTTACCTGTTCCAACAGGGAGAGAGAGAAAGAGAGAGAAAGAGATAATATTAACATTAAAACAGCAAGTGCACTAAGACACTGCTTGCGCCAATTGATACACTCGGTGCGCCAAACAACAGTTTTCATTTCTTGAACTGATGAGTAGAGTAGAGCGGTTGTTTTTCTGTTGTTTTGATTTCCGGATATATAAGAAGCTTTCAGAACATTGCCAACTTAAACAATGTCATTGTTTGAAGAGAATTAAGTAAAAATTGAGCACAAATCTCTCGGGAGTTAAATGTTGCAGAAGTTTTAAAAAGGAGAACCTTTTTTGTGTCCTCTAATGAAATGCATTCATTGTTCCTTTGTCATCTTTAGTCATGTAATTACATAAGGGAAAGTTCAAAAATTCATTTTTTGTTCGCCCAAGGCAGAGGAAGAAGACGAAGAGGCTTTCTCTTTGAGATGTTTTCATCATGAAAAACAAGAAAAATATATTAATGACTTCAAATAGATTGAATAAATGAGTTATATGGATCATCAAAGATTATGTTTATTATAATTCTTTCTTTTTTTCTAAAATATCGTTCATCAAAAGCCGTCTTCTGCGGCCAATAGTCATACCTCTAGACTTCTCTTCTCCTCATCTCCCTAAATACGTCTCGCCTCCATGTAAATACATTTAACATGCAAATTAACTTTGTTAAAATGTTTTATAAATTTTCAAAAAGAGTAGGAAGACACGTGATTTTTCGTTTCAAATGATAGATTCAATTTTGATTCTGTTGAACGACTCAAAGAATCAAAACAAGACATAAGCGAGTAGGAAAGGTCAAGAAGCTTTCCGGAGATTTTTCACAAATGTTTTCATCCAAAAGCAATGGATTCTATTTGAAAACAGAAGAATAAGAATACATTAAATTGCTTTTATAAATAGAAAAAATGAGAAATGAAACTGACCGCTGGTAATAGGTATTGATAGACGACATGTTCTACCAGGTAATAGTCCATTTATATAATATTTTCTATTAATCCAATTAATTGTACTTCGTTAAGTAGGCTCGCAATCAACGGTCGTCAAGATCGACGTGGAAGCCGACGTTTTTTTTTCCTTCCAAATACTTTGCGTCTATCTAGAACATCGGAATTATCAGTCAGGGTAACAAAGTGAAAATATTAAAAAAAACTGTGAAAAATAAGTTCAAAACAAAATAATACAGAGGAAATGGCTTGAAAAGATGATTTGGAAAGGGGAGGGGATAGTATGCGGGAGGTATGATAGAATTTGCAGACCATCGGAGCTTATTGTTAGACTTCAATCGACGTCAACTTAAATCTGTATCTAATTAGCATCGTAAGATGTATATGATGGACATTAAGGAAGTGACAACAACTCCTTTTCTTCTACTTTTTTCTTCGAACTTCGCAAAAACATGGGCGAAACAAGAAGATGGAGAGGACAAATGTGATGAAGCAAACGAGGAAATTATCGCTTCAATTAATTTTTCGCTTGTTCTTGGATGGCTCGATCTTCTCGGGAACAAAAAAAGTTGTCGAAGTCTTCTACCTCCCTGAGCCTGCTAAATCCTTTTGAACATCTTTCTCTCCTCTTCTCGCCTAGTGTTTTCCTTCTCCCTATAATAGACATTAACATGGAGAGCCATGTCTGTTCAAGTTATTCTCATCTGAATTTAGTAAGAGTGATACAGAAAAATGACATTTTTTTCGAATTTCCTAGTTGATTAAAGTGAACTCTGAAGAAGCTCGTGTGATGTGAAAAGAGAACGCTGCTGGGTTTCAGAACAAATGGGAGCGTTTGCACTGATTAAAGGAATGTTAGTTTCTTTCACTAATTTCGGAAAGTTGTCTAAGATTCAGGAAGCTGTCGCTCTTTCTATTCAGAAATGGATCTAAAACAAAGCATTTGTTGTTTTCCGTTTCCATTATCACAAACAAATGAATTAGATGAGCAAAGAAAAAGAAATAAGTTTATTTATACGCTGCGTTGCAGAGATAATGAAAAATAAAGGCAAAAAATGCGTGAAATTCGATGTTATTCGATGATTGAAGATAACGAAGAAACTCCAAAAACCATCCTACTTTCCTCTTCTTCTTCTCTCTCTATCTTTCTATCGTTGTCTCTCACAACACGCCTTTATGGAGAGTTTGTGACGTCATGGAGCAAGAAAGAGGAAGAAGAAGAATAAAAGAAGAAGAATCAACCAAGGTAATCAAACGGAGCAAAACTACTCATTGATTTCACTTTGTAAAGATCTTTCTGTCCGCTCATCATTTGCCTGTGAAACTTCAAATCTTGACCTGTCCCCCACAATCAGCTTACATATCTTTCTCTCTTTTCTCCACTCATCCACCAGCTTCGACCTACTCGATTTCAATCTCTCTCACTCTTTCCAAAGTTCAAATCATGAAAGTATCAAATTTCAGAAATTAGAAGAGCATCTTCACAGAAAAAAACTCGAAAATTTGACGAAATTCCAGAAAAGTTCATATGAATCAAATAAGTCTGAATTTGGCTGTTGACTTGCATGCTCGAATGACTTTTCGGGGATATTGAGTTGTTCGGAGATTACATATGAAGTTCATGATCTCATACCAGAAGTATACAATCGTCTTAATATGCTCTAAGTAACTAAACCTTTTGCATAAAGTTTGGACATAAAAATTTTTGTGAAAGTAATTGAAGGCTTTAAAAGGAGAAAACAGACTACTACGAGCTACTTTTAACTAACCTCATGACTGAGCATGACAAGCTCTAAATGACTAAAAAAAATTTAAAAATTACGTAAAGTATCGAAAAGGATTAGAGAACAAGCTTTGAAACGAACTTGTCGAGTTTGGTTTTCGTGAAAATTTTGAAAATTTAAATTTCATGCATTCTGTTGGGTTGACAATCGGTTTATCAACAAAGACGGAAAAAAGAGGTCAGAAAGAAAAAGAAGACGAATAAAGAAGGTGGAAAAGAAGAAAAATTTTTTTTTTCTTTTTTTTACTCGGTTCAACATATAGACAATGTTTCCGCTATTCTTCTCTTCTGCGACAAGACCTGGAAATCTTGGCTCTAAAGAGTGAACAAGTAGAATGGGAGGAGCAGCTACAACAAAACCAAATACGGAGGTAAATAAGACAAATGAACTAAACATAATAAAAACGAGAGAAAATAAAGATAAAATGTTGTAGAAAGACTGGAAAATGAGAGTGGAAGGTAGAAAAAGCACGAGAATGAGAGACCAAAGTAGTCAGAGGAACCACAATGGGCGTGGTCATATTCATCAACACCAACACTATGCTCATCTCTTACCTCTGAAGCTTTTTCTTTCTCTCTTACACTCTCATATTTTTTTCTTTTTCTTGTCAATCTCTCTTTATTACTTTCTCTTTTTTCTCCTCTCTCTCAGAACAACGATATCTTTGTCAGTGACATATTCTATCATAACTGTCTACTAATCTACATGCATCGTTATTCCATCATGACACTATCTCATGTTATCCCCTCAGGACATCCTTAAAATTCATATCTTTGTTTTAAAATTTCCAAAAAGCTACATAGTACTCAGATTAAAATGAATAAAGCAGTCACTCAAAGACAGGAAGCCTATCTGTTTTACGTACTAATCCGGAAGCAAATTGACGGTAATGGAGAATATGGGTGTATGACGTAGTCATTTTACCCAACTGAGAGAGAAATGTCCTTAAATGGCAGTTTGATATCTTGTGTAAGCCACTTGCTTTTGAACATTTTGGAAATTTGAGATCGACCAAGATAATTGTCATTAAGCCTTTATCTCGTTAAGATGTCCTTTGGTGTTTTTTCTCTCTTTACAGTTGAAAAAAGAGGAAGAGGGAAAGATTTGAGTAGAAAAAACGGCTGAAGTAGTCTCTTATGAAGAGAGAGAAAGGACATAACTTGTTTAAAAGTTGTGTTTCAAAAAAAAAGGAACTGAGGGATGGATGCAGGGTATGAGTGCATTTTGAGCAAAGAGAAACCTTCCTTTTGGATTCATGAATTACAAAACATTCACGTGGTAAGGCTAGTTGAAACTTCAAAAAGAGATATATCATCATCAGCTTGTGTTAATTTAAAATTTCATTCAATTTATCCATTTATCCTCTTATAATAGTTCATTTCTTTCATTTACTCAAATCGTTTATGAACAAAACCAGATCGAATTGAAGAAAAAAATTCTTTTTCAGACCACATTCTGATAGCTTTTTGAAAACATAAGAAGCGATGGCCCGTAGCTTTGCTGTTTATTCAAATTATCAAAAACTAAGTTCATGAAAGAGAGTTTTGGTGACTTTCGAAGAAAGTTCGAATCCCAATAGATTTCTGATACTATCTATAAGTCGTGAAAACAAGTTTTATTTGAAGAAAAAAAAAAAAAGTAAAATAAACACACAATGATTCACAGGTCTGTTGAGCAGAGAATAGAAGGAAGGAAGGAAAGATCTCACATGCAAATTAAGGCAGAGATCACCATATATGTATATATAGTTATAAAAGTTATTTTCATAGCTTAATCATTCCGTATAAGTACTTTTCCTCCCGTTCAAAATATCAAAAATACAATTTGTAACTGATTACATCGACTCATTTTAATTAAAATTTCCATCACAAAACATATTTATACAGCAATCGACCTTTTTTCAGCCTTTGCAGGCTTATAACCCAATTCTGATGAAACTGGGCTCAATTCAGATATCGTTACTTCTTCCAAAACACGATCGATTTGTTCAACAGCTGATAGGCCAAGACCTGTCCAGGCTGCATCATCCAATATCTGAAAATAAGAACAAAAGTAAGAAAAAAAACAAATTTTATCATTAAATATGCATTGAGAAAAACTTCTTAGTCAATCAAACTTTCTTTTTATTTCTCGGCCACAATGAGCTATTTTAATTGTAAAATTAACTCCTCGTTCATGTGCTTTGATGAGTGTGCGGTTTGCCTAGCAGCAGGCGCAAGTTCATATGGAGGGCAAAAGCAGAAAAAAAAAACTAAAAACTACCTTTTGGGTAAAATGTCAAAAAGTTTAATGGATAAACATCTCTTTCTCTCTAATAAAAGCGAACTCCCATTGTTTATAAGTTGGAATTGGAGAAAGAACGTTGAACTGACCTTTATTTGATCTTGCAATAGATCAGTGTCTGTTTGAGCTGCGCAATCCTTCAAGCAGTCACCTTCATCTTCTATATAACGCATTCTATGTCTTTCGATCATCACTTCTGGCCCACTGATACTAAAATTTCTACTTAAATAAAAAAATACTTCCTTAATATCTATTGAATATAGGATTAAGTATATATACATACATGGATTCCGGATACATTTCTCCAGCTGATGAGTATCCGGAGCTTAACGCTTGTGGTGATAGACTGGAGTGATGTTGATCACCAGATGGAACGGATGAGTATCCGGATACGGGGCTTTCCTGCGATGATTTTTTGCTGGACGCCTTCAGATCACCTACGGCATCCCGCGATGAAGATGATGTTGCCTGACTTTTCTTCTGCTTCTTACCTGCAGAAGACATAGTTAAAAATGGTGCATTTAGAAAGCTATGTTGCTATAGGGTTGTTTACTTGCATGGGAATTGTTCTTTCTCCATTTCTTGGTGTGTGAACGAACCCTCAAAACATCTCGCAAACTACAAACTGAATAGTCTTCGAAATCTTCCTCAGATCGTTGAAGATAGGTAGAAACGTAAACGAAAAAACAAGTCAATTTCCAGAGTAATTCTCAGATACAAGAGCTTTCTCCTTCAATATGTTTGGGTTACTATTGCTCACATTAGCATAATTCCATTTGTTCGTTAATTTTCGAAACAACATCTTGTTGTATATTCATGCTCAACGGATATAATTAAAGTATCAAACGTTTAGGTAATGAATGTATAAATAAGAAGAAACCTTCCTTTACTAGTAAGTTGCTCATTCTTTTCTCTCTCATCACAGTTTTTTGGGCTTTGGTCTAAGATATTTTTCTTACAAATGATGTTCCTCTCCACGTGCTGATGTCAAAGATCGCTCTGAGCACTTATTTGCATACTCGCTTTCACATGAACACGTAAACTTCACGTGAAATCCATACAAAGCTTATTGTCATATGCTTTATGATGGATGAGCCAAGCGGTTGTTTTTTTCTTTTTTTCTCCAAATTAACTTATTTCAATATTTTCTCTTCCTCTCATTTAATATTCGTCGTCATTCATCTCCCCCTCCCGCTATTTCTTTCGACTACGTATTGCAAGCGAGAGAGTCGCTTATTAAACTGATTCTCTGCCTAAGCGTTACTAAACCTCATAAAGTGAACACAAAATACTGATTGTTTCTGAATAAATTATCCAGGAATTCTCGAGAACTCTACTCTTCATGGTAATCAGCCTCTCTAGATGCTTAATGAAAGTATTAAACATTACTCGTATAGAGTACTATGAGTGGCTTCTTCTAGTTCGTTTTAAGTGATGATAATGTTGAAATAACATCGTTTAATTTTCTCAAGTTACCGTTGATATTGCTATGCTGAGACAGTATTTGCGTTAGCTCACGATGGCCTCTCAAAGAGGCAATTCCAAGAGCTGAATGACCAGCGGCGTTTACCAAGTTTGCGTCAGCTCCATTGTTCAACTGGAAGCATAATCTGTCAGATTATTTAAAAATTTAATTAAATTTGTAACACAATGGACTTATAAAGGATGTATCCGATTCACACTGCATAAGCTAGTTACTGGAATGGCTCATCTTCAAAACTATTTTTTTTCAATGCCAAATGTCCATGTGACGTTAATCATGAGGTTAAAGAAGAAATTTTGGAAACCAAAAACTTCCTCCTTCATAAACGAAAATTACCATTATTTGCACGACTTCGGTGTGATTGTTAATTGCAGCAAGATGTAGGGGGGAGTTTCCGCGCCCATCACGAAGACTCAGAACTTGACGACGTTTACGAGTATTGAACGCAGCCAAGAGCAACTGCATTACTGGTACCGATCCACAAACTGAAACAGCACTCTCATATTCATAATAAGCAACAAAACCGTTACATGCTGCACAATGAAGAACGTTTGCTTTATCGTTTGTTGTCCATAGTATGGCTTCTGTACCCATACGATTCAAGATCCACTTTGCAACATGATCATGTCCACACAAACAAGCAATATGCAGAAGTGATTGCCCTGAAGATTCACTATGTTCAAAACGAAATTAAAACAAATTGACAGCGTCATTCCATCTGAGCACAACGGAGCTTTGATGTAATGAAGCAGTTCTGCTTATATATAATTATAGAAAAACACACCGCGATTACTAACTGAACCCATTTCACTACGTGCACCTTCCACTAGATAGCGGACACTACTCAAGCATCCTGCTTGAACGGCATAAACACAAGGTGTACATCCTTAATGAACCCAGATTCAACGGAAATTATTATAAACTAACCAAACTCGTCGCGAGTGTTGACTAAATTACTATCAAGCTTCACAACAGCTTTCATGATCTCTATGTTTCCTATGGGAATAAAATGGATAATGATATTCGATATGATAAAACTAACCTTGAGCGGCAGCTACATGTAGGGGCAACATGTTTGAATAGTTAGGTAAAACAGCTAACTGTCTACCAAATTTCTTTAAAAGCCACATACTCATGGCATTATCGCCTCGGGCGACTGCAGCCATTAACACAGATGTGCCGTTGCAGTCTCTGTGAAATGAGTATATGATTAACAGTAGAACTTTGATGAATACCGATGTAAAGCTGATTGCAAAGCTAATCTCATCGGTCCAGCCAAAAGAATTTCTAACATTTTCATATCCCCATTTGCAGCAGCGATTAGACATGGTATTTCAACGTTTTGTGAAGGAATCTCCTTCAAGGCAGGCACTTTACTTATGAGATATCTGCAAAAAAAGAATGATCAACAGAACTTCCAGAGAACAGTGTTTTTATTTGATTCGTAATTATTCAAAAAGCAAACAAGAGCTCTCGTTTCGTTTGCCCAATTCTTCAAGTATGCCTCAGATCACTCCAGATGTTAACAATAAGACGTCAAAATTCAAAAGTGAAATAGTTTTGAATTCATATTTCGTTTGTAGAGCAACTAAAAGAACAAATTTTTATTCTCCAATTCCTCTTCCCCTTCATTGTCTACTCATCCACAAATGTATATATGGCTAATAAGAAAAGGATACTCCATACCCCCGCTCGGAATGTAAACAGATTTGGAAGAAGGAAGAGTTGTTGCCGATGAGCCATTAAGTCTTTTTCTTTCCTTTTCGTCATCGCCGTAATTCACACAACAAAGAATGTTTTGAAATCTGTTTGAAATCGGAGACGATCATCAGACTCGTCAGAAATGACACCTCATTTCATTAAACTGGCCCTTCCTAATCTTTTTTTTCCTCAATGGCTTATAGTGAAAAAACTTAAGGTTCAAAACGAGTTCTGATATTTTGTTCGAACGAATCCCTTAAATTCGATAAAACCACATTTTTAAAGAGTAAAGACACTTTTGGCAATAAGCTTAATGGATTTGCGCTGCTTGGTTGATGAATACCCAAAGGACCCTGACCTAGCATCTTTCTTAACTCTCCCTTGTGACAACTTCTTGTCAAAAAAAATCAAGATAGAAAGCTCGATAGGGAATCAATTACACTGCAAGAGAAGCTCGAATGAACTTCTTGTGCTCAAATTCGAGTTCATCAATTCAATTATTTCCAAAATCGGAATAGAAATAATGATTGCATAATCCAGTTGTTGCTAATTGAAATTCTTCGTTCGTCAGACCAAAAAAAAAATTTGAGCATTGTGTCTGAGAATTCATTAAGACTTTTGTCGACGAAAGATATTGTATATCCCTTTTGTGACACCTGTCAACTCTGGCACACCTTGCCTTCCAAATATAGGCAGAGGTGTGTGTTGATTTTGCTCATCGCGCTTTGTACGATTCTTACTTCAAACACTTTACTCTCCCTTTCTCCCTCAATGAATAAATTTTGGCAAACAACTTCTCCGGAATGTAGTTTCCATATGGATTGTCGTTGCGCTATCTCTGCGTGAACATCATGCTTTTTCAAAATGTTCGTTGAAATCTAAAAATCTTCGAACAACACCGGACGTGTTTGCTTATAAGAGTATGGGAACAGCGTCTTTTTCTTGCGGAACATAAGCACATTTCCAGCACATAGAATCTACTTCTTGGAGAGGAGAAAAGATTCCGAAAAAAGTGAAGAAACACACTGTAAGCACACTTCCGTCTACTCGCAAAACTAGCTGTTATCCTTCCGTTGCGCACTCTTCTCCACAATTCCCTATGTTCTTACCGGATATAAGAAAGAACGTGGAATAACACTTATTATCAGTGTCATGTAAAATTCAACAAACACTTTCCATCTTATTTCACAAAATGATTTTGTCTATTTAATCAAAACAAACATAAAATTCATTTTTTACTCTGATCAGGATTGGTTATAATCTTTCTAATAGGATAGATAAGGATTATCCACGAGTAATGGCAAAAGTACGACCTTGATACACAATGTCAACAATAATTTTATTCGACCTGTAAATCTTTTTTTTCCGATACAATTCGAAAAGTAATCGATTATCGATGAATTCTCTGAATTTCAACTTCACGTCAATTCCACGTAAAGTTGGCACAAGCATTTGTCTCAGCGCAAACAAAGTGAACGGTTGAGTCAGCATTTCATCTATACAGTTGAATGAAACGGTAATGTGACTTCCACGAAGATAATGATTTTCCGAGCATTAATTGGGATGATACACAAAGAGAACATACAAAAGCACAGATGTGCTAGTCACTCTCAATCCGTACAAACATGCTTTTTCGTCAAACAATCAGGAAAAGCTGCAGCCTGTTCTCAATAATTTTGTTTGTCTTATTTTGAAATATAGAAGGAAACTAAGCCGATTTAATTATTAGCGAAATGCTTCAGTTTAACTACTGACCAAAGGCCATAATAGCAACCTTAGAGCTTACGGATTATCAAACGGCAATCAAAACAGGTTTCTAGAGTCAAAAGAGAGAAGTGTATCTACTGAGCGATTTTTTAGACTGAAATTCTGTGCAATTTCTCAGATCATTAGCAATAGAATACAGCGATAGATTTTTAACTCGTGTTGGATAGAACTTACTGTGCAATGTCGTGAGCTCGTGATCGAACAGCATGATGAAGGCAAGTTTCTCCATTTACATCTTTTCGAAGTAGCTCATTATTAGTGAATAGCTTGATACAAGCCAAGTGTTTTAGACGAGCAGCTTCATATGGTTCCTTGCATTGGTGGCTAGCTTCGCTCGCACTACCTGCTGGTAGATTAAGCTGAAGATATTCTTCACTTCTGCAAAATGAGCAACAATAGTATTGAGATAAAAATTGAAAAAATCTTATGAATATTGAACATGAAAGTTCTTAAATAAGCCTACCTGTCAGTTGTGTGCATGGCAGCGCAATCTGAAAGACCCGACAGACCAACCTTCTCTCGTCGCCGTCTGTTCTCGTGGTATATGTAAACATCAGAAGCACGAAGAGAGGCGGGATCACTGAGGCCGTTTTAACCAGAATTTTTTGTAGATTTCTACTTGGAATGTACCATAAAAGCCTCCATGTATGCACTCTACATATGGTAACGAGTTCAGTTTGTAAAACGTTTGCTACCCATAAAACCATGTCGTTCTTTTTACATCAGGGTATGGTAACAGACATAATCGCCCACTCTAGAACGTTTCATCAAATTTTTCTTTCAGCTTATCACAATTAACAACAATTTGAAAAAAAAACAACAACAACAAAGCAAACATAACGTAACAATAAAAATTAAGATTTTTCGATTCCTTTCCATTCCTTCTGCTTTTTAACCCAAGCTTTTCTGTCACTACGGAAAAGGTTCATATCACATCTCAGCATAGCATATTTCCAATTCTTTGATCCATTCTGAAGACTGTTGTATGAACATAGTGTTTGAACTAACTTACTCTTAAAGGTACAAAAGATTTCATCAAATTCTGCTTAACTGCTACTTTCATCAAAGGCGAATCCCACATGCATTCGAAAACGTGACTACCAATAGGGCTATTGATGAGATCGGCACTGCTTTTCTAAAAAAAGAGACTCGTTGAGCTCCGCAGACTTTTCGAACCTCTAAAGCTTGTAGTACTCGTGTTCTAACATCTTCTCCTACTGTTTTGCTATTAATAACAACTTGTATGATATGGGATGCAATTTTGTCGAACGCCTGAAAAGATAGCCATGTAAACAAAAGTCATTCTCGCAGATGAAGCGATTGCTAATGTTTTTAAGAGTTGAATATCAACATCTTCACACGATTTTGACAGATCAAATGACTGACCATCTTAACAATGATTTCATCTGATAAAGAAGTGATATTTGCGCTAATCGTTTTGACCTTCGTGAACTTGAACAACTCTTGAAGGATCATAGAACCCTGAAAATCGGCAACCGATCAAATTTTATCTCGTTCAAAAAATCATACATGGTACTGGGATTGGGAGAGATCCGAACTGGAACCATTCTGAGGATTAAGTGTCAGCACATTGAAAAGAAAATGTTCTTTTGAAGAAGCCGGAAAGTCATGCATTGATTATCTTTGATAGAATCTCGAACTCACTGTTTCACAGTTGAAATGCTTTCTCAATTCTTTCAGAACGAGTTCTTCCAAACTGGGATGAGAACAACAGCATTTCAACAAGCTTACAACAACACCCGGCTTCTTCTCCGCTAACAGTGTAGATATCAGAGGAGCTACAGCCTTGCTTATAGTAGAAGCCTACAATAATGAATGAATCTGAGCCTGTAGAAGAACTAAACCGTCTCTTCAGTCTTCTGTGCTGCTAGAAGCCTTTGGATAGGGAAATTGGCATGAGCGTGATAAACAAGAGATTTGAACTGAAATATTAAATTTAAAAGTTTACTAAGAGGCAGGATAACATTTTTAGAGGCTATTTTATCCCAGAAGAGCCTTGTTCCACGATCAGTACAGAATGTGAACGCAGAATCCCAAATCCGGGAACTCTCTTTTCCTTGTAGCTTTTTGATGATCTCAGCTTCTGAAAGCATTAGTTGAGAAGAGGATTAGCTCACGACTATACCATCCATGCTATCCAGCGCGTTTTCGATAAACACATCAGCTCTTTTTCCATTTACTGCTCCATCTGATTCGAAAAACGATTGTAGGAGAACAGAGCAGAATGTGTTCTCCCAATGAGCTTAAAAAGATAATTATGAAGGTTCAAAACATCTCGACGTACGTCCAGTTGTTTTAGCATCTAACAATCGATCGGCTAGTTGAGAAAAAATTCTTTGCAAGGATGCCCTCACAGTAGCATTATAGAACTTAGGTTTAACCCGCTTGACAACAGCAAACTTGGACTAAAAACTAATCATTAAAGTTCAAATCATTGTTTTCTACCTGATTCTCAACTGGTCCTAATCCACAAGTAAGTCTTCCTAAACATTTTAGTAGATAGGTTGATGGTTGTGTGGTAATGGCATCACTCCAGTTATCACACAAAAGATCAACGAACTTCGTTATAATCTGTACAGAACATAGTTAAGAAATATCTGCTCATAACATCAAACATCGATAGAAGACAAAGTGATAGGAGCAGAGGAGTAAAGTAGATTCTCTATAGTGCGAGCGCTGCAACCTCCAAACATCAAATCCACTATAACTTTATGTTTTTGATTAGCTATAGTTTCCAAAAAAATAGTAGCGGCAAGAGGCTTGGACCCTATAACAAGAGTTGCAGGCTCATATTGACTAATTGGTTACCAAAAACTTTCTCAACAACTGTAGCAGATTCTTTGAAGGATAGAAGTTTTACTTCACTACCAACGCACTCCTTAGCACATTTTTCAAAAAAATCCTTATCTGAATGCTTGGTAAGTTTCATCTATTGCATTCCCCTACCTAAATCTTTCTCAGTTTCTAATAGCTCAGAGATTCCCCTCAAGTAAGATGTGATTTCAGTGGGGAAAACAGATTCTTCGTTCTTGGTCTCTTCGAAACCTTCGCCATTATCGGCTTCATAGTTATTGTTACAACCCTCTTCATTCATATTTCTATTTCCAACATACCCATACTTCTGAACAAAGCCATTCTTGTAGACAATCCATTGCTGTCTCACCTTTTCAAAGTTCTCAGCCTCATAATCATTAGAATAACCGCCCCTTCTTTTGGGAGGGAAAGACTTCTTTTTCTCAGGAGCAATGGGCGCTTCGACTTGTTCGACATTCTGCCTTTTACGAGTCATTCTGATAAATAGAGTAAAGAAGAAGAGTGGTGATAGGAACAGATAACCTTTCGGTGAATAATATATATTACATACAGAATGAGCCAAGGCATGTACCAAAACATTTGAAAAACTATTAGCAAACGCAGAATATTTACGTCGGCGAATAAAAAATGTTGCAAATTTTAAAAAAAATGAGAATGTGCAACTTATTGTACAAAACGACAATGTAATAAAAAGGAAATTATGTAACTACATGAATAGAAATTAAATATTAGCCGTCAGTAACTTACTGGACGGAGCATTAAGTACATACCTTACAGAATCGATATCTAGCGAAGCGGATCTTAAATTACAAAGTAGCGGGTCTGATCTTAACTCTTACGCTATCAAGTTTGCCTTCCAGCAATAAAACAAATCTAGAAGATTAGGCTCAGACCCGTTTTTATTAAAGTAAATGATAAAGAAACTACCGACTATTACTGACTATTTCAAATGGTCCGGGATCGCATAATAACCTTTTTTAAAAAAGGAAATGGACCACGTATCTATAGCATAAGGTAAAATGAAGAAAAGAGGGATTCACAGAAGAAGATGCCGACTGATATGAAAAATGGAAAATGAACAGTTGCAAAGACAACGGAGGTGAAAACAAAAGGCAATTTGCCAAAAAAATTAAAAGCATTAAACAAAAACCAGCGGCAGGCTGAAAGCAGATTTAGAGAATTCCACATCTGCCCCTCTTTTTGCGTGGTTTTTCACGATTCCGTTCTCGATGCTTAAAAAATAGAATTCCTTAGGAACACAAAAAATACGTTACCTTCCTGATTTCGCGAACTAGAGTGTAGAAAGCATCATCTACACCCATTCTGGTTTTAGCAGACGTTTCAACCATAGGAATTCCTTAAGCAGAGATGTATGAAAAAAGAAATTACAACATTGACATACCATATGCTTTAGCCGTATCAACTATTGTGCGACCATCGACGGCTCTAGCAGATAAGTCACACTTATTACCAACAAGAACCATAGGAACCTGCAAACCGAATCATAAACAAGTAGTAGCCAAACAAGCAATCATATGTATTTGTATTAAACAAAGAAGTAAAACGCATCAACTGATCTTGAGCAAAACTCACGTCATCGCTATCTTTGACTCTTTTGATCTGTTCGCGATAGTTAGCAACGTTCTCAAATGACTTAGCTTCATTGATGGCGAATACAAGCAGGAAACCTTCTCCTACACCACATAAAATAAGACAAGTCATCAATTCTTAAAATTACCTGTTCGCATGTATTGATCCCTCATGGCAGAATATTCTTCTTGTCCAGCTGTATCAAGAATATCAAGAAGACAGGTTTCGCCATCGATGACGACCTAACAAAATACGATCAATTCGCAAAAATAACAGAAACAAATATGAATAAAACAAAAATAAAAAGCTGACCTGCTTTCGGTAGCTGTCTTCAATAGTTGGATCATATTCCTCAACAAAATGATTCTGAATCAATTGAATGGTGAGGGCAGATTTGCCGACACCTCCATCGCCCACTACCACAAGTCTATACTCAGGCATTACCCTAAACCAGGAAGGATTCTAAAACTATTAAATTTAAAAAATAATCAACTAAACATATAGCATAAACGCATGTTCAATGAAAATAAAGGGAAGATGTGAGTATAATCTAGAAGCGACGCGTTCCTGTGCTGCGATGCGATTTAGCATTGGAGCGCTGTTGGTTGTAAGTTTGAAATTTGAAATGTTGTTTTTTTTGTAATATTTGTATAAAAATTAAATAAAACTGTAATAGTATTTGATGTTTTGTTCATTCGGCTTACTTCTCATTAACAATTTGAAATAACAAGAGTTACTCATTTCTCACTTACGAAAATGGATTCCAGGAACCTCAAACACAAACAATGATTCACAGTTTCCATGAGGCCATATTCCTTTGAGTTGTTCATCATAATAAGTAAGTTAAGTTACATGTTTTCGATGATTTTTACATCCTGCTAGGTCCTCTTCTGCTTGCTCTTCTATGGAATGAATATCTATCTTTCTTTTACCATTTCCTAACTTGGTCCGCATTACGATATCCTAATAGTAGTAAACTGTTATTAATTGCTGATCCTCAATTGCTTGGTTATCACGATGAACCAGCATTTCTCGGAATTGTTACACGATGGGATTCAGATAGGTAGGACGTGCTTATCTTGCCTAATTTCTTTCTTTCATATTAAAGATTTGTGTCGAACGGCTTCAGTTGGGCTATGAGTCTAACCGAGCCTAGTCACATAATCTTTTTGGGAGATTTATTCGACGAAGGCGTCCAAGCATCCGAGCATGAATTTGATAACACGTTACTAAGATTTTCTCTTATTTTCCCCAATAATTCAATGAAAAACAAGACCGTAGGTGAACCATAACACTATCGATAACTATGTTCCTCTCAAGATAATATATGTTCCTGGTGATAATGACATTGGTGGTGAAGGAGAACCTGTTTTACCTCATTTGCAGAAGCGTTTCCATCAAACATTTAGGAACAACATATTATCACGGGAGAATCTATGCTTTAGTCATGTTAGTTTTGCACATTGGAAGATTTATAACTGCAATCTTTCATAGATTAACATGTTGAACTTTGAGGCTTCTCCTCAACGATACAATGACCGAAATTGTACAATTAATGTTCTGTTGTCACATAATCCAGTAACTATTTTTCATAATCACCAAAATGTAAGTGGTAATCTCCACCATCTTGTAAATATGCATTTCGTAGGTTAGAATAGTGAAGCCTGATATTGTGTTGAGTGCTCATGACCATAAGGTAACATTGGAGTCAAACTTGTCTTATCTTTGCTTTCTACTTCAGGCTGCTGTTCACAGATTCACCACGAAAGGCATAATGAGTACATACCTAAGTTATACTAGTGCTTCGTATCACACTAAATTAGAGAAAAATGCGAGAGATATTGAGATTCAGGTTCCCACCTGTTCTTACAGGTATTTCAATCATTATTACTTGTCGTAAAATTTCTACTCTTAGAATGGGAACTTACGACACAGGAATGTCTATGCTCGAACTGCTAGAGAATCCAGACGGAACAACAGATCTTTTCCTAGATGTTCTCTGGTTTCCTTGCAGATTTTATCATCTTGCAATTTATCTATCCAGTTTGCTCATAGTTGCCTTTCTATTTATATGCCATAGAAGATATCCAAGATATCACAGAGTAATAATGAAATACAGATTAACCTGATGCCATGAGTATTAGCTTCTCACCTGTGTCAATAAATGATTTCAAATCCAACATTCGCCCTACCTTTCTTGGTTCGAACCATTTCATACCGTAATGCGTAATATGCTAATTTGGGTTCAGTTTAAGCTTCAGATTTCAATGACAAAGAAAGCCTACAATTATATTCCCTTGGATCGAATACCGTACAGCGGATATGTCAACGTCTATGGTGTTGTTATGTCCATTGAGAAAAAGCGAGGCTTTGAGAAAGTTGTGATCAAAGTTGGAGCTATTCTTGTATTATCTTTGTGATAAAGCTGTTTAGGATGAAGTTGGTCATGTGGTCATCATTCCTGATGTCTCTCTCTTAGAGCATTTGGAAGTTGGATTCATCCTTCGGTTACATAGATCAATGGTTTGATCGTTCGAGCTCTGTTAATTACTTTTTCCTTCAGATTTCGACTCCAACGAAACTGCTATATAAACCACACATCCGAGGGAACTCCGCTGCCGTATGGGATTTATCGACAACCTTCATACCCAAGTTTCACACCTCTTCTACGTACACATTCGAAGATCATGATAAGACACGGGTATAGAAGGGAACTCCTCTCGATATACTATCCTGTTTACCTTTCCAGGTGACTAAACTGCGACAGCTGAGTTCAGAACACTTGTCCGAATGTCAGAATAGTTCAGACTTTGATCTAACGGAGTCTTATAAGAAGAAAATCATATCACTTGTACTCAACTTATCATTTGAGTCGAACGAAAAGTAGTTCAATGTTATCCGAATCTTTTCTCACAATTATTTCAGTTATACACTCACGCAAAAAACTGCATTGGATAGTGTTACCGTCTCTTCTGCCAAAACCCTTTCCTCATTCAATGAATTGAACAGCTCATACCTGAGCGGGAAGAATTTCTTCAATTTCGTGGCATTCGTAGGTTATATATCTGATTAGCTTGTTCAAAAACTTTCTGAAGGTTGCCGAAATATTCAAAGTCGGACAAGTAGTCTACGTGCGAGTATTCGATGGAAGCAAGGCCCCGTCAGTTATGCATTCATGGTTTTTTGATTGTTCAAGAATTACAGAATTGCGCCCAGTCTTTATAAGGTCAAATCGAATGAAGTTGTTCTAGTAAAAACAATGCCCGAAAAAGACATAATCGAGAAAGCCGGTGACTTCTTGTTCGATATTGCTTGTTTTGGGGGACACGCGGCTGCTGCATTGGAGTTAGAGGCGAGTATTAGGAGTATTCCATGTTTGAGTTTGTCAAATAGATTGGCAACATCGCTGTGTTTGCCAATGCAAGGGTGTACACTCGCAAGATGGGAGATAAGGTGATATGCCTTCATGAGGGAGAAAATCATCGACGTGTAGCAGCTTCGGTAGGCAATTATGAATGTGAACTCATTTCATCGCTTAAACAGTGAGACTTTCCTAAAGTTCAGGCATAATCAAGCATTTTCCAGACGTTGTGCAGATGTGTTGAGTGATCTGTACGCCTACAGTCAGAGTACGTTAAACATTCTTGTATATGAACCAACGTTCTTCTTCAGGTCAATCATCTCAGAGATTTACCCAAACTCAACCATTTCTCTATGTGAGTTCATTTGAAGTAGATAATTTTGGCGATTTTTTTCAAGAATGAATCGTCACTAAACCTTTCCAATTTTGACATACCAGAAGAAGCAGATGTAACTGGTTCACTTCGAAAGAGAAAGGTTGGCACCTTCTTTATCTTATCTCTTGATTTCAAATTTCTAGAATGATGAAAACTCTTTCACCGTTGCGCCTCCGAACAAGCGGTTCATCGTTACATCAGTGGATTTCCCTACTGACGACTTATTAGATCTTCCGGCTGCTGCTTCAACTCATACTAATGATCTCACTCAAAATCTGGAGAATGATTTCCATGTCGGTTCAATTGAACCTGTTCTCCTTACCGAAAACCAATTGGAACATTATGACGGTCTACCCGTTCATTCAAATGACCATCATGTTTCTCCTCAGTCGCAGCGTGCTCTGAACCCAACGGATGTTGATAACCCTGACCATGAAGCAGTTGAAATCGTCGAACAGCTTGATTTTTTGACCACTCACGACACTTCGGATGCAGATGAGAATTCTCGTGATGTAGCCGTAATCAATGTTTTGAATGACCTGATCGATAGTCTGAGTGAAGCTGAGAATAGTGAATTAGGTGTTAGAGCATCAACAGGTTATACTGTGTCCTTTTTATTTCTAACTATAACTTCCCATTGCAGAACAGTTAGCTCTGGAGACTTTAAATCAACCGATCGAAAAGAATGAAGATGACATCAGTGCTGAGCTAGTAGAAGCTGTAAGTTTCAAGTGAACTCTATACAACTGTTTGTATTGGTATTATGATCTTTGAATTGTTTTAGTGCGGAGTAATCGCCTTGTACAGAACGATTACACATCAAATCGAGAAGCTGTTCGATGTTGACAATGATACTAAGGGGACGTTAGAGGAAGAGATTGAACTTGTACTGAAGATAGAGCCAGATTCTCCTTGTGTCATGGAAAAGTATGTCTCCATCATTCTATCTATTTAATCGTCGTTTCAGCTTCATGATCGTTGATAATTACCATTTCATGAATCAATCATTCTATGCCCATTGTGTCATATTCACTGGCAACTGTGATGTTTGTCTGAATGAGTTCCGTGTAGATCGCAAAGCTTCGATAGGTTGTCCTTTTTGCTTAGGTAGTTTTCTCAATTGACATATTTGCCAAACATGAACTTCCAGATAAAAGTCAAACCAATCAACTGAAAATTGGCATACGCATACTCTTCCCAATTCGGAAAGATTTCCTAATCGGTCTTTCAAGGGAACAAATAGTATAACGAACAGCCTACTTCAGTATAAAACAACTCCTTTCCAGATGCACGCGTATCCTACACCATCACTTGATCCTGAAAAGGTGACCTTAGCTTTCCATGCCGCTGAAGAAGACTACGCACGCTGGTGTTCAGATGTTCAAGTTATAGCTACAGTCAGTTACTCAAACCTTTCTCAAGACTAATGAGGCCATTTCCAGAGCGTTGTCGGAACTTATAGAATAAGACCGAATTATTGTCGTGTTATTACGAAGTCTCCAACAATCATTTTTGTTGAAGACTGTGATATGGAGAAGAAGTTTTAGCCCACTCTTGCTTGTATCATTCCATCTTTGAAAGATCTCATAATAAGTTGTACATATCAATTCACTTCGTGAGAAAACCATTTGCATATCGCGTGAAGCTTTAGATATTTGTATAAATACCTTCTCCATCTTATTCATAGATTTACAAAGATAACACTTCGAGTTAACGCATACAATAGAACCATCCAACTAGCTAGTAGCATACGAGTGAATTCCGATGAATCTTCCAGCTATTAGCGCTGTCGGAGAAGATCTTTTCACTTTCTTCGCAACGATAGACATGAGTCCTACCGATTGGTGTCCAAGGAAAACCAATCGCATGCCTCGTGATGACTGGATTGTTTGTATGAACCTTTTCTCTATTCTGCTTCACAGAGATAACATTCGAGATTGTAAGAGAAGGGTCATCACATTAACTTCATTCATTCTCGCATAAATTGAAATAATAAATAATACATATCATTTACAGCACTTTGAGTTTACTCGTCCTTCTTGGTAGAACCACCTAATCCTAAGAATCGGAAAAGAGATAGAGTTAGTTCCAATCCGAAGAAACACGCAGCATTAGCAGGGAATGCTCTTAGCATTACAGGCGTGAATCCCTGTAATTATCTTGGTTACAATCAACTCCTTAATGGAAATTACCTTGAAAAGTGCTTTAGGACCCTCTTCTCGGAGAACTTCTCTTAATACTCCTCTAATTCCATCGGGGTATTTACCTTCAGGAGCTGTTTGCAATCTCGATTTCAAAACATCAGCTGGGATGCAAACACTCCTATAAAACTTTTTATGATACATTGTTTCATAAAAGTTACCAATTAGCGATACCGGCTAACCCTCCCGCCATTAGAGTAGCCGCGGGAGATAGAGTTCTTTCTTTACCTTCTCCGCTGAACTTTTTCTTCAAAAATTCATAAACCGATAGATATGCAGCAGAAGCAGGAATGTCTACAAGCAGGGTACTCTTACAGAAAAACTCAGAACTTCTCATACCTCTGATAAGAGTTGCTCCGGTTCCTCTATAGATCGAAGCGATTCCTCCTTGTTTATAAAGTTTCTTAACAACATCAAGTGGACCATCATAGTGGACTCCTGATGGAGCATGTCCAGAAGATTGCACCTGAAATTCAATAAAAAATCTGATGCTAAAAACGACCGACTTGAAGGAGACATTTGATTCTCTCTCCAGGAACCATAACAATTGTAGTGAAAACTCCAGCTATAGCTCCGCTGTTAGCATTCTGGATGAAAGTCATCTCCTGATCTATAGAAACAATAATAATAAGTGACAACAAGTTATTAAACCTGGATGTGTTTGTTGAAGATATTTTCCAACAGCACAACCACCAAAGAATACGGCAAAAAGAGGTGAGACCCCTACGAGAGGTGCAGCCATTCCCTTAACAATTTCAATGGTTCAAGCATAAAAAACCATTAAAAATTACTTTATACAGAGCAGCGAATCCTTCCTTAGCCACGGTTTGTTTGACACAGTCTAAAGCTCCGGTGAAAAGTGGTTTCTCACCTGGCTTAGGTAGAGGCATTGTTTGAAGCCGAACCTATAATGAGCTCAATAAATTCGAAGTCTCTTCAGATTCCAACCTTTACGGTATCGAAAGGATGCCCAACTAAAACGGTGCATGATCCTCCAACTCCTCCAGCAAGAAAGTTTAAAACAACGTCCGACATATTTGACTAAAGTAGAAAATTAATAGAAGAAGTTCATTGAAGAAAAAGGAGACATCCATAAAGTGAACTTCAATAACATCACTTGTTCATGGAGAACGCGGTATAAGCGCATAGTCTTCTCTTGTGGAAAGGGTCTCAGTGTACTTTGCACTTTCATGGCGACCCCAAGAGAGATAACGTCAGACTACGTTCTATTGCTCTGGTCAGCAGAAGCATCAACAATATAACGATAAAAAAGATTAGTTTATTGAAAATCGTATATTTGGGTTGATTACAAATATGAATAAATAAAAGCAATTTTTTTTCTCTAGTAAATCGATCATGAAAAACAAGTTCAAAAGTAATCAATACAATCAAGAGATATCATGCTTGCGTTCCTTTCGGTTTTCAAGCTCTTTATTCAGTTTGGAGAGTCTCTCTTTTAGCTTAACTATATCATTTTGTACCGCTTGAATACTGGACTTCATACGGGAAACTGTTCGACTGTCATTTTTATTCCTACGTATGTCCTATCGTAACAAAAATTGTTTTTCCTTGCGTAGATTTGTCATTTGCTTTTTTTTCAATTTAAAGTCATTCTTTTCCGATCAAGTTTACGTTTTTACTCGCATCTTGGTTTTTTGGTAAGATTCATTCGATCGTTGATTGAATATCTGTTTTGTTTTGATGTTAAACTACTTGGTCGTTTCAAGTAGGTTCAATCGTTGATGTACATTGAACCGTTCAATGTACATCTCGAGCAATCGCTTAATCGTCATATATATATATATATATATATATTACGGTTAAGCTTTTGATGATGACTGTATCCTCTCTTTCTGCAGTACCTTCAACCAACAATGATGAGTCGTGAGCCAAATATTGGGTAGTTTCTACTTTATATGTAAGACACGGTGAGGAGTGGAATGCTGTTATCATTTCGAACACATGTTACGATGTGAGCGGTGACCGTAGCAAACTCATTTTTCATGTGCTGCCAACTCTGAGCGGTAGTATACGGCAATTCATTCTTCACTTGCAACTCGCGATGAGCGGTGAGATGCCAACATCATTCTCAACACAAGTTACCAAGTGAGCGGTGATATTAGCAAACTCATTTTTCACGTGCTGCCAACTCTGAGCGGTAGTATACGGCAATTCATTCTTCACTTGCAACTCGCGATGAGCGGTGAGATGCCAACATCATTCTCAACACAAGTTACCAAGTGAGCGGTGATATTAGCAAACTCATTTTTCATGTGCTGCCAACTCTGAGCGGTAGTATACGGCAATTCATTCTTCACTTGCAACTCGCGATGAGCGGTGAGATGCCAACATCATTCTCAACACAAGTTACCAAGTGAGCGGTGATATTAGCAAACTCATTTTTCACGTGCTGCCAACTCTGAGCGGTAGTATACGGCAATTCATTCTTCACTTGCAACTCGCGATGAGCGGTGAGATGCCAACATCATTCTCAACACAAGTTACCAAGTGAGCGGTGAGATGCTAAGATCATTCTCAACACAAGTTACCAAGTGAGCGGTGTTACTAGGAAATAACTATAATTCACGTGGTACCCACTGTGAACGCTGGTTTGCGGGAATTCATTTCTTGAATGAAGCTTGCTAGGACTGCCGAAATATGAAAATTTATAGTCTATTACGAGCTTTGTCAAACGATTATTCTTGTGAATACGAAATAAATTAGAATTAGGAGCTGCGAAGCCCTTAGTGGAATAATGAGAGCAATACAATGGTATACACACTTTTTAAATTGATAATATTTTATGTTCTTCAGGCGTAAAGAACTATTAAACATGAATTACAAAGTAAAAAATAATCAAAAGATATCACGTTTACGTTCTTTTCTGTTTTTAAGCTCTTTATTGAGGCGAGAATGTCTTCCTTCCAACTTAGCTATTTCTCTTTGTACTGCTTGAATACTGGATTCCATTCGGGATACTGTCCGACTGTCATTTTGGTTCCTACGTATGCCCTGTTGTAGTAATGGATGTTATATCTTTCTCCCAGGAATCTTTTACTTCTCGAAGTTTTCTCTCTTTGCTGCGTAAATCTTTTATTTCAGATTCAATATCAAGTCCTTGTATCCCAAGATCTCTGGAAAGTTGCTTTCTATTCAGTTCTGCAGAGATCAAACACAAACTTCTCTGTACACTTGTTCATTTCTTTCTGTTCTTCTTTCAATAGGGTTGCTGCATCACTTGCTTCCTCATTTTGTAGTTTTCTATTCAAAAATTGGAAAATGTCGCAATCGAAACCAATGCTTTTCTGTTCCAACGCCTTCTTAACTCTTTTTTTGGTGGATTCATTTTTCTCAGCAACTTTTGCATCCGTTTTTGCACCCAATCCTTTTTCTGCAATTAAAATTGTTATTTTTTAAATTCTGGATATTCCTTCCACGTTTTTTATGAATAACTGCTTGTACAGCATGTACAATTCCATCACTATTTTTTCCAAGACCCTGAAAATACAATTCTTATACAGGTAAAGATTGCTTCGCACTTCGCCTAGCTTATATCCCATTTTTTGCATAAGCTTCAATCCAAATCCACCACCCGTCCAATTTCCTAACTCTCCCACTTTTACACTTCCGCATGTGTCCCCTTTCAATTCAGACCAAGAGCTATTATGGTGTTCAACTATCTTTTCTTTTTCATCTTGAACTGAAAACATGATTGATCAGCGACAAAAATGAGGAGCTAGACTACCTTCTACTTCAGCATCGAGAGGGATAAGTTTTTCAATGGTCGTGCCGATCTCTTTTCCAGTTTTTAGTAGCTTAACAGCAAACTCCTTATGATCGTGACTTTGAACTCTCCCAATATCCCACAATCCGCCTTCGATACTAACCAGTACAAGTGAACCATCTTGCAGTTTGCTGCAGCAACATATTAGGTGGATGCAATACTATGATGTTGATGAACACAACGCAAAACTGTTCAACACAACTCTGATGAAAAATTTAAGTAGTACCTGTAATCAGGCTCTTCGTAATCTTCAAAATCTTTCATATGCACGAGTTCTCCATGACTGAAGCGGCATTTTTCATTAAACTTGCACGTCCCCGATAAAAAATGAGGACAAGGCTTCATCGCAGAAAGCAAGGGTGCGCTGAACAGTACTTTGGCCTGAAAGCCGCTGAGTAAAACCACTATCATTCATCAGCATACCATCAAATCGTCAGTCGATTTTCCTGGCAAAACTTCAAGAACGATTGCAGCATGATGAGAAATAGGTAAATTAAATCGTGTAGGTGCCGCAGATACTCTCAACCCAACGAATTCATCTGAACCTTCAGTTTCAACAGAGCAACAGTCTCTGAATTTATCCTATACCATAGTCAATGCCCAGATCCTCATCTTCAACGTTCTGTTCCTCAGATTGATCTTCTGACTTTTCTTCTACCTTAACATTTGTTTCGAAATGTTTTTGATCCTCAGTCCTCACTAACATTCTCTTGAAGGAGAGCGATGAGCTCTAATAAATCTCCTCTCGCTTCTTCAAGCTCAACTCGTTCTTCATCTGTCGTTGCATTTTTCAACTGTTCTTCTATGGTGTTGGCCTAAAAACCGTCAGAACAGAGATGTTTCATATATTAACCTGTTCCATATACATTCGAAGCTCATCATCAGAACTCATTTATCTCTAAAACAATCAATATACAAACCTTAAATATATCAATCTTATACAAATACCAATACAAATGTAACAAGAACATGGGAATTATCATCCTGAACTTATTAAAAACTTTATGTAGCAGAGTAGGGTGGTGTTTATATACAACTCGGGTTTTGTCACAACACGGAAAAATCAGTTCGTGGAATTATTAAAAGGAAAACTCAACAACTTTTAAGCATAAAACATATGAGAAAAATTAAATCATTCTTCGAAAAATTATAGATTTTATCTACAAATAGAGAAGTTATGGTTGAGGGCTAAAACCTTCTTGCTTCTCCGATTCTCGATATTAAAGCAAATGTAAAACTAAACGTGCTGCCATTATTAAGATGATGATCGGTGTAAATTGATGCAAGGAGAACATTTACGAGAACAATAGCTAGCCTTTAGAGTAATCCAGCATTTATAAGTTCATCTTGCAGAACATGGAATACATTTAACTGTTCTTCGGGTCGTAACATCAACACTTGACTAACTAAACGACCGGGTACAGGGTTTCTGAAGCATTCATGTACATTTTCTAAATGACTTAGGTTATTTACCTGATGAACGAATGGATATACACATTCACGAAAGTTCCCATTAGAAGTTGACAATCGAATCTATCCATCAAGCCTCCATGTCCAGGGATGACATCTCCGAAATCCTGAAGTCGAATTCGATTCTGCTTCATCAAACTTAATTCAGTACCTTTATTTTGAAAGCCCTCTTGAAACCACTGGCGAAAAAGCCTCCGAAGGGTCCCAACAAACTAGCAAACAAAGCCATAACAATAGAATGAACCATGAAAGGTGTGAAAGAGATTTGAGGTGCCATTCTAGATTGAAAAACAAGGTAAAAAGAGTGTATAAAAGAAATTTAACCTTAACATTTTGAAAATCCATGAGAAGGGACGAGGAATGTCGAAAACTTGAAGTTGGAACGAAGCAGGAATAGTACAGTTCGTATTGTCAATATAATAATCTTCAACTGGACAAACGAAGAAAGGACGAGAACTCAAAGCATATGAGAGCTTAATGAGAAGAGTGTTTCAACGACTGATTTCGTATTGCATACCAAAATTCCAAACAGAACTGTGCTCACGGCTCCTCCAATAAATCCTTCCCAAGTCTTTTTTGGAGATAACTTGATCAATGGAGTTTTACCCCAGAAGAATCCAAACATATAGGACATGACATCGCAACAAATAATCATAGTTACTGGAGCCAAAAACCTGAGAAAAGGATAAATTGAAGATAGTTCAAATCTTAACTCTTACCAAATCAGTCCTTGGAAAATATTCTTTATGATCAAGAACGATTGACTAACAATAAGAAGCAAACTGATGTGAGTCCAGGCGAACTGAAGAGAATGTTCAGCCTATTTCTTATAATTTCACAAACCAAAGAGAACTGTCTCATGTAATATCCTTTTTTCAAAGACAAGACGAAAGAAACGAAGCCTATACAATAAAGAGCAAAGCTAATCAATCTATGATAAGAGACAAGGAATTGTAGGAAGTTCTGAAAGGAAGCATTTAGGATCAAATTAACATGTTCGACACTTACATCTTTTCTCAAAAGAATAGCCCAATAATCGATGAGGCTTTCTCCAAAGAAAAAGTAGTTGCTAGCCAACAAGAAATACCTAGAAAGTCGTGTTGGTTGAGATTAAGTTTCCAGAACATTACCAAGATAATGCTCTAAACCATGGGAAATCGTAGAGCCGATATACGATTAAACCGATACTTATAATCTCTTGAAAGCATTTTATTTGGATAAGGAACACCTGCAAAGTGAAAGATTAATCATGATTGGGTTTAACTCTCTGATGAATACGTGTGAAAGCGAAAGAGTCAACTCTGATAAAGCTGAGTATTTCTTATGACAACAAAAAAAAACTAACCAAACCCATCAGCCATGTTAATCCTCGATTGACTATGAACGTGAAGCAAGATACCATAATTATAGTGAAAACTCCACGAACGATCCAATTTTTCCATCTACATACATGCAGAACTTGAAAGTTTCACACACTATCACACTTACCTTGGAGGAAGAGTATCCAACAGAGAATCTACAAACACTCCCATACTTCCAGAATCCTGTGGGATCATTTCCGTCAGCTTTTCCATTCTTAAAATTATAGTAAAGACACTCTCTTTTTACGAAACAAAAACACAATCAAGCTCGACTAGCACAACACATTACTTACGACTTATCTTTTCCTGCTTCACGAGGAGAATCACTATAAAGTCCGATTATTATCATAGGTTTCACAGAGGGTTTCAGAAATTTAACGGATATATCATTACCTTTCCTCATCTTGCAACATCTGATCCAGATCACTGTCATCGCTCATCGCTTTTTTGTCTTTATCAACGAACCGTTGACGAACCGTCGTTGAGTCGTCCTCGCCCATGTCTTCAATCATATATTTCGGAATAGAAGAACAGAAAAATGCGAAAAAAAATTGAAAGTTTCAGTTTAAATAAAAGTAGAGATTAATAGTTCTGCGGTTATTAGTGAAATAGATTGGTGATGAGGAGCGATCTTATGACAATGATGGGAGACGAAAATAGAATATGTATACGCATGATTAATAGTTTGAGGCTGGAGAACATAATGTTCTGTCCCATCACAAAGAAAGATAAAAGGTTGAGCACACATTCATACAAAGAGAGCAAAAACAGAGAAAAAGACTTCATTTTTTGTTAGTACTTTGGATGTTAAGTTGACTGGAAAAATTTGGGGCCGATGGGATTCAGAGCGCTCAACGAGCCAAATCAGGCCTTGCAAATTGGATAAAAGGAAAAGACATTAGTCAAAAGTGACAAAAGGATTTTAAATCCATTAAGAAGTAGAAACAATGAGTAGAAACACAAAGAAATGAGAAGAATGGCTTCATAAGCAATGCTTTCAGTATGGTATCGAGCTTTAACACAAGTTTACGTAAACTCGCGTACTGGGTTTTGATAAAAAGCGAATTTGATGTCATCAGTCACATTTGGAGTGCCATTTTGCAGCAAAAGGAAGGGCGTTTCGGAATAGCATGATTAGACATATAGATGGAAGAACCAGCTGGACAGAAAAATTGGCAATATAAAAACAAGATTGGGAGTCATGTTATTGCTTGCAACTGGTGACAAAAAGGTGATGGCAGGCAGATAGCAAATATACCTCAGGTTCATATCATCAGAGGTCACGAGTGCATTTCCCGTTCAGATGTTAAGTTATACTATGATCAATACATGATAAAAAATGGTTCAAGCGTATAATAGTGATATATATAAGCCCATCGCATAACACACTGGCAGTATTAAAGAGACATTGAATCATGCAGACAGACAGTTGCAACATCAAATCGTGTGGGAGTTGGAGAAATGAAACTTGCTTTTGCTAGTGAGGGATTAGAATGTCCACAGAGCATACGACAATTTCTTTCTCGAGCCACATGATTCAGACGGAAGAGACGACCCCTGAGGTAGCTGGAGGCCTGGGCTTGCCTGCGCATGATGACACAACACATTGGGCGAATGGAGAGAGCTCAGACGATTATACATCAGCACGACTAGTCATCGAATGTGCTTTATTGCAGAGTCCAAGCAACCTCATGGCTGGAGAGATGATCCCTCCGAAATTGACGATACAATTAATGACTTTGAAACTTTTTCAAAAAATTTCATATTCGAAATAAAGTTATGAACAGAAATTCTCTTATGAATAATAGACAAGATGAATGGCATTTTCTCCTTTTTCTCTCTAATTCTCTCAATTTTCTTCCTTTTTACGCTTGTGTCGTTTACACACTCTCTTTCTCTACCACTCTTTGCCACACTCAAAGGGAGCTATATATCGATTGGCTGTCGATTGGGTGCAGGAGGTTGTCTTCAGCTATTACAGAGGGAGAGTGTAGTGTATAGTGCGCATATAATTGAGAGTTGAAGGATAAGTAACCTCTTTCGTGAGGGAACACCCAATAGCACACGTCACTCTCTCCCCGTCTTCATTAGTTTCTTTCCTATTTGATATTCATACCTTCTCATTTCCTCTCATTCTTTTCATCTCTCTTTCCATTTCATATGTTACATTTCTCCCAACACGCTTTTTCTTTACTCAGCAGAAATCATCATTCGCTCCTTTGCAATCAGCTCTCTTGTTGTGTTTTTTTTAAAGTTTATCTCTCCATACACCTTATTTCTTCTCGTCCTTCCTACTTTGAAACTTGGTAAACACAGTTGTTCGAGCGTTCTCATCTGTATGTTTCCTACCACTACTAATCTAAACAGTTGGACTCTATACATGCGGGGATTACCCGATGAGATCTGCTTATTCTTCTGTTGTTTTCGTTTTCGAATCGGCAACCAAAAATTTTATGTCTTTTTCATCTCACAACGAAGGACATACGATTTGTTTCAGTGAAAATGACCGACCGATCTAGAGGTCGAGAACGTCGTCGGAAGAGAAAGCGTTCAGAGGATTTTGATGACGAAGGGATTTCAGGTAATTAAACAGCGAATCATTATAATAAGAGAACATAAAATGAAAGGGTTCACTCCCAACCCGAAACATCAAGCAATATTGTGCAAAACTATGAAACGTGTTCATAAAAGTGAAATAAGAAGTACGAATGTGGAAAAGTAGAATTATTATTGGTGATAAGTGTTATCTAACAACATTCATTTGTTCAAATTGGTACTTTTGCGGAAAATATTTCTATTATTACGAATACTTAGAAACGAGGTAAATAGTATGAGTAAACCGATGTCCAATAGAAATCCGATTAGCTCGATGACGTGCTTTATAATCAGAAAAGAGGATAGATTCTGCACCCACACACATGTATGCTATATAGACACAATTCTTATAGGATGGAAACTTGGTCTTGTGATAGGAGTTGTCGTAGTATGCTTCGCCATGCTTTATCCAACAGTTTTCCATCCAATGATTATGGGTTTCTTCGGTTAGGATGCTTTCTCATTTCCAAACTGTGTTCTTGACTATTGTAGGGGCAAAAGAAGTTCAGAAAAGCAATGCTAATAAGCCTCCTATTCATCCCGGGATGGGCCCAGGTGGTCCTAGAACAGGAGGTCCCCGTCATGATCATCCGGCTATGAGAATGGCTGCTGCTCAGGTTGTTAAGACTGGAAGCTTATATAGTTGGTACTCTTGATGTTTAGCATGATGCTCAACAGTCTACGGGTGGTGGACGTGGTATGTTCACTTGGATGCTGCCAATTTACACTGTTGGAGTTGTAATTTTTCTATTGTACACTCTCTTCAAGGTTGGTTCCCGAATATATGTTGTCCTGATATTCATAAGTTGTAGTCGAAAAAGAAGAAGAAGAGAAGAAGCTATGGTTCTGATAGCGAAGAATCTGATTCATATGATGAGTGTGCTGGTCAGTTCTCAGGAAAACTTGGTTGGGAGATACAATTATTTGAGTCATAACTTCTTCCGTATGTAGGGAAGAAGAAGCTCCGTGGTCTTCAAGAACGTCTACAACAAACTGAAGAAGCAATGACCAAAATATTGGAACAGCTCGAAGCAGTTCAGGGTTTAGATTTGACTTCAATCGATCAAACATCGGTTTGTCTTTTATTTGCGCTCAATGAACAAGATCATTTTGATATAGGAACAACCAACACCGAAGAAAGAGGAGAAAAAGAAAGAGCCTGTTAGTGTCAAGCCTGCATTAAGTTCTCAAAGTGAACAGTATATAGGAGATCTCGAGAAAGCCTTGAAAGAATTCAAAGTAAGTATTACAATATATTATTCCCTTTCAATATTCTCTTAAGGTGCTATCGGAAGCATATGAGAAAGAAAAGGATCGTCACCTAGCGGAAGAAGATGATTCTATGACTAGCGATTCTGAATTGAATTCCTCAGCCTCTTCAGCTGACTCTGAAGAAGAGGAAAGAGTTAGACACAAGGAACGCAATCGTCGTAGAAAAGAAAAGGAGAAGAAAACCAAAGCTAAAGTTATATCGAAAGAAGCTATACCAAAAGAGGAAGAAGTGCTAGAAGAAGAATCCGATGAAAGAGAAGATGATTCTCAAGCACCTGTCCTTGGAGAGCAGTCGGAGGAAGAAGAGCTTGCTCAAGACATCCACCCTGAGGTAGTAGAAGAAAGTAAAGTAGTTGTTCCTCAGGAGCCAGAAGATGTAGTAGAAACTTCTGTTGTTGAAGAATCCAACATTGAAACAAAGCCAGTCGAGAAGAAAGTGCGCAGACGCGCGCGACGAATATAGTGAAGCTAGTATAGCTTCATTAGTTTGATACACGAGTTCCATTATGATCTTCTGACCTACTAGTCAGTTAAACTGTAGCGTTTAGTCACTTCAATGCCATAATTAGATGTTACATGAATCATCACTCATCGCTCATCGCTCATGCTTCTTTTGAACTATTTTGCTCCTTATCATGTCATCACACTTAAAAAGTCACTCAACTACCTAGTCTGCATAATATCAATAACCTGCCTTTTTTGTGCCTGTTC
Source organism: Auanema freiburgensis (assembly GCA_030370435.1). NCBI lineage: Eukaryota > Metazoa > Nematoda > Chromadorea > Rhabditida > Rhabditidae > Auanema > Auanema freiburgense. The sequence goes on from CM059369.1 coordinate 5,403,277, forward strand.
TTTGATAATAAACTTAATATTATTTATAAATTGCTCATTCGTTCGAATTGTCTATCAATAAGGAATCGCAGTATCAATCAGATCAATGTAACAAGAGAGAGATGAGTTGAAACAAATGGGATTATTTGGAATTTTCTCGAACTCCACTATGACAATCTGATTCTTCTTCTTGAGAATAGGTTCTGGAGCATACAGAGAAAACTGGAAAGAAAAATTAAGTAATCGACATCTTTGTTCCTTGTAGTTGAAATTCACTGACATTGTAACGATAGATTTTTTTTTTAAGATAAGTAGAATTTCTACTCTTGTGGGGGGGGGGGCAAGGGGATACCTTACACTAAGAGTCTCTCTATTCATATGTGAATTAATGGGGCATTTAATAGTGAACTATGACATATACTGTGTGAGATTAACTACCAGAAAAACGTTTGGCTAGTCTATGCATTTTTTGAGAATGAGTAGATAGAACTGAATTGTTACCAACCTGTGGTCCGAAAGAACTCCAGTAGCGGCCAATGTTGACACCATTGATAAAGACTATGCCCTTACCCCATTTAGTTAGATCTATATTAGTATCACCCAAATCAGTAATATCGAACTCTCCATAATAAATATCTCCAGGTACAAAACGGCTTGCTACCTGAAAGTATACTTTACTCCAGCCTACATTAAGGACTAACATAATCTGTTTTCTCTAAGTTAATGGCTAGATTGTCTATATCTATAGGACAAGAAGTGATTTCATCACTAGGATAGACATTACGGTCTAGAAGTAAGTCTCCAATAATACCCTGAAAGCACAGTAGTAAGTTCAAGAAGTCTTCGACTTACCTTATAATCATTGGTAGTTTTATAAGTGAGTCGTCCTTGGTTCTCTACTATGATTGTTACTTCATCTCCGATTTGAGAATCAATTTGCACAGAATTTACTCGCTGATGCTCAAGATTGGGCGAAGTCCTTCCCTAAAGTTTGGAATGAAGGCACAAGTGCCTCTGTTCAGTTTTACCTTGAAGTTTCGTCCAACATACACAAACCCGAAGTCTTTAATGTTGGTGCCATTGAGAACCTTATAAGATTTTTGAGATTTGAATGAATATTTAACAAATCCAGATAGTTGTTCGAGCTAAATACTTAATGTTTTCGTAATAATTCTGAACATACTTTCTCGAATGATGCTGCTTCCATGAGGCATCTTGTTTTATTGATGGTCTTCTCAAAGTAGTCAAAGATGTTACCGTACTTAGCTAAGGGTACGTTCGCTTTTGAAAACGCGGGTCTGGAAACAATGATTGTTTTTTGAAACTTTCAGGGCTTTAGTGACTTGAGAGTAGGGGGATCTCTGGGCTTGTTTTCCCATTCAGGCCAAGATTTAATAACGTTTTGCACAGCAGTGTATTTATCGTTCGGCTCCCCGTTCTCAGCCATTGGTGCCCAATAATCATAAGACGTTATCAACTATAGAATAAATGTTGATGGTGATGAAGTTTTAAACACGGGTCACCGGTCCTGGATTCTCTGCTCCATTCCAGAAACCGAAGTTTGTCCCTCCGTGAAACATGTAGAAATTGAAAGATGCGTTTCTCGAGTAGAAGAATTTAGTCATTCTGCTAACTGGAAAAAAAGATTTCACTCTAGGCATCATCCAATGTAGTACCATCCGCAGCTGTAGTGTCGAGGTTCTCCTTTTTTCCGCCATCTCCCCACAAGACGAACCAGCCAGGATAATACTCAGAGTTGACGAAGGGGCCTCCTAGTATATCATACTTTCAGATTCACTTGTATAATAGTGAGTACCTTTGTTAGCTTCTCTTTGTATAGCAAAGCTCTTATCGCCTTCAATTTCCTCTACACTTCCAAAATCAACAGTGACAAAAACATTCTCTATTCTTCCACATGAGACTAAACTAGGTCCATCGGCTTCAAACGTTTGGTTATTATTCTACTTTCATATTATATAAACTTGTATAGAGAACAGCGTCAGGACCGAGCAGTTCAACAGCTTTATCTCTAAGAGCTACCTTGTAAACTTCATCACAGCTGTAACTTCCATACTCGTTCTCTATCTATAGTATTTCTTGCTATTTAGTTCGAAAGCTAAGCAACCAAACTTGAGTCATTATGACAGGTCCTCCTTTGTTGTACAAATAGGGCTCAATCTTAGGCAACAGTACATCCCACCATTTCAAGGCTTCTCTCATATAGCTAAAAAGCGATATATGAGAAAGAGGCCTATCATTTTCTAGATACTCAGGATTAGAAGTTCTCATAGTCATGTTAGGATAATTCAAAAGCCAATATGGAAGACCGCCGTTCTCCCATTCAGCGCAAATGTAAGGACCAGGGCGAACAAGAACCAGTAACTCATTCGCCTGTGCAAGTTCGAAAAACTTTTGGAAGTTCCGAGATCCCTCAAAGATGTATCTAAGCAACTTGTTTAAACTTTAAGCGTTAGAAGTATTACCTTCCTTTATGAGGTTCATGGAAGTTCCAAGGAATATATGTCTGGATGGCATTGAGACCCGCTGCGCGAGCCATTTTCAAACGGTCTTCCCATTGATCTGGGTGTGTTCGAAAATAATGGATGGAACCAGATACGTATCTTCAATATATTCCCTTTTCTCGTATAATTTAAGGAGAACTACCTGAACGGCTTACCATCTTTCAAAAACTGATTGTTGTCATAATCAATTCGGAAGTCACGATTACATTTCGCAGGTTCTAGAAGCAGGAAGAAAGCAAGGCATAATAACCAGAGCCAGTTCATCGAGTTAGTCTGTTTTTGATGGAGCTGTAGGAATGGCTGCTTTCAATACGGTTTGCTTTGAAGTAGGTGGAGTGAAGCTAAAGATTGAAGACTAAGTTAAAACACATGTATTTGGATGAAAATGGCCAGATGTCAAAAACTAATGTAAACAAGTTTTTCTTTGTTTGTCTCCAATCAATAAGTCACAAATGATTATCTTCTTGACCTACGGTAAACTCCATTTGTTTCTATCTTAGAAGGGTACTAACGCTCCAATCACAATAAAATGTGCGAATTCTGACTAGGATATGTGATCACAAGAACTTGAATTGAAAATTTGAAACTTTATTTTGGAAAAATGAATTATTGCTTTTTCTTCTTATCATCTTTACTAACTGCCTTGGTTCCCCAAATATCGGCGAAGGCCAAAGTTCCTACGAAAACTAAAATAGCTCCAACCCAATGTTGTTCTGAATGAAATGATGACAAAAGTTAGTGTGAGTTCTTGATTACCCGTGAAAGGATTCTGGAACCACCAGATGGAAACAATCAAAGACAAGAACTTTCTTAATGTGACTACTAAAGTGACTGTGAGAGCATCAACCCGTGAGTTCAATTCATATACAAATCTGATGCAGAAATATCTGAAAAAGCCTTACGTTTCAATACAACTGTGGCCACTTACTGTAAAAAGCAACTCAAAACTAAGTTGACCCAGAGAGAGGAGATTGGGAAATTAATTCCTAGTAGAGAGAATGGAGCAGAAGCAGTGAAAGTTGCAGCGGATGAAGCGATGTCGGATCCCATCAAAATGAAGAAAGGAAGAGAAACAGCATGCTGAAAATCGACAATGGTTTAAGAGTTGAAAAAAAAGAGAACTCACAATAACGAACATAGCTTCTGTGGGATGCTTTCCATAATCTTTATACATTTGCTCCTGAGCGATAGCCAAGTAGGCAGAAGCAATCAAAGCAAATGTCAGCATTCCAATTCCTGTAAGATTTAGTTTATTCTAAAAACTTCCTCAATCAGAACCTATCATCCACTCTTGATAATGCTTAGAGGCTTCCTCCATTGAGATTCCTGAGTTTTTTTCGAGACTGTTAGAAGCCAGGGTGCAAATTATAATTCCAACAGTGATAGCTAATACCGCAAGATACTTCCTGGTATTATATCGTTTTCCCAAACAAATCGCTAGAACCATGTTTGCTAGGAGAGAACCCTTAATGGATTTGTAAACTGTGTTTCAAATACTGAGTACTCACAGATCGGAAAATGATGTGCAATGGTACAGGTACATGAAAATTTAAGGCTTGATTATTAATAACATTAACTGTGAAGAAAGTTATAACTGTTGGGATATAACCTCTGAAACAGTCAAAGTTATATTGACATTCTTTTCAGTTTCTTACTTTAATGGAATTTTGTTTTTAACGGAGAAGAACTTTGATGTGAAGATGAGTCCATGTACAGCAGTAAATAAGAAAGTAGAGAATGTCATCAAGTTCATAGCCGATGGTTGTTGTCTTCAATGTTTTGTTTTTTAAGCATTCTTGCCAGGTTTGGACTCACTTTGCTATATTTTCTACCACAACCATACAACCCATACATCCTCCTAGGACTCCAGCTATGGGACCTAGTGCCGACATCCCTGTAATCATATCAATTGAGTAAGAAAACAGTTTCACAATTATCATAAAATAATATAAAGTTAACAGAAATCGTACAAATAAATGTCAAGGACATACTATAGTGGGACATGCAAACAAAGATGTTGGCGTTCACAAGAAAAGTTATATCAGGCCACACACAACGAAGTGATATAGAAATTGAAATTTGAATATCTTTTATGGTCCTATGTTCTGGGAAGAGAAAAAATTGTTTCGAACATTAACGCACTACTGATTAAAAGAGAAAGGAAACTGATAAGGCTATCTATCTATATATGGTTCTGTATGCAAACAAGAAAGGAACTTTTTTTGATAAATGAGAGTCTGAAATTCAAAGCAGAAGTGATTTACACAAAATACTACAAACTAACTACAAGCTTTTTCGTGGTTCTCTCAAGGACGGTCGAAGGAATTACACAAAAGTTGAGGTGGCAGAAATTCAAAATTGATGACAATTCGAACACTATTTTTAACAAAAGTTGAAAGGAGATTGAACATGCTACATTAACAATCGATATACAGCTGGAAAAGTTTTTCCAAAGACATAATCGTAATGGGTAACTCCAAACCGTTTCTTGAAGCTTTCAATCAATACAACCTCGATAAAAACTGTCTTAAGTAACGTATCAAGAAGCTTTCTTTGATAGTTTAGTCAGCAACTGAATACAAGTTAGTGTTTGAATCTAAAAAGTAAAAATCAATCATGTGTTGAAACTCGTCGGAAGAGGGAGTGAAAAGAATGAACTGAGGTCTTCAACTCTGTAAAAACAAGTGTAAATGTTGTGTACGTGTAGAAATCAAAAAGGCAAAACGAAGGTTCCACCGAGATTTGAACTCGGGTCGCAGGATTCAAAGTCCTGAGTGCTAACCGCTACACCATGGAACCGCGATGACCAATGCACTCGCAAACTTTAGGTCCTTGCTCTCTCATTTGACCATTCCATCGCCTAAAAGTGTTGCGAAGGTTGCATTGTTGATCTGAAGAACAAATATTTCGAAAGAGCTAACCAACTCCTCGGACGGGTCTTAAGGTTTGTGAATACAAGTGCAACCAGTTCATCAATTATACAAGCATTTGACAATACAAAAAACAAAATCAAGTTCAAAAATTCAAAGACAATTGGAAGGCGTAAGTAATTTCATCAACATTGCTAGATTGTAAACCTGCATCTCTACGAAACACTTTCCATACATCTGTATTCACAGGTGAAAAATGCCTCCAGCGGAAAAGCTCAGCCATTGAAGCTTCCTATAAGATAATTGAACTAGTTCAGATTACCAGCCGTTCATGCTTACCGAATCATCAGGCTTCTCGACATTTTCAGCAACAGTATCTACATCCTCATTATTTTCTTCCGAAGAGTGATCATCAAATAAGTCAGGGTCTGTAGGGTCTTCGTTTTCGGTTTCAATATCATCAGCATCTTGAAGAAGTAGAATAGTAATAGTATCTTCCATTTCCACAGCAATGAGCTGCTCGAAGTAAATCATTCAAAGTTTTCGAAGACACGCGAGCGGTTGTCCTCTTCTTTTTTATAAACAAACCTTCTTCTATTTCTCTTGGTAGCAATCCTTTTCCTCCGCAATAGCAATCCAACAAATCGTGTGTGTTACAGCTAGTTTCCACAATATTAAATATATCATACAAATCTTCATCACTGAATGTAACGTTGCCTACAGCGGAAGGTTAATGAACGTTTCTACGTTAGTTCATACCAGAGCTATTTTGATCGGATAAATCGAGTACGGCAGTCAAACCCGTTTTTTTAATTTGACGCTGAAGTATTTTTTCATCGATTGTACCCTATATGAGAAGTATTTTCGTTTCCTCTGATGGTTGTGGTTACCGTAGTGGCCAAGCGATAAATATGGCAAACTCGTGTTTGTCCGTCTCTCCAAATTCTTGCCATGGCTTGAAGATCACAGGCTGGATTCCAATCAGAATCAAAAAGAATTAGGCGAGAAGCAGCAATTAAGTTCAACCCCACGCCGCCTATAAGTGTGATTCTCATATAAGCTATTATGGGAATACATACCAGCTTTAGAGCTTAAGAGAAAAACATAGCTGGGATTTCTTTCGGTGTTGAAAATATTGACGAGCTTCTGCCTTTCAGCTAGAGCAACGGAACCATCCAATCTCAATACAGTCAAACCAATAGATTGACATAATCCTTCAATCATATCCAACGTCTGAAATAGTTCTGAAAACCCTTGATAACTGAGTTCCAACCTTGGTGTAGTTTGAGACCACAACACAGCACTCGTTCAGCTTTCGGAAACAGCCTAGCATTTCAAGTAGGACGCTCAGCTTTCCTGTATAATGATGCATATGTATGATGTATGTTTATTTGATTCACCAGAGTCAGTTATTGAAGCTGGGCGCGAGCCAAATTCTTTGGGGAAAGCGGAAGTAATTACAGCATACTTTGACATATCCTTAAAACCCAGTCCATTTTACAACGACATCTCTCATTCGAAAAAATCAACCTTCTCAGTGTTAGTTATTTTTTTGTATAGAAGAGCTGGATGATTAGCCAACTTCCTCATGAGATCCATCAAAACTAAAGGATCTCCAGTCATATGATCACACAAAGCTGTGAATACTTTTTTCTGAACATCAGAAGGTGCACAGAACAAAACATATTCATCTGAAAAAAAACGGTCAGAACTCTGAAATAACACTGACGAAACGTTTATCCGGTAAATGCTCCTTGTTTATATCTGAAGACCTCCTGAGTATTGTATCTTCTATGAGTTCGTTCAATCTCGGCTGAAAAATTAAGCTCAGTAGATTAGGTTAACTTGGCCTCACATCACTGTCACTGCACATTTTTCTGAACTCTGATGATGTACCGAACTTTGCTGGACAAGAAAAATCAAGAATTGAGAAGAACTCTTCCAAATCATTTTGTATTGGAGTGCCAGTCAGAAGAAGTCGTCTGGTGACACAGAGTGATAACAGCTGGAGGAAAAAAACAGTGAAAGCCTGTTTGGATTCGATCAATTACTGATTCTCTCAGTTTCCCTTTCATATTTTTCAAACGATGAGCTTCATCACAGACCATTATGTCGAATCGTATGGGGATTAACTTCTCAACATACCTAAACGAATGTGCTGAAAGGATATTCTGGATCAGAGTACCTGGCTGCCATTTCGTAGCTAATGATCATATATGGATTACATTTATAAGAAGAAGAATAAACGTTTATATCGTGCACTTTAGATATTATTTTAGCCTAAAACGTTCTTTACAGTATTTCCTTTGTATCAAACTCTCACTGGGACACAGGATGTTTTGAACCATTTTCTGAACTCAGCTTTCCAATTATTAACCAGTGAAGAAGGCACAACAATCAAACATTTCTGAACGCCCAATCCTTTTTTTCCCTTCAACAGAAGTAATGGAATAAACATTTCGATCACAACCCCTACTTGACTTTTCAAAACTGACCATGTAGATGCAATAGTTTGTATACTCTTCCCTAGTCCCATATCATCGGCCAGAATGCAACCACCACCATCATTCTGGTTTAGCGAGAGGATTGGAAAACGAATAGGTAACTATACTTTGAGCCTGTCATATATATACTGTACACCCTCTTGTTGATGTTTTCTCAAAAATCGACTAATAAGAGGATCAACAGTGATTGGGGTGGCCCCTTTAGATACTTCCTTTGCATTCAGGACGTATGCTTGGCTCTGAATAAGCATTGAGCAATTGATGAAACTACCAAAGAACCTTTTCCTGTCCCGCATCCCAACCCATGACTGGACACACGAAACCTTTCTTCGAGCCGTTAGTGAAAGGAAGCGGGCGTTTTATCAGTGGGCCCAACTAAGAATAATGTGAAAGGTTCCATAAAGTTTGCTAACCTTCGAATCATTCGATGCTGTTCTTTTCATAGGTTTAGAAATCGGAGTACTCAAAAAATAGTTTAGAAACCAGAGAGATATCAAACAAACCAGATTGTATTATCATTTATATTTTTAACAACAGTTTCGGAAGGTGTGTCTAATCTCTCTTGAATTTGCACCTCTAACCCTCCTACCATTATAACTTTCCCTTCTTCCAAGTAATCAATATTTTTGATTGAAGTTGATCTGTGACACAATACTTTGATTGAAAGATACTTTTCCCACCTCGAAATGATCTCACGTTCATCCTCAGTTTTTAAAACAGCAACTCGAGTGTAACAGATAAGAACTCCATCTCCTTCCCACTTCTTATGCTTTCTAGTAGATGCTTTAGCATAGAGTACAGTGAATCTCGCTATTTCTTTCCCTGTTCAAAAGTACTTCTGAACAAATGGCTACACCGTCTCAAACCGTTTTCCTTTTCGGTGCCAGGTGATTGCGTATCCTCTAATTCGTACACCCTCATCTATGAAGACTAAAAGAAAATGTCCAACTGAACACGGGATAACTGCGAACTACACAACCAAACATAAAAGAAACATACTTTTATATACAATTTTATTATTCTGCAATCATTTATGTAAATTGGCACATAAGATTTTCGCAAAATGGATGCGCCATAAAAAATTATCACACCAATCAACGGTAATAAAAATATCATCAGAAAAACAATAGTGGTTTTGGTTAATTCTAATGAGATAAAGTTCAAAAAATGAGGAATGTACAAAATAATTGTTAGGTAAAGTTCTATTAAATACGTTGTTGAAGCATTCAGGACTAAAATGGTTTTTGTCGCGGGTTGACAATTCACAAAAATCGCAGTGTCAAGCATACAGACGAGGAAAATCACAGAAACAAAATAAGACTGATGGGATACCTTAAAGGAAAAGAAGAGGCGTTTTGTCTTACACCACAAGCATTCATTTCCTAATAAAAAAGCATACTAAGTATTTCTCATATGGCCGACACCTTAAATGTATCCTAATTATGCGCATCAAATCCGTATAAATACATTAACTAAGCATAAACAAAAATACTTGAAATAATGAATGTCTAAATAGACATATGAACTCACATTATGGCTTGCAGTTACTGGAGAGCCATGTTAAGCCTTCGGTAAGTCCTTCGCCGTTTGCTGCACAAGCAGGTTGTACATACCAATTCCTATCTCTAATCCGAACAAGGCCCAACTTATCTTGGATCTCGTGAGGCTTCATGGCTTAAACAAATCGATAAACACTTAATATGAATTATGCAAATATACCATCGGCTAAATCTTGTTTATTCGCATATACTAGTATGATGGCATCTTTCATTTCACGATCGTTGATTATTCTGTGCAACTCCACTCTTGCTTCGTCAATTCTGCACAGAACTATATCAAACAAAGAATTATGGGGTGACTAACCTGTCTCTATCTGCTGCATCCAACACAAATATTAAAGCTTGAGTCCCGGTATAATAATGTCGCCATAACGGTCTAATCTTATCTTGACCTCCGACATCCTCAAAAAACAAGGATAAACTTCGAAAAATAAAAAACAAACTAACCCAAACATTGAATTTTATATTTTTGTAAGTCACTGTTTCTACATTGAAACCAACAGTGGGAATAGTTGTAACTGATTGCCCAAGTTTTAATTTGTATAATATTGCTAAGTTTAAAAAATAAGAAACATGGAATAATTAAATCTCACTTGTTTTTCCTGCAGCGTCGAGCCCTAACATCAATATTCTCATTTCCTTCTTTCCAAAAATTTTAGATAATAACTTCCCCATTTTCTAAAAAAAAAAATGTAGCGATTAATTCAATTGAATATAATTAACAATCATGAATATTGAAATTTATAATAAACAAACTAAGAAAAAAGAAAAGAAATGACGATTATAAAGCTACAAGGACGAGAGATGGACACCACTATACTAGACAACAACTAGCCTCGACTAATGTGGTACGCAACGCTGAACAGAATAACGCCAAAGTGCGTACGGATTAAAAAATATTTTATTGCGAAAGCTGTTTAGTAACAGAATAGTCAAGGAAATGTCGAAGAAAAAAGGAAAAGCAGACAACCATTAAACTTTGACCAACATTACATATAATTTCCAGTTTATTTGTACGGGTGATTCAAACATCAGTTCGGGTCGTTTAATCTCAAAGCAGATGGTCAAGCTCATCAGCTGTGTAGAACGAGTTTGAAGAAACACATATGGCGATAAATGGCGTTACGCTCTTACGACTCGAAAAGAGACTACCTGTAAGGATTCAATGTGTAGGTGTTAAGGTTAATCATTATTGCGAACATCTTCGCATTGAACATGTTGTTCATAGTATTTACTTCTATATTTTCATTGTTTTCTGAATTATATTCGCTAATATGAGAAAATTTTCAATACTTAAACAGCTTTTATTCCTATTCATTCCACCCAAAATAACTTATTGGACGGAAAAAGTGGAGGTGATTTTGTCCGATATTCCAAATTCAATAACATCATTTGACAAGACACGGCATACGCCGGCAGGTGTACCAGTCAGTAGAAGATCACCTTCTTCCAAAGTTACAAACTTCGTTGCGTACTCAATCAAAGTAGGAATATCGAAGATCATCATGCTGGTATTACATCTTTGTTTGTCTACACCATTGATACGACAAAAAATTTCGATATTGTGAGGGTCAGAAATCTGAAACAGAACTGAATGACGTTTGCTTAATCCTTATATTACGTCTTCTTTGGGAATGAACTTAGAAACCGGGCAAGAAGTATCAAAAGATTTAGCCAAAAACCAGGGAGCTCCTGATTTCTTAGCAGTATCCTGCAAACTTTATAGTGTTATGAACGATGCCGCACGCTTAGCTTGGAAGTCTCGGGCAGTCATGTCTAATGCTACAGTGTATCCACCTACAAACGTCATAGCCTCCTCTTTAGCGACATTCTTAATTTGAGAAAAACTCTCCATAATACTCCTCCGTATCGATCCTAACCTTAGCTTTTTTCGCTATTACAACTCCGAGTTCTACTTCTTGGTGTAAGTTTTCACACCCAGGGGGAATAACGATCTGCTGTCCCTCTTCAATGTAAGCATTTGTGGACTGAACACGTGTGAATGGAAAAAGAAATAAACTGAACAAACTTTCAGGAACAGCATAGGTTTTTTAGGAATGGGATTGCCGAGCTCTAAGGCATGATCCTTATAGTTACGCCCGACACAGACAATTTTCTTTCCCAGTTGGCGGAAGGCAGATAAACTCATTCTAAACAAAATGTTCAAAGCTCAACTTAGGTTTGTAACGGAAGATTAATCGAATATAGGAGTCAGAACCTATACTGTAGGGCACCAACTTTCAATCTTTCTGGAACACTAGTGCCACACTCGGGACATTTTTTTTTAAATTGCTCATTGCGTATCTCAACATTTTTGACTTGACGGCTGTTTTTCTTTGGATATCTTATTCTTGATAATCTGAATAGACTAATTCGAACTTGAAAACTTACAAGCTGGGAGTAAATCAGTAATCACAGTAATGAAATCTGAGGTAGAAAAGTGTGAGCTTATGTGCTCTAGTCGCTAGGACCTAACTCGTTTTCTAGCGGTAACTACTCGACGATTATCAATCCTCTACTGCAACTCGCCGTGTTTTCTTTTTTCTTTTTCTTTGTATGCTATTGATTGGATATAATCTTACATATAACATGCCTTCATTACATTCCGCCTCTAATCTGTTATTTTGAGTTCGTGTGCTTTGCCTATGATGTAATTCCAATAATTTTTAATATTGATTACTTTTAACTCACGTTCCGTTCGTCATCTCTTAGCTTCCAGAGTACTATGAAAGTTCGAGCGAAGGTAATATCGGGACGCGATGAAAGTTTTGAAGTTTCTGAAGAGGTAATACGGAACGAGTACAGTTTCTTGCTCATATCTGCTTTAGATTACTGTTGAACAGTTTAGACGCTTAGTATCAGAAAGGATTTCCATAAGTGTAGAGAAGATACGTTTGCTCTTCCAGGTTTGCTTTTATACTCTTCAGAAACATTGTGTGTTTTTTCAGGGACGTTTTTTGTCTGACAAAGCTAAAACCTTAGCTCATTATGGGGTCCAAGATGGATTTGTTATCCATGTGGTTGAACAAATGAATCTGGTGTATGCTACTTGAGCATTATGATCTGTACATAATTAAACTTTTAGGAATAATATGCCTGTGTATGCTGACGAAGTGAACCAGCAACGAAGAAGAAATACTGGAGGGAGCTACTCCAATCGAAGGATTTTAGTTCCCCCTGTTCGATCTGTTATAACGTTCACTCGAGGTGGAGCCGTAACTGAGCCTTCGAGATTACAGGTTATCCAGCTTTATCCAACCAGTGATGTTTATTTCATTGCAGGATCTTGTTAGAAGAGCAATAGATGAGTTGCCTATAATTCCAGAGGAGGTGAGGTCCGGATTGAGAATAGACATGACTGCGACAGGTTTAACGGTTAACATGCCGGCATTGAAGTAAGGATACTATGTTTTGTTCGAGAACATCGCGTTTTAGCTGTCCTCATGTTCCGAGTCAAGCATTGGAAAGAATCCTCTCCATTGATCGGGTTCTAAAGTATATGCGATTTTTCCGAACGAGTGCGGAGGTTGGTGAACTGCTGTGTGTTTTTTTTTTCACCCTAACCGTTCCAGAAGGAGAATGGAATTTGTACGATGATTGATAGTTTATTAGATTCCACTCACTGGCCTCCGGATAATATCATCAAAGCGACTCGTGCTTTCCTGTTGGATATGGATAATTACTCGGAGGTTAACATGTCAACTCGAGGTTTGATCAAGATTACGAACAGTTCCAATTCATAGTTGGTTTCTTCAGAATACGAAAGCAGTGATCGTGAATCAGCTGAGTATCAGGGTAGATATCAGAGTTATCCTATTAGTGGGGAAGAACAGAATATGAGTCCTTATGTTGCTCGGTATTCGAAAAGGAGTATTATGATTTTGATTATGAGAATTTAGACATGCCTTAGCTTCGGATTTGGTTAGAAAACATGACGAGCTTCATGAAGAATACATGAAATTTCAACCACATATCAAACGTTATAACCACATCCTGAGTTCGCATCATGTCTTTAACATAGAGGAAAGAGACGTAAGATTCAATAGCTTGCAAATTACATTATTTTTTAAAGTATTTATTGACCGATCCTCGTGCTAACATTCTATGTGTGTATTCACAACATGTGCGGAAGAATCTTCATAAATATTCCCACGCCTTACATATAATTTCTGAGTTGAATGTCAAGCTTGAAGATCCTCTTCCACGGAGGCTGTATCCACAAAATCGTGTATTCCAGTTCAGTAATCCATCTCAGGTATTTTTTTCTCTACTTCTTTTATTTATAAAGATTTTTAGGGACAAATTTCGTTTGAAATCGTAGATCCTCACAATCCGAACAGAATTGAAACTGCTCGCCATCAAGCCGCTAGCGATATGTTCAGATGCACCACCAATGGTAAGTTATTAATTTGATTTTTCAACTATATCCTATATTCTCAGAACCTACAAGCTTCGATGGTTTAATTACGTTATATCCAACAGGTTTGTTCATTTAGCTCCTGTATTTATTCACGCACCTTCTACAGGCTATCACCGCTCCCAATCTCTTCTCTCAACTAGTATGATTATTACATTCATGATTTTCGTTATGTATTTTTAGGCAGAGCGACGAACGGCAATCGAACATTGGCTGGTACCAGAAGACCAATAATTGTGGATGGTCAAATTGAGATGCCACCTCCAGTTGAGCCTGTACCGGCAGCATTGTTTGCAGCAGCTGAAACCGGGAGTGATTCTTTGTTCAGAAGGCGTGATTTCGGAACGAGTCTTCTAGGTTCCCCTAGAACTACGAGCCGGATTCTTTCCAGTGCTAGCAGCATTTTGGAAGGTAGTGCTCCCGAGAGGTCATCTTCTGCTCGTGCACCAGAAAACCGACCTTTTGCTACGTTTGAAATACCTTTCCTTACCCAGTTGAATCCAGTCGGTATTCAAATGCGTTCATCGAATATTCCAAATCGTCAAAGTTTCTCGGATGACTATCATTTACTGCAAAACAGGAATGATCCCAGTACTGGAACGCAACAACCCATCGTTTCGCAACCTCAAGTAGTCCATAATCGTACTGATGACTTACGATCTGATAGTGTCCGACGACCGTTTCTCTCTGCAACAGTTGTTTCTGCTTTTACTACAGCAGCTCCAAGCACGAATAATGAGAGTGGAAACCCCGCTCCAAACACTAACCATCGAACGAATTCTCGTGTGGAAGATGCGGTCAGGGACTACCACAACAATTCCGAGCAATCCATGGAAAGACATGCCCAAGTATTGTACGACTTTTTGAGTAACTCCGTTTCAAATACCAGAGGTCAGTTCACTTTTCAAAACATTAGCAAGATTGTTTTAGTGAATGAACCTGGAAACGTTTACGAGAGGCTTTATCGACAAATAATGGACGCTGGATTGACAAACATTGGTAGATTTGTCAGTCCTGAGGCAGCAGTACGGTGTGCTTCAGACGTGGATTCTGATCCCGCAACGTTGCTGCCTTCCATTCTAAGCTATGCCATCAGGGTTTGAATCGCAACTTTTGCAATCTCCCATCATTTCTTCTTTTTAGGGTTTTGTTTTACCACAGTTCCTTAGTAACTCAACGGCAGACAGTGGAGCAGTAAGTGTTTTCACTTTGAACTAAATGTGTTTCTCCTTTTTAGGCAGCCTCTGAGACATCCAATTCAAGAGCCGCTGCTCCGAACGCGGTAATGAAAGTATACATTACTAGGTAATTACTCTTACTATTGCAGAACGCGACGACGGAAAGTCGAAATCCTGACACTTTCCTAGATAGTTTAACAAGTATTCTTGATAGGGCGACGAATCCTATGGTTGGCGGAGTTGAAATCAGAGTAAGTTCAATAGAACCACTTAAGAATATTTATATTTGTATTGAAGCTCGAACCACAAGGTGTCAGTCGATTCTTAACAAACGTAAGCTGAAGACACACCAATTTCTTATTTCTGTATTTTAGTTCCCTAGAATGGGTCAATCGGACAGGGATGATCCTAATAGACCGTTGCAATCTCCAGCTATTCTTTCAAGCTTGTTTTCGCAAGATTTTGATTCTGCAGCAAATACGTCAGACCGTAGAGCACCAGGAACGCAAGGACAGTCGTTACCGTTTGCTAATATGCGTCAAAGAACCTTGCGATCGGATCCTTCATCTGTATTTTATCCTTGTGTAACTCACATAGTTCGTATATTTTAGGAGTTCCCTCCTCTTCCAATAGATCCTTTCCTCAACTGTGATAGTTTGTTAGATCTATCAGGCGCAGATTCTGCGGCTTCTGGATCGATGTTCCACCAAATTTCGTCATCGCGAATGGTTAACGAATTCTCAATTAGATTACATGTTCTCTCTCTTCAGTTCAACAATTCATTCCGCGAGTCGATGGGAGGTCGGAGAAGAATGAACCTGCCTTCTGAACCATACGGAGTACCTACCTTGTCCGAAGTTCGAGTATGCTAGAAGATGTTAATCCTCGATAAGGTTCACAATTTAAGATGGCTCTAACTCACAATGGAGAAATTATTTCCCCAAGTGATGAAAAGTGTGTCATTCTTATCATCCAGCATGCTATTAGATGGATTCTGCTGCTCATGAGAGAAAATGATATATCCCGAGTTGAAGGTGTTTTAGTAAGTAAACTATTTATTCAACTTAATCGTTTAGAAACCGCTGGACGGTCGAGGCAAGTAGTGGGTATTCGACAACTGCAGGATGAAATCATGAATGTAAGATAAATTTTCCTTTTGTCATCGCTAGTAACTGCCTAACTTAGGTCCACGCTGATTCTGATGACAGGCATCCCAACCGGGCTTCAGTTTTCAATCAAGACAGCTTGTCATCATTACTGCTCAGTGAAATTCCAGGTGCGACTTATCTCCTTTTTTCGTGTTATTTGTCTGTTTAAGAGCCTGAATTCGACAGAGGTTCCGATTCGCAAGGCGGACGTTCAACAAGAACATCAGCAGCTCCGAATCCTGAAACTGCAGCGCACCCAGCTAGAAACTTGAGCTCGGCGAGTCGTAGGGTTCACGCTCTTTGGACCACTCCTATTAGATTTGATTCCAATTCACCGACACCCGTTTTGTTCCATACTAATACCAGCCTGCCTTCACGAGCACAGGCTTCAATGAACCCTGCTGTCGCCAGAATTGCAGTGCCATTAGCTCAGTCATCAACTATAAGAATGCCTCCTAGTATTGTTGGTATAGCCAGCATAAGAAACTCTAGCCAACAGCCAACATCGGCTACTAACACCACTTCGACAGCGTCTGGAACATCTGTTTCTAGAGCGGCTCCAGTTCGCTTGAACCCTTCTGTGAGAATCGCCGTGCCAATGATTGGAGCTACTGTTCGAAATCTGCCTACTGGAGATTCTAACGTCACTTTCGCGGAGCAGCTCGCCAGACAAGTAGAAGAGAATATAAGGAGCATGGGAGCAAGTGTAAGCCTTTTAACAAATTCACGAGCGGGTAGTCCTTCGTCGTCAACATCTCAAGAGAGATCGAGCAACTCAAGAGAAGGAATAACAGTTCGAGCACCGGAGCAAGGCACTTCTCCACGTGCAAAGAAGAGAAAAACCGAAACGGACACAGTTAGATTTGTTACGAGAATCCTGAGAATGTTCATTTTCAGAGTTCAGCTCCTGCCACCAGCCGAGCTTTGTTCAACAGGAGCATTCCTATGAACAGTATCAATAGGACGGTAAATACTTTGTGATTTTTTAAAATCATTCAAGTTCTCTTTTCAGTCTTGGGAACGTATTGTAGCTGCCGATGTGGAAAGACAGAGGAATTCGCCGCCCCGAGTGTGTACCTTCAGCCGGGGATATTTAGCAGGAGGATATTGTGCAAGAACTGTAAGACTTAATTCATAGTATTGAGTTTAACAGATATAAAGTTTAAAAAAAAAGTATACTGACTCTTTCACTTTAATTTCAGGTCAGTTCTCTACCCAGATCTTCGTCGTTTACGGGCATAGTTGACAACTTGACGCATTTGAGCGTCGATGGCTTTCCAGAGTCTCCTATGACTCAAAATTTAGATTTTCTTGACGAACCAGATTAAATTTATATTTAAAAAATATATTTGCCCGGTATTTTCTTAGCGAGTCTTGTGAACTTGTATTAGTTCTCATATATTTAAGTTTATTAATTTAAACTATTCACTTTTTGAAATATGACCTGTTACATTCATAACTTTATCATTTATGAGAACGTTTCGGTTTTATTTGTTATAGTTCTTTTTATTCCATAAAACGCTTAATAAACGTTATGTGTACTCCTGAATATTATGCTTTGTGTTACTTCAACATATTCTATCCGTTTACCATTCTAATCATATATCTTATTTGAACAAAGTTTGTGAGTATGAAAGCTAGAACATCCAATGCCGCTGTGCTTGAACAAGCTTGGAAAAACTCCAGGAAATCGGTAAATCATTCTTTTTGAACAGATTCTCTATCTTTAATCTAGAGTGCCTTCAAACAAGGTGACTACAATTTCGAGATTGTCGAGGATCATATCTTAGAGTCTATGTGTAGACATAACGATGACACGTCTTCATGTTCAGTATGCATCATTCCTTACTTATGTACGACGGTTAATGTTTTCCAGAAATGTCTTTTTGCTAACACCTTATCCCTACCCGAGCTACCCGAAATGGTTTTTCCTCATAACCAGCTCACTATCTCCTTTTCCAAGTTTCCAGGTAATATTTGATATGATTCAGTGGGCATAGTTTTTAGGTTCTTGTATTCGATTCAACGCATTAGACGCTCTTAAACTGGTTTGTCCTGATAAGGTACCAGATATACAAGTTGCGCCTTCGGTTGTTTGGCAAGAATCAAGAAAAGAGTTAAAAATGAATGGGCAAGCAGAGCCTTATGATTGGACATTTTCCACCAAATACTCCGGAACAGTTGAAAACTGTAAAGTAAGTTTACTTCTTTCTAGCATTACAGTAGTCCATAACGTTCAAGCTTGAGCCAACAGAGGAAAGAATTGATATGGAAAGGCTAAAACTTCAAGATCCAATAGCTTTTTATGGTTCTGTTACTCTGTATGAAGATGAGCTTGCTGATCACGGATGTGCCAAAGTACGGTGTCTTCTTTTTCAATTGTTGTAGGATTTCTAAAATTTCCGAGTTTTAGATGGAAGTAAGAATACGCGTCATGCCTACTTACTTCTTCGTACTTGTTCGCTTCTATTTAAGAGTAGATAAAGTACTAATAAGGTAATACTCGACCATGCATCTTAACTCAAGCTTACCTCTACTTCATAGGGTCTGTGACACTCGCTTAGTTGGAGATAATCATAATGGTTCTATGATTAGAGAATGGAGTTTACGAGAAGCGAAATACGGAGACGTGTCTCATCTGGTTCGTTGAAGAAACAGTTGGTTCCTATTCCAACTAATATTTTCAGCCGACTAATGTACTACTCGATGGAAACCAAGTTTGGCAATACTTACCGGCAAAAGAGCTAGAAGTCGTCAAGATCACTCCGAATGTCTAATTTTTCGAATTGTGATTCAAATCGCGGGTTTTACTTCTGTAATATTGAAATGAATTTCCTAACTTTACGATCCAGTATCTGACAAATAATTCTATCACGGCCTGGAAATTTCAAGTTCATTGCTGCAGTTTAAAAAAAATATTTCAAAAATCGGGACCATGAAATCATGATGATGAGGATTTTCTGCTCTTCTTCCTATCCCTTATCCTATCTCATCGTTTTGTCGTATGTCTCCATCTACTTCCAGCTTGTTGTGTCGGTTGTGTTTTCATTGTTCCGCCCCCATGTGCATTTCTAGCACACGTTGCTCCACTTGTTCTTCTTCAACTTTTACAACGCACGGCCTTTGCTCTGATTAATAGACAACTCAAGACTTGCTTCTTTCCAATTGTCGTTCTTTTTCTGCTTAAACTTCTCAATTACTCATGCGAGTCATATTGATTGTTCATCGTTTTTCGTTGATTTCATTGAAAGTACTGAGTATATGTAGTATAGGTGATAGAGCTCTATAATTCCATTGGAGCTTAGAATACCTGTTACTTACAAGTCTCTCTCTTGAATTATCATTATTCATGGTTTGCGAGGTCTCGATTATTGGCATATAGTAGTAGGAGTTACCTCAGACTACCACACCTGTTGATAACAAGGCCGTTAAAGTTCAGAGATACTTCAAGCACATAGTGAAAGCTTGTGTTATACACATCTTTAAAAGCTGTCTAAAAGAACAGCTGACCTTATCATCAGTTATTAACTTCTTGGCATCTTCTCTCTTCGAATCGTTTTTTATTCATGATCCTCGTATTGATTCTATGATGGCAAACCTCTTTTTTCCAGAAATTATTATGGTTAACAAAACACGTTTCTTTGATGTTAAATATATTCGATTGTTGATTCAAGATTTGAAAGATAAGTATGCTGAGCACACTGAAATCATTCTAAATATTTCAATATCTATTATGGTTTGTACTGAATCCTTTGTCATCCTTTCTATTCCTACATGTTTCAGGTTATTGCATTCATTAGCTATCAAGTTATGACGCTTTTAACAACATCAAAGAAGTATGATCGAAGGAAAGAAGGGAAGCAGAGTGACAAAAAGGTTCCAATTCTGACCTTTTATCTCAAAAACTTTTACTTTCAAAGGAAACATCTGAAAAGGGAGTATCAGACGATGGTTTCCTCTCCGATTTACACGCCTTCGTCTATGACGAGAAAGAGGTGATCTACATTAGCAATTGATGCAAATCAAACTGCTTATTAAGATACCATTTTTCACACCACTATATGATGATGATGAATCGTTGAAAAAATCGCAGTTTTTCTATGAACAAATGAAAATGCGTAGAAGTATCAGAACGTTCAGGTAAGTATCTGAAATCCCTACATCTCTAAGATTTCCTATAGCGGCAGACCAGTATCTCTCAAAGTTATTCAAAATCTGATAAAAACAGCAGGTAGGAAGTCGAGATTCGAACTTTGTTAACGTATTCTTTCTATATTCCAAATGAAAGAATCGTTTCAGGTTCCGCCCCATCTGTTGGAAATGCACAACCATGGGTGTTTTGTGTAATCGTTCGAGATGATTTGAAAAATGATATTCGTAGTATTCTTGAAGCAGATGAACGTGAGAATTACACGAAAAGGTTGCTTATCAGCTCAAATCTCAGGTAAAAGGTCTGTTTTTAGAAAAGGAGTTGAATGGATTGTCGATGTATCCGCCTTACAGTCTACTTGGAGCCGTCCTTATATTACAGATGCTCCGTATCTCTTAGCAATCTGTCACGAAGTCAGTACAGAGTATAGTCTTATTGAAAACCATAATCTTACTCAGGTTTTCAAAAACGTGGAAGGACAGCTCGAACGGATGTACCATTACAATGAGATGAGTACATTGATAGCCGTTGGAATCTTATTAACGGCAATACAAAACATTGGTCTTTGTACAGTTGTGACATCACCTCTCAACGCAGGGCCACAGATATCAAGGTTGCTGAAACGGCCAGAAAATGAATCCGTAAGTTTCTTCCTAAACTTAATTGTGTGAAATCCGCTGTTAAGCTCTTGCTTCTACTGCCTCTTGGCTATCCAGCTGAAGATGCCACTGTGCCTGATTTGAAGAGGAAGCCGGTCGAGCATATCATCAAATTGTACTGACTCTCAAAATTACTATTCCTTGTTGTTGTTTTTGTTGTTGATCTCAGGAAATGAACATTTCTGTATATAAGCTCTGAAGTTTTTTCTTCCAATATGAACGTATGCAACCGGTTTCTGTCTTCCATCCGAATGAAATGAGATGAAGAGGAGTATTGTGAATTAGAGGCAGAGCTCTGGATCAATTACACTAATTTCTGTTTGAGTACATTTAAAACCAATAAATCAGAATATTTGATCTTATTACTATTCACTTTGAAAGATCATAAATACCAGGTGCAACACCGTAAAGCAAACCGAGAATGAGTCGGATCTCATCAGGAAAGATGATGCATCGCAACGAGATTCGGATGAAATATCCAAGTTTTTCCTGTAACACAGAACAAGAAATCAAGATGATTTTCTATAAAAATCTCAGATAGCTTCCGTCTTAGAATCGTCTGAGAGGGTTCTCTTTTTACCCCAAAAGATCATATTCAAAGTAGATTGAATGGCGACATGTGCAAGTGTAGTTGGGCTGGATGGCACAACAATAGGATGAATGTCAGCATATGATTTGAAACTTCCGTTGAGATTGAAGCTGTTACAGAATGCAGAACTCAAAGATTGGTTATGCGATTCCAAGAATAAATCCAATTCATGCATGAAATCATGGAATCAGTGTTCGTAGCCCTCATAACACCTGGTGTTGTGAGGACAATATGCACAAGTGTGAGAAACGTTATTGTTAAAACTTTAAAGAAGTTTCGAAACTCGAATTCGGTACAGTGAATTATACATTCGTTTCATATCAAAAGAAGTATTCATTATTATTTTATTTGTTGAAAAAAAGAACCAATCGCTAGGATAGTTCAAGTCTCAGAGACGAAGGACTACACAGTAGTATGTACATGGTATAAAGCACAAACACGCTAATTTCTGTTTGAATACATTTAAAACCAATAAATCAGAATATTTGATCTTATTACTATTCACTTTGAAAGATCATAAATACCAGGTGCAACACCGTAAAGCAAACCGTGAATGAGTCGGATCTCATCAGGAGACAGATGATGCATCGCAACGAGATTCGGATGAAATATCGAAGGTCCCTAAGTTTTTTGTTGTCTGATACAGAGCTTCAAATACTTACCATGTGTTCGATATCGTCCATGAGGAAAGAAGGCGTCAAATCAGCAAAGTAATGTTGTTCTGGTCGCCATGGTAAAAAGCGCTGTCGTCCAGAACTGTCACGGCTATCAGTTGGATATATAGAGACAGAGGATAAACATCTATGATGAGGAAAGGAACTGGGGTTTATGAAGCTATCAAAGGCTTACCTAGCAATAGCGTAGTCTTCCCATTCATGGTAAGCGCATAACGTTTTGTTAGTGTATAGTTGTTCGGCAAAAACACGCATCGCTGCTCTGCTCATAACATAACCACTTCCTCCAGCATTATACCCGTGCTCTTTCTACATCTACAGCAATCAGGAGTTTTGATTGAATTTCTCTTACCGCTCTTCTTTTCAGACGGAAACCTATAAAGTGGGGTAGATTAGGATCAAAGTCCTGCAAGTATTTTCTAAGAACATCTACAACTACGTAAGTGTCATCGTCTGCTTTGTAATACCTGAAAGTGACTATTCTTTATTGTACTAACCCTCTGAAGTTACCAATCGAATTCAGAGGATATATGCTTGTATACATAGAGTAAAGCTAATCGAGTTTTCCAAAACAACTTGTAGTAACTTTGTGGTAAATATCTGAATATCGTATGGTAAGGTACGGTGTCGTCCAAGAATCTATCTCCGTTTGTCAAAAAGTGATATGAATCACATCGGCTGGGCCATGTATTATTCATGGCTTTTACCTGAGAGAAAGAAAAAATTCATAGAGAAGGAAGCTGATTGGATAATACCCGAGTATGATGATAACTTGTTGTAGTCATAATCCAGCACAGAAGAGACCCCTGTTTACGTTGTTCAGAAGCAGCTTTGCTCACTTCCACATCGTTTAAATGGCTCTCGTCGTACAATCTTCAAGAATAGGAAGGAGATTAACTGTTTCATCTTCAATGTAAGATTACTCGAAACCACTATCATCGATGGGGATGAACGATATCAGCTCTATACCAGTTTTGTATTGGACTTCATAGATTATGTAGACAAAAATGAGAAAAAATAGAGTTGCAACTATCCATAACGACTTCAGTCGACCGCAACGAAGAAGAGCAATCTGAATTACCAATTAGTAGACGATAGAGAAGATAACAAGTTATGCATTACCTTCAAATCAATGAATTGGTGAAAGTACTTATCTTTATACATGGCTACAAGTTCATGACCGATTCAAAGTAAAAATTCTACAGATGGGATGAACCTTGAGGAGTATTCAAGACAAATTTTAGAGATAAATAAAGAGAATGAAACGGACAAATAGAAGAACTACTTTCCTTATCTTCTCATCTACATCTGGACACCCTCTTTTCTCCAGAATCGTTTCTACAAGATTGCGATGGATTAAGAGAGTCTCAATTCAGCGAAATTATTTTATTTGAGTATTTCGTAAACTTTCATTCATTATTTCTACATCTTTTATTATTTTAATACAAATATTGTTATTCGATCAGAATGACAGGATGAATATGCGATTTCTTTTATTTCAAATGATTTGATCAACGTTTGAGATAGTTCAGAACTGCTTTCTCCGTGCCATCATCGCAGAGAAGCTTTGGCTTACCATCAGCATCCAAAATATCTTTGAAATGAATTTCCTTCAGCGTCTGAAATACGTTGTAATGAAGTAACTAAAAATGTTCTCGGTAAAGCTTTAAACTGGATCACCGATGTATGTAGGTAGACCCGTCTACATCCCCCCTCCACCCACTTATTAGAAAGAGGAATGAATTTAATATTCCTATTGTTTCGTTAGTTCAATCTTATCAGATATTAATTATTTAAACTCTTTTATGAAAGAATGTGAGCAGAACTTACCTCAAATCCAATTTTCTTAAGCAAAATCTGGTTAGCTTTAGAGCTAGTTTCTGATGCAATTCCGTTAACTCCGAACTCCTGAATAAATCAAAGAATACTTCAGTTTTTTCAAGTGATAAACATTAAGCTTGGGGTTTTCGAAATGATACAAAGCCATCTTCTTAGCTATTCCTTGTCTCTGAAACTGGGCAGCCACACAGCTTATCTCTCTGTATAATTCAATAAGAACACAAATACTGTTAGGATCCACCTGTGCAAAACTTTTTTGACATCTTTCGGTGCCAGCTCATAGAATGCATTATGTAATTGATTTAACACAAACGCTTAAAGTTCATAGTTCCCAAGGGCTTCGATAGTCACCTCACCTATTGAGAAAGTGGGTGTTACAGCTGTATCTCCAAAAGAGTATTGGTTTTCAACAACCTCAGATTTTTCCCAAATTGATTGTAGTAATACTCCAGCCAACTCTTTAGTTTCTAAACCACCTCTTCATTATTCGATTTCCAATCTTCAAACCTTTATGGCGAGCAATGACCGAGAGAGGAACTTTCAGCGAGTTATCGAGAATAGCTTCGGCACATGGACGAAACTCCTCTTCTTTCATTTTCGTAGCCTAATGATCAATTTACATTTGTACGCTCATAACTCTTTGGAACTTACGCGACACATAGGCTCTTGTTCCATGAAGTATTTTACTAGAAACCGATAAATCTCTTCTTTATCTGTCATTGTAGGCACAGAAAAATCGAAGTCCGCCATTTCTTATCTGAACAATAAACTAAAAACACAGAATGTAGTAGAAAAAAGTTTTATCGGAAGCGTAATACGTAACGAATACGTAAAAGGCAACTATCAACTGCGATTAAAGTGGAGATTATACATAAGGTAGCTGAAGGTTTTCCGTTTTACTTCTTCATTTTGGAAGAATTTTTTTCTCGAACGGATATATCATACGCACAAGTATAATTCTATTAAGGAACTATAAAACTTGTTCTTATTTTTGAAGTAAGAATCGAATGAAATCTTGAAATTCACTTCACTTGCAAAGTTCCTTCGCATTCATCTAGACAGTTTGTTTTTTGTTTCAAACCAAAAAGTATGTTCATTAGTGGTAACAGAGAAACAATGAGTATGATTAGGTAGTGGCGTTGGTTTGACGTTGAACGTCGCCTGTGAGCATTAACAGCAACACTATTCTCAGACATCAGTAAGACGAAAGGAATAGAAGTGCAAACAAAGAAGAAGAAACCGAAAAGTTGAAGATGGAAAGTTTAAGGAAATGAAAAAAGGTTGATCAAAGAAGGAGAGAGAACATGGAAGAATCAGAGCGAGGAAGAAGAAGGAAGAATCAGTTCGAAATACGAAGAGAGTTTCCAGAGGCGGAAAATCGGATGAGAAATATGACGAACGATACTTGTTCTTCTCTAGAAAAAACAAACGTTACGGAAAGAAAGAAGTTTGGTTATTATCATCTTGTGAAGAGATCAGAAAGAGAAAGATAGGAAGGCTGAAGACAATGAAGATGATCGGAAAACGGTGGGAGTGTCAAGCTGTATGTAGTTAGGACAAGCAAATTTTGCTCAAAAAACAAATGCTGTAAACGAAATGAAACTCTTTATAAAAGGAAATGATTAGTGTTATGATGTACGTTGAACTTCGCGGGAGAATTGGAGAATCAATTAAAGCTAATATTAGAATAATTCCTTATTGCGTTGAAATGGTCAGTTGACGTCACTTTATAGGAGTAGTGAGGAAAGAATAAGCGGATATAGATGGCAAAAACAGAGTATGCGAACAGAGAGAACAAAATAAAAATAATAGAAAAATGAAGAAGAATGTGTTCCTTATATAGCTATATCCTTATCGTTCGCACACAATGTGACTATAAATATAGTCTGTAGCTGACAGTCACGCAATCAGAGAAGTTCTAATTTCACGTTTACCGATACTCAGAGAGAAAACTTTCCGTTTCTTAATCAACTTTCTTTCGTCGTCTTGTCACTTATCTTTATTCCTACTACAGCTCGGAAATTAATTCTTGTTTCATGGATAAGTAAGCCATTTCCATGACTTTTCTCTTCTCAACCAATCATAAGCTTCTGTGAGGTATACATGAGTAGTAACGCTAATTTGGAAGTGCTGGGAGCTAAACACCTGTTAGGAACTGCAAGCTTGCGACCTTTCTTACAACTTAGAAGGTACATGTGTCGCCAGATAAGCATGAATTGAACCAAAAAGTGTTTTTTAATCTCTTCGAGCAGAGCTTATGCCTGCAGATGAACATTCAATTTGGCCGTGCTGATATTTTCATAGAACTTCCATATTATCATAATGATGTGGTGATGATTCTCGGAATGTTGCTAAGCGTTTTCCCTTCAAGTCACACTGGAGTGCATATTATGATCGTTTAAGCCATCTCGGAACTACGTTTCATATATTTGAATGATTAGTAAGCTGGTTGTCATGTATGTCTGAAGAAGGAAATCAGTTAACACGAAAGGTTTAAAATACTCTCTTGAAACTTAAAACAGACCGAGAGAACATATCATTCAGAGATACGCTTTCTTGCAAGCCTCGCCTGAATTCTGATATCACTATGAATTATTTCACAGCAACGGTATGAACATCAGAGATTCAATTGAAATTTCTTAATTTATAAACCTCTAGTTGCAATATTTTTCTTACCAATTCAAGATAATCAGTTACTATGGAAAAAAGATTTCCTGAAGATATTCCCTATTAAGACTAATAAACTTTAATCTCACTATACCCTCATAGATTTCTTTCCATATCCCCTAATTGGAAACAGATCTCATTAACCTAAAGTTTGGGGTGTCGACCCCGCCTACTTAGTTGAAGCTGAAAACTTAAAAAAGGTTGAAAATATACGCCTTTGTAGCTCATACGCTTAAATAATTGACCCTCGGGGTATATTTTATAAGCTATTCCCTGCTATCATTCTGGTGTATTTGATTCTATAATCCATTCACTCTTAAGCGATGCTGGGTTTTGATGCTTCTTCTTACCTATCCATGGTTGGTTTAATCTTCATTTTAAAAAACAAAATACAGAATTCTGAATGCAACCGCTTACGCTCAACACAAACAGAGAATGAAAGAACGTTCCACGTTTGATTCCACGTAGCATCTCGATCGAATATTCTAATTTTGGTTGCCTCACATTCTAACAAAGAAAGAGATTGTAATTTTGGAATATATAGAAAGCTTTCCCATCATTGTACGTAATAACCATGTATGAGCGAGTATAAGACTTAAAAATTCCCAATTTCTGGAAAAAGTGTTCAGTTTGTCTTTCGATCATTGATTTCAAGTTTGTTTTGAAATAAATCAAATTTGTGGACCTTTCCTTAGAAACATGAAGAAAAATGTAATGAGAGATATCTTATAAACAAAATAGCTTGGTGACAGGCTGCACAACCTAAATATCCTCTGATATCTTCATTTCCTTTGTAATAATCTGGCTCAAAATAATACCTGATCAACAGAGTATTTTTGTTGTTAAACTTACATCACTCGTTTGTCCTTTTCAAGATATCATTCGTGTGCAGAGTATCTTCAGACTGTCAGTGCCAAGCGATAAATGATGCCACATCAACATTTTTTGAACCCAAATCTTTCTCATTTCCAACACAAATTTATTTTTTCTCATCAGTTTGCAAAGAAATCTAAGAATTCAGGTAGTAGTACTTACTATTTCAACCAGTGAATGTCGCATACTAAAACCTTCCACGTCTTCATTAACATCGGAAGTTTCTTGGAGATCCAGGTAAAACATAATTTATTCAAAAAATGCATATAAATATGAAAGCAAGCGTAAAAAAATACACGTCAAAGATACTTGTTAGTTCTGATTCCGGTCATCAAACTCTTACTAACCTACGTCATTACCCTTACTTGCAAATCTCTTTATGTTGCCTATCACGTTCAAGGAGTGAAGAATAGAGGGGAAATATAACTTCAAGAAAAACAAAAACTTGTTTGCGAAAAATCACATGCCTTAAGCACTTAAAAGAAGTTTACGATTTTAATAATTATCATTCTAAATTGTCTCCTGAATAAGCTGAGAAGGGAGAGGGGGCAGCATGAGAGATCAGAAACTCACAACTCATTTTCGTATTATAAATAGAAACTATTATGAACGTAAAACACATAAGAGTTTCACCCCCCATATATATTCTCAAATGTTAATTAATACTTTATATTCTTTGTTAGCATTAACAGAATTAGTGGGTATAATGAGAAATTAGAGTAATTTTGAAGATTGCGAAGAACTGTCGAATGCTCTTCTGATGCTGATGACGTGATGAACACAGCTTTCGCCAAAATCTTGAGTAGACAGGAGAAGGAAAGAGATTATCTGCAGTTTCATCCTGAAGAACAAGTAATTATAGATTCAAGTTATCTCTCAACTTTTGCAATTTGCAGATTATAATGGAGCAACAATTGAAGCACGGAAATCACTTATCTCCAATTAACAAAGAATGCTCCATAGAATCTCGATCGGCCAACGTACTGCCTGATCAACCGTTACGAGAAAGATCTTTGTGCCCGTATCATCACGTCCTGAACTATAATCCTAAGGTACTCACAAAATGCTCTTCTATTTATAGACGTTCCTTATAATTTAACTATTAATTTTCATCCTCCCACCACCATCACATCATTATCGACAACTTTAGATATTAATTCAAAACTATTAATAAAATGAATAAATGCATCTTTGTGGAGCAATTCCTTGTTTATAACATGAGCTTTTCTACTTGCAGAGAATTCCTGCCTCGATTACCGAAGTTGTTTGTACCTGTGATTCCATCGGATCGCTATCTATGCCAATGAGATGTGAACCCATGTATTTCCACGTACGAGTACTTCTATACTCGGAGAACTGCAAGAAGTTTGTAGAAACTACAGAGAAGATCTCTCTGGCCTGCGTTCCAGTTTTTGTGGTATGTTTACATGTTCCTCCCTTTAAAGAATTCAAAAAAAGTCTTTACAGAACCAGATAGAAGCTGGAGCCCCTGTAACTGATATCAAAGGAGAATCGGCCGAAGTCAAAACATAAGAAGATTGAATTAGCGAAACCGAAAAAACGTGGATTCGAACAGATGCAGGGCTTTACGTTGAATGATTATTATCGTTTTTTTGTTGTCTTTCAAATATTATTCTTTAATTTATTAATCAGCATTTATTCGACTAGCAGTTGTATCTGGCTGTGTTTTCTTCCACAGGAAGCTAACTGTTCAAAGGATTTCAAAGAAAAATATTTATTTACATTTCTTTGTTTCATATGTAAAGAATTAGTTGTTTGTTCATTTTTGATGACTTGAAAACATCGAAAACGGGATTTCAATATCTGAGAGGTCAAAGAAAATGTTAACTCATCAGAAAAATAATTTTTTCAATTTCATTCTTGAACTAATACTCGCTCGTATAGATGAACTTCTGTGTTTCTGCGTTTCTTCTAATTCCATCTCCGAATGTTTGTTCAGTAACTTTTTGGGAGAAAGTCATGGTGGGAAGAGAGTATGTAATCCTGCAATCTTCTCCGTTCGTAAAGAGTGCCTTTCTCTCGAATTTTTCGAAGAAAACTTTTTCTTTACATCATTTTCTATAAGTTCACAACAACTTCTTTTCATTTACTTCTAATCTGTCATATTGATTTTCATCCGAATCTGGATGCCAGTCCACGTTTTTGATTTCAAATTGCCGGGACGAAATAGCGGTCGTTCTTTTCATTTTGAGTTATATGCGTCGTGTTTGATAGTTATATAGATATAGCACTTGAAAGAGTGTTAATGGAAGACTATCCCATTTCGCTAGTGCTATATATCCATTCTGTAACATTCTTTGAGGGATTGCTAACTCATTGAACAACTTTAGAATCACACCCAAACAACGTGAGCATGAATTCTCTTTTGTTTTCAAGTCAAAGAAATTTGCCGAAAGATAAGAATGATTCGGAGAAATGACAGAAAAAAAATATTTGCATTATTTCCAATGTTCATGTGACATCATACTAGCACTGTTCCTCATTGGCATTCAGCGCGCTCCAATGCCAAGTGGCGGGAAGTGCTCTGTAGAACAGAAGCCTCTTGCCGAAAGTTGTTTTAACTAATTAAGCTTTTCGTTCAGACCAGTTTGATGTTGTAGTGTTTGAGAAAGATCAAAAAGCCTTTATTAAATGGCCAACACTAACATAACAAAACGAAGAGCAGTAAGAAGTGTTGTTGGAACTAGTAGAATAAAATGATGTTTTTAGAGAAAGATAAAGTCTGAACTTGATTCTGACGACAGTGCTGATGACACTGACATTCCCTCTACAAGCAATGTAATTCATTTTTCCTCACTTTGACTAGGAATGGTTTTTAGGAAATCGAACTAGATCCTGAAATCAGGAGACAAGAACGGCAAAAACGTGAAGCAAAGAATAATATTTTATTGGATCGTGCCCGACGTCAAGCAGAAAACAGATTAGCTCAACAAGACAAAAGTATGAATCCTCTTCTTCATTTCAATATTACTCTTTGTAGATAAAGAGGCTCAAACTGGCATTGTTGCTCAGCTTCTTCAAGCCCAAAAGGAGTCGAAGCTTCTTTTGGCTAATTGTTTCGAGCAAACAACAGTCTTGGATCTTATAGATCAATCATGTGTGGATCGAGAAACTATATCAGTGAGTGAAAAACAGTGTGTCTTTGCTCATTTGTAGCATGTTTAAGGATATGGCCGTAGCCATAGATGCTGCTTCAACAGTTTATGGATATCGTGTGGACAGAACACACCTTGACGCTCAAGAAACCAGTGTCAACTTCTTGAAGAACATTGTGGAAAACTCTCCTGTTAAAAACAGTATGTTTCTTCTAGTGTTCCTGTATTATCATATGTGTTCAAGGCGATAAAAATTCTGATTCCGATTCTCCTGCAAAAAAGAGCAAAACCAGAGACAAAGGTAGTATATTCTGTTCTTTTCTTTCAACTTTTTTTTGTTTAGCTGAAACGGACATTCAGAAAAGGATTGATGAACTTGTGAATAATGCTGAAGATTTGGATGCTACAGAAATGGAAGAAGAAGAACCAACAGAAGATATTGAAGGTTAGCTGGATATGGTACAACTCAGTTACAAGTTTTCGTTGTTCAGCTGAAGTACGCCCATCCGAATTGTTCGACGATGCTTCTACTCTAGAAGACTTGAAAACTCATTTAACAGCTCTGAAAGATGAGCGAGTTGAAAAGGCTTTGAAAATCAAATGGAAGGTTTTTTTTTGGTTTTCAATCATAATCTGAGACAATATCTTTGAAGAATCGTATTCTGGAGGAGGATGATGAGAAAATTTCAATGGTTACTTCTGAAACTACTGCAAACGATTATTATCAGCAGGTCGCTATCAACATAAGTCATGTTACTATTTTTCTCTAACAGGCTATATCAAGGCATGGAGATCAGAACGCAAATTCCCTTCTTCTGAATAACACTCGGTGCCAAGGCGATGGACGATTACTGCATATGCATATTCGTGCAAAACCCGATTTGATTCCCTTTCCACCAAGTGTTGCCGAATTCGCCAAAGGAGTTTATGGTCCGTAACTAGCACGTTGAGAGAAACATTTTTTTGCTTCAGCCAACGCTTCGAACGCCTTCTCCAAAGATTTCGTTTCACCAGAAAATCAATTCTTACCCTCTAACGACTCACCAGAAAAGTCTGTTTTGAACAGTGACATGGTTGAAGGCTCTGAAAATGAGGGTGAAGATGCGGAAGACAGTACGTTTTCAGACTATTTCATATTGAACTCTCCATTTTAAGTTTTATCGGAAGGAAACGAATCCGAATTGATGGATGCTACAAGCATGCCCGATAGAACAATTATGGAAACAACTATGCTGCCCAATCAAACGATTCTGATGAGAAAGAGAAAAAAGACAAGTAAAGTGAACAAAATGCGAGGTCGCGACTTAGCTGAGGTTACAATCAGAAAGTAACACTATATTACTGTTACTGTTTTAAGCTTTGGTTTGAGCCGGGTGTTGGCGTCCCTTGTGTAAAAGAAGTTAATTTCGAGACTATGAACAGCATTGCTGATCTGAGAACAGAAGTTTCTTTAACCATATTTCAGTAATCAATCAAAAGTGTCTAGGGTCTTCCGAAGAAGAATAGTATGCTCACGTGGGAAGAGATGGAAATGGATTCTGATGATGTGAGAGCGGAACTGCAGTATTTCCAGGTATTCAAATAACTTACGCAACATGAACAAGAACCCAATTATAGTCTGCTGGCTTCGATGGAGATTTTCGCGATATTGAAAGCGCTTACAACGCAATTCTAGTCACAAAAAATGTAACAGAGAACGAAGCGAAAGAAGCAACAAAGTTGTGTTCATTGTCTTTATTGGCTAATATTGTTCCTCTTCAGGAAAATAGAAGAAGAAGGCGGTAGTAAAGAAGAAATTTATGCGAAAAAGAAAAGACTTCTTCTGCCTGGCAGCTATTTACTCTTTATGGATATGGATGACAAACCGGTCAGTTCTCGATTTACTGTTGCAATTATTCTGCTTTTTAGTCCAACATAGCAGCCGATCCATGGTTAGAAGAAACTAATATTGAAACGAACTTTGAAATGTAAACATTCTCATGAGAGTAGAACTCATTCCGTAGCTTCAGGTTCCAAGAATCAGGTGGCCTGGATGAGTTTGATTCATTCGATGCTGAATGTGCTGATGATAACGATGCTACTATAGCTGCTGAAGACAATACCTTAGTTGTAGACGAAGATACAACTATTGTCCGGGATCTGCCTTCCGATGATTATGTTGACAGTCTTTTAGATACTGAAACGTACGGTGTTTTTATGTATTCTGTTAATGGATATGTTTCTAGGACCAGCGCTTATTCTGAACAACCAATCAGCTTAGAGACTCCTGCAGATGAACATCCAGATGTTCCTAACGAAACTGTCTCTTTAGACAATAATATATTATTGAAGCATCTAGGAAAACGGGATGCTGCTCATTGGAAAGGTTGTAAACTATTACGTTCCATTTTGAATCTTGGAGCTTCTTTCAGCGACTGATAAAGTAACCGAGAAGGAGAAGAAGCCTCGTAAAGAGAAAGCTCAAATCGAACAGAACTTTGAATCGTATGAATCTGGCGGATAACGCATTCAGCTGATTATAATTTTTCAGTTACTTTGTTCTCTCTGATGTCAACGATAGAGAAGAAGCTTTTAATCGCTTCACAATTGTGAAGCCCAACTCTCTAGTGAAGAGTGAAGATATAGTTTTCCAAAACAGAAAGTATCTGGAACGACGACCGTATTTGGGTGCATTCGATTTCGAAAACTTCACCAAGCCTGGTCTTCTATTCCAAGTTTTTTAGTAATGAGGATAGTTTTCCAAACGCTTTACTTCTAGGGGCGGTATGGCGGAGTCCGTTTCCAACGTAGCCTACCAGCACAAGTTAATGATGGCAAACTTAATGAAGGTTTACCTGACAGCCTGGAAGTGGAAGATGCTCAAGATATCGAAGACGTTTGTAGAGACTGGCTCAGTATGTTCGGCGCTTTTCGCATTATCGAAGAAGACAGTCCGAGTAATGAAGATGGAGATGATTCTTCGAAGTTGGAAAAATTTGTTATCATACTCATCATAGATCATTCAGAGATTTGTTTTCTGATTATTGGGATGACGATGGACCGTCTGCTGATGATGATGGTTTGAGTGCTCCACAGAAAGAATCTGATGAAGTCACAATGGTAGATGATGATGCTAATGATTTCTCAACAGCTGATAATGAGTTTTTCCCTTTGAATGGAGAAATCGTATGTGAAATTAGCAATTCATTCTTCAAACAGTTTTTTCAAGGCTTCAACATCTCAACCTCCTACAAATAGTGTTGAACATGAGCGAATCAGAGATCTGTGGGCTATGCATTATGATGACGATAGTGCTGATAGTGATGAGGATGAGTCAGAAACTGTTACTGTATGTTTGGATGCTGATCACATGCAGATTGATTCTGTTTTAGATAATGGAGAAAAAGGTTACAATCACTAATTCGAACATCGACCAATCGCGAGTTAAGGCTTACATGAGAGAAATTTTAACGTGTCCTTGGGTGTGGATAAGCATTTAATCAATTAATATTTATTATAATTTAGATGTCAGCTGATAAATTAGAGAAAAAGACAGGCGATGATAGTGACGCTAACATAACGGTGAGAGTTGAAGAAAATTATTTTAAACATCAGCATCTTAGATAACTGAGACGTCTGTCTCCTCTGCTGGTGATGACGATGAGGAGACAAGTGGTGATTGTTTTCTTTTCACTTTTTTAATAAACCATTTTTTATTGTAGAAATAGTCAACGCTGTTTTTGCTCCACCACAAGAGGGACTTCATCAGGATATTCTGAAGAAAGTAGGAACATCATTTGGTGGTGATACTGAACAAATGACATCTGGGGTAGTATTGAGCGATTTTAATGTGGAAGGTTTGTGTAAATCTGGAGTCAACGGAAATGTATTGTTTCAGGTCGTCATTCAATGTCTTCCTTAGCAGCAATTCTTCCCAATCGTGTAGTGAAAAAGGCTGAAAGAAACATGCACGTCGCTTTTGCTTTCAGTATTGCTTTGCAAATGTGCAATGAAAACGTGAGAGCTTCTTTTTTTTTCTCTGTCAGTGTTCAGTCATTCAATTCTTTAGATGTTGCATCTGAGTCAAACAAGACCGGATGGAGAGCGAACAGGGCATACCGAAAGTTGGATGGGAGACTTTATTGTTAGAAACGGAACTCCACCACCTGGAATGGGTGGCGAGTAAATATACATGACTCTTCGCAAACGCAGAACCGTATTTGTAAATTAGAACTTGTGACGTGAGTCAGTTTATCTTTTGTTTATTAATGTTAATATTATTTCATTTCTAATATTGCCTGTAGACATGATTACGACTCATATTAACTGATCACAAACTTTTTATCTCCTTAAACTAACCTGCATCGAGCTGATTTTTTCACGAGCTTTCACCATATAACCCGGTTCCTTTTATACTTCCAAATGAGAAAGAAAATCGGAATAAATTATTTGAAATCGAATTTTTCCATGCCAAATGAGGTTTCCTCTTCTCTCATACCTTATATGATCATATACTGCTTTTTATCAACTATCTCAGATGTCTACCTGCACTAATAGGGTCAATCAGGCCGATTATGGTGCAGGTTGTCCAAGAATGACAACTCAGACTCATATCAGCTCGTCCGAATTCAGTCATGGTTGGTTTAAAGATAATGCCCAGGTATTTCGATGATTTGTATCTTATCACACAAACGTGTTTGTTTGCCAGTTAGCAGATAGGAGGTTTATCATAACAGAAAAAATAATGGACGCCAACGGATTACATAGCTTCTCATTAAAAATTCAACCTTTCAAATTGCAAGATGCTGGCATTTATGTTTTAAAAATTTTTAATAATGGGAATGAATTAAAAGAAGAAGTGCTATTTGAAGTAGACGAAGCTAGAATAGCAGAACTGCTAGTTAGGCAAAACAGGAGGTTGTTGTTTTCACGCAAAAAAGGCAAATTTATATAATTGTAGGAGTGAAAATGCGCTCTCAGGGACAGAATTCAAAGGAAGGACTAACAATTGTAGAAGTAATGATTATACAAGTTCTTTTGCTGATTACGGAAGGTCAGAGACCATGGCCGACACGAGACCGTCTTCTAATCATCCGATGGCAACCAAGAAAAGTATGTTTTTTTTCAAATCAGCTGTTACATTCTGCGGGGCTTAGTTGACTATCGACTTGAATTTTAATGACTTGTTTATATATATTCTTTCTTCATCATGTTCTCATACGTATATTCTTAATAACACTTATATAGAATCGAATATGCACTTGCTGTGCTAAGAATCGCAGGAAGCCTGCCGTAGCGTTTCCAGTCAACTAGAATTCTTTTCGTTTTTCCGGTTTTGTTCCCATTGGTAGATCGCTTCTAATCAATATTGTCTCTGCACGCGTCTCATCTATCTCGTCAGTCACACAGCTGGGTGTGTTGGTCTTTCTCCCTCCTCTCCTTCTGGTTCTTCTACTCTCTGTCAATGCACACTCTCTTCGACCAATATGATCTTTTGTCTCAATGTCAGCATCTCTCCCGTCTAACCAAGCAACCAACTATTGCCTCTTTTCTTTTGTTGCCCAGGTCCCAATAATTAGGAAATTTATTGATAACCATTGTCATTAAATAATTCCTGTCTTCCTAATTTACGTTTTCAAAATTATAATTTCGTAGAATTTAGTTTGTTTTCAAAGTTCTTTTCAAAACATTCTACAAACACTCCTTCTCTGTCCGCTATTGAACATTTCTCTTTTTTTAGACAAAACGTAAATGCCTAAGTCTTAAACTTGGGGAAATAACCTGAAGTTTTAATTATTGTGTTCCTTGATCTCTGTTTAAAATGATGAGATCTGATGACAATAATACGAGTATGAGTAATGCAATGAACACCGTCGCAAGCATGAGTGAATCGTCTTCATCTTCTGCTTTTCATTCCATTTCTCAAAATACCCCTAAATCAACTGCTCGTGTTCAAGGTAGTACCGCAGGTAAGTGCAAACAGCTGATTGTGGAATTTACTCCTCTTTATATATATTTATATATATATATACAATGTTTTTATTATAGTCGCTGCCTGTTCTCCATCAACATTACCCGCAACACAACAAGTCGCTCCTCAAGTCGCCACTGTGGAATGTCACACAGATCCTCATGATAATTCTGAGGTAGCTTTCCCGTTAACTATTAATGTTAAGCTAAATGTTACAGTTTTTATCAGTCTTTGAGTGCCCTGTTTGCTTGGAATATATGCTCCCACCATATTTACAGTGCAATTCAGGCCACTTAGTTTGTGGAAACTGTAGACCTAAATTGCAGTGTTGTCCAACATGTCGGGGCTCTATACGTATGTCACACCGATTTTTACGTTCCCTACTATATGATTATAGCCAATGTTCGTAATCTGGGACTTGAGAAAATTGCAAACACTATAAGATTCCCATGCAAGTTTGCTACATCAGGGTGTGTACTTGTTTTCTATCATCAAGAGAAAGTTGAACATGAAGAAAGCTGCGAGTACAGGTAGGGTATTGATTTTTTTTATTTTATTACTGTCATTCTGAAGACCGTATGGCTGTCCTTGCCCTGGTGCTTCTTGCAAATGGCAAGGAGCTCTATCTGAGGTTATGGATCACTTGAAGAAAATTCATAAAAGCATCACAACCTTGCAAGGAGAGGATATTGTTTTCCTAGCCACTGACATAAACCTCCCTGGGGCTGTTGATTGGGTGATGATGCAGAGCTGTTTTGGATATAATTTCATGCTTGTGCTTGGTAATTTTAGGTGGAAATGTAAGACTTTATCTTTGTTTTTTTTTCTAGAGAAACAAGACAGAGATCAAGGTCAGCAAATGTTCTATGCTGTTGTTCAGTTAATCGGAGCTAAAAAGGAAGCAGAATTATTTATGTACAGGTTTGTTTTTGGAATTTGATTTTCATTTTTTGTTTTTTTTTTCTCAGACTGGAACTGTCGACAATGCGAAGGAGGCTTGCTTGGGAAGCTACTCCTAGAAGTATCCATGAAGGAGTCGCTCAAGCCATTCAACAGTCAGACTGTCTGTCTTTTGATACATCCACGGCACAGTTGTTTGCTGGTAAGAATACCATTAAGAAACAGAAGTAAAGAACGCATTTTAAGAAAACGGGAATCTTGGCATAAATGTAACTATAAGTATGGCTACTGATCCTGTTATGCTTTCGAGTAATCGTTAACTGGATTAAGTGGGTTTCGTTTTCTCTTTTGCTGGTTGTTTTCTTCTCACCGGGATTCCGGTGAATACTTTTTTTGAGTTTCGAACTTGTGATAATCTTTGTAATTTAATAGCTCGTGTTGTACGATTTCTTGACACTTGACTAGTCCTCACCATAACTGAAGTCGTAGAATGTTATCCTTTGACAAGTTAGTCTTTATTTATAATATTGCGACGACTTCAAGAACAGTCTCGCTGACCAATTTAGTCCGTTATTTTTTGTTTTTTTTTTATGCTCTTTTCATCCTAGCCTTTTTTAAGACTAGAACGTTTCTTCTTTTTTTTGTATATAGTAGTCCGACTACAAAAGAACGCTAGTTCCTGATCAAAGTTTCGTCTCAGTTGCCTATTTTTGTTGCCTGCGTGTTTCGGTTCGGCAACATTCTTGTGAATATTGTACACTACGATTTGAAGTAAAACTTTATTACTTAATTACGAGGGTGATAGCTTCATCTTCATCATTACTACTAACCGTTCAGAATAGATGCTCAAAGTAAGGAACATTCATGCATGGGTATGAGCAGGCTATACAAAGCATGTATAGATTAGATCAATATTCAGAAAGATTTCAATATGCAAAAGGATTCTCAGTAAATCCAATGACTCAGTGTTAAAGATTATTTGACCAGTTATTCTGAGATACAGCGTTGAAGAGATACGAAAGAGTTAAAAAAAATATTAATATTTACAATAGTATTAGCAAGTGCCACATTTATAAACCTCTATGGCGTTAACCATCTCGAGAGTCAGCCCAACGCAAACGAGATGATACCAGCATCCACAACATTCACATTGAACCCAACCTACCTTCTTCACTGAAAATTTAAGTTTCTCGATGTACATGGCATTGAAACATACCAGAAGGACGAACACAACCTTTTAAAGCGCAAATATCCTTATCATCATGAAGCTGATCTGAACGCAGACGCTTCTTTTTAGCGGGCCCGTCCAAGTCGCTCGATTTTCTTCCTTTTGCTTTCTGCTCTGCGAACAATACTTTAGGAGGATTCGATTTGATTGATGCGTTTCTTAATTTAGCACATAACCTGAAGATAGAGAGGTAATTGAGCTTTGCAGGCGATTTGGTTACCCTTTCTGTTTATCCAGAAGGTCTTTGAACAAAAACTTAATCAGGATAGATACGTCCCTCATAACGCTAGGTTCACTAATTTCAAGACTCAGGAAATCCTCAACAACCTCTTGAGCTCTGCAAGAAACGCGTACTGTTCAATCTATGAGATATCTATACCTTCTTCTGAATTCTTCCGGCCAAACTTTAGCTTTATACCGTACAAATGTATTCGATGTACTCTTGACTCTTAAAGAGTTTTCTTTGGCTGCATGAGCTAAAACTCGTACAAGTTCGCCCTGAATTAAATCGTAACTTGAGATTTTAAAAATTTTTCGTTTACTTCTGTAGACTTCACGTGAGCAAACTGACAAACTTGATTAACATCATTCATGGATGGCCGACAGGATCTCAAGCAACGAACACATAGATAAGTCCCTTCAGGCAGATTTTCAAGAAAAACATCCCAACGACAACAAGACACTAAAAACAGTAAGAACAGAGAATAAAACCAGAACTTACCATGATTTTTGGCTTTGCAAAGAAGACAACAAATAACACTGTCTTCCTTCATTGACAAACAAGCACAAGTTTGCGACACAAGTTTGTTCTCGTTTAATTTAGTGAGAGCGTCTAATAAGAACGATTATGAAACTTCAAAAGGATAGAAACTGACTCAGAAGTTTTCTCCGTTGATCTCGTAGAAAATCAAAGTTAGTCTGAATCTCTGAGAAAGATTCGAAGGTTGTTAACGATTCCCTAAATGCGGTAAAGTTCACGAATAGAAAGTATAAGCAGCAAACCATTCTGAGATCGGTTCTGAAAATTTGTGTATTTTCATTGGGACATTTCTCCCTTCAATGAGTGGGATCAAATCTTCTCTTTCATTCAGAATCTGATAAGTAGTAATACATGATGAGATTGAGATAAGTAGTGAACAGACTTCTCCGAGAGTATAATAAGAGGTGGGTTTCATGAAGAGACTAGCCAGCTTCTCGGTAAAGACATCCCCTGTCTCTTTGATAACCAATCTGTCCTTATACAGAGACGTCGTTGACAGAATGGGAGACTTTTGACACTTCTCCACTTGCTTGTAAACTTCAACTAGAGATAGTTCTTGAACGTCACATTCTTTACAATAAGCGCGAGCTTGAATATACTCCTTGCGGAGCCAGTCGAAAGCTAGAAAATCAATAAATAGCTGAAGTTAATTAAAAAAGGGAAACCTGGTGCGCTGCACCAGTCAGATTCTCGGCATTTTTTCCACGCCAGTTCCAATAATTCCATAGAAATAGTTTTCGAGTTGCGAAGAGTAGCAATCTGTAGCTATTATAAGTTTTCAAATACCAGAGTAAGTCTCACTTCTTCTTCTAACTGAACTGCGGCGTTGAATTTAATAGTCATGTCAGAAATCAAGTAATCCAATGGATATTTTTTGGAAATATATGTACCCTCTTTGATGAGACTTCAAAAAAAAACGTGACCAATTTGTTATCAGTTGGAAATAACCTCGAAATTTTGGCTAGCTCATGCCTAGGCTTAGTCAGGAAATTTTCCTCATCCTCCATGTTAATCCGACAACGCCAACTCAGGAATTGTTCTACCTTAGTCTTCCATTCCAGAATACGACAACACTATAAGGAGAATCATCACCAGACGTTCAGACTTAAGGGCCAACCTTTTTCAGATTATCCAACTCTGATAAACGAAGATCGAAACTTTCTCCACGGCTTATAAGACTTTCCAACTGTAAGTGGGGCGTGTTTATATTAGCTTGGAACAACATCATAGCTGTGATAACAGTTTGTTGCCAAGCGGTGACTGCTTCATAACGTTCCTTTAGAAGAAGATAAATTGTTTCAAAGGCAACTTCTGATCAAACCTTTATCTTCGAAAACAGGTCTCCGAAATCACAAGGCGATGCTATCATTCTTAGGCAGAGGGATTCAATTTCTTCCGAAGTTGGCCGAGTATCAGCTCGTTGAGCTCTTGTCTCTTGTCTGAAACCAATTTCGACGTAATAAGTAATAACCATCACATCGAATTACCTTGTTCTCATTTTATCGGCCATCAGAGCTTCTCCTTGTTCAACTAGCGACTGGTATACTTGAACATCTTCGATCAATTTCAAATATCTCTCATTGTACGGAGCTTTTAACTTTTCACCCTCAACGATTAATTTCTGATAATATGACAAAGCTGAAAGAATTGCCGGACTTAGAACAAATGCAAAGTATAATTCTTACGATGTTTCGATTTCATACTGTAAGCATCATCCAGCTTGGAGAACCAATCTCTGAACTCATTAATTCTTGCTTGGACTTTGAGAACACGCGAATCAACGTCTATGTGACATTTGCTGTAATATTAATTAAGTATGATTTAATTGAGTGAAGAAAAACTTTAGGAGAGTATCTTCCGGAAGACAATCATGACACAAGAAACGAGAATGTGATAAACAAGTTACTTTCCCATGTAAACATTCTGCAGACATAGACGAACAGACTGCTTTACAATACCTATTGAAGAAAATTTTTACTGAAACGAAACTCTGAATCTCAAACCTGCAAGCTCGAAACTCTTCAGAAATACTCAAATAGTCAGGCCGTTCCACCGTTGTGCCGTTCATACCTTTCGAATAGATTTCTAAAATAGTAAGCCATATAAGTAATATATCTGTTAAGCGATACCAAGATTTATGCCAGTCGTACGAACTTGCTCAAGATGCTCTCCCACAATCTCAGCCATCTCAAGTCCCATAGTTTGACAGCCGTCTGCTGCTCTAATCATGAGCTCTTCATATGAAAATACGCTCTGCCGTCGAACATTGGAATAGTTCTTCATGGAATCTCTTCCGAAGTTCAACTTCACAAAAAATCATGTTAACAAAACGGAAAAGGACTCTACTTACCCAATCATACGGTGCGAAGTTAACGGCTTCAGCGAAATTAACTCCACAATTGAAACCGGAATGGTAAGCTCTCGGAAACGTAATCACGAACTCTCGTGCATGCTGATGAACCTAGAAAAAGATATATTTCTTTGTGATGTAATGTAGATTTCTTAACTGTATATACATCTACCCCGCGTTCTTTAAGATATGCTGGATTCACAGCAGTTGCCATATAATGAAAAACGTCTTTTTGGAAGGTTGTTGTATGAGGAGCGATTTCTCGGACCACTTCTTCGAACTTCTCAGCTTGATCTCCAGGGATTCCATACCAAACTTTCGGTTCACCCCTGAAAAGGATATACCA
Source organism: Auanema freiburgensis (assembly GCA_030370435.1). Classification (NCBI taxonomy): domain Eukaryota; kingdom Metazoa; phylum Nematoda; class Chromadorea; order Rhabditida; family Rhabditidae; genus Auanema; species Auanema freiburgense. Next base: position 5,445,555 of record CM059369.1, read on the forward strand.
TAACTTCATATCTTGAGGGGAACGAACCAATGATTGTAATTAACGCTGTAAGTCCAGTGATCTTCAGTGTGCCAGCAGAAGGTGCTGAAACACATTCCAACATATACCCAGGGGACCATCATCCCTTGAAAGAAGAATATGAAAGAATAACGTCAACATCAGGCTCACCAGATATGTGAGTGTTCATATGAGAGAACACAGAATCATTCAGAAGAGGCATGTTATTCAAATTCCACTCGTGTTCAACGTAATGTTGATCATAGAGTCCCGGTTCATCATTTTTTGAAGGGAAGCCGCTTCCCACCTTGGAAAGATAATGAGTATAAAGAATAATGTTCTTACTTTAGAAGTGATAAGGTCTGCCCCATACTTGATATCATAGCTTTCTTCTTCCCGCAACACATATTCCCAAAACTTTTGCTCTACCTCACCAACAGTAATTTCATTCAACTCTTTTCCAAAAGCTTCTCGTTTGAAATCATTGGCATATTGAGTGAAATCGTGGAGAGTGTAAGCCTTATCCGAGTCATAGAAACCAAAACCGCATCCCTGCTCATACATCAAAGCAAGCACACATTCATAGCAATGCCATGTTTCCTGCAAAGAAAAAGTAAAATAGGATATCAATCGAATAAGATATTACTCCTGGTTTATGTTTCAAGGGTATGACTCTACAGGCATGATGTTCTATTCTCTTGCATCGATGACACCGCTTATCCAACTTATTGATCGGCTCAACGTTATGACATCTAGAGCAACACTGGTTGTTCCGAAGTTTCTTCAATCTTCTGAGTTCTGCTTTTTCTTCCTCCGTTAGATCGCAATGAGGAGTAGCTTTAAACTCTGACGTTGATTCGACTTCGAATTCAGATTTTATTTCGGATGAAGCATTCCCTTCAGTTGCGGGATTAGCATCCGATGATGAATCCAAATCAGACGCTGTCCTATCTTCACATTTCGGTTCTGCTTTGAACGCAGGTTTCGATTCAAATGCTGACTTTGCTACAGCTGCTGATTTTGTTTTCGATCTCGTAGTTGGCGATGATACAGTGTTTGAAGCTGATACTCGGGATGCTTTCGATATCATCGATATCTTCGGTGTGTTCGATGCCGTTACGGGTTCTGGAATTGGTAACTCCTTGACAGTTCCAGAGGTTTTGGTGAGAGTTGAAGCTTCCACTGGTGCCTTCGACGACAAAGACCTTGTCGAACTTCTTGTGATCATCGTACACGGCGTAGTTTCAGTTGAAGAGGATTTCGGTCTCAGCTTCGATTTTGCTTCTGTAGTGGATTCCAAGCTTATTTCCGAAGATGTGGATATGGAAGGAAGAGAACTTCGCATAGTACCTGTAAAAGTTGAGTCTTCACCATAAAACTCTGAAAAAATTGAAATACCTTTCCGCTTTTTTGGTTTGGTAGTGTTTCCTTTCCTAACTCCTTGCATAGATCCTTTACTTTCTGCCTCAGTATTCGTCTCAGGGTCCTCAAACACTACGATTTCGTCCTTGCTTTTCGCGAACCGCTGAAAATTAAGTATGTAACTCTCACGGAAAAAGCAGGGAACATACTTGATAAAACTCATGATAAGGCTTCAAAAATTTTTCATAGAACTTGCGGATCTCAACGCTTTTTTCCGTTTTCAAACCGAGCTTTTTCGCCACCATAGCCCAGCGTTTTTCATTGTCCCATGCTTGATCACAAAATAAATCAACAGCCTGATGAGAGCAAAAGTAACGAGGATCTACTATCAAAAAGCAAACTTCTTGGAGATCGTATTCATCAACACATTCTTTTTCTATCTTGAGAGGTTTATATTTGAGTCCTTGGCAATCCCAGAAACGACTAATTTGAGCTTTAAAAAACTATAACGTTTTCAGTCATCAGTCTTAGTACTCAGAATTGCTTTTCAATTACCAATTTTTCTCTAGCAAGAGCATCCACTTCATGCAAACGTTGAATCCGAGGACTAAACTTGAACTGTTTGGAATTAACGCAAAAAGGTGGATCGAAATTCTATGAAAATTATATGTATTCCGATTTAATTGTATATGATGTACCGCCGGTGGAATGATTTTGATTATTCCATATTTCTCGGCTTCTGGCCTAATTTGTGTGACATATCGGATGGGATCTCGAAACTCTTCGAGTGTAGGCTTGTATACAGGAGCATTTGAAACTTTTGAGAATTTGGTTTGGGCATATGAATTACTGGTCATTTTTTGTGACACTACGCCTGTGAAGGCTTAAAGCATTCTGCAATTCTGAAAGTAAATCGATATCATGAAAGCGAGGCCTCGCTGTTACAGTTAGTAGAAATTGATCGATTGATGAAATGATACGTAGGAGAATTTGAGAAAAAGTTATATGCCTAACAGAAGTATAAAAATGAAATGTTCGAAATTCTAGATAGAATCATAGAAGCAAATCAGATGATAATATAAGTTTATATCCGGATGCCAGTCGTCAGAGGCCAATGTGTCTGCGCTTCTCTATATCATACGCTCTGTTCGTGTTCGCAGATCTTACGGTGGCTTGGGCTGGAGCAGACCTTTAATGGCGCAGATTCAAATTTTCGAATATAACGTATAATAAGTTATTAAATTTATTGTAGAGAAATTTTGAGTCTTTTATTTGATTACTGCTTGAAATGTCTGGACAGCAACAGGTAGGTGTAATTTGATGATATTCTTCCAAATTTTTATGTACAGAAAGATGATGGACAACGCAAAAAATCCATCGTAGATTTATCACGATTCATAGATAAAAGGGTTAGAGTCAAATTCTTGGGAGGAAGAGAAGGTTCGTCGTTTCCTCTTTTTGTTCATGTTTTTTGTATGTTTTAGTCCATGATCCTTTCTTGTAACGACATCCTTATTCATGTTTTCTAACGCTTATGATTGATGAATGTCTTCTCTTGAAGCAAAACATTCTCCCAAATTTCCTGCTTTATTCGCTTACCTCTAAAAGTCTCTTTCACAAATCGACCTTCATAAAGAACAGGATGATACTGCATTTTTTCAGCTGCTGGAATTTTGAAAGGATACGATGCTCTCTTGAACCTTGTACTTGATGATACCAACGAGTATTTGAGAGATCCGGAGAACCCAAGTTGTGTAAGCGAGGAAACAAGGTAGTATCAGTTGAAGGCATAATATTCAAAAACTGGTTTTCTTAAATAGGTCTCTTGGACTTATCGTGGCCAGAGGCACGGCAGTCACAGTGGTTGCACCTTCCGACGGCATGGAACAAATTGAAAATCCTTTTGCTAATGCAGACGAATAGTGAACTTGTAGCAATCTCCCTTTCCCATTGTTTCTCATCATTGTTCATTTTTTTTAAATATTCACAAATCTCACGAGTAAAATGCTCTTGATATATGTACAGTTTTATACAAGAAAGAAATAACATGAAGTGTCTTGGACAATACAAAAAAGGCTAGATTCATCGACTATTTACAAAAGATTTTACATGAGGTACATGAAAGAAGTAACGGCTTGAACAAATGAAAAACCTGAGGTTAGTCTAAAATCCAAAGGCAGGTTGGCTTGTGTATACCACATAAAGAAAACCATCGGCATCAGCGTCCGTTTGGTAAAGCTGCGACATTGACATAGAATTTGAAACTACAGACTTTTCGTTAACCATAAGGAAAAAGGCTTGTTCAGGATGGAGTTGTAATCTGAAGGTTGAATCTAGTTGAAAGAACATGAAATAAACAGCTTCATACCTTCTTCGTACGATGTGCATCAATTCGGCAACAGTAATGTGCTCGGGAACTAAGAATTTGCATCGATCCATCAAGGGCAATGAACGTTCTCCATCAAATCGTTCGATAATGACAGGAACCTTATTCGGTTGCTGCCGACGAATCTCTTCAACATCTTTCTGCCGAGCAACTTAAAAATATGAGCGATTAAAAAGTCCCTTTGGAATTAAGTTGCCAATATCTCAATGGCAACCATTCTTAAACTAACCGAATGGTCTACGTTCCTTGAAAGAAGGTATATTTCCAGAAGAGAGAGACATCTTTGTAGGCCTCGATAATGCGCTGAGCATCAGAATATAAAATTTGTAAAGATAATGATGGTTTAATGAATAAAGCTCGGCAACCACACCAATATGCCTGCGCTTCAGCAGTAAACGCTTCCCATGTGACCGAAAACTCCTCATGACGGAGGTTCGTGGTGGGACCCCAAAAAAATCAGCTGATGCGTACATATTTTACAACACACATTGAATTGCGAACAAGACTAATAAAATAAATACCGTAAGGAGTTTCGGACGAATTCTAACATTTCAGCATTAGATCTATCTCACTTGCTCGTATATTGACCTCTCTGTAGTTAGATAGACACAATTAGCATAAATACTATCATCCAAACCGTGTATAGAAAACGAATGGCTGTGTTTTTAATCAAAGCCAATGAGAGTGATGTGTTGGCTGATAGTATAGCTCGATTTTCTACAGAGATAACGTGAAATTTGAACAAGATTTAGTTTTTGTGCATTATCACTCATTGTGTATGTTGTGGAGTGAATACTTTTCGAATATTTTCTTCAATTTTGGTTTTTGTTTTCTTACTTTAAATATCGAGGATCTTAAACAAGTATCTTTTGCATTCGATTTTATATTCAGATGTCGTTCAAAAAGTTTGAGGAGAAAGAAGATATTACGGGAACTACCCAATTAAAAACTTCAATGCAGGTGTTGTGTTCTTACATCTACGCTCACTTTCTATTTGTTTTTGTAGAAGGCCATTAGGAACAAGATTCTCGAAAATTTCCCCTACATAGAGCCTTATTTATCGGATATTCTTCCTAAAAAGGTTTGATTTGAATGAGGGATACATAAACTGATTTATTTTAAGGAGAATTTCAAATTGATCAAATGCAAAGATCATGTTGAGCTACTTGCTGATCATACTGGAGTTGTGCGTTTCATTAAAACAAGGAACACCGATTTTTTCCCCACTTTGCGGACTCTTCATAAATACCCTTTCATTCTTGCCCACCAACAGGTAAGCTTTTGTGTCCCTTTATTAAGTTAACACGCCGTGTAGGTCGATAAAGGAGCTATCAAATTCGTCATGAACGGGTCCTCCATTATGTGCCCTGGTTTAACTTCTCCTGGAGCTAAACTGACTCCGGGTGTTGGAGTTGATGGTTTGGTTGCAGTTATGGCGGAAGTGAGTATTCCAAGAACCACAATGTTAAGGAAACTCTGAATTGCAGGGTAAACAGCATGCCTTGGCTATTGGCCAAATGAAGATGACATCTGAAGACATTCTGAAAATTAACAAAGGAATCGGAATTGAGAACATTCACTACCTTAATGATGGTCTATGGAGATTAGCTGAGAAATCTATCTAACGGTCTCTCCATGCTAGCATGTCCCGGTAAAGAAATGGCTTCGGTGTGATTGTGGTTGAGTGGAATATTTTGTTAATGGAATTAAAACGTTGTTGATGATAATATGGTTCATTAATTATACAATATGTTTATAAACAAAATAAAATAACTTTTCAGTTGTCGTGCTGTACGAAGTGCATACAAGATTACATATTCAAGAAATATATAGCAATGAAGACAAATGAGCTTTTAGACAATCCAAATAGTCTACAGAGTCTGATGTTCACAACTCTCAAAGCTAGTTTCTGATTTCTGCACCTTCAATAGTCAACTACATATCTTAACAACTTGATGTGATTGTCCAATTTAACCTATCCTAGCGAGGTTGTGCACTGATCCAAGTGAACCTCACGTTCTTAACTATTCACACTGGCGCACTAGATAATAAACTGTGGCTATTCTTTATTTAACGTTTTGCTTGAAAATTTTTGTTTTTCACGTCTTAGAACTTGCCTCGAGAATTTGTCTATTCGCTCTTCACTTTCTATCTTTTCGGATAGATAGCCGCTGAACAGCAAGAAGCATATGTAATCACTTTATTATCATATTCTTTATAACTGGATGTGCACTCTGTGACGTTGTCAACATGCAAATAGTATGATTGACTATTTTCTGAAAAAAAACTGAAATGTTCACAACATCTTTCACCGGTTTTGCTCATATTTTCATTGATATCTACAAACATCAGTTAATATTGGACGATGCAATTGAAGGAGTAGTATCATTCTCGTTTCATAACGTCAACAATCAGTAGTGCTATTCTTCGTTGATGTTACCCAACGATAATTGACTACACATATTATGATGATTAATGTGACTAGTGGAGAGGTTGTCTGGGTGCATGGATGCAACATTGGTAAGTGTGCTCTAATAATAATTGTGAGAGTCAGACAGTAAAAGCACAGCGTCGTGAACTTATGAAGACTTAGCTTCAAGCCAGGAACAGTAGATTGGAAGCTTCTAAACATTGCATCGAGAAGGATTTTATATTCAATTCTGTTTCGAACATTCTCTAAGATAAAATAATACTTCATAGACCATATATTCTGTTTGTGTTCTTCAATTATCTAATCATTTTTTCATTCTAAGACCCTCATTCATGAGACTCTGTGTCAAATGGTTAAAAACAAAGATGTAGTTGAACAGAAGTTGAATGTTGAAAAATCGAAAGGTTTGGATAACAGTAAAACAACACTCAAAATCTTCCTCTTAAGTATTGTCACTACTGTCTTTGTACAGGTTCTGATAAAAGTTTTAAATTTAAATAATTTCCAATAATTCAGTTGGCTATTATACCATTCTTGAATGTTCTGCAAAATCAAACGTGCAATTACATCTCAGAAGAATGGGCTATCTTCAATTCAGTATGTCCGCGTTTGAACAGTCCTATCAAAGCAGTCTCCGAGAGAGTTCAAAACAAAGCTGCCTTGTTTCTAGAAGATCCTTTTCCCCTGAAACCGTGGAAGGTACCCAGTATAAACAGAATCACTATATTCAGTTTGTTTAAGGAACCGGGGGAGCTTGTAGCTAGACCAGAAGAGAACGAGAGAAGCAGTCCTACTTCAGTGAAAGAAGCTCTTGCTGCTTTATCTGCTGCTCGATCGTTCCGTGAGAAAGGACATATTGAAAAAGTAACGGGCTCTCCTTTCTTTCCCCATCACGAAGATCTTCTTAGGCCAGAGTTATCATTGAACATGCGTTAGCTTTGGCGCCTGTTCATCCGGATATTTTAACTGAGTACGGTGTTGTTCATGAACATCAAGACAATATAATTGAAGCCGATTATTGCTATGCTAAAGCTCTAGCTTATGACCCTGCTCACCAAGGAGCCATCGAGTGAGTTTCATGATTCGTTCTAATCTGCTTTTTTTTTGCAGAAGAAGGAGGTTCACACTACCAGTCGTATCGATGAAAGATAGAAAGATGCTAGAGAGAATTAGAAATATCCTGGATGAGTTCAATGAACTATCTCACTCACCTTCTTTGAGAAGAGCCATGCGTGAAAGCTATTTTCTACACGTTTACCATACAGTGGCGATTGAAGGAAATACATTGAGTTTAGGGCAAACAAGGTAAATCAACATCATTGTCTCCTGTTCCCAACAAGATTTTTTTCGATCGATTTTGGAAACTGAAATGGCCGTAGAAGGGAAAAGCATTCGTGAACATAATGAAGTTCTTGGTATGGATTCTGCTCTTCGATTCCTGAATCGGACCTTACTATCATCCTCTGATCTCTCTTTGGATGTAAATTTATTCTTCTCACGTTCTTCAAAATTTTTGGGGTTTTCAGGATATTCTGGAAATGCATAGACGTGTAGTCGGGCACTCTCAACCGGACATAGCCGGTCGTATACGAGATACACAGGTATTTCATATCATTTTCCACGTTTTCTTAGCATCTTCATCAAGGTTCATGTCGGACGATTCACACCAGTTGCTCCCGAGTATGTTCCTTACCAAATGCAAGAGTTTGTCGATTGGTTGAACTCACCAGAATTGAATGACATGGATCCTGTAGAGAAAGCAGCAATAGCTCATTATAAATTGGTCAGTACCAAACTTCACGTAACGTCAGTAACTAATTCACTTAGGTTCTTATTCATCCCTTCGTTGATGGAAACGGAAGAACAGCACGATTGTTACTGAACCTGATCCTTATGCGTTCTGGATTTCCACCAGTAATCTTACCTGTAGAAAGTAGAGCAAAGTATTACTCTGTTCTAAGTACAGCCAATCTCGGAGATCTTCGTCCTTTCATCAGATATGTAGCTCAACATACAGAGAATACTCTACAGGTATATCAAGCCTTCCGATTGCACAATCATTTCGCGTCATTTCTTCAGAACTATATATCAGCAGCCACAACTTGCGGAGCAAACTGTCAAAGCACTCAACTTGGCAACGAGAATATGGCTCCTGTTATAGAACCTTAGTGATTGTTTTCTCGAAGAAGAGTGAGTCTACAAAAGGCGCATGCTAGTCATATTTATTGCGGTAATATGCTTCATAAGATGTTGTGAGAACAAAGTTATACGGGTTATAAATTATTATTAATAGAAGCCTGTTCCGAAAGCTAACTGTATTACAGCATGTTTCTTCTATTCATGTTGAGCGAGGAAAAGATTACCGGCGATTGGGTCTCCTGAAAAAAAAAACATCGAAGTTAGCGAACTTTAAGTTAAAATACCAAGCTTGTTCTGCTCCATAAACTTCTTAACGTTGAACTTTGCCCGACTCGATGGTTTGGGCACATTAATTCTTCTGTAGTGTTCTATTTGAGCCTGATTATTCAATTGTAATCATACCTTCCAGCGTGCTCCCACATAAGAATGACATATCTGTGAAGATCAGTTCTTGGTCCAGGAGCAGGAGAACCATAGGGCATTTGGTGTTGACCTGAATGAAATATATCATACAATTGCTTCAATTAATAGGGATTAGAACCTCCGTTTATTCCTTCAATTACATTACTGGCGGGAATGTTAGCAACGAGCCAATGAAGCCATTCAGCAACACTTGGATTCTTACGGGAGAGGTTATCAGGGTCTAAAGTTGAAACTCATTAAGTGTTGTTTTCAATGTTTTCTGGTCATTACACTAAAGCAAAGTGTAATGAGGTCATTTTTAATCCAACGAGGTTTATCACAATAAGCACGGAAAGTAACTGACCGATCATCAAAAGCGAATATGTAGCTTCTGGATCAGCTCCTTTCAGATTAAAACGAGGAGCGTTTTTTGTGTTTCTAGTCGATAAGGTCATTCCTGGTTGGACTTGAATTCCATCCCAAACTAACTGAAATCAATAAACAATTTACAATGAATTTAAACATTATCATTGAAGTACATGAAGTTGCTCTTTTGGAGGGTTTGGGATGATGTTAGGGGTTACTTCATGTTGAGCAAAAGCAGCTGCGACGTCGGACATGTTCTGAAGAATAGTATAATGAAAAGAGTAAATCATAAGAGCAGACAGAGTAGCACAAAACCACACCAAACTGCTTTAGAGCAGTAACTGAAGCAAGCTCAGAGTAGGCGTTGATGTCTGTTTCTGTTACAACAAATCTGGGGTTCCGACGAACAGCTGAGATCCATCCCCCGCATATGTTCTCTATATGATCGAACTCCTACGTTCAGTCAATATATTAATGTCTATGCGAACAATTGCAAACCATTTATGGGTGAATACCTATTATGTTTCATTTCCCATGGAGGTTAAGCATGAGTTAGTTATTTTCAGATGGATATGTTGACAGCCATTTGAATCCTGCCCAAAACAAGATCGATAGTGATACGGAAAAGAAATTCGGACGGTTCTCATCCCTTTTGGTCTCAGAAGTTTATTATTGCATTCCTGTTTGTTAACCTTCTTTGGTTATTAAAGAATTATGCTGAGAAAAGGCTTACACTTTGTTGAGAATGCGCACATTAAAATGGGCGGGGCCGCGGAGAGGTATACAGTACCATTGAAACTCAACCTTGTTTGAAAGCCGAAAAGTACCGACTTAGTTGTTTCTTACTAAATATGTACTACCACTTCTATTTGTTCGAATCGTTGTTGTGTCATTATCTACAACTATCAGCTCTTGCTGTTGTACAACTTGAACAAGAGATATTTCGCTCATGTACCTACGAAATGATAAATGCTGTTTTGGAACTTGTGTGTTATTCTCCCTCCAGGGTGTCGATTTTAGAAGATTTGGTGTAGTTTTGTTCTTCAATATACCATTTGGATGAATTTCTCGAACTAAACGATCAGCCTTATCAATTCGGCATGGTCGAATGTACTTGGAATAGATCGTATATCACATTGATAACAATTGTATTGATAAAGGAAAAACTGTGTGATTTGTAAACCTAGCTTCAGTAGAATGGACGGCGTGCTTCCACCTGCGATCGGCGCCAATTTCATTGTTGACAATGGTAGCTTTATTAAAATTAATTCGGAAGGAATAAAAAATGTTGCGAAATTGGTGAGAGTTCAATGCAGAAATTGTAATTGTTTGTGGATTTTAAGATTTATGAAGCCGATTTACAAAATACCATCGATGAAGTGGAGTTTGCTGCTCATTGTTTACATCCTAAAGACGGTGGCTTGAAAGCCGTTGACTGGTGATTCATACTTTCTACTTTCTTTGAATAAAACGGCACTATAGGGTCTTCTTGAGTGATTCTATCAATTTCTCTTTTTGGCCTGATGAGGGCAAGAAATACGATGTTAGTTACAATGGTAAATCCTACACTGGATACTTTGCATCGTGTGCTGCTATCAACAGGGTAAAAATCTTCAGTTTGTTGTTTAGTCTTATTTTCGAACAGGCTCTTAGTGCTGGGATTCCTGTAACTTCAGCAGAATGGATGATGAAAGCCACTAAGGATGAAATTCAGAAAATTTTCAAAGCAGACTCAGGTTTCCTCATAATAGTTGTCAAGTAGATCACCTCGGGTTCCAGGTCATGATATTCCATTACTTGATGAACGTGTAGAAGCTATCAATGATTCAGGAAGAGTCTTAATGGAGGTACTTTCCTGTTTTTTTCTTATTGTGAGATTGTCACGCAGAAATGGGATGGTTCTTTCTACAATTGTGTGAAGGCTGCAGGAGGAAGCGCTCAGACGCTTTTGAGCATAATCGTTGAAAATTTCAAATCGTTCAGAGATATTGCTGAATTCAATGGTCAAAAAGGTATCCATTTTCTTTTTTAATGTAATCATTACACTTTTTCAAGTTGCTATATTAAAAAGAGCTCAAATTTTGGTTGCTGATGTTGCTGGCGCTTTGAAAGGAATTGACACTATTGGAGACTTCCACGATTTAGGGTTTTTCTACTCATGGTACATCTCGTTATCTTGCTTATCAGAAGCTTAACTATGTTTGCGGACTATCGTGTTCCTCAAGCGTTGGCTTACCTTGGAGCTCTAGAATATAGCCAGAAATTGCTTGACCGTTTGGGAGAAGGTAAACGACTTGAGAATGGAAGTGTAGAGGAAGTGGAGCTTCGTGGATTTTCTATATGGGCATGCGAGGTACGTTCAATTCCATAGTGATATTGATCACCAAATATTTTCAGTTGATCGTGCAAGAAATCAGACGGTTGAAAAAGGATGGAATCGATAATGGCAGAGAAGTGAACGCTGCATTAGTTGATATGTTTGTGTGGGTTTACCGAAGACAACATGCCAAGGAAGTTGAAGAGAAGGTGGGTGTCGCGCAGAATTTTAAAATTATTGTTTAATCAAGGTTCCTTTCCATCGTACTCGTTGCATATACTATTGAGCGAGATATCGAGAATAACATTGATGGTTATAAAGTTTGGAATGACTGTTTTCGTTTCTTCGTTTTAGAAGTTATGAAGTTTTTAATTATCACTGCTTTGTACAAAAATCTACAGCTTTATGATTTCATTCTTTTCATCTTCGAAGTCGATCTCCTTCTCCACATAACCATCGTTCTCAGAGGCTGTATTCAATGTTCCTGAATATTCAGATATACAAGAAGGATCAGGGTTTATCGGTACCCATTTCTTCGGCGAATTTCCGTTGATCCGCAACTACTGTGAATGCGGACACTGCATACAGAACAGCTCCCAGTACTAATATTATATCAGCTAAGTAGAATGATTTCTGTAGAGCTTGGAATTGAGACTTCATGCTTTTATCATTTCCTTGTAATGCATCAGATATCTATATTCTTGGCGTTACATGGTCTTAGTGATTAACTTACAGCTCCTAAGATATATGGCCCTGAACCATCTCCAAGTAGATGAGATAGAAGGATTTGGAATGCGTTCGCTGTGTTTCGCCTGGATGGAATTACAACTGACTGTAATGTGTTTTTTGAAAGAAAACATCTTTATTTCCCTATTTGGTACCATGAGCATATCGACGTTTGTTGACCAATTGAAGCTCAAAGCTGTGCAGCATATGAAAATCATGACCTATAACATATTACAGTCTTATATACTATCCAGCTGCTCTACCCATGCAATAGCCATATGATCTGTGATAGCCCAAATCCCAATAAGCATAGTCGGTATCCCAATTATAGCTCCAGCACAACAAATTATCGCATCAGATCTCTTTGTTTGCAAGTAATAGCAATAGAGATTAACACCATTCGACATCATCTAAATCTGTCATGTGAAAAAACGGGCCATACCATTTCGGATGCGATTTCAGAAAGAGCACAATGGTTTGGGAATAGAGAAGAAGATGGTTGCGAACCACTCACGTTAGAAATAAAAGTGCCAGCGATAACCCCGAGTAATCCGGCTGCCAATGTGATCATTCCAAACAGCAAATTGATCCTTTAATTTTTGGCTAGATGGAAAATGTCATATAAGCTCACTGGTTCTTAGAGTCGTCCGACAACTGACTGGTACTGTTTAAACCTTGCTTCCAAGCGTCTTTTCTCTCTATGGCTGTAGGCATCCACCACGAAAGTGTTCCTACTCCGAACACCAAAGCGGTATAACCAAAGGAAGAAGTCATGTAAGTAGGACTATAAATCTCTCGTTGGTCGTATGATGAAGTGATAAAACTATACTTCTTACACAACTCCCACAAATCTTTCAGGTAATTCGAATTCTTGACTTCAGCAGTGATGTGCCCTATCTCTCGCTCAGCTGCACCACGTTCTGGCTCTTCGACGAAGAGAATGATGAGCAAAATGCATATAACTCCTGATCGTTTGACAATTATAACAGTTTAGATTACAAGCGTTACCAAAGACACAAGTAATGCGAATACCCCACTTCCAGGATCCTAACCAATCACTCACGCTGGATCCAACAATAAAACCAAGTCCACTATTAATCAGCTTGTTATAAAGCTTTCACGTTCGTTTTTACCTTCCAACAGGAGTAGCGAAATAGAAAACCATTAGCATACGACTTCTCGCAACTCCTGTGTACATATCAGCAATCACAGAAGGACAAATTATGGCATAGGAGGCTTCACCAACGCCTACCATTCCTCGCAAAACAAGAAATACTGGGAACAACTTGAAAGAAAAGAGAGTTAAAAGTTCAAAATTAACTCATACGTTATGGGGTACGAATGACGATGCGAGCACGATTATGACCCATAAACTAATACCAACTACCATGATCCACTTTCTATTGTACCTAGAAGTTCATGATTGAGCGGAAATAGATGGCGAGGATACGAACCTGTCTCCAAGAAAACCCGCAGTGGGAGAAAAAACAATGTAAAAAGCCATGAAAATAGTTTGGATTAGACCTCCCATCGCATCGTCAATGTTGTAATATTCTTGGATTTGGTCAAGAACTCCTTTGGAAATCAGAGAAATAATGAACTTGCTTCTCTAGTTTGACTTACCTGCAACTGTGTACCGATCCATATAATTCAGAAGATTGATGGTTGTGAATATAAGAATCGGTATATAGTTCTGGCCCGCCATTGTTGCTAAGTTGGCAAATTACTGAAAATATCATTTGAAAAACTTCTCTATGCATTTACATAAGAAGAGTAATTAAGAACAAGCATGAGCAGTTTGGACGTAAAGCGTAATAGATAAGAAATTCAAGCACATGGCATTGCTTTGGAACTTTGAAGCATAATCTGCTGGTAGTACTCATTGCTTAATAAGTGCTATGAATTGATGAGTGTTGAATCGCTCTGAACTTGTGCTCAAACAAGTCAACTTTTAGATTAAGAAACGATATAGAGCTCAAAACTGACATCAATTTCTATCAGGTTGCCACATAGTTCAGTCAAGGAAAGTATCCACCAGATAAGAAACAAATGTAATCATTTTATTATGGCTCTATATATTCCTGGTCTTGAAAAATTCCGAACAGTACCTCTATCTGACATGTTCTGTGAAAAAATTGCTCGCCTCGGTACGAATTCCAAGCAACAGACTCAACTTTTTTTTCGGAAAAACCCATTCGAAACTATTACATTCTGATCTTTCAGATAGAAGTCCTCTTTTCACCACCGCTCAACAATCATAATCATGTTGAAATTAAGTTGGCGAAACACCATTTTCTAGCTATCTGGGAGAATTTCCGGTCACCGCTAACTGGTGTTGACATAGGAAATGAACTTTTCCAATTTTCATTCGAGTTTCTCCTATTTTGATGAGCGGCTGTGTTCTGCGGCTCATCATGTATTCGAGAGTCTCTTGCTCAAAAATCTTGTAAGCATTATGAAAAAAAGTTTTTATTAATCAACCCTTGACAAGTATTATTGGAATTGGTTGCCGATTCGCCTACGTCTTTCGTTGCTTGGAGCTTTTGTCCTATCGATTGTAGCATCGAAGAACCTCGCTAACGCCATTGAAGTGGAAGATCCAGGAGGAATCTGCTTTCGGCAGTCAACATTTATTCTATAATATGAGGAATGATCTGAGTTGATATCTCGAACAAACCTATCATAAGCAATCGGGCCACGCAAGGGTGCTAAGTCAGATTTGCAACCAACGATCAAAATTGGAATGTGTGAAGATTCTATGTCAGCAGTTATACTTCTTGTAGAGCCAGCAGGTCTCGGTTTACCATCTAACAGTGACATCCACTGCCCCAGATTCTAGATTGAATCCATAAATAGAGACATTGAAGAGCATCGTAGCCTCACCTCTTCACTTTTTTTATTGCTCAAATCATGAACAAGTATTGCGCCAGCAGCTCCATCCAGAAGTACTTGCGATGCAGACCGATGTGCTAAAGTTCCTCCGATATCCCAAAGCTCCATGAGTTCAGATCTCTGTTCAGCGGTTCCTTAACTCACACAATATTGAGACATATGTAATGTTACCGTACCCGCTCTGTACTCATGCCATGCCATACAAATTGATACTCCAATCGTACTGGGAAAGCCCTGCCCTGGTCTTCAGAATTCCTTAGTGAACGGAAAAAACTCTAAAACTTACTTTCCAGCTACAGCATTAACGAAAGATGTTTTTCCCACTTCGCTTTCTCCCAGAATAACTATTTTAGTTGATGAACTCATTCTTCCTAGAATCAGGAAGTTATCAAAGAACATTCTGAATTCGTACCGTTATTCTCTGAACTTCTAAGCAAAGTGAACAAGAACCACACTCAAACAAAGCAGTATCTACGATTTGTTGAATATCTGATGGTGATATAAGGAAAGAATCGCCACAACGACAGAATTCCTCTTGAAGACAGATAAAAAGTAACAGACAACTATTCGGAAACATTACCAAGTTCAGTAACTTCTTTATCTATCTCTATCTGTTCGGAGACTGTTCCTTTTTGTTCCCTCAAACGTTGCTCTGTTAGCCAGTAATCGTACTCTTTCCTTCGTTTGCAATCCTTAACAAATGATTCCGGGAACTGTAAGATAGAACTTACTTTCAGTGTATTCCAAATAAGAGTTGCCTGACTCACAGCTGTTGGATCACACTCAGACTGCTGTTTGTCGGGATGAATCTGAAGTCAGATTTAATATTCGATGTCAGCATTATTCTCAGAACCTTTCGCAAATAGTTGAAATAAGCTTTCTTAATATCTTCAACAGAACTATTCTCGTTGGCCCCAATTATGTCATAGAAAGTCAGCATAACTTAGTACGATCTCGTCATAACTATAATTATTGACTAAACAACAAAAAAACCCAAAAAAGCAGATAATTCTCTATGTCATTAACACAGCGCTCAAGAAAACATCAAAAAAGCATGATGAGATACATTGCATGAAAAACCAAATATTAATTCAGATAATACAAAGACCCGAGATCAGTTGGGATAGAGACGCTTGACTAAGACATTCTACTCGTGACGTTAAAGGTTCAACATTAAAAAGAAGTAAAACAAATCAAATAAAAGAAAAACTAATCTGGACACTCAATACTAGTCAAAGGAACAATGGGTCTAAGCGGTCTTTCGGGATCTTCTCTTCCTATTGTTTCAGATTCATCTTCGTTCTCTCCATTTTCCCCAGCCCCGAACTGAAATAATCTTTAATTAACTAAAAGATAATTTGTATACCTTATAGCTAGTATTAGCTAACTGGCGCAAACAAGGACAAGAGTCTAAGAGGAAAACGCAAAAAGGTCTTCTGAGAGCGAACCACCAAACGTTGCCTCCATCGTTACCGAAACACAACAGCATGAGACATAGTAAAGAGAACCACAAAGGACACAGAGCCATCTGATATAGAACAGTGAATTTAAAGAAATATGAAAACAACAGCTTACGCAATAAGTCATTTTAAGAGCAGCTTCTTTGTCAGCCCATTGCATGGAATCTAACTTTCCTGTAAGTAGAATGAGACACGTTAAAGCAGGAAGAACGAGGAAAATGTGAAGAACAGCAGAATAACAGCTTTGCCTTGAATAAGGATATGATCGTAAAACTAGAAAAAAAGAACTTTACCTTCTATATGAATGAGCGAAATTCCGAGATCTTGAAATCACAATTGTGAGCACCATGGAATACAGCACGCCCACTGCACAGAGAGATAAAACTATCCAGAGAGGAATAAAAACAACAGCCCAGGACCAGTTAACCTAGAACGGACAGACATAGAACGGTTGTGAGAATTATGCTCGATGTACCTGTTGATCGAGTTTGAAAGAAATAAAGAAGAACTCAATGACATTAACAGCGTAGAAGAATTCGAACTATAAAATGATGAATATCAGTTAATTATTTTCAAGATTGCGAAACCTCAAAAGACTTTTCGTGCTTCATTGCCCAAACAGCAACGATTAAAGTAAAAACAGATAGACCAAAAACAGGAGCAAAAACGATGGACCAATGAATGAGAGCATCTTTAGGATCCACATTATCGTGTTCCAACTATGAAAAAGCGATGAAGAGCTATTATGAGTTTCATACCTTATAGTAGACTAAAATTTCAAAGCATAGAAGGAACATATGCTCAATCGTTGTGAGGATCATGGAAACAAACTCGTTCTGCATGACACTGTCATTACTGAAAACACTGTTCGAGATTATTAATGCTTTCAAGTTAACCTAGACGGAGGCTTCCGCACATATGACGTTATTCCCGTGAAAGCACCCACAAAAACAATAAAATGGCAAATCCATAATGGCAAAAATACTATGGCATAATTTACAATGAGTTTCTCATCAAGTTTCAAGGATAGTTGAACCACAAAAAGTAAAAGCGATGTGTACAGAATAAACTTGCTGAAAACGAAGTATAGACTCTGAAAATCTCTTCTGAAGAACTTACGATGCGTTAAAGCCTTTGAAAGCTAGAACCAAACTAAAGCTTGGCATTTTCAATTTTCGCTTTTGGTGAAATCCATAAGTAACCCTGAACAGAGAATGAGAAAGATAGGGTGATTAAGATTAGATAGATTCAGTGAGCCAACACTTTGCTCAAATAAACACATAACGATCAACTGTATTCTATTTATCAAACGATTTCAAACACAAATCATACTCCATGAAATGCTCAACACAATCTGTTCCTCTCGGATTCGTTCTTGACGAGTTGGTACATCTAAACTAATAATGTTTAGATTATTATTGTATGTAGCTGTACTGTATTGCTTCGCGAAGCAAATGGCCACAGCGATGAGCTAATGGAGAATGCAGACATGGGCACTCAATGTTTATTCTCCCATCTTCATCGAACGAACCTAAACTGATAATTACGGACAATTAATATGTTGGAATAAACTTGGAACGGGGGGTAACTTCTTGATGTCTGCAAACTCTTTGGGTAAGTCAGTTGCATGGAAAGCTTTATCCACAAAAAAAATCACATTCTTATCCGCCATAAAACCTTAACAAATAACAAGATGAACAAATTTCAGAAAAGGATTATAACTGTAAGAATAAGAATCACATGATAAACTAATCATTAGAATAACAAAAACCTTTATGTCCTGGCTATTGACAACTCTTTATTATCATTCTTTAAAGCATCTTTCATTTGAGCCTTTCTGTTTTCTGAAAATCGTGATTGCTACCCATTTCTACAATCTTACTTACCATTCATATTCTGCATACATGCTGACCAATTGACGAACTGATCAGGACATTTCACTGTTACATCATCGTGTTCATTCTCAGACATGCAAATGTACAGTTGTCGGAAATGATGGCCACATCTACGGAAGAAGAAGTTCTGAGTGACTACATGCTAACAGACCTATGAGCAACTAGAGAACCGCCTGCCATACATGGACATTGCCAGTTGATGGAACCGTCCGCGAATCTAGGTCCTAAGCTCAATTTTAACAGTTCAGTAGTACTTTTAAAACCTGGGAGCCTTTTGATATTTTTGAAATCAAGCATCCAACCATGATTGGCGCTCAGGGGTGAAGAGTGATCTTCCTGAGATATAACTATAACTTCATGGTTTTGCTGATTCTCTAGAACCATCTATTCCTTTAAAGATTGAAATCTTTTCCGATAATGGAAGCAAGGCAGATAGAGATACAGAAAAGTAACTGTTGAAGGAAACAAAACAGCAAAAGGATAATTAGTTTATCATAATGTTAAGACGATGATTAACAAAAGGAGATCGCAATGTACATTAATCGTTCATAAGAAATAAATAACATAACAAGGAATAGTTACGAACCGTAGAAATTAAAAACAAGATGATGATCCATTTTGATGAAGAGCGTTTACATGTATCCTTTTACAGGTTCGTACAATTGAATTTATGGACATTTCTTCTCGACAATACTCTTTCCAGTCTCATCATACTCGGATTTGCCAATCCACATCTGTTGGAATGATCCCTACAAAAGCTTTATTGTATTTTGGAAGAATCTACACCACTAACCAGAGAACCAAGGATAGATCCTCCTATCCAGGCACCGAATCTGCGTTCAACGGGGGTTGGAGCCGCAGAAACTCTAAGCTTGATAGTCTAAAAATCATATGCATAACAGTTGTATCATATTGAAGCCTACAGGTGGACATTTGTGAGCTAAGTCATGATTAAGCCTTTCCGTGAAGCCAAGGATAAGCGAATTACCTCCAGTCACCATAAGACCACTGTACAATATCTAAAAAAGGATACAATTATCTTAAACTTGGAAAAAATCCTTACTGGTCTAATATCAATATCGCACATTCCAGCAGCAGCACTAGCGATTTGGGTGACATTCATGAGAACATCCTTATTTTTCGTTTTTAAATAACTTTTGTCGAAAAGACCCTCAGGTACTTTGACTCTGTCAGCCATGAAATCCTGAACTTTCACAATGTTTTACATTTTAATTGAAGACAGACCTTATTGTATCCATTTGGGAATGTATAACGAACAGATGGAAGCTTCTCAGCATATTCTAAATCTATAGGAGTGTCACTCAACTGAAGAGCAGTCGCAGCTATATCTTCCAAAACTTGTTTTCTCATGAAGGTATCGTAACTTTCAGTGACTTCAGGCAAATTTTTCTTCATTTGCCATTTGGGGGTTTCATTTTCAGTTACATCTTCCTATATTGACTTTTGATAAAGAAAAAGTGATAACTTATTTACCTTGCTAGCTACTTTATATTGAGGAATCAGTTCAATCTTGTAGTCATCCAATTGGTGTTGTACTTGTTCACAGATTACATCTCCTCCAATAGGCGAACGAACAACAGCTGAAATATGAAGATACTTGAAATTCAAGTAACGAGGTTATACCATTTGTGATGGCATAGCCATCGTACACTGGAACAGCGGAAGTCTGAGTTGCACCACTATCGACTACCAGTCCTCCGGTACGACCATTCGCGAAACTAAACAAATCATTGGAATGAGTTGGGCGATTAAATTACTTACACAGTGAGAACAGCATTCTTTGCCAAGAAAAAAGCAGGAACGTTGTATTTTTCAAACATTAGTTCAGTAAGTTGTTCTCTCTTGGGTTTCTCGTTCCACTAGAAAGACATGAAGTGTAAAGCCTAATAAATAAAATGGTACCGCGCTTTCTGTGAACAAAACTGGATGATAAACGGCTTCAGTATGTAAAACATTAGCATAGGAGTAATCAAGAAGTTGTTCAAACATTTCCCAATTTTCAACTAAAAACGAAAATAGGTATCAATTCAAAAATGGAACTAACTCATTCCATCTTTCATGAAACTATCAATAGTAGTGTTAGGACGTGGGACAATAAGTTTGGTTGTACCTAGAAGTAAAATAACATTAAGCAGAAAAGCTGATCTACTTACCTATGTAAAAGTTTTTTTTGTTAACATTTTTAGTGTCTTCAGCTTCCTCTTTCATTTCAACATCTCCATCGGGAATAATCTCTTGAACTCCTACATATGAAGGAATGTCACCCTAATGAGCATATAATACGTAAAATCTCTAATGGGTCAGATGAAAACCTTCGGGTATTCTTCTCCAGCAAAACCAACACGAAATGAATGAGAACCGGCATCGAACACCAAGCCACTCACTTCATCTGCAGTCACAAACGTAATATAAGAAACATAGTGAAATCTAACCTCCTCCATATATTCCTCCACTCATTTTCTTGGTTCTATCTGCAAAATTGTTGTGAAACAAGGAAAATAAATGAATTAGCTAAAATAAGTCGAAAAAAATTAGCGAACAGTGTAGCCGATTTGAATTACGCTTCATGAGCTTGGCATTCAAGCTGTGCGTGAATTTGGAGGAAGGCGCGTAATGGGTGCTGACGTTTACTTATTTCACAGGGCATAATCGCAATTGATTGTTTAAATGGTAGGGTAGACTGGTTTGGTCATGATGTTTTATCTTTGAAACAACTAGAGTGATAGGAAAATATTTGAAATAAAGCTTTCTTCGAGAATCTCTGTTATTAATAATTTTTTTCTCCAAGCGGTTCGTGCAGTTCCATTTTAAAATAGAAACCGTGAACTAGCCAGTACCATGGTGCCTAATAAAAATGCAATAAAAGAAGAGACTAATGATAGCTTTCGCATCAGATCGACTGTAATATCTAAGCCAATCGCTTACACCTATGTACTTTCTATTCTTTATAATGTTGTTTTCTTTATGCAACTTGTCTCTTCTCCATATTTGATCAAGTCAATAGGAATATCAGATGCTGAAAATGGTGAGTCGTTCATGCAAATTCGTGTTGTTTTGTGATTGGGAATAAAACGAAAAGTATATACTTCTTAATGTTTCGTGTCACAACACGATTATGAATTAATTTGAATCGAAATTAAATTTCAACAAAACTCGCAACACACAAAACTATTTGGAATCGAATATCCTTTAGGGATGATTCAAACCGTATTTGGTATCCTTCAAATGATTGGAGGCCCTCTCTTCGGATACTGTATTCAGAAGTTTGGTATACGGTTTTCGCTCCTGTTATGCTACTCTTCAACACTTGTTTCTGGTGTGTTATTGCTCTTCTCATATGTAAGTTCTCATAACGGAAAAACTTTCTACGATTTCGAACTCGAGATTGAATTGTTTCAGGATCTAAAAACTCTACTTCTCAGTCGTATACCGGCTCTGTTTATGCATGGCCAGCAAAGTCATCAAACTTTGCTTTCTGCTTTGACTGAACCGGGAAAACAACGTACAACAGCATTCGGAAGAATGGGTTTGACATTTGGTAAGGATAAGTGGTCATACAACCAATATCTAAGCCCCGTTGGTTATAGGAATCGGGTTCATTTTTACTCCCATCTTCAACATAGTTTCAACAAAACTCATATCAGACAGAGGACCTTTTCTAGTTTCTTCTTTGTTATGTTTTGTTCCAATGGTTGTTCTCGAGAAGCTTATTTCGAAAGAGCGATATGAAACGGTATACAAGTTGATACGAATGAAACTAATTGAAAGACTTTCAGAGTTCCGAGAATAAAGAAAGTGAGTCACATATGGTTATGAATATTTCGAACACACTTCAAATCCTCAAAAAACCTGGAACTTTGAATGTGTTGATCAAAAAGAATTTGCCAATCATCCCCGCTTTACTGATTTTCGCAGTTATGAATGTAAATTTCTTAATTATATTCAAATAATAATTGCCTACTTTAGCTGTATATGATCAACCAATTCAATCTCAGTCAGGACTACAATCATTTCCTTCAACTCGTGATAGGTATTTTAGTTTAGCATTGGAGCTGTTCAAATGGTTATTATAGGAATTTTCATCATGTTCAGCAATGGATTCGGAGTTATTTGGCTTCGTAAAAAGTTTACAGAAAATACGATGCTGTTCATAGGAACTTCTTCATTCGTGAGTTTATGGAAACTAGCTCTTCCCTATTGTTGATTCAGTTGATCGGATACTTCCTTTTCCACTTCTTCACTTCACTTTCAATGTTCTTCTTCATTATGCCTTTCCTTTCTATGGGTATGAGTGTTCAGGCTACCGTTTCTGACAGCATGTTAACGGCGTTAGTTGAAGAGAGAGAACAGGTATATAAGAGAGTTTATAATAGTACGATTAGGCAATTTCAGGGTTTGATTCTTGGAATTTCAACTTCTTTCAACTCATTAGTCCGGACATTGGCTCCCGGTCTCGCTGGATTCGTTCTAGAGACATATGGTTTCAATATGTTAGCAACTTTCGGTATGACCTGCTGTTGCGCATGCTTACTTGTTCTCCAAATGCACCCATTAGACACTAGTCTACTCCGCAAGCCCAAAACACATGAGGAATAAAATTAAAAACCGCTCACAGTTAGTCATTTATGAGTTTTCTCGGGTGTTACTTTACATTCATCAGTACGATGCATCATTTCGTTGCTTCGCTCTAATAACTCTTCCAATCTAGTCGCGTATAGTTTATGTTTTTGTATTTGTTGTAGGTACGAGATAAGAAAAAAGGATTCGAGAATAAATATTCTTTATGTTCTACTTGTTTTGCTTCATAGAGAAAGTATATGATACAAGTTAGTAGTTCAAGTTTTCAATAGGAATGTCAAACAAGGAAGTTATTAGGACTATCTACCCTTAATCTATAAAGCCTGTCTGGTCATGGAGTAAAATAACAGCAGCAGTAGTGGGTCAGTAAAATCAACTACAAGCATTGTCACTTAAATATGTAACAAGGTAAACATTTTAAAAACAAAATCTTTAGCAGGGTGCTAAATATTGAGCATACGAGATATTCCTAACACATGCTCTCGTGTCAAACGAAGTGAGGGAATCGAGTTATAAAAATTTAAAATCTACTAAAGGGTACTCTAATATTGTTATGAAGGGTCAATGGTGAGGGGAAGTCGGAAAAACAGTTTCCTTGTAATGTGCAGCAAAATAGAACACTGACAACTTAAGTGGAAGAGGGTCCCTCTCCGTCTTCCATGTTTATCTTAGTCTCATGCTTTCTGTGCTTACGCTCCTGAAAATGGTTTGAATCAAATGAAACATGATCCAGAAGGCGTTCATTGTCGGAAGGAATATTGAAACGGACCTTCTTTTCGACGGAACGGCCACGTGCTCTCATTTTAATTTGCTTGAATGTTTTCTTTTTCTCTTTTATTTCAGCTGGCAGTTGTTTTTCAACTTCAGCGCGTTCAGCAGCAGCTTCTGAAAAAGCAAAATGACTTTCCTTCAAGGAGAGTTGAACAAACTTTTTTCTTGATGTTTCTGATGTCTGTACTTTCTATAACTGGCTCTCCATCTAGCGGCTTCTTCAGCAGTCATGGTTGGGGCTGTTTTACCGAATTTAGACAAATCTCTGGTTTGGAATGCACGCAAGACTTTAAGCTGAAAAAATAAAATAAGTTAGGAAAGAGTCATTGTGAAATTACATGATTCCCAAGAAGGAACATTCCTCGGACCCAGAGAGATTTACCAGAACGTCTAACTTGAAGGGCACGAGAACGAGCGCGAGTATTATAATCACCATTGATATGAATCTTGGATGGAGCAACCTATGAAAGTCATTGTGGTTAGATGAGGTATCTTTTAAATAATTTTACTTCTCCCTTTCCAACCTTCCATGTTTTAGGAAGTTTCTTGCTTGGAATAGTGTTGATAACCTGTCCCCAAGGCAAAGCTGAGACACCAAGTATCATACATACTATCCACTATAAACTTCAATTAAAAAAAGGCGTCAATTAAGAACACGAACTTGAGTTAAAGTAAGAGGAGCAGTCGAGAACCACTCTCCTCCAAACTGGACGATCAGTATTTGTCCTATGAAAGTAGACACCCAGATAACGCAGAATACGCGATTGCTAGCCAAGCCCTGTAACTCATTAATTGCAACCGTTCTGTCCGTCACTCATTTTTAAAATATGAATAGAAAGATATTCACCTTGAAGACGTTTCGCTCCCCATGGACCTTTCTGGCGTTGATCTCATTGAACAACGTCATCATGACAAATGCATTGAAGACGAGCGTGAAATGCTGGGTTGGTGGAGCAAAGAGTGGTGCATTTAAACCGGATCTAATTCCGAAAATACGATCTCCATAGTAGAAAATTGTGAAAAGAATGAACATTTGGTAAATGGCATGCCCCAAAATGTTTTTGACCATCGTACGTGAGATCAGAGATTTCTTTCTGGAATGATAAGTGTGATGAATCAGGTGTTAACTTCAGTATATACCTTCCGTATGGTTTACGGTTGAGTAACTCCTCTGTTGGAACCTCAGTTGCTAAAGCAAGAGAAGCTAGGGTGTCCATAATGAGATTAATCCATAACATATGAACAGCCTTGAGGGGAGAGTCAGAAACAGTGACAGCTCCAACGAAAGCGGTTATGACAGCTACAACGTTTACAGTCAGTTGAAACTGGAGGAATTTAGAAATGGAGTCATAGACGTTTCTACCCCACATTACAGCCTATAGAAATAGAACTTTATTAGGAATGAAACAAATTGCTTACTTTGACGATAGATGTGAAGTTATCGTCAGTCAAAATGATATCGGAGGCTTCCTTAGCAACATCAGTACCAGCGATACCCTGAAAACGAACGTTTAGAGCTGAACTACTTCTAACTCTGACCATAGCAAATCCAACATCAGCCTTCTTTAAAGCTGGACCATCGTTAGTTCCGTCACCAGTTACAGCAACGATTTCACTAGAAAGAAACTCATCATATATCTCAGAGAAGTATTTTTTTACCGTTGTGCAGTAGCTTTGCTATCGATGATACCCTTCACAAGAGTATATTTATCGGCTGGTTGAGCACGAGCAAGAACTCGAAGTCGAGGCCAGATTTCATCCAGCTTAGCTTGACTCACTTTACCATTCTCATCTCGGATTCTGGTTAGGGATGTCATCATAAAGGCATTGAGTTTATAAGCCTACCTTTCATTGAATTCTTTTCCTTCCATGGCTAAGAAGTCCTCACCAGGTTCTAATATTCTGCAAGACATAGCGATGGCGCGAGCCGTGTTGATATTATCACCAGTAACCTAAGGTATGATATTCGATTTCTTAAGCCGTTTCAAGCTTACCATTCGAACAGTTATACCAGCTTTTTTACATTTTTCGATAGCAGCAGGGACTTCAGGACGTACTGGATCTTGAATTCCACAGATAGCAACACCAACGAAATTTTTGTTCATGTTCTCTTCATCACTCCAATCTATATCGGAATCATTCTCAAATTGAACCTGCAAAACAACAACTAGATGATACACTGCTTCACTAAACGACCTCTGTAGGCTCCGCTACACGAGCATCTTTCCTAATCAAATCTTTATATCCTATGCATATAGTACGAAGACCATTGTTAGCCATGTGAGAAATTATAGTGGCATTGATTTCTTTCAAACGATCAGAACCGAACAAATGAGCTTTTCCATCAGAACCAATCATATAAGCACATCTTCCAAGTACAATTTCACTAGCTCCTTTTTGGAAAACACGATAACCGATATCTCGGCCATTCTCCATAAGCCTAATGACTGTCATCATGCTCTTACGAGAAGAATTGAATGTGTAAACCTGAAAAGTTTTCCATATATATTGATTGAAAAAACACGCAAATCCTACTTTGAAAAGCTCTTCTTCAGGGTATTTACGGCGGATGGCGGCATAGTCGCCTCCGAGCTTATTGACGAACCCAAGCAGTCCACATTCTGTTTTGTTTCCGAGTTGTTGCATAGCTTCTCCAGGTTTGGTAGGTTCAACAATCATGGAATTGTATGCACTGAACAAAACTCGAATAATCAAAACGTTTGATATACACTCACCTGTTAACTGCAAGAGCTTCCATCAACAATGCACCAGTGTTTCCAGGAAGAGCAGCACCATTTGGTTGACTGGTTTGGCCTTCATAATGATTACCTAGAAAAGAACAACAGTTATAGGATGTAATTAATGAAATCTATACCATTGATGTAGGAGTCAACAACAGTCATTCTGTTAGTGGTTAATGTTCCAGTTTTATCTGAGCAAATAGAAGTTGCGTTACCCATGGTCTCGCAAGCATCCAGATGCCTAACCAGGTTATTATCGAACATCATCTGAAAGTTCGATATTGAATTGTTTTTTCTTCTTTTAGTTACTCACTTTTCTCACAGAATAAGTAAGGGCTAATGCGATAGCTAAAGGTAAACCTTCAGGAATCGAAATAACTAATATTGTAACTGCGATAATGAAGAATTTAACAAACATCTGCAAAGGTGAGTGGGTAAAACTGGTAGAGCGATTCAAACTTACTTGAATATCAGCGAATGAGAAATGTTTTTCATTTACAACGTAATGCTCTATACAGAAACGAGTAACTAATACTATAAGAGCAACAGCAGCAACTGTTGTTCCTGTAAGCAGAAACGGTTTGAGTTATACATAAGGTTTAAGACGTACCGCAATAAATAATTTGGAGAGCAAGCTTAGCAAGTTTGGATTGGAGAACAGACTTGGCTGATAAGCCATCATCATCATCGCTACTTTTGCTGCTTCCAGATGAAGAAGAACCATCAGAAGACGAGCTTGAAGAAGATGAAGAGCTAGATGAAGAAGAAGACGAAGATGCTGAAAGATCTCTGTGAAGGAACTATGCAAACTGCGAGCTTACTTGAGGTAGAATCATCGTCTATTCCAGCACCAGCTTTTCCAGCACCCAGAAGCATCATAATGATACCAGTTTGTGAATTGACACCGACTGCAGTGACAAGCATTTTACCAGATCCTTCCATAGCATAGGTACCTAGAAGAACAATACTGATGAGCTAAGAAGTGTAACACCTACCAGATAAAAGTACAGGATCACTTTCAACACTTTTCTTAATGTGATCTGATTCTCCAGTGAGTGAAGATTCATCAATCTAAGCAAGTATACCTTGATAATATGATATCATGTTTCAGACAAACCTTGAGGTCATTTGCTTGGAGTAGAAAACCGTCAGCAGGAAGCAGATCTCCATACTTTACACGGATTATATCTCCCACAACGAGATCAGATACTGGTACGTCTTTTGCTTCATTATCACGAATGACCGAAAACTTCTGACCAGTTTCAATTTTTTCCTGAATTCCTTAGTTATACAAACAAAAGTGGAAAATCAATATAAGTTCAAATTAGCTGTTTAGCATACTTATTAGCCTAAAAGGTTCGAAGAGGCATCCTTCAACTCACAATCCAAACAGATTTAAATTAAAATCGTGATTAGATAACACGTGAATTTCACGTCACAACACACTTTAAACAATGGCTAGCGTGGGAACCGGTCGTTTCCCGGATGTTATCATATGTTAGTTCACGCTTATTTTTTTGTGAACTCGAGAAAAGCAAACACTAAAACAGACCTGAAGACTACGGAATTGTCTTTCTTTCGAGTAATCGTTAACAGCTGTTACAAGCACCACAACAACCACACAAATGAGAATGGCAACTCCTTCAATCCAGGCAGTTCCATGTCCATCACTTGGTGGTTCGGTAGTAGAGGCGACGAAGGCTAAAAGATAAGAATAAGATTCCGATTAGTAAATTCTGATTACCGAGAGTAGCGTTTACAATTAAATCCGTTGCGTTGCTGATTGGCGAGCTATCTTCTAATTGCTCGGGGTCATAGAAGGATAGCGCTAGATTTACGAATCCAGCAACAACCAGAATGATTAAAGTTGGATCCTTTCAAAATATGGTAAATATGATGAACATGACCAGGTTAACTTACTCGGCAAGCATCGAAGACAAGTCTAGCGAAACTCTTACTTTTAGCTGGCGGAATAGTATTCGCCCCAAAAGCTGTGCGACGGCGCTCTAGGTTATTCGAAGAGCTTGATAGACCTTTTATAGGGTCTACTTGGAGCTTATCGCACAACCCCTCTACACCGTTATGCTCATTAGCTAGCTGAAATATATATATCAATGTACTCAATAGAGAACTTTTAAATCGCCTACCCTTACGATGGCTTCAGCCCCACGAGCCTCCATGAGGCTGCGAAGTTGTGCTAGTGAGCATCCGAATTCTTTTCCTGAGACCTGAAGAATGATATATGAGTATAAGGCAACAATTGAAAAGTTTTTTTTTTGAATTCTTAGATCCCATTTATACCTGAGATTTTGAACGATGTAGAGATATGGATCGAATCATAAATTGAGTTATGCAAAATTGTTTTGTGAGAACTATTCCTGATTACCAGATAGCTTTAATCGGAGAATCAGTGATGGGAAACCTAGCAACAGTTGAAGTTCGCAAGAGACAAAGCAAGGAAGTAAGGAAAAAGAAAAACGAAAATATTAAAGCGACAAGATATTTTTGAAAATATGTCTGCCTTTGGCTGTCTCAGAGTCTTGTATTCTAACATTCATTACAACATGAAAACGAGATTCCGATAGCACGTTTGAGCCAAAGAGATGAGAACAGTTGAAAATGTTTGTGAAGAATGTTCATTCGTGTACCACTTGAGCTTGTTGTACTGTACTTCTTAGAGCTTACACCTTAATAAACATTTTCTCGAGAAAAAAACTGTTTGTTTGGATGTAACTCTCTAGGAAGTTTTAGCAGTAGAATTTCGCTACAAATGACTTGAGGAAGACTTCTTAAGAAGGCTTCGGTTTGACATGTGAATGAGTCATTCAAATCTGTTCCGCCCAATTTTGACCAATTAGTAATGAGAAACTTATTTCTTTGCCAATTTGCGTCCAAAATAATAATGTTGTTTCCTTGTCTCTTTATTAAATGATTTTCTCTCTCTCATTAAAGCGTTTTTATCTGAAATTCGCTGTTTGATAGTAGAGCCGCAACTAAGCGATGATGTGATGGAACAGATGAAAAAAAGGAAGTGATTGGAAAAGAAAGTTTTCTCATCATCCTTTATTTCCGTCTCTCCTTAGTATTATGGTTAAGGATTTTCTCTAATGTTACCTTTCCTAAAAAGATTTTTGTTCTCTTCATGCTCTCTCATTCATCATGATGTCATCTGATAAGTTACAGGAATCAACTAGTTTTTTGATTATCTCTTCTCCCTTGCACCGGCCTCCCTTCCTCTCTTTTTCTCTCTCTATTCATGTTTAGCAAGTTTATGCTGAAAAGCTGGGTTCATATGCACTCTCACAGGATTATCAAGTGTAATATGAAGTGATAGGCAATGTCTTCACTCCCCTTTCAGGTGGAACAAGGTTAGAATGTTTCCCATTGTAAAATGTTTTAGTTAAAAACAAAAAGTTGCGTTCATAGTTTAAAAAACAAACCTGTCGGCCTCCAAGGGTATCAGGAGCGGTGTTGGTAGCAGTCTTCGCTGCTCCAGCACCAGTGATATCGTCGGAAGTCACATTGCGGGCTTTTTTCATTACACGATCACTCGAATCAGCAGTAGTCAGCTTTGGAAATAAAAACTGGGGGCAGAGCTTTCGGCTCGGTGCCTTTCCCTGAAAAGAATCGGAAATATTAGAGACTATAACTATCAATAAGACGGAGGATATGTAAGACGAGATAAAAAGAGAAAAAGATGCTCCGGAAAGGAATGTTGATTGAAAGATGAGCCATGATGACTGCAATATACAGAGATCCTTTGTATATTTATAACTGAATGTATATAGATAGATAGAGATGCACAGATCTAGAGATAGGACCAATGAAGTTATGAGAGCGTATAAAAAACAAAACAAAACCTTAAATGGGGAGGAACTGTACCACAGAGTAACCACAGATCATCGACCTGACATATAATCTCAGATAAGATCAAAAGCCTTGTCAATTGTTCTTTAGGTTATTATATGTTTTGGTTCATTTGTAGTTTTATCAATTGAGAATGATGATAATAAAGATTTTTTGAGATCTCGAAGGATCATTGAGAAAAAATAAAGTTTTTGTAAAACAAAATATTTTATGAGAGTGGAAAATTGGCTTTTTTTTATAGTTACTCAGTTAGAAAGTTGTTCTGTGGAAAAGTGTGGATGATCATCTATTTAAAGGCCTCGAAGAAAATTATGCAAATCTCATCATGCGATGACGATAAGCTGAATCGGGTTAACAGTAAAAATTGGAAATAGGGAAATAAAAGAGAGTAAAAAGTTGTGGAACGAGTGATCGGTTGAAGCAAAGTTCATGTGCTCCTCTCGTCACTCTCTCCTTTCCTTAAGCATTTCCACCATTTCATTTTGCTCTCTCTTTTCTCTATTTAGAATCGGACAGTCATCACCAAATTCAAATTTCTTGCTTGCCTCGTTCCTTGTTTCCGCTGTTGTTCAAAACCCAGCTCTTACAATCTTCCCTTTCTCTCTAACACCTCTCTCTCTCTCTTTCTCTTCTTCCACTTCTCTGTTAGTAATCTCTCCCATTTCTATTCTTCCTTCTCTTTTTAATACAGATTTCAACTACAAGGCATTTGGAACAATTTGCATAATTAGCAGATTGGAAGAACAGTAAAATCACTTCGAGGCTTAGCTGTACTTGGTGAGTACCTGTGTCAGAGTTCGGATTATTCCAAATGTCTTCGGAAACACTATCGGGAGGAAACAGTTGTCATATAACTTATCACAAGCAGAAAATAAAAAAAAAACGAAAGGAAAGTAAGAAGACAAAGATACGAATGAAGATTATGGAAGCTAAGTCATTGCCGAACTGGTATTGGTGCTAATCAAGTCTTAAGGACTTTTGTATGTTAAAAGCAAAAGTATAACCCGAATCATATAGTGTGTGTCATGCCAAAGTTTATTAATTATACTTCTAAACTTTGTTTTTAGGTTATCTTATCAAATCTACGTGCCCCTCACGCTTTTTGCATTCCATTCCACTTCGCCGAACAAAAAATTTGTTATCACAGCCATTTAAGGAAAACAATGCATGTGATATCACATGTTTGAAATATTTGAATAAAATATTCAAAATTCTCAGCAATCGTAATCTTGCTCTGATATCCTATTATCTCTGGAAATTCGCTTTTCAAAGAATATTTCCGAAAAGTTCTAACTTTCAATAGATGTTTGTCTTATGGAATGAGTCAGATTTCATGCTTAGCATCCCGTATGGCAAATCTTCTCTATACCGAGAGTCACTTTCCTGTTCCATTCAAGTATTTTCGAGCCCACAAAATGATTATGCAAATTCCTTGACGTCATGATTCATATAGATCTAGTATTTTCAATGGATGTTTCTTTCTTTTTTTCATGTTCATTTCAAAATTTTGCAATACTTCAACTCCAACTGTAAATGGAAGAACATATGCAGTTCCATTAAATATGCAAATTAGCCGTGTACTTCCGTTGCCTTAGAACATCTAGAACTGTCATTTACTCTTTTTCAAGTTAGCTGAGCGGTTGCGAGTTTTCATATTTATTAAAATGCTTATTAAGTTTTACAATCAGAATCAATTATTTCTATAAGAAGGGAACATGATTCTTAATAAGGTATCCACGTCATTAACTAATGGATCATCAACTTCTTCCTCAGCATCAATCTTCAACTGTTCGCCAGCTTCTTCATGCTTCAATTGAGTCTTTTCGCTTTCAGCTTCTTCAGATGAATTGATCATCTCCTCTTCTGCATCAATATCGTTCTTAACAGCTGATGATTGTAAATTCAACAACTTAGGATGACGTCTCTTCTGGCTGAAAATCGAATGGTGTTTATTCACGTTTTGTTTGAAATGTTCTTGTGTTTGCAAAACTATTCATTATTCATATTAAGAATATGAAAATGCCTGAAATCACTTTCACTGTTACTGTTTGACTCATCCATTTGTGAACCAGTCTGATTTATTCTAGAGTAGAGAGAGAATACCTAGTAGCATTCAAAATGATTTCATGGAATTTCATTAAAGTTCTGCAACATTGCTTCTTCAGGGCAGAACTTTTAGAAGTCATGACTAGTTATTCACTTCGTGATATTGTAGTTTATGATTTGGATTGTATTGTTAACGTACTTCAAGCTCAATCGACAGGCTAATTTGAATGTCGTCTCTTCTTTATCGCATGGGGAAGTTCTCCAGAAGAACCAATCGTTTTTCCGCTGTTCAATACCGAATGATTCAGAAGTGGAACATCCATTGACTGATGGCTTGAAACAAAAAGTTATTTGATGTTCTCAACTTTCAGAAACAAACTTTTTCTACGACAAATGCGTTTTCAGCATCCGGACATTGCAGTGGACACCACTCGATTACTTCTCCTCTGACAGTACTGAACTCCTGCAAATGAGAGTAAAAAAAGCGAAAACGAACAGTCGTTAACAAGCTCAATGACATCTTAAAACAGCTCATTATTCTTCCCGATTGATATATGAGAAAAAAATGCCTGGGAAGGTCATTTATAGAACAACTAATTGACTGATCGAAAATCTTTAGGCAGAAGCCTTTATGTAATCAACGAAAACAACTATTTAATTCTTCGTTTGGAGGGAATTTTCTAGAAACATACCTTGAAACAACCATTATCATTAACAGCTTCCCATTCCTCATTTCCTTCAAAGGATAAATGACAATCCACAATTGGTCCTGATTTCTGACACTTATAATCACGGAAGCCTAAGAGTTACCAATCAAATTTTGCAAAAACTTAAACATTTCTAGATGCGAAACCATATTTGGTTTCGATGTAAAACATAGTACGAAACACTCACTGTTCAACAAAAACTCTGCAGACAGGAGAGCAGGGAATAATATTAAAACAGAAACAAATTTTGCGAACATCTTCAAGAAGATTACGGACACTTGTGTTCCTCCAGTAGCGTGTATGAAGTAAGTCGTGAAGAAAGCAAAAGTCGTTAATGGAAAGCGCTGAGGGGGAGGATCAATGTAGTATATCAGGTGGATGACATGAACTGTTTTTCTATCCTTTTTATGTTGCCTGTCCCATTTGTGGACGATTAAGTACGTCTTCATTCATTTTCATTCATTTGTCTTCTGCTTTTTTCCTTTCTAGTTTGTAAATCACCTTTCACTCCAGGTAGATCGAGATCACAATGCTGCTTCAAAGCGAGATTTCATGAGAAGCTCGATAAAGTCGACTGGGAGAAGATGACGAGATTATCATTACTAATGATCAATCAGAAAGAGACTCATACAGTTGAAGCACAGAAAGAGAAGAAAAAAAACTTGTCAAAACCAGGTCGAGAAGAAGGACAATGAAAAAATCGGATCCAATGAAATTTGATGGCTAGGATGAGAGGTCAGACATTGGATTGTCCTGGTGACAACTGATAATCATGAAATCCAGTAGGGAGAAAGTGAAAATTTCCAGATGATCTCTGGAGAAAGTGTTTTAATCATAAGCTCCGCTGAAAGAAAAAAGTTAATGAAAGTTAAGATAAAAACTCAGTGCTTTACATTTATCGAATTTACCAAATAATCTCTCTACTTTCCTTATCACTAACACATCAGTCACTGTTGGTAAGCTTACGCTTCCCTTAACCAGTATGATCTACTGAACTAAGAAGGTCAAAGAAAGAATATGTATTTTTTGTATGGAAATGATTTTACTTGCTGAAAAGCGAAAAGAGCAGTCCAGTAGCAGGTGTAAAATTTGTTCGATTCTCTTGGTCAGTTAAGAAGAACATTATGAAACATCGCAGTAAAAGTGTGTTCTTCCCCATTTACAAGGGAGAACCTGAAATCTACAAACCCCTTTAAACTTCATAATCAGACAGAACATATGTATATCAAAGCACCAAAGTGTTAAAAAAGGAAAGGTGAAACGATCTCATTAAGCTTATATGAAAACTATATTCACTGAGTAAGAGAACCGAAATAAAGAGAAGTTACCAGCTTCCACAGTTAAAGCTGTGCTAATGAAGTAGTCATCACTCAGTTCTTATCTGACATTCTTTGTTATCAAATATAGCTTCTCTGGACTGTAGCTTTTGTCGGCGGTCAGATTTTGAACCCCTGGAAACTCCTTGCAGTTTGCTGTGCTCTGTGCCAGCTTGGAATGAGTACAGTTTGATTTGGTACATTCAGAGAAATGGTGCGACTATGCTAGTTCCTTGAATCCAGAAGAAGGACGTTGGGTCCCCATGAATCTTTGATGATCGGCATAAAGTTTTTCAGACGAACATAATTAACTTTTCTACTCCACAAAATTTCGAAAAGACTTCATCATAAACGGGTAATTTCATCATGTAGTACGGAAAGGTTAACAACTCGCTCGAAGAATGGTCGGTCGCTTCTTTTAGCTTCACATCTGCCCTTCAAACTCGAATCAGTTGCTCCAACAGAAATAGAAACCAGATTGCGTTTCTTCTTATAAATAAACCCTTCATTCTAGGGTAAACTTTTAAGGCAACTTTTCTTATCAATTACTTACATTTATAACTGGACAGTATAAGCCCCAACTAGCACATGAGCCTGAAACCTGCATTTTTGAATTTACCATTGATAGCCCTAAACAAGTAGGTCATGGGTTATTTTTGAGCAACGATTCCAGCAACAAAGTTCTATCTATATGTATCTCTTCCATTTCTGTTGATTCATCTGGAGTTAAAAAGGATAGTTCTCTTTTAGAATCCTGTTCAGCTTTGGGAAACAGATGTTTTACTCAGAATAATCAAAGAAAAGCAATCATATGATCAGATTGCAATCTATGTCTATGATCGCTTGTAATTTTTTGTAAAATGTTTTGCAACATACCCGTATCCTTATGAAATTTCTCGGATAAAAACAACCGATCTTCGCGCATGCATTTATTGAAAATGGAAGGTGAGATACGCTTTCACGTGAAATTCTTTTCCCGCCATAACGTGAATGCTCTATATAATTTGAATATCGGTCAGGTAATACTACGTTGGAAACAAAAACATCAAAAAATTTGAAGAACGCAATATGGGAACATGTGAAAATCACGTGGCTACAAAAGAATCGACGTTGTGATGAACTTTACCCTTAGTATTGAAGACCGTTCTTGAATCGTGTGACATATAATATTTTATATTAATTAATTGCAAAATTGCTGTGGTCTGATGACGTCTATGTTTGAATGATCACTGAGTATTCCCGTCAAAATCACGACTTGCATCAAGTGTAATGATATATAACTGTTATTCTTTCAGAAAAGAAATGACTTTTCAAGATTATCGTATCGTCTTTTTTCTTGATCGCTTAAAATAAGTAACGAACGACCTTTGTGTTATCAATAACCCCTATATGGTATAAGTCTCATGATGAGAAATCTGTTCAACCTTTATAACTACAATAAGTTACTAAATTTAACAGGTTTTTCGTATTTTTGTTCGGCTATTACTTCAACTCATCCTTAAACTCGGTTAAAAGAAACTTGTGTGCATGTTGGCCACTCCGGCAATTTCTACCAAATACACAATGTGTTGTCCCTTTTTTGCTTTATTCACTAACTACTTTCTCACCCCACCAAGTGACGTAGAGGAACTGACGAAAGTCAAGTATTTCACGCAAAATCAAACCAATTGGTCTCTTCGTATGGACAATGTGAGAATTTCAATAAGTTCAGAACTATTCAGAATTCACTCGAAGCTTTCGAATGGTTTATCGAAAACGCTGAAAGATGTTCAATCTTTTTTTTCATATTTTATTCAGCAAATTCTTATTTTCAACATCTTATGGCTGAAAGCTTCTTTGTCTCTTATGCCAGCTGAATGCTATTCGATGCAATTCGCTTTTTCTGGCTTGTCTAGTCGAAGTCTTACTGCCTCCTTTTCTCATTTCTCTCGTTGTTCGGATTCTCTCAACAGCATATGCTGACTATATCTAACTATCTAACCAACTCGATCGCTCTTGAGTTTTCTTTAGTCTCTTCTCATCTTTTCGTCTTTCCCCTGTTTTCTCTGTCTTCCTCTCTCGCTGCTGTGCTGTCTGGCTTTAGTAAGCTGGGTTGTGTCTGAGCTCATCCGTTTTTCGTTTTCCATTTTTTCCTCTTCGGTTCTTTTGCTTACTTTAATTCACATTTAAGCGTTAGACATATCAGACTATGAGCTATCGCTTCTATTTACACCCTCTCATATTCATATATTCCTTTCGAATATTTGTTTATCTTTCTATTCTGTAATATCTGAAAGCACCTATCCCAATCGCTTTCATTTTTTGTTCTGTCATAATCTAAAGCTTTTCACTCTCAAAATAGAGTGTATATATGTATGGACGAGATATAGCTTCCGCGCTTTTCATGGAAGAGGTTTATGTTAATTTCATATGAAAAAGGCTACACACGGCATGTTTAATCAAATTATTTTACTAAAAAGGAAATTATTTTCCCAACCATTCTTCTCCGCTCCAGCTGTTTGTCTTGCGAACATCCTGATTATCGATTTCCTTGTTTTTTTGTTGTTTTTTTTTATTTTTTTCATGAAAAATTCATTGTGTCCCAAGTTATTCACATCTACTATTTAAATTAATCATTCAACTTGTCCAGCGGAAGGCTGATTTACAATTTTTTGTTCATCTCAAAAAGTTTTTTTGACTCATGTAGTCAGGGAAATTTCCCAGTCAGCAGCTCCCTTTGTGTGCTTCGTTTTTCGGGATGTTAACGACGCATTTTGTTAGGAGAAAAGTTAGATGGCTTATTATCTGCCAACTATGGAGAAAGCTAAAGAATGTTTTTAAGATGACTAATTGTCTCTTGAAGTCAGGTTACATCATTCGTCATCACGATTTTCATTCGAATGACGACGATAACGTCATCGTAAGGCAGTAGAAGGAAGACTAAGTGAATGACTGCTGAAGCTTATCGACGTCATGATGACTTTCATATGTTTTTGACCAATTCTGGTGCCGTTTGTTTTTCTAAATTTTTACACGAACGAACACCCATTTAGATAGTGTAGATAGCGCAAACTCCTTCTCACTCACACATTCTCAGTATTCTAATCAAATACTTTGTAGAAATAAGAATTTTCCTCAGTTTTCTCTTTTGCTTTTTCTTCTTTCCTGAAGATACTTTATGTTTTTTTTTCTTTCAATTTGTCTTCTTGTTGAAAGATGTGAGTATTGGCTCTTTGCTTTACTTCCGAGCATCAATTTGTTTTTTTTTCTCACAAGTATTAAAAGTTCTCCTGCCGTTACCTGTCGATCTTTCATTCATTTCTAATAACTGCATCTCTTATCATGCTCGTTCACTTACTCTTTACTATTATATGAGCCTTCCCATCCATTCAATTTGCCGTTTCATTCCCAGCCCCCCTCTCTCTTTCTCTTTTACTTCTCAACTCTTTTATATTTTATAATCTCCACTTCACCCACACTATTTCTCTCATTCCTCCTCTGCTTCTCTTCAACGATTTTCTAGACATTATTTTGGCCCAAAGGCTTTTTCAGCACTAGTCCGTAGTCTGTTTTCATGTGCTGGTCATTCAAGCCTCAACAATTCTTTTTTTTCTGCTTTATAGCTTGAGATTGGAACGTTTATAGTTCCCACTGTTCGAAACATTCAAAATTTTTGATTCGAAGCTGAAATGAGATAGAGCTAAGAGAGATATAGACATCCTTTCATCACTTTCTTTCTTGTAGTTTGCGCATCCCATCATTTACGAAAAAGGCGACATGAAAGAACGTTTGAATTAGAAATATGAAAGAGAAAAAATAGTTTTTGTGTGTGATTACAAATGTTTGATGAATTATCTTTCACGATTTTCTCGATGGGCAAGTTATGAACTTTGTTCGTTCAGGATCATTATAGTATCTTTTAACATAAAGTCATACTGATTGATTGACCATACACGATTGTATTACCTTCAGGATAGTTTGGTGCAGCTCGAAGAATCGGAGAAACCAGCCGATGATGATAACTGCTTGAGAGAGATGGAGTGTGTAAGTGAGAGAAAAGAAGAAATCGGAGAAATTGAAATAATTTAAAATGTGAAAATGAATTGAGAATGAAAATATATGTTTGCATCTCCAAAGGACATTTATGCACATATGGCCTGATTGAACTGAAAACTGCACGACGAAGACCCATCTGTATTTTGTAGTTTTCTGCCCCTTTTGCTATCATGCACATGTTCCTTTTTCCAAACGTTTTTTTTCATTCGGCTTTTCATATCTTCACAAAGTTTGCAAAGTGTCCTCAAATGCGGTTGTTCATTCAAACAATTTTTCATTTTTATGTCCTATCTCCAGATGTTCATTTTCATTTTTTGCCTTCATATTAAGATACTTCTTCTGGAAAGTTCTCTTCATCTCATTGTCCTCATCTTCTTCTTTTAATTCTGCAAAGCCTTTTTTTGTTCGACTTTGTTAGTACTATGTCCTCTTCCTCTCCTTCTTCACCCGTTCAGTCAAATGAAGATGTCTTCCTCAATTCATTTTCAAACGTCTTAAGAATTTTTTCGATTTTCTAGAAGTTATTTGATTGCATCTTCTTCTTTTGCTTTTTGTTTTCAGTTCCAATCAAATCCTCCCTATCCATAAGCAGATAGATTTGAACAATATTGTTATCTGCTCTCATCTTTCTCAATTGATATATGGATTAGTGAGAAAGACGATCATAAAGCCCCATGAGTTTATAGCAATTCCTCTCCGTTTCGATCTTTTTCAGGCACTTTCTTCTCTCTCTCCCTCTCTCAGATGTAAGAAAAAATTATTCATTTTCATGATGTAAATTACTCATTTTCGAGTATTGCGTGCCATCCAATTCACTTCCTAACCGTTTGCAAGTCATTTATTCTTTCAATCTTCAACACCTTCTTGAACGTTCATTTTGCTTCCTCTCTTTCATTCTTCTCTTCTCTCTCTCCCTCCACATTTTTTTTTCGAACTCTCTTTTCTTACTTCTCATTTAGTGAAAGTTCTTGAGCTTTTATTGCTCTTTCTATTACTCCAGCATCTATTGTCATTCGCTTTAGCAACAACCACAGAATCTTCTGACTTTTGCTTTCTTTTTCTCAGAAAATCATTTACATTCTGGCAGTTCAAATGCCCAACTGAATCCACTCATTCATAACAGATTAAACATTCACTTATTCCTCTACTCTTTTCTCCGACACAAATATCCTAGAATGATGAGAACCTCATCGTGTCAAACAAAATGAAAAATCAAAAAAATTCTTTCTTTTCTGATGTTTAACAATCCTAAACGAAAAATAATTAGTTTTCTGTTGAAAAAAAAGAAACAAAACTATTTTCAAACAAAATGTTAAGAATGCAACCGTTTTGTTGGATAAATTGAGCATAAATGACGGCAATCTGCTGTTTTTACTCAGTTTGTTGTTGTACGTAAATTCCACGTTAGAGATATTAGCATAATCCTTCGGTAAGGCTGGAATCAGCAACTGTACATACCATACTTTAAACTTGGAAGTTTGATTCTAAGAAGAGAACTTTCCGAATCTACTGTAATGATCTTTGTTCAATATTGTCTTCTTCTCTTTCTCTATCACCTAAAACTAGAACGTTTTTTTTTTTGAAAGAAAATAAAACTAAGCTGTGTTTCTTCCAAAACATAACGAATTGTTTGTCCAATCATCATACATCTGACATCATTGGTATATCATACCATATAATAGATATGGATGAATCTGTCAGATAGTCATCAGAACTTTTGAGATTCAGAGAAATGAGCGTTTTTGCATCGGCTTCCACGAATTTTCTTGACAGTTGCATCACTTTACAGTATTGGTCATTAGCAAATGGACACATTCTCTCTTTCTCCTCTTTTCTTCAGTTTCTTCCTTCTTCCATTCTTTCATGTCTTCTCTCTTTCTTTCACGAATACAAGTAGGAACATGCAGACAATTCATCTTTCTATTTCTTTCAAAACTTCATCAAAACAATGCACAGAATATGAAGCGAAAGAGATGAACGACTGTTCTCTCTTTTTGTGAAACTTTTCAAGATATTCTCACGTGAAGTGTCATTTTCAATATATCATTAAAAAAATCAAATTCATCATTATTTGTTCCAGTTATCATTCGAACCAAATAGTTTCTAAAGCTGACAGTGGACACGTTGGAGAGAGATCATAAAGTAGGAGGACTACACTTCTTGAAGCTGTTAATTTCCTCTTTAAAAATTCACTCCTAATTTTCACTCTGAGTGACATCAGATTTGAATTGCAGTTCCCAAATTTGTGAAACATGTCAACATTTCCTTTGTTTTCGCCTACAGCCCAAGCTTTTCAATGACCTATTCACTAGTTGTCGACCTAAAATCCTTTTTTTCGCGTTCCTTTCTTATTTTGCTCCAAACTATTCGAATGACAAG
Organism: Auanema freiburgensis; assembly: GCA_030370435.1. Classification (NCBI taxonomy): domain Eukaryota; kingdom Metazoa; phylum Nematoda; class Chromadorea; order Rhabditida; family Rhabditidae; genus Auanema; species Auanema freiburgense. The sequence continues at coordinate 5,486,389 of CM059369.1, forward strand.
AGAGAAGAAGAAAAATGCTTGTGCACTGTGCTCGTTTCAAGCCTAATTCCATTGCATTTTCATAGAACTCTCTTGTTTCGCTGCTGAAACAGAAGATAATACAATTCGTGTAAATTACAGTTTTTTCTCTTTTCAGACAATAATTGAAACGTCCCTCTGCCTTTCTCTCCCTTCGTCGGTCTCTTTGGATCTCTCACTTCCTCTTTCCAAATCCTCACGTTTTCAACCACGCTTCGCTTTTCCTCTTTTTCTCTTTGTCCCTCGAAGCCATCTCAGGAAAGTTCATCTGTAAAACTGATCTTTGTGTGTCTGTGTGTGTGATAATCAACTCGTTCTTTTTGTTATGTGGAGAAGAACAGAAAAAGTAGAAAGTTTTTGCATTGCCTTAATGACGCATCGTGTCTTGACTCATTCTGAAAACCTTTCGAAGACTAATTTCTTTTTTAAATATTCTGAAATTAACTTGATACTGAAGCATGTTTTCAAGTTTACTCTCTTTTGCTTTGTTTGTTAAACAACTAAATTGATAAGACTCATCAGCTTCCTGGTCAACTCAGTCATCGAGCGTTCATTCTAATCTTCTGTGGGGGCGCTTGCTCAAAATCAAAAACACAAATTTTCTGTGACCGAATGACGTCACACGTTTGAATAAGCTTGCCTTATATGCTTTGAAACTTACCTTATGTTACATAAAACAAAACATTCAATAAAGACTATTTTACGGGCAAGCTCATTGCCTGAACAGAATGCCCAGGTATCCGGGACTAAACTTTTCGTTCTTCTCTTTTCATTCAAATATTTTTTATTGATTAAAAAAAATGTGAAAATAATTGAAATTTTCTTGAAATCAAAGCTTTCCGCATCGAAGATGTCACTCAAAACAATATTTGCTTTACTAGTATTATTTATAATTTTCTAAATGAAAATATTTATTTCTCTTTTTTCCTCTTCAAATTATAGTTTTAACTACAATCTACATATCCAACCGCTCCGTGCTTCTCTTTCTCTGCAAATGAACTTTTACGTGAAAACTTCCACGTAATATTATTCAAATCTCATGCAACCCATTGATGTATTGCACTTATCGATGTTGAAGAAGGAGAAAAAACATTTTTCTTGTTTTCATAATCTTCTTCTCCTTTTTTTACATAAAAACGTAACAGAGCGATAGCGCAGCATTTAATGAACATGAGGAGGAGGTTTGAGAACTCTTCTTCCATTTATTTTATTTACATTACGCAATTATAAACAAATAAAATTCTTTCTCTTCACGTGTTACAAGCTCAAATTGACCACCTCCGCTTGGAAGTTCTTTAAATAACTCAAATTCATATGGAAGATATAAAAAAGAGGAAGGAGTGATGAGAGAAGAGAGAGAGATAGAGAAAACAAATTCTGTTGTTGCTTTCCCTATTCTCGAGCTGTCGAAGATATGGAAAGAAGAAGTTTTTGTTTGAATAAACTAAATCAGAGGATTTCCAAGATCAATTAGTTCAAATTGCTCTATACAATCGCATAGAGTTTTTCTATTTTCTCTCTTATCTTTTCTTTATTGCACAACTTCTATCATCGTCTCTCGAAAACCGGTAGCTGACTATATCAGAATTTTGACGTAAATCGCTCTGTGTGCTTTAGGCATGTGAACTTCAATTGAAAAGAGCAAAGCCCATTGTGAGATGAATGACAAAATCGTTTGTTCATCCACCTTTATTCCTTCATATAGATCACATCCACATGTCTAATCATTTTCGAAACGTCATGTAGAAGTCTATTTTTTCCATACTCATAACTTTGTTATCTTTGTTAATTATGTCGTCAACATAAAAGTATTTCGGGATTTATGTCAAAATGACGTTTTTCACGTGTATATCTAAATATAGTTTACACGACTCACGTGAACTGTTCTCACTTGTTGAAATGATAACACTAGATCAAAATGATTTTCCGGGTCTCAGCTACTCTTATCTGTAAAGTTCTGTTTGAATTTTCTCAGCCTTATCATTGTTGATTCCAAATTAGCATACAACAAAGAAAACTTATGTCCATGTCAGCTGCCCGTATGCAAATATTCACGTGAAGCACTTTTTGATTTCAAACTGCCATTCGATCTCTTCCATTTGAGCTGAACGATTGTTATAGCCAGCTCTTCCTTATTTGATCATCGTCTCAATTCTCTCCTTCTCATTCTTTACTTCTCTCCTGATCTGTTCGTGTCACTACATAAGGTGGTTGTATCCCTTTCTCACTCATTTGTTCTTTCCATTCTCTTTCTCTCATCATCTTCTCTCTCTAACTCTCTGTCTCTTTTTTTTGCAATTGTTACTTTATTCCATTCTCTTCTAATCTGATATCTAAAGCATGTGAACGGCCTTGTAAACATATTTATCATCAAAGCCAATATCAAATACAATAAAGTAATCTCAAAGAGTTTCTCATCGTTTCTAGCTTCATCATACCGTTATTCTCTAATAAATTCTTTGCTTTGTGCATCATTTTCTATGTCTACTAAACGACGACATTCATATCAAGACATCAGATGCCTATCATGACGTCATCCTTCTTTACTTCATTGTCTCCTCCTCTTTTCGTTCTCATCATTTCGCTTCCCTTCGTCTTACTCTTGTTTCGGGTTTATCGTCAGCTGTTTTGTGGATGAGAGAGTGATGCAAGCCGCGCCTATGACTGCTTAAATTTCTCAAAATTTTCAGCTCACTCACTGAGTGAATTCCCTGCTCGGTTCGAGGACATATGCACCCATACATTAATAATTCTTCATATTTATTATACTATCGTTTCCACATCGTTTTAATAGTTCATATTTAGTTCATATTTTCTTTTTCCATTTCCAGGTGTCCAAAACGATGTCTCTTTTATTATCAGGATGGCCAGACTCATCAGAGTCTCGTCAACGCATGTTGGAAAGCTCATCCAGCACTAACTTTCCAACAGCTTATGCTTATCCCGAGGTGAATTGTGTTTACTTTTCCTCATTTTTCCACTTCAATGAACATACTCTCATAATATATATATTTGAATAATTTTTTCACATAATCACTTTTTGATCTCCAAGCGACGGAACGTCTTTTGGTTTCTTTCATTTCATGAAAATAGAAAAAGAAAAAGATCTTTAGAACGAAAAAAATGGAGTCTTTTGACGTAATTTGACACCGAGTCTCGTGCTTTCACGCTCAAAAGTTATCTTAAGCTCTTCATGACATCAAGATGGATCATCCAATGAAGTTTTAAAACCTGACATTTTTTCAGGTCTCACGTTACTTGACGTTTCGTGGATTCTTACGGAGAGTAAAAAACGGTTTGATCTTAACTGTCACACCACTATTGTTCCTTCCACTCTTGTTGAGTCCAAAACAGGTATGTATGTTTCGTTGTATTGTGCATCTCTCGAGTATCGAAACATTCGAAAGGAAGCAGAGGGAAAAAAGAACGCTTAGCTTTGCAAAACCTTGTCAGATTTAATGAGAAAGAAGATCTCTCGGGCGAAAAAAATCGAGAAAAAAATGAGGAGACGTTTTATGAATCGAATTAAATTTTATTTGATGAAAACCGCTCTGCACACCCCAATCACCACCTTCTTTCCTCTGCCAGGTGCCTCTGTTCTTTTTTCATGCCCCAGGGTTTTTCCAGAGAAAGTCAGAGAAACAGATGAACAAGAGCTCATTGAACAGACCTCAATGACTCGCATTATCCATAAATCAATCACTTTCTTTCGATATTTTTAGTAAATTTTGCAATTTCAAATCTGGGGAGTCCTACTCATTCTATCAAAGAATCAGTTGGTTCTAGAAATTGAATCAAAGCAACTGTTAGAGTTGAGTTTTGGAGAACTTTTCGCATTTCTGTTGTATGAGCACAACTTGCAATTATTTTTAAAAATCTGCAAAATTACCGTAATGTTTAAAATTGATTTAAAACAAATGTTTATCAAGTTTTATGATGCAAACTTATCCCTATAATCTTGAAAACGAAACCAGAAAAGCATCGGTGTTCTTAGCTGATCTTGTGACGTCATAAGACCTCAAAGCATTCTGATTCTTCTTCTCTAACCCTTTCCACAACTCAAACTTTTAATTTCTAATGAAATGTAATGATACGTTTCGACTATTCTTTCTTCTGATCAATTCGAAACAATAGTCTTTAAATAAAAACATTAAAGTTAGACAAGGAAGAGTTTGCTGAAAGATCATGGCTTAGAGAAGACTCATTACAGAACCCTTCTCTAAATGCAAATTTGGACGAAGATGATGAAACAGAACAAATGAAACCACAGCACGAAACTTACTTTGTCATTGTTTCAGGAATGGAGATGTGCATTTTGTGTTTGTGTCGTAGCTGTATATTGGATGTGCGAAGTAATGCCTTTGGCTGTAACAGCCATGTTACCTGTAGTACTGTTTCCCTTAACAGGCGTACTAGACTGCAATACGACGGCTAAAGAATTTATGAATGTAAGTTATCTCGCTTCAACTTCAAATAATTCATAGTTAACTATTGCAACACAATCATATGAATCTGAACTAACAGTTGTTGAGATTGATGAAATCAAATACGAAAAAAGATTCTTGATTTCTTAGATTTCTCTGTCTACAAAAATAGAAATATTAATATCAAAATAATGAGATAAGAACAACCGATTCATGTCTCCATAAATGAAAACCCATGTCTTAACTGTTTTCCCATAACCGTGATATGGTATAATGATTGCAGGATACCAATTTCCTTTTCATCGGGGGACTTATCATGGCTACTGCTGTTGAGAAATGTGATTTACATCAGAGAGTTGCACTTTCTGTACTTAAAATGGTTGGTGGTGAACCAAAATGGTATGTGATCGACAACATCTTTTGAACGAAACGTTCTTATTTTAAGGATCATGCTCGGTTTCATGCTCGTCACTGCATTGTTAAGGTGAGAATGGTACACTGGGAATCATGATTTATTCATCTCCATGTTTAGCATGTTCATCTCAAACACCGCCACCACAGCTATGATGGTTCCAATCGGACAGTCTGTTATATCTCAGCTGATCGCATCCTTTGAATCTCATCCACAAAATAAGTAAGCGATGTTTTCAAACAATCAGCAAAGGAAGAAAGTATTTGATCAAACTATGTGCGCTTCTATCTGACGCGATCTCTCGAGCTGCTCGATTTATCACGAGGAGATTTATACATTTCTTACTTGAAAGTTCAAAAGATTCATTCTCTTTCTTCTCTTTCTCACACAGTTCAAATGGAGTTTTGAGTGCAAGCGCTCAGAAGAATGCTGTCAAAATAAATAATCTTCTTTTTGTTTTCAGTGAGGCTGGAAGAAGAGGATGTAAGAAAATGGCTACCGGATTGGTAATGTCCATTTGTTTTGCCGCAAACATTGGAGGAACAGGAACGGCCACAGGAACTCCATCAAACCTTGTAATGCTTGGTCAACTTACAAAGTAAGAATAAACATCATAAGCACACAATAACACACAATTTTAAGCTTGTTCCCCAACTCTGATGGCAGTTTGAACTACATTTCGTGGATAGTATTTGCTTGTCCACTGATGTGTGTCTGTCTGTTTGTGGCTTGGCTTATTCTTTCCTTCTTCTTCCTACGAACTGCTCCAGCTAAGGACGATCACATCACTGAATTACTCCACTCGAGATACGATAAGTTACCAAGAATAAGGTTTGCTAAACAGCTTTAACAGTGTTGAACTGTTAATTACAGTTACGCTGAGAAATCTGTTTGCTACTGCTTTGGACTTCTGCTTTTCCTCTGGATTTTCCGTAATCCAGGAATTTTCGAGGGATTCGGCAGTATGTTCCCTAAAGGATACTATACTGATGCGACATCTGCAATGATTGTTTCTTTCCTACTTTTCGTACTACCTAACGAAAAACCAGATCTTTTTACTTATGTAAAAGACGATGACCTTAAGAAGGTGCATTTCATTGTTCCTTTCTTTTTCTAAACTTCTCTTTTTAGAAAGAATGTCTTATGGATTGGCCAACCATGCAAAAAACTTTCCCATGGAGTGTTGTTCTTCTTTTGGGGGGAGGATTTGCTCTGGCCGCTGGAGTCAAAGAATCCGGACTTTCAGTACAAATAGGAGTATCACTGGCAGAGCTCAGTCATTTGCCTCTCTGGGTTCTACAGCTTCTAACGATGGCTATTGCTATGATTATCACAAACATCTGTAGTAACACCGTGACCGCCAGTATTTTCGTCCCTATTGTCGCAACATTGGTACGGATAGAAGAAGTAGTGACAAGCTCACAAAATAGCTTTTGCAGGCTCAACAAACAGGAGATCATCCATTCACCTTGATGTTACCAGTCACGTTAGCCTGCTCTTTCGCGTTTGTATTGCCTGTTGGAACTCCACCTAACGCAATAGTCTTCGGAAGTGGAATGGTCAAAGTATCGGATATGGTAATTCTAATACTTTCGTGATAAAATAATAAGTTTTATTATTATAGGTAACTGTTGGAATAGTTGTCTCTTCAGTGACTCTACTGCTCACAATAGCTTATATGAACACAGTAGCTCTACTCTTATTGCCATTGAATGAGTTCCCTGCTTGGGCTGTGATGGAAAATGTCACTCAAGCTCTTTAATCGAGTTTTTGTTACCATCATTGATATTAAGCCATATCAACTGGTTTTTACTCAGAGAGAGATCTCGTACAGTAGAAAAACGAGTCATCACCTTCCACATTTCTCGAAAATCTTAATAATCACTTTCGTAGAGCCAACAAATCTCTGTCTATTTTTGTGAGAAAACAGACAGGGATGGTAGTCACGTATGAAGCTAGATCTCTCCATAATTCTAATTAACCAATTGATATTGGCTATTTATCCTTTTTTAGTCCAAAATTCATGACTCTGTGACGTTGTGTTCAAGTCGCAAAGAAGGTACTTCATTCCAGTTACCATGTAGATTAGTTTATTCATCATCATTGCCTTTATTGATTTCTTAAGATTATCTATTTATCTTGAGTATTTTAAGTCATAGTTCTGCTCACAGTAAGAAATTTGCGGGTTACTCATTGGGGTTTGATCAAATCAGCTTCTCATCCCAATCCGCTTAAAGTATAATTATTTTAAAAATAAATGCATATATACGGTTTACAATCTGTGTTTCAATGATTTCTTCTTCTTCCTCTCTCAATAATCCACAATTGTATGTTTTGCCAACATTTCAGCTTTTAATAACTCTTCTTACATCCAAGAAAAGCATTTTCTCTTCTTCTTCACTCTTATTAGATTGTCACAAGTTATTGTGAGATCGTTATTGACAACATCTCGCTCATCAAGCATTGGCTATTCGCTCTCTATTGTGCTACGTGTCAGTTATATTTTAATAAACTCGTTGAAATTCAAAACAAAGTTTTTTTGTAATAATTAGCATATTATAATAGGAGGAAGGGAAAGAGCAAGGAGATCTTTTCATAAGCAGGAAGTCGTTGGGTTCAGTTGCACATGCAATCTAAGTTGTAATACATACGATTGATATAATTACGAAAAACCAAATTAATTATCTACCAGAGACTGAGGAGAGTAATTGGCTATACTGAGGTAGGTGTTACCGTTGAAATAATGTTATGATAAGAAGTGTTAAGAATCTGAAGGAGCCAATAAAATAATTATGAAATTCCGATGCCAAGCCCTAATTACTCTTCGTGTTTGTTTAATGATGAAAAGCCTATTAACATTCGATAGATTAGGAATATACTCTTATCTTATTAACTCCACCGTAATACACATAACAGTATTAGAAGCAAATCTACTTCATTCGTCAAGATTTCAATCTCAACTTCTCTTCTTTCTCATCTTATTGCTATTGCTTTATAACTGTGAACCATTTTTAGAAAATGAAACCTTCAAGACTTCTCTTGGGGTTGTTACTGGTATATTTACAACGTCCTTCATCTTTCATTCTTTCAAGTTTTAGCTGTTAACTAGAGCATATGCAGATGATACTTCACCGGTTCCGGCAACAACGACTGCACTTCCAACGGTTACGACAACAAATGTTTCTCCAGAACAAACTACTAAAGTTTCATCACAAGGAACAACTAATATTACTCCTCAATCTTCGTCTGCTGCTCCCGCTTCAACTTCTTTCCCTCAAACTCAAACTACGGTTGTACCGGAAACACCATATCTTAACGTAATGATTACCCGCGTCGAAAACCCTGCAGGCACATTACAAAATGGAAAAGCTTGCTCCAAGTTTGCATTTGCTGGATCAATGTGCTCTTTGCATCTTCAATTCTGTGTGTCTGACTCGAACAGGTTGGGAAGGTTTCACATTTGAAAACTTTTTTTTTCATCGAACACCATTATTATGTTTTTCCAGTTGAAGTCTATAATTAGAATGAATGCAGTAATACTTAGAACAATAAAAACAAATGTTTTTTTCAGCGAGAATGATTGCGAATATAACGATTACGGAGTGATTAGCACTGGATCAAATGTTGCTCAACTGCAAGAAGCCAGTTATAATAACAATGCGAATCCTATCAATGTTCCTCTCAATTCTTACTTTGATGTGATATTTTCTCTTTTTCTCATCATCTGAATTCACACTTGTAGGGATTCAAATTCAAAGTTCGTTTGACCAATCAGAATAACGAGCTGATTGATGAATGGACTGGGCAATACAAACCTATCAATCCAACTCTTCAAGGAATTACTATATTTTCTAGCGAAGGAACGAGAACTGATGGAACAAGCACAAGGTAAATGCCGTGAATGTTCAGAATTCGCAACATTTTCTGTTTCAAGTTTGCAATTAGCTTGGATATCGAATGCTCCTACCCCTACTACAGTAACGTCAACGCCTGTCATGACGACAGTGATGGCTTCAACAGTCAGTACAACGATGTATACTGGCCCAACTACTGAAGCTGTTTCAACTGCAACTCGTATGATACAAATACCCAGAAATAAGCATTTAACCATATTATAGCCATTCTTCCGGTTGATTGTGAAGAAGTTCCGACGCGTAAATCTGGAAAGTATAAAATTTATCCAGCTGGAGGTAATACAGGTGTTGATGTTTACTGTGTGTTCTCTCCGAGCACCCTCTCTGGAGCATTGACTGTTATTCAAAGGTGATATGGCCAATCATCTCTCTGTAAAATATTGTTTTCAGTCGCGACGCAAGCAAAAAAGATGATGAATGGAAACTAACCTTTGAAGACTATAAAGATCCTTTCGGAAATGTTCTTGGAAACTATTGGCTCGGACTAGATAATATGAACCTATTGGCATTAAATAACACTTATAACCTACGGATAGACGTTTGCTGCAATGAAAACCTTGTTGACTCTCAAATTTACAAAAACTTCACGGTAAGTCGAGAAAGTTAAGATCGAAAAGTTCTTTTCCTTTCTTTTCAAATTTATATTTTGCATTGAGTTGCTTTAGTCATCAGAGAAATAGCGTGCTTGGGAGAGTGAATTGTCATTCGTATGACGACAGGAAAGAAAGCCCAAAAATTCATTTCGACGAACGAGTCTCTCGAAATCCTTTTTTTTCGAACTTTTCACAACTATTCCTTCATTATTGAAACGCTATTGCTCATTTCATCTTCAAAAATGGTGGAAGGGTGGAAGAAGTTCGAAAATGACTTGATAGTTTATCTAGTACTTTGTAATTTCAGTTAGACAAAGATAACGGGTACACACTCAATGCTGTCAGCACTATTGATAAAGTGGGATTAGCTTTCAAGAATGCCGTTGCTGATTCTACTGAACCGTTCTCTAAGACAGATATAGGAGCCAAATTCGGAACTTTTGCGTCCATTGCTACCGACCAAGATTTGATGTCTCTTGTGGATTCTTGTGATATTCTCGGAGAAGTTACAAGTACTGGTAGTCAAAACTTCACGCTATCAGGGTTAGATTGAAAAACTGATTTTCCAAAATTATTTTTGTAATTTAGAGGTTGGTGGTTCGGATCTTGCACGAACAACTTGAATGCTCCCTTCCCAGAGAAATATACCGATGATACCGTTTGTTTGGCTGAGATGTTATATAAGCTCGTGAATGCCTCGGGTAATATTGAAATGTTTCAGTGCAGCAGCATCTCCTGGAGTCCAGTTAAGATCACTTAAATCAACTGCTCTGAACAGTGATGTGTATGTTATAAACTCTGTACTCTCAAACATCTATCATTCTAGTTCTTTCGATGGTGTTAGTTACACCAAAGTGCGTATGTCCATCTACCGATCAGACAAAAATCTGATTCAACTCCCTCCATCGGATTTATGTTCTTCGTGAAGGTGAGCGAAAAAAAAAGCCGAAGAATTTCAATATTGAACCAGTCATGACTGGCCAACGACAGAGGAACATCCATTGATTTCACTTATTGGTGCTAATATTTACAGGGTTAAAACTGATATGGAGAGGAACTGCAAACTTCATGTGACATTTTCAATGCTATCATAATCTATTCAGTCACTTTTGAAATAAAATGTAAAGAAATGACATTGGATGAAGACAAAAAACTATTCAACTTAATAAAACTACTGCGGTAAAGGCATTAACCAAGACTGTGAACGAACATGAAGCATAGCTTCGAACGACCGATGAATCCTCTGACACACCATGTTTTTCATCAGCAATGAACATTCGGGAAATTCACGAATTAAGACAAGCACAATTGTCTTTTTGTTTCAATTGTTAGCAAAGTTTCATCTTCTGCTCCTCTCTTTGTATACTCTCCTATGTTGCTACACATACTCTTTATTTCTCTCTTCCCGTCTTATCTCACGCACTATTTCCAAGCTCCTCCCACTACACATTCACCCTTCCATTACACATTTCCATTGCACGTGAAACGTGAAAATGTCTCAATTGCGTTCTCATTGGAAGTAAAACTAACAGATAGTTGTGTGAAAGTCATACAATTAAAACAAATCGCTAACTCATGTTTCGAGTTAAGTTGCTTAATTTTGATGTCTCTACATGTCTGCTACGCCTGAAAGGGAGGGGTTTGAATGAATGCCAGTCTCTTAGCTGCCGAACACAATCCAACTAGTCTAGCTACTACTTGATGGTCTGAACCGCCCCTTTCAACGCCCGACCCGACGACAGCGACGGATAGAGTAGGCGTGTTTTGGCCTTCTGCCAGTGACTTGCACCGCCTCCTCCTCCCTGTGCCTGCTGCAATGGGAGGAGCTTTCCCGCCCATTTCTCGTTTATCGATCGCGTCCCACAGGATTGCCGTCTCTACCACCACTTTTGGACTTTTTCGTTTATTGAAAAGTATTTTAAAATCATAAATATATTCTAATTACCCAGCTTAACCTCATACTGCGGGTCTAAAAAGTCTGAAGAAATCCGAATTCCGACGCGGCTTCTCTAACCTTACAGATGTAAGTTTTCGCTTGTGATCAGTCGTTAGACCAATAAATGCTTTCAGAAACTTACGTGTTATTCGGGTTTGATTTCGATGATACTCTAATACCAGATAATGATTGGCATTCGTAGAAAGGAGATAAAAGTTGAAGAAGAGGAGGCAAAGCCTGCTGTTGTACTAGAGAATATCCCACCTACCGTATGTTATTCCTTCTTATAGTATTACTTATTCACAAGATTCAAATTTTCTTTCACCTTTTTTTTTTCTCGGATTTATTGTAAATATCAAATTTGTAGGATCCACCAGAATGGACTGATCCTATGAGAGGAATTCTAATAGCATTAGTTGAACAGCACCGAGAACTTTGGGATTGCACTTTGAAGAGCTCAAAAAATCGTATAATTGAGCGATGGCAAGAAATTTCTCAGCTACTTCAGAATTCTGACAAAAGAATGACAGGTGAGACTTTTTCCAGTAATATGTGAGCCATTATTTTTGTTTGAAGTTTTGTCAGTTCTGGAAAAATGGTGCTGGATGGTCGAAATGCATTCAAGATCTCTACTTAGCAGCACTTGGAAATGGCGATATTCGGGGGTTATGAGTTTTTTGAACTCCGATCCGGATAATAGTTCACCTTACTTAGGGTATCGTTATCGGAAATAGTTTCAATATCCAATTTTCATTCTTTAGGTGTATATCACAAGAGAGATTTACAATATTAACTGATTTATACGCTGTAGAAGATTGCGAAAAATTAGCTGCAGAAGTAGGACGTTCAAGCAGTTCATAGTTGATTTTAACTTTTCAGACTACCTTGCCGAAAAGCAAACGAAGAAGTGCTGTCCAACCCCTTTTTTCTGTTGAATTACAGCTATATGAGAAAATAGGAAAGAGAGTTCAAAGTATTTTTGTTTTCCGTTTTGAAAAATTATGAATTTATTTTTACAGCCCCTGAAACTGAGGGAGTTGTTACACGAGCTTCAGGTTGTCACAGTTTTTTTTATTTTGTTTTACCTGGGGTTTTAGGCAAACTATCTAATTCAGCTCAGTCATTAGCGTCTGCTAATCCTGCTCCCCGAAGAGGGAGACCCCGTAAAGGCAGTAAAATTAACACAATTGTCAGCGCGATTAGCAAAAATCATGAAGCTCAGAAAGATAAAGATAGTGCTCGGGTCGCTAATCTAGAAGTAATACTTTGAGATGTCTTCTCAAACAAATATATTTTCTTTTAGCTGAAGTTGGCTACGACCCCCAAATTCAATATTGAGGCTGTTGCTAATTTGCTAGACGATGTAAGCAAAACTTCAGAAGTTTTGGAAACTGTAGAGAACAAGAGAGGTGGGAAATTGCATTTTTCATTGAAAATTCATCTTTCAGAGCCTCCTGATGTTAATGTAGACGTTCCTTCAACTTCATTAGGTTCTCATCAAGTAGCTAGAGTTGATCAATGGACTAACGATTTAGTCAAAGCCTTGATTGAAGAAATCAAACAATACCCCGCTCTTTGGCATTCTTCTCATCCTTTCTTCAGGTATTAAAGAATGAAACGTACGATTATAGAAGCTTAAATTCTCAGAAATACATTAAAAAGAAGGGAATATCTCAGTAAAGTAACGGAAGCTCTCCACAAGCTTCCTGGTGGATCGCTGATAAATGGTGAGTAAAGCTTTATCAAAAGAAATAAATTTTGTCAATTATAGAGGATCATGTCTCAGGTAAATGGTCTTTGCTCCGTGAAAGCTTCAACAAGCAACATAAAAAGGTTTTGTTCTCCCCTTATAGCTTTGTAGTATGAATTAATGTTTTAGTTAAAAACAAATGGAGCCACAGGGTGGGAGTTCTATGAGAGCATGGCTTTTCTAACTCCTCAAGTCATGAATGCATGCAGATTTGATGATATAGGAGATACTGGTGTGTTCAGTTCGTTATTCAAAATAAACTATTCTCTTATAGAAATTATGGTGATAACTTCGCCTAGCGTTTCTGCTGCTTCACCTGTTCCCAATGTTAACACTACTCCTTCAATGACGGTTGTATCAGCTCCATCAGCCACAGCGACAGTTACCACAACGAATGTAATAGATATGGGAGAGAGTAGTGATGTCGGTTCATATTTGAAACGGTTCTTAAATTTACAGTAAGCATATTTGTTAGTTTCATTTCTATGACAAACTAATTACAGTCCTAGTAATGAAGAGAATGATGCAAAGAAACCTCGATTTGAGACAGCAGTTCCTCCTGTAGCTGTTTCAACGCCATGCAGCAACACGAAAAAAACAAATGCTACAGTGAGTATATGCAGTGAATACGTTAATGAGCAGCTTACAGCAGGCTGCATCAACTTGGGTTCCTCCTAAGGAAGATAGTGTAGCGGCAGCAATGCAATGTCTCATATCCCAAGAATACACTCCAAAAGCCACTGCGACTGCTCAAATAACAGTAACATCCGAAATGAAAGTTGTAACTAATCCTTGAGATTTTCAGTCGTCCAAATCCCTTTCTTCTATTTTGTTAGAGCCTGTTAAGAGAATGACTGAACCAGAAAACAAAAAGAAGTCAGTTTCTCAACCTCCACAGGCGCAACTGAAAGTTGTTACTCCTACTCTCACTAGAGTGAAAGAGAATAAACGAGATGACAAAGATAAATGGACATTGATGGGTATATCCGAATCAGAACTTCACTTCTGAGCTTATCATTTCAGGAGAGCTTGTTGAACAAACATGCCGAGAACTCGAAACCAAATCACCAGCTTTAGCAGTTCACTTACAAAAGGAAATAAACGACACTCTTTTCAAATATCAATTGGAAAGTGTGGGCCAACGATAGTTCAACTTATTCTTTCAAACATCTGAAAAGTCAGAAACTTTAAAACAAACGGGCTGGATTCCCACTGCAACACTACTCTTCATTAACGGTTCACAGCTTTAATTTTCATGTTCGGAAATTCATATATTGTATATTCGTGTTTTATCGCATTTACTCCGGTGTTCTTCGGCGAGTATCAAAACCAACTTCTTTCACAGCTTCACTCACTCTCTCACTTTGTTTTACTTATGTTGCCATATTTTGTTTGTGATTGGCAGAATGTATGTAATGTCAAACGTTAACACTTCAAATATTATAATGGATGGAACAGTTCAATAATAAAATAATAAAATCATAAATTTCATGATATGAACTCTCTATTGAACTCGAAACTCGTGCATAGATTCTCACAGAGGTACAGTGATGAGGCGAACAACCAGAAATTAGCGGTAGCTGAAGTATAATCTGATAAGCGTGACACCCGTTTTCCTGTTCTTTCCTATAATTCTCCTAATTCTTTCTATGCCATTTATTGTCTCTCGATCTTTCGTTTATCACGACCATGTATATCACAGACGCATGTGGAATCCCATCGGCTTGTCCGCCGGTCCTTTGCCACTACTGTCCAACGAGTTTCGTATTTATATTTCTCTAATAAATCTCATCTACAACCTTCGAAATTTCTTTTTCTGTGTTTTCATTATGTCCTCAAAGTCACACATAATCCCAGACATGTTCTGTAACATCCTTCTTCTCAGACTTCTGTTTTCTACAACGATCATTGTCGTTCGGATCACCTTCGCTGAGATACCATTTTACTGACTCCCTCCTATTCATTGCTTATTATTAAGTATTATCAATGGCCCACATTTGTTCTCACTAGGATTTTTTTCCGTTTCATGTCATCTTAGAAGTTATTTCGTTTCTCAACTGGTTTCTTAGAACGTTTGTTTATATTAAAATAACTTCATATCACATTGTTGTTTCCTTTTCATGCAATGCACAACTTTTCTTTTTTTCTTTTCGAATCGTTAGAGTTGGATTTTATTCGATTTCTTCACGAATTCTTTCTCTCTCAATAGTTCACGTCAACTTTAAATTTATGTAATTACCTCTCCTCATTCAAAAAAAGACTAAGAAAGCAATTGGTTCTCGAATAGAGAGAGAAACAGATTGCATCTTTCGTTTGGTCGTCCCAAAAGAAAGGCCCATCTATAAGATGACGATTATTTGACTGTTTTTCATTAAGAGTTGTAGGTAATCCTCATCTTCTGTATACTTTATTGTTTGCTACGTTTTTTTTTTCATAAAAACAAATAAATTTGTTTGCTTCTATGACAGTTCAAATTTCCAAACATCATTTTTTGGTTTTCTGTTCATCGTGCCACACTTTCGTTTGAACGTTTATTCCTTTCTACTCTCAAAACATTTTTTTTCCTTGCAGCTGTTATTCTTGATATGGGACTAACAGACTTTACGATAACCAACATAGCCAAGTCTACAGCGCTAAGTCCAGATGATAGTACTGCGGAAAACAAAAAGAATGAGGTATAAGACAATGGCTTACAGGATTCTCCTGACATTACTTTTAAAGACAAACCATTCTCATCGAGGCTTTAGCTGGGTTATTGCCAGCATTTTCATAGTTGGAGAAACAGCAGGAAGTGGAATGGTTGCCTTACCCGCCGCTACTATGAACGCTGGTCAGATTTCATTTTAAGGGAGAAACAAGAAATTTTCATTCAGGATTCATTGGTGGATCTGTTTTGCTTATCTTGATGTGTGTTCTACTGGGCTATACCGCATCCCTTCTCGGTAAAAATTGGCTGATCATGCAAAAGCTATGGCCAAAATATAAAACGGAGCCATGTAGAAACCCTTATCCTGAAATGGGAAGGAAAGCTATGGGAAGAGGAGCTGAGTTACGTTCTATACTATAACACTCTAGCTGAACATTCGTGTTAAAGATACTTAGTCAATATAAGCAGTTATGTAACATTGTTCGGAGGAATGGCTGTATTTTCAATTCTTGCTGCCAAAAACATATCGGATCTACTATCGTTATTCGATATTCGCATTCATTTTTGTATAATTTTATCTGCTCTCGCTTTGGGTATTTGGCCTTTCACGATGCTTAGAAGTCCTGCTCATTTCTGGTAAGAAATGAACTCAGAAATTCTTTCAAAACAAAAACCTTCAGGCAAGTTTCTATTGTGGCAGCCTCTGCTACAGCCCTAGCTGTCGTGATATTGTTGGTAGGAGTTACCATCGATTCCTCCATGTGCTTCTCAGTATGACTTGCTAGTTTGTCAAGCTTTCAAGAAATATTATAGGAAGTTAAATATTCGGAGTTTTCTCTCAGTAAACTATCTATGAGCTTTGGTACTATGATATTCTCATACAGTGGACACCCTGTTTTACCAACCATTCAGCACGATATGAGGAAACCACAGCATTTCCAGAAAGCTGTGTTCTTAGGATACATCGGTAAAGCAAAGTGAAAGAAATAACAATGAACGTACTGACTGTAGCGATGTTTTTCCTATATGCTCCGATTTCTATGCTTGGTTATGCTGTTTATGGAGATTCTCTTTCGGACACCATAACAGTTTCAATTCAAACTTTGATTCTCAGGTGATTCTTTTCGGAGAATCCTCTCCAACAATCAGTTCCAGACACATAGTTAACATCATGGTTACTGTTCATGTGCTCTTCTCAATCATCGTAATCGGCAATCCTGTTCTTCAAGGGGTCGAGCAAGTTTTCAAAGTGCAAGATAGTATGAGTAATAGAAAAGTCTAAATTTAATTTTTTTTTTCTCCTAGAAATGGGATCAGGTCGTTTTGTAGTTCGATCGATAATATTTTTCGCTGCTATCTTCATTGCTGCCACATTACCAGACTTTGGAATCTTTCTCGATTTGGTACATATACATAGTAGACAGAGCAAAAAAAAACTTTGGAATTAAGATTGGAGGATCTTCCATGACAATGCTATCATTGATACTTCCGGGATTGTTTTCTCTGTATCTTGAAGCAGCTGCTAAAAAGAACGAATCGACGAAAGATGATGAAGTTTGTATGCCAACATTTGCCGAGTAAGTTTTTAGTGAACAGTCTCTCCATATGCAGAAAACTGATAACCGCCCTAATTTCAAGAGATCTGTTGTTTTAACTATATGTTTCTTATCGTTTCAGGGTCATCCACCTGACTCCGTTCAGCAGACTGTTGCTTGAATTCAGCATCATCGGTTTGTAGGATTATCTTCGATCGAACTATTCGAATGAATATCGGACTGTTTCCAGTTGAACAAACAGTTCAATCGGCTAGAATTAATACCATTTCCGGAAATTTTGTTAAAGCTACGAAATTCCTCTTTAGGCTTTCAAACTGAAAACTATCCGAATATTCAAGAAAGTTCTTCTCAAAACTTAACAACTCAACACTAACACTTCGTCTGTGATCTTAATCGCAAACGGATGTGTTGTGCTCATATTTTGATTGAAAACAGCAAACTTTCATTATTTTCATACTAAATTTTAGCTTTTGGCGGATTATGTGGCATTATTTGCACAGTAAATACGCTTCGACAGATACCGAACTCGTCATTTTCAACGCCCTGCTATCTAGATCTGATTCGAGGCCAGTGCTTTTCTCTCTATCATCTTCATCTCCTTTCTACATCATCTTCCCTTAACCTTTTCTTTTGCCCTTTGTTCAAAATTTCTGGAAATCGTTTCGTCCACAAGCCCTTCATTCCCTCAATTGTTGCTTCCAACTGAACGCGTCTCAAATGATTCTGTACTCTTGCTTTCTTTCCTCTCTTCAGTCCTGAGAACGGTCTAAGGAACTATGGAAATCTCATTCATCAATCTTAACTTTTCGAACGAAAATTCCGCTTAGCTCCCCTTGCTGTTCATATTAGGGTTATGTAGATCGCATATGAGGTCCGGATTCTAATCCATCCTGTCAATCTTTCTTCAAACATATTTTTTGAGACGAAATATGAATCAGCATTCCTCCAGCTTTTTCTTTCCTGAAGTTTAGCTATTTTCTCCTCATGTTGCCATTTAAGGTACACTCCATCTACACTCGTAGACCTTTCAATCCCAAAGTTTTAAATTACTCAATTGGCCATAGTTGCATTCATGAGAAGCACAAAGAGTGGAATGAGAAAGATGGTGAGAACACAAGAGAATGAGGTGAATACCAAACATAGAGAGAGAGAAAGAAAGAATTGCTCATTTCCGTTTTTTGAAGAAGAAACAAATTGAGGGGAAAATCATGAAAAGATTTAGCGATCGACACAAACTTCCCACCTACTAGTGTATTCGCAACCTTTTTTCATCGCCATGAACTATCGATGATTAATTATGTTATCCAAATCTCGAATGGTTATATATCCTTCTTTTTTTCCAATGAATGGTATCGCTGTCCCCCCTCTAACACAGTTCAGCGGATCTATTCCAATTCAATTTTATTTTATAAACCAAACAGTCACACTTTTCCTTCAAATTCCTGAAACATCCGAAAATATATTCTTTTGAATACTTCTTTGAAGTTTTTCCTTCTCAGAAATACACTTCCCACTCCTAAAACTCATGCTTTTGTCTAAACGAAGCTAATCTTGTCCCTGTCATATGATGCCATCTCCGATGTCTCATCAATTCACATCTTGGACAGTTTTCAACTTTGATTCAAAAATTTTTTGATCTCATGGCAGACCATCATTCGCTTTACAAAAATCAATTAATATATATCAATTCCGTCTTTTACAGGTGCTTCTTTCACAAATTCTCCCTCTCTTACACGTTGCTGTGGAGAATTCCATAACATTACTGCTAATAGCGAGCGATTCTTCTGTGGCATTTAAATCGATTTCAGACATCCTCTACAAAGTTTTACTAAAAAAAAGAAAACATAGTTTAACGTTTGATATGTCAAACAGAAAATTGTAGAAGAAATTATTTCAAAAAGCCTTTAAATTATTAATATAAATTGTGTTGTAAAGAACATTTGAGTTTGTTTGAAACGCGCGCCAAAGCTAATAATAAGCCCAGCTTTTAATCCCGAAGTTTGAGTTAGCACAGCTTCAAATTGGTTCTTTCACATACGTAATGTGCTTTTCTCTTTCTCTGCAGTTGTAAGTCGAATGAATATATTCAGATTAATTTTCTTCATTTATTAATATATACATACTTGAATGACCTTTCTAAACGACTTCTCTTCTTCATACTTTAATAAATCGTACAAATCATCCACATCATACAATTGCTGCAGTATTTGTTTTATTGCGAATCGAATCGTGGCAGAAATTGTGAAACGCAATTCAAGAAAGCTGATTTTAATTGATACAGCACTTAACAGATTGTAATTATGTTTTTCATGAAGATCGAGACATTCGTACTACACGCTCACTGATCTATTATGTATCGTTGATATGAATTCGTACCTACCATATGAAATTTATTTTATCAAGTTTTCCAGTGGGTTCTTTGCCAGACCACTAGGGCATGAGAGAGGTAGGTGGCGGCCGACGCCACCAATTGACTCTCGAGTCAGGTGAAAACGCACTGAACTTGTTCGCATATCGGTCTAGTTCCATAAGAACTGTAGGTATAAACAGATTCGAGCGCCTAATTGGTTTATTTTGCAGTTTCTTTTTTATTTCTTTTCTGTGTTAACGTTTGGACTTCTTCGTCTTGTTCTTCACTGGAAACCTAGATGGCATTTGTGGGTTCGAACTGTTAGGTCCACATTTGAGGATGCTGATTTCATTTTTATTGTGTATGAATGTTTCTTGTTTGTCCTAAACTCCAACACTGGTTTCAGTAATGCAGATAATGTTGCTGAGTTCGTTCCTATCTCGACGAAGCGGAGAAGCGCTTATGGCCCACCTTTGGTAACTTGCTCGCGAATATTATTTTCCAATCATACTTTTTGAGGTTATACCTCGAGAGGATGGAACGATGAAAGAGGTTGACGCTTTCCGCTGGTTTGCTTATCGAGAGTTGCATTATATTTGGATGGAGGGTGAAGATATTGATGGTAGTGGAGTCTTCGTAGCTCCTAGTGAAATGGATCAAACGGTAAATAGTTTTGAAACAATACACAACATTGCATATCTGCAACGAAAAGCACCGTAATCTGAAATAACAATAAATTGAACAGTTTGCCTTATCAAATCTACCGTTCACCTTACGGTTTCCGATTAAATTGTTTGATCGTTCATTCGATTTCGTTTCAGCAACCTCTTGCTCGCTTACATGAAATTGTTCGCGGATGTTTAGGATTCACCGATGATGAAGTAAATCTTCTGCCTTTCTTATATACTTATTATTTTTATCTTATCAGGTTTATCAGCGGATTGAGACATATGGTAGGAACCTAATAGAGGTTAAAGTTCGATCTATCTTCGTGTTGTTATTTATGGAAGTAATTTCGCCGTTTTATATTTTCCAAATCTTCAGGTAAGACATGTTGTTCTCTGCTTGACATGCTAGTCTATTTCAGTGTCATAATTTGGTATAACGATGAATATTGTTATTATGCAACAGTGATTGTGTTAATGTCGGTAGCATCTATAACTATGGATATCTTCCAAACTAGAAAGCAAGAGAAACGGTAAGAGAGCCTTGTCCTAATTTTCCTATTACCTTGTATTTGTTAATAGATTACGTGCTATGGTTAATGTATCAGAGGAAGTGGAAGTTATACGTAACGGTGGAAAAGTTATTAGAATCAATAGTGAAGAGGTGCATATTTTGAATATTTCTTCAACTCAATTACATTATTCAAGATCGTTCCGGGTGATATTCTTCTCATTCCTGCTTCTGGATGTACTTTGCAATGCGATGCAGTGTTAATGAATGGTACTGTGATAGTCAACGAGAGTATGCTGACTGGAGAATCAGTTCCAATTACAAAAGTAGGAAGCAGCAATCATCACTAAGTATATACCCATTCTTGCAGGTAGCTATGCCTGATGATCATAGTGATGCTCATTTCCACCTTGAAAAACATTCCAAACACATTCTTTTCTGTGGAACGGATGTTCTTCAAACTAGGTTTTATCCTGGTCAAAAAGTCAAAGTGAGTTTTCTCCCTCATCGATTGGAACAATCGTTATGTAAATCCGATCTTAACAATGAGACATTGAACATTCAGGCTGTTGTTCTCCGTACTTCTTTCTCCACATTGAAAGGCCAGCTTGTACGTTCCATCATGTTCCCCAAACCTATAGACTTCAGATTCACAAAAGATCTGTTCAAGGTTTGTTGTCCTCTGATTTTTCTGTCAATGTTCAACTCTACAGTTTATCGGTTTCTTGGGATGCATCTCGGGTTGCGGATTTATCTATACGATCATCATAATGATCGTTCGTGGAAGCTCTCTTAGACGTGTTATAATTCGCGCCCTTGATATCATTACCATAACAGTACCTCCTGCTTTACCTGGTACCCATTGGTTTTCAAGTATCCTCTTCAAAAAGTACATTTAGCTGCGATGTCCGTTGGAATAATGTCGGCTCAGCTTCGTTTAGAGAAGAAAGATATATTCTGTATATCTCCTTCTACTATTAATTTGTGTGGAGCTTTGAACGTGGTTAGTGTCGTTTGGCGATAAGAGTGAAACAATGTTCTACTTAGGTTTGTTTCGACAAAACTGGAACATTGACGGAAGATGGACTTGATTTTCATGTTATTCGCCCGGTTGAACCGTCAAGCGAAGACAAGAAAGCTGAATTCAAACCTGAAACAGCTGAAATGAAGAGGAACGAGCTACCGATGAAAGGTGATTTAGTGAACGCTATCGCAACTTGCCACTCGTTAACGAGGTACATTCTTATTCCTAAGTATCATTCAACTTGATGGCTTCAGAATCAATGGTGCCCTAAACGGTGATCCGTTAGACCTTATCCTTTTCCAACAAACTGGATGGTCGCTGGAAGAACCAGCAGAAATAAGTGGAGATGAAATCAACAATGAAGCTGAGATCTACGATGCTGTTCAAGTAAGCTTCTAATTTTCGGTATCATGTCTCTAGTATTTCCTATTTTTAGCCGTCAATTATCAAACCTCCTCAAACAGTTGGCGAAAAATCTGAAGAGTACTCTGTCATCCGTCAATTCACTTTTAGGTTTGGTGTTTTCATTTTTTTCTGAAAAGTTTGCTTAATTATCTTAAGTTCATCCCTGCAACGTATGTCAGTGATAGTTTTTAACCCCAATGATGAAGACCACAACATGACTCTTTATTGTAAAGGATCTCCGGAAATGATATCAAGTTTATGTGACCCGAAGACTGTTCCTGATAACTATGCTGTAAATCAAAAGATTATATTCATCAATCTACTATCTTTCTAGACGATTGTTAATCATTATGCGCAGCATGGTTTCCGTCTGATTGCTGTAGCTCGTAGGCATTTGAATATTAGCTATTCGAAAGCAGCCAAAGTTCCCAGAAATCAGGTGCAGAAGAGTTACAGATAGTTATGGTAACGTATTTGCAGGTTGAATGCGAGCTTGAGTTGCTAGGTATTGTTGCTATGGAAAATCGCGTTAAAGATGTCACTCTTGGGGTAGTTAACCAGCTTAATAGGTATATTGAAATACATAAACTGGCGCAGCATCTAGAGTTATTTAAGGGCTCACATCCGAACTGTGATGGTAACCGGAGATAACATATTGACCGCTTTAAGTGTAGCACGAGAGTGTGGAATCATTAGACCTGAGCGAAGAACATTCATCGTTGACCATGTAATAGATGAGAAGGACTCTCAAGGCAGAACATCCCTCACTTTGAAGGCGGTGCGAACACTTCTTCAGTGCTCACCTTATCTTCCTTTCTTTCAGTCTGTATCTTCATCTGACGATATTCTGGAGGATGAACCAGTAGAAAAGACTCTAACGGATGCTGAACTTGGTCTTCTCGTTCATAGCAACTATCATCTGTGCATTTCCGGCGCTACGTTTACCATAATATTTAATGAGTACCCCGAGCTTTTGGACTCTCTTGTTTGCGTATGCGATGTTTTTGCCAGAATGGCACCTGAACAAAAGAAACAGTTGATTAATCATCTCCAGGTATTGAATGGGTTGATTATTTGATCTAGCTTCTTGTTTAGGAAGTAAGCTACACTGTAGCCATGTGTGGAGATGGAGCTAATGACTGTGCCGCGCTTAAAGCAGCTCACGCTGGTATATCTCTATCAGATGCGGAGGCTTCAATTGCTGCTCCGTTTACATCAAAAGTGCCTGATATCCGATGTGTGCCTACAATTATAAGCGAAGGAAGAGCTGCTCTGGTGACTTCGTTCGGAATTTTCAAATACATGGCCGGGTATTCATTAACACAGTTCTTCACCGTTATGCAGTTATACTACATCTCCAATATTCTTACTGATGGGCAGGTATGTTATTCAAAGATAAAAAAGAGCATCATGAAGTTATTTTAGTTCATGTATATTGATATGTTTTTAATAACCCTTCTCGCTCTTTTGTTTGGTAACACGCCGGCTTATCCATGTCTCCATTACTGTGCTCCTCCTACTCGACTGCTCTCCGTTGCTAGTATGACAAGTGTTATTGGGCAGTTATTAATTATGGGAACAACACAGGTAAGAATTTAACTGAAAATCTGATCTTATCCATGTTTTCAAGCTGTTTGTATTCATATGGACTACATATCAACCCTGGTTCGTTCCTTATGAGCCTCCTCAAGGACCAGATCCTGAAGATAAACGCAGTATGCAGGTATAGGTTAAACGAGGTGTTTGTTTATGAGTATAACTTCGTTATAGGGTACTGCATTGTTTTGCGTATCCGTGTTTCAATATATCACATTAGCTGTCGTTTATTCTAAAGGAAAACCGTTCCGAGGCGGTATCACTAGTAATCGACTTTTCCTAGGAGCTATTGTTTCTGTTACTTTGGTAACTAATTGATATCTTTCTCAATAATGATTGACTTTTTTTCAGGTTTCTGCTTTTATTGTACTTTCTGACAACGATTGGGTTGATACAGCTATAGGGAATATTCGCATACCAGAATGGCCGTTCAAATTCTCTCTAGTTGTTCTCGCCATCGCCAATGCCATAATATCATACGTTTTCGAATCTGTACTCGTAGACAAACTGATTCTTCAACTCTGGGAGAGGTATTCATAATTTTCTGGGTTTCGCTAATATGTTTTCGAAAATAGGAAGAAAAAACAGAAAGCCATTAGAGAATACTCGTCTCTCTCGGATATTCGGGAAGGAGGAGGACCTATATTCGAACATATCTTGTCCAGGTATGTGCCAAATATTATTTCGTTCTTTCATTGTTTTAATGCAGGATTGGAGCTGAACCCTCATGGCTTCTGACAGTTGCCAGTTATGTAAATGCGGACGAAAGTTCGAATACTAAAAAAGTCAATGGTAAAAGTAATGGTCATGTTTGAATTCTCATTTGCTCAGAAAAGTTCACGTTTTCGCTTTATAAGTTGCATTTTATCCATTCCTTTCTCTTTTTTGAAATTTCTACGTTTTGTTGTTTTTTCTCAAAACTTTTATTGTTCTGAAGAAAGTTTGGAAATTATGCAAGGATTTAATATCTGTTTCGGTGATATCTTATAATGTTTTCGTTGTTGTTAATCATAGATTCTTATCAGAATATTCGTGCCTTTTTAGATTTTTATTATTCCTGTATGACTGGTTGCCTTGATATCTTCATTATTGTTTAGGTGTTGTTTTCGATCACTAATTTTAATATTGGAATATCAATATATCTTTTAAAGCACCACTTTGACACCACTTGCTCACGTGATTTGATTAACCACCTCTTGTTCTAGGAGGTGAAGAAAATTGTTCCTGCGACTTCTGTTATAAGAAAGTAGAGAGTTTCAAATATCCCTAATGAATATTTTGGTTAAAACAATCTTTATACGCAGCCATTTTTAATTATTCACATGACAACACAGATGATATTTCTGTCTTTCACTTAGTTATCTGCTCATTACGAATACCTTTCGGCGAATAGCACACGGGAAGAGGGAAGAGAACATGAAAATCATCGGGCATGTCGCGAAGATGAGAATAGTGAAGTCTCATAACCGACCGCTATATGCTCTGCGCTCGTCAAAAATGAAATCGAGTACACCGCTCCCCACACAGCTTAAGTTCAAAATGAACTTCCATGTGCCACCGCTAAATGCTCTACGCACGTGAAAAATGAAATCGAGTACACCACCGCTCGCAAAGAAGCGCAGCTTAAGAATGAAAACGATTATTGACCGCTCTCTGCTAGGCTTAGGTGAAGAATGAAATCTCATCGTACGCCGCTCTCTGCAAGGCGTAAGTGAAGAATGAAATCTCATCGTACACCGCTCTCCGTGTAGCATAAGTTAAAAATGGAATCTGATGTTCCATCATGCAACATGTAGCTCATTGAAACAATGAAGTCAGATATCTCATCGTTTTTATCGTGAAACACGTGAAAATTTTCATTGCATGCTGGAGCGTTCTCCAGACAGCTTACGTTCAAAACTTTAGCTGAACAATCATCATAGCAAAGGAGTAGCTTCAAGGTTTTTACTTCTTATGCTAACTAGAAGGATTTCTCTACAGTATGCATAATGCATTGAGCTTATTTCAGACTGACAAGCTCATTTTAATACTAGGCTATGGTCTAGAACCTTTTCAAACAAATTGTCTTTTCATGGCCTTTCTCAATTGAAGGCTTCGTCATGGGTTCGGGCGCCAAATTCGAAAAATTACAAATGACTGTTGTCGTTCGTTGTCCTTCAAAATAGATGGTAAATCTTATTTCCTAGATTGTGTACCAACTGCCAATCCGCTCATGACTAAGTTCAGACAGAAACATTTTAAATGTCATATTGGACTTTGGGAAAGAAGTATACCTTGTTCAAATTGATGAATCAGAACTAAAAGGAGCTTAGACTTCTGATGATCAAACTAAAATCAACTTCTTATACGGCGAAAAATAATTGGTGTTCTATTTCTTCAACTAGCTGACCGCTTCGGCGTATCTAGATGAATTTTAATTTTTCTCATCAGATAACACCGGAAACGGTCATTCTGTCTAATCGTATGTATGTGCCATTTTGAATCCAATTGACGTCGTTCCCAATTCTGACAATATATTTCCAGGGCCACACGCACACATATGGCTGTCGTTGTATGTTTGCCTTGTCATCCATTCATCCATCTCTGCAGATATTCTCAATCTTTTTTTGGAGTTCAGTTTTTTTTTTGTTGAAAAAAATCTTTTCTCAACATTTGATTCGAATTTCAGCTATCCTTTGATCATTCATTCAGTCTTTTTGTTCCTCGCCATTACCTTCCATCACAGTTATAAACATAAAAAACATGCGGCATCCGCCTATTCAAATTTCTTCTCCGTAGTGACGGTAAAATCTTTTGAAGTATTCAGGCAAGTCTTTCTTTAGATAAAAAATAGTTTTTTTTTCCTTTCCCATAAAAAAATTCTGGAGCTCATCCCATCAACCGGTCTATGCAAATGTGAATTAAAGTTAGGAAGTGCTTTTCAATCATTTACGTGGTCAACCGATATTATGTTAATTTCACAACGCGTTCGCTTATATGGATGATATTATGAATGGAACATTCCATTATTCAGAAATAATTATTTTTTTTCTGAACTTTTTTTTTCAAATAGTTCATTATGTGTTTCGTTGAAATGGATTTTGTCTTTTTATGAATGACTCGTGTTATGAGGTACTGTACGATTGCCGTCAACTACTTTGATGAGCAGATGTCTTCTTACTGGTATAGCTTTCCTTAAAGATTTCCAATACGAAAGATACAGAGTTGAAATATATAAATCTCTAATGAGGCTATATAGAGAAACCTGACACATAATTGCCTATTACATATACATCACATAGATGATGAGAGATATAGAGATTTACCAAATGAGAGTTGAAAAAACTATGAGAGAGGGAGAGGAAGGGAGATGAGGAAAAACAGAGAGTTGGAGGCGGAGCTTCTCTGGGTAGTATGTCTGTAGAAAATGGCGCCAAAGGTTGCGCTTAAAAGAACCAAAGCTTCATTCATCCAGTCTTTCCCTCTTTCCAACTCAGCCCTCACTTCAGCTGTTCATCTTACAATATTCTAGAGACTGAACGTCCCCAAAACGCCTACTCCAACAGTAGTTCCATACTGCCCGATTATTCATTCTATCATGCACTTTCGCTGGCTGGCAGTATTCTGTAATGTTTGGCTTGTTCGTTTACATGCGTTTTCATTTGTGAGTTCAACATCAGGTAATTCCGTGAGCGACCTTGGTTCTTATCGTTTTGACATCTGTTCTTCTAAGAGTTTTGATGCTTAATATGCAGATTCCTGATGGAAACGACAGTAATTCAGTTTTCGATACTTTTTTATATGCTTGTTTCTAATAAACAAGAGATAACCTCTTATGTGCACCTCTTTTCGAATCCGATAAAAATCTTCAAAGAAGTACTCCCTTATGGTCTGTAGTTGACTTCCATGGTTCTTCTACTTTCATTTCCTTTTAAGGGCTTTTTTTTTCTTCAGCCGGAAAATGGTCAGTTGTCGCTGTTTGCATCCGGTCGTTAAAAGAAAAAACGGCCATCTGCCGATGGGATGGACGATTTCAAATTCACAGAATTGAAAGAGCTATGACCGTAATGTATTACTGCTGAAAACTCATGAGTGAACGTCTTCATTTTCTTATTCATCTACATCTGCTTTAAGTACAAAAATGTTTCAAAACGAGTGTTCTAAACGATTTCTTCCGATCGCGTCAAAAATTCGACTCGAGACTTCCTTAATGCTCTCGAATCGTTTTTTTGATGTCATTGTAAGGAATCGAAACATTCTTAGCATGAACAAAACGGGAGAGAATACTCGCTATCAATGCCGACGTTGAGAAAATACGATCAGACACATCAATTACCGGTTCACGTAAAGACTTAATACAAATGTGACTATAACATTAATAAAAACAGAACAGTATTTGTCTGTTGTGTATCATGTACATGTGTAGTAGGTTGAGATGCATTCTTTCTTCAATCGAAGCTCGATTCAACAGTTTTCTTAATGCTGAGCGTATCATTTATCTTCATTCAGTTCATTATCCCATATGACTTTCTTTCTATAACGCATTCGTTCATCTTTTCCCACTTCTATACCTTCGTTCGCTTTCTGGTTGTGTTGAGAATTCGAAAACAATTCAATCGATGAGTTCAGGCAAGCTTTCGATTGTTTTCTTTATGGGAAGAAAAAACTTCAAAAAGAAGCTTTGTTGACTTACACATGAACACATAGTGCATTAGAAGCCATAAAAGCAAAGTATGTTTTTCGACTCTTTTACTCACAAAATCATTTTTTAACGCCATCTTATCTTCAATGAAATTTCTGATGATAATATTGTTTATTATTGAAAGTGATCACAAAAAGCAGACAGATTTATCGAAATATGAATTTTGTTTTTACCTTATTCTATCTTGTCCTACGAAGCACTCATAAGGAAAGTGTTTCCTTGATGTTACGGCTCTCATTCTCCTTCAATATTTCGTCTTTCTCACTTCATTTCATTGCATATGCAGCTAAATTCAATCATATCGTTTCGTCCTTCTACATATTTGGGGTGAAGCTTTCCAAATTCAGCCTTTTCAACTTCTACCAGTCTCATGTGATATTATGCTATATTCCTTTCTTCTTGCAATCCATCTTGCAACAGTAGCTCACATTAAATCCGTCTCATCATCAAGTTCAAAGTATGTTTATCGTAATTTGTATTCATGATTCTCAAACAAAGCTATACTTAGTTTCACAATCACTCCGCGTTTCTCGCCAAATGATATTTTACAAAATTTGATCAATAGTACTTATGACCGGCGGATTAGGCCTCCCAACTACAATGACAAAGGTAGTGTTAAGAACAAAAGAACAAACAACTCATGAGTTTAAGGTGAGAACGAGCCAGTGAACGTAGAAGCTAATGCTTACATCAGAAGGTTGGCGCATTCATATGGCTAGTATTAGAGTTATGAGTTGCAGCTTTTCAAACATCGACTTTGTTAAAATGCAGTACGATGTTCAGCTGACTTTCCGGCAAGCGTGGATTGACCCTCGATTAGCCTATAATTATAGGTTTTCATTTAAAAAAAATTAATTTTTTTCACTAATTTGCTATCTCGATAGAAATGGGAAATTCCCGAAATTCATGATAATTACGAGAGATGATCTAATTTGGAAACCTGATACTTTCTTCTTAGTTAGTGTGGCATCTGAGTTGTTTTCATTTGTTGGTAATACAATTTAGAATGAGAAAAATGCTTTTCGACACAATATTGATAGCCCAAATATGCTTCTGAGGATATATGCGAATGGAAGTGTTCTCTATTCAGAGAGAATATCGCTAACGTTGTCATGCCCTATGCTAATGAAGGTATAAGTTTGGAACAAAAGTCGATACGGCTGCTTGATGAAGCATAAAGAGTTCGCAACTGTTTCATATTCCAGAAGTATCCTATGGATAAACAGAGTTGCGAAATGGCATTTGCTTCTTATGCATATTCTGAAGAGGAGATAGGTAGAACATATACTCGAAGAAGAGTTCATCATCGTTAAAGCATAGTGTATAATTGGAAGAAAAATGATTCAATTCAACTTCATAAAGCGTTACGCACATCGTTACCCTGCTTCGTTCTGAATGATTTCGAAACAAGTCTCATATGAGTTCAGGAAACCTTTAAGATCTAACATTTTTTCAGATACTTGTACGAGTAAAACTAACACAGGAATATATTCTTGCCTTAAAGTTACATTTAACCTACATCGACAGTTTAGGTAAAAACCCTTCATATCCAAGATCATGATGTGAATTCAGTTATTACATGCTTCAAGTATATATCCCAAGCACTCTTTTGGTAATTGTGTCGTGGATATCATTCTGGCTAGAGAGAACTGCCGTTCCAGCTCGAATAACCTTAGGAGTTACGTCGCTTCTAACAATGACCACGCAGGTTCGAACTACCAGACTATCGTGCCAAAGCTTTAGCAAGTCATCGTAGGCTGCATCTATACAGAACTCACTTCCTGCTGTATCATATGTAAAAGCAATTGATATCTGGTTGGGATCATGCATGTCATTCATTTTCGCGGCTGTTTTGGAGTTTGCTTGGGTGTCTGTAGCGGCTTCTAGTCAGGAGACGAGGGAAGGTTTTCAGTTGCTCTGTACTATACGTTGTGAAAACATTCTTCATAGAGAAAACAAAATCATGCAATCAACATGGTGAGCTGCAGAGTCCTGATTCAGGAATAGATAAGGTTTGCCAAATGCATGATTGAAATCCTAAGCTCAAGAAATCTTATTTGAGAGCTGGCATTCAAAGTTAGGTAATAAAGATGAAGAAGAAGAAAACAACGCGTTATTGAAACCCATTGAATTGCCTGAGAGAAAAACAGAAACAACAAATAAACCTGAACGAGTTGATGAAAGCAGGCTGATAGACTTGAGCGCAAGTAATAAGCGATCGCAGATTGATTTAGTGGAAAAATATTTCAGGAAAAGTTTTCCCCTTGATGTTCCTTATCTTTCAAGTTTCTTATTGGACCTGGTATTCAACATTGGACTAAGAAGAGAGACTAAGAAGAGAGTATGCTGAATGAGCAGGTTAAATGGGCATTTTCTACTTCAGGAAACATTGTTTTATGAATTTTCTCCTTAATGTTGTTCTTATAAACCTTCAACTATAATCTCATGACAACAAGAACTTTATACATATACAGGATTGTAAGAATAAACAGGAAACTTCCAAAATCAAAATTTTTCAAAAGGGAACGGCTTCTTTTCATGAAACACTACGTTAGCCTTGCCATTCAGACTTTGTCGGCATATATTTCAAACCACCTTTGAAATTACGGAAAGGAGAAGAAACTTCCTTCATGTTAGAAAAATAGTTAATAGGGCCAGTATGTTTTACTGGTGATTCCTCAGTCGTAGATTCTTCTGAGGGGCAAAAGGGGACGAGAGAGACAGAAGACTGAAAACGACACCAGTATTCATTGAACAGTGAAATGAAAACACCTTTGGAACTTTTCTTTCTCCCTCTTTCATGTCGACCAAGATGTGGCAATTGGCTAAGAAATAAAATCTGTCGTTTAACGAAACCTACAAAAGAAAAGAAAACTAAGGCTGGAAATTCTTAAAAACAAACTTTTTGTCCCGTGGTCTCCCTTTTGGTATTTACAACATACAGCTTATTCTTAGCTTTCATACGTTGTGACTCCGTAGGCTCTCTTTGAGAAGAAGTGATGATATTCATTCTATCGACTCAAAATAAAATTATATAAAAAAACATATGCATATAGAATAATAAAAGAATAATTAAATAATGCAAGGCAGACATTCGCTTTCTAGAGTTTCGAAGCTGGAAAATTACGCAAATTGCGTACAGTTTTGTTTATGGAAACTTCTGTTGGAGCTTCCATGTTTTGGAAATTGCTTTGACACAATTGTTTACAATAAAAATAACTTTTTGTTTACAATTAGTTAAGTATTCATCTGGTCATTAATGTATTCTTGGCCTCATTTGCATTACGTGAGAATACGTGAACGTTTTAATTTATTTCGCAATGTTTGGCAGAACCGAACGGTTGTTCCTTCTTCTCCTCATTACGCGTTACCCGCCTTCTTCTAATTTTTCATATTCTCTTAGTTCAATATTCTGTCATACAACACCTCCCGAGTTCTCGTACTACTTCATATCTGTTTCATACACGTCATTCTCAGTAAAAGGACTTTAATATTAATAACAAGATATTCTTTGAGTTTCTGCATTAGCTTTTGCATGATAGTAAGGTTATAAAATAATCTTCGATATTCTTATTTGAATTCACGATTTCAGTTTTCTATAGCAAAGATTTCTAAATAAGTTATTGAGAACAACTTCCTTCTCATCTTCCAAACACATCATTAAGTCACCGGTAGCTCTGAACGCCAAACTCTTCCGCTTTCACTGTTCCAACAATCATATTCATTAGTCAGTGCGGCCGCTCATATGTTCATTAGTCTTCGAGAAAAGAATCAGTTCGTTTTTTGCAAGTTTGATTAGCTTACTTATTCTTGTTCTGCTCGAATTCATAGATGAATCTGCTTACTATTAAAATTATTGGAACTGATCTTATGACCATGTGGGATGAGAAAACCATTCCAGCAACCTCATTCACAGAAAGGGCTCTGAAGAAACGCCTTGCTTTAGCGTAATGATTGAGTTTGTTATGTTGTTGATGATAGCAAGCAAATTAAATTTTGAGAGCCGAATAAGGAAAACCTATTTTATTACAGGTCATTAGTCACATTTTTGAATGAACTTCGACGATGCAACCGATCTTCTGTTTTTGTCTGAACTATAAAGTTCGCTTTGAAGAGCTCGTTAAATTGCTTTTATGGAACAGATTTCTAAGTTGTTTTTTTACGTATGAATAAGCTTATTCCTTCATCTCTGATCTTATATCTCACTATAAAAGATATTTCATAAATTTTTCTTATAAATTTGATAATTTTTTTGTTGTTCTGCCTATATATCTCTTTCTCTGAACGTAAGGTATATGAGATGTTACTTCTCAAATCTATTAGAAGTAGATAAATGAAAAGAGTGGGTTGAGTGTGACGAGTAAACTCGTTTTATTGCTTTCTCAACTTGAGATGGAAGCTCAGAAAGCATTCCGCATGATGTCAACTCATAGAAAGGTTTGAATATTTTTTTTTAAGTTTTGATTATTGTCTTTACTTAACTACATTCGTTCAATGCACCCAAACATGCGGTCTTCTCGATGTTCTTCATTACTTGTACTGATTTTTCCACTTAATTCCTCTTGTTTTGTCACCCTCTCAGTTTGCTTTTTTGGTAAATGATTCTTTTGTTTCTTTACACCCCTTTTCCTATCTGATCCTCTTGTTCTACCATTCTCTCTCCATATCTCTCTCTCTCTCTCTCTCTATGACTGTTTCCCTCTCTCGCACTTTTCGTTAATCTTTCCTCTATTTCACTTATTACCTCTCATGCTCAGTTTGACAATTGAGATTTCCAATTGAATAACTCTTTTTGAGAGTTGCGATGCTTAAACCAAGATCTAAGCCGATTCATTTTTCGGTTTACGACTTGTTCACAAAGCTGAAAAGGAAAATCGCCGATGTGAAGCTGACAGACAGTTATAGAGAGTTTAACTCAAAAACATGAAAAAAAAACCGAGGAGAGAAAGAATGTCTTAGACGTTCTGCCGATTTTCGATCTCCAATCCCTGCTTCTACTTATTCTAACTAATTTCTTCTTTCAACTATCATTTGCCAAAGATTAAATAAAGAAGCAAAGTTTCATTTAAATATTTCATAGTCCAACAAATATTATAATATATGAAGTTTTTCACAATGCTAGAGATATATTATTATCTAAAAATAAATTTTTTAATATTCTGAATTTACTTTTCTTCTCCTTTTTCTCAAAGTTCAACAGGTTGGAACAAACAACTTCTTTCTTTGCATCACAAACACATAATTCCGTTCCATTTCCGCTTACATCAGTTATGGCAGTGTTGATAATTGAAATGCTTTTGAAGGAAATGAAAATGAGCTTGTATTCATCATTTCAATAGCTTTTGGCTTCCATTGTCAAGTGATTGAACGACTCTTTTTTTTTGAATTTGCTTTTCTATTCTCTTTATTCACCATTACAAGTGTCTTGTTTTCTTTTAACCTTTCGAGCACTATTTCTAATCTTATTGAGAGTTCGAACGGCACTTTCATTCACTTCTGATGATGAAATAGAGGAGGCACTGATTGAATAACTACTTCATGAAAAGATCAAATTATTTTCTCATTTTCAGTTCAAGTTTTTTCTTCACTCGCTCTCTCGTAACTTATTCTTTATCATTTCCACTAGTTCTCGATGAACTTTCGAATCTTCTTTTAGCCTTGATGATCGTCTTCCACTTCTTTTCTCCCTCTTCTCCATCTACTATCCGTAAGCTGCTTTTCTTCCGAATTGGCCGTCTGATCTTTCTCAGATACCTCGCTCGACTCTCTTCCAATCGAATTCTTCTCTCTTTAACTCAGCTGCTCTTTCCTTATTAGATAAATTATATAAATGACCTTATGAAGCATGAGCATGTACTTATTTGAAATTCAATTTAGGCAAATGGAGAATGTTTCCAAAACATTAGAACTTCTTCCTTAAGTTTTGCGAATGTGGCTCATTATAAAAATCTAATTAGTACTTTACATTTCAAGGAATGATATCCCTATTTTTTTGTCGGAAAACTATTCGAAACCTTCTAACGGAGAAAAGTCATGATGGTGGTAAACAAGAGAACTTCTTCCGTTCCTAATATCCAGATGAAGCCTCTATTCTGTCTTTTCAAAGCGTTCTTTACATGTTTCTTATCATAAGTGTTCTTCACGAGAAAAATTGGATTTGAAAAAAGAAGTATTTTGAAGAATCAGCCTTTCCTTGATTGTAACAGAAAATTTGCATTCTCATGTGAAGTTTACATGAACCATTTCACGTGGCATCATTCCATTTCTAAATCTCATTGACGTGCAAATCGGTTGTTCTTCGGTACGCTCCTCTTTCTCATTCTTCTTTCATATGTCTCATTCTATCCTCTCATCCTACTCATTTATAATCTTATTCTTTAAAGTAACTCAATAATCCCCTGACATCATCTTTACAAGCTCGCCCGGGTCGCCAAGTTCGTTGGAATCATCACATATGATATCATGAGCTCGTTTGCTATTCTATTTCGAATATAATCAGTGGAAATCATCTGAATATATTTTTTTATGAACGTCCAGTACAGCTTTCTGAAGAGATTGTGATCAGAGGGTCTTGAATCGTCTGAAGCCTATTCACCAAGTTGTAATTCAATTGACTCGTCTCGAATTTGACAAATAAGGTTCTGGAAGGCGGTCTCTTGTTGTGTGTCTTCTTGATTCAATATCTATATAGATATATAGTAATCCTAACTATCAAACTACTACAAAACACATGAGCCCGAGCACATTCTGCTTGTTTCTTATCATTCAGAATCATGATTTATTCTATTTTTTTTTATTTTTTATTAAACCTCAGGCTTTTCATGTTTTGCATGTTTTTCATGCTTTTATTATAAGCATTCGCATTGTTTATCCTATAGCGTTCTATGTAGAACTCTTCAAGTTTGAAACTATACGTATTCGAGGTGTGCAAGGACTCTTAGTAGTCACACTAGCAATATGACATCAATGTAGTTTCTTACTCATAGTTGCGATGGCATCATTCACGTCTTCCTCTGCTAGATTGCCACTGATTCTATTTTTAACTCCGAGAGTTAAGGTTGTGAATTGAAACATAATGAAAGAACGTTTTCTTGTTTGCCCTTACAATGAGTGATGTTTTTCCATGATTTCCTCACTAGTTAACCTT
This sequence comes from Auanema freiburgensis, assembly GCA_030370435.1. Taxonomy (NCBI): domain Eukaryota; kingdom Metazoa; phylum Nematoda; class Chromadorea; order Rhabditida; family Rhabditidae; genus Auanema; species Auanema freiburgense. The sequence goes on from CM059369.1 coordinate 5,522,018, forward strand.
AGCAAGGGAGAGAGAGAGAAAGAGAGAGAATACTCTTATGACAAGCTGTAGAAGATCAACTATGACCCACACGAATGACATTACTTGGAATGAAGTTTGAGAAACTTGCTTTCACAGCATCTTTTTATCTTTCTATTTGTCAACTTTCATGCTTTGAGTCCATCGCGATGACGGTCAAATTCAGAAATTTGATTACTCTATGTCGATCTATCTATAGAATAATCACATGTCTGTTCATTTCGTATTCATCCTCATTCTGAAAAGCATCTGCAACATAACTGTATTAGGGGATTGTAGATCAAAATTCGTTTACTTTCTCTTTTTTTCTTCTCATGATATTCTAATCACTTTTTTTTCATTTAGTTCGCTTGCTTTGACTGTTTCGTACGAGAACCCAACACACAATTTCATTTCATCGTTTTGTAGACTTCTGGCTAATTGAAATATGAATGAATCAGCTTTAATCTTGATTGATTCAAATATGAATTTTACAACTACTGATGTAGCCGAAGTCGATCCAACTAGGGCAACATTAAAACTATGTTTGGCTATAGCTTATATTGTCCTTTTCCTTTTAGGGACTATAGGAAATGGGTAAGTTAGGAAGTTCAATGAAATTGTTAAGTTAATTGTTCAGAATTGTGATTGTTATGATAATCAACGTTCTCACATCAATGAGACGAACTACAGCTCTTGGTAAACGGAAATCATTGTCGAACACCAACCACGTGTTTATCTATGTGTTGGGTAAGCGATTCGATTAGTATCGCATTTGCAACTCCCAGCTCATCAGTTCCTTTTGTTTTTATAATTCAAATACTTATGTTGATGTTACATCATTCTTGCTCACACTGACAATGCGGAACAAGCGCATTCATCCTTGCGATCTTTGACTTCTCATTCAATTTTCGTTCCGTTTCAGGTTTATCTATTGTGGATTTTCTGGTTATAATGCATCTTCCTTTCTTAGTAGTTGACTTATTGAAAGGTATACTCATACAGTATTCTCCTCTTTGTCACGGAATTTATCCGCTTTGAAAATTTATTTTTTATTTTTTTTTGTTTTTCATACAATTCTTGATAATTGTAGGTCAATGGTTATTTGGAACAGCCATGTGCAAGCTTTACTGGTTTGGAGAGAGCGTTAATAAACTTTTATCTTCATTTATTATGACTGTACTAAGCTGGGACCGCTATTTGGCTGTGTGTAGCCCAGTGAAGTCTATTAGGTATGATATCTCGATGAAGTGAAAAAGGGAAACAGCGATGGTTTATGAAGTTTCAAATGAAAGCAATCTATTTGAGGAACTTCAGAATTGAAAAATATTTTTCAGAATTCGATCAAACACGATAGCTGTTATAGTATTATTGACTTGTTCGTTACTAGCCGTTGTTCTTCTGTTACCTGTCCTAATAGAAGCAACTGTTTTTAAAATTGATAAAATCAAAATGATACCTTTGATGGAAGATTCCGAAGACTTACGTCTTTCTGGTAAGAACCGTACCAGAACTTGGGTATGAAAGATGGTATCCTTCAGATTTACATGGAACAACGATGAACAAATGTATGTTCGACTCGGACGCCACTTTCACATTGTACACTTTCATGATAGGATTTTTCATTCCTGCTCTATTTATAACGTTTTTCTATTGTCGGGTAAGCTCGCAGTAGTATTGTTTAAGCGAAAGTTCTGATTGTTCAAGGTAATATATAAACTACACAAATCTTCACGCAATATGAGAGAAATGCGTAGCTCTAACCAGGAAACCAGCAAACGGGATACCGATCGAGTCAAACAAGTCAGGATCAATCATTAACGAATTCAAATGAAAATTGTTTTCAGGTGACTAAACGTATTGTTGCTGTCATCATGTTCTATTTCTTATGCTGGACTCCACAGTGGGCTTTAAATATAATGATTCAATTCAACCTAATACATGTAAGAGTTACACGTTTATGTGAATTACATGAGTTTGCTCAGGTATCTTGGATGACGCCAGCTATGTCGGCGCTCTTCTTCATCGCTCATCTCCTCGTACGTCTTATTTATTCATTTTTCCATATGGATCAACAATCTTTACTTGAACATATAAAGAGCATTTTCAGGTTTGCTTCAATTCTGCAGCCAATCCTGTGCTTTATGCTCTGATTAATCGGGAATTACGACAACAACATTACCGAGCAATGCAGAAGAAAAGGCAGTCCATAACGCACGCGACGCACGAAGCACTCGAATTTGTGGCCAGACACACGCACAAGTCAGCATCTTTCCCTCTATTTGGTCATAAAAAAAAAGTAAAAAAAATTAATTTTAGTTGAAAGGCGTCCATTCAGTTCATATTTTGTTGAATCGAAATAGCTTCTTTAAATTCTTGAAAAACTAGCGGCTTTTGCACCTAAATAGACTTGAGCTTTAACTGTTTTTTTGATGATGATGACCGAGGTGACAGGATTCTGATGATTTGGCTGTTTCTTTGCCTGTCTAACAAGCTTTCATATAATTTCTTGCTTGCACGAGCTTCTTATTCCCAAGCACTGTCTTTCCCATCAGAGGCTAATCAACAAAAAAATCAGAGAAAAAAGAATGAAAAGACTATGTTTACTAGGTTACTCTTGACCTTACATTCTGAGTTTACTTCTTCAAGCATGACAATTCCCTTCCCTATTCCCAGACTATTGACAACGTTCTTCGTTCTAGCTCTGAAGTTTCTCGTTAAAATCCTTTTCTTTTGATTTTTCAAGAAAAGAACTTTCCTTTTTTCATTCACGTATTTCATGGGATAACTTCCTCGGAAACTTCAAAACATGTAGAACATACTTCAATATCTATAAAGCTTCTTAGGATGCTACTTGTGATTTTCCAACTTCCAACGCATGTTCACGTTCTGTCTTCACACCTACATCGAGCTTGATTAATGCAAGTTATTGTCCATATTTAGGCTTTCAAATCAACGTGTCAACTCTGCTGCTTCTTTCAATATTGTCACATTACAAGACGGTAAACGACTGTCCTTCTGGGAGAGCGTTAGATTGAGGTTCTCCTTTCTTTCTTCTCTTTTATTATAATTTAAATCCTGAGATTCGAGTACATGATGGATTACGCTTAATAACATTCTGTATGTCGTAACTTCGTAACTTCTACCAAACGTTTCGAGAAAACATAGATTTTCAAAATATATTTATATACAGCATGAATATTAAATGTTGTCCATGACTTTTGATCTCATTCTCCATTAGATTCTAGATTTCTAGATTTTCCAACTCATTTGTTCATTTTAACTTTTTTTTTTCTCAAAATCATAGAATCTTCCGAGAAAATTGTTTATTTTTCATTTTTTTCAGACTCATTGGAATCAAAGATACCCTACTACGAGCTACTGGAGTGAGGTCAGTTAACTGCTTAACTGTATTCAGGATGCAACTCTCATTTCTAGATCCCGATCCCCCTCAAACTGTTCTCAAATGTCTGTGGATGTTACTTTTCAAGAAAAACCTAAAGTATTCCATTAAAAATAAAAACAGTTGTTTAAAGTTATTTTTAGTATTTGGTTCCGCCTTGCTCGTCGAGCGTGCCATCGACAAGCTCGAACTTGTTAGAGAACCAAGAAGATGATTATCTGTGAAGAGACGACCAACAACTTGGTTTTTTAATTATCAACTAAACTGAATGATAACATGTGAAATTAGCATATCAAAGTCTTTTCACGTGGCTTCTACGTGAAGCTCCAGAAGTGAGAATCATTTTGTTGTTTGTGCAATCTGAGAACGGTTGTACATGAACGGACAAAGAAATTTAAAGATACTCATGTTGATAAAAGAATAAAAACAAATTTATTATGAATAATATTTGATTAAAAATAAAAATAATAAAAAAAGATCGTTATTCAATGAAAAAGGCTTAATTAAAACCCGTAATGAGACTGAGTTGAAACGTGTTTTTCTCCTTTCGCATGTTTTTTTTGTAAAAAGTTTGAAGCAAATATTCAGCCAAAAAGGCTAATCCATTATTTACAATGACAATAGAAATCTGGTTAAACAGCAAAATCATCCGGTAAATCCGGAACCGGTATAAAAGCATAACGAAGGAATAATAAGAGTACAAGAATGTTTAAAAGTTGAAACATGAACAGAAAGACATGGTCTACTCTTGCGAAAATTCTGTTCCATTCGCGTTCAACCTGAAAAGGATCAAATATCATGTGAACATAACTGCTGAACTTTTGGATTTAACTTCTTTCTGTTAATCTTTGGCCATCAGCGAGGCTTCTCTTTCACAAAATTTTTGTTTTTTAATAATATGACTCACTTTGGATATCCATTGCTGACGCTCGATTTTTTCCCTATAAGCTTGTTGTGCTTTTGAAACTTCAATTAATTGTCCATAAATTGCCAACAAATCCGGAAACTTAGGACTAAAGTAGAAAAGTCTGAATGACCAATAAGATTCACATGAAAACTGACATCGTCTTAGATGACTTCTCCATATTTTGGATGATTCCATTTCCTTTCATAGCCTTTACAGGTTCAAGTAACAAAAGTCTATAAGCACTCCTTGAAGGCAAACGTTCGGTCTATAATATATCCTCTTCTTTCGAAATAATCCCTCTTAAACTCATACCTGAATGTACGACCGCGATAATCCTAATAAAGCCATTGATATGGCCACAGCTATGGCACATAACATAATGACCACGATTATATAGAAACCTGCAGTAAGATGTTTTCATCATTTGATTCTGATAATAAGCATTTACCTAATAAGGGAATAGAGTTACTTTTCGGCATTGCACCAGCGACGATATCCAACAGAACTGTCATTGCTAATAAAGATCCAAGGCCAAGCGACACCTATAACAACCAAAAATCAAATTTGAATGCAGTATTTGAGTTGTCAATGGACAAAAAACGTCGAAGAGGAAAGAGAATGCTAATTTATATTCAAATTAGAGAAAACAAACCTTTTCATTCCTAGGACCATCATTGGAGCCAGGACTGAATATTCCAAGAATGGATAAAGCTGAGATAAGAAAGGTTGGGACAACAATCACAGTAATGTAGTAGATTGGGCGACGATTCAGATGGACAATATAATGAACTTCAGCTCTATACTCTCCATCTTCCATGAACTTCATTTGTCGCACTGTCACATTTATAACTTCCCACTCAGCATTTCCCTGAAACATTCCATGTCTCAGATTTATCGAAAAGCTCGACAGAACTTACCGAAAAATACGAGTCAATTGGTGGACGCGTGGCATTTACGTCCATCTCTTCAACGGATAACAAGGGTGAAGCTAAGGCTATGGCACAAAACTTGAAAGAAGCTGTGGATGAACAATATGAGGCTTCGAATAGCAAACCTGTGTATCGAAAGGAAACAAATCGATGTTAATACGACATAAAGAAGTTACGAATTGAGGAATATTTATCTTAACATGACCCGTATGTTGAACTCGTACATCGTAACGATCTTCATTAAGCATATCTTTGGTATCCATACTGAATTGTTAAACAGTTATATAGAAATGCTGTCTATATGAACGGACCTGTTGTAAATGAATAACTTTGGCACCCAAACCAAATTTTGTGGAATTACAACTTGTTTTAGTCCGTTATGCTTGTCCGGATCCCACGATAGTTTTGGATCGTGCCAACGCTTCAAAACACATACCGTTATGAATATGGAAATTTGTTTATTTTTACCTGCACATGGGATATGACAAAAGAAGCAACCTGTTGATTTTCTCTCTGAAATACAAAAATATGCTAATTATTAATTCACGTCTTTCACGTGATGAATAAACTTTCTGATTGGAGCTGTCAGACGCCAGTGAAGCGGTTGTGTTTTCGTTCGCTTTTTTTATATTTTCTTCATAAGAGTCATGCTATTTTCTATTTTGTTCAACAATCATAGGAGAATCGTTAGGAAGGAGAGAGAGAGAAAGAGAGAGAGAAAGAGAGAGAGAGAGAGAGGTTGGAGCGAAACTCACAATTTCAGTTAAAATTCCCAAAACGATGGTCATATGAATGATAACGGGCATGTTCGTATCCGCATTCGGCCGAACGCGCTTGTCATACTTATGCATTATACTATCCAATACATTAGTTGGCTCGCTATTCATTGATATAGCATCTGTAAAAAGAAGATGAGGATTCTTTTTCTTTTTTTTCCGTATTTTTTCTCATTTTTTTAAAACCAAAATACCATTCTTCGTATTCTCGGTAACAAAAGAAAACGGAATAGCCTAATGAAGATCAAAGTTTTTTTTTGCATTTCAAGCTTCAATTCCAGAATTTCCATATTTTTTGAAACATGACAGCGTATCGAATAAACAAATTAAAATAACTCAAAATTCCTCTTCTATTTCGCAGAAGAATGTCTTACAATTATGAAGTTGATGATGCTTCCTACCATTGCGGCCGATTGAACGTTGAAACAAAACAAATAACGTCAAATATGCAAGAAGTTTCATTATTACTCATATAGAAAACTCTGATTATCTGCAAATAGCTTATTTGAAATACAAGAGAAGCAGAGAGAGTAGAACAACAAAAGAAAAAAACAAATTGATGGAAGAAAGTAGAAGAATTACTGGTTCTCCTGGCATGTTCCCTACGAACGAATTTGTGTGTGTCGAGTGATAAATATGGAAATTACGAGAGTAAATAGGATTTCTCGATCAGATTTCATCGAATAATTTGCATATTTAAGAATGGAACTTCTTGAAAACAACATAAATAGTACAAATTAAGAAAAGGATTAAAAAAACTTTAATCGATGCTTCGAGGGTGAAGAATAGAGGGTAAATTGCTCCAAAGATATTTGGTCAGTGAAGAACGGAAGAGAACGATTCTGAATCAAGGATGAATGTCTTCTACACAGCTAACTGGGATTGTTGATAAGAAGTAGTGAATGAGAAGCAAAATACGAGAAAAAGCTATACTTTATATGGTTCAATGATGGGAACGCTAAAGGATGTACAGCTTCTGGGAGGCAAAAAAGGTCGTGAAACTAAAAAAGTCAACAAGTTGTGGTTAAAAAGGAAAAAAGTTTTTTCCTCTTCCATTTCGCTCAAGGGAAGGAGAAACGTGGCAATAATACGAATGTACATCCTGTTAAGTATTTGGAAGGTGGAATAAAGAGGGACGAATTAAAGAGAGAAATAAGAACAACTTCATATTTTGCAAAAGCAACGTAGGGATTATTATCATTTTAATGATTTTAGAATGTGGGGACGAAAGCTGCTGTTAGCTAATCATATTCTATATGAGCAAAATAGTTTTTTAAAAACAGTAAAACGTAGGTTGGAAGGGAAATTGTGTATTGAGAGAGAACCAGAAAGAGAGAGAGAGAGAGATCTGTGTACAGTGGAGGATATCCAAAGAGAGAGAGGGAGGAACAGAGAAGAAGAACTTGAAAGAGCTGAGCAGTTTGAGCAAAATTGGAACAATTAAACGTATTATTCCCTATGCTGCTCCATTTTGGTGTGGATGAGCAAGACGAAGTATAAGTTAAACTGATATATCTTATTCGTTTTGTGATTTGAGAATGGTTTGAAGGAATAAGCAGTAACATGATCATATTAAATTCATTAACTCAACCACGTACCTCCTTAATTGTCTTCAAAAAGCTGATGAACAAAACTGGAATGTTTGGAAGCAAAAAATTTTTGGGACATAGCTTATCAGAAACAACGAAAAAGAAGAAAAAAAGAATGAAAGGAGAAGGCGGATGAGAAGAGTGAGGGAGGTGGATACATCAGAAATTTGAAAAGAAACCACTGAAGAGAGAAGGATGAATTCAGATGAAGATGATCTGAAGGAGACAAAAGAAGAGAAAGATTTCACAGCCTCCATATCTGCCCTCTTCTAAGCACACATTGCTAAAATGTAAATTAAGAGAGTTTTCAGTTAAACAGATTTAACAAAACTTCAAAAGGCAGCTCACTTATTTCGTTTTGCATACTTTGCCGACCAATTACCGGCTTAACCATTTGCAATGGTACTTGAAAGTAAGAAAATGCGCCAGAAATGTAAGAAGACTGATGTTATGGCAGGAGGGAAGAAAGAGAAAGAATGGTTCAAAAATGATTCAGATTTACTAAGTAAGTGAGAGAGAGAATGTGAGAGAGAAAGAGAGAGAGAGGTATCTCCATAATTGTCTTAAAAAATTATGGGAAAAAGAGAAGAAGACCGAAGGACAACTGACGATTATAAGACAGACGAATAAGTAGAAGCCTAAAGAGAATAGGAAAGAGAATATAATAAAGATATTGAAGAGTGTGTGAGAGAAAAAATGTTCATAAACATAAGGAGAGAAAGCAGAGCAATAGAAGTTCGTTGATCGAACTGAAAACGAAACTTTCCAAATCAAAAACTAAAAGGTAAATGGATATGGATTGTAACGTCAGTAACCTGATTCACATACTCTTCTCATTCTCTCAATATAACATATGTTCCTGTTTGCTCAATAACTAATTACAGAATCTCTTTGAAGAATTACAGAGACTACTTTTGATTTGTTACGTTAGCAAATTGAATTTGTACATGAGACACACGTGAAGAGCAATTAACAGATTTTCATTGTGTTTCTCACGCGCACATTGAGGGAAGAGGTTGATGTTCGTCTGAGGCCTGGAAGTTCTTCAGACATTTTCATATTGCTCCCTTCTCTCTCTCTCTCTCTCTCTCTATCTCTCTCTCTCTCTCTCTATCTTCCCTTCTCTCTTCAACTAAGCGTCTTCTACTTCTTGTTCTAGTCATCTAACTCTCTTAGTCTCATCTCTGGAATAGTGTTCTTTGGCTATTGTGCTTCTTCATTCATTTACTATTGGAAGAAGAAGGAGGAGAAGACGAAGGAGATGTTGTGAGAACTTCCAATTATCAAAAATTCATTTTGACAGCAAAAATTTTGTTGAGAAATCCAGAAAATTCAGATAAACAGACAGAATGAAAACGTTCAAAGAGTTTATTAACTTGTACTGTTACAAGCACTTTGAAGATTCTTTCTTCTCAAATTGACTAAAGGAATGCGAAAAATGAAAGAAAGCATTTAAGAGAACGCAACATTTCAAGTTTTATCCTATTCCCTTCGTATTTTGCCTTTCCCTCTCTTCTTTCCACCATCGTACTCCCTCTCTCTGTTGTTTCTTGCTTCCCTCCTAATCTCATAGGAACAGCACGAAATGAAATCTTAACGTATTTACAAAAATTTAATGGAAGATACAAAGCAAAAACAACAGAAAAATCCTGCGAAATCGGATACGTTGGCAACAAAAAATGAGAGTCTTTATCGTCCTTTGTGAAGGCAAATGCCTTTCTATATCACAAAATCTCGTAATTTGCACTTCAATAGTTCAGGTTCTCAAACAAAAAAACGGATTGTTTTTGCTGCTTTTTTCGAGATGGAGGAATAACTTATTAACTATTCATATGGTTTGGAAATATCAAAAAAAAGGAGTAAAAAAGCTGAGGAATAATTAAGTTTTATGATAATCATACACGGCTGACATGGAAATCTTGCAGAGCAAAAAATTTTTTTTTTATAAGGAAAACAATTTGAAAGACTTTCCTTCTACCACACACACACACCACACACACACACACATGCATATACCAGTTACCAGCTTACAATAGAGCATATCACCTCGAGGTGATTTGATCCAGCAAAAACCTCTTTTCTCGTAATTTTCTTATAATTTGCATTATTAACGAACACTCTTTTTTGAAAAAAAAAAAGTTCAATGAAAGTTCAAAAGTTTGTTGGAACAGAGAACGAATATTGCGTTAGTGATTTATATGAAAACACGAAGAGATAAAGTTCAGATTTCGTCCTAATAAGCTTAATTTAAGGATTTTTCCAGGGGTCGTCGAATGTGTCGAAATGTAATAATCTAATGAAGACAGTGCGGAGAGAATAGAGAGAGAGAGAGAGAGAGAGAGAGAGAGAGAGAGAGAGAGAGAGAGAGAGAGAGAGAGGAGAGAGAGAACATGAAGAATCATGGAGAGATGGAGAATAAGAGAAAAACGAAAAAAATGAAAACGAGGATTGAAAGGTTAAAATGTTTTCGAATCAAAGATGAAAGAATTGAAAGATGTTAATAAAAAAATATTTTTGATTAACTCGCTCTGTGCATCTTCGAAAATCGCCAAAACGGTTTTTGATAACAAAAAAAATTTAATTAATAGACGGAGAAGCATGAACAAGGTAAAAAGAAAAATGAAGAAAGGGAATGAATTGTGTCAAGCAAGCTCATCCTCTCCTTTCTCCTCTTTCTTCTCTTGTGCAGCTTCCTTCCCTCTCTCTCTCTTCATATCGTCTCTATCTTCCATCCTCTCTCTCTTCCTCAGTTTTCAATCCAGATTTTAGCTTTTTTTTCATAGAAAATAAGAAACAAATTGGAGGATTCTTATAAAAGGGGCATATAATACGAAACATAAATTAAAATTCCTATTGACCAACCTACACACTCATTCATTCTTCGAGATTTCAAAGCTTCTCCTTTGAGGCTTTTCTTCTTTTTTTTATGAGTTTTGTTTTGATCTTCCTCTTAGGAAGATTATCGTTCAAACATAAACTTTCTCTCTCTTAACTTAATGCCTAACAAGGAAGTACAACTTTGACTTTTGACTCTTTTTTCTCTCTCAAATCTTGTGAAAATTTGACGTTTCTTCTCTGTCTCACGATGATTTGGACCTCGAATTTTCAACTTTGCTCTATCCGTTTAGAAAGCTTGAAGGTGAAGATGAAACAAACATTCTATGCAAAAGCCCATGTTACAGCTTATAAACTGCAATCATAAAGTTTTTCCAAACTAAAGAATAGTTTTATAAAACTTGAATTGAAACATGCCCGCCCGAATACCACAAAAGGAATAAGCTCATCCCAAAATCGTGGAAAAAGGAAAAAGAAGAACGAGTGGAAGGCGACGAAGGAGAAAAAGGAAGAAAATTTAAATTAATAGGCTGAAAAGGAGACAGTTTTTATTTTCATATAACAGCCATTCATGCTATAAAAGAGATTTTTCTCTCCCATTCTCATTACTTTCAGCTTTTCCATTCAGAAGTTAATTTTTTTTTTATTTGTCAATCCATTTATTGTTTCATTAAATGGAAGTCTCATTATCGTCCACGTGAAGCCACGTTTCTCACGTCGATGTACGTGAGAAGACGAAAAAGCTTCATTTGCAATTAATCATTCTTACTGAACGGTTGTATCATTTCTTACTCTCACACACACGCAGGCACACACAGACCGTAGAAGCTGCTTGAAAATTCTTCCAATCACAATTCTTCTGTCACTTAATTGGCTCTTTTTCCTTCCGTATCTTCACATGCAGTTAAGCTGTTAATTATATGAAATTATGTTTTATATTTATCCAGATCAAACTGTTAGCTGCTCTTCTCCTTTGTAAATAAAATACATTATTATAATGTTTTGTCGATTTGAAACTGAATTATCGTATGTTAATATAGGTACGTTCATGAACAACATGGTTGGTTGGAACATATGCGAACATCTAAATCCTCTGTTCGACTACAAATTTTATATAAAAGATTCTATTATTTTTCCAGACTGACATAAAGCTTTGAAGAATAAAAAAAAGGAAGAAGAAGACGAAGAAAAAGCCCAAAGAAGAGAAAGAACAAGCTTCATAACCTTATTAGCCATAAGAATAATCTTTAATATGAAAATATTTGTCTTTATATGAGAATATAGTAGCTATTACTAAATGAATTCCATTGATCAAAGGGGTCAAAACGAGCTCAGTGATCGCCTATTTTCAACTCAAATGATTGAGCTTTGGTTAACGAGAACACATAAGTAAACTAAGAGAGAAAAGAAATGAAAAATCTTTTTTTATACTTAATATATACAATCTGAAGAATTTACAATCATGCTTAAGCTTTTTTCCTTTCCCCTCCCCCTTTTTCCAAAATTTGTTAATATTTCAACATAATTTCATGTGCTTTTTTCTAAACCTTGTTTGAAGAAAATGTGAGTAGGAGGAGAGAGGACATGCTAATCCTCACAGCTTTGAAGAGCATTCCGTCACATGCTTCGAGTACTAAAAAAGGAATCGGTCAATATTTCCTCCCTCTCTTTTGATAAGATGGCTAATTTGAAGAGAATTTAAGAAATGAAAATTATCGAGAAAAAATCGTAATTAAACAAATTGATTCTATCTAGGTTGTAGATGCTGGTGCAATTTCAACAAAGACAAGGCTTCTTCCCTGTTCCGCAATGATGATGATGTTCTCAAATGGCCAATGTGATTCATTAGAGCTTCATCAACTGGAAACCTGTTGGAGAGCGAGAAAATAGACTATCTCTTAACAGAATACAGAAAATAACTTCAGATTTTAGTTCCTCTGCTATAAGCAAAGCATTTTCGGTGGGCATGAAGTTAAGAAAAATATTCAAAAAAGGAGAAGAAGGTTAAGAAGGCGGAGGAGTTAACAGATTGCAGAATTTGTAGAGGATCAACGGCAAAATACAAAAAGGAAAATGCCAGGACAGAAAAGAACGTGAGGAAAAACTAGAAAAAGAGGGAATTTTTGTTAAAAAAAACAAATACTAAAGCAAAATTTGTTGTAAAAAAGCTCTTTTCCTCTTGCAGAAAGCTGAGCCGAGTACTTGAGATCCTGGACGTGGAAGGAATCACGTTTTTGCAAAGAGAAAATGAAAAAAAATCTTAAAAATTAAGAAGAAAACACAATTTATGTCGTTTGAAATGAAAAGAAAAAAAAACAAAATATTTTTGAAATAATCAATGCCTCTTCTCATCAGAAAGATTGAAGAGAATGAGGAGAATTGTAAGGAACGACTGGTTAGAGCTTGTATTACATTAGAGTAGTACACTTCCTTTGATAATCTTTATTAAATTCTAATCTTCGTCTATTCTAATAGAAACTATAGCTTGAACACTCCCAATAATATCATTTGTGAAGACGATCCACCCGTATGATCAGTAACCCTAATTATTGCCCTTAGACATCGGTATTGAATATGAAAGAGTAGTAGTGGTATCCTCATAGCTCCTTTCTTTATTCCATAACGTGTCATTTTTAAGTTGCAACGTGCGTCCTGCTGCAAAATCGTTTTATTCTGCATAATATTCATTCAGTCATCCTAATTTACCCTGTATGTATGTTCCGTTTCTCTCTTTTAAATCGTGGCACCCTCATCCGTTCTGATAATGGAGGAAGACCGAACGCTGATGGAAACCTAACGAATTATGCGAAAACAAATTAGAACTTTCTCAATTTAGGAGTACAAACCAGAAGTCTCGTGTCATATATATGATTGAGAACGTCCACACTACCAGTAATGCCCAACCGAAATAACGGATCTGATCATCATTTGATAGTTTCGTCCGATAGTCAGATACGGAACCTAATAAGCCGCGAAACATTTCTGAAATTATAAAACTTGAATAAAAATATAATTAGAGATGCACAGAAAAAAATCCAACCGTTATATGTATGTGAGAAAATTGAAAATGGAAGAAAGCGTTTTCACGCAAAGCACGTGGAGGAATGTTTCCACGTATGCAAACTCATGGACAAGCTTTTGCGAGAGAGGAAGACGACACAAAAGAAACTGAATGTTTTGACATTTTTTAAACAATTTCATCAAAGATAGTTAAGTTGGAAAAATATTCTTAGCCATCATAGAGAATTCAACAATTATTGTTTTTTTGCTCATTTGGCTTAATTAATATCCTCTTGAGAGAGCAGCAGTCTTTTCACTAAACTTGTCAGAATGTTCAAAGAAATGAATATAAAAAGGTAAACAAACATTTCAATTTCGCATATTCTACTCTAAATATGACAAAATAAACAAACTTCTTGTCATTTACAAAGAAAAGCTATACTAAATGGGATACACAATGATTCGAAGCTGCATGTGATTAGTCATATATCCAAGAAACTTTGAATAGAAGGACTGACACCGGATGTAAGTTGGTGACTGAACAAATTTCTGAGTCCATTAAAGCTCGGTCATTTAACCTCTCCTTCTCTCTCTCTCTCTCCCTTCTTCTCTCTCTCTCTCTCTTTTTTGCTTTCCTTCTATCTTTCTTTTCTTGCAAGTATATTGCTCTAATCATACATAACAATCTTATATGATCGATAACGTTTTTTTTCGAAGTTTTAAGCAATATTTCGAAATTAATTGAATAGAAGAGCCATGACAAATCGAATAGTAAGCTCACTTGAGTTTGAGAAGATTCTTATAAGCTATTTGACTATTGATTAACGAAGTTTTATGGTCATGCAACAAGTTTTTCTTGAAGAAGTGAGTAAGGAATTGCATCTTAGCTTTCATATTTGTTTGCTTCGTTCTGTTTTTCTTCAGAAACACTCAATAACTTGCCGTTAATGAAGGAAAGACGTCGTCTCTAACACTATTTATTTCCACAACATGTATATATTACAAAACGTTAATTGATCGTTACTTATTATTATTATTAAGTTGATACGCATATGAGATACAATAGATGACTGCTTAAGTTAAAACAATTGTTTACAATGGTTGTTGACAAACGTTAACGCGATTTCTTCTTAGAATGGGGCATGATGATGTCTTCCTCCACGATGTCCGTGACGATGGAACATTTCTTCTCTTGGTCCAAATTCATGGAAACGTGGGCCGCGGGGGCATCCGTGACGCCATCCACCAAAATGTCCGAAGGGATGATGTCCTCCTCTGAAGTTTCCGAATCTTCCATGTGAATGCGGAAATCCGTGTTTGAAATGATGACTCATGTGAGAAAAATGTTCATTCTCTCCATCTCCAGGCAACATACTTCTGCGTCCAAAATGTGGGGAGCAGTGAGGCTTTTCATGAAAACCATGCTTGCGCTTTTCATTTTGCATGCATTTCATCATTTTCATGAATTTGTGATGCTTTCTATGATGAGGAAAGTCACTTTCTTCCCCTGAAGAACTTTCAGAGGACGAATCATGAGGGTTTTCATTGAACTTTCTGAACATGCATTTTGCACGTTGAGCAGCATGGTCTTCGCCAGAGAAATCATGATGACGTTGATGACGATGATGATTTCTAGTTGACTCAGAACAAGCAAAAATACAAAGGATAGAAGGTTTAGATCTGAGAGCTTCTCCCAGATCCGAAAACGACTTCAAACAAATAAGATCATCAGAATCATCAATGTAACGAAGGTTTTCATTAGAAATATTACGCTCTTTCAACTCAATATTAAACTTTTCGAATAAAGTTTCGATACTGGTATAAGGAAGAGAGAAACGATGAATAACACGGTTGTTAAGTATTTTAAAAGTGAGAATATTCTCAACGCAATCGTTATTCGAGGCCATCAGTGCAGAACACAAGAATGAGCTCTCCTTCTTGCCTGCGTGTTTATATAGTATCGCAAAACTGATGCAGATGTATGTTGAAATTGCCTTTTGGTCCAGTTCTTTGGTTCATTCAACATCTCCACCACTTTTCCTCAATGTTTTTCACATCTCATTTTCTCTTCTAATATTTCGCAATAGATCAGCTCCAGAAGTTCTTCGGATTTCATTTTGTAGTTATCATCATTAAAAACTCCCTAACCACTATTGAAATCTGCTCTCAGCAAATATAAGATAAGGAACAGACAACGCTGTGAGAGAAGAAAAAAGAGAAAAGGAACAGTTTAAAGAACACTAGCGACGATTCAAAAACCAGCGACATTGAGATGAAGATATTCATAAGCCATTCTTAAACTATGGCCAAAGTAAGAAATCACTGTTCAGTCAAAAGAAACTCTAACCGCTCTCCAAAAACCGTCCTGAACACAATTATAAAGCATCAAATTGCTAATTATTGAAAGTTTCCCGTTATGGAATGTCATCGTCGAATCTACAAGTAGCAAAATGCTCCGTGAGAATGGGCTCAGAAGCATGAAAAAATGAAAACAATAGTCTAGTCGCTTGTTCTATTTAAACTCTTGCAGAGGTACAAGAGCATTGTTCTGAATAGTAAGATCAGAAATGGATTGCTTTTTTATTTTGCATATTCCGTCACTTGCGATAATCTGTTCGAAGACGGAAAAAACAAATGCATTCAGCCTGTTTCTTAGATTGTACTGAAACAACCAAATGAACGTTCACATCTATTTTTGAAGCGCTCTTGTTTACTCCGCGATGTACACATATATTAACACCCTGCTGTTGGCAAATGCCATTAAACCACATTCATTCTGGACATTGGATATTGCTTATGAGAAGTTTTAAACGATTTTGTTCCCAACAACGTTCAATGACGTAAAATTGACCGAACAGACACTGTAACATTGCGGTTAAATGTGATGATCGAAAATCTTTTGATACGAGTTTGAACTACATAAAACGCAACCGCTCCTGCTTGACAAGAAAAAGAAAATGAGATCGTGCGTCATATGTACGTGTGAGTTACGTGAAATGAATTCGAAATCATTGAAAAATCAAAATGTATTTGAAAGCATATGTTTGATAAAACGTTTCCATCAGAAAATTATGTGAATACAAGATATTAAGTTATTATATCACAAGTTAGTCGTTCATTCTACAGTAACAGACTTGGCAAGATTTCTTGGACGATCAACCTGGAAGATTTATGAGTTATTATTTGACATTTTGCGTTAGCTTACGTTCAAGCCATTCAACTCGGCGATGTGGAAGGAAAGAAGTTGGAGAGGAATTACACTCAAAACATTCTGAAGACAATCGACAGTCTTTGGTACTCTAAGAATATGTTTCATTCCAGCGAGATCCTGAATGAAATTATTGATCATCATCATAATAATGAACTATGCGTACTCTTTCTGGGACTTCAGTGTCAGCAATGATGATTGGAGCTCCTCCACGGGCCATAACCTGTTGGAGAGCATTGAGAGATTTCTAAAAACAGTTTTGCCTTCAGCCCTTGCGTAAAGCTTTCTACCTTGTAAACAGAATCATTACAAATAACCATGCAGATACGTAATTTATCATCAACCATAGCCAATGGACCGTGCTTCAATTCTCCAGACATGATTCCCTCGCAATGCATGTAAGAAAGTTCCTTGATTTTCAATGCACCTTCGAGACAAGTAGCGAAATTGAAACCACGTCCCATGATGAGGAAAGATTTCTCTTGATAAACATCCTTAGCGATTTGGAGAACATGATCGTCTAATTCGAGAACTTGACGGATCAAATCTGAACAGACCTCATTGATTGTAACAAAATGAATCAGAAATACCTGGTAAAACGTTAAGAGCTTGGATAATCTCCTTTCTACGTTGAACAGCAGAAATTCTGTCCTCAGATAAAACCAAAGCGAACATAAGAATAGCCAAAATTTGGGATGTGTAAGCCTGTGTTTGAGCCGTGAGATGCATCATGAAGTCAACAAAAAACCTTGGTAGAAGCAACACCGATTTCTGGTCCAGCGTTGATGTGAACACCACAGTGAGATTCACGGCAGATAGAAGAACCAACAGTGTTGGTGATTCCGATCAACAAAGCTCCTCTTGGCTTGCAATATCTGAGAGCCATCAAAGTATCAGCAGTTTCTCCACTTTGAGAGATGAAGATACAAACATCATCTCTGAAAATAGGAGTCTGTCTATCGAGGAAGTCAGAAGCCAATTCAAGAACAACAGGAAGTTCAGAGAGTTCCTCCAAAATCTGGACAAAAACTATATTCTACGATAACCGTCTAACCACCTACTTGTCTTGTGGCAATAGCTGAATTGTAAGATGTTCCACATGCAACCATGATTATTCTACGGCATCTCTTGATATCTTGGACGTAGTCTTTGATTCCTCCAAGAACAATTTCGCCCGAAGGGAGAAGTCTTCCTCTCATGGTATTGACAACAGAGTCAGGTTGTTCGAAGATTTCCTAGAGAAATCATAACTTCAGCAATTAGATTAGCACGTACCTTTTGCATGAAAGTCTTGAAGTTTCCTTTCATGATTTGTTGGAGCTCGAGGTTAAGGTTTTGAACCTCACGAGTTTGGTCGGTATTGTCGCTTGAGTTACGCTTGATGCGATGGATGGTAAGAGCTGCACAGATATATGATAAGAGAAAGGTTAATAAGATCAGCTAACCTCCATTCTCGACGAAAGCAACATCATCGTCTTCCAAGAAAAGTACTTGCTTAGTGTGCTCAATGATAGCAGCAGCATCAGAAGCAACGAAGTACTCAACTTCCCAGTCATTGATGCATGGTTGGCATTTAGAAGCGTTAGCACTAGCCAATAAAGCGCCTGATCGAATTCCTGTAAAAACGAATCAGAGAGTTTAGTATACATAAGCGCGAGATTGTTAGAAAGAGAAGCTTTAGAGAGGAACTAATAGAACACACACGAATACCTAATTCATTGATGAACATTGTAATTTTCCTATCTGATTTAATGAACTTTTCATGAATAAAATGGAAATGAAACAAACCAGTAGATAAGTCCAAGATGTTTGGAGTTTCAACGAAAGATTCCTCGCTGCTTTGACGTACTGAAAACAACGTGATGAGTTTGATCTTTCTGTTTTGAACTCAAAAACACATGTTAGGGTAAAACTCACAGTGAGTAGCTTGGGAGGAAACTATACGACGAGCTAAAAAAACCCAATATTAGAACTACGGAAAATTAGTTGAACCAATAATAATGTTAGGAAGGTTTAGGAAGGACAATTAGTTAACACAAATGAACAGGCTTTTAACATACTATCATCAAGCTTGTGATCAGCTTCTGTCCAGCGAAAATCTGCATCTAAATTTAATTTCGTTCAGGCAAAAGGCATGCAAAACTTTCGAATCCAGAGAATAACGAAAACGTGCAAGTATCGAACCTTTACTGAAAGAAACTGGGAATTGAGCAGCTTGCATGCGTGGAGAAGAGCTCTTGATTCCGACCAAAAGTGGAGAACCACGGCGGGTAGCAACCAACTGTCCGGGGAACTTGCGAGACTTGAAAGCCAAAGCAAAAGCTCCCTCCTGAAACAAAAGCATGTAATTGAATTAAAGCTGATAACTTACGAGCTGTTGGATTACGGCTTCCACCAATTGACGGAAAGAGAACTCTGGGAAGAGATTATGCATATGTTGAGTTAGTTTCGCAATAACTTCGGTGTCAGTCTCGGACTAAAGGACAGGTTATATTTACACAGACCTTAACTAACCTCGAACTTGTGTCCTTTCTTAATTAGGTATTCCTTGATCTCGCGATAGTTGGTGATGATACCATTGTGGACAACAACGAAGTCTGGATGACAAGAAGCTTTGGTCAAATCCTGTAGTGATGACTTACCGTTCTTGTCGTTACTTCTCTGTGGATGGCTGTTAACGTCCTTTGGTGAACCGTGAGTAGCCCATCTGGTATGAGCGATTCCACAATGAATGTTATATTCGAACTCCATGTCCAATGTGCTTGAGGGAATTTCTGAACCATTGTTTAGCACTACGATCTGCCTACAAGACTTACCAGCAACAGCATCTCTGAGAACTGCGACCTTTCCTACTTTTCTAAGTACATTAATGGTTCTATGTGGATCATCAACATCATTTCCTCCATCAACGGCAACTCCTGAACAAGGAACGGAGGCTAATGAAGAGTGTAATAAACAAACCAGCAGAGTCATATCCTCTGTATTCCATGCGCTGGAGACCTTGGATCAGGATATCAACTATTTCACCTCTCTTTTTAGGTGTTAAGAAATTAAGGTAAGCGAAAATTCCACACATACTTCTACGGCGAGCTTGAAAAAAAAACTGTTGTGTTAACGAACAATATGGCGACTCATGAATAAAGGAAAATATATTCGACGAGCGAAGAGGAGAACATAAAATGAAGTAAGGCGAGTCACAGATACTGCGCAGGTCGTAGATCATACACTATACACATATATGTTTACAAACTATTAAAAATCAAGAAGATTAAGAAGATACAATCTCAAACTACATTTAAAGGCTACTGCGAGCGATTAATATTGTAAATGAAGAAAAATATTTTTCAATACAAACAGTGCAAACTATTTGAGAATTGAAATGAGAAATGGAGATGACACGAAAAGCTTTCGGATATGTTGACCAAAACGGCGGCTATTTGAAAATGTGAGTGGTTAGCTTGACATAGCCACAAGAAAAGACAAACATACATAAAACTGTCTCGAAATGTGCTTAGTTTTTAAGGTGAAAACTAGAATTGAAACAGAACTACATGAAGCGAACTGTTCGCTTAGCTGAGCGACATGAGATCAACAGATGTGACATTACATTTGTATTTTTTGTTTGACTTAAAAAATGTTATATAAATAGATTAAATAAGGTTTCAAAAAATCCAGTTACACGATGATGAATTATGATAAAGCAACTATGCTGTACTCATTAACAACCACCGCATGTACTTTAGTGCTGGCAGATTGTATTTTATTTTATTTTTTTTTGAAAAAATACAAAAATGTGATGACGAGTGCGAAGAATTAGACTTTTTTTCACCTCAATAATCCAATAGATGCCATTAACTGGATTCATAGTTTTCTTTCACATACGGAAGTATATGAATTGAGAATAGAGTACACAGACGAAATGGTTAGCGTTTTATACCAATGATTATAATGATTCTCTTTGTCATTCAAGTTATCAATGACATATAGAAGGTTAACCGACTGATTCTCAGAAACTTGAAACAAGAAAAAAGCCGAAAATTACTTACAGGAACAGTAATTTAATGGAGCAAACATCTACTGAATTTTTTCAAAACGGACACACTTCATCAACATCCCGCCAATACGAAAAATGAAAACGAAGAGTTCGGAGTTCTTGTTTCAAGTGTGTTTGAACTAATTACTTTAATCACGCGAGTAAAAATACGAAAAAAAAATGAAAAACGAATTCGGCCAACAAGAATTTCTGCACCTCTTCGCATCTTTTTTCCATCCTCTTTAGCGCATTCTATATGTTTCAAGTGGATTTACATTGAAACAAGCTGTGCGCATGCAACGTGGCTCACATCCCACTCGTTACAGATATCTCTGTTTTAATTTAATTGTTCAATCATATAAAGTATTAATACAAAATACAAGAGGAACATATTGGGATGGATTATTCAAATGCTTCAGAAACTAGTGTGAATATTAAACGTCACAGTTTTTAGAACTGAGAAACTGACAGCATTTGAACTAAGGCTCAAACTGTCGCGTGAATTTTAAGAGAAGAGATGTGCATGTCTCTATTGGTGAGATAGATACACGAAGGTCAAATTCTCAAAAAAATTGACTGATTATGAGAAGAAAAACCATCGAATATATGAATTCAATAAGAAAGCAATTTACATATCAATCAGAGATATACTATCTTCCTCTATCACACACTACACCCTCACTCAAATAAACAGAATAGCCAATCACTTGCATACAAAGTCTAAACACTTGAACTGAACAACAGAAAATAGTTCATCCACTTAATAAGTATATCAAAACAACCGTCTAACATGCGTCGACCTTATATAATTAAAGAATTACACGTGGCATTACGTGACTCAGTTTAGATATTCTAAATACACGTCACGCGATATTCATCTATTCTGACAACGCTCAAGAACGGAAGATATCGTTATCAACAACCAGATTAGAGAAAATGGAAATGTTTAATCTATCTATTTGTGTATATTTTTTTTTGAAAATGTATAATAGTCCTCTCCGTCATTAATTATTTCAAACGCGTAGACATAAGCCTGAGCTTAATAACAATGTTTAATACAATCTTTCCATTTATATTCTATTAAAATAAGAATGACGCAAATTCTTTCAGCGTTCGATGAAGTTGGGCCGAGAAAAAAAAACCTTCGGCTTTTCTCATTGTTCCACATTTGCTATCCGCCGCACTTGTGTCTCATATCACACCAGCTATATATAGTCTTTTAAAGTCTCTTACTTTTATTCGCACTTCATCCAAGAATACTTTAGAGAAGAAGAACATGGCGATCTTAGCGATGACGAGGACGACTTCTGCCGTTATCATTTTCCTATAGAATGCTAGTGTCTTCCAGTTTTTCTTGTAAAAGGTTGGTGTAAAGCCAAGATAGTATCTTTCCATTCTTTTTTTAATCACACAAAAATGTGATTGATTAGAAAAGGGTGATCAGCATAGTATAATCATACTTGTTTTGAATAAGAGTGGAGAAACCCTCAGGAATCGAGGATGTAAATAACGGGAGAAATATGTTTTCATCATTCTCTGCGTATCAAATATAGAAAAGAAATGTGTTATTCTGACATTATTATGGTCCTTTTTTCCCCTTTCATTGTACGATCGGTACCATATCTCTCCTCTTCTCTCTCACTCTATCCTCTGTTCCTCACAAACGCTTCATTTCCTTTGAACCTTTTCTTTCATTTGCATGTTAAGAGAGAGAGAAAGAGAGAGAGAGAGGGCGAATCAAGTGTGTTAGCAATAAATCTTGAAGAGTAAGATCTCTGCAGGCCTCTTTTAACTAAACTTACATACGAAAGATCAAAATTATTTTTGTAAAAATAGATTGTGACCAGTCCGGCAGTCATTAATATTCAATATTGAAGATAAAAACAACGAAGTTGGGAAGATTAAACGGGTTGTCTTGTAATTATGAATCGAAACGACAAAAAAAAACTTTGCGCCATCACATCCTAAACATTAGCCTTAGAAGGAGAAGAAGTTTTTTTTGCAAAAGACTTATTTAAACGAAAAAAAACTTTTAATTTATTATCCATCTTTGTACACATATTGCCATTTTTAATATGAAGATTATCTGATCTATAGATTCTCCTTTTCGCGCCAATTCATTGGCCGAGTAAGGAGCGGAGAGGATCAGATTATCAGTCTGGTGGTTTGTGTGTGAGTGTGTATGTGCAAGAAGAGCAACTGCATCTCATCTCCTAATGATAGTTACTCTCATTATGTCATCATACCCTTTACTCTCTAAAGAACATAAATATCTAGTTATATCGATATATTTGCCATATTAGAATGCTGAATACAGTAGGAAGTTATGTCGGCCAGGTTTGTTATGTACCTTGTTTGTACAATAAAAGATAAAAAGTGTTTTTTATTCATTTTATTCCAATAGCATGTGAACATTCCTTTTTCCTTCTAATTTTTTTCGATTTTTAGCATTTTCGCTACATTTTCAGAATTATTTTCTTCAGAACAGCTTGTTTGTCCCCTTTCATCATGTGTTTCTTTATATTTTCCATATTTGACTTTGTTTGTTCGCAATTATACAACCCTTATGACAACGTTGAACTTTATCTTTTTCCTTTTTGTAAGCTAATTAACGATTATATGCAGAAGTTGTGCTCATTGACAACTACCGTCTATTATCGAATTGCCACCAATTTTATTTTTGGATTTCATTCAACTTCTACGTTATCATTTAATGATTGTGAGGTATGGGAAAGGAGGCTGTAATGAGAGAAGGTATGAGAGACTACAACATACTAATTAATATATCAGTAAAGAGAGTAGACACAAAGAGTGAAGAAGAGGAACAGAGTGATTGGAAGAGGAAGACGAAGCTGATAGTAGTTTTGCGTGAGAGGGGTGTCGAATGAATTTTTTTTTAAACAATTGTAAGTGTGATTGAGATGCATTTTTTAAATTCTTCAAAAACAATTGTTTTGGGAACAGATTGCCAATGTTTCATCTGACCAAATAGGGGTTTGCATAGTAATACAGACGATTTTTTTTTCATTTCAATGAACATGTTCTTGCGGATTCTAATATAATCGTAAAGATAAAGAGATGCTTTTGTATCGAATTTGCTCGAACAATAGCTAAGTCTAATTGGATGATATTTTGGAAATATTGAGAAGCCTTTTGTATATAATTCGTTTGATTATGCTAATCTGTTTTAAAATCTTCTTCGAATGATGGGCTTATCAGGGAGAAGTTCAAAACAATGAAATCCTTCATCCGCTTCCGTCCCTTAGACTGATTCACATTATCTGTTCCGCGACATATTGTTCATTGTCCAATATTTTATTATTTTCATCACTTTCTCCTCTTTCAAAAAATTTCTTCTTTCATACTGCTCTAACCAGTTTATTCTCTTCATCACATCACAATAGCCTCAGTTATCCTTAGTAGTATGGATAATGCATATGTGCAACCCATGGTGTACATTGCTTTGCCGTCATCATCTTCCTACCACCCTCACCCTCCTCCCTCAATTTCTTTTATTCACTACTCGTTTCATCACTCACATCTTTTATCTCTCATTTTCGCTTCTCCTACATTGTCTCTCTTTTTTCTTTCCCCTCCTCCCTCCTCCTGTACCTCATTGCTGCCCTCTTTTCATTCCGTCCACATTCTCTTCGAATGCCGTAATTTCTTTGACTACTGTTGCACATTTTTCTAAATCTCAACTTATTAGTTTCGTAGTTCAAGAAACAAATTGAGAATGAATGAACATTTCCTTCGCCCAACTATATACTATACATTCATAAAAGACAATATTAAATTGAAATGATTGACTTGTCATACTGTCTCTCTTTCCTTGTTCTATCCTTGTGATAGAGGACAATTGACCGTTGACTGCGTTCGTTTTGATTTTACCTGAATATTTTAAATAAAACATGAATACATTTGGGGTGCTTTGCAGGTGAACGCTCTGTGATTTGTCTCGAAATTTCCATGAAATTGCTTTCACATATCATAACAAGCTCCCATATATGTAGGCAGAAACGTACGCATACTCTTTTAACATTCCCATTTAACCCATTGTGCTTTGTGAGCAAAAGAAATTTTCTTTCCTGTGTTCCTCTTGTTTGTCCTCTTGATTAACTTTTCTGTTTTCACATTCAATTCACAGTTCTCACCCGTAGAGAAGCTTCATCTCCTCTTTCCCTCCCCATCTTCTCTGTGCCAATGCCGTGTCCCCGAGTACGTAATTAGCTCTGTTTATAACAAAATACCATCCATCCATCCATACATATGACTGAATCAAATGTTATTTCACGCTTTTCGACAGCCTAATTTCAATAAGAAACGGCTGAAAATACAATGTATATGCCTGAGGATACGCTTCTGTTCTGCTCATATTTATACAGCTTGGATTCTCAGATGATGATGATGACAGTAGTACGGAACGGTCTGTAGATGGTTAAGTTCTTTTTATTTTCGACAAAAAGCTCTCAGTTTGTGTTCAATACAATCAGTCTGTTGACAAAACCTTTTCAAATCAGGGGAATCGTGTGCACATAACTGAAGGTCTTCTGTACAATATCGCCTTTAACTCATCTCTGGACTTTCTGCCAATAAATGTGGACAATTGAGAATAACCAACAACGGTTTCAGCCAAAACCAACCTTTAATTCCCATTTTAGGGTCAGCGATAGGTTCTGCTGATAATCAATGCTTCTAGAATATTATCACAAGCAACCTAACAACAACTTTTTTTTTCTTTTTTCTCATGTTAATTCATAGTTTTTGCTTATTTTTGCCTGAGCAAGCTGGCGTTAATTTAGTTTTACCCTCACACTCCTACTCATTCCTCAGACATGGCATATAATTTTCTCGGCAATTCATGCTAAAAATGCTTTGCCTAATATTTTATTCTGTGATTATAATGTTATAATCATAGAAAGTCTGGCGTTTATAATTTCGGGGAATACCTTCTAGCTGACCTGTTCCTCTCTGCAACGACGTTCGTCAATTTTGTCTGAAAGAGAAGGAAATTGAATGGAAAGAGATTTTGAAGACACAACATAATTGCGTTAATGTTTTTATTGGTTATCCTTGTCAGCGATGTTCGTTTACGTCATCGAATGTACCGACAGCAATATGGCAATATTCGCTCTATTTCCATTCGCTACTATTATTATTTTCGTTCCGTTCTCTCAGCTTCATACCATTTCAGTCGAAAAAGTGTCGGCACAAGACCGAGCCTACGGTGGTGTTTCACAAAAAGACAAATATGGGATGCCTTAATCTAATTTAGGGAAGATTCTAACCGAAAGGTGTCCATCTTTTCTTTCGTAATCTCCTGTCTTGTAATTGACAGTATCTATGCTGCCTCTTCTGCGTTCCTATTCAGACATATTCGTTCCCATATTCATCGGCTTACAACTTCCGACGAGGATCGTTTCATGAACTGAACTGTTCACAAAGATCCTTTCATCCCCTTTCTCTTCTAGTGCCATGACCACAGGTGTCTTTTCTTGGTCTATGTCAAGTGGAGCTGGCCAATGTTTGCTCGAAGACTGGAAATGCATGAACGTCGCGCGTTTCATAGCATTTTGGTTGCATCCGTTTTTCTTCCTTCTCTCTCACTTCGCATACAATTCGTCCATTTTGCAATTTGTTTCATTCCATCCTCTCCCTCTTAGTTTCTTTTATCATTGCTTTTTTGAGGGTTTTGAGCTGATGTTTTGACTATCTGTTCCCTTTTTTCCCCTTACGCATGGCGAGACCATCTTCAAGTGCTTTCAATAGTTACCAGTTTAGTGTTTGCAAGTCGGCCAAACGAGAGGTGCAGCAGCATCGTTTTCTTCTCTCCCGATTCTACATGAAGTCTAAATGGTCTTACCTTGTCATGTTGTTGTAACGTTATTGGCTCTCGTATTATCATCAACCTTCGATTATTGCTCGTAGCAAATAACCCATTTCCCATGTACTTTTGGAGAAGAACTAGAGGTTTTGGTCATTTATCTCATTTTATGTTTGTCATAAGGAACCAGTTCTTCCTCCTTTTGCAACGGGACTGTCTTTCCTTCAAGCTTCGAATTTCACTGAGCCTTATCTCCACAAATTAAATCACATGCGCTATTATCATAGTTTTCTTCTGTTCAGACAACATCAGGAGGCGCTCCATGACAAGTAGAAACACCAGAGTCGAATGTGTTTCCGCAGATATTTGTGGCGATTTCTACGATAGCGTCGAAAGCCTGTTTGTTTCTCTCTTTCTCTCCTTGCCCGTTTCTTTCTCTTTTTCACCCTCCCAACCCTATATTATTCTAGTTGTCTTTCTGTATGTGTGTGTGTATGTATATGTGCATGTGTCTGTAATCATGAAGATGATTGGTATAGGCTACTTGTTCCCAGAATTTAGTGTATGTGGGTGCTTTTCCTTTTCTTTCCATAGAACCATCTGAGTCACAACTCTGCTTTCTTCTCAAAAAATACAGTCAGGAAGCAGTTTATATACAATTTCTCTTTTGTCCGCTTTTACCTTACAGTTCTTTTCAGCGTTATGGACGACGCTTCGACATAATAACGGTAGAGGAATAGAGAGAAAGAGAAATAAAATTGTCCCGATTTGTATTGCATCTTTATCCACTACATTCCTCGATCATCTCTCTTTATCTTTTTTCTCCCTCTGTATTTCTTTCTCTCTCTCTATCTATCTCTCTTAGTTCTTGGGCAGAATGTCTGCGCGGTCAGACATCAGACACTATACCATGGTCAGAGACGCAGTGTTGGCTGTGGGCGCTCCACGCACTATGTATGCTCCCGCCCTCTTATTTCGTGTCTTCTCCACTACACTTTTTCATATTCTCTATACTTTAGATGTTAAAACGCTTTTTAAAATCTAATTTGAATAATTTCGCTTTTGAAAGTTACGAAGCAATTTCTGATATGACATATCATGACGTGATCGTAATCCAATAATTCTTTGAACTCGACATTATTTATGTTTTCAAACTCTCCTCGTGGCTGGTAAAACACAGGCAGCAGCTTCCGAGCGTTCCCTCTGCATTTTCTCTTTTCTAATATTTTTTCGAATCAATTATGTTTGGCAGGTTCTCATAAGTTCTAGAATAATCGAGGCGGCTCGAACCATGAACTTCCCCCCCCTCTTTTGCACGTGACTTATCATTAGTTTCGGTGCTCAGCTGATATACCTGTGCTTGTTTCTCACATGTTTTTTCTCCTTAATTGTGTGGGAAGTTGTGGAAGAACAGCCCATTTGCCGATAATTTAGGGATTGAAAGCGTTTGGAATCCCGTTCTGTGAAATAGGATATGTCTATGCTAGTGATTGATTCCGGCGACCGATTTATATATTCGATTTGACAGTCTTTGAATACTAGTTTCGTACGTCTTTTCTTCGAAATGCCAACATTCCCGTCTTCAGTTATTCTAGCATTGGAGTTGTTATTATCATACATTGCTCGCTTGCAAGCCGAGGTTCTTTACGAAAATACAGCATATGTCTGAAAGAAAGATGTTTTTTTATCTTTCTAAGTCTTTTCTTCGGTGTTGCAACGGAGGAACGCACTTTCTCTAAGCTTTTCATAGTTTCGAACCAATCCGCTACCTATTTCATCACTTCTACCAATGCAAGGCTTGTTTCGCACATCGCTCGCCTTGAATGTCAAGCCTATTGCACAAGATTATGCCATAGCTTTTGCTGGTTTTGAAACAAGCGAGAAGCTGGTAGATGTTTGACGTGTTTTCCTTATTTACGAATCCTTTCTGGGTAGTGGTTGTGTGTGGGTTTGCGACGCTGCTATTACTGCTGTTGGATGGTGAGCAAATTGCTTCTACTTTTTTCTTTTCTTTTTCTTCACAAGTTGAATGTTTTTCTTGTCGTCTTCTATGATCTTATTGATTCGCTCATGTCCGGACTGTTGCTGAAAACGATGTTGGCTGGAATTTACCAGGGTTTTTCGTTAGGCCCAATATGGTTTGCAACAATCTACTTTTTCTCCTTCGCCAATCTTTTCGACATAGCATGTTATAAAGCATTGACGTCATGATTCATTTGCCAAACCCGTCCCGCATTAACTCCCTATGGTCATATTTGAGTAGTTCTTACAATTTTTGAAGATTTTACGAAGTTGTTATTGGTTCGTCATAATATGCTTTAATAATTGACTTTTACCCAACGTCAGCAACAGATTACACCTGTTGATATCTCGTTGTGTTCTAGCTTCATCTTCCTCTGATTTCTCTTCTTTCATTCATCTCCATCCTTTTACCCTTCTTTCAATCAGCTCGTATTAAGGTGCTAGTTATAGTTGTCAGTGAAAGAAAGAGGAATGAATAGTAGGGGGTGTTTCGTTCGTTCGTCACTGTCATGTCTTGTGTGTCCATGTGTTGCTTGGCAGATTGATTTCAGAAGAGATCACGAGTTGTTTCATGACTACACACTACTGGGGTAAAACAGTTAAGTCAGCCAATCAGTAGTAGCTCACGATCTCTATCCATCCGTTTTTGTTGGCCGTCACGTTTCCCTTTCGCTTCTCTCTTGCGCCAGCCCTGCTAATCGATCGATTATTTCGTTCCTCTATTATCAACTAGGCCCGTCACAGTATCGTTTACACTGCATGTCATGTGGTCTTATTTGGTAGTTATTCATCTTTTTGTAATTTGTAATGATCAGTAGAGCCTAAGCCTTGAGTTTGTTCGTTGTTTTCTAAGCATAATCACTAGTTTACAATTCGTGTTATATTTGATTTTACCATTTAAAATTTTATTCCTGTCGTTTTCTTTGCCTTATCGCTAGTCCCCGTTTTACCGGATTGCGCAAGTTCTCTGGTCTTGTAATATAATTTCGTATTTATATGATAATGTCATATTGATTCAATTATTCTCAATAATTTTTCAGCGGGAAGCATTGTAACATCACTAGGAGGGTAAGAGAGAAAGGATAAACAACTGGATCATTATTGTTTCTCTACTCTTCGTATAAGCAGTTTTCTTACATTATTATCATATGGCTTCACCACGCCATGACGGGTCGCCTGAACCTCCTTCTCTCGATGTCCACAGGTAAAACCATCCATCACCCGTCATCCATAAATCTTTCTTTCAGACTCGAGTCCTCGGGGACGGCTGATTCTGATTGCGTGGTGATGGTAAAACTTACTGATGAACTTTTTACCGCCCTCATAGCAGCTCAGAAGAAAAAAATCCCTTTAAGCATGCGAATCGAGGAAAAAGTAAGCTAACTAGGTCTTCGAAATGTTAATTGTATCTCTTGCAGGGAGGTTCTTTTGTGATCGGCGATAACTCTGTTTTTTCATTCCAAAACCAACCAATATCAGGAGAGACTGACACAGTTTGTTTCGATCCTCGTCTGAATTGTCATCGTACTGTTGGGTCTTTCCGATGCAAGTATCAGGTATGGCATTGGCTTGTTTTTATTGGTTCTCTTCGACGATTGTTTACGATTTTCCCTTTTACCTCATTATTTCTGTCAGTTGCCATTGAAAGTTGAAATGGGGAGTGAAAAGAGAAATGAGAGGAAGGTTGATAGCAGTTTTGTTGTGACAAAAGTTGGTTTATTTCTTGAAATCCGGAAGTCTAGAGACTTTGGTATGATACGTGCTACTCGGACTGGTTTGTATCGAGTTTGTGGCGGGACAGAAACTGATTATGTTCTAGACTATTGCTGAATATTTGCTCTGTTTCTTTACTTGCCGAAGAATAGGTTATGTTTAAGTGTTAGCTGTAATAGCGGAGATAGAGGATTGAGTTGGTGACCAGCATGACTCACAAAACTCGGCAAACCCGCAAGTGAGATTGGCGAACGAAGTAGCTTAGAGGAATGACATTGCTACCTTCTTTTTCCAAAATTGATTGTAATTCTCCCAAGAACTTTGCGGAATCTTTGTTTTTGGCAACAACTACATTTGTGTCTCGAGAGCGAATACTATTACTTTTCTAGAAAACCGTCTATTTTCCTTCGCTAGAATGTGTGCTAGAAGCTTCGATGTCATGATTTCAGTTTTATGACGACGTAATACTCTCTTAAGAATGTCCCCTTCCATATTTATTTGCTTGCTCTTTAATTGACAGGAAGGACTTTGGTTTAATTATCCTTTTTTTAGGTGCAAGCCACTGACAAGACTTTCGCTGACACGCGAGAAAGGGCGCAAAAGTTGGCGGAAGAAGAGAATCGTAAAGGAGCAAAAGACGTTAATAAGTGAGTTCGAAGTGTTGGAAAGCCTATAATTAGTATTTTAAGACATGGTCGTAAACACCTTAGCGCTCCAAAATCGTCGCGAGTCGGGTCCGCGTCGTCTTCTCGTCATTCTTCTCCTCTCTTGTCTAAGGCTTCATCGGATCCTCAGAATCGAATTAGTCCCAATAAGGTAAGAGCTCTCTTTAGTTTCGCATTGTTCTATTGTTGAAACTGTCGTCCACGGACATATAACACCAGCATTCCAAGTTCTATAATTCAATATTGTTCTTTCTATTTTGGTCTCAGCTTTTTTCTTTTTCATCACCGTCTCTCCATTTTGCGTATTGTTTTGCAAATTTGCTCAGACAGATAAGGGTACGATGTGACCGGTTCTTCGTGCACAAAGTTTGCTTGAATTAGGAGATTGAAACTCAGAGACTATTCCGTCTGAAATATTGATTCTTCTCATCACAGCGAGAGCGAAGATAAATGTTATGCAGTTAAGATCATTTTTTTCAGTTCAGCAATCCAACGGGTACCAATGGGCTGGCTCCATCGGCAAACAACGGTGAGTTATTTTGTCAACTTCTTTTGGGTACCATCTCTTGTTATATGATAGATTTTGGGGGAGAGATTGCAAGTTCTTGTATTGAAAACTGGGGTTGGATGTAATTGCTAACGCTTTTTACCTTCAGCGCTATAACTTCAATTTTATCTCTATGAGAACAATTCTTTTTCTTTCTATTTTCGATCGACTAAGAATCGATCGAATGCCTAGGGTTTTCACTGTTGTCATTCACTATCTGCTTCAAGCTACTCAAAGACTTGAGCTATGCCTCTCTCGCTCGCTCATAAGTGTGACATTGTGATAGGGAAAGATTAGAACAAAAAAGTTTTTTTTAATGGCCTTAGTAAAACTTTATGAAACGAGTATAGAAAGGAGTTCTCTTTCGTTGAATATGATCATTGATTAGAGGATGGGGAAGGGTTGCCTGTCTAAGCGTGAACAACGTACATAACCGGTTTCTTTCTTTCTAAGATTAACAACCTCAGAGAGAGTTTGGTTAGCAATTCCGATATAGTTTCTTGAAGAAATACTCTTGATATGAATCTATTCTTGCAGGGTCTTCTCGTCCGATAACTCATCCTCTAGCTGCTGAGCTGCGGAAGAAGAAGTTACGGCCTCGAATTGTTCATTTAGTTGTGACGGGTCGTTACTCAAGTTGTGAAGAGGTGACCCTATTCATACCTTTTTTTATATAACTTCTCACCTCTACAGATTCATAAGAAGTTACGGAAAGATGGTCTCAGCGAGGAGTTCGATGATGCTCGCAAAATAGAAGAAATCGTTCGCGATGTTGCTGAGAGATCTGATAACGGAAAATACGGGCTTAAACAAAGTGTTAATAGTGAAGTGAGTTGAATTCTTCTGAGTAATTGTACTAATGTGCTTATTTGTCCAGGTTGATTCTCGATGGCCATGGTTTACTCATGAAGAGAAAGCTCATGTTCGGAAAACTTTGTCTTCCAATACTCAGCAGTTCTTAGCTAGTTCTTCGTTTGCGCCTATGAGAAAGAGTGGTATGGAGAGAATGCAAGCTCCATCGGCATCTATAGCACAGAACATCAGTCCTGAAGGTTTGAGCTCTCCACTAATCCCTTATGAAGTAAGCTTTTCAGCTATTCCAACTCCACCAACTAGTCGGCCATCATCCGGTGGTCCTCCAAAGACCAAAACCGTTTCTCCTGTTGCACAAACAAGGCCAAGCCCGGCTATGACGCCATCGTGAGTGTTTACATGATATAATCTTTAATTTTATATACTTTACAGTCATGAGGAGAATTTTGTTGAGGAAGCTGTAGCAGGATCTAGTTCTAAAAGAAAAGCTCATGTTCCTTCTTCGCATCATGTTGATAAACGACCTCGGCAAGATAGTTCTAGTCCTCCAGAAGATCCTCGTAGCAATCAGCCTAGTCACAAAGAGGTTTATAAATAGACTTAATCATAGCCTAAATGTAATTTCCGTATATAGAAGCTAATGGCTGCTCGTGCTAGTGGAAGCACAACGTCATCACGTCTCTCGTCACCCTGTAGTTTGTCTTCTCCTAGTCAGCCTTCCTGTGATTGGGAAAAAACTTTTCCTGAGGTAATGATGATGGTAATGTTACGTCAATAAAGAGATGAATTCAGATCAAAGACGCTCGGGATGCTGAAAAGTATTTTTCTCTCTATCATAGTGATTATCCTATTTATATGAGTTGTTATAAGCAATTGAATAAGGTGAGCAATAATCCTATTTATACCAATCCAATTTCCTCCCACAGGTTGCTATGGAGTTTAAAGATTTAGAAGATCAATTGAAAAATGTTGTTCGTGTTCAACGCGAGAGCTCAAAGGTAAAAGAGTACTTCTTCGATGTGTTCAAGCGGTTACCGTTTTTTCAGATCGAACGATCCATTCAAGAAAGATTCTCTCAGTTTGAAAAAGACGAAGAATTTTTAAGAGTACGTTATGTTGTTTATTTTCTATGTCTCGAGAGTTTTTGCAATCTCATCAGGGGCAATCTGGGTTCTCTCTTTTTTTGCTTATTTGGGGATTTTGCAGTGTCGTCAACGTCATGCTGATCTACGTTCCAAGCTTTCTGTTTTGAAACAGAGAATTTCGGACTGGGAGCGCCAACAAGAAAATTCTCCTTGTGTCCTGTAATACTTGTTGCTGATATATTGTGATATCTGTAGCAGAACAGTTCTTATAGAGCTGCAGAAGTTTAGATTGGTTTTATCTGATTTGTTCCCTAGTAGTTGCCTTGTTTGGTTTTCCTTCCTGGTGCGCGATTCGAGTATTACCGCCTTGTGGTTTATTCAGCTTATTTTGTTTCCTAAGCCACAGTTTATCATGTCATTCGCACTTAAGTCAATTACTGTTCTTTGGTATGCCTTTTCTATAGATAGATTTCACGGGTGATAAAAGCTGTATTTATTGTAAGAAAATTCCAAAAAGTTGTAGATTGTCATGTGAAAAGCCATGTGCGTTATTGGTTCTGATTCGAATGGGTTGTGTCTTCTTCCCTCTTTTTTTTTTGTCTCTCCGGTGCCCGATTCTTACCCGTTTCTTAAATATTTCTCGTAATTTTGTCAGGATTCTTATTGCTAGGGTCTCTTAGAGAGATGTAGACAGAGAAATATTAAAGGAGAGTGGTATTTAGAGGGAAGTTGTTTCAACACAATCTACTTTGGTACTACTTCTTATCCTATATTGCGGTGTACTCTATTATATCAATTATTCTTTCCACTCTCTTTCCTTTCTCTCTCTCACTCTTAGGTATGTTAATTATGGTGCCTTGCTCTCTCTCTCCCTCTCTTTTCTCTCTTATATCATTTATAATAGTTGTTGAATAGTTATATAGCAGAATATTATCAGTTCAGCCTTAGGCTTTGCCACTCTTTCCTGGGCTTGTTGAGTGCCATGATGCAAACGTCGTAGTTAAATTGTTGTTCTTATGACCCAGTTTCAATCTCCTTCCCACTCCATCAATCAGCACAGCCCTCACAAGCCAATAAATCGGTTCTGACCAAATAACTCTTTGTTTTGCCTGAAAAATCTGGTGTTCTGTAATAATTGTCATGACAAATAGATTGTTGCATGAAATACACAAGAGTTTACATATCATTTAGTTTCCAGTAGATATGAAATATAGATAAACGTTATTACAATTGCTTCAACGTTTTTATACGAAATATGCTTATAAAGTTCATTTTTCATACGTTTCTTCGTTTTATTTTGCTGCTGATGAGCTTGTCTGTCTTGTGTTCATCGCTGTTCAGTTTTATAACGCTTTGTCGTTATAATTTTCCTCATATCTCTCTTCTCTCTTCTCTTTCGCTGTGGCTCTCTCACATTTCTCTCTGTATGTTTCTGAGAACGATTTTGTGTGCATTGGTCATGGTATACCACACAATTAGCAATCGCCGTCCTCGACTGTCTACTCTAACAGCAAGAGATGAGGGAAGGAGAGATGAGCAATAGAAAAGTGATTGCAAGAAATTTTTATAACCTTTGTCTCTATAACTCTTTTGGGGTTCAAATAGCTTGTAAGCAGTATTGCTGCCTCAGCTGTATTGAGCAAACATAAATGACTTCCACATTCTGAAAAAAACAGAAAAAGGAAAGGATTGATTGCAAATGAATTTTTTCAGAATGATTACTTTTTTGCAAGTAGAGTTACTTTGTTCATCAGAGTACATTATGGAAAGGACAGCTCTCAACGTTTTACATGGATTTGTCGATGACAGGGGTTTCAATCAAGTTATTCCCATTCAGAAATGAACAATGGGGGTGAAAATATAGATTTTATTATCCAAAAAGATAAATTGTATCGATTTGATTAAACTTCAAAATGTTTCTCATCAATTAGTTCGTTTATATTTATAATGAATCAGCTGTAGTGTTCTGTTCTCAAAAATCTGCCGGTATGATGGAGAAATGGAAAGACGAGAAAAGAAAAGGAAAGATAGATCAGAAGTCATTCGTTATGAGAATGATAAGACGCAATCAGTATGTATTTTGTCTGTCTGTGTATGTGAGTGTGTGTTGAGGGAAGAAGAGAGAGGAATGAAAAGAGAAAAGGGGAATGCTAGTCGTGTGCGCCTTTGCTACTCACACTTGAATCATCTAGTCACCTGCTTCAGGCCATTTATTCAATTAAAAATTCGCCAAAATGATTTGAAATGTGAAAGAAAGGTGAGAGAAGAATGAGAAAAAGAAACATAAAGGATGCAACAAGTAGTTCCATTCATTCAGGAGCATCAGGACGTTACTGTCAAAAGTTTTGTCAAAAACTTCTTCGCCAAGTTGAAAACAAAAAACTTGAATTGTCGAATTGGTTTGTCAGGGGCTAAAATTCAAATTTCTTTTAATGGTTCTGTCTTTGAAAGAATCATTGATGAACCATAAGTCGGCGAGCTTTCTTTCATTCGTTTCTCGACTGTTCAAGGGCTCTACTTTCTCAGTAGCAAGCAGCAGCAGCGGCCAGCACCTGGTTGTGCAACAATGCAGCAAACGAACTGTTTCATAAAAACCTCTCGATTCTTCATAGAACTAACAAAAACATAATAGTTGAGAGAGTCTTAAAAACAAAAAAAATTGAAAATAAGAAAACTTTGTAACAACTTTATCTTGTATTTTGAACAAACGAATTCTATTTTTTCTCCGATTTAATCCTTTATCTTTCTTAATGTTTCTATCTTTCCTCGTATCTTTTGTGTACGTTGAGAGTCTAGTTGTCTAGTTTCTCACCATGGCTGACTGGTTGAAACCTGAGGGACTAAGTTCTTTCGGAAAACCTTTTTTTCCATCTATCATCTGCCACACTTATGTTGTTAACATGACTATCGTTAATTCATAATTGAAGACTGCAACTTCGACGAAAAAACTGTTCAAACGAAGAGGTCAAAGCAAAGCGTCAATTATCCTTTTTTTTTGTGTTTCAATTCGGCTTATAAACTAGATGCTGTTGACGGAGTTTTTTGAGGAATTCTAAGCATTCCGAACAAAATGTGATGCAGGGGAAGCTTGCATTGTATAAAGCAATTTTAATCAACTAAACACAGGTTTTTTATATCACATAAATCCTAACATCATTAATTTGATAATGTTCTTTCCAAAGTTCTTTGTCAGATGCTGAATACTTCCTCTGATTAGACAGATAATTCTAAGTATTCGAATAATATTTGAAATTTTCAAAATATATATCAGCTTCTCACAATGTCGCTGTGATGATATGTAAGGTCATGTTCTAGTTATCTAATCAGCTTTCAGCTATTTTCCTTTTCTAACTCTCTAATCACAAAATAAATTTCCTTCACGTCATATCCTCTGAGTGCTTCAGCTGCAGCGTTTGCCCATCAAAACCTATTTATGTCTATTTATACGCTTCAAGAGTTGTTGAGTCCTTTTCCCATCCTTTTTTTTCGTTCACAAAAGGCGAAATGTTGTTGGAAGCCAGCAGAATTCATTATGTCATTATGGTCTATTCCAAGAAAAAGTATAACGAAATGAGTGAGAAAATAAATTGCAAGGAAAGAAAACGAAAAAAATGGGCGTGAACGTATTGTAATTCCCAAGCAAAAA
The DNA here is from genome assembly GCA_030370435.1 of Auanema freiburgensis. Taxonomy (NCBI): domain Eukaryota; kingdom Metazoa; phylum Nematoda; class Chromadorea; order Rhabditida; family Rhabditidae; genus Auanema; species Auanema freiburgense. Next base: position 5,559,010 of record CM059369.1, read on the forward strand.
AAATTCAGAAGAACAACCGCTCTGATCGTTTGCATACAAAGAAATGAGAATGGTTTTCACGTGATTACAAGCGGTCCCGTCAAACAAATTATGCAAATTCATACGTAATTAGGTGTTATCATCACACCACTCTTATCTAAATCAACGAAATAATACAAAAAGTACTTGTGAATGTTTTTGCTCGTATGGTGACGGTGTCATACGAAGTTATAAACAAGAAATTAAATATTCTTTTTCAGTTCTCTTTTCAAATTCAACGGTGTTTGGAATATGAAGGTGAGGGACCGATTGCACAATAATAATATTATTATTATATTATACAAATTGTATTTATTAAAACAGGGTCTCTCGTCGATGATAGTTTGATCATTCTTTCTTTCAGTACTCAGAACAAGTGAAGAAATGAAGAAAAGACGACAGAAAAAGAGATATGGATGACAGAAATAGAAAAAAAGAGAGAAAGATTGGAGAATTTCAAAGAGAAAGAGGAACGAGGGAAACTCCATCACGAACACACCATGACCTAAAAGATCTCATGAATGAACCGCATATTTGATGACTATCATCGCTGAATGGAAAAAAATGAATTATTATAACTATATGATTTATCAGTTTAAATGTCTTTTTATAGTTTATAAATTGGTTTTTTTATCAAGCAATGGATCGCAGATTTCTGTAATTTGCCTTTCGACACGTAGCAACTCGCTATCGTTGTCATCATTCTCTCGATTTTGACAACAGTTTTCTTAGCTTCAATTGGTTTTTCAGATTTAGAACGGTGGGAATGGGGGTTTTCCTGCTTTTATTGAAAAAAATAATCGGAGGGAAACAAAGAAGGCATTTGATAATTAGATTTTCGAAACAAATAACAAAGATATTTGCTTATTCTCTTTATAAGGAGAGGACAAGACCAGGTTAACGACAAAATCTGTGAACAACTCTTAGTTTCACATCTGAAATGGCTGATTCAATGCGAGAAACAAAAATTGTGAAAAGGAAAATATTTGTTCGTCTCATCTTCCATTAACATCCTTCTCCTGCCATTATTAATGTTGTTTGAACAAGAAAAAGCTGTTGTTCGAAGCATCTTCTTAAGCCTATCAATTTCATTGCCATTTCAGCTTTGTTCAATAACGACAAAATCGGATTAAAAGAATAAGGAAAGAAAGAGAAAGAGGGATGACCATCTTTGGCTGTGGCTGGTTATCTCGTTTTCCCGAAAAGGCCAAATATCTGTTTTCGTTCATCGTCTTTTCTTTTCTTATGGCGTCAACACACATATAAGCCAGTAGATCAAAGAGGAAATGATGAACGTTTCAACAATCTCATATCTACGATTTCGAAAGGGATGAACAATCAAATCATTTTTTCTTTCTTGAACATAACACAGATTTCATTTTTCTTCTTTTTGTACAATCAGAAAAGAACAAAAAAAATGAAACTAAGCATTGTCATCTTCGACCACTCTCAACTCTTCGCGTTTTCAATCGTTCAATGATTTTACTCTGCAAATTCATATAAGCTCACGGAAACTTCGAAGAGATCGAGAGAAACTCCAACGAGATGTCGAGAAATAGAAAATGAAATTCTTCTTCTCTCTTCTCCTTTTCTACCTCTCGATAACTTAGCCTCTCTTCTTCACCCCCTCCTTCTCTTTATTCGTTTTTTGCTCTCCAAAAAAGGCTAATGTACACAAAACTATCAAAAAAAGGAATGGGGAAACGCTCGCTTCAACATCAAAGTGCAAACGGGTTCATTCAGCTTACCGACGGAGCCTTCAGTGAAATACTTGACTCATCACAATATTCTCAATGAACAAATCGTTCTTTCATTATAAACATCAGAAACGAGCTTTGAGATGAACGCAGATCGAAGGCCGATGTAAATCAAAGTTATGGTTAAAGCCGATGGGATGAAAAGCATAAAATAAGGAAGTTGTACCATCATCTCTGATGTATTGTCTCAACGCTAGTCTCTTCGTTTCTCATTATCTCTCCTCCACATAGTCGGTATGAACAAAAAAAGGAACAAAAGTTCAAAAAGTTGGGGGAGTGAATCTTTGCAGGGATTTTGTGAGAATTCGAAACGTCTGGAATCGAGGGAACATCAATTGAAGTACTTCTCCACCAATCTTAAACCATTACTATTGACTATCTAATTACACTGAGCTTCTTCCTTCTCTCTCTCGTCTTCCACTATTTTTATTAAAATGTGGCGATTCCTCAATAAGTTGTCTTGTCTGATCAACGATCATAACCACCTATGTTGAGAAGAGATGAATCCGCTATAGAGCTGTTCATAAGGGATTTATTAATTCAGAACTTTTCCAAAAAAAAAAAAACGAAAATCTTGTTGGATTATGGAGAAGATTTGATTAGATCAGATTCTAGGAACATTAGCAAATTCCGATTGTTCACGGAAAAAAGATTTGTAAAACCAGACTGCCATTTCGTTTCCTGAATTGGACTACGAGGGAAATGCCCAAAAATATTTCAAACGAAATAGGCTTCTATCTTCCGTCTCTCATCATAAACAAGGTAGCCGGTAGAGGAATCTGAGAATTTATGAAGACGGAAGCGGTTTAGTTCAATTCCCCATATTCTTCCTCAAACAGAGTGATTTTGAAAATGATGCCTCCCGTGCAGTTTGCTGAAAAGCCTTCCGACCTTTGAGACAGGAAACGTTGTTTTTCTCGCTTGTCTAGTTCCTCCTTCTCTTAGCTAAAGCTTATGATTCCATAATGGCACATATTTGATTTATCAAGTTGCATCAAAATGATGAAAGAAAATGTTTATAAGATTGAAGAAGAAGGACAACTTCAAACTGATGACGATAATGATGGGCAGTGTGACGGCAGGTATTCGTGATCGACATCAACTTGAAATATCGTTAACAAGATGGAGAAAGGGATTTTCATCTTAGGTCATGTCATGTAAGGTAAGAGAAGGAGAGAACAGGAGAGAAAATACTTTTTATCATAACGAACGATCTGTCATAGGAATCTGGTTAGTTAATGAACTGTTTGACAACTTATTTGTTAATTTAACCAAGGAAAAAAAAAGATTTTTTTCAAATCCTCCAAGGAGATTTGCAGTGATAGCAATCAGTGTGACCTCGCCAGCAAAGCCTTTTCATAATGTTTTGATTAAAAAGTATTTTATGGAAAATGCGAAGATGGGGCAGTCTGCAAAGATATCTCAAACAGCTTCAAAGGACTTCTCTTTCCGATAGATTCCAACAACGGTTCTCATGACTTTTACTTCCGCTTGTGGACTGACTACCATCTCAATTCAATCTTATCAACAGAAACCTATTTTATGACTTTTATCTCAACAGATTCCTACTCCGAAAAACAAATAAAAATAAACGTTTTCAGTATTTGTTTATTGCATTCAATACCAACAATGAGAACTCGAGTTTTCTGCTTCTCTTTCCATGAAGTTGTACGAAAGCCATGGGTTAAACGCCATAGAGGTGATTATGAAGCTACCCAATAAGGAACAAGGTTGACAAGACAACTTTGAAAGAAACCTGTTCACGTGCTTATTCGGCAAAATGACTTGGTCGTTGTCTTGATAGGTCCGCTTTCGGGTTGAACTATACGTACAAAAATATCAGAAGAGAGAAATCGTTTTGAGGGTCTGACCAAAAAAATTGAAACTGTCTCTGCTATGTCACCTCTTAGAATGCGAGATCATAGGCTCGCACAAGTCCGTAAACAGCATCTTCAAACTTTCAGAAAGAAGAAAATTAAGTTGAAAAAAGCTTTTTGAAGAGATTGTTACCGTATATAGTTTCAGAACATTCAAGAACCTTTTTTTGGCAGAAAGCCATTGTACCCGGGATACACCGGCTGTTCGATCATCTGCGAATATGAAATATGCTCTTGCAAAGGAACTGTTTATAACAGAATGGAAGAATTTGTTTTCACAGAAAAAAATGTTAGTCTTATGAGGGAAAAGAATTCAGTGAGATAAGTGGAAAACGAACGAAAAAAACAGAAGGAAAACCATTGTATAGCTCTGACCACACCCGAAAAGAATCATCACAGAAGAGAGCAAATACTGAGCATTCTCAATGTTATTTATAGTTTTCTATTCTAAACTACAATGATCTGTTCCCAGAAAGAGAGGGATGCATACAAGTGCAAATGTACATGAAACTATCAAACAATTAATAATAAACTTTATTATTACTATGTACAGTGAATGGCAATATTACCCAGACTTAGACCTCGTTGAGCTTCGATTTCAATAATTAATTTTTGATTTATCTTTTCTTTTCATTTTTTTTAAAAATCTTCGACGTATTTGGTAATGAAGCTTTGAGATCACGGATGCATTTGTCAATATCAAGTTGAGTGAATGAGATTCTCGAAGATAATCCCACATTACCTTCTCCTTAACGAAAAAAGTTAAATTGTCAAAGACTTGATATACCTATATCAAGTTTGATCTGATTGGGATCAACACCACAGGCTTTTGAAATTCGCACTCCTTTTCCGTACGACAGTTCTTCAATAGCGTTCTTAATTTCTGGCCATAACATATCCATTATCATTCCTTTAACAGTTACTGATGCATAAGTTCTTTTATCTGTGTTACCTCTCATCAAATCTTGCATGAAGAGTCCCCATGTTTTCGGGAAAGCTCCTGCTTCCATCTGGATGTTTGTATCCAAAAGCTGTACCAGAGTTCTTCATAAGAATAATTTAACTGGAGAATTACAAAATGAACCAAACCTTAATGTTCCTTCATCGAATGATGGTCGGATTTCAGCTACAATGGTTAAGATGAACGAGATGAACACTTTAGTCACATTTCGTTCAGGATTTACTACTTTCAAGTGGACATGATCTCTCCTGTAAAGTTCAATTAATTTCATTCATCGGGAGAATATGAAATATACTTTTCCAAAACTAGAGAATCGTTTGTAGCTGAGATAGTTGGTTGTCCACGAGCCGCTACTTTCACTTCAAAAAAGCATTGAGTACAAAGTGTTTCCAAGAACTCTCTACGATTATATGATTACACAAATATAGAAGCTTGGTACAGTATACCTTGAATCTGGAGGAATGACTGGGCTTTCCATAGGAATCTGCTCATTCATCCATTCGAAATTCCAATTGACCTTAATGTTACATCTAGATGTCATTACTTGTTTGGTAGTTTACTTGAGAAATTAATGAATTGATGAGTGAATCCTCTAACCATATTGTGACACGATCTTCTTCATTAATTTCCATATCCAGAAACGTAGTGTTGTAACTGAGATTAGAATCCAGCAGGTCTTCCACCTTATTTTCCATCTGTAAACAGATAGTTATCTTGAACTTTAACAAATTCACATACAATATCCGTCCATTCTAACTGTAGTAATACTTTCATCTGATGATCTTCTATACGGATGTTCTTCAATCTGAAGGGAGCAATCAGAGTTTAACTTCTAGCAATAGTATAGTTACCGATAGAAAAGTGTTGTGTTATTCGTTGCCAAGTGTTTTCTAGTTTTTTCCGGAATCAGCTCATATACGGGAAATCGTCTAAATTCATGACAATCAGTTTAATTATTGACGAGAACATCAATTTTTAAAGAAATTTGAAATTACTCAAAACAACCTCAGCCTGGGCCGTGTCCTTGACCGAAATAAGATGAGTTTTGAGGCAAGAATCGCCGTTGTTCAACTCAGGCTTTTTTACGATTTTGGGGAGAAAACATTATTCTAACCTTATGTCATTATAAGTTATTCCAGCCACCTCTCCAGCTATAATGCTGCAAATAGTACGGTCCAGGATAGGAGAGAACAATGAAGAAAGTAATGATATTCCCTGAATTTTATGTTATTTGGACTGCGGTTAGTTGCGCTTTACCTTATCGGCTATCCAATGATCATGCACATTAGCCTTCATATAAGCATTTTCCATATTACATTGATTAAGTTCTATATTTTTGTCATCAACATGAATCAGTAGTTCACTTCGATCAATCTCAAAAAATACTTTTAACATAGTACTATACCGGCAAGCACCTGCAAGTGAACATCAAGTGTATTCTCTCCTAACCCAAGGGGCCACAGAATATCAGATATTTCCGTTTCAGTTTTAACATACAAACTGAATAATGAGGTTGATCTTGTTTTAACAAAAACTCGGCTTACTCGTCAACTATCAAATGAATATTCTCCTCCTTGAAGTTCATAGAAAGATTTCGGTATTTCACTCGATTTAAAACATCCAATGTCGCTAACTGATTCAGTTCTGGATCATCTTTTGTTTTTAATAATACCTGAAAACTATATTTCTCAAAGTATAATAATTTTATTATTCAGTTTCAGAAGGAAGCGCGAAAAAAAGAAATGAAAAACAAGTTTGTTTTTCTCATGAACTCCCCACGTGAAGTGAAGTGCCCACGTTTTGATTGAAAGGGACTGACCATCTTGTTTAACGTGAAATGATCACGCATAATTCTCACGTGAGCACTCTACAATGCACTATTGGCTAATACGTGAGTTTATTTTTGATTACTCAGATTCATGAGCGGTTGTTGTTTTACCGAACTGTCTTAATTACAGTCACTGGTATCATGCATGATTACAAGCCTAATGAAGTTAAAAGCCGTTCATGTAAAAGTCAATCAACGATTATTCAATGAATTGGTTAGATCGATAACTGGTTTTACTCCCATTCTTCTTCTTTTCATCATTTCCTTCTCTCCTTCATCTATTCATCTTAACTGTCTACCCTCATTCGTCGTTGCAATAACTTTTGTTTAACAAATTTCATTTTTACCTTTCAAAACAAAACAAAATGTAAGAATAACTGTGATTCTCATGGCAGGGAAACAACTTACTTGGAATATTCGAGGTTCAGCAAGGAATTTATTGAAGGAATGCCGTAAAACCTGCGAGATAGCGGAATCACCAATCGATGTCTCGATAGAGGAACATGAGATCGAAGATATAAACGGAATGAAGTGTATCAGCAAGTTATATATATTCATCGCTGGAATATAACATATATCAAGAACTTCATCAAATTAAATTCAATGTAACATCGGAAGAAACGAAAAGAAATGCGAATTATAAACGTTTAACTCGAAGACAACATGAGTGGAAACTAAGGTTATGCGGGAAAACTGAGAAAATGAAAAATAATTTTCAATAAAATAACATGAGGAACACAAACACGATAGAAAACGATGAGACAGTTGGAGATGGTAGTCAAAACGATCAGTCCAGTTCTTTCTTCTAGCCTGAGGTATAACGTGAGAGAAACAGAGGTCGGAGAGGTCTTAATAGGCTGTGAAGAGTTGGAAAAGAGGCAAAAAGGGGAGGAATTAACCATAGGTGAATGCAAGACCTTCGAGGACACAGGAAGGCCGATCGAACTGACTGACTGATTGGATGGAGGACAACGACGTTCCAAAGAGGTCCGGCTGGCTGACTGGAAGACGTCTTTGGCTGGGCGGAGACGATGTCAGCCATCGCCTGTCCTTCGTGTTGGTGATGGTTGGCCTGGTCAAGCAAGGCAAATGACGATTACGATGAAGACAACCACGGTGACGATGAACAATGCGATAGTCGGCTCCCGATGATTTAACTTTTTATCTTTCATCTTTTCATTTCTCCCAAATCCCGAACTCTCTGGTATCTCTTTTATTCTCTTCAGTTCATCAATGTGAATGATGAATCTCTTGAAACTTTCCATTTTGTTTTCTTGTCATGGTCATTGCCGAATTAAATGTTCTCCGTGTTATCAGATATTAACAATTCGTTTTTCATGCCAATTATATACCTTGAAACTTCCCGTCTGCATACCGATGTTTTATTGTTTTCATTTCAGTATCTTCAAATACGATTGAAGTATCCAACTGCCTGCAAAGTTTTGCTTCACGTGAAAGCAATGATGAAAATCCTTCATCTTCTTCAGTTCTTGATGGTCTTATTGTTAGATGGTGGAATAGCTTTAGACTTCCATCCTCTTCTAGCAACTGCACCCATGCTACCTGGAGTACGTGTCAGATTGCAGCAGCGAGGAATAACCTATTTAACCCAGGTAAAGCACTTTCTTCTATATCTAACTCTCAAATGAGACTGAAGTGAGACCAAAATTTTCCTCTGGAAACAAAATACAAAAGTATAAATCTATCTGTCGTTTGGCAACAAGATGTTTTTCCAATGTCCAGTTTTCTTTGTTTAATGACTTCCTTAAAGATAATCCAGTTCGTATGATTCGAACGTTTCTCATCGAAAAAGTAACTTTTTGACCTTTATTAGCCGAATAAGTGTACAAAACGGTAACAAATCCAGAAATCGTGAACGATCTTAGAAATATGAATATCCAATGTATTTTTTGTTTTTATCTTGTATCTTTCCGGTTTTTCGATTATGGAGGTGTTTTCCTTATGAGAATATCACCTTATTTACTTGTTTTTACAGGTTTTCTCAAACATCTTGGCTGATCAGCTACCGCGATTACTCATTCCGGATGTAGAACAAAAGCTTCACAACCATCAAGGTGTTATTAGAATATCACGCATTCGAATCTCGAGGTCTCTTTTATACTGTACTGATTGTGTCATCTTCACTATACCATAGATTCCGTCGAGCTGAACTTCAATCTTTGACACCTTCTTCGCCTAATAGAGTGTCGTGGACTATGAGTAACTTAGATTTGGGGTGATAAACAAATGATACTCTGATAATCTCATACTATGACTTTTAAGGCTAATGGGAGACTTGTCAGGAAATGTGAACATAGTTCTTCCATTCAATCTCACAGGACAAGCAGAAGTGATAGCGGAAGGCTTAACTTTTCATTTAGACAGTTCTGTAAGGAAACACTTAGACATATTTACAAATATACTCTCTGCAGATGGAAAAATCTGCTAATGGGTCAGCTCATCTGCAAACGCTTTCTTGCATGGCTACTATCCGCAATGTTCAAGTTATCAATCATAACGGAGGGCTGTTCGGATTAGCTGTTACAGTGTTCAAGGTATCCAGAAACTCATATGAGATTCTTATTTCATATTGCAGCAAGGAGTTTCTGATAATGTTCGGCAGCTTCTGCAGGGACTTATTTGCAAGAAGGTATATCATGAAGCTGTAGGCGAACTTCGTCATTCATGAGATTTCAGGTTCGAAAATATCTGGATGAAGAGCTGAATGCTAAGCTGAGTGAAGTACAAAGTAAATCTCGATTATCTGAAGCAGTTGAATCGAATGCCATCCGTGCAATTCCAACAGTGAATGGAAAAAAGATAAACATTATGAACTTATTTGGAAAGGTTTTGTAGATAATTTCTTTCAATTTTTAATTCATTTCAATTTGAGGATTTGTCGAAAGACTTCCTGATCGACTTCCGGTAATAGTAATGTTTCAAAGCTTCTGACTCATCTCATCCTTATAGACTGAAAGATACTCCTGTTTGTGACTCTAACAGCATCGAAGTATCTTCATTGGGAGAGATATCTCTAAATGGCATGGGTGGAACTCCATTTGGACCTGCCATTATGAATTGGCCACCTATAAGTCAGCAAAACGATGACTACATGCTTCAGTTACTCATATCTGATTACTTGGCAAACTCCTTGTTTTATCATGCATATAAGTGAGACTATATAGTATATCTCATTTGTTATTCTTGAATTACAGGAATCACTTAATACACATACTTTTGACAGAAAAAACCGAAGGAGTATCTTCATTTCTGCGAACAAACTGTGACTCATCATTCTGTATATCGGACATTCTACCTCAGCTAGCTGAAAATTATCCGAATGCTACTTTAGAAATTGCTTTGTCCGCAACACGGGCTCCTGCACTATTATTCAGCGAAAAGAACGGAGGTATGTATAATCCGTGGATTGGACTACTTAAGCAATCGTATACTACAAGTCATGTTTTCATTTTCAAGAGTAGATCACGTTTCGCGGTTGTTCAGCCAATTCTATTCGAGTCTCTGAGTATAAACACTTCTAACACTTCTCATTTTTTCAGGAGTTATCTCCATTAGCGTCGGAGCTGTCATTATAATATTTGTGATCAAAGACAACACAAGAAAACAAGCTGCAGTCATTGATCTGGATGCTGTAGCTGACGCACGTTTGAATCTCCAGGTACCATACACTTATAGCATTCGAATTATACAAGAATTCAGGCGAATAATGTTAGTGGATCAGTGCAGCTAACGAAATTCGATTTACAAAACAGATTTAATGGTGTTCAAATAACGAATGACGAATTAGCTGATATATCACTCCTGGTTTCTCAATTATTGGAAAACATGTTCAATGAGATGTTAGTTAATGGATTTCCTTTACCAATCCCCAGAGTTATACAACTTTATCGCATCAAATTAGACATCCTTACGAGACGCATTTACATACGAACGGATATAACGGTAGCATTGTGATCTTCGACCTTATCTTACATCTCATTTAGGTTGATGAGAAACGTTTGTCTAGACTAGCAGCTCAGACATTATTCAACGGACCTGGATTCCGTACTGGCTTCTCTCAAAGTCCAAGATTCGTTCAGCCGATTCCTCCATCGACAACAATCGCTCCAGATATTCAGCCGATACGTAGGCCATTCCCTGTAGTTCCCCATAGTCACCCGAAGCGAGCTTTTTTAAGAGATATAAGAGTATAACATACATACAAGGTGATGTTAGATCCCGGTAGTCAATAGTCGTTGATCTCTATTCCACTAACTTCTTACCGTCTCAACGGGTAATGGAATGTTTATTTATTCTACTTTGTATATAATACATGATTGTTTATATTGGTACAAATGAAACAGTAGAATTTTTAATATTTATTAAAATACTCTCATTTTCAAAAGCATGCTTGCTCTCTCTCCAATATAAAACAAGAATAAATCTGGGTAAGTAAAAACGTGACAACATAAAATAAAATAAAGGAAATATCAGAAGCCCGTGTGCAGAAAAGAAATCCAACTAGCGATAAATGTTCAATAATAGAAGTTTAATAACCTATTGTGCCTGTACAGACCCGTACCACACGGTGACCAGAATGATTATGTCTTTTTCTCAACACCAGGTGATTAAAGATAAAGAGATATCAAAAAAATCACAAACAATGCAAAAGTATTTTTGGAAGCAGATGATTCAAGTGGATAAGATCGAGCATGCAGAGATTCACTTTCGTCATGACTTTCATGGACTACAAATGCAATATCTTCTGGTTGATTGATAGAACCATAAATCAAGTGGGCATCGTTCAAAAACTCAGTATAGGATTCAACTGGTACAGGTTGCCAAGGATATTCGCCGTTCTGAAACGAAAAATTGAGAAACTCATTATGTCATGACAACACTTACAGTTCTGGATTTAGAATCCATTACAGGATTTCTTAGAAGGAATTCCTCATTGCTCAAGCGAGTGTTTTTGATACGATCATTTTCATCTCTAGGGAAAATTCCAGTTCGTCCCTCATTGGCCAATTTAGCGACCTGTAATACAAGATATAATTAATTCGGTTCAGTACTTCTTAAACAAACCTCTAAAACATAGTTTCGATCCAAAGAAGATGGTATCTTTCCAGCCATCACTCTAGATTTTGGATGCAATCGAGCCTCAGTAGCAGGAGCGGCCGTTGTGGTTTTCACCTCTTCAACATTGATACGCAGTCTTAAATTATCACTCTCACAGAGTCCTCGAGTACTACGATCAATGGTATCTTCCTTTCCACCAGATGTAGCTGAAAAAGTGTAATTTAGTAACGAATTTCCAAAAAAAATAACTTACAAATCCAATAGTAAGTGCTTCCGGGTTCAAACTTCAGCGATCCAGGAACAATACTTGTTCGTTTGATATTAATCAGAGTTGTACGACGCATCTTTTTATTACAGAATAAAACTTGTGTCTTCATTGTTTCCAAGGTGCAGGACATATATGACAACTCAGAGACTTGATTGACTATCAAGTGCTTCGCGCCATCTTCAGCCGATTCATCGGGGCAGAATACTCTAATGGTATCGCCAATTCTAACATTGATCTCGGGATCATCAAAACCGCGAAAACTGAAAAAGAAGAATATGAGAAGTGAAATATAAGATGACCAGTAATAATCCCTGAGAATTTTTAAATTTTCAACAAAAGTCAATAGTCAAAGGGTTATGTGGGGTTGGTGACGGGTATATTACAAGCGAGTTTCCGGTCAGTGCGCTGTAGACGCAATCCCATTAAGAAGATGTCTTTGGCGGTGTCATTGTTCGTTGTCTTAATTAGGCAACAAAACAACCGCAAAGCCTCTTTATCGCTTATTTGTTAGCGATATCTTAGCTTCTGGTTGTCTTTTTAGCTTCCGATTAGCATAAAAAGATCACTAATAATCAGGACACCTGACGCAGTAAATTTCAAACCCTTTCATGTATTCTATACCAGCTTGATCTCCAACTGGGTAAACTATCAGTTTGTTTTACTAATAACCACCTATACAATGACTTAATTCGTGCGTTGTCAAGAGCTAAGCTTGAAGGAAGTCCAGCTCTGTTTGACCGGTGAGCACCTGCCAACTAATTGACGAGTGCGACGACGGTCCTGTACATAGTACAAAAAAAAACAGAGAGAAGAAATAAGCTGCCATTGGTATCATAATTAAATAATTGTCGTCGAATTCATGTAAGACAAAGAAAGCAGGTGGTGGATAAGACAAGAGCGTTTTTAATGGTTACAAAAAGGAGCAAAGAAAGAGAGCAGCAGGAGAATGTTGACCTCAAACTGACTACAGTTAACGGCAATCATAAGCGGCGTGACGTCAGAAGATTCACACATGACGTACAGTTTATAGAGCCATCTTAAACCATACATGGTCCAAAACACTAATAGTCATGATGATGCGGCTAGACAAAGGACAATGAAATCCTTCACATCATTATCTGAGATAGCCATCAATTAACATATGGCTCATTGAAACTTCTCTACAGTTCCGTCGTAACCAATCCTTCTTTAGCTTGATAATCCCTTGAAGATCATGAACATCATCAAAAAACGTTATTGACCCGTCGAGTATTATACATCAACTTTCATTGAAATAGATGCCTCAGTCGGCTGGCTAATGTGCATACAGGTGGCTCATAGTTTCTTTCAGATCTCAGTTTCAATAAAAGGAACACGGAGAAAGTAAGAGCATCTTCTAAAATATTCTTTCTTTGCTATATTGATATGTAAATATCGTAACAATAGCTGGAATGGAGATGAGATTGGTGAAAGGTATTCATCAATACGACCCCAGTTGGCCTCACACAAACTGCTCTTTCTTCATTTATATCAAAAATACACAACAAACCAAAGATTCATTGAAGACACAAAAAAAGAGCAGATTTGCCTTTACGTCCCTCCTTTATCTATTCATTCATCACTTCCCACACAAGATGAATCCTAATAGAATGACATTCAGAAAACTAGCACCACTTAGTTTTCTGTATTAGACATGCAGTCGGCATCTAGTAAAAGACTAGAAATTCCATATAAAGCTAATTACCGTCAAGTTTACTCTACTAGATAACATCTCGCGCATGAATGTATCCAAGTCAAGAAGTTTTCTACCGAATATAGCTTGACTTGGCAAACTAAGGTTAGACGATTCATCAAACAACAATTCAAATATTCGAGGCTGTTCAAATATAAGCAAAAGACAGCTGAACGTGATGTAATGGAGAATGGTTGATAATGAGCTCAATGAAAGGTTACAACTAGATCATATAATATACAGTCCTCTTCTTACATATGTTTCTCCAGACATTTAATTTATAAATGGAAAAGAAGGAGATGAACCAGCAATTATATTCCCCTACATACGGTCCTCATTTCCTAATTGGAGCTATATATTCTATAGTTAAGGCTGGATTGACCTTGGTTCCTTACTTCCGCTTTTCTCATTGTAGAAACAATGAAACGTAACAGTTTTATTAAATATCGTTTATACATTCAAAATTCGATTGTAGTATTTGGAGCTATTGAGACTCCGGGAGGTCGGAAAGAGTAGCGAATGAAAAATTCAATCTGAATCATTTATGACTTAACCCCTCCACTAAGTGTTATAGCCTTCGTCCATAAATTTATTAGGAGATTACTACAGTGAGCTATTTTTGAAATCTGGTGGACATCAATTAGGCACGGATATAAATTTACCGACACCGACATCTCCGACTGGAACACCTTCAGCTGTCAACTCAGATTAAAATTATATCATCACTAGATTCAAAAATAGCGGTAGTAAATAAAGTCAAATGCAGACAAAATCAATTCAGTCTATTTTCTATAATGACCTCATCAGGCATCCCGCTTACGTTCAATAGATTATCATGAAGAGAAGTGTAGGAGATGTCGCCAAAAAATTGTACCACAAGTGGGTTCCACATGAAACCGAAATCGGTTTGAGGGCTATTGTAACATTGACCCTCATGGATTAGTAAGGCAAGACGGCTTGAGGAGCCGGAAACACAATTTCTTAGTACGTAAGGACTTTAAGACAAGTCCAATAAGGAAGAGAGGACCACATCCGGCATCTCATTTCCTCTTCTTCCAGCATCCGATGCCGTTCGATCATGATTATTGGAGCGATAGCTATACTTCATTGGACCTTAATACAGCCTCTGACGCAACTAAGACATATTGTCAACATGACACCTTCATGTGCAAATTCCTAAAGCCTCCCTAAATCTCGCATAATTTAATCGATTAGAGTGTTGTTCATAATTAGAAGAAGGCAATTTTAGCAGTCCCCTAGATAAGGTTTGTGCCGTTGGCATGGAGCCCGAAGTCCTATACCCATGCAAGGAGACTTGACCTTCTTCAATGACTGTATCGCTGTTCAACCATATCGAGTTCTCATGCAGCGGCACTTTCAACCAGTATTGTCAATAAGTTGTAAAAGATAAGATTAGAATGAGAAATAACCGAGCTACTGTTCCAAACTAAGAAACCCTCGTGATTCATCACGAAATTTTTCGAGAGCTTTGGAGGGTCTTAATTCATCGCCTCTAATCCAACCAATAATCCAAACATGGGGAAACAATAATAATTCCAAATTGGCTAAATCATCGAAGAGACTAAGGAAGTTGCGAGAAGACATGTATAGTCATAATAAGTTCTATTTTGACGAGAACAATCAACATATGATCCCCTCATAGGAGAAAAGAACAGAGTCATATTCGCCAAGAAAGAATGTGTCACTTCGAACAAAAACCTAATTATAAAAAAGAGTTGAAAAAACTCATCTACTTCATAATACATATAAATGAGAATACCAATAGCTGTGACAATATTACGCAACTCCAAAAAACGTTTATATTTCAGAATTATAAACCATGAGAAACAAATGTCTCATATTACTTATAGGTCTTACTGTTTAAATAAACAGTACCTTTGCTTAAGTCCCAGTAGGAGACAGGGATAAAAAGTACTTTTATCAATATAGAACGGAGAAATGCATAAATTTGCAGGAAATGGATATAATCTGACAATGTCGCAACATGACAAGGTTCGGAGCGTTATCTGCGTTATTCGCTGATATTTCTGAATGATATCTGTCACCTGGACAATACAAGTTGCCAGTCAAATTCGTCAAAATCATACTCCCATCGTACAACCATTACCAAGAATTCCGCGAAATTTCAGAGAGCTTCATGAGCTTTAAGCCTACTCAGCCATTCAGAGCCAAGCCTAATGATGACCAACATGTCGAGACTTTCCCACAATTTGTTCGCAACTAATCTTTCGTTGCGCAGGAGCAATTCATATGCATCTGACCCATAGATGAGGTTCTGATATATAAAACATGCACACCTTGCTCCATTTTTTTGTTTGACAAAATCATAAATTGCATGACATATTCATATTAGATGATGAATGCTCAAACGGCTGCACAAACTTGGCACAGCTATCCATTTATAGACAGAGCCACGATCTCGAACCCCATCAGCAGCGCAGAAGCTTAATCTCGATGGCAAACACGGAAAGTGGAACAAAAAGACTCTAGACTGTCACAAAAGTTGACACTGTGAGACTACTCGGACAAGGAAACAAATAGATTGTGTCAATGGGTACTTGATATCTTCTCAGTTATACAAAACAACTGGCTGAGTAGAAAGAGTCTATCTCAGGGCATGTTTGGGACAAGACTCTTCGAGCCCTCTTACACATGTTAAGAGATGCGAACGAATATGTAGGCAAGCAGGACAACAACCCATACTTATTCATTAGAGTAATTGCGGAAAACACAGAACGGTAAAGCTTAGAAGATTAAGAGACGAAAACAAGCTATGGAACACCTGTGCTTTGAGACAATCCGTTTCTAATGAACGTCTGAGACTCATTAGGTTCCCTGTGAGCCGATATGCGCTAAAACGCCTAGCAGCAGGCTTACTAAGCCTCAAGTAGAGAATAATGTATGCAAAGCAAAATCATTCAAGATTTTCACGCCCTAGGCGTATTTTACAGACAGCTATCGCAGCTTTACTGGAGACTACTATATAAGAAAATGTTTTTCTTCTCAAGGCTTTTCGTTTATGGAAGGTCCGAAAACAAGGACTGCTGTCTATTGATCCCTTTATGTAATCAGTATCAATTGAGAGGTCGATGAATTGACTATGACATATACAGGCGATCAGGCTATCCATATGGTTCCCTCTGTCAGCTTGCATAATCCTGGAGCCGGATAAG
Organism: Auanema freiburgensis; assembly: GCA_030370435.1. Taxonomy (NCBI): domain Eukaryota; kingdom Metazoa; phylum Nematoda; class Chromadorea; order Rhabditida; family Rhabditidae; genus Auanema; species Auanema freiburgense. Next base: position 5,575,703 of record CM059369.1, read on the forward strand.
AAGCAGATTGTTGCTCAAAAGATCCGAAAAACAATCTATTCTTCTCGATGTTTTCTTCATTTGGAGAATAAAGAACCGTTTTTGTGGATTAGTCAAATGCACCTTCTCAACTGGTAAAGCGGTACTACTAATTACGATGGTCTAATCTGCATTCCTAATATGGTTGGATGATAACAAAGCGGCATTCATAAAAGAAAAACGACTGATGACCACAAAGCAATCTGCTTTGAACGGCTGGTTATAGATGTTGTAAATCTTCGTTATTGCCGCTCAAAAACCAAGTACTTATCATATTCAAGATTCCTTATGTTCATCTTTTGTATTTGTGTTAAGCACAATGGGATCCTCATATGGTCAACTTATAAATACACGAAGAGTAGAAAACTATCTATCCGACTTTGTCGATGTTTGTCTTCAATAATACGCAACATGTGTAAGCATATTGGCCGCCAAAGACGAACTTTCAAACAAAGAAATCCGGAAACCTTGTACAAAACATAAATATGCGCAGATTTGACTTGTGGATATAGATGGTTTAAGTCAGTGGACAACACGAGCAATTTGCTTTCGGGAAGATTGTAAACATGGGAAATGTCACAATTACAATGACGAAACATACATTTGTCCATCAAAATACTTCACAATATTGATATCGAAACGTTTTCGTTAAGTTTGACCCTTTGGTTACTATTGAGTGGCAAGAGAATGATAAGCCATCCAATTTTACATGCAAATTCCATTACCCCTTACTTTAGATTGAGAAAATGAGTGAGTGAAACGTGGGGAGAGTTTCAATTTCTCTTATTCTTACATTGGGGAAGATACGGAAAGGAAGTAGACAGAGACATATATACGTATACGCAAAGTATAATGGACTGAACTAGGAGAGCATCCTCTTGAGGATCCATTACGCTCTCATGGATCATCTCTCTCACACCCGAATATAATCAAATAATATTGGGCTCAGAAAAGATATGCTCAAATTATGTGAGCAGAGAAGTCGTGTCAAGCATTCTTGGCACGTCTCAAAAATAAATAAACATCTGGGGCAAGTTATCGTCCAAGATAACTTAGGATTCAAGAATACGCACGCGCGATGATATCTCTTTCCTTCACAGTCATAACTTATAGAAACCTTTTAATTAAAGGGTCGTAAACCACATGAATTATGTCCTAATAGAAAATTGACCCTCCAAATGAAAATATCGAGGCGACAGAAACTTATTACGCATCAACTCGTTTATTATACAGTGACTTGGGTTTGGTCGCTTTCTAAAGCGGCCGAAATCGTCAACACAACTCCTAATCTCTTAAATTCGCCATATAAGACTGTTTTGAAGAGACAATAACGGAAGTCCGTTCTGAATATGCAAATAAATGAGCCACCCGTAGAGCCATATTATGGGTATCTATTTCGATTGAGCACTTGAAAAAAGGTGAGAATACGGAATCAAGAGCGATGATGAGGGGTCAGTGGTCAAGGGAGATAATGTGAAAAAAAGGTAACAGCAAAAAAATAAGTTGAAAAGAAATAAAAAACTCACAGTGTATTCGTCGTGTTCCAATGAATGATGTGCTCCTTTGAATAAACGAGTGGGATTAATAGCAGTAAGATTTGATGAAGTTGCATTTTGATGTTGAAAGTCAAAATGAGAAAGGGATAAAACAAGAAAAAATGGGCAAACTGCTTCCCTGAAAACATTGGTTTTTTTAAGCATAAAAGTGAAATAAACGGAAAAGCAACATAAAATGCCATTAAAAAAAATAGAAACAAAATTCTCAGAATCAAAATAATGAACGAGATAATATCATTAGTGTTGATGAGCCCAGCACAATAAACAGGTTGACTAGGAGCATGACAGCCTACGATTACCGCAATGAAGAGGCGGGGCCAGTAGGGGAGGGATGGGGACGTTGTATATGGAGGGTGGGGAGAGAAACCTCAGCTCCGCCTTCTAAGTGAGAGAGAAGAAAAAAAGAAGAGAATGAAGAAAAAGCAATCGTCCAGATGACATTTAAGAAGTACCAAAAGAGAAATAGGAAAAGCACGGAAAGAGATGGCTGGTAGATGACAAGAGTCACAACGTAAACGACAGCAAAATGCCATCAAAAGCAAACACGTTGATGAGAAGAATGACGATGATGGCAGCAGCTTGAGAAATAGCATGGCTATTCAATCAAAAGAAATGAAAGTCCTGAAGAAATGATCAGCCTCGTAATGTAAAATGGATTTTACAATCAATATGGTTTTTATTTTCTACTGCAGCTTGATGAAGAGCATTGTGTAAACTCGGAACAACTGAAGATAGTTTTGTAAAAAAACATGATGTATCATCACGCTATATCTAAAATTCCCTCGATATTTACACAAGCTGGATCGAATCCTTATACTGAACAGACTTGTAAGCAGTCTAATGCAAAATCATGAAAAACTCGCTCATTGGGACAAAAATCACCGAAAAAAGAATAGGATAAGCCATATATAGGTCAATTCACAAGGTCGTTACGGAAGGAAACAAGACTTCTCTTTAAGAATTCAAAAGACCTAATCATCTATTCTTCTTACCAAACTTTTAACTATGAAAATGTTATTAATATTACTACTCTTTCAAGCGCTATTAGCAAGAGGTAACATAACCGTTTCATAGTTATTAAGACAAACTATTAAATTAACAGGTAAATATGTAGCATCAGACAAAAGCTATGACCTATTTCAAGAGAAAGTGAGTTGATTTCAAATACAATCATCAAGATCAATAAATTACAGCTACTTCACAAAACTTCTGGAGAATTAGCTCACATGTTCACAGTGCCTCCAGGGGAAAAGGAAATCAATTTAGACTTCAACTTTGATTCAGAAGGCAAGAAAATATTTTTGAATAATAGAAAACAAAGAAAAACACAAGCGCTTTTACTTCAATTCCTCCAATGCAGGATTATTTCAACACACCGGAAGTAAAAAAGCACAGTAAATGCGCACAGTTTAATATATCTGGCGCGTTTTGCTACATACACTGACAGCTTCATGTAGGATAACTTATAAAACGTTCAACAAAAAGTTCAAGATAACACTTACTACTTGTCAAATCCGTTAATGTGTTTGTAGATTCATAAGTAAGCAACCGCTCGGTACGCGCTCTTCAGTTTGAATGACGTAAGACAAAAGGCGGTTAAGAAATTAGCATAATTTTGACGTGGAATCTGGCGTTTGAAATCTCGTTTTATTCCAATTCGTGTTGTTAACAAACAAAACACTTATTACAGAGCATTCAAACATCCGGAGGTCTGCGGATATTCGTTTAAGAGACGAGCCATTAAGCACTGATGACGAAACAAATAAGGTTTTATAATATTAAAATCATATATCTGTACATAAAATCATAGGGAGAAGCTTCGAACTCAACAGAGGTTTTCAATTTTACTAAGGATTTGTACTTATGTATGATACCTGAAGGAGAAATTAAGGTTTTTCATTTGAGCACTGACACTGAATCTTTTTCTAATTATCAGAAACCAACAACATTGGCTGTTATCTCATTTTCGTCTTCCTTAAATGGAATCGATCCACAATTCGAGATAACGGAAGATCGAATGAGATGGTTCTCAATTGGGGAAATTAAAAGAAAAGAAGTTTGTTTACTTATACAAGTTGATGAGATTTCACACTTTTTTAGGGAAATAACCATAGCGTCTTCCAAATTGAACTATTAGTAATTGAAGGTTCGAATATCCAATCCTCCGCTTCCGTTGATTCCCTTTATGAATTTGTCATTGAGGTGACCTTCGTTTTTTTTTCTTACCTTCATTTGAACTTTGAAGGCAAAACATAATGATATGAAAGTGAACAGTACTGTTCAAGTGGAAATACTAAGTCTCTCCCCAACTACACTTCGTGTTATTACCACAACACAACAAACAACTACAAACTCGAATATGATAGAAGGAAGCGGCGATGTTGAAGGATCTGGCGATGTTGCCTCTGATGCTTTGAGTTCAACGACTCTTGTCCCAGAGCCAATGAACGCTCCTACTGAGATTGCAAATAATCCAAACTTGCTTCACAACATTGAAAGCTTTGACATATTTGGTGAAAAAGACAAATCGGAAGAGCTGGGTTCAGGAGAGAGCTTTGATAGAAACGAAAGTCTGCTCGAGAAACAACAAACATCTTCCGAAATCCCTGAACCTAATGCAGATGATGACCAACCGCTGACGGAAAATCTCACAAGCGTTTCAACACCTGCTGAGGATTTGGCACTTAATAATGACGTCGCAGATAGGAAAGGTAAGGCGTACTGCTTTGAAAATTAAGATACATGTGATCATTTAAGACATCGAGATTCTGCTCAACGGAACAACAAACGGACTCTACACTGTTCCGGATCAAGAACATCTGTCTCGAGGAGATCTTCTAAAAGGGCTCTTCTTTTCTTTACGTTTCAATGATGAGGTGGGATTTTCTTATGTTTATACCAGCTGTTAATTGGCTCCTTCATATGCACAATAGCAGTAATTCCTAATCCTTCACTTTCTGAGCTCAAAAATTACTTTGTTTTTCTTTCCATACGATTTGTTCAAGAAAGAAGTAAGAAGTAGCTGTTTTCAACAGCTTTTTTATTGTCACCATTAGCACTGGGGAGTAATTAATTGTTTTTTTTTCCAAAACTGCTCAGTCATATCTCATCCTTATCGTTCATCTTCCTATCTTACTCTAAGTTGACTAATGGTGAAACTTTAATTGCTGACCTAACGGATTATGATTGGATTTGATATTCTATTGACTTGTAACCTAAAGTAATCGGCTCATGAAGCCTAATTTGCCGTTGGGGTGCGACCTAATCCAAAGTGTTGTGACTTCCTGTAATTCTTTCGGTTATTATAACACCTTGAAATCCTTTATCTGTAACCATCAATAAGTTTTTTTGAAGTAATTATAGTTTGTAATCTTTTTAGAAGTCTTTGAAGAAAATCAACTTGACCATCGATCGAAGCGATTTGTTCACTATTCGTCCCAATAGGATTCCAACTAATGCTAAAGCATATCTGTTTGTGAATAATGTGAACATCGAAGGAGATATCACTATCAAGGTATTGCAAAGATACCTCTTTATCATTGGTATATGTCATATAGGTTACTGCGAGAGATGAGCAAACTGGTATGACGAATACTAAAAATGTGACTATCAGGAGACTTTCCTCCGAGCAAAGCAGTAAACCCAAGAAATCGAATCAATTAACAACCGTCGTGTTCAACATGAATGAGAATGTCCCTTCCGGCACTACGATTGGCAAGATACCTGATGGAACTGATTTGATGGTAGTGAGCAAAGCATCTATGTAAAATACAACTTTTCCTCTGAAAATGCAATCATCTGATTTATAGCTTCGCTCTGGTAGGAGAAGATCTCATATTGTCGTGTACAAGTGAGTTACCATGTTTGGATTACGAGAAACAAACAGTGCACTATATACTACTTCAAAGTAAAAATGGTAATCGAACAATGTCATGTCAAAACTCATCAAACTGTTTATGGTATAGGGTCTTTGCCTCTGATGGAAGTTGTGATAAACGTCAATGATGTGAACGATCATGTTCCACAACTTGCTGTGACTGACGATATAGTTCGTATTTTAGATAACAGACTCATTGGTGCGTTTGCAATTGAGGTGAGAAATTTTTCTTCTCAAATTAACTCAATTTTTTCAAATAGATTTTGGATGAAGATGCGTCCAGTCCAAACGAATTAACGTTAGGTGGTTCTGCTTCAAGTTTCCTCTCCACAGAGTCTGTCGGTAAAAATCTGTACCAGGTACCCTTTCATTCTATTTCTTTTGTGAAGTTATATATTGCTTATAGTTATCCATAACTGGAAATGCAAAGACTGGAAGGCACGAGCTTCAGATAATTTTAACGGATGGCACTTCGCGTATAGAAAAAACTATCCGAGTGATTGTTCTGGTGAGAAAGCAGGAACTTTGTTTCTGAAAATATTCTGTTCAGCGAGGAAGTTCTCATGCACATTTCCGTAGAAATCGTTACGAACGTTTGGTTAAGATTGAACAGATTAAAAAAGGTTTTTGATCCCTTCAAATCATCTCTAATGATGGGCGTTCAGATGAGGAACTGATTCGTGTTGAACTCGAGGGCATTCCCATAGATGAAGCAAAGTTTGTTATACTGAAAGGAAATCCAGGATGGATTAAAATGGATGATTATGGAGGATCACTGATTGTATCTACAGAAGAAAAGTAAAACGAGTGTTTTCGGGTTTATACTTTTTAATTTTTCTGTAAGGTTGACTCCATCGGCTCAGCTTTCTATCGGTGCAATAAGCAGACATGGCAATCAACTACTAGCTGAAACAGTTGTTGTGCTTAATGTGGTGGGTGTGCCCGAAAACGAAAAAACCGACGACGTTTTCGTGAAGAAAATGTATGAGAAGACCTTAGACAGAGGTTGGAACAAACAATGCTTATGCGAACTAATTTCTAATGCACAAATTTGAGAACGAAGTGAGAAACTGGAGTTCGAGCTAGATGTTCGCAATGATCAACTGGATAATAGAATAGTTATCAAGAGAAACTCTATTTTCGCTCTAGATGAAAACGCTCAAATCAAGGAAATTCCATTTGTAAGTTGCAGTCATTCTCAGAAGCTCATTTCCCTCTTACAGAGTGCCTTATCAATCGAGGGGAATAAGATTATACTCTCCAAGGAAGAAGCTAAAGACCTCCGAATTGTTCGTTTCGATATTGAATGTAAAGAACAGAAAGGTTATACCTGAATATATTTCTTGCTTCGAAAACAGAAACTTTTTGTAGCTTCGGTGGTATTCCATTTGAACTCTTCGGAGGGTTATATCTTACACAGAAAAAGAATGGACAATAGAGCAGTATTCCCTGCACCGTGGACCTTCGAAACGCAAGAGAAAGCGACTGAAGTATGTTATTCAGCAAATTCATCAATTATTCTTACACCTTTTTTTTCAAATCATTTTCTATCCAAAATATATAATCCTCAATAGGAGTATCAAAAATGTATTAAGGTGTACATTCCTGAAGAATTGCCGGTAGGCCATGTCATTTCCTTGGTACCAGCTTTGAACCCCTTAACAGGAGAGATAGTAGAAAGTCGTATTGTAAAAGGAGGCGACGACTTCAAATTGGATAAGGAAACAGGTATGAGCTGATTTCAGACAACTCGCATAACGTATTTCAAGGGGCTATACACGTGGTTCATCAGTTTGACTTCGACTCTATTCCAATCTCCGAAAGAACAAAACGTGTGAGAATAGTATCAGGAGAAAATGGCTATGAATCAACCTTCAATATGATTGTACACATAACAGATATTGACGACAATCCACCAGTTATCAATAGAGAAGGAATCCCCAATCAAGTTGGTTTGTCGCTTTCAACTCTTAACTGTTTTAATCAACAGATAATACTTCCGGAAAACTTGCCCATCAACACAACAATAGCAAAGATCATTGTTTCCGATAAGGATGAAATTAGTATGGGAAAGGGACTGAGAGTTTCTATAGTAGGAGAACATTCTGAATTATACAATGCTGTTGTGGTAAGCTCGCATTAAGTTTTTCTAATTCTCATTTATTCTCAGATAAACGGTACTATTGTTGTGAATGTTGCTGGATTGTTGGATCGTGAGACATCTCCATCACATTTTTTGACATTATCTGTTTATGATTCAGCAGGAAACGAAGATTATATAAGCGTACTGACTCGAAACAGTCATTTTTTTTTTGAAATTTTGCTTCAGATGACAGTGATTTTGTTCGATGAAAATGATAATATTCCTACGTTCGCTCATAAGAGTTACAATGTGCAAGTAGTGGAGAATTGGCCGAGCGGATTGGTTGTTGAACAACTTTCTGCTCATGACAATGATGTCGGTGCTAACTCAGAGCTCACCTATTCTTTGATCAAAGCAGAAATTGATTGTAAGCTTAAGTAAAGAAGACTGATGCAGCTTGTACTTCAGATTTCTCGATTAACGCTACTTCTGGGGAATTCATTATCAAACAAGATCTTCTCGGTATTGCACGTGAAGAGCCCTATGTTTTTACAGCCATGGTGGAGGATAACGGTTCGCTCTTACAATCTCTCAACGTTCATAATTGTATTAAGGCAATCCACGCCTGAATAGTACTGTCATTATCAGGGTGAAGGTTCTAGAAAAAGTTTGGAAAAAGAATGAAGGCTTCATTGACTTTATAAATCCTCCACTAGATTCTACTACATCTATTCCTGAGGTTACTCTGATTACGCCGAATTATAAATAAAACGCAATGTTAAGAACAAAAAACTGAACGATGTAGTTTATAAAGCTGAGGCGCAAGTTCGAACTCAAGAAACTGGAAGACAGCATATGCATATAAAATATTCCATCACAGTGAGTTACTAACTAAGTCGTTCGTTCGATATAATTGGTTTTCTATTCAAGGAGAACGGAACAGACAGTGATATATTCAAAATTGATGACTCTACTGGAGAAATAATGTTGGCAAAGGCATTGGATTTCGAAACGAAGAGAGATCATTTCGTGAGTTTTTTTTATTCGTTCTCATGCACAAGAGTTGAAAGGTAAGAGGAATAGGAATGTTTGTTCATTAGCAAGCATCATAACTAACTGAAAATGAACTTAAAACTTGAGAGATAGTAATTCTATTGATATCGGGGAAAAAAGCTAAGCTTTGTGTAAACAGAAGAGAACATGACTATGTGTCATCTCCTTGGCTAGCTCATTTGCTTGTATTATCTAAATCATATCCGTGACCCAATTCCTGGAGTTCGGATTACTTCCTGTTTTTAGTCCGCTTCTAACTTACTCATGCTAGAAATTTGTACGGATACTGTTTCACCTTTGACTCAAACGCAAATTAGTGATTCATGTTAGTAGATTCTAGTTTGAGTGGAATGTGAACTATGACACCGTTCTTTTTGGTTTCCAAATCTCTTCAAAGTAATGAAAGTGCATTTACTTCTGGGTGACATCGTTACGAGATTTTCGACCTCCTAACTGTAATTCCGTCAAAAAGTGTTTTTTTTGGATTCCGCAAAAAATCATAATGTGTTCAGTGAACTGGAAGAACCTTTACTATCGTACATTAATACTTTCTGTTGCTATACATGTTGCATCTATTCTTGAAAGACTTTCGGAGTGCTTTTTTATTGGAGATAATTTCATTCGATTGCTTTGGATACGCTTTTACATATTGGATTCATAAAAACATGAAGTTTCATGGAAGTTCTCAATTTTCCCGATGTTGTACAACACTGTCTGCGACCTTCCCTTTTTTATGTACACAAAGGTTGAGAGGAATACATAGGGCTTGGAGGCAGAGATAGTTCGATGAATGAATATTAGTTTTTTCATGTTTTACTCAACTGGTAGCATGAGAATACAAGTTGAAGGATAACTTCTGTTACTATTCTGTTAGCATGTATATAGCCTTTTTCCTAGGGTTTTTAAGCAGTTCTCTTTGCTTTTCAACTTATTGTAACATTCGGCAGATTTATTTTTTTTATTTAAACCACTTAGATACACAAACACTTTTTATTATCTATATCGGAGTTTGAAAAGACTTACTTTGTTTTTTTCTGACAAACTTGTTCGACTTATTTTTTAAATTTCCTTTTATGTCGTCTATTCTTATAAAAATCGGTTGAATAGCGGTTCGATTGGCGAAAAGGCCTCTCGAGATCGTCGTCCAAACTATTTAGCATGTGTGTCTTCAAAAAATCAAATATATGACTTCATCTTTCGAATTATGTTTGATGCTGTTGGCTAACCTGTTCGTCTTCTATTGAGCTTATTTTGAGAATATATCGAGGACAAGTGATGGTTTTGTGTGTATTTTGGAATTTCCTAAATGTCTTCAGATACGCTCTAACGAAGAAGTCACAGTAAAATTCAATAAAGTTGTAACATTTGTTTCTTCTGCCTTGTGGTCAGTACTGAACTTGCTCCGTTTATGTGTTTGATCTTTTGCAAATCAACTTTCACTACTGGTCAAGTGCTTAACAAATGCTTTTTGCAAATCAAAAAAATCAAGGACCAATCGTAAAACAAGATTCAAGAACATATTGTTTAAACGGATGTTTTGCTTTCCGCTGTGCTCTACAATCTATTCTTGACATCCTTGTTGATTTTAGAATATTAATTATTGAGTTTCTCTTCGAATAAACTAAATTAGTTTTTTTCCGTAAGAATTCATGACTTCAGTTAGAACCATTCACAACACCTGTTCCAGCTGAGTAATTTGATCCACAAGGATACATTCTTTCAACTTATATATCAGTTCTAGCAATCGGTTTATAGTTATTTTTGCCACCTTTTTGCGATTTATACACTATGCCCTCTTCGGTTATCGTAGATTCACCAGTTCCTTTTCTCTGCCAAATATACTAAATGTTAATTTTGTAAGATCAACAACTCATTTTTCTCAGTCATGGCTCTGTTTACTTTCATATCATAGTAAGATATAGAGCATTTATAATCTTTCCAGTTATTCTTCCCATTCTTTTCAAAAATCGTTTTCTTACTGACCACCCTTATTTGCGTAATACCCTATATACAAATATAGTCTATTCTTCCTCCCACCTATACTGTGCTCATCCTTGGCACTATCAAACATTGATATCTCTCTGAGCGAGTTATCAATCAGTTTTTTTTTGTAGAGTCTGCTTCTTGTCTGGAATACTTCACTTTTCTTTATTATGATTGAAAGTGTTGAAGTGTTGAATGAAAGTGGTTGCAGGATAGTTTCTACAACGTTTGATGTTGCTGAGTTGATAATGATAAGATGTATTTATTCAATTAAATTCGATTATACGTGTCTTGTCAACTATGTCTTGTTAGCTTTGATCTTAAGATCTGCGTTCTTACTGTTTCATTCATCTCTATGAATAATGCATTTCGTGGAGTTGTCATTTCGCATCTTTTTCTTTTTCTTTCACCTCCTTTACTTGAATTTTGTACCAAGTTATTGCTTCATATTTGAAGTATAACTTTTTTCTTTAAAACATTTCTGGAGTTACCAAAACTAGTTTCCTCGCAATAATTTTTGCACCTATCTGCATCAAATTTTGAAGTTATTCTTAGATATTTCCTTCATTTCGCTTTACTAGTTCGTTTTTAATATTATGACTATTCTTCGACTTTAATCATAGATTTAGGCGAGGGTATGGAGAAACTTGAAAAACGAATAAGTCGATTAGTAAGCCGCTTGCGAAATGTGCGGAAAAGCCGCCGGAATTCTACGAAAAATTGTGAAATGGTCACATCTGTGTATACTTCTTCAAGACGATCGACATCCTCAGAGATTAGACCATTGAGCTTGCAATGTGGAGTGGAGAACGATTATTGTGTCGAGGAAATGGAGTCAAGTAATCAGAAGCTCATGGAGTTCAGCCAGAAAGCAATGGTGCGAATGATAGAACTTGGACAGAAGTCAAATTTGCAAGTATCTAAGAAGAATCCTCTAGGATCAATTCCATCAAAAATAAAGAAGAAGATCTCACGCGAAAACAACGAGTTAGCTGAGTCGTCACAGCACCATACGTTACCCTTGCCAGTTCTTGTAAAAGAGCATGAAACAATCGAAATAACCATTGATATTCACGACTCAGTTTTAGACGAACAGTCTATTATCAATGAAAATGCAGCTACTAATATCTCTTCACTCATAGAACTTCAACAGTTAGGAACAGTTCTGAATCATTTAGAGAGCGAAGCGTTTGCTGATGATTCGCTCATACAACATTACTCAGACACTGTGGAGGAGGAAAGAGTGGAGCGTTCTGCTTCAGCAGACTTCCTAGAAGTTCAATACATGCGTTCAGAAATTGAAGACATGCCTATGATAGACGACTTCCAAGAGTTGGATCAACCGAGCTTTCGAAGCGATGCATCGCACGAAGAGAAAAGTTTCGTGCTACCCGTACCTGTAGTAGCTGGTAATCGATTATCCGAATTAGATGTACCTGAATGTGCCAAAACAACTTATACTCACGTTCCCCTGGATGGTGTTCCTGTTTCCATGGCATACTCTGAGTCTACGAACTTTTCATCCAGTTTGCAAACCAGTACTACATCATGCTCAACAGAAAAAACGCTGAACGATGAAAAAAGAAGCACTGCGGAACTATCTGATAACAATAGTGATGATGTTGACACTGAACAGGTTAATGATGCCGTTATAGATATCAATGTGAGGTTCATTTCGGAAGAACCCAAATCAGAAAAAGCTATGTCTGAAGCTTCGACAAACAGAACATCATCTATAGAGCTTGATGAAGTTGATGACTCTATCAGTTCAGCACCTCTTCCTAGATTGAAACTAGAAGATGACGATGAACGTAGGCACGTGGAATCAAGAGAGTCTGGCTACATTTCTTCTCTTTCCATGGGATCGCCAAATAACACATATTCTTATTCCACTCAAAACCTTCATCACTTATCTCCCAAGATGCCACGAGCAAAACGTTATCGTCAAACTCACGAAGGAGGGTATAAAGTATGTGGCCTCCAGAGAGCAACAACGACAGAAAACTTGAATGCTGTGAAAACTAAGGAAGAAGTAATGTTCGACGACTTCATGAAAGATACTGTTTACAAAACCAAGTACATCACCAGCATCTTTGAAGTCAAAAATGGTGGCATGGAAGACGTCGTCGATGACATTCTATGGGAAATTTCGAAAAATATCAGCTCAAATAAAATGCTCGTTGCTGCTTGCGAGCTTCATTTCTCCGTACCTGTTGATCGTAGGAATAGAAAAACAGAATACAGGCATGCTTTTATGTTTTAATCACTATAATTTTTATTAAAATTCTCAATCTTTCGCTTCTAACTTTCTCCTCAAAAGCTTCAATGTCTCCGTTTCGGAGATGATACCTTCCCAACAGTGTATCTTAAAGAGCTTATGAGAACAGTATTTTACAGATTAAAAACTGGTCTACTCTCAACTTTGCGAATAAACAATCAGCGTTTGTTAAATCTGAAGCGAGGCAGTTGTCCTGCTCCTCTACATTTGTTTGAATCTAATACTGACGAGAATATTCGTTTGAACAAAGATGTTCAGGCTACTCAAGGTACATGGTACAAGAGTTATGAGATTAAAGTATCTCTTCTGTAGTTAAGAGTTGTTTTGTCTCTCATAATTCGAGGAGTTGATCTCTTCTTAATTTTGATATGTTTGTTAGGAGTTTATCTGCGCGTCTACAAGAGATTGATTGAGTATGCACATAAAGAGACGACTGAACTGCATCGCCCATACTGGCAGTTATCTTGCGCTGCTGTAGGATCTGGGCAGGAGACATCATTAACTCCCCAGCCCCAACGCTTTTTGTTTGATGATGATCAAAAGATGGATAATCTAACGAATGATACTCTTGTCGCTGTTAATATTATTGCACTTGCATTTTTGGGTCTCAATTAGTTTAATAGAATTGATTTTTCTAAAATAAGAGTTACAATGACGAATTTGGATTTTTATTGTTATTAAGCTATTATGTGTTTCACTGTTGTACTTCTAAGTACTTAACTCATAGTGTAGCTTGCTCATTATTATTTTGGAACTGAATGTTACATAAGGACTTGCTCGAAAGAATATTTACCTTGAATGAAAATGAAAATCACGAAGATGTGTTGAAATCTGCGGAACTCGTTAATGTTCTTTTTTAGTTGATTATCAAAGCTGAACACCTTCTCTTCAACTCATCAAGCAGCCGTTTGTGGAGAGTGGAAGTGGAAAACGTCGACGACAATACTCCGATTTTCATAAACGTGAGTTAGAAGTTTGATAATGCTTTGAAACATTCCCCTTCAGTCATCTTCATTCTTATTCACTCTTCGCCCAATTGTACCGATTGGTCGACTTAGTGCTTTTGATGCCGATGGAGATCCAGTCTACTATCAACTGTTACCATCATGTAAGTTTTGTAGTACACGTATATGGCGGGCTTTAATCAAACCGTTAAGGTTCGCCTTATTCTAAATACTTCACCATCGATGAAGAATTCGGGGAAATTACGTTCAATAGGAAGGAGGATGATATTAAGGAGCATCGTATATATCTTTGCGCTATAGCTAGGTGAGAGTTTTCTTTTTCCAATTCTCCACCCAAGTCACAGTTCTTTTATCGGTTTATATCGATCCATATTTTTTTTACATTCGACTGATATCCGAAATCGTTTCAGATCGGAGAAGTCTCTGCTCGATCCGGAGTTGCAGTTTGACTCCCGTAGAAGTGATATGATCAAATTCATCGTGGAGAAAGAGCATGAACAACAGTTCATTATACCTGATATGACAGCTTACAATAACACGATCATGACATTAGGTAAGGTTTCTTTTTCTCTAAGTCAGTACTAAGATACTCAAATAGATCCCCTTTTGCAACATGTTTCCATCCCGGTCAACCAGCAATCCAATCCATCAACTCTTGGTCATTGGAAACTCAACTCATCCATAATCCGAGTTCAGTACACACCGTAAGTTCAAATAAATGTATCATCCTTATTCACAAGCTTTAGATGTGCTGATATGCTACCTGCCACTTCTCCGAAAACGGCCCTTAGTCAGCTGTTTATGCTTGATGAAGAATCTAACACTGTTCGTGTTTCACCAAAGATAGCTTCTGAGTATGACGGAATCTATAAAGTTTCTTTGGCAACACATAGCCCCAATGGAACATATATGATCAATCAAGAATATCATTTAATGAATAAGGCTAGGAAATCCAAGTTCGTCTTCGATTTACCAGCTTCTGAGTTATCGCGCAACATCAAAGGATTTGAAAGGTAGAGCATTCAACACATGGATAAACAGTTCTCGTATTTTCAGAAGACTCACCGCAGCCTTGTCTGCTGATCACCCGAATATCCCCATGAAAGTTGTAGTTGATAAGCCAATGTCTCTTAATAACAACAGGACTAGGTTTTCGTCATCTCTCAAGCTTTTCATAACCATAGTTACATTTCAGATCATTTGTCTGCTTCCATACGATTAAAGATGGTAAAATAGTAAACCCTCAGACAGCTTTATCTTCTCTATCAATCAACAATGTTGGTTCTGTGTCTCACTTAGCTCAGCTTTATAGCAAGTATCATATAATTGACATACAGGTACGGCTATTCTAATGATCATAGACGCTCGAATTATTACCAGGACTGTGGGGATGAACAATCTTCTGTTGCATCTGCCTCCGTTTTCGTCAACCCAGTAATGGGTTTATCAACAATTTTGATATATACAGCAATTTGCTTGAGTATATTGCTTCCTTTCTCACTGATAGTCTACTGCTGTGCCATCCGTCGTTACAGGGATTATATTATAACAAAAGAAAAATCGTTGAAGGGTGTGTCTAAGTCGGCAAATAGCTTATAACTTCCTCTTGATTTCAGCACCTTTATCGGATGTATCACCTTCACCATCTTTACAGCCTACACCCACTTTTCTTTTAGGTCCTTCAACTGTCACTCCAATGTTCGTTCAGGAGGAAGATAATCAAAGTAATATTGTTGTTTCAGGGGTCCAATCGGTTACTGGGATTAAACAAATATATTCGTTTGTCTACGTAAAGAAGAGTAAATGTTTCACATCTTTTTCTCGATCATCTTTACATATATCAAATACACACAGAACTATCGGTTTAATCAGAGAAAACAGAGAGTTCAAAGTCGAAATGAGTATAGAAACTGATAAGACAACAATAATTCATGGAATCGGACTATTAATTATCGCTTGTCAATAATATAGTCGTTTTAAATGTTTAAAAAGGTAGGTTGATGAGAATAAGATTTATTTCGGGAGAAGTCAACTTCTGAAGCGAAATACCCTGTGAAAAGTGGGGGAGACATTGGAAAATCTACCAAAAGCCAATAGACGAAGCCTCATTCCCAAAACATTTGATGTTGATGAAGGGAACAAAATTCTTCGTAATTTTAAACTTTGTTGTTTCTGTATACATAGACATGTTCGCTCGAACTATTTGAGGAGAGAATAAGTTGGATCTTAAGGGAATGACTATTTAGAACTTAACACTGCTTCTTTAAGTTCATGAATTTCTTTCTCCATGTTATTTATAACACGTCGCAATTCGTCATTCCGTTTTGACAGTCCTTCCAACTCTTCGTCTGATCTACCGCGTGCATCACGTTGTCTTTTACGATATCGTGCAGCTGCCTCATTATTCTTAAATGAATTGATAGATAAGTTATTGTCTGAATTCGAGTAGAGAATAGGCGATGATAATCTTATCTCCATACTCTATTAATAACCTTCTGGCGTTTTCTTCGCAATATGTCTTCTGGGCTTTCTTTCACAGACTGACCATCTCCGATCGAGGATTGCATAAGCGCATTCATAACAATCTTGACTAATCCCTCGATAAGTTGAGTATTCTAGAAAAAAACTGTATGCGTGAATCATAATCTTTTGAAGGTATTTCGAACTGAAAGCATGGTTTTAGGTGCTGCCACTTTACGAATTTTCGTTTGATAATCGGCTGAAGAAGCTACTTGATTTATCACACACACACATACATCAGCTTCATTTCTATATCTCTAGTTTTCGCCACACTGCACTATATTTTTCAAATTATTGTATGGCACAAACTGCTGAAGTTCCTCACAAAATTATCACAAAGATTAGAGTTCAGTTCATAAACGATGCGGTCATTTATCAAATTCTCACGTTTCATTCGATTTTTCACCTGTAAATCTGCTGGATTGATTGGTAATTGGGCTCCTGAGAACAATACAGGCTGAGCGACAGCAGATGAAACAATCGAATGAGTCAGATTTGGCTGGGTTACAGATACTGTCTGTACACTTGAATAGCTGCCTACAGATTCTGGAGACAAGGCAGTGTAAGTGATATCGTGTGGAGAGTATGGTGGAGGGGAGAAAGGCACTCCATACATATCTAAACGTCCTTACTTGTTTCATTTTAGTTGTACTTTCATGATACCGAAATGAGGTGCTGCAGACGAAGCTGTTGTCATTAAAGCTTGACCGTGAGAAGAAATTGCTACAGTTGGCATAGATTGACTAGTTTGATCCAATCCAAGAGGTGATTGGTTGTCATACGATGGATATGGTGGAGGGTTCAAATTTACTAACGGAGACGAGGTATGAGTCCTCGTTTGAACTCCGATAGGTGAATTACAAGGCTCCACATCTGTGAAGGGAGAAGTCTGCAAAGTAAAAACTTTTTACTCAAAAAGTTCTCATAATGCACTCACAGTGTTACTTCGCTCGATGTGCTCGCACTCACAAACGATCTCACGGAAAATATCGTTGGGAGTTCGAACTTCAGGCTGACATGGTTGAACGTTCAAGCGAGATGCAGCTTAACAATACAAGATAAGTTTCCAATTGAAAAATAAACACAAAATAAACAATAGGGCCATATTGGTATTGAGGAAGTTGAAGTTTAACATAGAACTTGTGTACAGAACTAACTTACGAGGGTTGTTATGGGTTTCCATCGGCTTGTTCTTTTTTTTAAATCCCATTATTGTAGATAGAAACCCACGCTTCATGAAGTCATCCGCATCGAACGGAGACGTCATCTTCCCACACCTTAATTTTAGAAGAAATGAATTAAAAATTGAAAAAAACAAAGGTGGTTTCAAGAGTTTTTGGATAGGGATAGAACGTTTTTTATCTATTAAACAGACGATTTCTCGAAGGAATCATGTTATTTGCATCAGACAGTTTATTGATCAAAGTTGGACTCATAGATAGTAATGTCTTATATGAACTAATATTATAAAAACTGTAAAACGATTTCTCTTTTACGAAAAACAAGAATATGTGAAAACGAATAAGATGCATACATGATTCTCTATTATTAATATCATATAGAAGCAAGAAGTTAACTATAACAACGCATAATTTAAATGTCGAGCGATCGTATCACCATGATAGAGGAATCAATCAATGATAAGCTTTGTTGAACAATCACATCACTAATAAAAACTTATATTGGAAAAAAAATATAAAGAAATCACTGAATATCAGTTAAAAAAATAAATTAACATTCATGAAGCAGGAAGTGGAATGTTTAAGAAGTTCTAGACAGTTATTACCTGGGATTCCTCATTATACTGTTTATCAGCTGCAATCAACGTAAACAGAAGCAACTGCCGAAGCTTAATGAGAGATTACGTTGGTCTGCGATATTCCTTATCATCTTTCTTTTATGCCATTGATAATAAGGCAAAAAACTATATTTAAAACCTGAAGATACTCAAAAGAGAGTGCGCAGATGTATTAATAACAGTAATGAACAGTCGGAATACAAAGCTCAAAACGATTGACTTTGTAGTGCAAACTAAGATTTTCACCGCATTTGAACAATATTAATATTCTCCTGATATCCAATTTGTGTTATCTCTTTCTAAATGCCATGATCAGTTGAGAAGAGGATTCGAAAAAACTGTTTTTTTACTGATGAGAAGCTTCCTTGATTACTCTTACAATCTTCATAAGAAACAAATCTCATCGAAGTTCTTGTAGAACAGAATACAAAGAAAGAACACAGAGCCGTGAGATCGAGAAAGGTACCAGAATTACCATTTCAGACGTAAATATCTACACGACCCATGGGAACGGTATGAAAATAATGAAATGTTGTATGACACCGCTCACAATGTGGAACACCGAGAAAATGAAATAAACCAAAGACAGCGCTCACAGAGAAGAGGTTGAGGTAGTGGTATACGTTGTACATTCACACACACTAAAACAGAAGAAGATACAAGCTGATTGAAGAATTCAAGAACCAATTCGAACAGGAAATGGGAAAAGATGAGCTCTGCAGGATCAGCGAGAGATTGTTCCATAGTTTGATTAGAACTTTTAGAAGTTCATTTACTAGATGAGGATGAAAATGAGGATTTGCATGTGTTGTCCAGCCAATAGAAGAGGAGCTGAAGATGCTTTTGCCATAGTCCAGGATTGAAGAATGGCAGTTGTTTATCTTTCCTTACTATTGCATTAACTAATTGTCCTTCAGCTGTATAACAAACCATTAGTTCTGGTAGATATTTTCGAAAACTAATCAATTCATAGGATCATTCGTTTTTTTGTGCAAATATGGAGGTGACAAGTGTCCGGTCGTTCTTAGATGGAAAGTTTCTTTAAAGAACAAGAACAAATTCCCAAATGTTTCTATTTAACCAAAGAACTTCGCTGATCGTAATGTCTGGTCTGCAGGCGTTTTTTCTTGTTTTCTCAAAGATGCTCTGAGACAACTTTTTGCTGAATGAGGTAAAATCGGAAGAATCCGACGAGAACTGTTTGTCTTTCTTCATTGTTTCATTAGACTTCGTCTTTTCGAGTATAATTATATTCAATTAAATAGTTATGAACAAGCAGTTACCTGTTTTGGACATTCGAACCTCAAAGCTTCATCAATCGTCAAATGTGTTTCCTTACTACTGATTTTCCAATTATTCGTTTCTCTCAATATTCATTTGCAAGTTCAAACCGAACGATCTTATTTGCTTGGGAATGTGCGAGAATGGGTGAATTCAATAGTTAACAATTGTCATTTTCAACTGGTTTCTTTTCAAAATCAAAGCTTCTTACCGATGTTTTCCGAACCTCAAAAGATTGAAAGGGAAAATATAAGAAACTTTTCACAACAAATCAAAAAAATATGAAAACACCTATGTGGAAAACAGAAAATAGTCGAAACCTTTGTTTTGGATTTCCACTGGAAACAAATCAACAATCTTTACCTGAGGTGTTAATGCGACGAGAACTGTTCCAAATTCTCTTTCTTTCATTCAATGATTTTGTTTTCTTCTGCAACGTTTGTTTGGTTTATGATCTCTTTTTGCTACTCCTTCGGATATTAAGATAGTTTCCTTATGGAAAGTACTTGAAGTTGCATCTGTTCTCATCATAACTTCGGCTAATGATCTCGAATTTTTTCTCACTCCTAATATGGTGTTAGATGACACATACACACATACGCATTCACCACCAGCACTATTTGCTCGACCAGCTGAAGAATGAAGATACAGATGGATTGACCAGAGATATCCATATCACATAAAAAGAAAGAGAGAGGGAGAGATAGTCTGAGAGTTACAGATGTGAATAAAAAGGATGTGTGAAGTTGTGGCAGAAAATGTCTAAAAAGATTTCCACGCCTTCTGCTTATTTAGCTGTTCCGTGGACTTTAACCACATCTCCAAAAAAGGGAAAGGAAAGCGTTTGTCACAAAACGATATAACTGTTTATCGGTCTTTTAGCTCTTTACACCATTTTATATCAAAAAGTGAATAATTTTGACAAAGAAAAATATTAGTCCTATCCCTTCAAACGAAATGTAGTAGCCACACAGTTTTCATTTTTCGTTTTTCTCTGCTTCTCTGAGCTTATATTCATAAAGAAAAGATTTTTTTGCTACAAAATTTGCATAGTCTCAAATGCTTCTTCCAATAAAAATTACCAAAAAAAGTCAAAATGGAACGAAAAAGCAAAAAGGGGAGGAGAAGCAGCCTAAGAGATCAGATGAAACTTAATGCTTTCCTCTTCATCTTTCTATTGCTTGTTCAACTAAAATTCTATAATTTTGATCCAAAAGCCTCTCGAATATCTCAGTCATTCACAAACTATTCTTATTCATTTGCAAAAATGACTGCAAAAGAAAATGAGAGATAGGAGAGAGAAAGAAAGAAACTCTTCTAATCGCTTTAAATCCAAACGATTTCAGAAACGAAACGAACGAAACTTCTTATACAAAGCAATTGCTTATAATCAAGTAAGTTTATGATGGTATAAACTATTCTCAATATAAATCTTTGTTCTTATACTATATTTTCATGATTTAGTGAAAGGAGATACCGAATCCTGGGAAAAGCTCTGCGACAAAGATGATCGACGATGGTCCGTTTCCGTAGGTATACCTTTTCTCAATTGATCATATAACCATGATATCATTTCCAGGAGAAATGAGACGACAGTTAAGGTATGGCAGATATCATATCTTCAAGTTTTTCGTCTTCTTCTTAACCTTATTTGCCATTATTACTGTGCTTCGGACATCAGTTGACAGGTAACCAATAGACAGAATGGACAGCAGAAATGAATTATTCAAATGTTATAGCTCAATTTTGAAAAAATTGTCTTTTTTGAAAGCAAATAAACAACCGTTGATTGTTGTTATAACGCCGACATATAAGAGAGCGACTCGACTAGCAGACCTGACAAGGTGAGAAAAACATGAAAAATAATTGAAATATTGAAATACTAATCGGACAATTGTTTTAAGAATGGCAAACACATTGATGTTGATTAAAGATTTACATTGGATTGTAATAGAAGATTCGGATACAAAGCCTGAATACATAGAGAGATTATTGAATCGAACCGGATTGCCGTATTCGTATTTGGCAGCTAAGACTATCAGTGGATATCCAAGTAAATCACTCTAGTGCTCATAAACAACAAATCAATCACAATAATAGAGCGAGGATGGTATCAGAGAACTGTCGCTTTGAATTATTTGAGAAAAAATAAGAAACAAATCCTGGATGGACACAAGGAAGGCGTTTTATACTTTGGAGATGACGACAATTCCTATGATATCCGGTTATACAATGATTATCTCAGAAATGTCAAAAAACTGGGATTATGGGCTGTTGGTGAGTTCTAAGATCAAAAATTGTGAAGAGAACTATGTTTCCTTTAGGTATGGTTGGAGGAACACCAGTTGAATCTCCTGATGTAGTAAATGGAACGGTTGTCGGTTTTCGAGTTAAATGGAACCCTTCTCGTACATTCGCTGTTGATATGGCAGGGTTTGGTATAAATCTACGAATGGTTTTCAAGTAATATGAAAGAGTTTTTGTTGGTTGAACACTGCCACGTTATAGCTCAACAGCTGTTTTTGGAACATCATGTGGTCGTGGTGCTGGAGCACCAGAAACCTGTCTCATTGAAGATATGGGGCTTACACGGAAAGACATTGAACCATTCGGATATAAAAAAGATGTTAGTTGAGCTTGAAAAAAACAAGAATTTGACCTATCATAACGTATAGTCGGAAAGAGATATTGTTGTATGGCATACGAAAAGTAATCAACCAAGCTATGATATGAGCAAAGCTGATTTGAATGGCTTTATTTATGAGTATAAGAAGAAAGAAAACACGGTAAGTTGTAGTCATCGCTGCTTGCGTATGTGAAAGATTCAGACAGAAACCGAAACGTCAAAGAAAGAGGAAGCGGAGAAAACGCCTAAGGAGGGTGAGTAGCAATGATTTCCAGACCGTTAATAATACTTGACTTTCAGAAGAAAATGTAACCAAAAAGCAATAGTTAAATGAGTTTTGCTCATGACCAGTTTATTCATTGTGATATCTACGGGTTAATGAAGATTTTTATGAAGTATTCCAATTCAGGAAGTAGTATAAGAGGATTAGTTTGAAGAATCAAAGTTTATTTTACACTGATTGATTTCCTTACTACAAGAATGCTTTTTTAAAAGAAGCTCAACGTTGTTGATAAAGTTTTCTTTTTTTGTTATGAAGTTTTTTTATATTTATTCTGCTCGAACTGGGAGAATAACTTCACCGGCTTGAGCTCCAGCAGCGAAAGGAGCCTTAGGGTCAGTTTCATCGTTGGGTACCTTGAATTTATAAAGTAACAGTTATTATTATCTTATGAATATCTCACCTCGGCCCATTGGATAACAAATTTGTCCTCTTTAGCAGGACCTCTATCTCTTCGAATCTCTAAGGGAGTTTTGTTCTGAGCATCAACAAAACCATAGACTGGTCTCACTCGAAAGAACTCATTATTCGAGCATTTCACCTACAAAACGTTATTCAGAAACATTTAGAAGAATATGCTATACCTTGAAGGCGAGGCGTGTATCTGTTAAGTTCAGAATAGTGTGTGTGGCGTTGCCACCATTTGCTTCAAACTTTCCAACTGGAGGTTGAACATTCAGAACGAGTTTATCATCAGCCATGTTCAACCAGCTCTCAGTGATGGAACAAAAAGAATGATTATGCCAGTGTCACGGCTTTCACGTCTTCACGTAGCACACGTGAAAAATTAAACTACAGTAACACGATTGGTAGTTACATTCAAAAGTATCATTCGATGAAAAATTTTTGAGAAGAGAGAAGTTAAGAAAAGGACTATGACAAACTTCTTTTTCACATTTCGACTAATAAGGAAGGACATTTTCATGTTTTTAAGTTCTTGTTTTTGAATGTCTCGTTAATGTTTCTATCTCCTAAAGTAAGATTAAACATAGCAACTGAATTACAAAACAAACAATATGTGAACCTGAACAAAGAAAAACCTTCAAACGTAAATTTTTTTTCTTCGCTTTAATCATAATTCTATCGTTGGATTCGCTTTCTCGGAGAGCGAGTAGTTCAGTGTGATCTGACTGGAAGATTTTCAAGGAATCCCGGAACGACTTCGTCACGGAGGAAGAGAAAAACCACGTTTGGTAAAGTGAAAGCTTATCAACAGATCAACACTCTTTGACTCTTGAAGTTTTTCCTAGCTGGTTTGTGTAGAGTGTAAACATCTTGTTCATTCAGGAACTCTTCAACCTTTTTCTGTGACACCTTTGTTATTCTTGCTAACTCATTGATACCACAAAATCCTGTTTTAGGAGAATAATAAGCTTTTCTAAAAGATCTCTTTCACCTTCAGCGAAAGGAAGCTTCCTAGAAGTGTTTGTGGATTGTCTAAGAATTTTAGATTTTTCACTAATTTCAACCTCCTTGATACCTTCTAATCCAGAACCTCCTGTGATTGTTGGAATTAGCTTACACTTCATTGTATTACAATCTTGGCATAACCCTTTTATCATAGAACGTTTCGAGCTTGTTTCAACATTAAATATGTCAGTAGTATCAGTATATTTTTTACATTTGAAACAGTACACTGTAATCTTTCGTCCCCAGTTCCTACGAGTAGAATTGTACACTATTTAAGATACTTTATCAATTAACACGTAACCCAAAGCTCCGTTATTAGAATAACACGAGCACAAACACAATACCAGTAAACTCAATAATATCAAAACGCAAAACAGAAAGATCTTGCCACGATCACCCACACGAGCATTCCCCTGCTCCCTTCACCTGCCTAACGATCCCACTGTTTCCCGCATAAGAAACTTTATAGTGTGATCAATACACACTATACACTACATTCCCCTCTCGTAAGTAAATTCGACCCGAATTTGTGTATGAACTAGAAAACAGGCCTTGCCTTAACCACTGAGACTATGACAAAGCCCCAAGAAACGGAGGACGGTTCAGGTGATAGGAAACTCTCGTTTCGAATACTTATGACCTTAGTGCTAATGGTCCAAAGCTTTGAGTCAAACACGTCTAACAGTTGGAAGACAAAGATGGCCATCGTTCAATACAATTTCTTACTTAGTGAGGTACGGAAAAGTGAATAGAGACCAACAGATGAGAAAGCTAGAAGATGAGAAGCGAGGCGAGAAGAAAAAAAAATAAAAAAAATAACACAACACCATATACAGCCATAGTCTAGAGTTATCACTCAATCCTAACTCCCTTCGGTCTGCCTCGCACATTCCTAGCCCGTAACACGTTTCTAGGTATCACCATCCCGTCCTTCATCTTAACCAACAAGTCCACTACGAACGGCCCTGTATACGGAAACTCCAGTTTACTGTGGCTTCCATGCGTCACTTTGACCATCACCCTTTCCCCCACCATTGGTAGGTCATGTGCCACTCTGTTCCTTTTATCGTAATGCACTTTCTGTAGTAGTTTCTGACTCTGTTCTCTTCCACGAACTATTGATCTGGTTTTATCTAAAACTTCCCTTAATGCCAACACATAATCGTCCATTTTCGTGGCGTATGCCCGTATACACCTCCTGTCTTCTTTTGACTGGAGCACTGGGGTATCCCCTCTCAATATTTCAAAAGGGGAGAATCCCGTGGATTCATGAGTAGCGGTATTATACGCATAGCATGCTGCTGGCAACCTCTCTTCCCATGACAACCGTCTAACATCAGTTTTTCTCAGAATCGCCTGTAAAGTTTTTTGCGTTCGCTCCACTAATCCGTTCTCCCTAGGGTTGTATGGCTTAGTCTTCCTCCATTCTATACCAAACTCTTCACACATCTGCCTGAACCGTTCGTTATCAAACTCCAGACCTCCATCAGAAATGATAATCTTTGGCCACCAAGCCCTCCTTAAGATCCACTCCTCTACTATAACTTGAACTACTTCCTTTGCTTCTTTACTGACCAAGGGAAAGATTTCACACCATTTGGAAAAGTAATCCACTATCGTAAGCCCGTACCGATTTCCCTTAGCCGTCCTGCCTAGTTCTATTATGTCTAGCCCTATCATTTCACAAGGTTTAGTCGAAAAAATTGATTTAAGGGGGGGTACCTTCGTTCTAGCATTCTCTAGGTGACAGACCCCACACTCCTCATGCCACTCATGTACCTCCTTAGCCAAACTCTTCCAAAAGTAGCTTTGTTCTAAGCTCTCTATCACTTTCTTAGGCCCAAAATGGCCTGACCACTTTCCCCCGTGCGCCTCTCTGATCAGCTCCCTTCTCACTGCTCTGGGCACCACTTTAAGCTTGTCTTTACCTTTAATTTTGTACAAAAAGTCTCCTTCAATAGTAAACTCTGGCTCTAAGCCTTCCCTTGTTCTCTGAATCACTGACTTCCACTCTTCCTCAAGCTGTAATTGGCTTAACCAAGTCTCCTTACCTGCCATTTCCGCCCCAATTTCTCCTATAACCGCCTCCTCTGAGAATGGTTGAATTTCCTCTACTTCTGCTTTCTCTACTGGCCCTCTGCTAAGAGCGTCCGCAACTACGTTCAGTCCTCCTTTAACGTATTTGATCACTAAATTGTATCCTTTAAGTTTAATTGCCCATCTCATTAGGCGATTTGAGGTCTGTATGCCTTTAAACAATGCTAGTAGCGGTTGATGGTCGGTATAGACCATCACTTCCAACCCATAAATGAAAGAATGAAATCTCTCACATGCATGTATCAATGCTAACGCTTCCAGGTCCGTTATTCCGTACTTCTTCTGCTGTTCGTTCAATGTCCTCGACATGAAGCATATAGGAAGTAACCTACCCTCCGTGCCTTCTTGCATCAATACTGCACCTGTACCCTTGATACTTGCATCCGAGTAAATTACCAGTGGTTTCTCCCCTGTCCTAGCTTTTTCTATATCCGGATGGATAAGGATAGGGGCTTGACTCAACCTTCTTTTCAATTCCTCCATGGCTTCCTTCTGGACTTCATCCCAAACAAATTTATGCTTGGGTGATGTTAACACGTATAATGGTTGGGCTATCTTAGAAAAACCCTCTATAAACTTCCTATAAAAAGCAGCCATCCCTAAGAAAGTCCTTAGTTGGCCCACGTCTCTGGGATCTGGGAACTGAGTGATGGCCTTGACTTTATCCATATCTGTACTTACCCCTTTTGGCCCTACTATGTGACCTAAGAAACTAATCTGCTTTTGTAGAAAACGACATTTTTCCTTCTTAAGAATGACCTTAGCTTCTGCTAGAACTACCAACAATTTTTCTAATACCTTCAAGTGCCTCTGCTTGGTGGTGGTTCCCACCACTATATCATCCAAATACGTATGAATCTCTTTGCCATAGACTCCAGTAGCTTGTAATACCTTGTCTATGCATCTTTGAAAAGCCGACGGACTGTTGGCCATTCCAAACGGTAATCTCCTGAATTGAAACTGTCCTACATTCGATACAAAAGCCGTTTTCTCTCTGGCCATTTTCTCTAACGGGATCTGGAGGAAACCCTGTGAACAGTCTAATGTTGAGAAGAATTCACATCCATTTAATCTCTGCGACGTGATTTCCATGTTTGGGAGTAGATACTTATCTAGTTTGATAAGTTTATTCAATTCACGGTAGTCTACGCAGATTCTCAGCTTCCCATCTTTCTTTCTAACCATGACTAGTGGTGATCCCCAAGGCGAAGATGCTCTTTCTATCACCCCCTGGTTCATCCATTCCATCAGCTCCTGTTCCACTTCCTGTTGCATCGCCAAAGGCACTGGTCTGGCTCGCTGATATTTTGGCCTAGCTTCTCCTGTGTCTATCGTAACTGGTGGTACCCTCATTGCCGTGATTATTCCTTGAGCACCTAGGTCTTTCTCATATCTATTGAATAAGACTTGAGCCTCCTGATCTGACTCTTCCTCTAGTGCGTTTATCTTAAGGATCTTAAACGAGTTGGTACCTAAGATTAATTCCGATCCCTCGGATGACGTGACGATGACTGGTACTTCCCCACTGGTACCTTTGCTCAGCCTTTTAATATTTACCATGGCCGCCTTCCATATCTGAACTGGTTCTCCTCCATACCCTTTTAGAGTCACGCCCTCCGTCGGGACTTCCTTCTCGTGAAACTCTTTCAGTTGCATCTCACTAAATGAGTCATAAAGGTTCTTAGGTAGGGGTCGTAGCTTGTGCTCCACTGTCGATTAAAGCGACAAAATTCTTTCCTAGAATATTCACTGGCTCCCTGATCCTATTACCAATCAAAGCCGTCCTCTCTTGGGCTTGAACCACCTTTAGCGAAGCTGTTCTTAACCCGCAGCTTCTAGCGTAATGGCCCTCCTTGCCACATATGAAGCATGACAACTTATTTCCTGCTCGCTCTTCGTCTCTCTGTCTATCTGTGAACAGCGTTTGCTTGCTTACCTTACTGCTCCCCTCGTCTTCCCTATATCCTTGAACCATTATCCATTCCTTGATTCTCTCATAGGCTTTCTTTTTGTCGACCGCTACTATCTCCGAGTAAAGAACGTGTGCACCTGGAATATGAGCTACTGCTCTGTATAACCTATGTGCCAGCTCCAGATATTTGGCTTCATGTGGAAAGCGAAATAACTCTTCCATTGTGCTTTCTAGCTGAGTGCAAAATGCCTCTAAGTCCTCCCCGGGACATAACCTGTCTAGTTTCTTCCTGAGCTCTAAAGCCTCCATTCCTCGCCTTAGTTCTACCCTAGTCACAAAGCACCTTAATATAACAAAAAAATTATCTGAGAATTCCGTTTGAAAGTGTATTTTCCATTTATCCGGTAGTGTTGACAAAAAGTGGCCTACTAGTTCATCATCCTCAAACAACTGAGGAGGAAACCGTGCCAAAAATTGCACGATATGTTTTTCTAAATCATGTGAACGCCCTGAAAACTGTTTTAACGGCAACGCACCTTGGGTTGATATCTGCAGTTTTATCAGTAGGCTTCGCCGAGCCTCTTCTGACACATCTGCCTTTCTCACGAAGAGTTCTGGCTTTCTGATCACTAAAGAACGAAAATGTTTACCTGTTGTACTCGTCGCAGTACTCTCTTTTGTTGCTAGTTCAGCCTTCAACGTGGAAACCTGTGTTTTGTAGTGGTCTGCCTCAGCTAACGCCACAGTGAGCGCGGCCTGAGCCACAGAGTCCGCTGCTGTATTCGAGCTCTTCTCCAGTTCTGTTTTGAGCTTCCTAATTTCTTCAGCCTGTTTCTTAGCTGCAGAGCGAGAAACTTCTACAAATACTCTTAATTCCTCTACTGTAGCCAATCCTATTTCTCTGAGTACATCTCCCCACCTATTACCTTCCTCCCTAGGTTGGTATCTCATGTCCCCTACTGGTAAACCATCCCCTAACCTTTCTTGCAGCACCGTTATTTCCCCACTAATCCGTTCTGTTATGATTCCTACTAGGTAGTTTAGGATATGATTTGCCTAGTGGTAATGAATCTTTGGCACGCTCACGTTATCCGACGACTGGTAAGTCGCTATCGGATAACGAGTGTAGCGGATTGCGAGCGTAACAGAATTGCCAGGATTAGAGAACACTTCTTAGATTAAATGGTTCATTATAATTATGATCTACAATAGTTCCATAGCATGAGTTCAATATAAAGATGATGAGATTATATGAAATGACATGATAAGTATGACATAATATAACATAACACTTAATGATACACCTTATAACTAAATGACAATATAATGATAAAAGTAGAAGATGTGTTAGACATCTACTAGGATTACTCTACTCGGGTCTAGTCAGAGTCTAAAGGATGACTACAGACTAGACAACGAATGTCTAGCTACATGTGATCTAGATGTACTAAGAGTATCTCTCCGTGTACGGTGTTCGATGGTATTAATACTGCTACTCTACGTCTCTAGCATGTCTCATTCTCTGACTATTGTTCAGTCTGCATGTCTATAGTTTCCGAATGGAACGAATCTCTGCGTACAATGTATCCCAAAACGACGCACTCCTCAAAAATTTTATTGAAAGATGATCATCCTCCGAACTCTTCTTTCTGCAGTTCGCAGCTTCTCTGTTCACAATACTCTTCACTTTCTCTCTCACCTCTTCGAACAACCGATCAAACGTTCCTAGATTAAATGACATTTCCTCGTAGTCGCTCTCGGCCCCCATGTAATCTTTCGTCCCCAGTTCCTACGAGTAGAATTGTACACTATTTAAGATACTTTATCAATTAACACGTAACCCAAAGCTCCGTTATTAGAATAACACGAGCACAAACACAATACCAGTAAACTCAATAATATCAAAACGCAAAACAGAAAGATCTTGCCACGATCACCCACACGAGCATTCCCCTGCTCCCTTCACCTGCCTAACGATCCCACTGTTTCCCGCATAAGAAACTTTATAGTGTGATCAATACACACTATACACTACAACACTAATTCCATAATTTGGAAGTTAAAATTTTTTGGATATCTTATTTGATTTCGTGAAATAGGGGACGTTCAGTGAAAATGGATGTCTTCACTAGAGAGTGAATGCATTTTCACCTAGCCATGAACCCCAAACATGGCTACCTCAGGTGAGGTATTAACTTTTTCACTTGGCTTCAATCAAACAAGATATTTGTTTTTCAAAATAAAACAATAAGATGAAATAACAACAAACATGAAATAACAAAAATTAACAACAATCAATGATTATTCACTTTCTCCCCTTCCGGAGAAGATTCTTCAAGTCGTTCCATAGAATTTTTCTCAGAATTTCGATTGCTCATTCAACATTTCCTGCTGAAATATATCTTTCAAAGTTATGTCTGTCAGTATATCTCTCTTTCTCCTTTAGTTATTTTTGGTGTCACGTCTTTGCCCTGGCTATTTCTCTTTCTCTACGTGTGGCCTTCTTTTCTCTTCCTCACTTTGACTGAGCACTAGTGTTCTTTTTTTACTCGGAGTCGATTAATTGATTACGAGTAAACTCGGCGTTGTATACGTAAAAATTTTTTTTCAATAAATTTCAAACAAGAAGGATGAATTCCCTACACTACAAGCTCTTTTTTTTCAAACATTTGTTTCTTCACCATCAAGTTGCGATGTTGAACGGTTGTTCAGCACCGCAACTTGGCTCTACAGCCAAAAGAAACGGAATCGGCTCCTCTCCGAAAACGCTTGTAAACTGCTTTACCTATCTTCTAACATACGGTGAGTTATATTTCCAAATGTTGAAGATAATATTTCTTATCAGTTCGAGAGAATTGAATGAAGTTAATGATTCTGAGCAGCTGGTAGAAGACAATATATTGGACAAATTATACAAAAAAGAGGATGAAAACCCTTCAACATTAACCCAAGGCATGGAATTTCTTGAAGTCAATTATTGGGAATAAAAATAAATATATGTTTATTGACTCATTTCTTTATTCGGTATCTCAGCCGATTAATTTTTATCGAGTAAACTCGATGCATCCTCGAGTTAACTCGAATTTTATGTTATGCTTATAGCTTTTATGGCTCTTTCCCAGTTGAATACCCCCCCCCCTGAAGCGCGCGCGGTTATTTTAAGATTAGAGCAATTCGCAATTTTAAATCAAACTGCATTAACCTTTTGATAACCAATATATTTTGAGTAATATAATACAACATAAATTGAACTTTTTTTCATAAAAATCTTGAAAACAAATGGCTGCTATCAATCTTCAATATGTGTTGAAATCGGTTTAAATATTTTAAATATAATTAGTTAAATATGAATTCTAGAGTGAAGAAGAATCTATTAGAGAGTTTGAAAAATATCAAATTTTACCTGAACGTTATGAGTGTCCAAATTGCTTGAAACAAATGAAATTGATACTCAAAAAAAAGTTATGGAGGTGCAAGTGCAATAAAGATATATCTTTTTACAAAGATACATGGTTTTTTCAAGTTAAGATGATTATAGAAAATCTTATTTAGGCTTTTTCGTTCAAGAATTCCATCTAATAAAATCCTGGCCTTTATCTATTGCTGGATTGTAGAATAATGTTCATGTAATTAATGATGCTCTAATCAGAATAACCGCGCGCGCTTCAGGGGGGGGGGTATTCAACTGGGAAAGAGCCGCTTTTATTTTTCACACTGTTTAACTAACAATTCAACTTTAAAATTCCCGCAATTCTTCAAAAAACTTCGTAACTCCTTAGCAGCTGTAAGGTGTTGCGAGTTTCATTTAGTTTTATTTTTCGTGCCGAGGATGGCGGATCAATCCCCCCGTCACAAAAAATCCCGGTTTTCCCGTTCCCGCTCTAATTCCCCATCTTCCGACGAGATCGACATGGACGCAATTATACCCACAACTGATCGTCGAAGGTCCAGCTCATATTCGTCAAACTCTAGCCGCTCCTCGAGTCGCTCTCGATCACCTGAAAGAAGATCCGGGGCTTATACACTTTCGGCCACCCCCCCCCCCGTTGTAATACTCTGGAGGTCCAGGAAAGACAGTAGAAATTGATGAGACTTTAGTAGCCCGAAGGAAGTATAATCGAGGCCGTGTGATCAACCAGATTTGGGTGTTTGGAGGTATATGTAGGGAAACCAGAGAGTGCTTCCTCTATAGAGTTGAAAATAGAACTGCTGTTCTGTTGGAAGACTCTATAAGGCATGCAATCAAGGAAGGGAGTACCATCATATCGGACTGTTGGAAAGGTTATTCTGGTATTGAGAACATGGGTCGAGGTTATACACATCTGACGGTGAACCACTCTGAGAACTTTGTTGATCCTGTGACTGGTGCATGCACAAACACCGTAGAAGGAATGTGGTCTCAGGCCAAAAGAAAATTCAAGAAGATGAATGGTATAACTGCAGAGAGTGTGGAAAGCTACTTATGCGAGTATATGTATCGCCAGCGATTCAGAAATGATGATATCTTTGAATGCATTTTGAGAGACATTGCTTTGTATGCTAAGAATAGCTTTGAGTTGTAATTAAACCTTTTTAACACGTTTAAAGCTCTAATCACTGAACAAATGACAAAGTCTAAGCCACTATGCAGTGACAAAGCCTAAGCCACTATACAGTGACAAAGCTTGAGCCACTATACAGTGACAAAGCCTAAGCCACTATACAGTGACAAAGCCTAAGCCACTATACAGTGACAAAGCCTAAACCTTTAGAATACTATTCCAAACCATGGAAAGTATTCTAAAGCAACTCTGTACTCAGAATATTAAAATAATGACTAAAATCAGAGCCGACAAATATATAGAGATCGATACGGCCAAGCTTCCCTTGGCGCCAAAAAAAAAAAATTTTTTTTCAATGAATTTTATATCAATCGATTCAGAATTGAATTCTGATTGAAAAACTGTTTGAATTTTTCAAAAATATGAAATACAAAAAATTTTAGGGGGGGGGGGTGGCCGAAAGTGTATAAGCACCGAAGATCCCGCTCAAGAAGAAGATCCAGATCCAGATCGTAACATCGCTCCACGTCATCAGATTTTCACAAAGCTGTGGATGGAGTACCAATTCCGTGCAAACTACCAGCTCCTTCTCGGCGGACACAGGTTCATGGACATGGAACGTAGAAACACTTCTACAGCTTCTGGAGTCCTGGGGGAGTAATCCGGAGATGGCACTTGAACCCTTCAAGGAACAGACATCGCCTCTGGACATGAAAGGACCAAGAAAGCCGGTTAACTGTGAGAATCAAAAGTGTGAGGAATGGAAAGTAAAAGTTCAGGCTGATGTAATACTGAAGGGTGTCACCGTTTCGGGATTGTAAAAGTTGTGAGCCAGAAAAGCAAGAAATTCACAACACTCATTCCTCGATGTTACAGTTAACCGATGTTGTAGTAGTGGTATTGATGATTGGATCAGGGCTATGAGTAGGTATTGCAATTGTAGAGGAAAGATGTGATTGAGAAGTGAAGGAGCAATTAATGAAAATGCATAATTCGCATTAGAGAGTTTAAAAGTTGAGAAGATTGAAAAAGATGTAGTTGTCATCAAGCAGTAGAGCTTGATTCGAGGTGGAACCTCCACGTTCTGTTGGTGGATACGTGGTGTATTATATAGGCACACTCATTAGTCGGACGACCTCCTACAGAAGGATTGTCGACGACTGGGGCGTAGCGGAATGAGTGAACAGAAATGCCGATAAAGACTTAGTTATAATGTTTATTACGGTTTAAGGTTCAGAGCAGAGGATCCGAGTGACAACGAGGATATGAGAAAATGCTGACTTGATCGACACGTGATTATTATTATGACAAGTACAATGGCTATAACAAGAATATGATGGAGGATTCTATATTAACCTTACGGTGACTCATCCTTGAGGCGTGAGCCTCTAGAGTAACGTCAGGTTACGTGGTCATTGACTAGGATCTATCGTTAGTTAACCCAGGCTCACTCACTCCCCTGAGTCGAGTAGTCTGAGGCTTATATTTGCAGCTGGTCTGTATGTCTAATGACCTCGGCTGTCTGGATCTCGCATGCTCCATATGTCTCTTATGTCCGAACGGAACGAGGAGTGGAACAACTTACCTCTATATTGGCATCTGGTACTAACATTTGTTTCAGAGGAGTTCCCTCAGCGGCGAAGATGGATGGGTAGGATTCCAACAAGGCACTAATCTTGTCCTTGTGTTCTTCCTCTACCTGTACTTCTGGAGTACTGTAACCAACCATTTCGACTGTCTCATTCTCTATCATGCAGAACGTAATTTCCTGAAGACCAGTAGTCGATTGCAATGTCTCTGGAGGCACCCTTGTGATTCTAAGTCCTAACTTTTTAAAATCTCTGAAAGCTAGTAGGAACTTGCTCCTATGTGACTTCATTACTATGCAACGTAATGGTGTTGTCAGCTCTCCCCATTCTACATCTAGAGTCACATAGCCTAAACACTTAACTCGTTCTCCATTTGCTACAGTAAGTTCTGGTTCTGGAAATGTTGTAGAGAAAGGTTCCACCACCAGTTCAAGTCCTTTCTCCTTAACCTCCTGAACGAACTCTGATGTCACCGCTGATACGTCAGCACCACTATCCAGCCTGGCTGTAGTACCTAAACCCTTTATCTTAACCCTAATGAATGGATAATCCTCTTCCAACGAGACCGACTTCATACCCAGTGAGTTGGCCTCTTGGTGTGGTCGATTTGGGCAAGCTCTACTGTAGTGTCCTTCTTTACTACAAATAAAACACCTAACCTTCACCATGGGTTGCCTGGCTTGTTGACTTGATTGTACCTGTGAGCGTATGACTGAATTCGGAGCGTAACTACTTCCTGTTGCTTTAGGTTTCGTTCGTTTTACTCCTTCTCTCTCACTGTACTCAATCACCTGCATCTTCAATGTACCGTATAGGTCTGCTGCAGCAGTGGTTTTGAACGTGATTTGGATAACAGGAGCAGCTGCCCAATCACTTATCTTGTCAAAAAGACGTACTGCTAAGTCATAACTGCGATCACTTTCGTTGAAGTGTGGGTATACTCGTTGATGAAGTGATTCAAGCTGTGAGCAATAACTCAGCACATCATTACTTGTCATTTTCAGATTAATCAACTTGCGGTATATCGCGAACTTCTCTGAATGTTCGTTAGCTAAGAACAACGTACCTAACCTTTTCTTAATGAACTCGTAGTCGTTCTCGTTATCTAACCGGTCAAAAGCTTTGGCTGCTTCCCCTGCTAAAGAGTTCCTAAACCACATAACTCTGCCCTGCTCTTCCCATCTATCTTTTGGGTATCTCATTTCGAACCGGGAGATGTGTTTCATCCACCGGACACCGTCCGTCGTGCCTGTGAATTTCTCTAGGGGAGGAAGAGAGCTTACTTTCCTATAGTAGTCCTTATTTGACAATGTAGGTGGAATCTGAAGATTAGTAGCCAAGGATCCACAACTACCTCGCATAGTTGCTATTGGATCGAACTGTTCTGATTCTTCTTCCCTTAATAAACGAAGTTCTTCATCTTTTTGTTTTACTAGAAGCTCCAAATCCGAGATTCTCTGAATGTGTCCGTTAGTTCGAGCAGAATCTCTAGCCGCCTGATCTTCCAGCCTTAAGCATCGTTCCTCGCTCTCAGTTAACATCTGAAGTAACTCTCTATTCCTGTCAGACTCAGCATCTACACGAGCCCTTTCCTCACCATCTTTGCCCAGTTGTGTCTTAATCTCCTTCCTACACAAGGATAAGAAGCCGATCACTATATCTCCCAACTCTTAAAAACACACTCCTCTCCGAATTCTCGGAACTGACTGAAAGTCTGGGTCCTCTTTATCTTTCAAGACGGCAGCTTGATATTCTCTAACCCACAACCTAATTTTATCTTCCACATTATCAAACTGAGCCTCACACACTTCAAGCCTTGTAGGGCTTCCTGGAGTGAATGACCCAGCATTCAATATTTCTTCTCCAAATTCTTCACCCTCCATTCTTTCGAAGTATCACACGTTGCCTTCAACTCACTTACAAAGAACTAGATAAAGAAATCGATATAAATATGACAAAGAGACCAATAAGAAATGACAGAACCAATTCGGATAATTTATTTTTTTTTTTTTTACTAATAACACTAATCTCTATTACAATAAAAGGTCGGCCCCCATGTCACGAACTAGTCTAGCTATTATCAAAAAGGAGTTCGTTAGTAAAATATCGAGAATTAGAATTAAGATCAGTTTTATTAACAAAAAGTTACTAACTAAAAACAAAGATAACTAATCACACTTGTCTGACCACGATAAGAATTGCCTTGCTCACTGTTTTGGTTTCTCTGTCACGTACAAGTAGATCAAATGTAGTCAAATTTAAAAATTGTAGTCTCATCTTACTTCACAGTATTGATATCATGATTTCTCATCCAAGAATATCATTGTTTTGTTTTTTTCACCCTAATCTTGAGTCATTTAACGACTATTTCTGTTTTTTATACCTTTCTCTCTCGCGAACTAATCGATTATGCTTACAGCTTGCCCATGTAATGATGAATCGTCAACACTTCATTTCAGTAAGTTAAACTTTGAGTTTCCACTTCTTATACATGTACTTTAAACGAATTTTTTATTTCAGCCACAAGGACGATCCATTTCTTCAAAGTTCGTATGAAGATTCATAAAAAGTGAGTTTATGATTTCTAACTTTTTTATTTGTTATTTTTACTTTGGGTTTAA
The DNA here is from genome assembly GCA_030370435.1 of Auanema freiburgensis. Lineage (NCBI taxonomy): Eukaryota > Metazoa > Nematoda > Chromadorea > Rhabditida > Rhabditidae > Auanema > Auanema freiburgense. The sequence continues at coordinate 5,612,191 of CM059369.1, forward strand.
ATATAATGTATGTCTTTGATAGATTGTGGGACATGGATCCTGCCTCGCAGAAGGTGCTGTCGCAGAATATTCTCCAGAAAATTGAAGAGATTGATACAAACCTTCGAAGCCAGCTGGGTATGCGAACCTTTTAAACTTTTTCCTTTCTTTCTTTCTCAACAAGTTTAAAAAAATTCCTAATTGATAAATTAAAAATTTTACCTGGGATCATCAAAAAATTTCAGTTCGTGGCAACGCCGATCCTACCATTCTATCGCCGAATGTCGACGCCGTAAGTTTCTTTATTATTCCGTTAACAATAAATTGGACTAATTGATATAAAGTGTATACCTTCTCAATTCACAACTGACTTTATTTATGTATTTAGAATTCGACAGTCAAACGTCTGATTCTGCGACTTGAATGACAAGCTGTTGCCGCTGCCATTCTGGCCGACATAAGTCAAATTGGTATTTATATTTTAATATTTTATTTCAGACAAGTAATTATTTTGTTTTACAGGACCTGCAGCTAACCCTGAAGAACAAGCAGCGCTGACGTTAGTGAAGAATACTCTCTATGTTCTGGACGATACCATCTCTCCAGCGTCGTCTCTCGAGGGCTCAGCCACGGAGTCCGATTAAAATATTCCTCTTTTTGATTGCTTTTTCAGTAGTTTAATTGTTTCTGACATATCCTGATGAATATTTTATATACTGAAATGTTTCTCAGCTCGCTTACTGCTTGTCAAACAATAACTAGAGGAAAAGGAGTTTGTTGATCCCATACCTACTTCTGTTTCTCTAATTCCTTCATTTGGTAGAGTATCTCTCATTTAGATTCCTGCCCATTGGATAACGAATTTGTCCTCTTTAGCAGGACCTCTAGCTCTTCGAATCTCTAAGGGAGTTTTGTTCTGAGCATCAACAAAACCATAGACTGATCTCACTCGAAAGAACTCATTATTCGAGCATTTCACCTACAAAACGTTATTCAGAAACATTTAGAAGAATATGCTATACCTTGAAGGCGAGGCGTGTATCTGTTAAGTTCAGAATAGTGTGTGTGGCGTTGCCACCATTTGCTTCAAACTTTCCAACTGGAGGTTGAACATTCAGAACGAGTTTATCATCAGCCATGTTCAACCAGCTCTCAGTGATGGAACAAAAAGAATGATTATGCCAGTGTCACGGCTTTCACGTCTTCACGTAGCACACGTGAAAAATTAAACTACAGTAACACGATTGGTAGTTACATTCAAAAGTATCATTCGATGAAAAATTTTTGAGAAGAGAGAAGTTAAGAAAAGGACTATGACAAACTTCTTTTTCACATTTCGACTAATAAGGAAGGACATTTTCATGTTTTTAAGTTCTTGTTTTTGAATGTCTCGTTAATGTTTCTATCTCCTAAAGTAAGATTAAACATAGCAACTGAATTACAAAACAAACAATATGTGAACCTGAACAAAGAAAAACCTTCAAACGTAAATTTTTTTTCTTCGCTTTAATCATAATTCTATCGTTGGATTCGCTTTCTCGGAGAGCGAGTAGTTCAGTGTGATCTGACTGGAAGATTTTCAAGGAATCCCGGAACGACTTCGTCACGGAGGAAGAGAAAAACCACGTTTGGTAAAGTGAAAGCTTATCAACAGACGTTAAATAATCTTTCTGAAATCTTATGTAATATGTTGTTCGTTATCGTTAAAAGAAAATGTGAACGATTATAAAAGGATTTCCATTCCTACTTTTTATCAGTTCTTCATAAAAACTCTGACGGGAATGAGGGGAATTCTAGCTTTTATTCTCTTGTTTGTTTTGTGCCAACACGCCATAGATGGTTTTGTAAGTTTTACTTCTGAGAATATACTTGTTAAGAAAACGCATTCAGCTTAACAAGTGCAGTGTGTGCATTGATATTGCTAACAGAGCCAAGAAGTCAAGGAGGAACAGGTTGAACATGTGGCGTTCAAATTTTGAATTAGTTGTTTTTCAGATTCTGAAAGTGTCACAAAGGCTAAAGCTCTAATGGGAGCTGATGCATACACCGGAGACGCTCATGACTTTTACGTATCAGAACTCAAGTACCACCTTTTTACTCAAACTTTGTTAGTCGCACTATTCCTAGTTGTCATTGGGATAAGTATTATTCTGATGCTAATTTCCCGTTAATCCGAGGATATTTCGCAGCAGCAACATGTGGAGATACTGGCTGTTGTCCAGCATCTGTAAACTCATCGAACTTAATAATAAATCCGAACGACTGTTTTCAGTATCAATTCGCAAACTATTCCGTTGTTGATTTGACAGGAACGAACAACCATTTCACAGCTGGAGCTTGCGTGGTACCTAAGATTGTTCTTCTTCATCACACTGTTACTCCTACAATCCAAGCTACACTTAACGTTTTCAGTAAAAATCAAGTTTCAGTACAATATATAGGTTTCAAAAACTATATTACTCGTTTTCATTTGATTAATTTTACAGTTGCCAAGAACGGAACCATCTACCAACTTTTCAATGACGCTGTTCGTGCATGGCACGCTGGCGTTGGAGGTTTTGGAGGCGTTAGAAACGTTAACAGTCACTCAGTTGGTATCGAAATCGTCAACACTGGGGATCAAGCTTTCACCGATCAACAAGTGGATTGCCTCTTCGTTTAGTAGATAAACAACATTTTCGCAGGTTGTTGCTGTAAACGAATTGGTTAAAACTCTGAAGCTTCGCTGGAGAATTCCAGATAAGTATGTGATTGGACACATGGAAATTGCGTAAGTAAGCTATGAAAAAAGTTTGATAATATCTTAAGTAAAGGCCGGACCGCAAGCAAGATCCTTCTGGCTACTTCCATTGGAGCTCCGTGGATGATTATGTGGGAATTTTCCCGGACCTTTATAATACGACTTTGACTCCTGATCAACAGACTGAAGTTCTCATCAACGATTCAGGACACGGATCGGAAGATTTGATAACGATGGTTCAGAATAAATTGAAATCGTGAGAAGAAGACGCCATAGTTATCAAAAATCATCATCCAATTGCAGTTGGGGGTATGATTTTCTTGCCATGACACCCGGAAAGGTCGATGAAAATATGAAAATGAACATGCAGTCTTTCAACCGCAGATATTGCCCGGAAGTTTTCAAGAATGAGGTTTGTGAAATCTTCAAATCATTCGCTAGACAGCCTATTTCTCAGAAAATAATAGCTGACCAGACCATTCTGAACCCTGACAATCAACAATGGTATAAGATTTCAGATGAAAGGCTCGACAAACTTTTCGCTTACTACACCACTACTAATTGATGTAATAATAATTCTTAAACGAATTAATTGATAGAAAATGAAATTTATCTCTAGTTTTCTTTATTAATCTCGTAATAAGAAGACAGCTGAGGCGACTGTATGCGATAAAGAATCGAATCAACCACTTGAATTTCTGTTGGAGACAAATGATGAAAACTGATGGTTTCTTTGGCGAAAGCCTCAAGTCCCTTGAATAAACTGATCAGAATCAGTGAATGAATACAGAAACTAACTTTTAAAACTTTGTTCATTGCAAACTCCTTGTTCTCTTCGGTCCTCTCCATTACTGTGTTCATAGACTCCGGATGAAATAGCTGTTGTCCTTTAGAATTTCTAGTATCGATTGGGAAAACATTTCTACTTGCGAAGCACCTATAAAAAAGGAAATTAATAAGAAGGTAGCCCTTTCCGTGTAATTTTCATGAATATAACATCCACACCTAGTCATTTTCGGACATTACATAACGCTTCTGATAGCAAATACAGTTTCGGGGAGAAGCTATTCCAGAATTTAATAGAACGAGATCGCGATAGGATACAAACTGTGAATGGGCGTTGTACCTGCTCATCTCTACATCTTCGTACAATCCATTCAATGCACAAGCTGTTGTATTAAAATATAACTCTTCAGCATACATGCGTAGTGCTTCTCGCGAAATTGCATATGTAGCTCCTCCAGCCACATAGCCATGTTCCTAAAGCCATTCTATCATCATTCGTACTCTGACTGTTGTGAGCAACTTACCAAATATGGCTTGAAAGAATGACCTATAAGGTATGGCTTCTTTGCATCGAACTTTGAAAGAAATTCTTTCAAATGCTCCACAATTACATAGCTATCGTCATCAGCCTGCAAAAGCTTTCAATTGAACATGATCAGCTGTCAATTCAAGAACCTTTAAATACCAGTCAAAATCTTTGGATATTTCGTGAAATATATAGTAAAAAGCATAACGCGATTTCCGGAATAATTTGTACCAGGAATCGGGCATGTTTTGGAATATGTTAGTATACGGAATAGTTTCATCTCCTATTAAGTCAGAAGTGAAGAACTGACCATGGTCGCATCGTTTCAACCATGTGTTATTCACTGCTTTAACCTTCAAACACAGTTTGTTTAATATGTAAAACAAGGGATTTATCAATACCCGTGTTGAATAATATTTCTTGGAAGTTTGAACCCAACAAAACAGTTTTCCTTTTCGTGGCAGTAACTGAGCTGCTATTGACTGTTCAGCAGATTCGATTTGGTCTGCTTGTTCTCTCAAAATGTTAAAAATAGAAAAGAAACAAGCAGCAACAAACCTTTCTTCTTCATATAAAATAAAAAAATAAACTAAATAAGCAAAAATAAGGCAAATAACAATTGTTCGAATGAGGTGCTTTAAAGAAATGCAATTAATTGCGGAGAAGATCATAGAATTAAACTGACTTCTGGTTTAAATTGAAAACATTTATTACCTAATAGGTACATTTAAAGTATAGAATATTCTAAAATATATGAACAGTATCGATAAAACATACGTGTATTCAGTTGTGATTATATTTAGATAACGATATTTGCCCTCATAAATGAATCATAAAACGGTGTAGAAAGGCTTTCTCCCTCATTGTGTTCCTCAATAGTTCACACATCTTGTAGAACTATTGGAACCACTTGCTTATTAGCTGGAAAGTACTTAAGAGCCATCCATTTGGGTAGCCAATAATGACTAGGTGTTATCTGTGAATGGAAAGCTTCGTATGTTGTCTCATCACCATCGTAGAAAGCCATTTGACCGCGTGATAGATAAGCCAACCACCAACCATAACTTGACATTGTTGCTGAACGAAAAACTTTTTTTTATATGCTACATGGTCCAGCATTGCTATAATTAACTGACTGCAGAACTAGCTGAAGTTCAACTGCATGTATCAGAGTTATAACCTCTATATTGGAAGGAACTATTCGAGTCAGAACTGGAGACTATTTCCTTCGAAAAGAACCAAAGACTCCGAAAACTTTTCTTCAAGCTCATGTAGTTAAACTCACACGTTAAAAGTACTTTGTCACAGAAACGACGACTAAACTCCCAGCCAACAGTGGGTCTATCTCTTTCGTCAATCTCCGCTATATAAGTCCTCTTGTAATTGTTAAAAAGCATTTGAGCCCAATGAAGATCATTTGTCATCACGTAGATGTCAACCTTACTCTCGAAAGATTCTGAACTTACATATTACAATATACGGTTTGGTGTTCACCTAATGAAATCATATGAGATAGTGCTGCAAGTGTGAAGTCAGCTTTGCTGTAAGCATTATTCACTATTTTCTTGTTATGTGATCGATGAATATGTACACAAAGGCTGCAAAACAGAAATATTGGAACATTTCCATTAAAAATGTGTGTAGTTACTTTCTTCTGAAATAACGAGGCTCTTTAGTTTCTGGGAAAAGCTGATGACCCGCATGAGATCCTACTGTTGCTGTCGTAGTGAACAAGATGTTTAGAAGCTCTTTTGGGAAAGAATCAAAATACTTATAACTCTTGAAAATCATATCAGTGCTATGGAAATCATAGGGAAGATTGTATACCTTGGAGTTAGCTAGCTTCACCTGAATTGTAGTTTCACGTTGCTTACTGATGTACTGATTCAGTGTTGAATCATGACTACAACATTTTTTATTCTGCACTATGACCAGATTAGGACAGGAACAGTAGCTCTAGAATAAGTTTTCTATGTTAACATATAGCTAATTCTAATTCTCAACTGAGTTTCGAGCGTTAAAGAGATATCTTCCTATCTCTGGATAAACTGCCTGCATCTTCTCTACTCCTTCTCTCGTAGCTCCATCGGTAATTACAGGCACTCTAGACGAACTTAAAAGTTTTGAATGATAGAAACTAAAGACCTATTGGTATCATATGCCATAGAAATGAATGACATTAACTCAAACATAACATCCCCAACATTAGCACCTGATCTAGTGCCTGAAAAGATGAAGACTTTACTAATCGGACTACCCAAGCTTGATTTACTTTCTAAATATCCATCTAAGCAAAAATCGTGTGAAGGCTTCGGGGTTTGATCTAGTCCACATGAAGACCATACTGTTAGTCTGATACATCATATAACTTAGAACAATTAAAAAGGCAAGTGAGCTTACTTTAATATACAAACAAATATTATGAATATGACTATGCAAAGACTAAATTGGCGAGAACACGACCTCATCCCATACAATGTTCTTGTTTGAAGTAGTCACAGAATACTACTTACTTCGTTCTCAATTTCCGACACAAATAGATAAAGAATTAAAATGAGAAAAAAACTGCTAATTCACAAAAACGTTCCGTCAAAAGATTCGGATCATATATTAATCCCATCGTTTCATCTTAATTTCATGAATAAAGTAAATAATGGTTTTATTTCATTTCCAATCGGTTATTGTGTTCCCAAAAAAGTGTCTCGCCAACAAACATGTGAATCTACACGTGACTCTTCAGGTTTGCATTAGCATAATTAACACCTTCGTTTCTGACGTGTTTTCCGTGATTCTCTTCATTTTCAAACAATTGCTCGTTGATAACGGTTGTGCATAGGAAATAAGTAGAAACAACAAATATAAATAATTTAATTTAAATCAATTTAGTTGTATCATCAGATATATCAATGAGTAACCATGCATAGCAACAGGCCATCTTGTAAAATGAAAAAGTTAGAATTATATCTTAGTAGTTGACCTGTTACTAATAAATAATGTTAATATTGTAAAGTTTCACATATTTTCAGATAAATTATTTTGCACATAGTGCTAAGATTCACTCTCAATTGGCTTTGTCTGCAGCAGCTGCAGCAGCCAATGATCGAAACACTTCATTTGGGTTGATCAACTCATGAAGATATTTGTATCTGCCACCCTGAAAATTGCACGATTGCTAGTTAGAGATGAAGTACAAATAACGTCTTTAAATTCCTGGACAGTATGTCCCTCTCCTCTTAATATCCATTTAGTAGTCAAAAGACCATCAACTCCTACTGGTCCTCGAGCATGAATGCGCCCAGTTGATATTCCTACTTCGGCACCTACACGATTAAGTTTTATTAATCGTTTAATAAACATATGAATCATACCAAGGCCGAAACGGTAACCATCAGCAAACCGTGTGGAAGAGTTGTGGAAAGCACAGGCACTGTCCACATGTCTCAAGAAGTATTCAGCTGTGTTATCTTAAACAAGAAAAGGTTTTCATTTATCATATGAGCAGCTCACCGTTGTTAGTAACAATAGATTCGGTATGTCCGGAGCCATAACGAATGATATGAGCGACAGCATCATCTGTATTATCGACAACCTGTACAAATTCGACTCTTGTTCATATCAATATTGTATTCAGACCTCAATTGTGCATTCCAAACATCCGTACTCAAACTTAAGACTCTCAGCTAGTGGAGGACCGAACTTAAGCATAGACTGCAACTTAGGTCCTGCATGAATTTTGACTCCTTCAGTCTTCAAAGAAGGTTATGGAAACATTGAGCTGAGCTAAAAAACCTTGAACATTCCACATAATTGGTCGAAGAACGGAGTGTTAACAAGATCACGATGGATCAGAATAGTTTCAACTGCATTACAAGCAGAAGGGTAGTCGCATTTGGAGTCTCTTACAATATCCAAAGCCATCTGAATTTTCAGGTAATCAGAGTTGTGTTATACTCTTTGACTCAATTACTTGTTCATCACAATCCTTATCAATATACACGTGACAAATTCCTTCAGCGTGTCCGAGAACTGGAATTCCCTTACTTTTCTCCTGCATGGTTCGAACCAAATCAGAAGATCCACGTGGAATGACTAAGTCTATCATATCCTGGAAAACTCATCTTCAATTTTTATTCGGGAGTAATAACTAAACCTTCAACTGGAGGAGTTCAGCCACATCTTCGCGGCTTCGAATCAAAGTGACTGCGTCTCTCATTTCATATCCATGAGTTCCAAGAGCTTCCTGAAACCAACTTGTTAAACTATAAGTTCAGCACTTGATACCTGAACAATGCTGTGAAGCATGCGGTTGCTTTCATCAGCTTCTTTTCCTCCTTTCAATAACAGAGAGTTTCCAGAAGCCATGGCTAAACTAGCTACCTGAAGATCATTCATTCACTGCTCAAATAATTAATGTTTTCTCTCATACCTGTGGAAGGCAATCTGGTCTCGACTCAAAAATAACCATCAAAGATCCGATCGGTACCGTTACTTGTTCCAGATATAACTTATCCGATATTTTAACCTGGAGAAACAGGAAAAACGTTACATTCAGACTTCCTAACTCACTTTTCTCAGTGTTCTTCCAATTAGAGTTTCAGCTGAATCAGCGATTGTTAACAATCCATTGTGAAGGTCATTAATTTTAGCTTTGGTCATCTTCAATCGATTCAATAAAGCAGGTTCCAATCCTGAAACACTTATAAGAAGTCTTCGAAACTCTTACGAATACCGTTGGCTTTGGCAATGTTCATATCAGCTCTGTTTGCCTCCAAGATATCATTTTCTCTGGTAACTAAAAGACCTGCCAAATGTCGTACCATAGCAGCTCTTTCAGAGTTAGATAATCTAGATAACTGTCTTCCGGCATCCCGACCTTAAATGAAAGGGGTTCATTGAAAATGATCCCTTGTAGGGAAGCAAGATAATATTTTGGTCAAGAGCATAGTTTGGTCATTCAAGACGATAAGATATGAATTTATAATTCGATAAAATGATATTCCTTTCTTTATCAATTTGAATGACCAGACAGTCACAGTTTTCGAAACGTGCTTGTTCTTGTCAATTTTTTTGAATGATTAGAGGATAAAAAAAATTTACATTTCGAAGCAACTTCTTCCGTAGGAGGTCCTTCATGGCTGTGAGTGCGGCAGAACATAGTTCCAATTTTCTTTCCAGCAACTGCCTCAGTAATGGCATTTTGAGATAATCCATTGGTAATCACTGTTGTTACGCCGTTCTCTAGAGCGTGAACACAGGCTTGCACCTAAAACCGATTTATGTATTCAAAACGCTACAAATGCCACGAACTTTGCTCTCCATTCCTCCTGTACCGAACTTACTATTTGCACCGAATACAACATGGGCACTTTCAGTCGGGACAAATGTATGCAAGAGCCGTGAACCTTCCATATCAGGTGGACCTTGACAAAATGTTCATTAGATTCATGTAACGATTTACGCCTAACCTGTATAAACTCCGTTAACATTTGAAAGGATTATGAGGAGCTCTGCCTCGATTTCGGATGCCAAACGAGCAGCGAGAGAATCATTGTCAGATATGTGCTGTAGAGCTTAGTTCAGTTTCAGCTATTGTTTGAGTATCATACCATATTGAGTTTTGGATCTGGAGCAACAGCATCATTAGCATTTACGATTGGAATGATATTGAGCGAAAGAAGACTTTCAATAGTTGCTTGAAGATTCTTTCGTCTTTGGGGATCATCGATATCTGGCTTTGTTAATAATACCTTAAGAATTTCAATAATTATGTTTTTTCGAGGATACATACTTGAGCGACGGTGATTCCATATTGTTGGAAAAGTTGTTCGTATAAGGACATTAAGCCTGGCATTCCTGATGCAGCGCAGGCACGTTTATCGGCTGCCATTCCCGAGGGACCCCTAAGACTACAGATTCGAACTTTTTCGTTGGAAAATTAGGTAAACGGAGACAAAAACGAAATTTCTTTCATTTTCATCAAAGTTTTGCCTTCAGTACAGTACCTAAGCGTTTGACGCATGCTCATGCTCATAACAAGTTCCTGACGAAGTTTTTGTCGTCCAAAAGCAACAGCTCCAGAAGATACAATCAACATTTGACGTCCAGCTTGTTGTAGTTCAGACACCTAACAATCTTTGAGCTTATATATTCTTACAGCAGGATTTGTATTTGAATATTCCGAAATCGAAATAGTACTTAGAATGGTGAGAGATGTCTTATCACTATGTTGACCTCTCTTACCATTCCGTATGATAACTGTTGAGAAGGGAGTAAAAACAAACCGTTTCTCAACAGCGATGTCTTTTTCAAAAATATATTTGGGAATATTGAACGAAAACGAGCGAACCTGTTCAACGATAGAAGCCAACCTTCCAAGGGCTAATCCACATTCATCTTCACGTGTAATGACGGCACTTCCTAGTTTTACAACAATACGTTCAGCATTTTTAAGTTCAGTTCTTGTGTTAATCGACATGTGATGTTTACGAGATTTAGTGCTGAAACTCATTCAATTTATGCTTCCTGCGACAATACCAAACCTGAAGTTTCCATTTGAGTCACCGACTGGAACTGCACCAACTGAGGTTATGGGAGTTACTGCTGGGACTTGAGCAGCTGTGACAGAAGAGGCTTTTCTAGAATTCTGTGCCTAAAAACATAGAATGAGTGAATGATCCAAGAATTTCATGCAGCAAAAACCTTTTTAACATTGATAACTGTAGTATTGCCTCGAGATATTAGCCTTCTAGACTGTCTAGTAGCGATGGGCACAATTCGCATCATTTTTGTGCTGAAAAATAGAATTTGAAGAAGACTAAGAAGCGAGACATATAACGAAAGAAACATCAGTTACAATGGGATATGAATGGAAAAGGAAAAAAACTGATTTCACACGCTTTCATCGATGATGGTCAGTTCGATTGACCGCAGCTTCTGCTGATATCAAGACATGATATTTCCAGCTTTAACGAATTGATAAGATGAAATTTTAAGGAGAAAATATGACAAAATATAAGAAATAAAGTATTTCAACACGGAAACTGATAGTTAAGTTCATTTGCTGTTCAGATGTAGACATGAAGAACAAAGGAATGAAATTGAATTAGAAGAAAGAATTAAAAAATAAGGCGCATCTTGTGATGTTATGATTTAAAGAAACAAAGAACGTTTGACCAAATGGATATCTCATATCCTATCAAGTGATACGAAAATTTGTTGCTTTTACCCACAAAACAACGGATCTGCACGTTGCATGTTCTATAAAATCAATCTCTTTTCCTTCCTTTCAATTCATGTCGAATCTCATTTAGGTGGTGAACAAACCTTAGTGAACAGATCAGCAAAGAAAACGAAACATAAGATACTTTCAAGTAAAAGAGAAAAGAATTCAGAATTGTTAAATAACACTGACCGACCGCTAATGCTTCATCTTATCGTGTGTATGGACAACTAGCCAAGTGACAAGACGAACACAGATAGAAAGAGAAAGAAGGAGGGAATATTTCCCTATCAATCTTTTTCTTTTCAAACGACCCAATCAAAGTAGTTCACGTCTTTACTTCTCTTGAGATATCGATATGCTATATTTACATGAATACAAAGCAATAAACATATGATATGCCAGAGGTTAAGATAAAACAGAGAACCTTGCTCCTTTATAAACACAAATCATCCTCAGCTCATGAGTCCAACAAATCAATAAAAATCGTTTTTTATTTGAAAATAATTGAAAATTAGATCAATACAATAGCCACTTTTGGATGAGACTTCTATTAAGAAGCAAACAACAATTTATAGTTTTATCATGTTGTATATACTTGGTGGCAGCCTGCCAACAATGATAGATTCCTTCATATGCTACAGAGTTCGTTGTACTATTTATCTTTGACTATATCACTTAGAACTTATTTATTTTCATTCATCTATTAAATTATTTTGACAATCGTTTGAGAATCAGCGAATATGAATGTCATGAACCAGTTATAATCTGTACGATCTCGAGCTCTCATCTTCAAACTTTCGAATTCTGTGGGATTGTCGACGACTTCTGAATGTGAACATTTTGAAAAAGTTAGAAGGTCAATCTATACCGGCTGGAGATTCAACCAGAGTCACTAATGCTACTTCGATAGCTGGTTCGTTCTCATCCACAGCAGAGTTATCTGTCTGTAATAGATGAGGTTTCAATAAGTTTTGTTGAACTTCTTTTCTACTTTAGAAAGAAAAACGCTGAAGGTCTTCTCATCTGTTTCGGAGCTTCCTTGTGTTAATGTCACAAAATAAGTTGGTCTTTTACCATAAACATCCAAATCTAAAACATTTATTATCAACCCATTCCAGTTTCACATGAAATTCTTATGAGATTGTCATGCTAATCAGTGTCTTGGGTGCAAATAATCGCACTGGTTGCAACCTTTGCTAATAAAAATTAGATCTTACCCATTTTAGTCATTGACCAAGAATGAAGTTCATACCCTTTCAAAGGGCTCAGATGCAGAGAAGCTCTATTGAACTCTCCAATCACCTTAAAAAATGAGCTGAAGATTAGAGTTAGCATGAGTAAACTCACAGAGTATGTGCATTTGATCAGATCTGACCCTTCTTTGGCCTTCTCTATCAATCGCAATTCAACTTCATTTTCTATCTTTGGCAATTGATTTGTGACTTTCCACAGTGTTTCACTAAAACAATAGTGTAACGTTTAATGAAGGAAGTACAAGCAGTACTGAGGTGGGAAGTTTGTGTGAATGGAGTTATAATAGGGTAGTCTGCAATACGAGTCGATAACTTCCGAACAATTCGGAGACTGTGCTTCGAAGAAGCTTTCCTTAGGAAGGTTAGTAACATGACTGAAAATGAATAACTCTTTCAGCAGGAAACCATTCCGTTACTTGTAATCGAGGCCTTGTATGAAAATAGCTGATTCATCCGAAACCAACTGATCGTGATGATCTGTTACCGTCCTGTGTGTATTCTACAAAGCGTAATTAATGAGAAAGTGTTGATTGAAAAGATATTACAATGGCAATCATTCGCCGGAGTCGTGGATGCTCATATGAATTACTGTATGGAGAGCTTATATTATTGAATGTTGCGAGAATGAAAAATAGAAAAACAACGAATAGATAACGGAAAGTGTTGATTCGATGGTATTTCTCATTTAAGAAAATAAGACAGTTCTGGAAATTGAAAGAAGTCATGAAGAAGCATTGGGAAGATGAACTTACAGTGTTCAAAACGATTATGTAGGATGTGATCAAAGTAATTGCACCGATTATGATCAGAGGATTGATTTTAGTTCCGGAACGTCCTGTGATGGGAACATACAGTTGGAATAACTGATAAATAATGTAAGAAAAATATATTAAAGCCGGAGATATAACGATGAGAGAAACTACTGCTTTCACGGCTGTTCGTCCTGAACAGAAACTATTGTCTTAACCATCAATTTTGGTTACTCACTTTGAGGAACAAATAGTTTACAAACCAACTGACTGACTAAGGACAAAGCCAAGAAGTTTAGTAAGATATAAGCTGAGGATATTTTGTAGTAGGTAAGTAGATATATGCAAACAGCAAGAATAACATTGATACTGTCCAAATACTTCTCTTGCTTGTCCCAAAACGCTGTTCCCTGCAAATCGCCATATTAGGGGATGTCAGGAAGCATAGAGGGAACTAAGGCTACCTTATAATCCTCTTGAAGGTAAGAATGCGCTTTGAATCCAACTATGAGTAATGGAAGAATAAAGAAGACGTAAATGAAATTAGGTTCTTTCCACCTGTAGTATGACACATAGTAATCATTATGAAAGTATACTAACCAAATCTGAGTTAATCCGAATGTGTAAAGAATGGCAACGACTCCGAACAATGAGAGAAACATAAAGCCAAGCACAAATAGATGATTAAGCAATGATTTAGATAGGTCATTTGGAGAATAAACCATTCGCTTCAACCTTATCCCCACCAAGAGCCAAGTCAGAAAGCAGAAAAAGTAGTTCAGGTACTCTCCTGAATCATCGATATGTGGAATGATGAGAGAAACGAAAGTTTACCACTGGTCTTTGAATAGTAAATAGTGAACATTCCCAGGAAATCATAATAAACCCATTTGGCTGATTCTTCATACCGCCAAGGCTGTTCTAAATAGGTGTTGTTCATCACTGATAGAACAACACTCAGAACATTATCTCCTGCTCTGGAAAGAACATCTAGATAAGGATTTCTCAAAGCTTAAAATAACAGGAATGTCTTGAAGGGTAAAGTAACGAAAACATAGTTGAATGCGTCAAATACCTTTGAATAGCTCCAGCAGCAATTTTATCCTCTTTATCATACTCTGTATGATAAATCCAACCATTCACAACGTAAGCAATGTCCAATCCTGAGAGATGTGTAATGACTATCGATGTGTAATTCAATGGACTTACCTGATAACCCACCAAAATCTCTGAAAATTCGGAAGTCGGTGTCAGAAGGAATTATCCCAGATTGAAACAGTTCTTGACCCATGACACTGCAGTAAGGATGAGGAGCATTTTGCAGATAGCTGTGAAGAAGCCATGAGTTCTTAGGACCAGCCTCCAAACATGAACTGTGATCAAAGTTGCAATGACACTCTTCACCTGGAATAATACTTCTCTCCCACTACTACCAGCACCCTCCAAGTTTATGAAAGCTCTGATGTAATGTCTCCACGGATGCTGAGTGATAAATCCATGCGAAGCATGCAAACCGTATTCTTCAGCTGCAATACACTTCGTGAGATATGGAACAAATGTATTACAACCTCCATTGAAAAGGAAAACAATATCGTATTTCAGAGCATCTTGATAAGCAGAAAAATAGGTTAAAAGTTCCATCATGATAGAGCATGAGACCTTAAAGTTCAATGCATATTTTCCTTTTAAATTTAGTTCCAAACAGCATCATCAGTAGCGCCTGGAGAATCGAAAACCGTATCGAAATGACAGTTAATCATGAGAGCATGTTGACTAGGCTTTTCTTTGGGTCCGATGCGAGCAACTTGAAAACGAAAAGAATAACAACATAGAACAAATACAACAACCAACCAACATTAGTGACATTATAATAACACAATGTGTAGAAGCCACGGAAACTTATGTCAAAACAATCAGACGGACGCTAAGAATCTTGCTATATCATGAAATCAAAAGTGAAAAGATACCTGAATATCAAACTCGAATCTGTTATAGTTATTTGCGTCGTATTTTTTCTGCAGCTCATCGAACTTTTCTATGAAAAGGTTAACTGCATATGTCTTGAAGAGGATAAGATGTGTAATCGGCAAATGAAAAGTAATGAAACCTCAGCTGCTAGAGAGCCAGTCGGTCGAGGTCCATAAGCTGTTATTTCCTTGAGAAACGAACGGGCACGTTCTTCACTGAACCCCTTCAAGTCATTAGATGATCGTACAGATGGATACAATCTATACTCGGAAAAATTGAAAAGAATACAAAAAAAAGGAAAACTATTACTCAGCAAAACTAGCACTCCAAACTAATGTAAATAATAGCCATAAAAAAGTAATTATAGCACAAGCTTCCCGATATACTTCAATCTTATTATCCAACTGAAACTATAAATGGAAGACTTTCGAAAAAGAGCAGAACAAACTTTGCTTTTGTCAGTTGCAAGATAGGTGTAGTCTAGTTCGGCTTTGATATCATTCACATTGCCCGTTCTCCTCCGAATATTGAGATCCATGCTTGACACAAATAAAAAAGAGAGAATCAAGAAAAACGAGGGAAGATATGTGAAAAAAAGGGTGGGGGTTTCTTCAAAAACACAAATCCCTATAACATAATCGATATTGGTCTATTGATTTTTTTGTTTATTCCTAACTTTTCAGTCAAAGTATGAAGAGAGTAAGTGAAAAAGAAGACAATTTTGTGCACCAAAATTTTATTTAAAAGTTTCAAATGTCCACGGATATTATCAGTAAATCAATTATCTATTATGCCATAAACTTACTAATGTATTGATTTGGAACGAATTTTAAAAATAAAAATAAGATAAATAAGAAGATTGTTTGTTTGTGGAGAGATAAAGCTGTACCATCATGAGATTTCGCTATATAAGCTGGAAATCAAAGTTGATTCTTCATGAAGTTTAATGAAAACAGAGATGAGTTTTACTTTGATCCTTTTACTTTGCACTGCTTCCTTCATTGCTTCAACAGAAACTATAAATAGTTCTGACGAGGACAATATAGAAGATATTCAGATTGTTTTACCTAATTTGAATCTAAACTCTTCTACTGAAAATATTGACTCGAAATCTGTTCAGGAATTCCATGAATGGATTATTAATCAACTGAAACCTTTCATAACTGTGGAGTTGCTTCAAAAGGTATCTTTCATTATTATTCCAATCTTGTATTTAATCGATTCAGCTCATGAAACAGATCGAAACAGGGGAAAATTAGAATATGCAATTCATATACTACGTGAGCTACGTGACCTTGGTGAAAAATATTTATTTTGAATGATTAAGATGTGATGACCGGTTGTGCTTTCATATTAAATTGAATAAAAGCGTTGAATATTAGTAGTATTATAACGGGTCTAGCTAACCCACCCTTTCACCCATTTTCCAACAATGGTCTTTTTTTTCAAGATAAGTGACCATGTTCTAACAATTTAAGAATGATTTCAAAGGTTTTTTCAATTTGGGTGATTTTCAAAAACCTTCAATTATCACGAAAAACATAATCGAGGGTTATTTTACTAATATATTACTACGAACGTTACTCTCATAGGACATTTTTTTTCGTGATCCTTTGTCTTCCCAGCCAAAATCTCCCCTACTAGGAGAAAAAGGGTTCACATTCCAGATGACATCAGAACCCGAAATTCTTTGCGGCCGGGGTCTACCTCTCTTCAGCTCATAAAGATGAACTGCTCAAGCAATGCGCAACCGTCGGCATTCATTTCTCGCAACTTCCACTGAACATACACCGGAACTCTCCGGACGTCTACTCCGTTTAGAACTCAAATCCGAAGGACCCCTCAGAACCCGGTAAATCGAGCTGTTTTTTTTTGCATCATGAGCCTAAAATGGAGTCAGCGTGACAGAGAGTTTTTGAGGGTGAGAAAGGCTTTTTGTTCCAAATCAAAAGACTGTAGTCATCTTGTTTTTCTAATGAAATGGTTAGTTTACGGGTGCTCATTCGGTTTTCCCCCTGACTTCTCGAAACATTTTATTCTTTAAAATTTCTTTCAGATTCTTTCTTTTGCAAACCTTGAGGAAGAGAGAAGATCTGGTAAATTTTATTTTTACTTCAACTGAATGCACTATATAAGCAAAACAAACAAGATCTTGTCGATGTTCTGATCAGAAATAAGGATAAATTCAAAAAATTTCTTGGTATTAAGGTTATTTTTTGAATAAATGTTGATAACTATTGTATTGATAATATAAATATTGATCGAAATCATCTATCTAATCGAGTCCAAATTTGCAATACCAACTTCTTCTGATATCTTGTCCAGTAAGGTATCTCGAATAAAAGTTAATAAAATTTCGAATTTTTAATTGTTTTTTGACAAGGTTCAAAAGATCGATGCTGGTTAGTGCTCTCAGGTCTTTTCGGAAGGAATTTAATAAGGGGCTTTTTATATAAATTTTGTTAGCGCAATTTATAACACTACTAATATATTGCATTAGCGTAATATATTACTTTCCATAGTATGGATAACCGCCGCCGTAACCACCATAGCCACCATAATTGCCATAACCGCCATAATTGCCGTAACCGTAGCCACCATATCCTCCGTAGCCACCATACATGCCTGGATATCCCATCATCATTCCACCGCCAAGTAAGCTTCCAAGAAGCATACCTGAAACAATGCGATTCTGAATATCTGAACAGAACTATATGTTGTTTACCTATGGCTTCGGTAGTTTGAATGAGTAGAAGAAGAGCAAGAATTGAATAAAGGAATTTCATATTTGAAGAACTTGTTTCATACAAGTTAATAAACAAAAATTTCTTTTATACTGTTCTTCTCTTCTTTGTCCGCCTAACTCGGATTTTGGTCTTGAACTAAAACCATCAGAAAACATGGGTTTGTTGACCATATCATGTCATTAGCTATGACGTCGTATCCTGAAATTCATTTTCTCACATGATTTTATATAAAAAAACAATATATTTACCAAACTGCTGATAATCACTGATCAAGTGATAACTCATATTTCTCTTTTTCTTCTTCTCGCGTAATTTTAAAACATTTCAAATCTCCTTAATTGAACAAAACCCGTTTGTTCCACGTATTCGAAACATGTGTTCTGTCCGAAATATTTTCTTTTCGCAGACTTCATCATATAAGGAGAGGATCAGAAGAACTGAAGTTATTTATGTGAGAGTGCACCAAGAACAACATTCAACACAAGAACATGGAAGCTTTGACTATTACAATAGATATAACACATGTTATCCAAGGGCATGACGTCAGAGCCTGGATCGGTTGCATTTGTAAATAAAATTTTCGGCCCAAAAAACTACTTTTTTCATAAATTTAACGACAAACGACTGATTCGAAGCGTTACCCGACCACCTTCCAGCGTTTTTTTGAAGTTCAGACCAGTCTCTGACTTAAAAGATTTGGATCTGAAACTGTTTTTTGAAATGTTTTCATTTATACCATAAAAAGAAAGATAAATGAAAAGGAAATGGAAATTTTTGAAAAAGCCTGAAAGACCTGAATGGTAAATAGAATTTGATGTTTTCGGATGATTTACGGAAACAGAATTGCCGGAAGAAACGAGGGAGAGTTCACGCTGTTTTTCACCCACTCAGTGCAGTTAATAATGATCTACAACTCACTCGTGAACTCTCTTCTTGGCGTGAGAAAGTTAAATATAATACTGAAGAGCTTCTAGAGGTTATAAATATAAGTTCTTCATCACTGTTTTATTATGCGGATCAAGTTTATTCTCTGTGTTACTCTGATTTGCAATTTGGATCGAAATGTTAAAAAGAGAGTTCGTAAGCGATGAAGAGAAAACAAACTGCCAAAGCATGAACTGGACGTAAAAGCTTCATTGGTGCCGATGAAAAAAAGAGTCGAAGTCTTCCATATATAAGCTTCTTCTTCAGCTGGATAAGGCAGATTCAAGCAATGGAGTCAGAGAAGCAACTTATTCAACAGGCTAATAGTCTGAGAAAAATCGCCTTCACAGGAGTTGCTATCAGGTATTTCTGAGTTTACAAATCTATCGTATTACCTTTACCTTTCAAGCACTGTGGCTGCTTTGACTTGTGTCATCATCGTTCCAGCTTTATACTCATACGTTCAGTATGTTCAAAGCTCAGTCCAAACAGATGTAAGTAGTTATCTCTCAGGTCTTCAGAATACGAGCTCATTTAGGTAACTTACTGCAAGCACAGAACTGATGGTCTTTTCACTCTTTACGAGAAAATGCAAAAGCACAAAGGCGTCAGAGTGACAAAGCGTCAAGCTGGATACGATTCAGGTGAGCTCGACTTTTATTGTAATAGAATGAATTATTTTTCCAGCTGTCCTTGACCACTCAAGCTCAGATAGCCAATCTGACAACGGTCAATGCTGCTCTTGCGGTGTCGGAAATACTGGACCACCAGGACCACCAGGAGCTGATGGAAATGATGGACAAGATGGATCTGCTGGAGAGCCAGGAAAGCACGCCGATGATCTTCCAGCTCCAAAAGAACCAGCTTTCTGCTTCGAATGCCCAGATGCTCCAGCCGGACCACCAGGACCTCCAGGACGCAAGGGACCATCCGGACCAGCAGGAACAGCTGGACAGCCAGGAAACGATGGACAACCAGGACAACCAGGAGCACCAGGAGCTCCAGGACAACCAGGAAGCGATGGACAACCAGGAGCTGATGGAGAAGCTGGAACCCCAGGAGTCGTTAACGAGGTTCCAGGGCCAGACGGACCACCAGGACCAGATGGACCAGCTGGACCAGCAGGAGAAGATGGAGAGCCAGGAGCTGATGGAACTCCAGGTTCGATGCAAAGTTATAACTGTTAAACCATTTTTTGATTAGGAGCCCCAGGAGAGCAAGGAGAACCAGGAGAGCCTGGAACTGATGGAGAGCCAGGAGCTAAGGGAGCTGATGGAGAGCAAGGACCAGTTGGACCAACTGGAGAAACTGGAGGATGTAGCCACTGCCCACCACCAAGAACTGCTCCAGGATATTAATGTGTGTACAAATATGGCCAATTGTGATACTCAGAAACGTCTTTCAAACGCTCACATAGTCAAGATTTCTGTTCGTCAGAATTCAATAAATTATGCAAACAAGCATTGAATATTTAAATTCATTGAATACAATAATATAGTGTAAAAAACAATAAAAACGAATTACAAAACTCTAATGATTGTGTGAATATTCAAAGAAAAATATTATTTTTCCCAAAAGGCACAAAGCAAAAAGAATGTTTCAGCGTATTCGTTTATAGAACGACGACCAACAATGTCTGATGACGAATTCAATCCACACAAGAAGATGTCTTTACCAGAGCGATTTCGATCCAACACGTTTTCATTATTCGGTACGTCGAACATTTTTTTTGTGGTCACGAGAAGTGTTCAAAAATCGCCCTAAGCGTGTTCAATTAGAATAATCCGCACAGTAAAAGAGTTCGTACGTGGAATTCCACGTCACCTCTCATTTGTAAGTAAACAGCAAATCGAACGACGGTTGCGCCAGTCATTATATTCAACTTATTTTAAACTAAAGGTAAGTACATGCAATTGACGGCGAGTATCTCTTTAAAGTTCTTTTAAAATTTGTAGTTTATAGTTGAATAATCATAACAGATATCTCCTTATATACCATACGCTCAAAAAGCATCTATTTGTCATCATCACCATTTCATTTTTTTTTGAACGAATCGATAGTAGAGAAATGAGATGAGATAACACTCTAATTTTACACGCGTTCATATATGCTTGATAATAGTTTCGTTAATCATTAAACTTTTGTATGTTTTGAGGAATGGCCGACTTGCTGCCCATTGAAGTTCCATCGGATTATCTTCGGTCCAGAAATAGAGATCATACCGGATCTTTATATCCAATTAACGACGATTTGAGGTTTTTTTTAGTTTTGATACTGTCTGATGTTGGTTTTACACTGTAGGTTTGATTATGGGACTGCCGGATTTCGAACTGTTGCCAACTTGCTTCCTTTTGCTGTTTTTCGGATTGGATATGTTGCAGGTTTACGATCAAGGTTCTATCATACCGTTCACTACTTGCGTTTTCAAGCTGTCCTATTACAGAGTTTTGAATAAATGTATCGGAATAATGATCACAGCCTCGCATAATCCTGAAAAGGATAATGGAGTGAAGATTGTTGATCCAATGGGAGAAATGTTATCATCGGATTGGGAGGTTAGCATTTATTAGCCATAATGTTCGATCTACTACTTCTTGTACTTATCCGCTGCTGCTTGGGCTTCTTCTTCATAAGCTTTGTCCCCACTAAGGAAAGCAACTCCCAAATTGAATGCAGCATCAGCAGCCTTAAAATATGACATTAGCCTTATCAGGCTTCTCAACTTACTTGTCGTGTTTTCTCTTTCTGTTCATCATCTAGTTCAGAAGTGATTGCGAGACTCCTGATATGATGCAAATAGATGACTTGCTTGGCAAATGAAGGAGATACGTGAATGACTTCTTGGAAGAACTGCCAGGAGAAATTATTTAGTGATATGAGCAACAGCAACTTACTTGATTTATGTCTTGTGTGGTCTGGTATTCCTTTGCTATGACGGCAACTTTTGCTCGCTGTTCAGTATTGAGTGTGTTGTAAGCGTTGAAAGCAATCATGGGTATAAATTCCGAAATAGACTTTTGTACGGAATTGTATTTGAAGAACTTACTTCTTAGTTGAAGTGGTATTTTCTCGTACAAACTTTTTTGAATTTTTGTATGTGAAGCTGAAAATACAGTAAGAGGTAGAGTTGTGAGATAACCACGTACCCATGACCTGAAGAGCTAGAATAAGGAAGAGGACGTGTAAAGCTCTCATTATTCACGTTTCGTCAAAAAAACTAAAAGAATGCTTTTATCTCTTTTAAACACTTCGTGGCTGCCAACATTAGCCAAACGGCGTTCAAATTGACACGTTTAACTTTGTTTGCCAACTTTGATCACAAAAAATGATTTTTAAGCTATTAACTGATGCAATGATTTTCAGAAAATCGCAACGGAACTTGTAAATGCAAGCGATGATCAACTGCCAACAACAATTAGAGCTCTCGAAGTTCAAGTATTTTCGTTTTATTCTATTGATGAAATAGCAAACGAATTCAGATGGCTCCTTTACGATCTGCTAATAATGCATCTGTGGTTTGTGCTATGGATACTCGAATCAGCAGTCCTCATCTAGTCGAAGCTGCTCGGGCAGGAGCAGAACTGTTCAACGTCCCCTTCAAAAATCATGGTGGGAAAAACAAGTTCATCCGTTGTCAATACGATTTTATTTGACAGGACTTTTAACTACACCTCAACTTCATTATATCGTGAGATGTCGTAACGATCCCGAATTCGGCGAAGCTTCTGAAATTGGATACTACAAATGCATTTCAACTGCCTTCAATGAATTGTTATCTTTGACCCCAGTATGAAGGATATTTCTATTCAGTTCAAAGAAAAGTTATAGGGAGACAAGAGTAGATTGCGGCTTGATTGTGCAAATGGAATCGGAGCCCCAAAGTTCAAAGAGCTTATGACTTATCTCAACGAGAGCATAGATGTGGAATATACTAACACGCGAGGCGAATTGAATCATAATGTTAATTTTGAAATCTTTCCGAGATTAAGTTATTGCTTCTAGTGTGGTGCTGATTTCGTGAAAATCTCGCAAAAACTTCCAGATGGATTCTTGGAATGCCCCGTAAATGACAAATGTGCTTCTTTTGATGGGGATGCCGATAGGCTTGTTTATTTCAAGTAATATTTGAATTTTCTCGTAAAGGAAATGAAGTTATTTCAGGAGGAGAAGTAGTGATGAAAGCGATATAAGCTTATTAGATGGAGACAAAATAGCAGTTCTTTTGACAAAATATATCAAAGAAGTGATTGAATATTAATGGATGGAAAACATATTTTCGATGTTTCAGCAATTGGATATTGCTGGATTAACTGATGATTTGTCTCTTGGCATCATCCAAACAGCATATGCGAATGGAGCTTCTACTAAATATATCGAAGAAACATTGGTAAGATGAGAAGAGCGAAGAAGCATTAGAAATTCATGATTTCCATCTGTTTCAGGGTATTAAAGTCGTGATTGTACCAACAGGTGTGAAACATTTACATCATGCTGCTGTCAAGTTTGATATTGGAATTTATTTTGAAGCCAATGGTCATGGAACCGTTGTTTTCAGTAGTAAATTCGATAATCTCGTGCGGAAGTACGTTTCTTGAGAGTTCAATTTCTTTAAAAGTTTTTTCATACATTTTTACAAGCTAATTATAGATCTGACAAAAGCAATGATGGCGTTCGTAGATTAGCTCTCATCTCGAGGGTAATCAATGAAGTTGTTGGTGATGCCATAGCTGATCTTTTGGCTGTTGAGATCATTCTTCGTCATTTCGGGTGGACCGTTGAAGATTGGCAAGAGAAGCTTTATACAGATCTCCCAAATATTCAGATCAAAGTGCCCGTAAGTTAGAGCCCTATGTAGGTATTCATGATTAATGTGACTTTGAAGGTTGTTGATCGCTCTATTTACACAACAACTTGGGAAGAAACAACATTAGTGAAGCCTGCTGGTCTTCAAGAAAAAATGAATGAATTAATTGCAAAGTACCCGAAAGCTCGTTCATTCGTGAGACCATCCGGAACGGAATGTCTGGTTCGTGTTTATGCCGAAGCTGAAACACCAGAGGACACAAAAGCGTTGGGGGAAGCCATAGCCAACCTTGTCAAAGCTTAATCATCAAACTTTCCACGTTTTCAACTTTTTTTTAAAATAAAATGTTTTTGAAAATGTTTGATGGGAATTAGTGAAAAATGCAACTGCACTCTAGTGGATTAAACTCCAGACTGACATTATACGTGAACATGGCGTGCTTAACGTGGAGATGGCAAATATTATTTTCAGGAAATAACTTGACAGGCTTCTAAATGAAGGTGTTCCATCTTTATTTGTTTCCTGTAGATCACCAGAAGATCATTTGTGTTGCAATAGTTCTCAGCTCAGTCTGAGAGTTATTAGAAATACCGCTTTTCTTTTAATGTTCGCGTGAAACATTCTCATAAATTTTGATTTTCCATACGTCATTGCAATCAGAAATTTTGAATAAATAAAAGGAATTACGATGACCGAACCTGAGAAAAGCTATTTTTATTTTTGAAATTTAATGAAAATTCTTATTTATATGTTTTGGATATAAATACGTCAAAACATGTTGAACGGAAGGAAATAGTTTATCAGTTGCTGTTGCATTTGAAGACAATCTCCATATGTTCACACTAATACTTTAACTTTTCTCTTTCTTTTATGACATAAAAATAACAGAATTTTCTTCTTTTCTCTCGTAGTCCCGGTAACGCTGCAACCTATGTGAATGCTTGTAAGGATTGGAGTGTAGGAAAGGATAAATAGTTGAACAAATGAGAAAAAATGAAAGGGTAGCGAGACAGAATGTGAGAGTGAACCAGAGAGAAGGCGAGCAGAGAGAGAAGAAAGAGAGAAAGAGGTAGAAAATATGAAGTGAATAGAGAGATTCGAAGAGAAAAACTTATTTGAAACAAGCAAAATCCCTCTGTCTCAGTCAAAATTCTTGATTCAAACCCAAACAGGTACTTCATTTGTGTTAATTCATAATATTCCTCTTGTTCCACGTTTTTTTCTCTTATTTTTTGAAGCCTTCTTCGATCAAAATATTTGTTCCAATAAACATTTTCACAATATATACATATCTGAGGTTTCTAGCCAAAATCCGAGATTCAGCTTCATTTTTCAGCCCCAAATGGGCACAACAGCCAGTACCAGATGTCATGTTAAAACTATCTCAACCGAACTGAATAATCCCGATTGGTAACGTTCAGACAGCAATATTCTTTCCCATAATAAGCTCTTTCAGGATGGAATGCGATAGAAGGCGAGCTCGTCATAGTATTCCAATCATCGGTTCTATGTTTGCTAAGGTTTGCTTGTAATTGACCTGTTTTTTGTTCATGAAATCGTTTTAAAGGGTCCAGCAAGACCGCCTCCAGCTCAAATACGGAAAGATAAAGTCAGTCTCATAAAAAGAGCGATTAAGGCAGAAGCTGAAGCTAAAGACTGTGAGATTAAGATAAAAATCCTTGAGAGACAGGTACATTGACGAGATTGCAATAGCAGACATAAAAGTATTATAGTTGAGAACTATTGAACTGAGAAATCATGATTTGTCAACAGAACTCGTATGGGTGAAACAACAAAAAGAAGAAAATCCTCTCAAGGTGACATCTGATCTCTGGACTAAGTTACAACCATGTTTCCAGACACCTTTCAGCTTGGAAAAGGATGTTAATGAAACTACCAATATCATTTCTACAGATACTATAATTAACAAATTGGTTGAAACCTTTATCGTATCGTTCATAATGTTTGTTAATTCAGAAGTCAGAGAATGAAGAATTACGTGAGAGTTCCTTGAACCTTATGACATCGGAAGTCATGAAAAATATCAGAATATCTGACTTGGAACGGGAAAAAGAAGAATATAGACAACGTATAACTCATCTTGAAGGTTAGTAGACCTTTTCTCAATAAATAACTGAACTTCTTGTTTTTTTCAGAGCTGTACAGGGATAAAATCGATGACCACAGTTTAGCGAGCGTAAGCCCTTCGCCCATTCAAGCTTCCATGTTAACATTAAACTCCGCGGATGAGTTGAACAAGACGGGAGATGATTTTGAAGTAGAAACGAGGAAGAGATCACAGTCAACATCGCTAAAACCAGATAAATCCATAAACATGAGAAGAGCATCGTTACCGAAAGGATTCAAAGAGTCAGCTCTTAGTTTTAACGAATTTGTAACAGATGAAGAGGAAGATTTCGATTTGACAGATATTCTGAGTACATCTGTACGATCCACTACAAAGGTTTGTTGCTTTCTGTTTCTTTTTGTAAAATGAGAAAAAAATTTATTTTTAGTCAGTACGATCGCAATCCGGCAAGAGCCATGATTCGGGTTTCAGCTTATCTGATTCGACGACTTCTCAAGATCGTTCTGTTGTAATAGCTTAGGGGAATATTAATTATTTTCTTGTTAATGAAATAATTTCGTTCTGAAACAAAAACATTAAAATATGAAAATGATTTTCGTTTTTCTTCAATTCACTTCAATCATTTCATTAATGCGTTTCAAACGTTTCGCTTCCTCCATTGTACCATATTTGGTGGTGGATCTCTTGAAAAGACGGAAAACAGTTGAATACATAGAGTCTGTGAGGAGCTTACAATCTCAGATTGTAGAGTTTGCTCCCAGCAAGGGTAGTTTCTTTGTTTTCAGTATTTTAGTCCAAAATTAGATTTCTCTCTTTGATCTCCGGCTCGTTCTCCGGTACCTGCCTTCATGCTTAAGATGGACGAGCGGTACGATATACTCGAAATGATATCGAATGTATCGAGTATATCGAACATCGACTTTCTGCACAGTCGATACGTATCGATTGTGTCGAATATCGACTAACTAAAGCTTGATACGTCTCGTTAGGATCGAGGATGGACGATCAGCTTTACTTCATGCACGGAGTCCACTCCACATCCCGCGTTACCAGCCATTACATGAGTTGTTCAGTTGTTTTGACTCCATTACAAGTAAGTAAACGCTAATCGCTCAGAGAAGCCTCTTATCGCATTGTACAGAGATTTTTCAGTTATGAAGTTTTTAGTTCTAATCAACATATTTGCGAGCTCCAATCTCATTTGGGCTTCTTCTCTATATTTGATATATTTGATGCATTGGTGATGGGTTTTGCATACCGTCCGCCATTTTTCACTTCATATAACGACATTCGAACGAAATCACAGTTTCCGAGGAATAGAACAATCACCGAAATAGCTTCTAACATTCGAGACGTTCCATGAGAGTTTTACATTACTTACGCGTTGTGTCTGTCGCTACTTCACTACATAACGCGATTTCTGTTGGAAAACAAAAAAATTTAACTGCCATACGCACAACACATGTCTTCAAGTCAGAGGAGTTTTTACTGACAAACTCGTACTTAATCCGACTGAAACCGAGTGTAGTTGGTTGTGACCAGGTTTCTTCAATTGTAGATTTGGTTATCTTCGAATTGAAAACTTTTCTGACAACAAATAACAACATCTTCTTTATACATTAATAATATGTATTTTGCCGTTTTAGCGTACCTTCTCGAACTACAAACACGTTTTTTTGGAAAGCTATGTCTTCATCTTGTACTTCTGAACTTTAGCTAAAGCTAGTTAATAACGGTTTATTTTTGCCTTGAAGACAAACAAATCGAATGAAGGAATGATATGTAAAAGATAAACTCAAAATTCTTGAAGATCATTTACAAATACACCAGGATGAGTGAAATAAAATAACTAAGGTAATTCAGAATGGGGCGTAGGTTGGGGCACGGACTTCAATAATATGGGAACAGTATGTGCTGGCAAAGCTGAGCACAATGAAGCATAATTCGTCTTAATATCTTGGAGATACCTATTCACGTCTTGTGTTGCGTTCCCAATTTTGATCCCATGCATGCGTATTTCTTTCTTCTCATTATCAATGATGTCGATGGACAAGCTATTAATTCGGCTCCATTGAGGCACTGCTTCTTTTGCAATTGCAATTCTTTCTTCTTTTCCAACTTGAATTGAAATTTCATTTGCTAGGCCAACTCCGCCAAAGTTGCTCTTGTTTTGGAAATCTTCGAATATTTCACGCTGCAGAAAGAAGTCGCAATCCGACACGTAGAAGTTGACGATAGACAACATGTTGTCAATAGATGATCCCATGTTTCCTTCATTGAGGTCCCGTACTCCGAGGATTAGTTGAAGCAAATATGACTAATATGAGTTTTGTTCAAACAAATTCAAAACCTGTTGCAAAACTATCTTCAATAAAAGAATGATTGAAAACATATTACCTTAACAACCATTTGCCTTTGGACACTTAGATTCTCAATCAGTCCCAACTCCTTGAACTCATTGACTTGTTAGGTGACAATATAGGGAACATGAGTTGATCCATCATAATATGGGAAGAAAACAGTCGGTCCCACCCCTATCAGGTCCAGCAGTCGGTAGGCCAACATTTCACGCATATATCAGACAAATGTCGCTTCAACTTATTTTGAAAAGATATGGACGATCCTGCGTGATGATACGTTTTCATATAAAAACGTTTCTCCTGCTCCTTCCAAGATACAATCACGATGATTCCGGCTCTTGTCCCATCTGCAAAAGTGTATTTTTAATTAAAGAATAATAAAAGAATGAAACTAACTAGATTTTGACATTGAATTGTATTTAATACAGAAATTGAAAACACACATTAGCTTGTAAATCAATTTTAACGGAGTTGTGTGACTTATCCTCATAATCAGGCAGGTCAATCACAAAAAACATTTTTAGTTGAGTCAATTTTGGAATTAATACGAAATTAGTTATAACGTTCATGAAGCAAACGAAAAGAAAGTATCTTTCCTGTTCACAAAAGTCACAAAACGTTTCTCCGTCTCTCTGCGTCTATGGTGCAAATTGTGTGTTGTGGTCATACTCTTGGAAATGCAACCACTGGAATGGATCACACGGGATAACACTGGTCCAACATAAAGGACACTCCGGAGTAATCTCTGAACAATAGTCATCAGTGTATCGCGTTCTTCATCCAAAACCTTTCTCTTTTCTTCTTTTGTTGCTCCCTCCATACGAGCTTCAACATCCTCGAGATCCAGCACGATCCTGTTAATGATTTCTCGATGTGCCATGACGAACAAAACTGAAAGGGTGTTAATGATATTAGTATTTCAGATATTTCAAAAATACAAAACTCTAAACGATCGTAACATACGATTCGAATAACCGATCATTCGTGTATAATAAGCTAAATATTTAGAAAAGTTCAGTGGATTAGAAGCTGGAATGTAAGAAGAAGTTCATGAAAATTGAATCAAAAGAGATACGATGCTATTTCTTAAAAAATAGAAAGAACATCCATTCAAAAACTCCGGAACCTAGAAGCTCCTGGGGAGCAGTCATAAAACGTTCGATTACATGAGGAAAATGAAACTTTACTAATGACTACCTTGGTGTCTAACTGTAATGTAGAATCGACAATATTAGTTTGCAAGTAAGCATGTTTATGTTTCCCAACTTTCAATCGTTAAAGTATCAGTTCTGAGATTTTCGACGTTACAACGATGGATTTGCTTGGAAATTTTCGAACTTTTGAAAGATGAACTAGTACTGAGAACTAGCTATAGTGATAGAACCATGCAGAAGAAACAAGATACAGTACTACGCAAACGAATCGAAAGCGCCTGGAGACCATTCTCCAGTTCCAAACGAGGAAGAGATCACAGTCAACATCGCTAAAACCCGATAAATCCATAAACATGAGAAGAGCATCGTTACCGAAAGGATTCAAAGAGTCAGCTCTTAGTTTTAACGAATTTGTAACAGATGAAGAGGAAGATTTCGATTTGACAGATATTCTGAGTACATCTGTACGATCCACTACAAAGGTTTGTTGCTTTCTGTTTCTTTTTGTAAAATGAGAAAAAAATTTATTTTTAGTCAGTACGATCGCAATCCGGCAAGAGCCATGATTCGGGTTTCAGCTTATCTGATTCGACGACTTCTCAAGATCGTTCTGTTGTAATAGCTTAGGGGAATATTAATTATTTTCTTGTTAATGAAATAATTTCGTTCTGAAACAAAAACATTAAAATATGAAAATGATTTTCGTTTTTCTTCAATTCACTTCAATCATTTCATTAATGCGTTTCAAACGTTTCGCTTCCTCCATTGTACCATATTTGGTGGTGGATCTCTTGAAAAGACGGAAAACAGTTGAATACATAGAGTCTGTGAGGAGCTTACAATCTCAGATTGTAGAGTTTGCTCCCAGCAAGGGGATGGGGCGAATATCAGAAGGTTCGTCTTGGTTGCCAACTCTTTCACCTCAAACATAAACGGTTCAGCAAGACTCTCACAGTTTTCTCGAATACCAGCTGTGTTTCATTTATCAACGAGTCGTTCAACTTTTCAATTACCAGACCCATTACATGAGCAGTTGAAGCGTCCTGAACTTACTATTGAAACGATTACGAGCTCACCTCCATACCATTCTCATTTTGTTTTTCAGGATACTCATTCGCTCTGCTTGCGGAGTAGAGTTATCATACAGCTTAGTCATAGTCTAGGCTCTTGTTTCACTGTTGGAACTCACTTATTACTTACTTGCATAACAGCTTTACCGCAGTTCCTGTCGAACGAGAACGCAATATTGAAGAAAGAAATGAAATACACAAGTCTCATGAGCCACAACATGTCTAAGAGAATGCTGATGAAAATAAAATATTTTCGTTTGACCTTCAATCAGATTTCAGTTGTTTTACCAGTTTAACAAGTTCTATTGGACCTATCGCATCCTAATATTTCAGTTTTCACTGCCATTGACTAACAAACTAATGTGTACAGTTAGATATCGTACTAGCTACATCTGCTGAAATAATTCGAAATCGTAGTTCAGCTTAAAGCCAGTGAAGCATCGTTGGACGTGAGACGAAGAAGACAAACTTAGTATTCAGTTTCACATTTTATATGAAAGAATTCATTTTTCTTTCATTTCCAATTCGCAGTTTACGGTGAAAAGTAGTGGTTGAATTGACTAAAAGTGTGTGTGAGAGAGAGAGAGAGAGAGAGAGAGAGAGAGAGAGAGAGAGAGAGAGAGAGTCATTCAGACTATCATTAATAATTAAAGTGAATCGAAGCAATTATTCAAATTCTCTTTTTGTGAATTAAAACAATTATTTGTTGAGAAAACACGAAGAAAAAAACGGAGTATTTTCATATATAAGTTCTAAATTAATTCATTCATTCATAAATATTTAAAGTTGACAATTGAATGAATAAAAAATATTCTTATTAATAATTGATTCGATTCATTCTGCATGTGAAATTGTCATTTCTCGTTCAAAAAGTTATTTAAAACCTTTAATTAAAAATATTTTTGTACTTTTCATGTTCATTTCAATGAATTTAATGAAAACACTTTGAATCAGCTAGCTGCTTGTGTGTTTATTCACGAAATTAGCATAACCGTGAATACGTGAAGTCCTGTTCCTTTCTCTCTTTCTATTACTGCCGTTGCTGATGCTTCACATCACATTACCACGTTCATTATGGGCGTGCAGATTGGTGATGAACGGTTGATTATCTTCATTTTCTATACAAAGTCTATCAAATTGACTAAATTTCGTGTTAAAAGAAAAGTTTTTTCATTTTCATTCTTCTTTTTCATTCCATCAATTGCTAATCATTGCTTGTATGCTTGCTGCAGTCAACCAAACAATTTGCTCAGAAATTGTGCTTATTTCCATATACATACATGTGTATGTGCATGTGTATGTGCGTGTGTATGTGCGTGTGTATTAGAGTTGGGCATTCGGTTCGACTCTATTCGGTCAAATCGATGAAATCGAATGTAAAATTAACTGAAAATCGATTATTTTTGAAACTATAAAAATCGATTTAAGGGAAAATCGATTTGATGCAAATGTATGCATTCGATAAAAATTGAATAATTAAAAAATCGATTTGATCGATTCAATCGATAGGTCTTGGTCTCGTGACGAATGGGATTAAAAAAAATTAACAACTGGTCTGCTCTAAATTATCATTCATAAAACACAATGAAGAAAAATGCAGCATGTTGGAAGTACTTCCATAAATTTGGTGAAGGCTACATACACATACACATACACACTGTGTATGTGTATGTGCAGACAGACATAGAGTGAAGGCTCAATCAAAATAATGTGTTTGCAATTAATCATATTAATTATATGATAATAATGTATATTTATTCAATCTGCATGATACATAATTAACTATTATAGTTAACAAATGACAGTTTTTGAACAGAAACACATAATTTATATGCTTCACTCCATATAGTTATAATAGCAGATATGAAAGTTTAATTCATACATTCCAAGCGAACAAGCTGTTTTCATCTTATTTTCCTTGTTTTTCTCTGAATTATTTACTTCATTATTAGTACAATCAGGTGAATTCTCAGCTTTTTTACAGACTGCTCTCACTGTTTTGTATTTCAAACGACTTTTTCGTCTACAATTTCGAACAGTTTGGAAGAATTTTTTCTTTTTTTCTGTGTATACGTATGTAGATGCAGATGTGAAATTCTCTTCTGAAAATTACGATCATTCATCATGTTCAGAAGAAATATGCCTGCCAAATACAATCATTTTGTTATTTCTGTAGATTAAACCCTGAATGTGAGAATTATTAAGATGAAGAAGAAGAAGAAAAAATAGTTTTCATTTTCTCCTCCTCCTCCTCCTCAGCTCGACTGCCTTCATCGCTGTTTCTCTCTTTCCCTCATTCTGCTCTCTTTAAGCTTTTTTTTCCATTTTTTTTGCTGTAGAAATGTTCATTTGAATGAAAAGCTTGTAATACATCATTCATACATGAGAACACAGACGACACTTTGTTCTCACAAAAACCACATATTCCGCCTTCATATTCTCAAGAAATTTTCTTTTTGTTCAAAAAAAAGATAAAATAGAATTATCTATATAAATGGTATTGTTTTCACATATTGCACACTTTTTCTCACATTTCTTCTCTTTTCTCTCATCAAATTGTTCATTTTCCATGTTTTTTCATAGAACAAATTAATTTTTTTTGTATCTTTGCCATGATTGGACTTGTTAAAGAAGAGAACAAGACTTTCCTCTACTTCTCGTCTATTCCATTGACTAATATCATGCTTTTCCTTAATATTGTATGCCAATAATAAGAATAAGGAATAAGCTGAAGTAGATCTGAACATGATCAGAATCACTAGACAGAGAGAGAGAGAGAGAGAGAGAGAGAGAGAGAGAGAGAGAGAAAGAGATGGGGGGAGGGGAGATAGAGGTAGGTAGGTAGATGAGGTATCAACTAATAGAACAGAGCTTGTAGTAGAACCACATACAAGTTTTTCTTGATTCCCTCCCTCTTAAAGGTGAAACGAGAAATCTCCATGAATAATTAATCTTCGTCATGTAATACTTCTCAAATACATTTCCGTCTGTATGTTATCTTATCCCGTTCATCTAAAAATATATTAAAGTAATTGAATTTGTATTATTCAACTCATTCCATTCGTGTTGTTTTGTATTTCGATCCGAGAACTTTCTACAGAAGAGATACAAAAGCGATTTTGTGCGTATGAAGCTTGTAGGGAACTGCTTCAATTGTACTTAATTTAATTTAAATTATGTTATTTTCATTCCTTCATCAATCGCACCAACCGTTCTATGACTGAGTTCAATTCATATATGGAAACGAGATTTGGACAGAAGAAAATTATGCGAAAACAGAGAAAGACAGAGAGAGAGGGAGAGAACCCACGTACGTCTACATGGCCACGTGACGTCAAAAATATTTTTGCAACCGAGCTCGTTGTCACAAAAAGTGCTGCCCCATATCGCAATATTCTTAATTTACATTAAAATTTATCTTTTTTTTTTGTTTCAAAAATATAAATAAAGAAGAAGAAGGACCATTGTAATATCCCACGCCTACAACACACTCTTCTGCCTCATCTTTTTGATTCCTCTTCACAATAATGATTATTATCATTACAATATATATATATTTTTTAAATGAATTTTAATAAATGATATGAGTTTCATTCTAACCTCCCACACAATGCTTTCGCTCATTCTTCGTCTCGCCAATTCTACTTTTGTTTCTTCGAAGAACTACATCGTCTTTTTCTATTTTCAAGTTCTAAAATGAAAAAAGTTGAGATTCTTTCGAATATTTTTTTGGCTGTACTTCCTCATGATTCGTGAAACTAATTATTGTAAAGATGATTGCTCATCTGAATAGGTTAGCAAAGACAATGTTCCTTACTCCGCTTTCCTGATTGAAGGCCAGCCAACTCATTCATCCGAACTCATACTTCTCATCTAATCTCTGTCTCACTCTCACAACCATTTCCCAGATTCTCACCCTTGATGACGTTTATTCAATAAATGTTTTATTTGAAAATTAACTTCATTCAATATTTTTATGGAAAAATTGATGTTAATCTAATATTTATAAGCTTTTATTCGAGAACTTCCTTAATTAACAATTGATTGCTCGCGTACATGTATGTCTCTCTGTATGTGTGTGTGTGTCTGCTTTCAAAAAAACACATTTTGTTACAAATGCTTAATGCTCACAAGAACCTTCTGACGTGATTTCATATTATATCTTTCTCAAATCAAACATCCTCCCATATGGCTCTATGGCATTACCGTAAACTACCAGCTTTCCTGAATTGTTCTTCTGCAAAAGAAGTTCTTTTACATCTGGATGAACTTCATCTATTTCATCAACTTCATTATTCAATCGTCGTCATATGGTCGTCGATTCAATCATGTGCTTCGAGAAGGAAAGCTGATTATCTTTTTTTCTTTTTTTTTCAGTTGATCGGAAACAATTCTTTTTCGTTCACAACACTCCTTCGTTCGCTTCTTCTCTCCTCCTCTTCCTTTAGTCATTCTCTTTCTTTTTTTGTTTTATTTTGGTGTTCTGCGTCCATTCTCAGTATTTCAGCTTTTCATTAAACTAATTTTGAATTTCCTTTTTTTATTACAAAGTTTCATCCCCTTTTAATCGTTCTTTTTCTTCTTAATCTTTGGACTATCCTTCTTTCTTCCCATTTATCCCCTCTCCAGAGTCATCCTCTTTCCTCATCAACGTTCCGCCACCCTTCATTCAGTTTAGTATGAGGGATTTCAATACCCCCTTTCTCTCTCTATCTCTCCCTCTCTCTTCCGGTTTCTATTATCATGCTCAAATCCTTTCTCTTTCGAAATAGATTAAACCTTTTTTCGTTAGTTCATCTCCTCACTCACATGGAAAACTCAGATGAATCATCACTAGTTTCCGAAAGAGTTTCAGTTTTTCAACTTACTCGCTTACAATGTTTTCTTTGTGAAGTTCCCATTCTTTCTCAATAACAACGAATTCCCTCATCTTTTCCCTGTTCATATCAGTTGGCTCACGAAACTGATCTGACTTTGCTTAAAAAAGAAAATGATTTCTATTCACACAATCTCCGAATAAAACAAATCCCACAAAAGGAATTTCTCTTTCTTTATTCAAATTCCACTTCATTCGGAATCAGAATTTTCGTCTTTTTTTCATCTTAACAAAGAGATTTCCCTTCAACCATCGTTCTGACTTCATTTCAGTCCTTTCTCGCCTCTGCTTTCTTCTACTACCCTCCTACTCTCAACGAGAACCTCCCTCACTCATTATGAATCTCTCCTATGGGTCTCCACCCATACATGTAAGTCTAGGTGCTTCATCCCCCCCCCCTTCAACTGTACGAATATCTTTTCTGATCGTTCCGTTCCCACACAAATGATTCTCAAATAAATTGTCATAAGCTTCTTCATCTCCTCACTCATCTAATTACAAAATATTTTGAATAAAACCTGGATTATGGTTGTGTTTCCGATTAAACTCAACGTCAAAAATAACATTCTTTTACGACGAATTTGCCATTCTCTTTCCATTTTTTATAGAAAAACTATAGAAGATCAAGCTGTACGGAAGGTTCTCCGCCAACCTCCAACTGTTTTAATAAATTTTATGAAACATTCATAGGAATTTCCCTATTCTTCAGTCCTGCTCTGGCATTCTAATTGTATCTTTGACCGTTTCAGAGTACGGAGAAAACAAGTTTTTTTCTTTTTTTTTTACAAATTTCATTAATTTTCAATGACTATTTTTACAAATTTTACATAATAAATTACTTTAACTATATGTAAATATATATATACTATATACTGGCTATATTTGGAGATATTCAGTTATATATGTATATATATCTATGTATGTTTATAGACGCATACATATATTCACATGAACAACCGCTCTTTACGCATCATTTATTCAAAAATGAAATGTTACGTGGCTTTCACGTAATATGTAAATTAGATGTTTATTCTTAAATACTTGATTAGAATAGATAACTAATAGTTTCGTATAATATAATGAATGAATGTATTATTCAAACGAAATAAATTTTTAGTGGAAATTTTCTTTAACAGCTTCCTCAGGCATTGTATATGTTGTATCTCCTAAATTTTAAAGTTTTACCCATAAAATATGCTTCAAATGTGAAAATTCTCATTTTACGTTAGTTAATCGTCTAATTAAGCTGAGAGAGATGAATATTTTCCATTTTAAACTAGAAGCTTCTTTCCATATACGATTACTCACTTTGCCATATGGTAATTTCGACCACAAAAAACGTTTTCTTTTTCCTCTTTCTTTGACCCTTTGAAGGCCTTCAAACACTATTCGCAACAACATTGAAAGGAAAGAACGAATTCTCACAAATTCCCTTTCATAACGTCTTTTGTTCCATAGTCCCAACATACTTTTCCCTTTTAAATAAAAATATTCGCCTTTTTTTTTCAAACTCACCTCATGTTTGTCTTCATCAATTTCCCTCTCCGCTTCCTCTCCCAACCGTTCTCACGTTTTTTTCACTTTCACGGAAATTATAAAACGAATTATTCTTTTAAAATATCTTTGTTGGAGTGTTTGAAATTTCCTTCGTTCTCTCTCTCTCTCTCTTTCTATCTCTCTCTATCTCTCCCTATTACCAACCCTTTGCATATGTATATACCTCCCAATCTTTCTCTTTCACTCTTTTTCGTTCACACATTCTTTTTCGGATCGTAACATTGGCGTCTGATTGTTTATGCCAAAGACTGCTTACTGTTCAGGAAGTAATTTCGTTTGAAGACATTCTTACGAAGACAATCGGTGAACTACAATGGCCATGACTTCTTCACACGTACTCAGTCCAAATATGTAAGTTCAATCACATTAATAATTACATCAACAAATCGAAATGTTTCTTATTATAACATGTGATTAGCATAAGTTACTCACAATAACAGTCTATATATGGTAATTCGTAAACTGTTTTAATGAACTTAAGAGGATAAATAAAACCTTTTTTTGCGCATCATCAACATGTTCTCACACAAAAAACTTTCTCTATGCCTCTCTCTGTTGTTTCTTTTAACTTTTTATTATAATTCTATGCGGAATTAGCATTTAGTCCGTTTAGGTAACTGCTTATTGTGCATAAGAAGGATTATATTTCTTTTGCAAATAACTTCATTTGAATATTCGAAACTAACTTTTTCGCCAAAGCACTTTTCATCTGACTTCCATATGCTACTCTCCTCTCACTACCTCTCTTCCTGTCTCTCTCTGTTTCTCTTGTGATTCATATCTTGTTCAAATCACCAGGTAATTAGCTGTTGACTCGAAACCCATTTATACGCCACGTCCATTCCATGAATAAAACTTAATTTCCTGCCATTTACCAGAATTCTCATTCGTATATGCAAATTCTCGCTTAATTTGTATGCTTCTTCATATAATTTGACAGTTCAATTGCTAATTAACTCATAAAATGCCCATAGTTTGTTGTTTTTTCATTCCTTTCTGATTATTCCTTAGGTGACAAAGTCCTCCTCTCGCAATCTCATAGATACAAGAGGAGGAGGAAGGAATGAAATGATTCATTCACCGACGACGACAACAACGTCATCAGTGTTGTTGATCTTTGGTCGACCGTCATTAAAAATGTTAAATTATTTATATTTTATTGAGAATCTTCTTGAAACATTTAATCCGAAATTTGCATAACTTCAGAAATAAAAAAAGAGGAAATAATAAAAGTAATTGGAATGCAAATCAACCTATAAAAGTAGCTATTAAATGTATAATTAAGAAGATTATAAACTGTTCTTTAAAATAATTCTAATCTTCCCCGAAATATCTAAAAACAAACTTTAGTATGAGGAGAGAGAGACAGAAACAGAGGAAGATGTAGAGTGAGAGAATGTAAGAGATCATGCATGAGAAAAACGTTTTTTATCATTTTCGTTCCTTTGTTGTTATAAGTTCAGACAGACATTTTGGCTCTTAGCCCATGAATCATAATCAACTCAATGATCACGGATGCCCT
The DNA here is from genome assembly GCA_030370435.1 of Auanema freiburgensis. Taxonomy (NCBI): domain Eukaryota; kingdom Metazoa; phylum Nematoda; class Chromadorea; order Rhabditida; family Rhabditidae; genus Auanema; species Auanema freiburgense. Next base: position 5,650,517 of record CM059369.1, read on the forward strand.
TTCGAAGGTTTTGGCGCATCTTTCCTCGCTTTTTATTTCTTTGACGTATTCATAACCTTTCATTCCGCCTTCTTTTTCAAAGTAAACATGCAGAAGAAGAGTTCTACGTATGATTTCAAGTTCTTCTGCATCTCTCCATTCTCTTCTGTGATCTGCATATCTCGTGTTTCCTTTTCATCTGCTTCGCTTTTAGCTATTATTGAGCTTTCAATTCATTTTACAGTTCTTTCTATTATCTGAATTGACAAAAAAAATCTCAAACGCTGCTGTTGCAAACACTCTGGAAATTCAATCAGACTGTATATTTAACCAGACTTTTGATTATGACTCGTTTCCTATTTTTATTTGAAAAAAAGAGATAAAAAGAGATAATAGAGAATGTAGGAGGCAGGAAAGAGGGATAAAGCGAATATTATTGATGAATATAATAGAAATTGAATAAATTTAATAATCAAATAGATGATATTAAATCTCAATTGATCTTTTCCCTGTAAAGGTTGGAATAAATCAGACTGTACAGGCTTAGTATTTGTTCTTTGTACTCCTTTCTTCATCATGTTGTTCAGGCGTTGTGGCTTCTTCTCTATATTTCATAATGGCTTCATTGAAGCTCAAATTTTTTCGTTGAAAATATGAAAAACGCAATTTTTATATTATTATTAATAATGTTTAATTATATTTATTATGTATGGTCGCAAATTCATTGTCACTCGTTCTACATCTTCGGTCTTGAGCCTGTCTTGAAATTTGCTTTCTCCGCTTCTTCTATAAATAATCTTATTACAGTATATTGAAATATAATTATTTGTTATTAAATTAGTGTTCCAATCTTTATCATATCATTTGACGTAATGAAACTTCGAGTACGGATCATCCACGTGAAAACCCACGTGACGGTCTGTGAGAAGTTTCACGTGAACTCTCATTTGAATTAGGTAGTAGACATGAGAAACGGTTGCTTTTCAGTTCATCCGCTTTAGCATAAAGCCTTCTGAAAGAATATTTTTGAAAAAAGTTCATCTTTTCCGTCACTATCAGCTATTTTTTGTTCTCTCTGTCCCTCCTTCTCTTCTTTTCTTTCTTCTTAGCCGTACAAAAAACGGAAATAATTTTTTTGAGAATGAAAGGCACAACTTATTGTTGCGAATTTGTCTGAGAATGAAAAGAACAATACGCTTCTTCTCCCTCTTTATGCATTCCCGCCTAAGCCTGAAGATGATTAAGCCTAATTGGAGATGCCCAAGCTCATATCATATTCCCACGTTGATTATATGACTTCCCTCCTCCCCCGAGTTAAGTTCCTCATTTCGCATTTCTAAGTATCAGAAATGAGGAAGAGCATATGATGGTATGGATATCCAGAAAAGCAATTGATGTATTGTCTGTGCGCTTGAATGTGTGCTTGTGTGAGCGGAACAATAACGTTTATGTAAATGCTCAAACGATGGACTTTTGAAAGAATGAGAAGGAGGAAGTCCGGGGGAATAGAAGGCTGTTATCGTTATCACTATCGTATAGTTTTTGTATATTTGATTACTATAAAAGCAGAGAAACGAGAGAAAGTTAATCTTTTATATTTAAATATTAAATTTTCTAAAGCTTTTATAACATAATTATATTTTCTTTAACAATAACATGAAATTACATTTATAATATTCAATTATTTTATTTGAATAATAATGAAAATATAATTTTCCTAAATGTTTTTCTCTTAATCAGTCCCTATTTCTACTGACAATTGAGTTCATTAGGCTTCTCCTTCTTGTATATTTTTGTTCTTTTTTTAAAATAACTCAGTTAATTACGCGAGTAATAACATCGTCAATCTTTTGATTGCTTCAAAGTGGCCAGATCAACGTTTTTTTCCTTTCTAACTCATCCAATTATCTCCTTTAATATCCAATTTCTACTTTCTAATTTGAGCAAAAAAGCTTCGCACGCGCTCATAAAACGTTTACTACTCTCTTCCTGTTTGTCTTAATTAATTAATTGCTTTTGTGTGCTGTCCCAAGATCAAAAAATGCTGAATTATGGGATGGGTAACTGTAGAGGTGGGTGGGATGAAGCCGACGTGTGGTAGATGATAATGTTCAGAACCTCTTATTTGAAGAACAGCTTAAATTAATCTCCTCAAAGGATTTAGAATATCCAAAAACAGCAAAAAAAGGAAGGAATGTTGAAATTTCAGATGTATTTAACAATAAAAATCGCTGTTTACACGATCAAATATCATCACGTTGAGCTATGTAGATATCATTCTTTCATCAGAAAGATCCTTTTTCCAATCGCCCGGATAATCCGAGATTTTTTTTTCTCTCAACTCCGATTGATATCATTGAATGTAAGATAGTTGAACGATAAACGGATTCCATTTGATCAAACGGATTGTGACTGATTTTCCTCATCAACACTGCCTCTGCAAGGTTTATGAGGCTTTCTAAGAAACCATTCTTATCGCTCTCACATCCTAACTCTCTATCACGCGTTGTATTTTGGATTCTCTATCAGTATTCCTTTTTTCTTCTTTTCTCACTCTCTCCTGTATTGTATCTGTATTTATTTTGTTTGAAACCACATACGGCTTATCAAACTTTTGATGAAGCTACTGACTGATATAAAGCTATTTTAGCAATTACCATTATCAGTTTACATTTCCTTTTGTACTCTATATCGTTGAGATTCTTCCCATTTTTTGTCAACCAGCCTTTTCTCAAATTTATTTACTCACATTAAATAACAACAATCATTCTCTTTCTTTCAAGGAAGCAAGTGGATCTAATGCGAATTTTCAACACAGTTCCTCCACCTATGGACGCGGAAAAAGATTCTTTGAAACGAAGTAACCAAGGTGCAATTACGGGAATATCTGAGGTATTTTCAAAAATATTTTTTTCTTATTATTATATAAGTGTGTATATATACATATTATCATTCTCCGCATATGACGTTCTCTTAAAACACATCACGAAAGATTATGAGAAAAAAAATAAATTTGAATGCTTAAACGAGAGATTAAGTCAAGAAGCCATCGGTGTTGATGAGTATTCAGCTGATCTAATCCCAATGTAGGCATCTTCTCTTTAATCTTTTTTTTCTGTTATCTCTTTATAAAACATTGAAAGACATCCTACATACAAAATCCGTGTGAACTCCTGATAGACTATATTCGCATTCATTATACTTTCATTTCACTTTCCTTCAAATTATTCACATTATTGTTGTTGTAACGGTACATCTGTACTATTCCTCTCTCTCTCTCTCTCTTAGCTATTTAAACATTTCCTCAGAAACTGAACCACTTTTTGAGTTATGATCTAGTAGAGCGAGGTTCTCCAATTAATCCGATTGTTGCGTATATAATGCTCTCTTCTAGCTAATTAGTTCGCTACACTTAGAAAAAGCAGAGAATGGGAGGAGAGAGAGTATCGTCATGATGTTTTTGCAGTTTCAATTTATTGACATATTAACTTAGAATACTCTTTTTTATGTTATCAATTATGATCGGGCATAAGATAAAACATTAATTGAAGTATTAAAAATGAATCTACAAAATTTATTTTCTTGTATTTCACATATCATCACACAATCTTATCTTTGGACAGCAATCTATATGGATCGCTGTTTAAAATGTAAAAAACGCTCTTGTTTGATTAAAGCTTGTCTTCTCCTCAACTTAACCATTAGGTGATTCTACTCTTTTGCATATCTATTTGCTCATCATTTTATTTTTTATCATTTCTAATCATATTTCGATTTGATTAGATATCATTTTCATTACTTTATCAACCATTTGATGTGATTTAATGTTTATGAAAGATAAATATATTTTTTATCATCTTCTATCTATAAACTTTATGTTCTCTATCGTGTCAATCATATGTCGTTTTTTATATTTCAATTATTGATTTTGAAAATTCAGCATAGAATAGGGGTTTGACGAAATTTTATTTTTCATTAATATTCTTCTTAAACTACAAATTGATAAGGACCTTTTATGACTTACCATGTTTGCCCTTATATTTTCCCATCTGCATTACTCATTTTGTTATGTATTCTCAAAAAACATTTATCGTTCTCATGCATATTATTTGATTCGTATATGGCTGCATAATACGTTAAGCCTTACAGTTACTAAATCTCTTGATTTCAAAGATAAAACTGACTTATACATTTATAATCTTCGACTATTTCTCTAATTATAATATCAACTTACAAACTGATGGCGTCAGTATTAGCGTAAACATCATTCATGAGAATCTCCACAATTTGCATAAATCTTCACGTGATTCGATCATTTCATGCTTGTGTGCGCCCACTGAACGGTTTCATTTTTCGGTCGATTTCTCTCATATTCTTGTCGTGTTAAACTTTTCTGTTTTTATCAGTTTCTTCAACCTTTCCACTCACCTACCATCATAAATAACATTGAGATCATTGATAAGCAAAGTCAACATTAAGGCGTTGTGTTCTTTTGAATTTTTAATTCAGGGCTTTCTTGCCAATCATAGACAGTTCTCGTGGTCAGTCAGCAAGTCATCCCAATGATACAAATTCGAGATAAGAATAGATCGAAGTCACTGACAAATGGCTGATAATTTCAAATATTTATGCAATTCAGTAGACGGAAAACGCCAGTCATTGAATGACTTGACTTAATTCAGGCCATAATGTAATATATTAATGTAAAGAAATTTTTGATACTCGAATAAATTAAGAAATCTCAAATGAAATCATTCTGATCAAGCCACTGTTTGCAAGTTCTCATTCATTGTCTTTTCAGGAGCCTTTGAAAAAGAAATCGTTACCGAGCTACAATAATCCCATGCAGGGCATAACACTTACTCCTCAGCAGCATCAACAGATTTTCCAGCAGCAAGCTTTACAAGGTAATTTCTCGATCATTCTCATATTTCTTCTGTTTCCAAACGTGACCGTTTCAAATCAAAGTTTTTCTTTTCAGCTGCAGCTCTTAGTGGTAGACAAATACAAGCCACCCCTGGACCCATGGGCTTTCCCATCAACCATATCAATGCGACTGCTCCAATTCACATAACACCTAATCATCCTTTATACGCTCATTATGAAAAACAATTGTTACAACATCGACAGCAGCAGCAGCAACAGCACCATCATCAACAGCAACAACAACAGTTACAAGCTCAAGCTCAAGCTCAGCTTCTATCTCGTGCTCAATCCACAGTTATTGCTCCTCAAGCAATAAAAGCTCATACTGATCCCCAAGCCAAGTTTTTAGCTGTTCAAAATCCTAATATTCCATTATCTGTTAATGAGGTATGTTTTTTGGTTTACATCCGGATCTCATAATACATTTATTAGTTAGCAATGCGGCAAATGGAAATGAGCCAGATGGATTTAACACATCTGATTGGCTTACAACAACAGGTAGTGTTTGCAAACTATTTTCTCATAAAATCTTGTATTCAGCAATTTGCAAAAAATCCTAACATTACCCAAGCTGAACATCTCGCTCTTTTGGAGCAGCTTCGCCTTCATCAACATCAGCAACAAGTTCAAGCCCGTCTCGGACAAGTCCAAGCTGTACAAGCAGCCCAAGCAGCCCAGGCAGCCCAAGCAGCACAAGCTGCTCAGGCCGCTCAGACAGCTCAAGGACAACAACAGCCCGGAAGTAGACGAGGAAGTATGTCAGTTCCTGTTTCGGTTAGTTTTTTTTTTTCATGATAAACAAGAATGATATTACTTACAGATACCGGCAACGGCTATCAATTCTCCATTGATGAGAGGTAATATGAATGGAAATGTTATACCTCCAGTTACTAGCTCACTTTTGTTGAGCCAACAGCAGCAACAATACATTCAGCAGCAGATAGCTCAACAGCGTCAAGCAGCTCACGCGGCTCAGGCTGCCCAAGTAGTTCAAGCAGCTCAAGCTGCCCAAGTAGTTCAAGCAGCGCATGCTGCACATGCTGCTCAAGTTGCCCAAATAGCTCAAGCCACACAAGCCACCCAGTGCAGCCAAACTGTGCAAGCTGCTCAAGCCGTTGCCAATGCAAACGCGGTGGCTCAATTACAAGCGTCTATAGCCTTCTCTCAAGCACAGCACGTTAGTGCTATGTGTTCTTCTGCTTCCCCTCCTACGAAACCTTCTATTATATCTCCACCAATGCTTCAACTTCAAGGACAACCTCAAACATCACCTCGACCTCCCCAGGTCCATCTGCAAAAGCCTCAAGGGCAAACCCCAGTTCAGCAAGTTTCTGTTCAAGGATCACCCTCGACTGTATCTCCAACACAGAACTCCTTGGCATGCCAGTCTCAACAGCCTTTACATGTATCCCAAGGATTGAACGGGGCTCAACTTATGTTATCTGTACCTGTCTTCCAAGCATTGATCCAGGAGTATGCTCAAGCAGCTGCAGAGATGAATTCGGGTGCCCAAGGAGTTAGCAACTCCAAATAATTCAAAAAAGGCATCTAGCATTCCCGATAGCTCACCCTCTATAGAGGAAAATATTTTTTTTATTTCATGAGATTTTGCATCAGAAACATAGGGAGGTAATATAAGATTGAAAGGAACATATCAAAGCCACCTGTGCTTCAAGGATTGGTGACGACGTTGATGCATGATTTCAAACATCGAGTCGGTCCCACTCTCGGCTAAAATCGAAAAAATAGAAAGCTATTACTTCCGTTTTGGGAATTGAGCTCGATCTCTTCTGTGATCTCGATCTTACGGTTGTTAATCCCAGTCTTTGCCAACTATCCTTCTTTACTAATAGTATGTTTCCTAGCTTGAAGATTAATTTTTCTGTTCAATAAGCAAATTCACGTTTCTTGTTTCGCTTATTGGATTTACTTGCTTTCAAATTATCGAAGACTTATGAAGTGACTTGTTAGCTATTATTTCCGCAAGCTCTTGTTTGTAATTTATTTATTCATCATGTATGTACGTTCCATTTTTTCGTGAATTGAATATAATAAAAATAATTTTTTCCTGTTCTCTCTTTCTGACAACACAACATTGGGAAAAGCTTTGATGTAACAGATTGTAGTCTTAGCATCTAGTTAAGATACAACAGACTAGAAACTACAGGCGGGAAATCTATACTAGGAGAGAATGTTCGGTATGAGAGAGAGTGTGTCGGTCTTCTCTGAGGAGAGTGAGGGAGACTCGGGGTTTTCTTAGCATTTATAATTTTAGTTTCTTTTCTTTGATATATAAACTCTTTTTCTATAACTTCGGTTTTATTGGACGACTAGCGTCATCTTTTAAATAATAGCAAGGTAAAACGTGGAAGAAACCACGCACATTGAAGATATTCTGAATTCGTTGTACCTAATGAATAATTGAGTTGAGTCTATCGGGTGCGACAAACTAATCGAAATCTTGATTTGATTATTTTCTAAATTTACTTTGGTTTTTGAGTGATTGTCGTAATTCCAATATATTATGTCATTACAGAAAGCAGCTTCAACTATATTCTGTTTCTCGATCGGAGAGAATTAGCAAAGTTCATAAACTGTAATGAAGTCTCAAGCTTCTTCTCCTCTTTTACGTTATTTATCAGAAAACGTTCATTCCTTTCCTCAAATTTTATAAATCATCTGTCTAAACCTATTTATAAATTGTTTTAAACCCTGAAAGCAAAAATTTTTTTACTAACTTTCATACATATTTAGAAGAAAAAATGAAATGGTCTGTCTAGAACAGTGTTTTGCAACACCCTGTTTAAAACACATAACCAATCTATAAACTATAACTACTACCTATATATATATATATATATACAGTTCTATTATCTACCGCACTCCTTTCCCGTTCGGAACAACAAAATCGTCTATTCGTGAGCATTTTGGATAATGATCATATCACGAGAGTCCCATCATGCTGTTTATGATAACTCTTTCAGAGTACCCGACTATACTGAGTTGTACATGTCGTTCAACTATGAATGGATTCCTCACATAACATATATAATTCTATATACAGTATCAACTCCTTTCTACATCACAATTTTAACTATTGTGTTGAAAAAACGAAGCAGTTCAAAGTTCTTTCAAACACCTTTCTACTCTTTCATTGTATCACAGGTTCTGCAATCCATGTTTTCGTAACTGTTTGTTCTTGAAGGGAATATCAGATTTAATCGGAACCAGTGTTTATCTAGTTTTTGCCTCATTAAGACTCTTTCCTCCTGTATCTGCATTTTTCTACGAAAATAGAAATTGGGGTCTTGCTCAAGTTCATCAGAAGCATATATTTCTTTTTTTGAATATACGGTGTACCGGGTTCCTGTTGATAGCTTGTCAACGTTGTGTATCGATATGCTACTCAGGAAGTTCCCTGGACATGGTAGCTCATTTCACTTAAAAGCTTAACTATACGATAATTGAAGTGGGTGATTGGTGTTCCGGCTGGGATTCTGATGTTATTCCATGCACTAATAGGTACTATTTTTTCTCTTCCTGTCTTATTAGGATATGGTGTATCATATTCGTTCGAAAATGGTGTCGTAGAAATTGTTCAGCCAAAAGAAATGCTCCAGGTCTGTTAATAACTTCTGCCCCATCCAATTCTTGTTGCAGCTGACACAGGTGGTAACAAACATTACTCTATTAACGTTTGAAATCATTTGTGCTTTATCATATCTCAAAATCATAATATATCTGAGGGGACATAAAAATCTGATGCGTAACCAGTAAGATATTTAACAAAACATTTCATTATTTTCCTATTAACAGAAATCGGAGATCTGAGTACCAGTTAACAACGCAAGCTGCCGTCCTGATATTGGGCTTGGTTGCCTACTTCACTTATCATGCCATAGTATACATTGGTGGAAGAACATCAAATGTGACTTATACAGATTTCAGTACTGAATTCTTTTCCTTTAGATGGCTCTAGTCCACTCTGCCCGGAGGATATATCCGATATTGTTGTCCTTTGGAGCTTACATAACTCCTTGGACTCTTATTGCAATGAATCAAGACATAAGGAAGCCTCTCATTGATTTGCTCCGATTCAGAAGATTGCAGGTTAAGTAATTGACAGTTTCCATACTTGTAATCATAACATTTAGATTTAAGAACAAACCGCACCACAAAAAACAACTTGACATGGGGGTCCATAGATGAATGTGATCACATGCAATATAAGCAGAGACAAATATAAAGAGAATATAACGTTCCTATTTCAAAAATAATTATGAATATATAATGTTAAAATTTGATATCACTGGACCTGATGTAAAACTGGGGTGCAAAACCAAAAGAAGAAGCCGATTTAAACGTGAGACGTAAACTTATCTTATTCAATGGACAACATATTCAACTCTATAGTACTAATTACGCTTTAGTTAAGTGTTTCAAGCAGATCTGCTATTTTTTCCACAGAGCGCCACCCATTACTTTTTTTTGCCTAAAAAGGTTAATAGGTAAGAGCTTAAAACAGTGATGACAGACCGAGATCTTCATAAATTCTAAGAATCGATGCAATTGTTCAATTATTACAGAAAGTGACTTGTTCGGTAATTGCTCTTTCACCAACTCCACATACTCCTTAAAGAAATTTATGAACGAACAACGAACTTATCATACCTCATTCTGTTGGAGAAGGCATCCGATGAGAAGAGCAAGATAAGACGCAGCTACACTATCTTCCATGTGAGAGCTGGCCTAAAAGCATATCATGATTATAGAACACACGTACATATGATGCTAACCTTATTCATTGCACTCTGCACGGCATGAAGCATCTCAAACTCGTTCATATCATCGAATTTTCCTCTATCAAGCTTTCCTGAGTTATCTGGTTCATCATTGGTATCTTCTTCGGAATCCTCAGTTCCTTCCTATAAAAAAGAGTGTGAACAGATCAGATACGCTGTACTCACCTCAAATGCGAGATCTTGATCTAGCTCTTCATCTACAACACGTGCCTTCGATTCATGGATGCAGAACAACTAGAAACAGAACTGCTTATAAAGTTTGAGTGTCATTGATTACTTTGGTCAAAGCATCTAAGCCGTTAGATTCGAGAGCTTCGCCATCCTCTAAATGAACTTTAACAGTGCAATCGATCACTTTCCTTCGATTGGCATCACATCTCTCCACCAAATTAACGAGTAAGGAACAGCACTAAGACAGAGAGCATCGATAAGGAATCAGAACTATTACGAGTCTTACCAGAACATATACATCGAATTTCTTATCTTCTTCCCCAAACTTCCGAGCCAAATAAGTAGTAGATGATAAGCACAGTGAAAGGAAATCTGGCATTTGGCCAAGTTTAGTCGAACAGAGTTCTTAACGATCAAATGAAGAGCAAGAGAACGTAAAAGCAATCAAACCATTTTCATGTGACATGTTTATGAGAACTCTTGTCATTAAAACTAAAGTACTCATGAAACGATTTGTTAGTTTTAAATCATTGGATTTCGCTTCAATCGATGCATGGATAACAGGAAGAAGCCTAAAAGACAAAACCATTTTTAGAAAAAACAGACGAGAAGCGGTTGCATGAACTCACTTTCCGCACATCTGAATGAGAACACTTCCTCGATGAGAAACCAGAAAAGCTTGGTTTTTCTTATGAAGAAAAGCAGACTGAAGATTTTGAATGTTCAAAAGCTAAACTGAAGTAGAACTTACCGTTTCTAAAATGCGGAAACATCTTTCAAGTATTATTAAACAGAAATCAGTATCATGGTTCAAATTCTTGTCATGTATTAAGCGTAAAACAACTTTCTCTACTAGAAACAAAGAAGAGAACTTCTGCTGATCATAAAATGAACAAACCTTTAGCAACAACCCATGGCAGAGCCCCCAAATTGAGCAGTTCCGTTTTAAAACTTTCTGATGGGGAACGCGTTAATACAAAGACCAAAGCTTCCATAACCAGAAATGATGGCTGAACAGGAAGAACATTTAGAAATGATCAAAGAAATGAATTCGCACCGAAATATTCTCGAAAGTTATATCAAATACAACCTTCTTACCGAGCGATTCCATTTTCTTCAAATATTCCTCAAATACGCCCCAAACCTTAAAAAGGATCACATGCAAATCCAAAAAAGTTTCTTCAAAACCATTTTTTTGTATTTCTCCTGTTCAGGGTTTTCTTCAACTTTTTCGATCCGCAAAAGCTGGCAAACGAGACGCAATGATTGAGAATCTACAGGAAGGGGGATAAAATCGCGAGACATCAAATATATGATAGTGGCAGCACAAATTGCAAAATTCTGAAGAAAAAACGAAGTTCGACAAAGAGCAGGGAAACTAACTTGATCAGATGGTGCTTCAATCATATTCTTGAAAATCGGTGCAACTTGGCCCTCACTTCTGATGAATTGCCGGAACTCGGATGAGACGCATTTCTTTGCCAGTGATAAAGCGCTAAATGCATTTGTTATACCCCGTCGGTGATAGATATAGATATACCTAAGACACTTAATGTTCAACGATGAATCAGCTTTCATGGTGCTCATAATATATTCCAAATCTTGCTTGAAATCATCATGCTCCCCTGATTCCAAACACTGATGTGCATCTTTCACATTTCTTACACGTGACGAACCCTCTCGAGCATATACAGGGCCACTTCTCTACAAGAAATATTTGTCACTCAATTAGAGAATTCAATGTTACATTAAGTGGTCTAGATTGTTGTTGCTTGCCAAATGCTGTCACTGAGCTCGAATTTGACCTATAAACGGAGGTGTGACCAGAAGAACGAGCAGGAGGAGGCTTCAATTCTTCCTCGTCGTCATCTAATTCTGTCCATTTATGATTATAAACAGGTCTCGATGATTTTTGAGCGAAGAATTTCCCAGCATTAGAGGGAGCTAAAGCAAATTTGAATTATGTACAGTGTTATACCCCACCTTCGCCTTCTGTCTTGGCTTTCTTCGGCAAAGGCAAGTCATCATCTTCATCGAAATCAAAAGGATTATTGCTTTTCTCATTCACGATAGAAGAAATAGTTTTATGACTATAATAGCACTCTCAGATGAACTACGCATTTGAAAGCTACAAACCTATCAGAAGTCGAAGAGAACATCTTGCTGCTGCAAGGCTTTTCAAATAAAGGCGAATCATCTTGCTCTGTATCGCTACAATCCAAATTCTATTTGTACAGAAACTTTAAAACTAATTGTAAATTGCATGCAAACCGAATCTGGTTCAACAGCTCCGCCATCGGTAGAAGTACTCTCTGGTAGACTGATGGGAGGAGAAAACACCTGAGGAGGAGATGTTCTTCTAATATTTGTGGTATCCGACACTTAATATTTTACTTTATTTCTCATTTTTCGTGAATAACTTCGATACCTGATGGTAACAAAGAGTCATCGGGTAACTGTGAATAAACGCGACTTGTGATTATAGATCGCTCAGGCTTTCGTTTAGACTCTCTATACAACAAACGTTTTTAGAAACTTTATACATAATAAACTAACGGTCCGGAAAATGCTGCGTCGAATAAAGACGATGCTTTTGACGTACTCGAAAACTCCCCATATTTCCGAACCTTTCTCTGACCAGAGCTAGCAGAGGACATCCCTTGAAATCAAGTAAATATGAACTAAACTGCTCGAATTAAAATAAAATCAGCTTTAGCAGAATATAAGCTTGCTCAAGATTCAAGTTTCTAATTACTACGAGTTAATTCCACAATTTTGATTTGAATAATTTTAACTATTATTTTCTTCTACTGGACGTATGCCAGATCCATTCTACCGTACGATCTTTCCTAGCGAGACTTTTTCTTCCGTTTGGCAGTATGCCAAAGGGGCGGGGTTTATTTTCCCGCGCTTTTAGAGGGACGCTCTTATTCCCAAGCATTTGGATTTCTTGTGATATAATGAGTACTGTCTGTCCTGTCTGCTCTCTGCAATCCTCTTGTATATTTAGTGGATATGTTTTTAGTTTTTTATTTTCAGGTTTGACTAACAAAAATGGCTGGAGGAAAAGGAAAAGCCGGAAAGGATTCTGGAAAATCCAAATCAAAAGTTATTTCTCGTAGTGCTAGGGCTGGACTTCAATTCCCAGTAGGAAGAATTCATCGTTTTCTCAAACAGAGAACCACTTCTCATGGACGTGTAGGAGCCACTGCTGCAGTTTATAGGTAATTATTCTTTTTTTTTTTGAATTTTTCTATGTATTATTTAGTGCTGCTATTCTTGAATATCTCACCGCTGAAGTACTAGAGCTTGCTGGTAATGCCTCTAAGGATTTGAAGGTGAAAAGAATTACTCCAAGACATCTTCACCTGGCCATTCGTGGAGACGAAGAGTTGGATACTCTCATCAAGGCAACCATTGCTGGAGGAGGTATGCTTCTATTTCTCATTAAATTTTTTAAAAAACTTTTTTTAAGGAGTTATTCCTCATATTCACCGTTATTTGATGAACAAGAAGGGACAACAGCCAGGACAACCAGCCCAAAAGGCTTAAACTACTTTTTAAACGTTATTGTATATTCATTACTGCCTTTAATCATTCTTCAACTTTTAATATTCACTAATTATCCATGTCTCTAAGTTTTACTTCTCACTCATATGAGGATAAATAAATGATCTCGAGTATGACTTGTACTATTTGGTTTATTATTCACTGTTCAATGTTGACGATAGTCCGTGCCAGTATCGATTTTTTCGGCTGGCGTTGTGTTAATGTAGAAATTTTCCATTGGAGAACGGTTGCTTTCCTGCTGTGCGATAGACTCTTCGAGCTTAATTTTGCTCAGTATTTTATTTCGTGTTATTTTATGATTTTTTATGTTTGTATATGGGTGATTCATCTAATACAACAATAAGCTCAATTTTCAAGTCTGTCAATGTTTCGTACGCGTTGAAACCGTGTTGCGTTGCAACGCTCTACCTGAAATTAGCAATATTATTTTTTTGCCAAAAGCTTATATGTTTATAATTTTATGTTGATTTTAAGTAGATGGCCCCGAGGGATGTACCGTCTGCAACAAATGGAGACGTTGCAGAAAGTAAACCCATGAAAAATAAACCTAAAGGTTTTTCTTATTAATGATATATTAGAATCTCGTTTTCACTTTGTAGCCAGCAAGTTAAGACAGCAAAAGTTGCCAGCTTGGCAGCCAATATTAACTGCTCCTACAGTTATTCCTACAGTTGTTTTTATTGGTATTGTTTTCATTCCAATTGGAATAGCTCTTTTTTTAGCTTCAGAATCAGGTTGCTTTTCTTTTTCCTATGAAGAATTAGTATTTTCTTTACAGTTCATGAATATAAAATAGATTACACTGATTGTTCTCAACCAATATGTGATTTCACTTTGAATATAAAGGAGGATATGACGGTATTAAGAAACTATGTCCCTCAGCAAAACCTTTTTGTAGGGAGATGTTTATGTTTATTATGCCTTAGAGAACTTTTATCAAAATCATAGAAGGTATGTCAAAAGCCGAAACGATAAACAATACCTGGGTAATCTTGACGTATGTTTAAGCATTTTTGATCCTCTCTACAATGAACGTTTTCAGCAAGTTTCTGATTGTGAGCCATACGATAAAGCCACGAATGAAGCAGGTGTCACGCTCCCCATTGCTCCTTGTGGAGCTATCGCCAATTCAATTTTCAACGGTATCGTTTTCCAGTTTTTTTTCTGATTCTCCTGTTTCTTCCAGATACCTTTGTTATAACGATAGATCCACTGGGTTTGCAACCTATTCCTATGACGACTGAAGGGGTATTCAGTGCATTCGTTTTCTAATTATAACTCAAATTATAGGTACTATGGGACATTGATTTTACAAAGAAGTTTAAGAATCCATCTCTTGGTCCTGGTGAAAATCTTTGCGAAGCTTTCAAAGTATTAACTGTAGTTGAGCAATGTATGAATCATGCTTTTAGAAAACAGTCAAACCCCCAAATTGGAAGAAGGGCATTTGTGAGATTGGAGGTTTCTTGAATGTTGATTTCATTGTCTGGATGAGAACTGCTGCCCTTCCTAATTTTAGAAAATTATGGAGATTGGTCGATAGGTATTGTCTAGCTTCCAGTCTTCTAGTTCCTATTTTTAAACATGATATTGTTCCAGAAAATTTCCCGATTATGCTGATGGCCTTAAGAAAGGCACCTACAAAGTTAAAGTTGAAAACAGTTAGTTCGATTTATTTAATCATTCTTTAAATATCACCTTAATTGAAGATTATCCCGTAACAGCTTTTGGCGGACGTAAGCAATTCATTATTTCAACTACAAGCTGGGCAGGAGGGAAGAACAGCTTCTTGGGAATAGCTTATTTGGTTGTCGGCTCAATAGCAATTGCGCTTGCTGTGATATTCTTCGTCATTCACATGAAGTTCGGACATTCGTGAGTGGATGTTCTTTCCAAATTTTTAATATTTGATGTTTTGACAGGGTGAACGAATTGAGCAATGTAGGACCTGTACAATAAATATGAATGAATGCGAAAGTTGATAACTTCTGTGATTTTTGTCTTACTGGTCTCATGTAATTGTGAAACTTGAGTGCCTTCACAATCAATTTGAATAAATACTTTTTCACAACTATGTTTCAAAAAATGCTGATGTTTACTCATCGATTCCATATTTTTCGTATGTTTTTCGATTTATTTGGCAGAAACCTTGGACCTCTGCCACCACTAGGTCTTCGAGCCGCATTTAATCGATATTAGCACGCGAACGCGTTGCATTTGTTTCTGCCATGCTGACCAGCGTTTTAAATTCTTTTGTTTTTTTTTGTCTTAATTGTTTTCTTTTTATTTCTTGCATAGTTTTTTGCTCTTCTTACTTTGTAATCTGTGACATTTGATTGTTTACAATGCTCTTAATGTCTTTTAAATTTAAACAAAGTTTAGATGTCCAAAGGAGGCCGAGGAGCAGATCTCGATTGCAAGGTTTATGTTGGTGGATTACCTCATGATGCTACATCTCAAGAAGTATGTTATTTTTTTACTATGTGGTTGTTATGTGTTACTCATCCACTGTTTATTTGTGTCAAGAAGTTTCTTACTTTTCGAAAAAAAATTTCATCGCGTCTTATTGATTTTTGCATCGGAAGGCAAAGATGTGGGTCGATGCTGCCAATTATGCATCGCTAGTAGTGAAATGACACATTAACTATGCGGAAATTTTAGATTGAAGACGCTTTCTCGCGATTCGGAAGAATAAGAAAAGTTTGGGTTGCTCGTAGACCTCCTGGCTTTGCTTTCGTTGAGTACGAAGATAATCGTGATGCAGAAGATGCTGTGAAAGCAATGGACGGAGCGTAAGAAACTTATAAAAGCTATATCGAAATTGTTCGTCTTCTAGACGTGTTTGTGGAATTCGTGCTCGTGTTGAGCTTTCTCATGGTCGCCGTCGCAATAGTGGCCGTGGAGGCTTCGGCGGAGGTGGTGGACGCGGTGGATATGGAGGAGGTGGTGGACGCGGTGAACATCGTCGTGGAAGGTTTGCATTTTCAAAGTTTTTTTTTCATCCAAGCACAACTATATGGTGAAGAGGTCATATTCAAGTCTCATGTACTCTTCAGATGTTCTCGAAGTTTTGGCATGTTTTGTCCCGTTCGTTTCTTTTACGTTAGGAAAATTCAAATTTCAAACACATAGTTTTTTAGCTATTGTGAATTGGATCCCGATTCTCTCTCGCTCTTTCCCTTCTCTTCGCCTATAATGTAGTCAACTGTTCATCGTTTACGTGGTTGCTTCAAATACCTGCATCTTTCACCACCATTCATTGGAAGTATACCCAACATCACTTTCTGGAACTCTGACTTGTCATCTTCATGATGTTCACCTTCTTCTCTTCTTTTGGTGTCCTCTGAGAACCTTATTCGACTTAAAACGCCTTAAGTCAGGTTTGTATCACATGAGGCACGTAGCTCTACCTCTTCAAAGCATGGCAAAAGGTATCTACGGTTACGAGAGAGTCTAATCGTATCAAAAAGTACCTAAATGGACTACAGTCAACACACTCACAAATTGTTTTAGTATTGATTAGTTAGTATTCCCAATAATGTTAACTTTTTAAGATCACGTTCACCATCTCGGTCTCGAAGCAGATCACCTCCTCGTCGTACAAGATCTCGTTCTCCTGACTACAGAAGTCGCAGCAGGTAAGCATTTTGTTCGGAAGCTGATAGTCAAAGATCCTTTTAGAAGTCGCAGTCGCAGCCGTTCTTGATTATATACTATGTACACTTATGGTTGCTTGGAAGCTTTTCATACCAAGACGTATGATTCGTATAATGCTAATTGAACTTATAATTCCCTTCGCATTTGCGTGTTACCTTTCCACTATTTGTGCAATAAACTTTTTTATCTCCCGTTCAATATTCGTCATTAGCTCTATATTGAGAAATTGAAGATGTTAGAGAAGCATCATTCATTTTATGACTTTCTCTTATCTTTTTTACCATTGGTTGGTCTCAATAGCAGTGTTTGTACGTACACGCTATGAAACTTCCAATCTTAGCCGGTATGTTTCTTTTTTTTTTAAAGTTTTGGAGTTGAAACTTATGCGGCTTGACTTACCACCAACCACATAACTTTAACCTATTCAGCTTGCCTTGTGGCCATTGCTCTCTGTCAAAGAGGAACGGATGAGTGTGATGATCCTCGCTTTAACTCTTGCAATAATGGCTTGGGCAAGTATTGGAAGACTGAGTAAGCTTTCAATATCTTTCTGGTCTTCTCTGAACACTTCTCTTTCAAGTACTTCTATGATCTGGCAGAATATCCAATACATGTCGGATACAGTGCGTTCTTTAATGACTTCGCCTTATCTCATCGATAACTATGTTTTCATTTGCAAGTAGGTTCATATATTCTGATCCCATTATAACATATTAGTTATATCATCAATCTCTTGTTTCAGTGGGTTTTCTCTATTCTATTCCTGCTTGGGACAAGATAATATCAATAAATGTTTAGGAACTCTCGGATTTGTAGGCTCCAATAAATCACCTTATGTAAGCTAGTTGTTAAGACTTGATGCTAATTGAGAAGATCATAAGGAGAGAAGAGAGCTAGCGAAGACTTGCTTTCTTTTGTTCAATGCGACACGACCCCTCTTACCCCATCTTTGGCAGGAGCAAGTACTTTCCTTGTTGTGTAATGAAGTTGGTAGAAAAACACAAAATTCAACAAACTATTGTGAATGAGGAGATGAGATGGGTTGTGATTACACGATCTGTTCGATTTCTGACATCTTTCTAAGAGCATGAGCTAATATGAAACATGAGATATGACCTTAAGAAACTTGGTTTCCATTTTCAATTTGTAGGATGCCTATGTATACGAAGGATTTTTGGCAGATTGGCGATTCAAGTGTGGAGCAGGATTTTACGGTAAGCTTAGTTCTTCTCACAAAAGACATTTATATCTTCAAGCCACTTCTGCGAATTCGGGATTGGCTAACTGCACTCAAAGTACTTATTTGAACCGCGAAGTGGAAATGCAAACCTGCTTTACCCCTTACGGTCAAAACACTCTCACCGATCCAACCAACGCCTGCACGTAATCCCAGATCACTTTGATAATCAGAGAAAACAGTAACTGTTATTTAGTTATGCTCAGACTTTGATGGACTGTGTTGGAAATGTATACGCTAATGGACCTTGCCGCACAGTTGATCAAGTAGGCCATTTAGTAGTGTTTGAAGACACCATGACCAAGCATTGTTTTTGATTTATCCAGCTGTTGCATGGCATTTTGCCAGATCACCCCAGAAATAACCCAAATAACTGTTTCTAGGGTACGGCCAGATGGTATGGATGTCAGTCACTCCGTGAATACACAAACGCTCAATTCCACCATTGCCAGCATGTAACTAAATGCAAAGGTGAGTTGAGTTTTTCTTTGATTCGGATGTTCAAAACCTCAAAACCACTTGATTAAAAGCATTCCAAAGTCGAATCAGTTTCTCTGTATGTTATATATAAATAGTGGGGCAGGTAAAGTAATAACTAGGTCATCCTTTCATAAAAGAAGCCTGCTGTGCTTACAGAAATTTAGGTCAGCACACAGCTCCTCGAACATGTTTGAGGGACCAAACGCTATCTTTTCGACCCAGAATTCATTCTTCTATTATTTGAAAGATAACTTAGAGAAATGTCCCAAGTCTTGTTAGAACTGAAATCCTACTGATTGAAGCTTTCATACAGTAAAGCAACTGTAAATATTTCTTGTAGACACTTCTCCAAGTGTGATGCTCACTGAAGAACATATCCAGAGTGGAGATGGATTATGGATGCAAAACAATCAATGATCTGTTTCAATAATGATTTGTATTAGTATAAGATTTTGTGTATACAATCTCGATAAAATAAAAATATTTTATTAGAACGAAATGTATTATCACAAATCACTAGTTTAAAAACGAAGTTGGAACCACTGTCCTTCAATCTTACGTGATACACCAGCATCCTTAACACATTAGAACCTTGACTGAAAACTCAAGTTCAATAGATTACCTCGTATTCTACGTCTGGTACTTTGGCCCAATGCTCTTCGTTTTCAAATTTGTAATGCTTGGACATGTGAGCGGCCAAGAAACTGTATTGGAAGGCTGCTGGAACGGAGTACATTGTAACAAGTTGTTGTAACTCTAAGGACTAACGATCGCAATCAATTCCACAGGTTGGGAACTGATTCGAGGCAAAGATGTTGTTGAATTCACATGCCCACCAAAGATAAGAACTGTCTGTTGGTCGGCAAGGAGTTGTCTTGAATGGAGTTGACCAACAGTTGATCAAAGTTTGGATAGAGCTACGAAATGAAGTTAATCCAGCAAAGAAGAGATTGTTATACTCACTTGCAGGCTCCTGCTTTATTCAAAGAGACGGCGGTATTGTACGAGGTTGTGCATTGTTGGAAATATCCTTGGTTGTATTTTATAACCTTTTGGAAACATTCAAGACCCTCATGAGACCAGGCTGGAATGATCCTTATTACTTCACATGTAAGCAGATGACTCACTGGTGATTCCTGGACCACAGTTGAAACCATTAGCACGAAGATTTCCTTGGCAGTTATACGCCTGAAGTGAAAATGATACGATTTTATGAATAAGAAGTTGCATACGTCCTGAACATCAGTTTGAGTCAGTAAATATCCCAAGCTAAGACAGTCTCCGTCGTTCATCATGCATAAGTTGAACTGTTCTAAGCCACTAAGAAAACGGAAAACGTCAAGAAAGCTGTAACAACATACTTGCAGAAGTTAAGAATGTCATCTGATTTTCCTGGGGAAAGTCCTATTTGACGTAGGGAATAGTTAAAGAGAATGGTATAGTTCTGAACATTTGGTTAAAACACTTTTATCCTTTTAGGCTTCTACCTTGAATAGACTTTGAGAGCTGCCATCTGGTAAACCGATGAAATTAGCCAACTTGTTGCT
This sequence comes from Auanema freiburgensis, assembly GCA_030370435.1. Taxonomy (NCBI): domain Eukaryota; kingdom Metazoa; phylum Nematoda; class Chromadorea; order Rhabditida; family Rhabditidae; genus Auanema; species Auanema freiburgense. Next base: position 5,670,886 of record CM059369.1, read on the forward strand.
GCAGTGAAGCAATCTTGGTTCGTTGCATTCAGCATTTGAACGAAGAGCTACTGGAAAGAGGAAAACTTCTTATTTACTCTGTTTACTTCCGAATAACTCACAAAATACAAGGACTATAACTGCAGTACGTAGAAACATTTCGAGGGTAAGGGCGCGGCTACACTTGTATGCTTATCTCAGTCTGTTAATGATTGGGGAATAGTTGTAAAATGAAAATCTAATGAGACCTATTCACAAGAGGCTCAATAGTTTTTATTTCATATTTGATGTACTAAGCGATAAACAGTGATGACTACTCGATGATGTGATAAATGATCCATTTTTGTATTTTCACATGTCTTGCTCTAAAAGGTGATTTCATTGGGCACATTTATTACTTTAATTAACATTAGTATTCTTTTTACAATGAGATGGTTGAGCTGCTATTCGCGTTTATACTTTGATGAACGTCAGCTTCTCTACAGGGACGTTAGTCATCATAGCGATAGAATCCGCTATTTGCGGTAAGTTTTCTCCACTTATCTGAATTCAGAATATAAGAGTTGTGTTCGTATTCACTATGAACCTTGTATTTGTGAACCATATTGATCAAGAACAGATAGAGCTCCATGCGAGCGAGCCCCTCGCCTGGACATTGACGTTTCCCAAGTGAGAAGGGAATCAGTTCCTCAGACTATAACAACTCTTGTGATCAATCAATATTGGTCGTTCACCTTCTTTAACTTTCCTTGTTCATCAATGAACCGCGAAGGATTGAACTTCAAAGGTTCAGGATATAACTGGAACAACTTGTATTCACGGAAAACTATTCTGACAAACCTTTTCGTCATACAGAACGCAACAAATTTGAGGGACGACAGTAGCTCCAGCTGGAATCTGTAAAGAAGAGTAAGCAAGATGACTGAGAACAGTCCCATACTATTTTGCCGGCAACTTCTGTATCAACGTTCGTTCTGCGGAGAAGATTAATAACCAAGAGATTCAAAAGTCTTTGACATTCCTTAACAGCGAGTGGTTAACTATGTTTCTTTTTGATAAATACATTAAGAACAGCCTGACAGTATGGAAGCTTAGGCTTCTCCGCCATTGTTACCAATTCACCCTTCTGAACTACGCTTGCCAGCTCTTCTCTCATTCTATCCTGAAAGGATATCCATCAAACTTCAAACAAGAGAATGTTCCAACCTGAACATCCGGATTGTTCGATAGATAGATGAGAGCCCATTGGATCGTCGTTAGAGTTGTATCAAATCCGGCAAACCATAAATCAAAGCACACGTTAACTAATTGATGGTTGCTACATGTAGTCGTGTTGTTAGGGAGCAGTCAAGTAAACAAACCTGAACGATTCGGAGTCATCGTCCAGTTCTCTCTTTCTTTGCTCCTTCAGATACGCTTCTGCGTAATGCTTCACTTCATCGGAGTCATAATCAATATCTTTTTTATATTCATCGAGATGTTGAAGGGAGTAATTAGAGAAAGTTTGGAACGTTCCCATCAAGCTGTAGAAACATTCATATTTTTGATACATTTTTACATTTTTAATACGTTTTTTTCATAGCTCCAAAACCTGGAAAATCCAGAAGGAATGGGAACACAGTACAGAGAAGAGCAGTGAAAGTGGCATTCACTTTTTTGAAGTCTTCAAGTGTATCTAAGATGTTTTTCAGCTCATCTGCTTTATCCTGTAAAAGTGTTATGACATATTGAGTTATGTTGACGAACGTCAGAAAATCGATATCCGAAAAGAAATAGATTGATTGTTGAGGCAACTGCTACTCGTAAATGTTTCTGAAAAACCAAGCAATACTGAAGAAAGAAGAGGAAAGTAAACTTTGATATCGGCCTCGCCACCATTGAAAGCTTCGAGGCTTTTCAAGAGAACTTCCGTCTCAAACAGAATATGTTGCTCCGCTATGTTACCACCAACACCCAAATCTCTAAGAACTTGCAGAGCGAAGCGACGATGTGTCCTCCATTTGTCTCCATTTGTGTCTATAATACCATACGAGCCACCTGAGTGAACCCAATATTTCGTTTGTTATAATGAAGACTCGATAACCTCTCACTATTTCTGTCACTTTGCCAAATGTAACTCTTTCAGAAAAGTGTTCGGCCTGTTTGATGAACAAATCTTTCATGATATTGTAATCGGTAACCATTATCATAGGCTGGTTTCCTGAGGAATAATCTGATAACAAAACTGAACAGTCCGACGTACCTAACCAAAAAGTAAATATTGGCCCGTATTTTTTCTTCAATAATTCAAAACCCTCTTGGCCAGGCTGATACTTCATAAGTAGAAGTAAATTCCCTACAAATGGCCATGGTGTGGGACCTGAGCAAATCGATATGATTTCAAGTAGAATATCTCATACCTGGAGGGTAATTCCTCCTCTTCCAGTAAAACTCATAGACTAACCAAACACATAGAAGAGTGACAATGAAAACCAGCACCATTCTGAACAACAGCGGCAACTTTCTCTGTCCGATCTATGTTATTTTGCCGACAGAGGGAGGAGCTTAGCACCGATAGCAATTATTGAGAAAGAAACCACTCTGTTTTTTCTTAATAACTTAAAGCATTATGGCTTATGGCATGAAAAAAGCGAGTCATGCGGAAAAAGAATGAGCAAGTAATGTGTATGATAACTTCTTCTCATTGAAATAAGCATATAAAGGAAATCCATGCGCAACACGTGACTGCTTATTTGAACTGAACTCTGTGTGTCAGAGTGTGATGTTTGGTTTCATTTCGCTGTGTAAGACATTGAAACATGGAACATGTTTGGATTTCTCATTAATCAAGCGGGTTTTTTAATGTTTTATTTATGATACAAACACTGTGATAATCACTTTTAAATTAAGTAGTAACTTAAGTTGAAACTCTTATCATTCGTTCATGTTCATATTTTCGTGAATTTCAAATTTTCTAGAGGAACGTTCGTCACTGCAGCCATCGTGGTTGCTATTTGCGGTAAGTTTTCTCCACTTATCTGAATTCAGAATATAAGAGTTGTGTTCGTATTCACTATGAACCTTGTATTTGTGAACCATATTGATCAAGAACAGATAGAGCTCCATGCGAGCGAGCCCCTCGCCTGGACATTGACGTTTCCCAAGTGAGAAGGGAATCAGTTCCTCAGACTATAACAACTCTTGTGATCAATCAATATTGGTCGTTCACCTTCTTTAACTTTCCTTGTTCATCAATGAACCGCGAAGGATTGAACTTCAAAGGTTCAGGATATAACTGGAACAACTTGTATTCACGGAAAACTATTCTGACAAACCTTTTCGTCATACAGAACACAACTGATTTGAGGGACGACAGTAGCTCCAGCTGGAATCTGTAAAGAAGAGTAAGCAAGATGACTGAGAACAGTCCCATACTATTTTGCCGGCAACTTCTGTATCAACGTTCGTTTTGCGGAAAAGATTAATAACCAAGAGATTCAAAAGTCTTTGACATTCCTTAACAGCGAGTGGTTAACTATGTTTCTTCCTGATAAATACATTAAGAACAGCCTGACAGTATGGAAGCTTCGGCTTCTCCGCCATTGTTACCAATTCACCCTTCTGAACTATGCTTGCCAGCTCTTCTCTCATTTTATCCTGAAAGGATATTCATTAAACTTCAAACGAGAGATTGTTCTAACCTGAACATCCGGATTGTTCGAAAGATAGATAAGAGCCCATTGCATGGTAGTATAACTTGTATCAAATCCAGCGAACCATAAATCGAAGCATACGTTAACTAATTGACGGGTGCTACATATAGTTACAATGTTAGGGAGCAATTAAGTAAACAAACCTGAAAGATTCGGAATCATCGTCGAATTCTCTCTTTCTTTGTTCCTTCAGGTATGCTTCTACAAAATTCTTCACCTCATCGGAGTCATAATCAATCTACAAGTTTTATTGCATTATATATTCTTATGATTCTTACTTCTTTTTTAACATGATCAACTTGCGTTGAAGTGAACTGTGAAAAGACTTCAAATGTATCGAACAATCTGCAATGATAAGAAAGCAGCCATCTTTTTTGTAACTTCTTTGGCACTTACTTGTTCGAAAGTTTCTTGAAGTGTGGGAGATACATGAGAACTGGGAAGATGCTGACAAGAAGAGCGAAGAACCCAGACTGAACCTCTTTCAACTCTCCTAGAGTTTTCATGATTTTTTCAAATTCATGAACTTTTTCCTTAAAAAATAATTTGTGATTATGATAGATTCGTATGGCCTGCTTACATCAGAGAAGCGATATCCGAAAAGGAATAGGTTGATTGTTGATGCGATAGCTTTCCGTAAATGTTTCTATAAAAACAAACATTGATGCTCAAAGGAGAGAAAAGTAAACTTTGATATCTGTCTCTTCACCAACGGAAGCTTCGATGCTTTTCAAAAGAACTTCGGTCTCAAACAGAATATGTTGCTCGGCTATGTTACCACCAACGCCCAAATCCCTTAAAGCGTGTAGTGCAAAGCGACGATGTGTCCTCCATTTTTCTCCATTTGTGTCTATAATGCCATATGAGCCACCTGAAACAGTCTGTTCATTTATCCACAGAAAAAGTATCTTGGCACCTCGCATGATCACTCCCAACGTTCCAAGGGTAGCTCTTTCCGAAAAATGTTCAGAATCTTTCACAAATAATTGTTTCATCAGATCAAAGTCACATACCATAACCATTGGTTGGTTACCTAACGGATAAATCGTGAGCACAATAACTTTGAAGAACTTACCAAACCAAAAGGTGAACACTGGCCCATATTCTTTTCTTAAAACTTCAAAAGCTTGATGTCCTGGCTGATACTTTTGCAAAAGAGGTAAATTTCCTAGGAAAGGCCAAGGCGTTGGTCCTAGAGAAAACGGAGCATTAATGAGCGAAGTAATTTGAAACAAACCTGGGGGAAAGTTTCTCCTTTTCCAGTAAAACTCATAAACGAGCCATAGAGACAAGAAAGTAACAGCCAGAAGAAGGACCATCTCTGCGGGAATGAACACTGAGATTGTTTTTCGACGACCTTCCCTCTTATATTTCTACTGTTGAGTCATTGATCGACACAACTCGGCAGAAAACGGAACGATTTTTCGTTCTCTTTTGTAGTCAAACCAGATAACAGTCAACGTTTATTCAAAAATTGAGACAACAGTAGATTTGAAAGGAAATCAAAATCCAAAAGAACATATCGCATTTTATCCTACTCACTCGGGCGTTTAGAAACCTATAATATTGATTCTCCCTGTAGTTATTATAAATAAAAGTTTCTCCATAATTATTTTTTGTTCAATTGCAGTTGAAATTGGCATTTGAGATCGCACGTATATTCACATGAAAGCTATAGACATCAGCAGCTTATGTCAACGACTATAATAATAACTTCTTTAAGTCTTAAATCAAACTATGTCAATTACCTGGAAGCATGTTAGACAACACTCGCCAACCATATCTGTTACTCCTCCATGCATATCACCTTTAAACATAAATTTCTTACATATTCTAACTCCAAATATAACCGATCAAAGTATCAGCTTCTTCTGCTGCACTCTTCATAACAACATTGTATCTCCTACGTTTTATATAAGTTGATATCACCTATATATATAGTACGTTCTAATGCAATAAACTATGCAATAGTTTAAGAACCTGTACAAGAAGAACAATTCCTAGAGCACTCAAAACACGGCCTCCAAAATTCAATAAACCAATTAAGTATTTGGAAGGTGCTTCGGCGAGAGCTGAAAGAAAATCACATCAACCTTGTTTTGAAAGTGTAATGCTCAACCGGTTGGACGACATACTCTTTCAAAAACGATAGTTAGGGCCTGTGAGCAGTCCCTATCGTTCATCATTCAATTGGAATTTCAAAAATTGTAAAATCATCTTTCTTCAATCTACTTACTTCTTTTTAATTTAAAGCGGAATGTGTGTTCATTCTCCACAGCGGTTCTAACAACCTCTTGCTGCAATTGCGCTGCCCATACACTGGACAAATACGCTAACACGTTGAGCAATGTCCCCAATATGAGGAAAAAGACTATGCCACAGCATTGGTTTTCTGAAAATTGCATTCATGCCCACTATTCTATGTTTATGAATTTGAAATTGCGAAATGACTTGAAGCAACCTACTTCGAAATTTTTCCCTTTTTTCTCGCAATTTGTCTCTTATATGAAGCCCTGTAATGGAAGTGGTTTTCTTGACACCACCACCTGCATTAGCAGGCACAATAAGCCGAGAGCCTGTAGGCTCTAGCTGAAAAGAAAAATAGAATTCTCCTACTAAACTGATATATATATATATATATCTTACGGTGATTGTTTTCGCCTCGTGAGGATCTCGTGTTAATCTTTCCAATTCATCAGTCATATTTTATGATAATATTTACTTCATGAGTAGAGCTGAAAGAATGTGAAGAAAATGAAAATTCCGCTAGTCTTGCACACGATGGATATACATATGTATGAGAATAAGTGGCAACCAAGAAACTTGAGAGCATCTCCTCAGGGGATATGTTTCACCAGAAGTTTATGTTGGGTCGAACATAACGGCAAAAAACAGTATCATCTCTATGGCTTCATTTCCAATCAAGAAAGTTGCAGAATACTAAGGTGCCTTATAAGACTATATAAGCTACTTGATGAAGAACAATCGGCTAATTGACACTCAATTTAGTAAAGTAATTTGTTAGCATGAGATATACTGCAGGAAGAGGATTAGGACGACTTCTAGAGAGAAGAAAATGTCTGAATCAAGACAAGATAAAGCAGTTTATAGAAATACCCAGCATACTATTGATTTTGCCTTAGGCGGAGCAAGCAAGTCCTTTGCTCCCACAGCTTTGAAAACAACTGCCATTGGCTGACTCCGTAATTCAATCCATCGTCATTTCAAGAACTCATCGCAGAAAGTTGAAAAAAGGTTTATTTCGTTGAAAACCATGCAAATCTCATAAAAAAAATAAACCCGCAAACAGTAACACAATAATTACTAACAATAGGAAGAAAACTTTAAATAGCTTGAATGGCCAAGACACGTAAAGATGGATTATGAAACAATAAAAATAGCTGAGAATTGGGTTTAAACTTTCAATAAACTTCAGTTAGTAACAAGCAAGCCTTGGATGTCTGTAAGGAAGGACTCCATTCGTTTTTTGAACTCAATTTTGGAACGACGAGCTGTGAAGTCGACATCAGCAGGTAACAGCTTACTGAAAGCGGCACTCAGTTGTGCGACAGCAGCTTCATTTTTCTTTGAAGACAGTAGATTACTGACAAAGGCTTCATAATAGGGCTGAAAAGGATGGAGATGTTACAGAAAAGTAAAAGCTCTAACTCTGTTGATGCTGATAAGCCCGAAGAGAGCATTAGCTGACTCATTGAACAAGGATGTATCCCCGCTGAACTCTAGACAAAGCTCGAAAATAGTCTACAAAAAACATTTCGAGTAGAAAGAACAAAGTTGCATTTTTACCGGAAGCAGATTAGTCACAGCTTCTTTGAAAGCAATTGGTATAGCAGATTCATGATCTGAGCTGACAAAAGTAGCGAGAGCATAGATACCTTCCATGGATAAAGAAGTCACCTCATGACCATAATTACTTGATAATCCTGTCTGTAACAAATCAATTTGTGAGGATAGAACTGAGTTAGAAGAAAACGGTACCTTCAAGATATTACACACAGCCATCAAGAAGAATTCTGAAGTTCCTCTAAGAGCTTCAGGGTTGAACTGCACCAAGTAGCAGATGTAGCGGAAGAACTTCTGAGCTAGCTCAGGTATCATCAGCATTTGATCATTCATCGTGTTAAGTAGAACTTCTAGAGTCATAAGAGAAACTTTGCAGCCAATAGACTCGTTTTCCATTAACATATCTTTAGAGACCACATTCATTAGTATATCAAGGAAGACGATCTGGATAAAGTGTGAGAAGTAACTTTTGGCAAAATCTATTTACCAGATCGTTAGCTTGGTCATCCTCAGTGTTTTTCAAATCAGTAAACCTATGAAGTTGTCCTTGGCAATAAGCTTGTGTGATTTCAAACAGAGATTCGTATAGTACAGCTTCTTCATCCTGAAAGATACCAGGTGGAGATGAAATTGAACCGATGACTTACTTTGTCATCAACATATATGGACACTCGAGTGGTAGTATCCAATAGAAGTTGAAGAATTGCTGAGATCAATGGCGCGCAATGAGATCTTGATGTCATCAGGGGAACACATTGTTTCAACAATGGATGGAGAATTTCTTTAAATACATCTGTTTTAGAAGGTAATAAATACATTGCTCAGTAATTGAGAAAAGAAATATTCTTGGGAAGTTTTTGAAAGAATGACGCACTTGCTAAGACGGGTCCGCACTCGTGGTCACCTCCAAGAGCAACACCATCGAAGCACTGTATTATATCAGTTAGTAGACTGTCACCTTCCGTCGAAGATGGTTGACTTGTCAAGTATTTCATTCGTTCAACAAGCGGCTGTAAGATCTGAAGACAACTTTGATTAACATCGTGAAGTATATTGTACTTACTAAATCATACATCGATTGCTGCAGGTCGGAATCTTTAGCTCCAGCAGCAATTTGAACTAACGCCTTGATAAGAATAGTTCTGCTCGATAGAGAAGCTATATCTATGCTTGACATATGCTTGAAAAGAGCTGGTTCAGCTGCCAATGCATTAGCTCTAGACTCGATCAGTGAGCACAAGAATGCTACAGCTTCTTTACAAACACTGGGAAAACAATGCTTTTTTGATTCTTCTGCTTCTGCTAATACTTACTCCTCCTCTGCTCTATACTTCTTGAGAACGATGAATGCCATGTCCAAACAGAACCTCACCAGTATTTCATTGAACGGACCATAACTGTGTATGAAAGGACAACAGAGAGGATCTATGTCCTGCAAAGTAGAACTTTGACAATTGTAAAAAAAAAACTGTTTTGTTACCACGGTGACTTCTGGGATTCTGCTGATCACATTAATATATCTTCGAGTGCACATAAGAGTACTTCTTATGACTTCAGGAGACAAAACATGATCAGTACCTTCCGAAAGTAAAAGTTGATATTGAATGCTAGCCCATCCCAATACTTCACCGATGAATCTAAACTTCAATCGTCTTCACAAATGGTGTACAAAAAACTAACAGCATGAATGGGTCAATTTGTCTCATATCGAACGGCCGTTCCAATAATGGTTGCTCCACACAGAAGCATAAGTACTTTTGCTTAATCTCTTCGCTGAAATTCGAGAGTCGTCAGAAGAAGTATATACTAGTAACTGACTCAAACTTGATTTCATGTCGTCTTGCGTATTCACTGACGTAATCATAAACTTCACAAGGCAGTGAGCATGTACCGTCTGCCTCTTCCATAACTAAAGAGTTACCAAGAACAAGCATGAACCAATGCATGTCATCTTGCCACTGCGTTATCTTGGCAGTATTCGATGGATCGCTCATAACCGTTTGCAGTTCTTGGACACGCCCGCGGAAACTTCTTAAAAGAAAAACGACTTAGTACAAACATACTTTGACTTACGGGATAATGACTTCGAGAAAACGTTCAATGTTATATTGAGCCATAAATCCTAAAGGAGAGAGAAGACCTTCGTAGAGCTGAATATAGTATCTATAGAGAAATTATTCTTCTATCTTTACCGCTCGATCATCATTATCCTCGTCGTTCTCTTCGTCTTTTGGAGTGGGTCTGTCTCCTAGAGGGGCAGACTGTGTGCACTGCACAAAGGTTTGTACAATATCAAAAGTAGGGTTCATGAAGTAAGCATTTTCTGAAGTAAAAGAGCCAACTTAAGAAGAGAATTTGAGGCGGTACCGATGTTGTCCTGCTCAGTTGGGGAAAGAGAAACTCTCCATCTGCCACGCAATAGTGTAACCCACGCATCGTAGAGTAGGCATAGAGAATCTTTGTCTTCATGCTCACAGTTTCCCTAAACGAAGAATCACTATTATTGAACTGAATGATGAACTTACAATAGATTTATGTAAAGCTTCTCTGGTTAAATGAATCACATACTTATTCACATAAGTGAAGAAACGAGTTCTGAGATCACCGGAATCACCTTCGACAGGCAAACGCATAAGATAATGAATAGGACGATAATAAATAATTCGTTGAATAATATTGCAAAATCCGTGAACTTCGTGAGGTAAGGGACCTGTAAAACTGATTCATAATGACTAACTTCTCCAGCTTTTTCCAAGCATCATGCTAAATTTACAAAGAAATTGTACTGACCATCAGGGAATATTTCGAGGAAACATAACACGAAATCGTTAACATAGCTTTGAGCGAACACATCTCCACCGTCTTTCTCATTCATCACGTCTCCAGACAAACCTGCCAATTGAGCAAGACAACTAAGAGAGCGTGAGCTTAAATTAGGATCTGTTTTGATCAAAGAATGTAACTGAAAGTGATTTATGATTTTGAGAAATGCGAAAAGCCGAACCTTGAAAAACAGTTTGAGAAACTCAGCGTTCTTTATCAAATCTGACCAACTTCCCGGTGGACGGAAGGTGGTGATTGATTGACTTTGAGAAAATAGTCTTCGGAAGAACTTTGCAGAGAAGTTCCAGGAGAAAATGTTTTCTGCGACCTATGCAAATTGTCAAGTATAGATCACAAAACGGATATTTACTTCAAGGAATTTGTCACACCAACGATAAGCGAGAGCATTCTGAAGGATATCAACAGAATTACACAGAGTATGAATAGTTTCCAATGATATTTCCAGTAGGAATCTCAAGCCAACTTTCTGTTTCAATAATAAGAATCAAAAGCTATAAGAGAAACAGAACAACCTCAAATTCAGTTTTGGCTTTCAGATGGAAATCCCAAGTGATGGAAAACTCAGAGTTTCTCCAATTACTTGAAAACTGCTCAGTAAGTGCGGACACGAACTCGCATCCGATAGATTGCTACATAAAAACGGTTATTCGCATCAGATAAAAGCTCTATTCACCAATCTAGGACACTCATTTGCTAATAAGCTTCTAATAACTTCAAGAAGTTTAGCTTGAGAACCAGCTTTTTTATCCAAACAACCACGCTTCAGAATCATGGCTACGGATCGAAGTATAGCAGATGTTACGTAGGTAGGCAAATCCTTGTTGTTTACAACATATTCCAAAAGATATTGATTAACAGATTCAATCTAAACATATCAAACTGATACAGAACATTACTTTTCCTGATCACCTGTTCAGAGGTTAACAGTGGCCATTGCTTCAAAACGTGCTCACCAGCAAATTTCGATATTTGGAATAACACAAATTGGTTCTTCGTAGAAGCTGAATAAAACAGATAGAAAGCATGCGGATGTTTAATTCTTACAGAAAATGTGAGTAACTAGGTCAAGAGTTAAAGCATTCTGAAGCTCTTGGAAAACGAGTTCTGCGTTTTTGCGATCTTCATTCGAAGCGTTAGGGTCACCCTAAACATTGGAAATGCGAATGTTAGAACTTCCACGACTTACCAAGATGGTATTAGCTGCATTTTCTATTACAGTTATATCCATTTTTCTATTAGTACATTCCTAAAGATAATGAATTCTAGTCACTACGTTCCGCTTCATCAGCTTAAGATAGAATTATTTGGAGCAACCACAAAGAATTTATATAACAATTATTTACTCTCTTTACTAAATAAGAAAACTACGAAACAATGTTAAAGAGACGAACTAAACGAATAGCACTTGGGGTCGTGCACAATCATCGTCTAAACACAGGCAGCTCCGGAGATAATTTCAATCAATTCGCGTGTGATTACAGCTTGACGTGTTCGGTTGAAAGCAAGAGTAAGCTTGTCAATCATTTCACCTGCAAATATCAGCTCTCAATTAACTCCACCAATGCAAAAGATCAATTATACATAAACGAAAACATACCGGCGTTCTTAGAAGCTCCATCCATAGCAGTCATACGAGAACTTTGCTCAGAAGCAGCAGCTTCCTTCATGGCGTAATAAATAAGCTGAGCAAGAGCATACTCGTTGTAGCATTGAAGAACATCATCGTCTACGGAATCGTAAGTGTTGAGGGCTTCCTTAGCCTTGATAGCCTTCAAAAGAAAAAATATTCTCGAGTACACAAAAATCAACTAGAACCTCCAATGGAAGAATTGGGATCTTGGATGTTTCGTAGGATACAACAGACTTGAATCTGTTGAAAATGATGTGACCCTGTAGCCAAACAAAATAATGAAATACTGAAGAAGTCGATCACCTCTTCAAATTCGAAACCACTCTCGAGGATAGCCTTAGCGGCAATAGAAGCATCGGCGAAGCTTGGAGGTTGACGTCCGATTTCATTTCCGCTCAACAAGAATTTCTGAAAATATCGAATAAGCCAAGAAAAAGCAATACAAGTTACATCAGCATAAAGTCTTTGTAATCCAGCGCGAGACTTATCTCCAATACAAGCAACTCTGATATCTTTTCCTTCGCTCTGGCTGATGATGGACTTAGCCTCCTGAATAGCAACATTATACAAGAAAAACGAAAAAACACTGACCTTAACAACGGCAGAGTGAACTCCACCGCAAAGACCTCTATCGGAAGTAATGAGAACCAAAAGTTGCTTCTGCTTATCTTCCTTGGTTTCACCCTCGACAACAGGATTGATGTTATCGAAGAAAGCCTTAGCTCCAACACCATAAGCACGAGCTCCCTTAGATTAAACGTGAAAAGGAGATTTATTTTTTGTTAAAACCTTGAGATCTCTTTCAGCTCTAGCGTATTTAGCAGCGGCAACCATCTTCATGGACTTGGTGATCTTCTGAATGTTCTTAACGGACTTCAGACGGATAGAGATATCCTTAGAAGAAAATACATATAAGTTTTCAGACAATTACTGCAAACCTTCAGAGTGGCGAAGCCTCTCTCCTGTTGGAGAGCAGAAGATACAACAAGCCGAACAGTACCTGCGGTCTGGCCAAGCATGATAGCCTTAAAAAATTAGAAAATTGGAATCATAAATTCTTCAAAAAGCCGAGCAAAACGATGGCTGGACAAAAAATGAGGACTATGTTTAAGAAGCTATATTTGAAATTCAGAATAATTGACAAACACGAATATTCAACAGTTAACACTTTATTTATCCCTTTAAACTGTTATTTTTCTTATAATGATGTCTCTAGACCGCCCAAGTTCAAGGTACTGTTCTGTTCGTTGCGAGACCCATTTCCCTCAATTTAGAGTCTAAAATCTTTTTTTCATCTGAACTCCTATCCGTATGAAGCCAATTTGAAATTGTCCTTTAATTTTACATGTTCAGTTGCTGACGGAAGCTTAAACGTGATAAATCTTTTCAAAGTACTTCATTATCTTCATATGATCATTTTAACAAATTTCAAGTAGTTTTCTACATGTGTTCGTTTCTATCAAAATTGTTACGTATTGCGGCTACAGTTTTCGTTTGAATTGTACAAGTGTTTCCAAAAAAGTTTATTAATTAAGTTCAGATAAAATGACGGATGAGACGCATGTTTCTTCTGATGAAGAGAACGAGGCGCAACAGAATGCAGCAGAAATCGCTGCACAAGTTAGGAAACGACGTCTGCTTGAAATGAAATCAAAATACCACGGAATGGAAATGAAGTACCGTTCAATATTCTTCAAAATATGTTTGCGTGTTTTTCAGAGAAGAGGATTATGCTGAGGATGAAAAACCTACCAAAAAAAGCAAAGGAGTAGATTCCGGCTTCAGGTTCTTTTTATTGTGAATCTCCGAAGTGGAACTTGATGTTTTCAGAAGTTATCAACCTGCCGCAGAGGTTCTAGGAGATGTGAAGAACGAAGTACCCCTGGATGCAGTTGAAAAAGAAATAGGAGAACATTTGAAGGTTCGGCTTGTAATTACTCTTGCTTTTTCAATAATGTGTATTTTAGGATACATTGAATATAAAAACAGTTGACAGTGTTGACATAAGCAACTTGGCACCAAAAAAAATTGACTGGGACTTGAAGCGTGATATCAGCACAAAACTTGAGGTTCAAATCTTTCTCCTTTATTCTTAATCACAATATTTCATACTTCTAGAAGTTAGAAAGAAGAACTCAGCGGGCAATAGCTGAACTGATCAGAGAACGTTTGGCTGATGGAAAGGGTGATCTCGTTAGTACTGTTAATGCTGGAGTATAAATTAACTAATTTTGAGGTTTTACAATTGTCTATAACCGTTAAATGAACTTATGTACAAATAATTGATGTCTTCTATACTTTGTTTGTCAATTTGTTAAACAAAAATTGTTCACTGTCTATGTCTTCTCTTGATAATTCGTGGAATGGTATTCTTAGCTCTGTAGATCGTCTAATTTGCGAGTCTCTCGAAGAAGCTAAACCATCGTTGGTGTTTATGTCGTTATCTTAAAATAAATCAATCGTTTTTACAGATTGTTATTAAAGAAAACTTTTCTTCTCGCTCCTGACATCTATTGCTAGCGGAGTAACTACATGCAGGGGATCTACAGTAGAGCCATTTTTTGCCTGAAAGACATGTTTTTCACAGATTGAGCTTGTTATGCTCGTACCGGCATGGCAGTTGCATATAACGTTATGAAATGGCCGTCTTCTATCAATTTGCACATCAAGTCTCCTGCAAAATGAGCGCGAAGAGCAAAGTCATCCAATGCAACAATTGTTTCGAAAGGTGTGCTGAATCTGCAAAAAAAGAAAGAAGTAGAATGGTATATCCAACCGCTTCACGCGCTACTGCCTAAACAAATGACGTAAGCCGATGACGTGAGGGCCAGGCATGGACAGATTATGCTAATTAGCTGACTTACACTTCTTGGGCGTCTTCTTGAAGTCGATTCGAAACTTTCTGAATACTACAATCGTTGAATCTTTTTGAGTTCTTCAGCTTTCTATAGCTCTTCCGGACTAAACTTTCCAAATATCTATTACAGCACATGAAACCTAGAAAATCCATCATTGATTGACTAGTTCAAATTCAGATTCACCGTCTATATTCATGTAACAATGACTAAATGGGTAAGGAGGAGGCGTTTTTGTATCTTCAATTATGTCATTAGCAACGTCTAAACTGTCCATTCCTGAAGAAGTATATTAAGAGGGGAGCGTAATTGCTGAACTAACTATCCACACGGCTCTGTTCAAAACGGTTAGAGGAGATATTTATGGGAGTTGGTGATATCTAAATATCTGGCAATGATGAGTTCAATGATGTGACTCACAATTCTTGGAGGCGACCTTTCGATTTCAATATCTGCTTTAACTTCTTGCTCATCACTACTTGTCAAAGAAGCGAATGTAGACGTTCCTTCCAATATCACATCAGAAGACTCCTGGAAAAACGGTTCAGAGAGATATTAGTTTCAATTACTACCACTTTGGTTTGTTCAGCAGCATGGACAGTATTGAACGAGAACATCCGAGGATCAGGACGAGAATGTGACGGGAATCTTCAGAGCATTGTCCGATTAGTGTTTAATATGCAATCACTCACTTTGCTATAGGAATGTTCCCGTCTTTGTATAAAACTCCCTCTTTTATAGTATACTTCAGCTGATGAGCTTCCGCTAACTTTTTTTGAATGGCTATTTGTGTCTCAATTATCTTATCAGTATCATACTTCGGAGTTTCGAAATAATCGGTCTTCTGAAGAAGGAATCAAAAGAAGTAAATAGACAAACTCGAAAAAATACCTTCAGAAGAGGTGTGAATTTGGTTTTTTGATGTTCTAAATCTTCTACCTCATCCTTTGTTTCCTCTATCTTCCGTATTATAATTTTGTGTCTCAACTTGGCCTTCTCATGTTTCAAAACTTGCTCTAAAAGCTTTACTGCATCCACATCCACTTCGGCAGGAGCAAAGCCCTTCACTCCTTCGGTAACCTAAACCTCCGATGATGATGGTCTTCTAATAGTATTGTCCATACTTGTTTAGTTTTCTTAGCACTTCTCCTCAGTAACTTTTCATTAAGAATGTGTTTCGTTAAAAGTTTCTTTTCTCTCATATGATGTTTGAATTTCAAGCTTGGCGAATCGTATCCAATATTCTTATCTTGCTCTTTTAACTGAATAATAACAAGTGAATAGAAATCGCATCTAAGATCACTCACTGGCTTGACTGTACTTCGTCTTGGAGCAGCCCAATGATCATATGAATTTGTGATGGTAGTGTTCGTCCTATAACTAACTCCCTATAAAACAGAGATTACTTACAAACGCCAATCGAGTAACAGCCACCTGCGGATTATGAACAGATTTTCGTAGTGATAACGATCTAACTCCAAACAATTTTTTGAGTCTGGGGCTTTCTCTTGTTCCATACTTGGAACGGTTATGATAATTCTACAATTGTATAATGGGGAAAGAAGAATATTGATAGAACCTCTTGTTCTAGAGAGCTCGACTGATAGCTGCCAGTATAAGATGCTTGTGAAAGCCTTTTGATTATTTCTGCAAAACGGAGATTGTTTTAGAACTTTCACCAGAATTTTTAATCGTTTAATAACAGGTAATAGATGACAGACAATGGGGACAATAAAACATTCGAACATGGACTAATTAGGTACATAAGGGTAATGACTCGTTGTAGATTACCTTGTCTCTGTAGAACAACAATTTTATAACCTTTTTTTGAGTTTTTCTCATGTACGGTAATAATTCGTTTTTCTTTCTTTGTGAAGATATTTCATAGAGGGAACATCATGAACTTGATTGATATATCCATCTGATTTAACAAAGACCCCATTCTTCCCTCATGCAACATCTCGAAGTTTTTGAATTTGTTCAATTTCATCTTCTCTTCTCAATTCAAAAAGGAAAGTATACATATGGATGATATGTGGGATATGGTCAAGTATCTCACTTCAAATGGAGATGTATTGAAGGACATGTTAAAGAAGTTTCCATTCTTTCAAATTCAATATAATCAAAAGTCTTGTCATTTTTCAATTATTTTAAGATTTTCCCCGGATGCTCCAGAAATTTTTCTTGCAAATGCACTTTGCGAAGGAGAATGAATTGACTTGAGAGACATGAACCGGAAAACACAGGTCCAGTGTCATACCTGTCATTTCATCCTTTTCTAATTACTTTAGTAACTGTCAAAAATCATCAAGAATTGTGGAGTTTTCTTCTTTCGAAGAATTTCCATTAAGGATTCAGATCATTCAAATGAAGGTCCCGATATAATAAACAATGAAAACAAGAAGGAGTGCATAATCACTTACAAGAATTGTTTCTGGGAGAGAAGTTATAATCTTCAAAGATTAGCAGGTGTAAACTAACCTTCATTGATACCAAAAACAAAATCAGCTTGAAGAAGTATGATGCAGAAAAATAGAAGAAGCATAGAGATCTTCTGAAAAAGAGGAATCGAAACGTTTACAATGAAATTATGAATTCGAACATTAAAATTTGACAATTTTAAAACTATTCATCCATAAATGGAATGCAGGAAAGTTGATTGGTTGAGATGCGCAGTTTGGGCGGAGTTTGACCTGTTCATCCTCACGAACATGGCTGGCAGCAGAGAGGAAACTTCGAAGACTGTCTGATTATTAATGTAAAATTGAGTTCTATGAACGGTCTCTTAAGTTGAAACACTGCCTCTTTGCAATGATTTAATTTGAAGTATTTTCAAAAACCGAGTTCCTGTATGTGCCAAACAAAAACACCTGGAAAGAGAACGTTTCGTTGTCATTTGGAATAAAATGCCAGATTCCTAAAATTTTTTAAACAGAAAAATGCCTTTTATGGAAACATTTCGATGTTTTCTAGGAAAAGAAAGTAGTCATACCAACAATAAATCCATTTTTGCAACAAAAGTATATTTACTAATAAAAAACACTTTTGTAACACTTTGATGAGGCTCTCGACCTCGTTCCGTAAATGGGAAAAAAATATTTTTTTTGTTGAGCAATGATCGCTGTACGAGAAACTGACAGAACTTCCTTTTGTCGATGAAACAGTTTATATAACTATTAAAATAACCAATTTTAATTAGAATATACGTGACCTAAATTCCAAATATGAAATGGTAGTGCAAACATTTCTGCGCTTTAGTTTTATGTTTGTAAAAAGAAAATAAGTACAAACGTCAAGCCATTGGTAATGGAACAATGACGGAAAATATTTTCGTTTCACTGTAGGACCATGGCTGAGTAGCGGAGGGGTACGAACTTAACAGAAACCAACGAACATATCCTAAAGTACAGGTTTCAACTTCAATTTCGATATACTCATTATAATGATCGGACACATTACTCGCTCATTCGAAATTTCACTACAGAAGTTCTTCTTTAAATTTTCAGGCTACACGTGTAGCATCAGCTAATCTGCTTATACTGCTCTTTTCATGGAAATTTTCAGGCTACACATGTAGCATCAGCTAATCTGCTTATACTGCTCTTTTCATAATCCACAGTATAAATGTCACAGCCAAAGATTTGGTTTGTATAAAGACGGAAGAAGAGGAAGATACTCTAATTCTTCATTTCTGTAATCACAATGCCGGAATGGTTCAGCGAAGACCAACTCATTGCTTCAATAATATTCATCGTAAGTAGCAAATTTCCAGAGACTGAACTCTACATCTAGCCTTATTCCAGGTAGCGGGTGTTGGAATGTCCTGCAACTGGTTCGTCGTGGCATTCATCAGTAAGGTACCAACTCTTCAAAATGCTTTCGGTAGACTAACAACTTCGCAAGCTCTTTCTGAAGCAGTTCATCTCACAATTTTCACTTTTTTCGTTGCCCCAATGGTTTTTTTGTGAGTGATAGGAAAAGTCCT
This sequence comes from Auanema freiburgensis, assembly GCA_030370435.1. Classification (NCBI taxonomy): domain Eukaryota; kingdom Metazoa; phylum Nematoda; class Chromadorea; order Rhabditida; family Rhabditidae; genus Auanema; species Auanema freiburgense. The sequence goes on from CM059369.1 coordinate 5,689,675, forward strand.
GATGAATGAGTGTTATTACAGTCAAGTCAAATCAATGGAAGATATTTCAAAGTACTTCGGCCACGTTCTTCTCATATGCTATGATATCTGCATATATTGTCATGTACTCATCTCTCTAAACAGAATGACAGCTGTGATGCTACCTCTACAGTATGAAAGAATTTTCAGGTTATTCGGAAAATGATACCGAAGAGCTCTCACAAAAAATCATTTCAGTATGAATAACACTAAGAAGATGATAATTGTTGTTTGGACACTTGCGATAGTTCCTTCTATTTACTTTTACATCATTGGTGAATCTTATTATTGAAACATGTATGTATATAATTTTCTTTTACAGAAGACTGTGATTTCTTTTACACCGGCGATTATTGGCACTTCGTTTTTAGCTCAACTCCTGTTTGTGCCGTCATAGCATGGTACACGGATTTCTTGAAATATGTCTCAATCGTCATAATGATCGCATTCATTGATATGTTCACTCTCGTTCGCGTTCACGCCTTGAATGTTTCTGTAATCTCTTGACAAGTATTCAACTATCATTTACTTCCATCTTTGAGGTATTCCGCAATGGTACGTCGTCTACAGTACGGAGATGTCGGAAGGCAGATGAGTTGAACTTTTTGGAACAGGTGAGAACCGAAACTTCTATACTCAATTTCTTTCAAATATGCTTTTAGGCATGCCTTCAAGGAGCTTTTTTCGTATGTGAATTGTTAACATACTTCGTACTCTACAAGTACTTTGACAGTCGATACATCAAGTTTTTCTTTACTACTTTCGCATGGCTTTGCGTTCATTCAGCTGATGGGTAGGGTACCTAAGTAAGAACCGAACATAATTTCGATTACAGATTCATTACTTTGATGTTCAATCGGGAGTTTACCCAGATTTGGAAGAAAAGTTGGTGTTTTTGTAGTCATTATAGTTTCTTTGTTGTAGCTAAGTGATGAACTTAATATTGTTCAATTTGTTTCCCTCTGCAAATCATATTGATTCAAAGTTTTCAGGCGTCAAAAAAGTCAAGATTGATATCAGAACAATTACAAATACTCATACTACCTCAAAAACGAGTGACTTAACAAACTCTCAAGAGGGCACTTCGAGTCGCTTCTAGATTGTTCCCTTTTTTTATTATCCGATGGGTTTGAAACTGTTTACTTGACAAGCTGTTCCGAATAAAGATGTTTTCTTAGCAAGCTTTTGTTGTGATCGAAAAAGTTGAAGATTGAACCACATCACATGTCGATAAAAGTGGTTCGAAATACGTAGAGGCGATGATTAAGGTCAACAGGTCATCATCCATTTCGCTTTTTGGTTTCCATTCCTTATCACACTTCTCCTTTTCGTTCGAAAAGATGAACTTCCAACTGATTGGCTACCTTTCTATTCTTCTTTCAACTTTTTTTATATTTTTCCAACTTATTTTTCTGCCGGTAATCTTACAACAGATTAGTATCAGGAACAACTCCATTCTGAGAAGGCTTAATGCTGTAAAGGTTTCAAAACAGTTATTCTGCTTGATTATATTTGTTGTGTTCAGGATTCTGATGCATTCCTTAGCACATCTTTCGTCCATATAGAACGAGCCAAACGGTCTGTACAGTGCTCGCCCGGACTTCCTGGACCCCAAGGTTACTCATATTCACAAATTCAAACGGGTAATTGGTCATTTGAGGTCCGGAAGGACTGGATGGCGAATCCGGACCAGATGGAGAACAAGGAGAACGTGGATTAGATGCTCGAGACATATTGGAAAATGAGGAAGAGAAATGTGTTGTTTGCCCCACTGGCCCTGCTGGACCGATAGGACCCCCCGGCGATCGTGGTGAACCAGGACTTCCTGGAGATAAAGGATCAGCAGGAATGCCTTCCGATGATGGAGTAGACGGTAAGCAAGAAACATATTAGATCATAATTTGTTTCATCAACACAGGAGAACAAGGTATTGAGGGAGAAATGGGCCCATCAGGTTATCCTGGTCCGAATGGAAGCGCAGGAACTAGTGGCAAAAACGCTTTTGGGGGCACTGGTCTTCCTGGCCCTAAAGGAGCTCCTGGTCCTGTTGGAAGAGCTGGGCTACAAGGACCACGAGGAACAAGAAACTATATTTATGGACAATCTGGACCACCAGGTCAACCAGGGCCCAATGGCTTAGATGGAACTCCAGGAAAACAGGGTGATCGTGGACACAAAGGCACACATGGAGAAAGAGGAGCGAATGCTAAGTTCTGTCCATGTCCTTTAGAACTGCAACTACTTAACGATAAGGTAGTTTGTGAGTGAGTGATAGATTCAGTTCTGTATTGTAGAAACACGAGAAACCTGGCACCAACTCAATGACATCCCAAAGTTCCGAGAAAACAGAGGGAACTCAAGACACAGCAGCTCTCCCCGAGCAACCCCAAGGACCAATTCAATCTCCGGGTTTTAAGTTTGGTCTCTGTGTCTTACAGTGCTGCAACTGATTTTCTAGAACCACAAGAAATGAATACTCTGCTCCTCCCGGCACAACAACAGAGACCATCAGTACCAGTGAAGACTCCCACAGCCCTACAGTTGATCCCACTACTTCTACCATGAAGTCTGAAGGTACGATTCAGATGAAGCTGTTTGATTGGTTTTGCTTCCAGAACAACCGCTGTTTCTGGAAGAAGTCATAGATGAACCAGCCGAAGTTATCGAATCTGTGAGTAGTTATGAAGCAGTTCATCTAACAACACGTGTTTCAGGCTGATACTCCTCCACCGTTTGGAAATAATCAACAAGTAATGGATGCTGAAACTTATGATGATGAGAGTAACGACTCAGAAGAAGTGATAACAACCAAGAGAAGATTCATTTATGTTACAAAGAAGCCATTACCGAATTGGAATTGAATGAAAAACATTTGTAAATTATAACTAATTGTGACTAAGTTCAATGTTCTAACCATTGGATTTAACTGAACTAAGGGGTGTCTCACAGCTCCGTAAGTGTTTTTTTTGTAAGTTATATATGCATACATTATAAAACAAAAAACCTGTGACTTTTCATTCTTTTTCTCTAATCTGCTAATTCATAGCTAATACTAGGCTGATCAATGATGACGCTCTAGATGAGATTATAAATCGGGTAAAAAGGAAGTGGATAATCAATACTTTAAATATTCATGTATATATATATATATAAAGAAAAGGAGAAAATACTTTCGAGACTTCTTATTACTTGAGTTTTAACGCCAAGAACATTTAATCATTGAATATCGTTTGAAGTTTGACAATATTTTACATAAAATAACAAAAATTCGCCAAGTCGTTATAGCAACTTGAGTTGAGATGGATCTTGATTTATTCATGATCAGTGAACTTTTTCAGCTCAAAAGATAATTTCTGTTAGCTCAATCAGCTGTTACTTTTCTTGTTCTTGTTCAGATTGTGTAGTTTATGCCATACCATTTACGAGATTAATATTGTCCGAGTGTATAGGTAAGTATTCAATTACATGTTCATATACATTCATGAATAGATTCAAGTTCATCTACATTAACTTCATGATCGTCAATCTTGAACTTCCATTTGTTGTCATCTTAGTTCACAGGTGAGACTAATTAATGAATATTCAGAAATATAGTCTCAAAGTCTTAATGAAATCAGTTTGACACTACATATGGGAGATTGCACATTTAATTATGCGCATTCGCTCTTTTGAACATCTGGGTTATTTCGAAATATATTTCGATCCAAATGGCATCATTCGGATTTTCAACAGTTCTCAACAAGTTTTATAAGCTCTTGGAGGTTCAGCTTGGAACTAGAGATGATAAAAACTGAAAACAAACTTTGTTCTCCAGAAATAATGATCTCTATATTAGTGGTTGGAGACGAATGTACTCAATGATTACAAAGTAAAACCCTGAGCTTAACATCCTGGAGCTCATCTTCGCTTAGACGCTGACAAAATAGAGTGACGAGAGACAATACTATGCTAGTTTAGAAATCACTTGCTTTCCTGTGTTTTTCGCTCAGAATGGTTTGAGGTACATTGGTAATTTTGGAAGTTAGTACAGAAACAGTTGTTTCTCCGTTGCCAACTATGAATATTCTGATTAAAACTCCCATGACATCAATACTTCAAAAGTCGCATATAAAAGAAAACTTATTTTTATAACCAGCACACTCTTTTTTTTACTTAATCCTCGATATGAATACCAACTCTCAAAACTCTTTCAGTATATAAACTGTGATTGATACAAAATGCTTTCACTTCTAACCGCGATGACCGAATGGTTCGGCGTAGACCAAGTTATTGCTTTAATCATATTCATCGTAAGTTGCGGATTCCCAGAGACTGAACTCTACATCTAGCCTTATGCCAGGTAGCAGGTGTTGGAATGTCCTGCAACTGGTTCGTCGTTGCATTCATCAGTAAGGTTCCAACTCTTCAAAATGCTTTTGGTAGACTAACAACTTCACAAGCGTTGGCAGAAGCTATACATCTCTCCATTTTCGCCTTGCTCGTTGCTCCTATGATATTCTTGTAAATCAGTTCGTGGAAAACAGCGTTGAACTTGATAATTCTAGCGAAGTCGAAGCGATGAGAGAGGTTTCTCGATTCTTCGGACAAGCTCTTCTTATTTGCTATGATGTTTGTGTGTATAGTCATTTCATTATCTCTTTGAATAGAATGGCAGCAGTGATGCTCCCATTCCAGTACGACCGACTGTTCAGGTATAACAGAACCTGGGGCTCGTACTCTTACTCTCAATTCGAACGTTTACAGCATAGAAAATACGAGGAAGATAGTTTTTAGTATTTGGACCCTTGCAATCATATCTTCGATCTACCTGTATGGGATGAGTAAGATCAGCGGAACAGTGAAAGCTTTCGCAAAAACGTCTTTTAGATGATTGTGAACTTCATTACGTGACAGACTTCTGGAATTTCACATTCAGTACTACTCCTGTTTGTGGAGTTATCGCTTGGTATACAGATTTCATGAAAAGTGGCGTGATCGTCATCATAATTGTCTGCATCGATATGTTCACTCTGATACGAGTTCACTCTCTCAATGTTTCCGTAACTATACAAACCATCTTCTGTTTTTCCGATGATGAATTATAGGTTCTCCGCAGTACTTCTACGGGCCCAAATCAGAGATGTCGCAAAGCTGATGAAGTAAACTTTCTAAAGCAGGTAGTAGGAGTGTTGAGGAAAGATTCAATGAGTGGTGTATTCGAGTTATCGTAGTTCTGTTTGATTCTTTTTTCGCAACGAGGTTGTTCATAAACCACAGAGACGATTCTATATGTCTATCACAACATGGTGATTTCATTGTGGACGGCTCCAAACAAACTGGTTGATAAGTAACTTACTTCTCCGGCCAAGAATATAACTAAATGTTTGTGAGGAAAACATTTTCTTTGGCATTCCGAACAAATGGGAATAATCTGTTTTTTTACGATAACCATAGCTTATATGTTGTTCTATGACTGTGTCGAAAGACGCAGAGAAACAAATAACAGAGCGCACAAAACGTTAAGTTCCTTTTCCAGACATGTCTTCAAGGTGCTCTGTTCGTATGGGAGCTACTTACCTATTTCATTCTTTACCAGTATTTCGAAAGCAGATATATTCAATTCTTTTTCACGACATTCGCATGGATTTCAGTCCATTCTGCTGATGGGTATGCCTCCCAACTAAAAACAGAGATCAAACCTCGTTTTCAGGTTCATAACTCTCATATTCAACCGAGATTTTCATCAGATCTGGAAGAAAGGTTGGTTTTCGTATTCATTATTGTTTTTCATGGCAGTTCAGTGAAGAACTTCATATTGGTTCATTTGTTTGTCTCCAAAAACTTCATCTAATTGACAGCATTCAGGTGTCAGAAATATGAAAATCGATGCTAAAACATTGACATTTGCTCGAAACAGTCTCAAAACTCAACATGACCTAGCCAACTCTCGTGATGACACTTCTACTCGTATCCAGCTTGCTCTTCGTCGTTAGTTATACATTCGTATGTTTTTGAATAAAATTCTCTCATTTCTGGGATCTATTTATTGCCTTGAAAGTACTTGAATCACTTGTTTCGTGAAAGTTTGATTTCCATCCCTTATCACAGCTTCTACTTTCCCTTCGAAAAAATTAATTTCTGATTAAGTACATTTCGAAATGATTGAACCAATCGATCGAAACCCGTCTTAGTGGTTCGAAGTCTGAGTGCTGAACTACTACAATCCTTCAACCCTTTCATGAAAGGTTAAGCATATGGAAACCAATATTATAATAAAGTAACAAGCAAAAATTTGAAAATGAAGGATATACAAATACACCCGACCATGCCCTTCGGTTTTGACTTCGAATCAAACATAACGTTCCGGTCGATAAAGAAGCTGTCGAATTCTTCATTCGTCGGAAGTGAGTATTCCAAGAACCACAATGTTAAGGAAACTCTGAATTGCAGGGTAAGCAGCATGCCTTGGCTATTGGCCAAATGAAGATGACATCTGAAGACATTCTGAAAATTAACAAAGGAATCGGAATTGAGAACATTCACTACCTTAATGATGGTCTATGGAGATTAGCTGAGAAATCTATCTAACGGTCTCTCCATGCTAGCATGTCCCGGTAAAGAAATAGCTTCGGTGTGATTGTGGTTGAGTGGAATATTTTGTTAATGGAATTAAAATTTGGAACCATGTTAAAAACAATATAACTCATTAACTATGACATATTATCGGAGCTCACACAATCAGTATCACTAGGCAGTCTGATTGCTATGGTTAACTTGTTTGAACGTAATTTGGTTATTGATTACATGAAGAATACCAGAAACACAGCAATCATTATGATTCAATGAGTTATCAAATCCCAGTTTAGTTGAACTGGTCAACTTATGTTTTAACCAGTTTACTAATCCGCTGTAGAGTTGTTGAACTAGCTCAAGACAATTTGCTTATGGTATCGAGCCAGTTCTCAAAACTTGACAACTCCGAAGTCAATAAAAATAGTTTTTCTGAGTACTCTCAGCCGATACCCATTCGAAATGCTGGTTTGATTCAGTCCGATAGATTACAACACTTCAAATATGACTAAGACAGTAAAGTGAAAACGGCTATTTGGAAGAGCTGGATTATTATGACATAGACACAAGCATGAAAAAGGGCAAAGAAACAAGTGGATTGAAAAAGTTTTTTTTTATGATCTTCTTCATATAATAAAGAATACTGTTAAGAAGTTAAAAAAAGAGCTGTATACCGCTTGAATGATAATAAGCACCAGATCGTCCTTCCTATTACAATTTCGTATCACATTTGTCTTATGGCGTTGGAGTTTTTGGTCTTCAGAACTACAAAAGAAAACACTTCTCCTCCAACTGTGATCCATCCGGAAGTAAATGCTCAACCTACAAAAAATTTCTACTGGAGGAAAATTATATGTACTAATCTTCCTGCTCTTTAAGGTGTTATATGGTCAAGTGAAACAAGAACGAAAAACGATCGACTAAGAACGAGAAACGACATTTACGGGCAATCAGGACCACCAGGTCAACCAGGACACAATGGCTTAGATAGAACTCCAGTAAAACAGGGTGATGGTGTAGACACGAAGGCACGTCTCAGTGTCTTACAATGCTGCAACTGATTTTCTAGAACCACAAGAAATGAATACTCTGCTCCTCCCGGCACAACAACAGAGACCATCAGTACCAGTGAAGACTCCCACAGCCCTACAGTTGTTCCCACTACTTCTACCATGAAAACTGATGATAGGAATGGGACAAAACTGTTTGTTCCATTCTGATTTGAAATGTCTTGAACTTCTTTTCCATTTAGATTGAAACTCCACGGAACATTTTGGCAACTTATAACTCCGCTTAGTAACTGAGATAAATAAGAGAATATCAGTTTTATAGTTCAAAACGTAGCTATCAGAACCAGAGTTCATCTTCGAAAACGTTGAACGCAGAAATCGAATTTCCAATTCATGGTTCTACTTGCTTTAGTAGCTGAGAATATTGGTACAGATTCTGTCGCCTACTACGAATCGCCTCATAATAATTCCCATGACACCGTACTTCAGAATAGTACATAAAGGAAAGTTTTCATAGCCGGCTTTCATAAACACATTCTGTTCTTTTCCTAATCCTAGATATAAATGTAGTTTCTCAAAACTTTTTCAGTATATAAACTGCGATTGATACTAAATGCTCTCCGGTTTAGGTACCATGACGGAGTGGTTCGGCGTAGACCAAGTTATTGCTTTAATCATATTCATCGTAAGTTGCAAATTCCCAGAGACTGAACTCTACATCTAGCCTTATGCCAGGTAGCAGGTGTTGGAATGTCCTGCAACTGGTTCGTCGTTGCATTTATGAGCAAGGTTCCAACTCTTCAAAATGCTTTTGGTAGACTAACAACTTCACAAGCGTTGGCAGAAGCTATACATCTCTCCATTTTCGCCTTGCTCGTTGCTCCTATGATATTCTTGTAAATCAGTTCGTGGAAAACAGCATTGAACTTGATAATTCTAGCGAAGTCGAAGCGATGAGAGAGGTTTCTCGATTCTTCGGACAAGCTCTTCTTATTTGCTATGATGTTTGTGTGTATAGTCATTTCATTATCTCTTTGAATAGAATGGCAGCAGTGATGCTCCCATTCCAGTACGACCGACTGTTCAGGTATAACAGAACCTGGGGCTCGTACTCTTACTCTCAATTCGAACGTTTACAGCATAGAAAATACGAGGAAGATAGTTTTTAGTATTTGGACCCTTGCAATCATATCTTCGATCTACCTGTATGGGATGAGTAAGATCAGCGGAACAGTGAAAGCTTTCGCAAAAACGTCTTTTAGATGATTGTGATTACTACTACGTGGCAGACTTCTGGAATTTCACATTCAGTACTACTCCTGTTTGTGGAGTTATCGCTTGGTATACAGATTTCATGAAATGTGGCGTGATCGTCATCATAATTGTCTGCATCGATATGTTCACTCTGATACGAGTTCACTCTCTCAATGTTTCCGTAACTATACAAACCATCTTCTGTTTTTCCGATGATGAATTATAGGTTCTCCGCAGTACTTCTACGGGCCCAAATCAGAGATGTCGCAAAGCTGATGAAGTAAACTTTCTAAAGCAGGTAGTAGGAGTGTTGAGGAAAGATTCAATGAGTGGTGTATTCGAGTTATCGTAGTTCTGTTTGATTCTTTTTTCGCAACGAGGTTGTTCATAAACCACAGAGACGATTCTATATGTCTATCACAACATGGTGATTTCATTGTGGACGGCTCCAAACAAACTGGTTGATAAGTAACTTACTTCTCCGGCCAAGAATATAACTAAATGTTTGTGAGGAAAACATTTTCTTTGGCATTCCGAACAAATGGGAATAATCTGTTTTTTTACGATAACCATAGCTTATATGTTGTTCTATGACTGTGTCGAAAGACGCAGAGAAACAAATAACAGAGCGCACAAAACGTTAAGTTCCTTTTCCAGACATGTCTTCAAGGTACTCTGTTCGTATGTGAGCTACTTACCTATTTCATTCTTTACCAGTATTTCGAAAGCAGATATATTCAATTCTTTTTCACGACATTCGCATGGATTTCAGTCCATTCTGCTGATGGGTATGCCTCCCAACTAAAAACAGAGATCAAACCTCGTTTTCAGGTTCATAACTCTCATATTCAACCGAGATTTTCATCAGATCTGGAAGAAAGGTTGGTTTTCGTATTCATTATTGTTTTTCATGGCAGTTCAGTGAAGAACTTCATACTGAATTTTCAACTTGTTCAGCTCTACAAATTCTTCATTGAGAGTTTTCAGGTGTAACAAACATGAAAGTCGATGCTAAGACTCTGACGACTACGCAGGCGGCAAGCTGTCATACAATGCGAATAGGACAGTCCCAATCATTTGATGAATCTTCTAATCGTATTTGATTTGTGATAGTCAACTTACATCTTTTTCGAATAAAGATGTTCCACCCATGAGCTTTCTTTACTGTCTTCAAAAGTTCAAACTTCATATACACGTTAAAAGTGGTTCGAAATACGTAGAGGCGATGATTAAGGTCAACAGGTCATCATCCATTTCGCTTTTTGGTTTCCATTCCTTATCACACTTCTCCTTTTCGTTCGAAAAGATGAACTTCCAACTGATTGGCTACCTTTCTATTCTTCTTTCAACTTTTTTTATATTTTTCCAACTTATTTTTCTGCCGGTAATCTTACAACAGATTAGTATCAGGAACAACTCCATTCTGAGAAGGCTTAATGCTGTAAAGGTTTCAAAACAGTTATTCTGCTTGATTATATTTGTTGTGTTCAGGATTCTGATGCATTCCTTAGCACATCTTTCGTCCATATAGAACGAGCCAAACGGTCTGTACAGTGCTCGCCCGGACTTCCTGGACCCCAAGGTTACTCATATTCACAAATTCAAACGGGTAATTGGTCATTTGAGGTCCGGAAGGACTGGATGGCGAATCCGGACCAGATGGAGAACAAGGAGAACGTGGATTAGATGCTCGAGACATATTGGAAAATGAGGAAGAGAAATGTGTTGTTTGCCCCACTGGCCCTGCTGGACCGATAGGACCCCCCGGCGATCGTGGTGAACCAGGACTTCCTGGAGATAAAGGATCAGCAGGAATGCCTTCCGATGATGGAGTAGACGGTAAGCAAGAAACATATTAGATCATAATTTGTTTCATCAACACAGGAGAACAAGGTATTGAGGGAGAAATGGGCCCATCAGGTTATCCTGGTCCGAATGGAAGCGCAGGAACTAGTGGCAAAAACGCTTTTGGGGGCACTGGTCTTCCTGGCCCTAAAGGAGCTCCTGGTCCTGTTGGAAGAGCTGGGCTACAAGGACCACGAGGAACAAGAAACTATATTTATGGACAATCTGGACCACCAGGTCAACCAGGGCCCAATGGCTTAGATGGAACTCCAGGAAAACAGGGTGATCGTGGACACAAAGGCACACATGGAGAAAGAGGAGCGAATGCTAAGTTCTGTCCATGTCCTTTAGAACTGCAACTACTTAACGATAAGGTAGTTTGTGAGTGAGTGATAGATTCAGTTCTGTATTGTAGAAACACGAGAAACCTGGCACCAACTCAATGACATCCCAAAGTTCCGAGAAAACAGAGGGAACTCAAGACACAGCAGCTCTCCCCGAGCATCCCCAAGGACCAATTCAATCTCCGGGTTTTAAGTTTGGTCTCTGTGTCTTACAGTGCTGCAACTGATTTTCTAGAACCACAAGAAATGAATACTCTGCTCCTCCCGGCACAACAACAGAGACCATCAGTACCAGTGAAGACTCCCACAGCCCTACAGTTGATCCCACTACTTCTACCATGAAGTCTGAAGGTACGATTCAGATGAAGCTGTTTGATTGGTTTTGCTTCCAGAACAACCGCTGTTTCTGGAAGAAGTCATAGATGAACCAGCCGAAGTTATCGAATCTGTGAGTAGTTATGAAGCAGTTCATCTAACAACACGTGTTTCAGGCTGATACTCCTCCACCGTTTGGAAATAATCAACAAGTAATGGATGCTGAAACTTATGATGATGAGAGTAACGACTCAGAAGAAGTGATAACAACCAAGAGAAGATTCATTTATGTTACAAAGAAGCCATTACCGAATTGGAATTGAATGAAAAACATTTGTATATTATAATACTGTGACTAATCTTTTCCAAGTGTAGCATTACCAGTCAATATATCTGAAAAAAAAACACCAGGTTTACTATCGAATATAAACAACAACCTTTTATCACGGGAACGAGCAAGACATGATTTCGAATCAACATCGTCTGTTTCACCCACTTTCACATAAGAATGGAGTTTTGGTCTGTGCTCCGCCAGCCTACGGCTACGGGGAGTATGTGGTAATGGGTCTATTTTTCCTTCTCGGCTTTTCCAAAACAAGTCTTCTTCAAACTCAGCTAAAAATAGAGAAGTTTTGTGAAGAATATGATAAACTAATAGGTATTACGGGGTTCGGATGTATGAAGCTGATTTATAATTGAGAAAGATGTTGATATATTACGATCTAGAATATAATTCAATTCAATATCATCATCATCTAAGCCGAATGGACGCATTAAGTCTTGCCCGATCTAAAAATAGAAAAACATTTGTTTTCGTTGTGTTCTCTCTTATGAATCTCATATTACTTTGAACCATCCAACAAAAAACATGAACTGGACGATAAGAAATATTGGAAGAACAGTGTCGATTTCTTTTCCAGAATTAATGTCTGGCAAAAGTGCCTGACGTCCGAAAACAGCGAAAAACAAAAATGCGTATGTGGCCAAGGCAGCAACCTGCAATAATTTCCACTGTTCTTGTTTTTTTCAAGCTTTGTTTTCACCTGAGTGTATACAAGAGGTACACAAACCCAGTCGTAGGAGTAAAGTTTTCTCAATGATTGTCTATATAGCTTAAGTTCAGTTACGAAGTTGTTCAAAAGAGATGCAGTAGGTTTTTTCTCCTGAAAGCAAGAAAAATGTTAATGAGAAGATTGAGAGGAATAAAATTAAACCGTAGTTCCTACTGATCTCTCTTGAGATGTTAACGGAACGGTTATCAGGATATTGGTTTCTTGATTAGTTGTTGTGTTAGTTGTCTGTGCATTAATTAGGTAAGTCCTTTGTGTTAATTTGATTAAACAGTAAATTAGATGTTTGGTAAACAACTCTGTTTTATTGTTTGCAAGAATGTGATTAATTGGTTAGTGTAGTATTAGAACACCGTGCAATTATTTGACTTAGACGATCAAACAATGAAATATCAAAATCATCCATACACACCCAAAAAACAAAATCATTTGCTTCATTGATGAGATGAGAACGGTCGTGCTTATGAAACAGTTCATTTTCGTTTACTGGAATGTTAGTGAGCGGTGAAGTATTTCATTCGGCTCGTGAATGTAAGCTGTGAGCGGTGAAATATTTCATTCGGCTCGTGAATGTAAGCTGGGAGCGGTCTATCTAAGATAAGAGCTTCATTTGCAAGATGCAGTGAGAGTGAGCGGCTGTTCAAAATGTCTCGCTCAGAGCTTTCGAAGTTCAAAAGCTGATGAACACCTTCAAGGTTTCAGTGGCATGGTCATATTTTTTCGCTTGAAGGTTACTATTTAAATTTACCTCCTCTTCTTTTCTAAGAATCTGTTGAATCCAGTGAAGAGGTGCCAACCACCGAACTGATTGACAATCTTCCTATAAGCAACGACTGTTGACAACACAAACGAAAAGTTTTTACTGTTTTTCTTTCAAGCAAATCGTACTCCTTTTCTGTTAACAAACCAGAGTCAACCAGAGAATGAACAGTTGGGAAGCGCAAACGAATCTTTGAGGATATATCTCTCCTTAAAAGTCTACATTTTTTTTGATTGTATGTCAAGAATTACCAAGCAAGAGCAGCAGACAGGTTTATGTATCTCGTTATAACGTGTCGTCTTTTTTGGCTCTCTTCGTCATTTGCATGAATTACCGTACACATCACTGATACAATGTCTTCAGGCCAATAAATTGTTTCGAATTGCCTCCACCATCTCAACGTTAGACAAAAGGTATGAAAAGTATCCATGAGTAACATACCTGGAGACAACATTTGACACATAAAATCCTAATAAAAATGTGAGAGGGATAAGCTTCGAATAACTATCAAACTTTCGACACAAAGCTTCAAACTTAGATCTGCAAAAAGATTCTGAAAAGGTCGCATTATGCCAATACAAATACCTATAGTATCTTCTATCACTTTCGTCATCATCCAAGAGATCAATCCCATGTATGTAAAAGACTCTTATAGCAAAATATATCATTATGTAAACGATCAGTTGTTTCCATACTGATCTCCAAATAGATCCTTTCCATCTCAATAATAATCTAAAGAAATTTCCATTGTAGGATATGGTCATCCTGAAAGGTATTTCGGTTGGTAATCGTCAAATAATACTACGTAGGAAAGAGAACTTGAAAGAGCAAAAAGTAATATTTTTAACTCAACAGAAAGAAATTCACATTGAAATAATACGTTCTATCACATTATGTCAATCGAGACGTTGGCGAAAGAGTGAGAAGTCATTAATAGAAAAGAACTACAAAACTGCAAACCTTTGGTACAAATAAAGTTTTAATGATTTTTTTCATAAAAAAAAAATATAAAAACTACGACATCGGTATGGAGATTTTCTGTTCTATAGGATTCGTGAAAAAAGCTACAGGAAATCTTTTTGAAGGAAATGTTTCGATAGGGATCATATTCGTTGCCCGGAGCAACAGCCAAATTTCGTACTAAGGATTATTACAAATCAATATCAATGGTTAAAAATTCAATTTTTATAAAGTTTTTAATTAAGCGGAGACAAGCTTTTGGCTTCTATAAGGCCAGAGACCAAACGCCTAATGAGAGGAATATAATGAACTCTCTGGCACAGCATAGAAGATGCATGACAACTAGAAACGTTTTATCGATGAATTGCTTATTCTGATGGCAGTCATGATACAACCAACTGAAAAGAACCAAATGTGGTCACTGAATGAGAGGTAGAGAATAACATTTGGCAAATCGAAAAAAATATTCCATTTCTCCTTCTATAATTGCTATTTGTAATAGAAAATCGTATGAAAGAGGTTATACAAGTGAATCCGTTAAGGGAGGAGAATAACTCTCTTGAGAGAAGGCTGTGAGTCAAAAAGATTTTATAAAGATAGCTTTTGCATGTGATGCAATCATTATATAGCACAGGGTGGAGAATTGTTTAGAAAATGGAGATATTACATGTATTGGACCAAATCCAATTAACAAGAAACTGTAACGACAGTGATCAACGTGAAACAGAGAAGAACTGTTTTGGAGGACGTTGAGCATGAACTGAACTTCTGTCTTCGATGTTTTTGGTTTTGTTTTCTCCAAATTCAATTATAAGTTTTTTGAATACAATTGAAATAAAATAAAGAAAGAGCGTTTCGTAGTTAAAAGAAATGAATGAACATTCCGATTGAATAACCATACCGAAAAAGGACAAGGAAATGATATAGCGTCATAATAAATAGCAATGAGCAACTCGAGGATGTGGACGAGGAGTGTCAACGAGTAAAGGTAGGTTGTCTATGTAAATATTAGTCGACTATTTAACTACAAAGATCGTTGTCATTCTAAGCAGCGAGTATCTGATTCTCACAAAAAGTATTTTAGTAACACTTTTTCTGAACCATTTTATCTTTCCAAATGATTGATGTTTTACATGGAGGACGCGGTAATTTTTTCTTCCCATAAAAAACCCGAAATCCTTAAAATGTTTTCGTTACTTTTTCTGTATCTCTCGATCACCTCTGTGCTGCTTGTTGAATAGCTGAAAGACAGTTTCTGTTTGATGATGAATAAGCAACATATTAAGAAGAAGAAGAAGTACAAAGCAATGACACAGACACATACATTCGTAAGAATGTATGTGAAACGCAATCATTTACATGTGTACTACCTGTGTGAGAATGATGAATGATCACCTTCGATGTCCAGCCCATCATCTCTTTTATGCGCACGTGGGTCAGGCATCTCTGGCGATTAATTCACGAGAGACTGTCAAATACCAAGAGAGGTAGTAGAAAATATGAAAAATACCGACGAGAGAAGTCGGAACCAACCGTTCTGCACGGCATTTTCGAAAAAAATGATTTTTTACTTTCCACGTAAAGTCCACGTTTAATAAAAAAGAAGTAAATAAGGCTACGTAAAAGCAAGGACACTTTGAGGGAGGAGACCGCACTCAATATGTAACAAGACAAACCGGTTGCCTAATACAGCGAGATGCAATGCGCCATTTAGTCAGAGAATTACCTTAACTCCTGCCATAGAACAGTTTCACAAAATATTTTATTAATGCTCAAAACTAAAGATACATCACAGACACCGAAATATATTTACATATATTGCATACAACCGTTATCATGAAAATTATAAATATTATACATTCTTGCAATAAATTAGATTAAAGTGAGTCAGAAGGAAGGGCACTGAAACTAATCCCAATCGTTACAGAACTCAGTTGGCGTATCCTGGACATCTTCGCTTGCTTTCTCTTTTTCGGTCTGTCTTTCTACATCCGAGCTCTCCCTAATCAAGTTCTCTTCCTTCTCACAGTTGACTTCATGTTCTTCGGCCGCTCCGTTTTCTAGTTCCGCTTCAATAACGTTCTGTTCTTCGTTGATTCTTGTCGCAGGTTCTTCAATTGCGTCTGTTGTTACTTGTTCGGTCGTTCCAACATCAACCTAATCAAGTAAGACATCCTTAATTATAATAAAACCTTACTTGTTCCACAGTAAGCTGTCTACTCTCTACTATGTCAGAATCATCAAAAACTACTATTTCAGCAGCCAGCTCTTTGACTGAGAACTCAGTGAAGACATTCTGTAACGGAAAAGATTCTTTTTCAATCTTGAAACTTGATTACATATTGTTTCAGACTCAATGTAGAACCAAACATTCTAGAAACTACAGAATATGGGAACATATACTGTATAGTTTGAGATAGAAATGGGAGGAACGATAAGCAAAATATTTTCTTCGCTTTCGGGAAGTTTGGACTTTCTTGCAAATCTGCCAGCCAGGACAAAACAAGTTTCAATGAATCCTTCAAAATGGTAACCACGGAAGAAACCTAAAAGATACAAGTACTATGAATGCCAATTCAATCTCGTACCAGCAGTGGAGAGTGCGAATAGCGCATTCCATTCAATGCATTCAAAAGATCATTTCCATAAACGCACAAATCATCCCACAAAGATATTTCAGGAGCAGGAATTGGTACAGATTCTGTAGAAAACATGAAATGAAAACAGAAAAAATGCAAATACCTTGAGTATCTTGTGGTGGCAGGGGACCAATATCACCAGGAATTACAACCAGTGATGTTACTTCGTTTGTTAATCTAAGAAGAGTATATCTATATAAAGTACGACCATAATACCTAGATGTAGCTTTCTTCACCAACGCACGGAATCTATCCAAAACAAGCCCAGACAAAGATTGAATAATCAAAGGTCGGAAATCTAAGGCCAACCGTCCAAAAGTTGAGGCAACAGACATCATTTTCGTCCAAATTGAAGCCATATCAACTCCGCTTCTGATATCAAGACAATTTATTTTATCATTGAATAAAATCTCACTTCATATCTGCTCTGTGAACTAAATCTAAAAGCCTCTGAATATTTCTGTTGGCCCACTGTCCCAGAATTGCAGAAGGAGCACTAGTTGGCCAAGCTTCCCACCTTGGATCAACTGAAGGCTGAGAAGAAAATAATGTAACCAATGCAGTCTTTATAAAAAAAAACAAACATCTTTCCTCACAGCTTCATTTTCTGGAAAAACAGAGAGGTACAAGACCAGAGTATCGTGCATGCAGGTTCTGTATACATCTATGGCCATCAATGCATAATCGGGATGAGTCTTAATTGAATGTAAAGTTTCAATGGTTAATGACAACACTCACAGCTATATCTATCAGTTGCTTCTCCAAATATAGATCTTTGTGATGTAAAATGGACACACGAAGCTGGGTTGGAGTTAAATATGGCATTTTCCTAACGTTGTTGACGACCTAGTAATTCGGAAGTGATTAACAACCATGACAAGAAGATCAGGGAAAAATTTGAGAGAAATTAAAAAGAAAAAAAATAAACAAAATACTACCTGAAGAGATGTTGCCAAGTCTAGAGGACCAGAGAATTTGTTGAAGAGTTCTTCGAGTAAGAGAGATCTAGCATCCACTAACCTATCAGCAACTCTCTCAAATGCAAAAGTACTGTATTACAATAAGAATCTGGACTACCTTAAGCAATGGATTGGAAACCATCGAGTGCTGATGCATGAGCATGCCATAGTTTGTAAGCGAATATGCTGCATCATAATACCCTGAACGTATGCACAAGTCCATTCTCTATAATTTCCCATTAGAAGAATAACTGATACAGTACTTACGGAAGGTAACGACAGTATTTCCCACAACGGACTGTTTCTATCCGAAGCAGACTTTATCAACCTAAGTTCATCATCGTTGCTCTTAGATCTTGTATAGAACTCTTTGATTTCATTTTGCAAAAGAGGAACATCAGTGGAAACCTCTCTCAATTTTTCGCTAATTTCAGTGAACTGAATAACCTCGTCAATGATAAACAACTAAATCACTCACTATATCTGTACAATCTTCAGCAGTTTTGCCAGCATCCACATAAGTTCGATAGTTATCAAAGGCTAAGTCTCCTATTTTGTCTTGTAACTGCTTTAACTGTTTGTTAATCTCTATTTTTTCGTTTCCTTCAAAATTACAATGAGTAAGTTCACGATAAGCAACAGCACTCACTCAATCTTTCCAGGCCAAATGTACGTAGCTCATTCTCCACTTCAACTTGAGATGCTATATCCATCGTACCTGTATGAAAGATAGATATTACAATGAAATTTAGTTCGTTGCACTAAGGATAACAGTAGTTGATCTGAGCGAAACAAAGGAAGAACGGATTCAACCAGTGTTTTACAATAACTTCGGATTTTATGGAAATTATGTGTTACTTGTGAGCGTTGAATACTTTCTAGAGAAAATATTATTACTTAGAGCTTTAACAAGCTTCAAGAAAGGAGTTCAACTAATGCCACGCAAATAAAATTTACGGTTGACATAGAATATTCAAACATTTTCGAGTTCACGTCTACTGTACTGACAAATACGAGGGAGGGCAATGACTTATCATCGTTATTAATTTTTAATTGATTCATAAAAAGTTTGTTTTGAAGTGATGTCTGACGAAGAAGAAGTTGTTGCTTCATCTGCTTTGTACAAGGATCAAGAAGAATGGAAAGATGTCACCCCAATCTACCCCACTGACCAGGAACTCGTTGTCGTAAAGATTGCTGTATCTGACCAATGTAGGCATCAAAAGAGTTTTGAAAATCTCTCCTCTTTTCAGTCAAAGATGCTTTTGCTTATTTCCGTGCTGTTCTACAAAAAAACGAGAAAAGTCTTCGTGCTTTCCGTTTGACAGAAGATTGTATACAACTTAACCCCGCCAATTACACTCTTTGGTACGATTGCCCTAGACATCAGAAATGCATACTCTTCTTTACAGGCAATATAGAAGAGAAATTATCAAAGAGTTGAAGCTGGATTTAAAGACGGAGATTAAATATTTGAACGATATCATCTGCGAAAATCCCAAAAATTATCAAGTTTGGTAAGGTGTTCTAAAGGGCTTCTAGAAGGCGCGTACATCTTTTCAGGCACCACAGAAGAATTATCGCCGAATGGGTAGGCCCATCAATCGTACCTTCCGAATTGCAGTTTACTTATACTATTCTCGACGACGAATCGAAGAACTATCATGCCTGGCAACACAGGTTCCTCTCTCCTCAATTTTGTTTTGAATCCGATTTTCAACAGACAATGGGTTGTTAAGCATTGGACTGATTGCACTACGTTGGATAAGGAACTCTCTTTTACATTTGAGTTGTTAATTGTTGATCCCCGCAATAACTCAGCTTGGAATTACCGTTACTTTGTTTTACGCCTTTATGATGCTTTGAAAGAAGCAAAATATATCGATATGGAATTCAGGTTTCTTTAGATCTCTGAAAGTTATCAAATTCATTTTTAGTCTTGCCAAAAAACTGATCGAAGGAGTTCCGAACAATGAAAGTGCTTGGAATTACATTGCAGGGTGAGAAGATATACTGTCAAGTCAAATTTACATGTTTCGTTCAGGCTACTCCTCGAGAACGGGTTAACTTCTAATGAAGGAGTTGTAACTTTTGTTGAAGATCTGTACGAGAGAACCGAAAAGTCTTCTCGATCACCTCATCTTGTAAGACTCTTGCTCAATACCATGTTTCATTCCATTATAGGTATCATTCCTTTGTGACGTTCTGCTCGAAAAATTGGAGAATAAAGTGAGTCCAGTTGAAACATGTGGAAGAATCAAAGAGGTTGTATGAAGGTAGTAACTCATATTAATTTGTTTTTATTGAAGCTTTATAATGAACTCTTGGAGTTGGATCCTGTTCGTTGCAATTATTGGACTCATCAGCAGAAGCATGCCGAGAATCTCTTGCAGAAATCGATGTGATTCCTCAACTAATCAAGCTTGTGTATTTTGTAAATCTGTTCTCTGTGTTTTACGTTTTAAATAAAATATTTATTTTTCTGTTGTTTCCCGCGAAAGTGTTTAATTCTACTCTTTACTTCAAAATGGTATGAAAAGTAATGTATGAAAGTCACTTCAGATGGAAGAGCTGGGTCGTGAACATAAGGTCCTCCTTGTATTGGATCAAGGATCCCTTCTTTCTCAACGTTCAGGCGAAAAAATTACAGTTTCTTTAAAAGAGTCTTCTTCTTCTGAAACTAAAGAGATTGCTTCGACTGAGAAAACACTATGGACCTGGATGATTGAATGCACGATTGAATTTCATAGAATAGTGAGAGTCAACAGCAAATCTGTGATAATGAATCGTTTGAGGCTGGAGACTTGTTTCATGATTCCTCAAATCTTCTAAGGGTTTTGATAGCCAAAGAGAAATGTAAATATCTTGCTCGCTGGGGAGAAGAACTATTTTCCTCCAGAGATGTATGCTTTTTCTCATTTCTTGGTGATCTACCTTCAATTTTTCAGCTTTTCCAATATTTGTATGATGAAGATCATCCTAAAGAGTCTGATCCCAGTAGAAGTTATTTGATAAGTGGTTTCAAAAATGCCTTACAAGGGATCAGTGAACTAACCAGTTATCAGAAAAATCTTCATCAGAAAGCGATGGAAAAAGAACGTAAGTCTCTGTTCAGTTCTTCTTTACCTTTTCAAATAGTCAAAAAACTCATGTTAACACAATTTGATGAGAAAAATATTCACAAAGACTCTTCTGCTCCCGTTATGAAGAATGTCGGTTCTGTTGTTTTATTCACTTCTTTTGAAAGGTAGGAGTAGTCAGTATATCAGCTTATCGTTCGTTTTATTCAGTCAGAAAGATCTTGATAAGTTTGTGGAAATGATGCCAGGAATGGTGTTGGAAGAAAATGAAAGCTTAGAAACTTCGAAAGATTCCAAGTATTTGTCTTAAATTGTTCTCATACCCCATATATTCATTGTAGACGCCAGAAAATTGACCATGTGTATGTTGCTGTCGTCAATATTTATCCGAAGAACAAAAAAGTCGAGCTTTCCACTCATTCTTTCAAGGAGGTAGGCATACTCTCTAATCATAATAGTCTGACGTTGTGTTTCAAGGTAAACCCTCTTGTTTCCTTAACGGTCATTAATAGCGAAGCTGATGCTCTTGTTATATCTGCTGCACATGGAGCTTGCATTGAAATTTATGATCTGGTTTCCACAACAGTTTCTGGTATTCCTATGAAGGTATTTTTTTTGGTATTTGTCTTTCCTAAACATTTAGTATCAAGGAAGAAGCACAGAAAGGACAGTCGGTTAATTATGATGTTGAACTACTTCATTCAAAAGCAGCCCATAAACAACTTGAGAAGTTTGGTTTAGTAGGTTTGCTTTGTTGCTTGTTTAGTTTCTATCCATTCTTTATTCAGGCAAAGACGGATTCCTCAAAGACCCAGGATGTTCTTATTATCCAACTTTTAAACTGGCTTGGGCTACTCCAAGTCCACGTCAGGCTTGGAATCTAGTAAGAACTTCATTCTCATCTGATAATATATTGTGTTTAGCTACCTCGAACTAAATGTCCGTATGCTATTACTCCATGTTCGGTGAATAGCAGGCCTTCTGTATGTTTGACTTCTTTTCTTTTGAATGGGAGAACAGTCATGTTAGAAGTTGCAGTGAGTTGCTTC
Source organism: Auanema freiburgensis (assembly GCA_030370435.1). Classification (NCBI taxonomy): domain Eukaryota; kingdom Metazoa; phylum Nematoda; class Chromadorea; order Rhabditida; family Rhabditidae; genus Auanema; species Auanema freiburgense. The sequence continues at coordinate 5,711,527 of CM059369.1, forward strand.
TTTCGTATTGCAATGATCGAAAATCATCCTTTCAGAGAAAAGGTCCAGCTCAGGACTTTAAACCTAATGTTGGACAAAAATTGATCTCACATACTTTAGTTTCTCATGCTGGAAGGTTATATGTTCATTCCATTGATATAGAGAAAATTGGTTTGATTGCTCATTGCTCATATTCTCATAGAGGACTTTTCTAGCTGCTATTGATGAACCATGTGATGATCTAGATGAAGTGTTATCAATTCCTGATAGTGTTCCTGATGAGAAGGACGAAGCATCAGATGCTGAAGTGGACGGCGGCGAAGCCATGGATGAAGATGAGAAAGAAATAGGCAAAGATTCCAGAGATTCTACGGAGAAGATGGATGAAGATTTTGACCTGGCAGGAAATTCGGATTCAGAAGAGTTAGTTTCTGTTATATGTAGTTTCTTCAACGAACATTTTTTAGCGATCAGTTCGTTAATTTGGCTTATTGCATGGTTGATGTAAGTTTGTGAGGTCTTCATTCTTTATAGGTCTATCTTCAGAAGTACTATGATGTCTTAGAAGAGAACTCTACATTGCGTGTGGATGAGATGTGTCAGATGATAAAATCCCACATGCTTCGACCACCAAAATCTGATGAGGCTTTACCAGCGAGTAAACTTCCTTGTTACCAGCCACTCAGAAGTCTTCGAAGAGCTACACGATTTTGGCCTCTGAACGTTGAAGGCAGCATCATTTTCAATGTTCAAAAAACAACGGTATCTCCATATATAGATAACAAATATAATAGTTTTGTAGAAGTTGCCGGTGATCTGTTCCACATACCAAAAGACCTCATTAACACAGGATGATATGCAAGAGTTGAAGAAGGTTGTCTAGAATCGTTATTTTGATATGATAATCTTGCGTCAGAACTTATCACAGTTGACTGAATTGCGTGATAGAGAAGTCGAACTTGTGGAAGCTTCATGGAAAGCCAGCACGAAAAAGAATCTCACACCGTAACTCATCATCTATTTTTACTTACATGTACTATCAAACTCAGATCGGAGCAGTATCGAGAAACGTTATCAGACCTGAGTTTGTTTATGTCCAACTATGTTAATAATTCGAACAATCATTTGGAAGTAAGCAAAAACTTTCTTGCAATCAAAACGTTTGTTCTCCAGATTTTCGATTACTTCATGAACCTCACTAAAAGTGATGGAATTAAAGTAACCAGTGATGACGTCTCTTTGATAGACTTGAAAGAGTATGTAGCATTATGTATCATTAAGCTGAAGATACATCATTCAGAACTGCACATGTAAAGGATGATAGGCACGGAGCAATATATACTTGCGATGTCTCACCACCTTTGGCTAAGAAACAACGACTTCCTTGGAAACCGAACGGTATTCGAATTTAAAGTGACATTTGACAGCGAAGCTCTACAGAGACACTGAGAATCACGGAATGGTTTAATACACAGAACGCTCAAAAGTTTAAAGCTCAAAGCAAAGAATTTGAAGCTCGTGTTGAGTTTGGGCACAGGCCTGCTCAGCTTTACAAAAACTTGGACCTTTCTACCGCTACTCCGCGGGGTGAACCAAATCGTCAGTAACTCTTCAGTTCTTCTAATAACAACGGGTATATTAATTTACTTTGATCTTTTACTGTTATAATCTCATTGTCAAGTTTATTCAAAAAAATAAAACTTTAAAACCTTATACTACTTAATAGCGATAAGTACGTTGATTCAAAGACTACCAGAGTCCTCAAGCAGATAGTTATATACATACAAACTGGAATTATTAATAAAGCTAATTGATAGCAAATTCTAAGAATGATCATTCTTTGACTGCTGAGCAGCCATTGAGCTTACGTCTCAAAACTACATTACCCCGTTGACGTTTTACAACTTCTAAGCGATACTGTAACAACATGCGATTGAACTGAAAAAGGGAAAGGAATCATAAGAACGAAATAACGGATTCTTACATGAGCCGAATTCGGTCGATCTCTCATTTTGAACTCCAGGCCCATTTCACCTTTACCACCTTCTAGAGCAAACTTTTCCAAACGCTTTTGCAGCTGTGACATTTGACTTTTAGAATTGGTTCTTCGATGTTTCCTATCAGGGATGTCCTAAAACAGATATGTAGAAATGATTTATTTTTTCTTATTACGAATAAGTCTCCGTCTCCAGAATAGCCAACCCAATCACTCTGTTCATCGTCAGCATCACCACCTCCAAACTCTTCTTCTGCATCACTCGACGATATATGCGATTCTTCTCCTTCATCCATCTCCATTTTTTTCTCTGAAACATGAAAAGTTGAAATACAGATACCACTGATGAAATATAGTACAACCGATTAACAGCGCGTCATATTTAAAAATGAGAATACACCTAGACTGAACATAAGCGAAGCGCGTGATTCAATCGATATTCAAATTAGATTCATGAATTCGAAATTCAAAAAGAAACGTATGAACAAACCTTTTTTGATAGAAGTTTGAGGATCAATCTCCATTGCTGTAGTTCGGTGTCGCCTGGTCATTCTTTTTTTTTTCCTAGAGACGAAAAATAATAAGAATAAAATAATTAAGACTACCTAGCTGAACTGGATTTAGTCCCTTCATTATATGAATCGGATTCAGGCAACATCGCCGTTTTCGACTGTAAGAAATTGAAACAATTAAAATATGAAGTTATTAACTAACCCTGGGAGAAAACACTTCCTCACTCTCACTATCATTATCTTCAAATCTATCCTTCCGAAACTTTTCCATGAATAATGCTTGTGAGTATCTGCAACTGTAAAAAGAGAAGTAGAAGACGTTATTGAATGAGAATGGAAAGACTGTGCGTCGTACGCAATTACACAAGATCTATAAATCTATAACTTTCATGAGAACGAGAAGCAGATGGATTGGTTGTTAAGGAGGATATGAAGAGTCTATGCTAAATAAAGAAAATGGAGCACTTATTGATTTTTCAATAACATAACGCCTCGCTCATAATCTTGCCCTCCACGTAAACAATGGTGTTGTTTTGACTTTAACTGCTTACATACCATGTTTTGGTTCAATAAATATTATTAATGGCTTTTCCATGTTTCAATATATCAGAGACAAAATCGTTTTTGCTTCATATAGATTGACAATCCCTTGAAAAATAATGTTTTGAGATTGTTTCCAACATTTTGAAAGAATATCACTCATCCGATCTGATAACGTCTATTGTCGTTCCACCATCGTGATCGCCTGTTGAAGCCCAAGGCAACTTGATCATTTGATGATCCAAGCTTGACATCAAATCAATTAAACAAAAACAGAGTTCTAACTACTACAGGAGAACATCGATGAAATGTACTTTTTGGTTAAAGAATGGTTAGTGGAATTTATGTCCACAAGAAAGCATTTTGACGCCAAAGTGTTGATATAGCGCTTGTGATTTCTAAAATCGAGTAACAATCTTGTATCAAACGAGGAATAAGATAATTATAAGGAGTATCCGATTCAAAACAACCAATTCCCAGATCATTAGCAAGCTTGATATCATAATTTTTATGATGAAGCATGTTTTTGCTGATTCGCGGTGGGCGGGTGTGGCTTGCCAAATCTATATAAGCATGGTTCCACTTCAATTGGTTGAACCTAAGTCTGGTTAGAGACATCGTTTATTACATTTTTCTATTAAAAGATATATACATCTTATTTCTGATAAGCATCATATCATATAGTAACGTTGCAGATGTCAGCCCGGATAGCCGCATACACGGCTATAACATGTTCCATCGGTGTTCTAGCACTCGTTGGTATCTTCCTTCCAACAATATGGTCCAAGATCAACTTCATCACTGATGATTTGTACAAAGTCGGTTGATAAAGTGTTGTTCATCAGTTCATCTTTTGAATATTCCAGGATATGGATGAATTCCGTGATCTTCAAAATGATATTTGGGCTAATGTTCATGGACAAAAGATTGGTGATAGCATAGTCCCATTCGTACGTAGAAAGAGACAGAATGGAGATCCAGGAGTTTGCCGTAAGCTCTCTCATTGTTTTTTCATTATGGTTCTTGTTCACAGAATGTAATGAACAGAACGAGTGTCCAGCAGGTCCCGCAGGAGAGCCAGGAGTGCCTGGACAAGATGGAACTCCAGGAGCTTCTGGAGAACCTGGAGCACCTGGTCTCCCAGGAAACTTCCCATCTATCAACATGGATCATCAACAACAATGCCGCATGTGTCCAGGAGGTCCACCTGGTGTTTCAGGACCTCCAGGACCTCCAGGTTCTCCAGGAGAGGGAGGACCAGACGGACGCCCCGGAAACACTGGACCAATCGGACATCCTGGCCAAGCTGGAAATATGGGTCATCCCGGAGAGCCTGGCGCCCCAGGAAATATGGGATATCCTGGAGAACCCGGAAAAGACGGAACCAAGGGAGGTAAAGGAGCACCAGGTCCACAAGGAGAACCAGGTTCACAAGGACCTTCAGGAAACATGGGTCCTACTGGAAACAATGGCAACCAAGTAAGGATTTTTTATATCTGCATCATATGATATTACTTCTAGGGAACACCAGGAAGTCAAGGTCAACCTGGCCCAGCCGGAGAACCAGGACCAGAAGGATCTCCAGGTTTCGATGGACATGCAGGACAAGTCGGAAGCCCAGGAGAAGATGCTAACTATTGTCCTTGCCCAACAAGAAGTAAAGCAGCTAGAAAGTTGTAACTTATCGGATAATAAACTGAATTTCCGTGTCATATAGTATTCATTGGGGAAGGGATAAATTTCAATTATAATCGTATAACTGATAATGTCAGGGACAAGGAAGTTTCAGTAGACGGATGAAAAGAGAAAGTAGGTTAGAAAGTCGGAGTTGGTTGAAACAAAATCAATGAAAAAAAGGTTCAATAAAACGACCGACAAAAGCTAATTAAAATATGTGATGATGGGTTTCCTGTTGACTTATAGAAGTCCTCGAAAGGTTAAAGAATCAAATAATTATTTTGCCATTCTTGAATCCTTATAATTTCATTTCATTGGAAAATGGGAGGGTTGGAAATATGACGGGAACCTAATTATTACCGTCTCCAGTCAAGTTTCTTATGAATTGAAGGTTATTGGCCCTCTCAGCACATGTGAGGAAGTATTTCCTGTTTAAGTTAAAATGTAGTTTGAAACTTATTTATAACTATGCTATAAACCAATTAAAACAAACTGGGACGACCTGTATGAAATATTATCCTAATTTCACTAACGGTACATTTCTGTGCATGAGTTACACACCCCGCCTACCCCTCTAGTTGGTACTTCGTGAAGTCATGCTATGTTATTTTAAGTTATGAAGATCAGTTTCCGAATTGTTTGATTGAAACAAGTTCTTCAATAAGTTTTCTATTTTGTCTGTCTGTTTCATATACATAATATATTTCAAAAAATAAAAAATGATTGTTCATTCCTCCGTTAGTTTGTTATAATGTTTTTGAGAACAACCTTTAAGATTCTTGAGATTGTTTGTAAGAGGAAAAACACGCTGTAAAGTAACAAAACGGTAGGATAGTCATAAACTCAAATAGATTCGATGACTGAACTATCGTAGAAAAAACTTTTCTTATTTCGTATTTAAGAGTTGTAACCTCCCCAGGCTCACATAACGAGGTTGCGTTGAGTGACCGTTCATAGTCCTTGTCAAAACTTCAAGTATAGTACATAACTGACAAAAAATGAATAAAATACGTCAAATCTCTAGCTTTGCTGTCCTGAATTCCTTTTCTTCAGAAGAGAGGAACATCTATCCCCCTTTTTATAGACTTTTGATCTTTCCTCATTTTTTTTCATTAAACGTTCGTTACCAAGATCAATCCCAATTCTTTCCGGAGTCTATGTCCATTTCTAAAGTTTTACTTCTCGAAATGCATCATCTCCTTCATATATGAAACCATTTTACAGTGATTTGTGGTCAGACAGGCCAATTATTGTCGATGATCCAAGAGTCAGATCTTTCTGTTCCATTAATCGGTTTTACTTATTCTGTCCTCTCACTCCTTGGCCGTCTACTGAGATTAAATAGAACCAAAAACAGACAGGACATGCAGAAGTCCAGAAGTTTGAAACCATTCTTAAGGTTTTTTTATCAACTTTAACGTCTTCAGCTTATCTGATCTTTCAATCTCTTCAATCGTCTTTTTAATATCAATTTATAATTTGATTGCCTTTATGTGATCGGAAATTGTTTTTCATGTATAAAAATCATTTTATTATTTAGGTCTTCCTTTTCATTTGCGCTTATTAGAAACTCCCGTTAGTCCGTCTTTGGAAGTTCTTGACCTTCTGAACTTTCGTTGTCTTCTTAAGTTCCCATTCATTATTAATAATAATATTTGTTATTTCCTGAAATATTTGAACTCTTCACCCAAATTCTTATGATAAGTTCAGTCGTAGTTAAGATGGACGAATAAGAGTAAATTTCAACCATACTAACCTCTTTTAGACTTTTTAAAAATGTTTATTTTCCTTTTTTCATTGTTTATCTACGACATATGACCTTGTACTTCTCTGTATTGCAGTTTCATGTGGATATCAAACTTATTTTTTCTAATACTTCTCTGTGAATGGTCAACGCAAAACAGAATATTGGAGCATTTCGAGGAGAAACTCAACAGCATAAATGACCGTGTGAGACAGACATCACATACGAAACCTTACCGAGGAAGAATAAAGAGGTTGACTTATAATTCTTCCTTATGAAAATTTCCATCTTCCCATATGTTTCATTCATATGACGAATGAAAGTAATTATCTGGTTGTGGTGAGATGATTTTCAATCTGGTTCTCATAGACATTTCCTTTTCCTTGGACTTAAATCCTAAACTATGAATTCACTGAGATTTTTGTTGTAAGAGGGCAGATGTACTGTTTGGTTAGGATTGAAAGAATGATTACATATTATGACTAGTTAGCCCATTTTCCTATTCTTTCTAATCTCTCTTAAGTATCTCGCTGTTGGTTCGAGGAAAATAGATTAATCCGAACATCCCATCTGTAGGGTTTATTTTCCAGATATCGTTGTATTGAGGAGTACGTCACTGTTGATGAATTCGGCAATGTTATTGAAGATTCTGTTGAAGAGAGGAAATATTTCACAACACGAGAGCCTCCAACGATCTACGAGACCGTCACACACCTGCCTCCGATTAAGAAATGGCCAGGAGGGATGTCAAGCACAAAAATCACCAAACGGCTTTATGGTGTTAAATCTGTGGTAGCAAAATAATAGTGTTAACTACTTGCTTATTACAATTTATAGAACCCAGATGTGATATCTACTGCTCGATATGCCACTTCAGGATCAACAATCAAGCCCAGGAGAAAGAAGAAGAAGAAGTCAAAATATTCGAAGAATAAGTTGATGAAAGTGGAAATAAAAGGAAGAAATAGTATGTCACATCTTCCCGCAATACTACAAACACCTCCTGTTATGATAAACTACGAAAAGGTTTCCTATAATCCAGTAGAATGAATCATAATTTTCACTTTTCAGCCCTCCATTATTAACATAAGTCAAGAAGACGAGCAAAACGATCGTTTGATTGAGAAGATGTATTCCTTATCTTCTACTGCTACGCCGATCCCAACGAAAAGCGATTTAATGAAACAATCAACACCATTCCCTCAGCTTGTTACTACTAACTCTCCCTTTGCGAATAGTTTATATAAGGATAAAGAGGAAAACCCAATACGCTCACAGAAAAAGAATGCTTCCTTGAGGTTTTCAAACAAGAAACGCTCTTTGACACATCTCCTTTTTTCAGAACATCGCTACCTAAAGGTTACTATGAATACTTCAAAAGAGACAGTTTGAATAAGCCACATCATTTAAATCCTCCTCCAGGGGTATTATATGCTTTGAGTGCTTCACCAAAAAAATAATTTAGGTTGCAAATAGGCCATTTATGTGGAATGAAACTCGTAAATCACCTATTAAAACGGAAAGTTTAGGTCAGACTTTTTTTCTATCTTTCTTCCTCATTTCTCAGTGTTTAAGGTAATAATGCTGTTCAAGTTGCACCAGAGCTGGGATCTGAAAAAGTACAGTAACCTATCGAGCATCAGAAGCTAATTGAGTTTTTAGAAAGTTGCAGCTCCTGCCATCATCCGTACTGATACGAACGAATCTCAAAACCATCCATTCTCCTTCAGTGTTAAAAATGTGAATGACAACAACCTAGACAGCGTATAACCTTCGTATAATTTTCTAGAAATATCCTCATGCGCTACCTAATGCTCCAACATATTTCTCTGGTACAAGTAATGTTTCAATGCGACAACCAGAAAGAGTTCAGCCGAAGATGAAAAAAAAGAAAGAAGAGAAACTCCCGCTACCTCCTTCAAATGGACCTCCCCGTTTCTCGAAGGAGAAAATGGTTCCCTTGCCATTAGATTCGCCTCCACCAGGTTACTATAAAGTGCACATGCCAGTTTTCTCTTCGTCTCTACCAAAAGTGCCGGGAAAAACAGTTATGAGACCTGAAGAAATGGAAGTACGTTGTATCGGACTATTCTCCTTACTTTGAATTTATCTTAAGAAATTCCGAACTGAAACCTGTGCCAAAATACGCTCGATGGCTTCTAGTTTTGGAATATCTGACGTCTCTGCTTGGGCCCACAAGAACTGCAGTACTCTGAGTATGTTTGTTCCCGGTGCAACATGTCAGCAGATATGGAACTTTATTGACTCGTGCAAGAGGAGTAATTTCTTTTGAAATCTAAAAGCTCAACAATCTAATAATTTTCTTCTGATCAGGTAATTTCCTAGAATAGTAAGGGTTCATTTGCATATTCCGATCAAAAACAGGTCGAATTCAGGATATATTGACGCATGCTTTTCGCATAACTTTCTTGAAAACGTTAAAATCTGTTTAATGTCAATCAATGTTATACACTCAAAACGGTTGTGAGTATAATTCCAAAAAGTTCTAACACAAATGCTACATGCTCAAAGTTTTATTAATATTAATCCATCAGTATATTGCTTACTTTAATAATAATAATAATAATAATAATAATAAAGATGTTTAATATTCCTTTATGAACTCACACTGGATAGATTCGATGGCTTCGATACAATTCCCCTCAGCTTTGTTCCTATAACACATTATAACATGATCGAATGGTTGGATGTATTCTGAGAATCGACGTTCGTATTTGTTCAAGGCCTGGGGTTATATGGTGCTAGATCCCATATAGTCTAGAGCACTCAATAAATCCAGGTCTTGGACAAATGTCGAAGAATCTTGTTAAAGCTCACTGAGCTTTGCGAAGGTTAGAAATAAAATGAAATAAGATGATTTGACATATAACAGATATGGACTGAATATTACAGGTGGCTTCTCGTATTTAGTCAGGAGTGAACAGGTGGTCAAGCGGCTATATGTAATAGAAGAGAATATAGCCACAACATAGATCAATCTAAAAGATGAACATGAAGAATAATTTCGAGCGAGAAGTGGTGTATGAATGAAAGGAGAGGAGAAATGAAAAAGGAATAACAGAATTGGTGTGAGGAAGAAGGTATACAACAGTATTATGCACAAACACAGAAAAGATAAGTGTTCAGATTATATGTTGAAAAATAAACTGTGCAGTACAAGTAATCAGAATTGCTACGGTGACCATTCCATTCCATCGATTAATAAAGAAGTTGGCAAATGGTACTATAAAGGTTATAATTTACTTCTTAAACCATAATAATGAGTGTCAGTCAACGGAAGATGATGAGGCCATAAGTTCTTCTTTATGAACACAAATAAATACAAAAGAATAACCTAAATAAGAGAATGTAAAGTAAATCGAAGGCCGTTGCCAAGATAATCGTCGTTTAGTCTCCTAAACTAGCAACTCGCTTACATTCCAAATACTGAAAATAGGAACTGAATAAAGATAAAGGTGGTAAAATGCTATTATAACAAATCAATAGCTTGTGAAAAGCCTAAATTGTCTCTAAACTATAAAATGATAAAGAAAATGGGAGAAGCGAGAGCAAACAAAGCGCTTGACCATCATTGTCGCTTGTGGAAGAAATGCATTTCGCTCACATTTTCTTTGAATTCATGAGTCCGAAATGATCCTTGTCAAATTCATTGAATATTCAATAATGTCATCAGCAAATATCAGCGGATTTCAGTCCGAGAGTTTGAAGCTGTCATCTCACATGACATTTATAGGAGAATAATGACAATTGGATGATATACGTATATCGAGCCTCGACTGAGGTAGAGCGAGAGAGTGTGTGTGTGCTGATAAGATTGATAAGGAATGACCTACTCGTATCATTTGTGAAATTTGTAAGCTCTCGATGGAAATAATTGATCGAAAGCACAAATAATCCCTTTGAAACATTCATAGGGAAACAAACACGTTCATTTGATTTATATAATTGACCTATAGATATATGAACAGATACAGTTTACTTTTGCATGTTGGCTCAGGATGGCCTGATCAGTTGTTCAAACAGCCTTATCAATCAGTCATACTATTCCTTCAAACAAGAATATTATGCTTAATCTTTGGAGCAGATTCAAAGAAATAATTTTATACTTGATTTTCCATAATAAGAAGACTCGTCAATGTTGTTCATAAGCTCGTCGCTATGGGGCTGTATCCAAGGGCGACCAGAGAGCACAAATGCACACAAAGCATTTGTAACTTCCTCTTCACACTCGGAAGATTGCAATCGAACGAACCTACTGGTCGCGAGAATCATCCGCTCTATCCGATTACATTAACAACAACAAAGATACGTTAAATGAATGAAGCCAATAGTGATTTCAAATTCAAAGGTGCCACAGGCAAACGATAGTTAGATTCTTTTCGTTTGCCTGTAACGCCACGTCATGATAGGCTCATTGAACAGAATAATAGGGAATTTGAAAAGAAAACAACTCTTTCAAGATACATAAGGAGGCGAGAAAGAGTGGAATATCCATGAATAGATATTGGATGGTGAAGAGAAGGCGAAAAGAAGATTGGGAGTATATGACCAAGGTGAAGATGATAGCCGGAACATTGTAAATGGTCCAATGTGGGAGAGTCACTTAATAGAAGAATAAGATGGTATTAGATGATATAATGAAAATTGTGAGAACAGACTTTCATTTATGTACCAATAATAATTTCGAAAAAGCTACTCACAACTATGCTGCCTCCTACTAAACTGGAATGAATATATACATACATACACACTCACACACACATACATATGGGTCACGCCCATTGCCTTGAAGATATGGAAGAAGGTAAATGCAATTTGAGCTTGCCAACGTGGCTCCGCCTAGGAACGTACCAATCGAATTGATATTTGAAAATATGTATTTATATAATAAAAGCGATGTTTTATCGTGAAATATATTGGTTCATCTATAAATAACTGGATGAAGAGGAAGACGGATTTTGGAAATGAATTGGTGTGCTACTCGATAGCTCTAGTCAAAATTCCATTTATAGTGGATTCAATCAATATTTTGCTTCGAAAATAAGATTTTATCGAGTGCTTAGTTGCTTATGAGATTTATAGAATGTTCAGAAACAAGTTACATTTCAGTCAAGCATTCTACTGAGGGAAACCAGATGAGAAAGATATTCTCAAAAAAAGAAGCTAATTATCGGCAACGTTCAACTACTTCCAATTCTCGACGTACATCATTTGACTCTGATAAAATGAATTCTCAAAGATTTCTCAAAGATGAGAACAAATGATACGAACTAAGAGAGAAGGTTATGAAAATAGCTCCATATAGACATTTGGTTCTATACAACACCAAGAAGAACAGTGATTCCACGTGCCAAAAATTCTTTTTTTCTCTCTGAATGAGTCTTTTACAGTCATCTGAATTTTCAATAAAAAGGAAATAAACGGTATGGTTTATGCATAAATGAGTGTTTCATTTCATTTTATTATATCTCACGGTCTAATTTGCATATATGTGTGGGAAGTATATTTGATTGTTCAGAAACGACCGATCATTACAGTTTATAATCTGAGAAAACTGTTTACACTTAAGACCTCTCATCAAGTTTTGTATTTGCATGTCCGTGGTTTCACGTGGACACGTTTTGCACGTGAAGGCTGTTCATCTCTCACTTCCACTTGTCAGTTCGCATTGAACGGTTGCATTCTGTACAGTTCATTAAGAATATAGTTCATCTTAAGGCCATACTCTACAGGGAAGTTCGATGTAGCTCAATCAATTTGTAAAAACTGCGCCAATACACTCAGCATATCCGAATTAGTGTACTAATATTAGAATTATAAATGTATTGTTGATGAATGAACCCATTTTTCTATATACGTAACAAAGAGTTCTATACATAATACCGTATTAATAAGGGCCAATATCCAGATACTTGTAACGCATAACTGTACGGAATTCGGTGTAGAAGGGATAATCAAAAGATTTACCTTTTAATAACCCTGGAAATGAAGAACATAAAAAGATTTATATTGCAATTCATCTCTATATCACTCGTCAACAATCACAGTAGAATCAGTTATTAGATAGAAGATGTTCAGTAGAACAAGTTGAAACAAGGCGATTCTACATTGTTTCATAAACAAAATAATCCTTTTATACAATTCAATTAAGCTATATATGGATAGATAATTTAAGAAAAGTATTTGAACACGTTCAATCACCCACTGATTCTCTTTATCCAACTTTCTCACTATTTGAGCATCCATGATATGCAATAACAGAATAATAATATACAAAATTGAAAATTGTGAACATGACTAGTTACTTAATCATATAATTCATCCAGGAGGTTAATCTCTGAAAATATCGTGCTCTCTTTCGTATAATTTAATTTCCTCAAAAATCAAAGCTGAAATCAAACATTAAACATTTCATACATGAGTTATGAACTTACACTTCCATGCTGATAAAGGCTTATCCTCTGTTTCAACATCATTATTGTAACGGTTTTCTGATTTAGGAGCGTTCACTTCTGTTTCCTACAAACATGAGAATGAGATATCACACACAATGTTATAAAACTCACATCCCACCAGAGTTTCACATATGGATGTAATAAAGCATTTTCTACAGAATATCTTTTTCTTGGATCAATTTCCAACATATGAGTTAGTAAGTCTCGACATGAATCAGCTTAGAAAATGATTAACGTAACTTCAATTCAAAAGAGTAGGGCAGTACCTGTTAGTTCCACTTGCTGCATCTCAGATCCCTGGACAAAGTTATCATCTGGCACGAAATCCTTCACCGGAATTGGATTGAATCGCTGCATTTGCCTAACATACCTGAACCGAATGATACAATTTAGGAGAACAAAGTGGAATTACCTAGAAACTGAATCACCTAACGTGTTAATAAACTCGTCACTTGGAGTTCCGAGAATTCTAATAATCTTTGTCCATTGATCGATTCTGAAAGATTTGTTTTAAGCAATTCAGAAAGATCGTACTAGAATCAAATTAAATCTTATCAGTTGTGTAAAACTATCATTATGTTTGGAATCTAACTAGCAACAGTATGAATCGAATCAAATGTTTACCTGTCTTTACCCTCAAATAGTACAGTATGATTAACAAGCTCTGCAAGAATACACCCGACGGACCAAATATCAACTTAAAAGGCTTTTGAAATTAAGACATCCAAATATTAAATTACCTTTCTCATCATAGGGAATCGATAATATCACTTCTGGAGCTCTATAATATCTGGTAACCACGTAATCACTCATTCGCATGCTTGGGTCACAGTTGACAACTCGAGCTAAGCCGAAGTCGAGAACTTTTAATTTGCAATTATCGTCAACAACAATATTTGATGGTTTCAAATCCTGCAACGTTTAAGAACCATTTAGAAATCGTAGAAAGATCGAACCCTATGTATGACGCCGGAATTATGTAAATGTTTAATGGCACATAACATTTGATAGACAAAGAAGGAGAGAGTGCGATGTTCCAACTTCATGCGGCTGCTGATCTCTTGCAGATTGTGACTCATTAATTCCATCACTACATAAATATCTGTGAAGCCTTCGATAGTTTCACTTGAAGTGAATGCATTTAGAAGTTTAATAATCTGAAAAACGTTTTAAAATGGACCGAGTCCCTCTTTGAACATACATTAGGATGCTTCATGGTTGTCAAAAGTACAAATTCTCTGTAGGCTCTACGAGCAGTGAGGGGATGACTACAAGCATTCAGCATTTTTTTGATTGCCACCATATTACCCGTAACACGATCAATGGCTCTTCTATAATAATACATTAATAAGAAGAGATTGGCTTCAAAACTAACACAACAGTTCCTTGAGCACCAGCATTAAGATATTGAAGATCATAATAACGTTTGGGAACTTCAAAACTCACTTTATCTTTACCTCTGAACGTTCGACACTGAAATTACTCATGTTTAAGCAAACAAGGTGAAAGAATGAAATTACTTCGACATGAACAATATGAAATCCTTCTCGTAAACGGATGTTTCCATTACGTTCGTCAACGTCCATGCTGGCTGAAATCAGATGTGATGGGGAGAGTACTACAGAGCACTGGAGGCATCAGAAGAAAACGCTTTCAAGCAGCGTGAACAAAGAATGCATGAAGATTTTTTATGAGGAAAGTTGAAACGAATTCAAAAGTCGATAAATCGATATTTGGGAAATGGCAGCCCACCTTCATAACTATAATTTCTTTTCCATTTTAACATGACGTGATGGAGCGAAAAAGAGAAGAGGGAGAATATGCGTGATTCTTATCAAAATGATGCTAGAGAGAGCTTAAACATGTTCATCTCATACTTTCTCAATTTATATATTTATATATTTCTTTATGCGCAAAAAAGTGACATAAAGCATCGGAGATAGAGGATGGCATTTATTTACACGAGAACGTGTCGTTTGTTTGTGAAATACGATGAGTATATACAAGAAAAAGAGTTAACCCTTTTCTCTTATTAAGCTTTCACAAGAGTGAGAATTGAATAGAATTTGAAATGTTTATTAATTGAGACTATCAAATAATGAATCAATGTGGGAGAAGACAATCACAATGAAGAAAACCCTTATCTGCTTATGATAAAACTGTAGAAATGAAAAAAAAAAGTTTTGAAGTCTATAAAAGACAAACAATTTGTACTTTCGGTAAGATAATTCAAGGCTATTCATGAGCGTTTCCGATTTCTAGACTAACTCGCTGTTATCTGCAAACCTTCAAGAAGACTATGCATGCAAAGGAGAGAGTGAGATAGAGATGGAAAGAGATATTAAGAGAATCGTATCGAACAGTTTCTAATCACGTAACGTAAGATTGCAAGTCTTTCTGAGAGTTTATTGAGGAACAGCACAATCGTAAACATTATACTTAACGACTATAATTTTCAAATACACTTGGTATTAATTTGATCTTCAAAGAGAGAATAGAACACGTTGAAGTGATGATTCATACTTTCGCACAGGAAACAACTGTTTGCCGTATTCATACGAAGTTATCACGGGGATGAAGGAAAAAAACTAATGAGAAACAAGCAAGTAATCAATGGGTTGAGAACGTCTTCTTAAAGCCAGGGAACCCTATTTCACAACTAGCGCAACGTATGTAAGGCTATAAACAGCGGCGGATTTCGAAACAGACAACTGCGAGGTTTCACAATGCGAATTGGTGAACAAGAGAAGAGCGTGGAGATCTCGAGTTCGGAATTTGCAATTTTGACTCATATTTTCTAATTATAAGAGCGGAAAATGAAAAAATAGTATGACATCATCTGAAGAAAGAAGGAATACAATCGCTCTGTACGTTTTTTGAGTTTAAAATGAAAGTTGATTGACTAGATTTATTTTTTGAAGTTTCTATTGCGGAAGAGATGGAACACTTCTGGAGGAACTCAGTTGCAATACACAACAAAAATATTGTGAAATGTATATAAACCGGAAGAAAGTCACAAGGGATGGAATACCCAAGACGTTTCGAAACATTTCAAAGCATTACGCATTTTAACCTTCCTGATTTGTATAATTAGCTGTCATTTAGAATGAGCTGATAACTCTTAATTATAGAAGAAGAAGTGGGTAATGGACTGCTAATCCGAGCAAATTGTTTAATCTTGCAGAAAAGAAAATTAATAGACATAGTTAAGAGTATTAGAGATTTAAGTAATACGGAAAGGTCTCTCGTATTATAGTAATACACAGAGCAACAATCGCTACACTGTTGGTAACAAGTTTGAGTGACAACAAAGAAACATAGGGTGTCTTTCTAGCTCCAAGTTTGCTTTCAGAATACACTAAGTGATCAAATTTGAAATTTAGAAGTCCGAGAATTGAAAAAGGAAGGAACGACCTAGTTCTGGAATTCAGACTATTCCTGGATACTCAATTATCCACTAAATTAAAACAAGTGCCAAAGTGGCGATCGAACAGATGTAGAAACACAATATGTACGTGATTGGAAAACTTTACGAAAAATCACGTATTTCAGAAAACATTTTCAGCAGACTTTTTTAAACTTTGACAAACTTAGCTGGTGTTTATTCAGTTAAGTGTGGAAGAAAAGAAAACATACTGACTGTCGCTAGAGAGATATTGAGTATTTTTGAATAGCTTTAATAAAAAAACGGAATCAAACAAAGATGAAAAGTGCAACATTTGCTAGGATCAAGTAGGACACAGTTGTTCAGAAACGGACGCAATTGGAATAATGGAACGAAAGCTTCAACAATTGACAAGCAAAGGAAAAAAAATCAAGAAATATTCAACTAGCAGTGGCAGAAAAATCGTTTATTTCGGACCGGTGATCGGGGTGGGGTTAGCTGATGGTGGTAGTGTTGGTGGCGTAACGCTGCGTCTCTGCGCGCCCCGCGATTAGCACACTATTGCTTCGCGAAAGTTTTGTCCTAAAGCACTCTTTCGTGTTTCCTCTCATCTTCTGATTCTTCCTATTCAGAATTGTGACGATCTAGAGAATACACTGAGGACAAATTATAGAGAGAGTCGACAGTCCAGTATTCAGCTCACCTTTATGTCTATCTGGCACTATCTGTGCGAACATGATTTCAATCCATCATTCATCCTTTTCTTCGTTTCAAACTTTGTTCTCTTCAAATTTCTCTTTTCTTCGTGGAATGACTGACTCTTTTTTCGCGGTCCTCGGCTTCCACGTGAAATGTAAGAATACGTGGAAAAGTTTTCCCATTTTTCCACTTGTGTTAGTGAGGAGCGGTTGCATTCTCCCCAGAAAGTTGTTCGAAATTTAATTTTGTTTCATCACCTTTGTGATCAGGGAATTCCATCTAAAGAAAATAGGAGGAATTACATTTCGTTTCCGCTAATTTCCAAAGCCATGGAAATCTATTTAATCGAGGTGTCATCTAAAGTTCAAAACATTAATTGAAATGATCTTTTAACAACCAGATTGTGGTTTTGAGTGTAATTTTCAATCCAAATAAGTGAAACTCGAAAGAAGTGAAGACAGGAAATGCCGTAAGGTAGAATTTCAATTTTCATTTGTTTGTTTTGAAATTTCTGGAGAGTTTCCATCATTATCTCATTTGTTAGTCTTCTGCTTAAACTAGATCGTAATGGAACTTCGTCATTTCTTTGTTTCGTTTGTTTTCAAACAAATACAAAAATTAAAAGCAGATGGAAATATTTGGCAGAAGAGTCATATGAAAAGCCTTTTTCATTAATCAGAAGTATGAATGGATTTTGAGAATGCAGTTCTATCTTCTTCTTGTTTTGTTTCCTCAAACAGTAGTGGGGATAGTGGTAAATTGAAAAGAAAAAGAGGAAAAGAGTTATAACGGTTGGATATGAAGTGAACATGTTTTTCCACAGGAAAAAAAAACGACTATGAAGCACGATGATGGATGAAACTTTGGAAGTTATTGATAGCAAAAAGCATGAGGAGATCGAAGAGAAGTCTCTTCTGAATATATACTTATATATACACAATTCGCGAGAAAGAAAAATCACTAAAAGTTAGATGCTGACTCAAACTTCAGTGGGATATGCATGTCGAATGACGTCACTCCATAACTGCAGAGCATCTCGAGCCATTCGTTTTTGCTCGATATGGACGAATGCGCCTTGAATGTTCTGGAATAAAAAACATTATTCTCCTAAAGATTGATGCACTTCGCTGCTTTACCTTTGTTTTAGCTGGACTTTGGCAGACCTTAGTAGGTGGTACTCCATTTAGATAGCGACCAAATACGTTCGAACCAGCTGTTAGAATACATTGGTCCATGTCAGGAGTAGTGCTTTTCATCATTTTCTCAACTTCATTAAACGAATTTCGTATCTTGAATTAAGATCAGATTCAAGCAATTCATTGTCACTCTTACCTTAATAGCAGGAATATCACGAGAATAGACTTGACGATCACGTGTTCCTGCTGATATAAAAACATCGTTTTTGCAACTGGAAGCAGACAAAAAATTATTCAGATAGTACTTCATTTTGAGAAAAACCTTGTTTCTGCCATGCCATGCCATTGAAAGAAAATTGCGTTGGTGTTTTTCGTCAAATCAGCAAGAATCGTGTTCCAATGCTGGAAATATTCAATAAAAAACGGTATTTTAGCGTCGAGGACTATCTTGTCGTCCGTTATTTGAACTCACATGGAACATGTTATCACAATTATGTGCTGAATCGGCTACTTGATAATTCTGTTGACAAGTTGAATTAACACTTCTGGAAACGAACAAAATAACTCGATAAAATTAAAAGAATTTTTTTCTCGTTTTCTCAAATTTATTGAATTACCCTCGAACTGCAAATCGAGATGCCCCAGCTACAACAAGGCTTCTGGAAGCTGTACTTTCGAATAGATAAGCAGATTGGCGGCATACATCTCCATCAGATTCAAAATGAGGAGCAGAGTGATGAAAATTCCTTGAAAAAGAGAACGAAAATGTATTAAAGACAAATAAAAAAAACCTTTTGGATGATCGTTTGTCGTTAAGGGCTATGTAGCCCCAGTATCTCCGTAAGTTCGTTTTTAAACCCGGTTTTTCATGAACAATAAGTGTATTCTGTAGAAGATAGCAAGGATATCATGGAAAATACAGAAGACAAACAAACATGATAACGAGTTATTGATAATGTTTTTTTCAAATTGGGATAACTATTCAGAAGTTTGGGTGAAACATCATTGAATGTTTCCCTTTTCCACAGGTTTGTGATTAGCTGGAGAGAACAAGATATACTGATAGAAGACATTTGGAAACACTTTACCTCAGTCATCTCTTTCTTCTCATCCGCTTTGGGTAATCGAGAAGCCCATTCATCAGCCGATAATGTCTTTTCACGGGCAAAAAAGCTTTCTAGAAATCCATTGATGGTAGTCATATTATGCGTTTCAGCTTTAGAAGGAGCTTCTCCTAATTCTTCTGATTTCGGAAAAGCTAAGGCATATGTTCGTAAGCTGGCATGAAGAACAATGAAAATTATTAGCTTCACGATGTGTGTCATCCCTATAAAGCACGCATTTCATCATTTATTAGGCGATTTTAGGAAAAGAAGGAAATGAGGCGTATACACATTACAAACATTGTTAACTTCCATGTATGGTTCAGCGTGGGCTCCTTTTAAACTGCTGTGAGTGCATAGGAAGAGAAGAAGAGTAAGGCAGAGTGCTTGAGGGAAAAACAAGAGGGAGATCATACTGAGTGATAAAAAAAGTATAAAAAGTAGTGAAAAAGTATAAGATTTCAGAACTTAAATGGAATAAAAACAAAAATAAGAGATAAAGAGATATTGAGCAGAGTATGAATGGTTAGCAAAGCCTAAGAGTAAGCAAACAGAGTTTACGAAAGCAATTACCTAGAGTTAAGACAGTCCATATGGCTGTTGTGTTGATCTTTGTTTGAACTCCTCTTTGTGTCATTATTATTTTCTGAAAGTTCGAAGTAATTATCATTCAACCTTTCGGACTAAATTAGGAACTGAGTCGAAGAAAAACAGTACAGGGATAATGACGCAACAATCAAAAAGAACAACCGATTCATACGTTTACATTAGGCAAAATGACTTTTCAATGAAGCCGAAGACGTCAATTTATGCTAATGCGATGAGAGGGATGACAAATATATACTGGTCAAGAAGAAGATTGCGTGAAAAATGCAATGATTGCGAATAAAGAAAGAGTTGGAAAAAAGTTTGTTATTTATACAAGCCTGAGTTCTATCCGATGATGGGAGATGCTGATGAAAATGATGACGATCATGACTGGCTTTGTAAATTTTATTGCGTCAGATCCATGTTTTACGTTGGACGACAAAGATATTTGGAAAAGTTTATTCAATTATAAGATGTAAGTTTTATTGGGAATACACAATGGTTTTTTGATTTCTTATGAAATGTGTTTAAACTGCACATGATGCACAAAATGGTTTTTCAAAGGAACAGAAAATATCTGTCAGCTGTTTTAAAGTGGGCTCATCTAAGAAAAGTTTGAGCCAAACTATCTAACACTTGGAACTTTCATTGCTTCGAACAGTCATATCTCTCTGTGTCTCCCTTTGTCTTTCGAATTCTCATTCCTTATCTATATATTCTATTTCTCGTTCATTTTAAAATGTTTCATCTTGCAACCTTGTCTTAGCTCTCTTTATTTGCAGTAAAAAAAGTTTTCTTTTTTCAGTCCCTACTCTTTCTTTAATTCTCTCTCTCTCTCTCTCTCTCTCTCTCTCTCTCTCTCTCTCTCTCTCTCTCTCCCTCTCTCTCTCTCTCTCTCCCCCTTCTTGTCTCTCTCTGCCACTCTGTCTCTCTACATCTCTCTCTATTCTTTGCAAGTTATCTCTATCCTTCTACTATGGAACATAACCTTCAGCTTTCTTCGTTTTTTTTGCATCATCAAAAGTATTTTCTTCTTTTCCAAACTTTCATGATAAGATCTTTAAGTCATTCAGTTACATATTGAAAAACCCATTCCATCACTATCATTGAAAACTTCCGCTTACATCTCCATGCGAAAATCATAATCAATCGTTCTTTCATTCTTTTCAATCGTTCATAAGTTTATTGATAAAGCGAAACAAACAAAAAACCAATGATATGAATCGAGAAAGAGAGTAAAAACACATTTTCTAAACGACTCATCCCGTAAAGCTGATAGAATACTCAGAATGTCTAAATAACACTTGAAACATACAGAAATATCTACAATACTCATGTACAACGAGAACTTTCCGTCAGATGCTCTTTTCCTTTCTATTTGATTATCGGAAGCTCAGATCGAACTAGAAAACATAGATAAAAGTGAGAACTTTCAAGCTCTGCTAGCACGTTTCAGTTTTCGTAACAGCTCATAACGTCTAAACAGCGAGGGGGGTGGCATTTGAAAGGATTCTAAGGATATTTCATGTTCGGCTAACAACGATAGTTGTTGATCTACTCTCTGAAAAGGGGATTTTCGTTGAAAGCAAAGACTCTAGTTATGCTACCTCAGCACAGGATTCTCCCAGCTTGTGCCCATCCCATATACGACGTAGTTGTATCTGAAAAAAAAGATGATGAAGATGATAGTTGATAATAAAAATATCATTAGAAAAAAAGAAGTTAAATAAGCCATTTTGAGGATAAAAAATCAGTGAACTGCGGGAGCAAACTACGGAACATACCTGTAAATCCCATTCTAATCGGTCGATGAAATGGGGAACTGCACATTCGAACGCTGGTGGATGGAGCAGATATCTCAGAGACGCTGGCAAATTCAAGAGAATCAACCTTATGATGTATTATGTATGTTCTGATAACTCAAGCAATAATCCAACCTTGTTTTTCGTTGCTGCTGCCAACAATCCCCAGTCGGGTCACGATCTTTCCAAATTTGCAAAATCCTTTTTTGGGCTCTAGGCGGTAAAGCTTCAATCACATCTGGTGGCTGTAATACTTATCATGAACTTCTTAAACTCAGGGATAGGAAAGTACTTTGCAATCATCTTTTTCTTTTGTCATTTGCTCTCTTTCTTCTGGTGATAGAAGCTGTAGAGCGTTCCTTGTTCGGGCTAGCTCCAACCAACAATCAGAATCTCCATCATAATCTTTCCAAATTCCTTGAATCTTCTCCCTAATTCCAGTTGGTAAACGTTCTACGAATTTCGGAATAGTGCAGGGCACACTGTCAATTATAGGTGAATCCATAGCCCTTGCAGCGAACAAACTATCTCTATGCTGAAAAACGTCATTTGAATAGATTACAACTTTTGAGAGAACAGAATTCAATCAAAAATACGTTTTTGAAATTCCTTTTTTGACAAATTTCAGCTACGCAAGAATAAAATCTGGGAAATGTGTTTCAAAAACATACTCGTGAAATTCCAAGAGCCTGTATGAGGTTAGAAGAAAGAAATGTAATTGCGAGAAGAACTTGAACCGATAACGTCGCAGCAGACATTTGACGCCTTAAAAATGTGAATTACATGTATAATTAAAAAAAAAGATTGAAGAATCAAACGAATTCATGCGGTAGTACAAGCGACACATGATGTGAAGAATCTTGACGATCAAAAAAAAATTGAAAATCGCCATGAGGATTCAAGGGAGGTGGCCGTTAAAAGAGTTCTCCTCAAGAAGTTGTAAAAAGCGAGGATTATATGCATATAAAATGAAAATGAGGAAGTTATAAAACTTGTTTTTAATTTTTTCATTCATGGAAGAAAAATTGCAGAACGCTCAACGGTAGCCAGTTCTCAAAGCTTCAATAGTTGATTAGCTGAGTTGTGGAATATAGAGTGAAATCAACTTTCAAGTTCCTTCAACATGCTGCTTAAAAAATAAGTTTGAATCAGCAGCAGGTCGTTTACCATTGAATCGAGAAACCAAGCAGAATCATGTTTCCGTTTCGAAATTAGTTTTTTCAACTTTTTAATAAAAAAGTTTTTTCGAAAAATGAATTAGAAAAACAACAATTGAATCAAGAGGTCAATGAAATGGATTCATGTTTAGGTTGCGAGTATAAAGTAAGCTTTAACGTTTACGGCACAGAATCATGTGAAGAACTGAAGAAAAAACACGATATGACCTGCGGCGTCGCTTCAAGGCCAGTATTTCTTAATTAGGTCTCTGAAAAGATAGTTGAGTGAGAAAGAGGTGAAACTGATGAAGACATTACTAGTCGAAGAATTTTTGTATATGATATATGAACGTTGTGATAACAAGTTGACTTGATGAAATAAATCGGAGAAATACAAAAAGTTCTGCATCATAGGGTTTTGGTCATGCCAGAGTTGATCAAGAATGTTGATAATGAAACAGAGGAAAATGGCGAGTAATGAACACTTGAGACATACACACAGATAGAGAGACGAGTATGGAGAGTGTGAAGTAAATGGAACAAAGTCACGGGTACCGAAGCTTGTTAATCGTATTCGACAAGAGGTATGAAGGTTAAAAGATAAAGATCTACCGTTGTCTTCGGCTTCAAAAAGAAAAATAGTATCCATGAGTAGTGACAATAAGACTCTAATGGCAAATGACATTCTGTAAGTCTTGACGCCCATGAAATGGCGACGAAACTCACAGTTTCCTCCACATTCTTCGTACATTCTCTTCGACTCCTCTCGTGCCTTCTTTTTTCTCTCCTTTTTCTAATTCTCTCTTGAGGAATCCCTCTTATTGTCCTCCCCTGCTGTCATTTTTCATTTTGATGTGTCGGTAATTTGCTTTCTATTTCAAATACAATGTCTTTTAAAGGAAAAAAAAGAGAAAAAAATGTAAAATATTTCGTAGATTAACTAATGCAGGCTGGTCATCCTACTTGTCCTCCAAGAAACATTCTTCTCGTTTCATTTGTGTCAAACATTAGAATAAACATGACCTTTACAAGAAATTCCTAGCAGGCATTTGTTAAGATAACAGGAACTATTTTTCATCTTTTTTTCTCCAAGAAAAAATATTTCTCCAGATTACTCACAGAAAACAAAAGAAGTATCAGGGATGATGATCTTACATTATATGAGAAATCTAAAGACAAACGGATGAAATGAACTCTCTGATAATGCATTCTTCATGTATAAATCGAAACAACAAACCATCTTCTTTCCGATTTGTCAAATCAGTTATATAATAATAGGAAAAAATGAAATGGAAAAAAAACAAATTTCTCAAAAAAAACTATGAAAAACTTGATATATCGGCTTCAGAAAAAGTGTAAGGAGTGTTCGTTGAGAACGTCATTAGCTGTGGTTTGGTGTCGGACAATCTATGTCCGAATGAAAATAATTGTCAACTGTTGATTTACGGTTAAAGAAAAACGATGTGTTCCTTTAATTAACGAAGAAGCAAAGCGTTATCTGACATTTTCTCTTTTTGGAACGATTGAAATGAAGCGAAAACAGGTAGAATGACGCATGAATGCAAAAAAACAGAAAGAAAAATGGAAAGACAATACTTCATAAGACAAAAGTGGATAGGAAGGTCTTAATGGTGGGTGGAGATTTTAAGAACAAAAAATGTTGAAAAAATTTTTTGAAAAACAGTTCTCGAAACAATAACAAAATTGTTTGAGAGTAGATGAAAGTATTCAACCGTTCCACCTTGTCGTCTGTAACTCAAATGAGCGAAGCAGCCAGGTGCTCACGTAAAACGTGTAACTTCACGTGGCAGACAGCAGGCTAATATACTGAAAACTGAATGACAATAGGAATGAAGTTATCAAGAAAACCTTGATATATCCAAATCATTTAGATGATGATGAATAAGAAAGAGAAGGAAAGAATTGAAATCGTGCTACATGTATTCTGACGCTACCGACGTCAACGATCGTTGCAGTCAATTTCAATCATGCCAAAGAGATTTCAATGAAAAAAACTTCTATCTTACCCAAAGATTTCAAAGAATTAGACGAACAGAAATAAAAGTAATAAGCGAACGCCTAAGACATTGAGCATTTGTGAATTGGATGATGAACCTGCCATTTCATTCCATTTCAGGAAAGTTTTATCAAGCCATGTGAATGATCGTAGCAATGAAATTAAAAAAAAAGAATCATTTAATGAATTTGACGTCATCAGTCATCAATCGTAGATTTTTAAGCATAAAAAGTTTTAAAAACTTGTTCGAAATATCAGCAACAGCATTAACGTGACAAATACGGAAACTTCACAAAATTCACCTCAATTTGAAATAAGGAAATGAGTTTGAAGAATAAAGTTCTGATGGTCAGATTGAAAAATGATCTTTATGTAAATGGATACACACCCATATACTATGCATCTTGCAATAACAAGTTTCCTTTCTCTCCCTATATAGTACACACAAACAGGAGAAAATGACAAAAATACTTTATTGAAATTTAACTTTTTTATCGTTTTTTCGTGTTTGGTAATTGCATTCTATCCCTCTTACTTTATCCTTAGTACTTCTTCTGGCTTTTCCTTTCTCTCTTTCTCTCTCTCTCTTATGACTTCTATCTGTTATAAGCACGGCTGGCAATACTCTAAATCTCCTTCTGTCTTTCTTTTTCTCTCTTTCTTCCCTCTTTCTTCAACTCTTCTGAGCTGTTCACCCGTCTACTCCGGAGAAGAAATTTCAACCAATTGTTCCAATCGTCCAAGATTTATTGATTTCTTACCTTGAGCTATTGGAGTTGATTTAAGCTTCACTAAAGCATTTCCATAACCGATCTCAATAATCTGATGTATATCTTCATTTTTTAAACACTATGATTATCTCAGCAGTTTCTCTTTCATTAGTATTATTATGCTCAGGTAAGCTATTTCATTTTAATTCTTTTTCTCTTCCGAACAAGGCCATCACTCTTTACCCAATAGAGTGATTGAGCATCAAGGGCCCCCATTCAAACTTTTTGTCAGCTTTCTCAAATACTTTTGTCATCTTTTGTCATTTTATGAAACGAAAAAAAGACTCTACCCTCTTTCACTCATTTTTCCTCTTTTTTCGAACAGAAACATCGACGATTTTCAAATGGAAACTCTCCCTCTCTCGCTTTATCTCTCTATTAGCTTAGAATAGATTAGTCACAAAGCGTCAATGAAAATCTCCATTTTCTCACTTTAAACCCAAAACTTCATTTTGATCCATTTGTCGTTTTGAGACCTAATTATCTTAATTAGGTATAAGTTTGTTGCTTGAGGACACTTTTACGTACATTCACTGAGCTGACAAAATGTGCTGTTCTCAAATCAGATTTTGGAGAAACCGACACTAAGTGGTCACAATTACATTATGAATAACGTTTTCTAACCGAATTTTGTTAAAAAAAAACAGATTGAGAACATCATATTTTTGTTTTAAAATAATGTAAATAGAAAATGCAGGACGAAAACGTCTTTTTGCTTCCAAATATGCCTTCTGAGGAGAACCATCCAAAATGGGGATTAGTATGTGCGTTCACGTGGAAAACAGCCCAAAAAAGAAAAGCTATTCGGCCTATTTTCTAAATCCCAACAAGCTTCTTATTCTTATATTATCTTCATTAATTAAGTTTCAATGGCTAATTCAACGTCTGTGGCGACGGACGCGGAAGACCGTCTGATGGTTGATTTGTTCAGAGGTTATAATTCCCTCGTTCAACCTGTTCGGAATAAGAACGAACTACCTATGATTGTTAAAATCGCCATGCAATTAGTTCTTTTAATAAATGTGGTCAGTTTCTTATTCCATTCTCATTTAATTTTCATTTTTTATTGTTAGGATGAAAAGGAACAAGTTATGCACACAAACGTCTGGCTTACATTGGTTCTCCTTCTCCTTCTTGAACTTATTTCCTTATATGTTATAATTTTTCAGAAATGGCATGACTTCCAAATGCAATGGGAACCAAAAGATTACGACGGAATTACTCAAATACGAGTAGCTCCCGATAAGATCTGGCTACCCGATATTGTTCTTTTCAATAAGTAATCCCTTCCACCCTCTCTCTACTCAACTAAGAGAATGCTTCCAGCGCTGATGGAAACTATGAAGTTTCTTTTATGTGCAATGCTTTAATTCATCATACCGGAGATGTGCTATGGGTCCCACCAGCAATATATAAGAGTTCGTGTATAATTGGTAACTCCCTTCTTCTTTCATTCCATCATGATTCGCTCGTTTTTCAGATGTTGAGTTTTTCCCTTTCGATGACCAAAGATGTAGTTTAACATTCGGCAGTTGGACAGTATGTTTTCTTTTACTTTAGTTCATCGTCAAGTTCAACGGTTTCAGTACAACAGAGATGAAATCAAGTTGGATTTCCTTCATGCGGATCGTGTTGACTTTTCGGAATATGCAACCAGTAGTATCTGGGATATGATGGATGCCCCAGCTGTCTTGACTGAAGATCGCAGTCGAATAGAGTTTCAAGTCCGTATAAGGTAACCAGGGTTTGCTCGGGATGTTATAATACTTATTCTTAAAGGCGTAAAACGTTATTCTATACCGTCGTCCTCATTCTTCCAACTGTTCTGATGGCGTTCTTGAATGTTACAGTCTTTTATCTTCCAACAGCTTCTGGAGAAAAAATGGGTCTGACAATGAACGTGCTTCTCTCAATTGTTGTGTTTCTTCTTCTTGTTTCTAAAATTCTTCCGCCAACCTCCTCCTCAATTCCATTAGTGGCCAAATATCTATTATTAACATTCGTCCTGAATATTATAACAATTGTTGTAACGGTTGTCATTTGTAATATCTACTTCCGCTCGCCCATAACTCATCGTTTACCCCCTTGGGTTAGGACTGTCTTCTTAGACGTAAGTTACCCAGAATACCTTATATATTTAATCAAATCTGTTTAAGGTTTTACCATTACTTATGTGTATGCAAAGGCCACATAGGGCAAACGTTTTACACAAAAAGAAAATTAAAGAACCCAGCCAAGATATCGCTCCACATACACATCACCCACACTGTCGTGCAAAGGAACATAAGTTAGTTTTTGTCCTTCAACCTGTTTATTCATATTTTTCAAATTTTCATTTCTGAGTTTTGCAGAGATGGAGCTCCGTTAATTCGAATCCAACACGATGCGTGTGAAGATTTGTCTCCCGAAGCTCAACGAGCAATTGATGCCATTGATTACGTCACTGAAAATATGAAAGATGCTGAAATCACGAAACAGGTTATCATCTCTCAGAAACATAAAGTATTTTCAAAAACTGCAGTATCGAGATGATTGGAAGTACGTGGCGATGGTTGTGGATCGTTTACTTCTCTACGGGTTCTTTGGGATCACATTAGGTGGTACTATAGGTAATCAATGTTTTTAATTTGAAACTCAAGCGAAGGGATAAACATTTTGGGTAAAAGAAAGAAATCTAGGGAATTTCCCATTTATAGCTTTTGCTGCAAAATACATGATCGACATGAGATGCAGTTCAGAAGATTTCTTTATGCAAATCCCTTCAAAAATATAAAAAATAAAAGTTGAAACCATACGAATTCAAAAAGGACGAGAACACATTCATCGCCTTGCAGAACAATTGCAAAAATAATTTTTTTTTCTTTTAAGGAATTTTATTCTCCGCTCCCACTGTTTTTGAGCGTGTCGATGAGCAGAAGCAACTACAGAAGCTGATCTATTTGTACAAACAAGGATTACCTTTGAACGATACGATGATTGTAATTTGATGAGAAATTTTACAAATCAAACTGTTGTCTTAGAATGAAAATGAAAATTTCATTTTTCTTAATTTCGGAGTTCTCCATACCACTAATGGCATTTACATTCTTTAATGATGATTGACCTTCAAGTACAACAGAAGATTTGATATAAGAAAGAAAATTTAAAATTTCATATTCTGCAATGAGCTTCTTCGTCATCATCTTGTGAGGTCAAGAATGAAGAAGCTTCAGATCTTTTCGCCTTGAAAATTAAAAATTTTTATTCTTTTGTCCCCACGAGAAGAATGATTCGACCCATTGTTTTTCGTAGAAAATAAAGTTCAATCGTAGACATCTGTGGAATACTTAATTAAAATTTCTAGTTATCGAAACAATGTTAACTATATCTATATAGTTAAAGGTGACGTTTGATTGATGTGTATGGTGTATTTTCGTTTTGTTGCCTCCACCCCCTAGACTTCATCCTCTCTAATTACAGCTTTTAATAATATTTCGTGGAAATAGAAAGATCTGCTTCTTTACTATGTTGAAATCCGGGATGAAAAAATCTTTTTTTGTTCAATCTTCTACTCGTCTTTCAACCAAACTCAGCTTTCATCTATTTAAATATATAAAGTATATCTCCTTCGAATTCAATGAGCCTCTGGGAAAAAAATGTTTCTGAAGCAGTGACCATATGCGGATGAAGGAGAGCAACATATCTTCACTCATTACACCCACCACATTCCCGCACTCGTAAATTCTGAATTCCTTTTTCACATTTACGTGAAACTCACGTGTTTTTTTCAAATTCACTTTTGTAATGAGCAGACTTAGGAAGCGGCAATGTTTTTGTTTAAAGTCATATTTTCAGGATATTAATAACTTGCCTCTTCTATTACTCCTATGTTTTTCTTGTTTTCTTTTTCTTTTGGAGATTTCTTAGAATTTATGGGCAGCCTTTAAGAGGAAAAAGCATTCTTTTTGAAATTTGGACATTTGCCAGAAAAATTCATTTCTTTCTGTCTGTTTCTCTCAACCATCCTACAACTCTATAAATGTATATTCCACCCCTTCTTTCTTCATCCTACTCCTTCGTTTCCTTGTAAAGACTATCACTGAAAAAAAGCGGATGCCGCTTGATGCTGAGTTGTTTCTGATTCTCTGTTATAACATCAACAGCTGTAATTGCTTTTCGGCTCAGCTTCCACATACCTCTTACGATTCGATCTTTTCCCTCTCAAACGTATTCATGTGATCTCGAAAAACCTTCATTTACCTCTTGTATCCTCCTACTCATGTTTATCGCATGACATAATTGTGTGCTTTTCCGTATTTTTTGGCTCATTTTCGGAAAGTTCGATTAATTCAATCGTGGAAATCAAGAGCATCAATTTCAATCTCTTTTCTGTCGAAAACATAACGTCATTAACTATAATATGTAATTATGTGTGAAACGAATCTTTTTTTCCTTTCTTACAAATGCTCTGGCAATTCATCATAAACTTGTGAGCTACATTCATCACTGGATTGATATCATTGGAACAAGTTTCATTGAGCGCTATGAAGATGATAGAAAATTAACGACCAGTAGGATTAGCTGTTTCATTTTGGAAAAAGCTTTGTTTTACTGTTTCTCACATAAAGCTCAAGCTCGTCCTTGTTCTCTCCGTTTGTCATTCATCCTAATTTTGCACGTCAAATACACGTGAAAGTTATTTTATATATTTAAATGACGCAATAGTGGTTGTTTTTATTTTAAATTGTTCTCACGCCTTCGCATTTTTTGAAATTTTTTCTAATTTCTTTTATTTCATTTAAATAGTGAGTTGAAGCTCTTCCGCAACATCATTTCATCAACCTGCCACGAACACACGTCCGCATTTGAGTTCAGATTTTCCATATATAGGGCATTGATAATCTCTCATCATTCATTCAAATGCAATCTTATGTTTTCCTAAAGTTCAAGCATTTCCTTCACTGGTATTGAGAATGTTTCGTGAGAAAAACTAAAAACGATTCTCGTATGTCTATGGCTTTCGCCTGTTTACTAACATATTTTTTTAAAACAAAAAAATCATTTGCATATAGTGACCAGCCCATAAAGCCATATTCCTTTATTTCAGTAGCTTTAATGATCAGGCTTCGTACAATAAAAAAGAAAAAAATTATTTTCTGCCTTTTAAATTGACTCTCTTACATTTGGATTGGCTCATCACGTCATTTTTCATAATTCCTTCCTCATCCACCAGCTTCTTCCCCTTCCCCTACGCTTCGGTTCCATCGGAAGACCTCTTTGATTTTTCTTGAAAATCCTTTTCTTCTAACCTTCATTAAAATTTGGTTTTCCATTGAATTTCGAATAGCATCCAATTGGAATATTTTCTTTAAACTTCTCTTTTCTTTTCTTTCCAATTTCATAGAAATATAAATTAACTTTGCAGCTTACATCTACTTCATACTCTATTTTTCACCATAAAATGAGCTCACTTGTTCGTCTCGCAACTGTTTTTATCATTTGCGCATCAATGCTTACCACAACATCATCAGCTCATCGTAAGTTATTTATTTTTTTTTTTACTTTTTAACAAAAAAAATCACTGTACAATCAAGCTTCTTCTTACAACGTAAAGAATGTTGTTTTACTTTCGCAAACTACCCACAAAAATAAACGACAATTTCGACTGTCGTAAACGGCTTTATAGCTCATCTTCCTTCGAAGCATAACAAATATCTGCTGTGTTTTGTATAAAAATAATTATTTTTATATTATTTTAGCGGAGTACTTTATTCGGGCAGCTAAATGGAGTCATTTATCACCATCTGGTGGCGCATTAGTTTCCGGACGGGGAAACTTCCGTCCAGGTTTCAATTCTCGACTTTGGTCATCCATGTTAGCTGAGCCCAGTTTTAATAAGGTATTGTGATCAAAGATGGGATTTATCTTCAGTAATCCAACTCATATTCTTATAGAGATCCTTCAATAGTAAATCTGATGAAGAGCCTAAAAGATTTTCGTTCAAGTAAGGGAGCAACTTTAAATCAAAATATCTCAAACTACTTACTTAGACATAATATCTAAGCAAAATGCAAACTATTCAATTATTTTCATTACAAATATCTTTTTTTCGTAGATTTACAATAAAGTTTCTTGTTGTTTGTCTCGTAATAATCTCATGGAAATAAGAACAACCGCTTATTCGTACACATATATGAAAAATGAAAATTAAGAAATCAACCGCCGGAAAATTTGAATGAATTTTCGATTCCCCAAATTAATTTCTTGCAGTTGAGACATAGTTTTAATTTGGAGATGTTCCTTCCATTCATCTTTCTCCTATTTTTCACTCACAAACATCCTGAGATCATTTTGTCCTTGCAGGGGGTTCGCTCAGTCCTCGTTTCGTTGGTTCTTCCGTTATCAAAGTAGCCAATCGGACGTTATCGCCTTGTATAGTCGAGACTGACTCGTAGTTTCATCGTCGTCGTTGTCGTCCATGTCGGAAAGACACAGAAAACTAAGAAGAATGAGCTTCTCTCTCTATCTCTCTTTCTATTTCCTACTGTCTCTCGCTTATTTCATATCTTCTATACATGATCTCCATCACCTTACTCCTTCTCTATCAATACATACAGTCTTTGGATCTTTTTTCTCTCATTTTCACCTTCTTATTAACCATCTATCGTAACTCTTCGAGTCTGTACTCTCACCTGTTCCAACCATTTCTCAATTTCTTCTCTCGTCTATCTTCTTTCCTCTTTGACTATCTTCCTGGACTGTTCGTTCTCCTTCAACCCCCTCTACAACAACCCCCTCTAACAATCAGCAAGTCAGCGACTAGCCCGGCCATTTCCAAAACCAGCAAGACAATCTACAATCACTTATATCTTCCTAATATCTTACCTTTTACTTGCCCATGTAGCATCAGTTTCCTCGTGCTCTTCAATTATTCGTTACTTCTTATATTATATATTATTACAATTCTGAAACGAAGAAAGGAAAGAACCTATTGCTCAAATACCCTGATCATTCATAAACACATATCATATAATGTATTCAGCTATGAAGAAAATTGACTATTTAATAATAACTTTCCTTTTTTTTCTAATTAATTCGACGGAAAGTGCACCTATTGAAGCTATTCTTTCGTCTGTCATTCGACAATCATCTGTTCCTGATACTTTACTTCCAACTGTATGTCCTCCATCATGTGATGAGCTGTTTCATGCCATTGATGCTTCTGGACTGAGTAAGACGGGCTTAAACACTTCCATTCCTGAATCGTGCAGTTGTGTATGCCCGGAAGATCAACCGGTTTATTTAAATACTGCTGGCTATTGTGTTAACAAACTTGGTAGGTTTTTTATTGAAAAATAAATGTGTGCTTCTCATTCCTTCTTTCATTCCCTTTTCCATCTTTTTCTCTCATACATTATAATCCTTTTATCCTTTCTCTTATTTCAAATATCTGTACCTCTCTCTACTCCTCTCCATTTTCTCTCCCTTTCTCTATCTCTTCTTAGCTCTCTGGCTCTCTCTCTCTGTTCCTCTTTCTTTTTCTCTTTTTCTATTTCATCACGTTTAATAATTTTGTTGTTCATGTTCGTAACGACTTTATCACATCCTGAACTTCTTCATCCATCACATCTCCACGTAAATGAGAATGCAATCAATGAAAATAAGAATAGAATTTCTGGAGCTGAGAAGTGTGAGCGCAATCGGAGTATGTACTGAGTACAATGATGTAGTTATTTGTAAATGATATTATCTGAAACACCAGAACTTCCTTTTGGCTATTCTTCTTGTGTTGTTTTCGCCTACTGACCTTCGTGATGATTAAATTTGTGTAAAAGAGACTCTGATGTATTTACGAAGGCTAAGCGTGTGAAGGAATGGAATTCCAATAAAAAAAAATGGAAAACGCTGGAGAATATTAAAGTGTGTTTTCAGAATTCATCATAGATTGTGAGAATATCTCGATAATCGAAGAACTTTAAGTTCATTCATAATATTATTTTAATTTTCTGCAAAAGGTCTACAATTTAAGAACTGAAGTTTGATTTCAACTAGTTTTCACATATTTATAGTTCAAAGAATAAGTCCTTATATGAACTTTCGCTTTTTGATTAGAATGATAAGAATCTTCCTGAAACAATTTTTTTGATTGGTTAAGCAAAACATCCTCCGATTTCTGTACTTCTTAAAATCATTCCATCTTCGCTCTAATCAGGGAACGCAGAAACATTTTTGATTTATCTGAACAGCTTTTCCAAGCAAACTTTCGACTTCTTTTTCTCTCCGTCACAGATGCTTCTAATGCTACACCTTTTCTGAACTGCCTGACCATCCATCAAACAATCATCCTTTTCGTCAACTGGCCATAGCAGCCGTTGTTCCATTTACGAAAAAAAGAGAAAAAGACATTTACATCAACTTTATGATCTTTTTTTTCAACGAAAAGCTCAATGAACCGTTAGAGAGAAACACGTGAAAAAGCGAAACCAAATTAGGGAACCGAAATTTGAGTAAAGTTTTTGTTTCAGATGAGTGTCGGCATAATATCGCTTTTGAGTCTTCACATATCACAGAAAAATATCTGCCGGTGGTTTCTTTACCAGCGCACAATGGCGTAGTTCTTCCTCGAACAAAAATTTTGTGGAAAGGTGAGTTTTTCACAAAATGTTTTTATTTGAAATGAAATTATGAGAAAGTGTATGAATCATTTGTTTACGTGGGTGACGTGATGAACCCACGTGAGAATCACGCGACTTATCATTCTCTTATTTTTCGTCGAAAAGGAACGGTTGCGAGCGATTTTAATAAAATATCAATCAGTTAGCATATGATATAGTTAGATATACACACATGTATTGTACATCTATATATTATATGGTGAAATCAAACAGTCTCATTTTCTTTATCTGATACCGCCAATGACCTTGGATTTTCATTTTCATTTGTCTTATATATACTGTTTGAGGTTGAAAAGAGAAGAAGAAATGTACGAGAAGAGGAAATAGCGATAGAAGTTGAAATATATCGTTTACATTGGAGGAGTTATCATGAAAGACGCAAAATGCTTATTTTAGAAAGTGGGATAGATGTTTCCGCGAGCGGAGCTGTCAATTGCTCCATCACTGGTATTTATCATGAAAGTATTTCTCATCGATGGCGTCCAGCGAGTAAAAAACATCTTTTCAACCTCCTTACCGCCGGAGGACAAACAGTTATTATGGTGAGTTTCTCAATGGTTTCGAGCTATGATTGGAATCGAAAAATTTTGATTAGAAGATAATCTGTAGACTGAACTATCTATTACCTTTACAGTTCCGAGGATCTGATCATGATGCGAACCATTTGGTTGGAGCCGTAGTTCAGCTCAAAGTTTCATGCGCTGGTTTCCTCGCAGATGAACACTGTCTCTCCTTCCGCGTTGCGGGTGTGTCAGGTTTGATTATTGCAGATGAACAGCCAATAAGGCGATTATGAATAGGTAATAACCCATACAAGAACAACGAAGAAAATAGAAGTCCCGAAATTGGAATAACGTTGTTGCTCGTTGGATTACTCGTTCTGACATTACTCGGCACGTTCTTCATTTGGCAAATGTGTTGGAGAAGAAAGAAACAACAGCTGATTTCGGATATCCAGATGCAGTTCCTATATCACTTCAAACAACAGCAAGAAGCTCATAAAGTAGTTTTTGCTGGAATCGGTAAAACGAAGATTCATACTGTGCCACTATAGGCTGCCGTAGCTGCTGCTCAGATGACCCGTGGAGGTCTTTCGTCTCCAAACGAATTTTCGCCCCGGGATCAGATGTCTCCTACATCTGATTACTCATCTCCTCTATCTCCAACAGAAAGCTCTGGACAGAAAAAACGTTTATTTTTCAGTGCAGGTAAAGAATATTTAACAAGTTTTAAATGGTAAACAAAACTTTTTGAAGAATATCTTGATCGAGATTACATGGAAAACCCTCCCGCGATGGCTGAACAATTTCTTTATGATTTACGTAGAATGATTGATGTGGCGAGGGATAGAATACGAATGAGGCGATTTGTCCCTATGCTTATAGCTATTCCTGAATTACCTGAAGAAGTAATTCATTCCATTTTATTTCATTCTTAAACACATTTTCTGATTTAAGGTGAAATATTCAATGGGGGACAGGAAAATCCACCCAGCCGTTATTACTGAAGAAAATTCTATAGAGAGTTCTATGGATAGCCAAGAATCTCCTAGAAGTGAACCAAAATCTATTGATAGCGGACGTGAATCAAGGGAGGATTCAGATGACTCACGAGATATTGAGGAAGATGAAGACGATATTAGTGAAGAAGTTGACAATAACAACAAACAATTGAATATTGAAACGATGGTTGTTCGCAAAGATTCTGTGAAAAAAATAGTCAGCGGTTCGTCTCAATTTAAGTGCCTAAGTATATTCCATGAATCATTCAGGTTTTGAGTCACTTTCTACCGGCAGTAATAACTTTAACAACTCTCATCAAAATAAACCGAACTCGCCAACTTCCAAACTGCCAACTCCTTCAAAGATATCGAATCGTCCTTCTAATTCGCCTAAACCACAGGTGTCTTCACCTGGCACACCTGCTCCCCATCCCAAATCAGGAATTCCCACACTCATGGGCCAGGCTAGTCCTAGGCCAGTTCACAGAGGGCTCACAGTTCCTAAAAGCCCATCCACACAATCCTCGAGCCTGACGCCTCCTTCATCAATACGTACAACAGATGAGAACAAAAGGTAATCTCGGCATATCACTTGTACTTCACACCACAATCTGTTACTTCGCACGTTTCGGAGATTGACCCGAATGCTTCATTCAAACAGTCTTGAGACAGATAGATTCATGTTTTCTATTCCAGTCTTCGCTCAAGAAAAGGCTATCCAGTATTTCCGGGAAGTTCAATGTTGAATAAGTCATTGCCTCGCCGTAAGCGAAGTTTACAAGAGCAAGTTCAAGCAGCTGAATCTGCTAAAAACTCAACAGCAGTCGTTTAACACTTTTCAATTCAAAAAACTCAGTCTTTGCAAGAAAATCCATATCTTTCATCAAGCTCAAGCTTAAGAGTCAGTTCAATCATAATTGATCTGACGGCATTTACTTATTTCAACGATCTCTGTAGAGTTATGGAATTCATTGAAATGTAGCACTTTCCTATTCTATCACGGGTTTCATATCATATATATAAACATATACACATATATATATATATATATATATATATACTCCTACAGATTAACATTTCCTCATTTTTTCAAACTAAACAGTTGAGTTTAGCTTGTATGACGTTATTGTATGTGAAATGTTTCTGATACTTCGCTAATTAAACTCTATGATCCCAAAAGCTTGTTGTTTAATATCACTTTATTCTCTAATGCGTATTGGAATTACTTATTGGCTTTCATGTTCTCGAACTCATCCAAACTTGCGGGAGTGAAGGCATGTGGTAAAAGTTCCTTGGTGGAAGTTACCATGATGTTGTCAGATGTTGTAGAACTCAAAATAACCTTGAAAATTAATTTTTGTTTGATTCTGAAACGCTCATTTCGTTTTACCTTATAGTTACCGAATTCAATCAAGAATTGACGACACAATCCACAAGGAGATGCTGGTTCAGGTAACTCTGTGCCTGAATTCATGAGACTTGAAAAAGATCGTTTCAGTTGAACTAAGTACTAATGGCAATTGTTTTGAATTTGCGGTGTCCAGCAGTCAAAGCTGCTACCACAGCTGAACGTTCAGCACAGATTGTTCCTCCATATGAAGCATTTTCATGATTAGCTTCAATTAGACGATGATTTTGAGCATTACCGTTGTCATACCTCCCAAGATCACACTACCGTCCTCTGCCAATAGAGCTGCTCCTACGGGGAATTTGCTGTATACGCTTAAAACCCATTGAAAATAGTTAAAACATTCGATATCGCTATGCTTACCAATAAGCATTTTTCATTACATCTTTTGAATTTTGGACAAGAGCTTGTTCGATTTCAGATAGTTGAGCCATTTTTTTCTGAAAAGTTGTTTGGATTATAGAATATCTGCAGAGTATGAGTTGAAAACGAGAAGAAGGGCAGAGCAAATAAATTGATTAATATAAGGTTTATAAATGAAAAAGGAGGAGCAGATCGTGTTTTATAGGGTAATCCCAGCAAAAAAAAAAGAGAAGCTGTGATAAGGTCTATCTTCACTTATTATAAAAACTTTTCTAGCGCTGCTTTTTCTAAAATGTAGAGCTGTTATGATAAGCAAGTCATTTGCTCGCATTAAACGTATCATATTAGGATCGTTATCTTTTACACTGTACAAGCGTTGAGATTTGAGCTTTATCAACAGCTCAGAGACTGTTTTAGTGAAGCTACTCAATGGCTTTATACAACTTGCACATATCAGCATTTTTCATTCAGAAAATGATGATTTGTGCTATCAGGTTGAAGTTCCAATGTCATCCATTTAGCCGCAGGGTCCTTTGAGCTTCTTCTCCAATTACCACGTGCCCCCTGATTGCCTCAGTTGGGGAACGAGACTGCAGGGAAAACGGCTATTTATACTGCGAAAAGCAAGGCTGCCAAATTGATGACCGAGAATTTTCAAAGAAATAACACTCAAATGAAGGAGAGTCCTGTCAGCATCATTGAACAGAATTGACGGAAAATAATGAATGGATTGATCATAACGCAAATAAATTATCTGATCAAACTTGCATTTGTTAAAATACTAGAAATATCATAATGATTGGAGAGAATTCGTTCGGAAATTCCGGAAAAAGATCAAAAATAGACGAAAAAAAAAGTGATGTGACACGAAAGTTTGTAGTCACGTTGTACTAAAGACAACAGGCATTCACCGCAGACATCGAGGTTTTGTGGAGTGACCAGTAAAGAGAAGAGGGAAGACATGAAGAGAACTTGGGAGTAAGAGAGAAAGAGAGTAAGAGAGAGAATGAATGAATTGGGAGACTATCATAAGTAACAGAAAGAACGAACAGCAAGATAATCTGAAGGAAATATATTTTTCCCAATGTATAATGAAGATTATCTCTTGCTCTGTTCAATAATGACAATTAAATGGAATGATATTGCCGGCGAAGTTTATTTATTGCTATCACTGGCATTATTCCCATTGATAATTTCTCAACAGCATTGCGCCTTTTCCACTATTTAAAAGTTTTTCAATGCAGTGAAAATGTGGTGAGATGGCCGAGCGGTCTAAGGCGCTGGTTTAAGGCACCAGTCTCTTCGGAGGCGTGGGTTCGAATCCCACTCTCATCAGAATCTTTTGTTTTTTTTCGATGAATAACTTTGAACTTTTGAAGATTTTTTATATTTATTTGATCTGTTTTCGAAAATATTTATGTTATTTTCCAAGCACTTTTAAGGCTGCGAGTCTTCCTGGGGCTCCTGTTACTCCACCACCTGAAAAAATTATTGATTTTTAAAAAAGCTATTAAGATTTACCTGGATGAGTCCCACTCCCGCATAAATATAATCCTTCAATAGGAGATTCATATCTACTATGAGATGCTACGGGTCTTGAGAAGTATAACTGATCCAAACTTATTCCTCCGTGGAAAATATTCTAGAAAGGCCGATGTGAAGAGAGCTCGAAACATGGGACCTACTCCGCCTGTGATTCCAAACACTTCCTCAAGTTTTGGGGGAGTTAAAACTTCATAACCAACAATTGATTTGGAGAAATTTGGGGCATAAGCATCAATCTCGGAGAAAACTTAACACAACAGTGAGATCAGAAAAACAAATGTTCAAACCATGACGGGCATACTGCTCGGTTGTAGTTTCATCCCATTGCCCGTTCTTCAAATTGAAAGGAGTATATTGGGTGAATAGCAGGCAGACATGAGAAGAATCATCCGGCACTATAGTTCTATCGACAGATGATGGAATTGTCATTTCAATCATGGGTCTAAAACAAAACAGTTATCAATGAAAATCAGGAGTTACGTACTTTTGGCTCCATCTACCTGCGCGGAAGTCCACAACTCCATCATCAACCAGTCTCATACTTTCACAATTCATATGGATAGTGGTTTGATGGTGAGGCATAGGAACGTTTCCAACAGTTGGGTTACATGAGAAGTTAGGGAGCTCTTTCACGGCAACTTAATTCAACGATTAATGCATGAGTACTCCAAAATAACAGGTACCATTTATTTTAGTAACAGGTGATGTGTAGTCGAATGTTCTCAAAGCTCGCGCAAAATCAATCGGTAGAGATTCCTTAGTAAAAACGGTTGTAAAGAATCATACCAATACTTAGCATAAAGTTCATGATAGTTTACCTGTGATATTAACTTGTTGAATGTGACGTGGGGAGTTGCGTTTGAAAGAACAACATCAGCATGTATTTCCGACCCATTAGCGAGTTTAACACCTTTGGCTACGTTTCCATCCAAGATGACATTGTTTACTTCCTGAACAACATTAGATTGCCTTTTCTGCTAGCTGTTCTAACCTGTTCTGTGAAAATTTCAGCACCCGATGATCTTGCACTCGAAGCAATCGCTTCAGAAACCTTAAGACATGCATGTGCTTGTCTATAAAAAAGTACTTACTGCTCCCATTCCTCCGAAAACATATCCCCAAGCTCCTGGACAATCGTCTAATCCTCCGAGCACATGATGTAACAAAACATATCTGTAATTATGAGATTCCTTGCCGATGTTTGAGCACCAATTTACCCTGTGCCAGCATCATAGGGACTAACAGCTGCTCCGATAACTCCATCAGTTCCTATAGTAGCCTTGAGAACGTCGGATTCAAACCATTTATCCATAACCTAAGATGCACATTGGTTTTTTCATAAGGTATTTGTAATGTACTTTAGCTATGGGTGCTGTCATGATTTCATAAAAATCCACGCAGTTTTTCAATCCTAATGGTTTGACTAAAGAAGAATGTAAAGTTATAACATGATAAATATAAACAACCAATATTGTAAAGTTTCCAGAGATCTTTAAATAATGGTACGCCGGTTTGAGATAGATTGATGGGAGCTTGATCCATCAGCGGTTCCAAAGCTTTTATGATGTTAGACATAGTGTGTTCATACTTTGGATACTGTTCGGCATCCCATTTCGAAAACTTTCCAATTTCTTCCTGATTTTTCTTCATATCAAGTCCCAAGAGCAAAAAGTCGTTTGAGTTGCGAATAGGAGTGAAAGAGCTTGGATTTCTTATGTGGTACTTCAGGCCATGTTTCTGAAAAACTGAAACTTGTAATATAAAAAGAAACGAAACACACTTTCAGTTCCAATTCATTTATCACAGTTGGTCTCAGTAAGCTGAGTAAGTAAGAAGCACGAGAGAATTTGAAACCTAAATTAGTTCGTTATCCAGTTAATCCTTAGGAAGAGGAATGGTCAAACCAGGAACTATTTCTTCGGTGACAGCAGCTCCTCCAAGAACATGTCGACGTTCTAATACGCAGACTTTCTTGCCAGCTTTAGATAAATATGCAGCCTGGTTTAATAAAGGTAAGATGAAGAACTGTCATAAATTGATTTATTACTGCCGTTAGGCCATTGTGTCCACCTCCAATCACGATGGCATCATATTTGGAAGCAGGTGTCGAGAACCTTCAATAGCCTTTCATAGAAGCACAGAAGCAAGAACTTTACCTTCTTACTGACCGCAACATGTTGGTTTGGAATATCCAATACTCATTAAAAGACCAGAATGCTAACCTCTTATCTATGAAAGGATGAAGATAAGATACCAACTTGCTATAAGCCAAGTTAACGACTGCATCTAATCAATCGCTCGATAAATACATCAAAAAACATCGGATGTGATGCTGGATATATGAGGGTTCCGAGATGTTCTGCCATACTGTTTAATACTTTATTCGGCAAATTGATAATAACAGGCAAGCTTTGAATGTTTGTTGAAAGCATAGTTGGGTGAGATAGAGCCATAAGAGGCGTTAATATGCTCGTAATGAAGATTTAACATAAGCAAACTTATTGAAAATGCAATTAGATACAGATATTATGTTTTAAATCTAATTAATTAGAGCTACAGGATTTTCCACAAGCGGCATCAGCGTCACTTATCAGATTTTTCTCAATGATTGCGAAGTACTTGTCTATTGGCATCCATCCTTCGCCGTTCGAGATTTTCGCCAACTCATGAGAATAATGAGCCTGTAATTAATGAACATACCGTTTGATTGGTAGTTTTACCTTGTAGATGACGTGACGATCAATTGGGTTAGGATCATGAAGAAGAATACGCATCTCATCATTTGGCTTTGTTCTGAAAAAAGAGCAAACTCATTCGACCGATGGATGAAATGCTACCTGAAATCAATTACAAAACCAGCAGAAGTTTCAAGGTCTTTCTTCTCCAATCCCAATAGTTTCATCACAGCAAGAGTAACTTCAGTATGTGAAGCATATCCAATAACATAGGGACCTTCTCCTGTTTGAGCTCTCTTGACAGAATCAACGATATGTTGAGCCCAATGTCCAGCCATCAAGTTTCTACAAGGTTCATGATCAGCACATGCAATTTGCCGCTTTTCAGCTGAATTAGAGATATATTCTGAGAAGTGCATCAACTTATTTACCGAATTTATGAATTGCCTTTATGATAGATTCTTTGTTGTATCCTTTGAGCGTTGGTTTTTCTATCCACGATGGATAGTGGGCGTTATGAGTTTCCTATAATAATACGAATTTGTAATGTAAAAACTGTGAAAGAACAAAAACGAAAAATCTCACAATTGCGATAAGGTTATCAGCTATGTCTGAAACACTGCCGATGTTAGCTTCCCATCCGGTCTTTTTAGCAACATAAGCTATCAAATCTTTGTACTTCTCGGTCAAGTTGGCCAACTCAGGTAAAGCATCCTCATCAATATCCTTCCAGACTGAAAAGTATGTTTCCGTTTAGAGCGTATTTGAAATATTTTAATGTAATGGGAAGATGGGAGTTTATAAAATGTTCTGTATTTCTGTTCCATGTTATGTCGTTTTGAATCATACTTCTTCTTATCTATTCCATCAGAAGCGTCAAAGTTTACTACTCTGATTTTTATTTATTACCTTCAGCAGATTTGGGGCAATCCTTGACTGCATACATACGAAGCAATTGATCATTTGTTGTATAAGGGATTGGACTCCAATGATCAAAATGATCCGTCTGCCAGTCAGCCCATCCAATTGGATCATAAAAACCGACTAATGCTGTCTACAGATGGCGGATTCATTATAAATTCTAATAATAGAATTAATTTACTTGTAAAGTAGCTTGGCAACGACCAGCCGAGCTGGAATAGAACTGAGCTTCTTTAGGAAGATAGTTAACATTTATTTTATTATAACCAACAAAACGTCGCAGCTCACGGCCTAGTCCGTAAGCTTGTCTCTTTCCAATCTGTCAGAAAACCTGTTGAGGACACTATCTTTCTTTCAGAAACTCACCGAGGTTAATTCAAGTTCTCCTTCAAAACCCCATACTTGGTATGGCTCAGCTGAGTGGAATCTTCCGGGATTACGAGCACCGTGGCGTGTTCCCCACAGAACCAAGCGCGAGTTGGAATCTGAATTGATAAGAGTGTACCAAAATATAGTACAGACCACTTAAAATAGAATCAAGAACTTACCACTCTTCAAAGATACAGAAGGTAGTGGCCGCTTATGGGCCCAGACGACAATGGCCAGACAGGTAAAAGAAAGCAAAAGCCGGAACATGAAAGCTTAAAAAAACAAACAAAATGTTGTAGAATGTAAGTTCATTTGATTTGTCATCCCATGAGTAAACAGAAAAACAATGTGAATGACAATCTATCAAGTATTAAAGAGCTTTATCAAACTAGAAATGAAATGGTAAGGAAGAAGCGGAGAAGAAATGTAGGAAAGCTTTTGATGATGAAATGGCAATGTTGTAAGAGGCGTTGATTTGTAGGAAATCATAACATTAAGTATTAAATGGGAAGAAACACTAAAAATGTCAACAAAACAAAAGAGAAAACTGAAACTGAAAGAAGAAGGGGAGGAATTGTTGATGGAAATTGTTTGAAATGAAGTCAATTCCCAATATAAGCAGCCATCAGAAGATACTCTATTACATATAAATACATGATTACTGTAATCATTAGAAATGCGCATAAAATTCTGAATGATCATCATCTGTTTTCCTCTTTATTACTTTGCATCTCCGAATGTTTCATCTCCTTCCGTTTTTTGTTCTTCGGAAAAACAGAAAAAAAAAGAAAATATATAAGAATGAAGCATGTTCCACAACGCTAACACTGTATCACTTTCAAACAGATTTATTTCAATGTATAAACAAATCTCATATTTTAAATGATCCGATAAACAATTGCAGAAATATAAATTTCAAATGAATCTGTTCATTTTACTTGTTCTTAGAAGAGCTTTTCCATTCTAAGTCCTTATCACAAAGATCAAGCATCAGCATTTCCAGCTCACTAAATGTTAACAAGAGTTTAAAACAAACACTCTGAACCGAG
The DNA here is from genome assembly GCA_030370435.1 of Auanema freiburgensis. Lineage (NCBI taxonomy): Eukaryota > Metazoa > Nematoda > Chromadorea > Rhabditida > Rhabditidae > Auanema > Auanema freiburgense. Next base: position 5,755,593 of record CM059369.1, read on the forward strand.
AAAGTTTCCTCGGAAAAAAGGAAAATCAAACTTCTTCTGAATTTCATTAAAGGAAGATGCACGAGCATAGGTTATGAACATCACTTTGTGCCAATATGTAGTTCGATCGTGAAAATAAAACAAACTTCACGGTATTACCAAACAGAATTCATGATCGTCGGCAGATGTTGAACTCGAAGCAATCAAACTTCCAAAAGTTCGTCTAACAAAAAAATTTGAAATAGAGACTCGAACGTCTGGATTGTTTTTTGATTTATTTCACGAATCTCTCATTTAGCAGTGTTATTTTCACGAAATCAAAGGCATGATTATTTGACAAAGCTTAAGACGAATGAAGTTTGTTCTGTCAATAGATCACATCTTTGACTTCTCTCCAGTCAACTAGAAGATCGAACCGTCCCATTTGTATTTCATTTAATTTTCATTCAACTCAATAGAATGCCATTCTCAAAATGGTGGTCTAAACGGCGTGATGATGTGCGTCCTACATCTTCGGCTTCTGATAACAGTTTGGCGCCTCCAGCTTCACCTGATGATTACGCTGTTCATAAAAAATCATGGTATGCTCTTCATTTCTTTCTTCATATATCATAAAGGATGATTTCTGTTCCCCTTTAGACTATTTTTCTGATTAAATATGTTCAGTACAAAGCGAGCAACTATCAGTTGACAGCGAACAAAGATCTGATCCATTTCTTCCAAAAATGCTTATCGGTTAAAAGAGAGCAAATTTCATAATTTTTTTTGAGTTGCTATCTCGTTTCATAAACGAGGATTCTGAACTATTTCAATGATGTAACGTATTTCGCCGTCATTCAACGTAAATTTACAAATAGTTCAAGTTCATCAAGTAATCATCATTTTTGAAAATAAATGATTCACACTCGAAATCCATGGGTTGTAGCAGAATGTAGAAAAAGAAATATGAAGTTCTAAGAAGTAATGTCAGCTGTAATTCTCAGGGTATGAGGAATAGATTAACGTTCGGCATATTGATTTCGCCCAGGTAATCTAATAGGTTCGAGCCTTTTTAAGATTTCCAGCATTTGTCGTCTTTCTTGAAGCATTCGGTTTTTTTTCGAGTTCTTTTTTATTTGTCATAATACTCGAAGTCTTGTTTTTCTAAATAGTTGAAAATGAAATATTCCTATCATATGCTAATTAGACGGTGGGAGAAATAGCCACGGCAGTTCTCATTTCTTACCTGTTAGACGTAATGATCGGTTGTGTTCTCAATTAGTTTTATCAACTGTTTATATAGATCAAATATTAGAGCTGCTCATGATTTTTGTTTAAAAAGAAAACTTCTTGGACTTCACACACAGCAATGATAAAGCTTTTCCTCCACTTTTTTCCATAATAATACTCACCAGATTAAAGAACTTGGTGTGATAATAATACATAATCAGCTGTTTGCTTGTGAATTCAAATGAGTCGGTGAGCTCAGCATGTAGATGACTGAAAAAAAGGAAAACTCGTAATGAATTATTACGAAACCACATTTATTGCAAAGATCAAAGGCAATAGACGAACGTTCTAGGATTGATTTTTTCAGTTGGATATTAAAATTTTGAAGTTCCTTCAATACGTTTATGCATACGTATGGAGTTTGCCTTTCTCTGCTTTTTTGTGTTAATGTGGTATTCTGACATAATGAAGCAAAAATGAATCCTATAAAAGGTGATAAAATCGGTTATACAAGAAAAGCAGAGTATGTTTTGTCGTTATCTCAATTACAGTTCAATATATATAAAAGAGACGAGATAAGACGACTCTTTCCATTAATTCCTTTACTTCATGATTCTCCTTTTGCTCTATTTCTTCTTAACTCAAATGTCTTCAGGAAATTTCCTCTGAAAATGACCTGGAGTAAGAAAATAAACGTTACTAATGATGTATATAATGCAAACCAGTATGATGATGTAGCTGCTGCAGATACTCCTGTAAGGTGGGTGTTTCCGGTTAATTTTCTGATATTCAATGACACTTTTTCAGTGCAAAACGAGATTTGTCGAAGAGCAAACAAACCATAAACTCGAAGGATTCAAAAGAAGCTTCAGAGTAAGCTTTCAGCTCCTTTTTTTTCATCACAATTGGTCTTTTTTTTGTTCATCTCCGACTATTTATCCCTCTCCCCAGCTTGTCATTCCTCTCACACTTCTCTATCTCAGTTTCTGTCTTCTCCAGTTTATCACTTTCTCTCTCTCTCTGATCATAACACTATTTCTATTTTACCAAAAAGCAAAGAGGAAGTTGGTTTTGTTAGATTTCCTTTCTTTTCTTGGTTACTGAGTTGATTTCGCTGAGTAATTTTATACGGGAGTCCTAATTACTTATGACTCATACCATGAAATAGCACAATTCCTCTATTTATCCAATGACTACATTGTGAGGGCCTCGTTCATTGCGCAATACATCAGTTTCCTTGCAAAACTTAGCCAAACTCCGCCTTTTATAAATTTCGAAATATCACCGCTCGTCGTCCTTGCTGCATTCCCATTCTGAACATTCTTCGGAAATCGTTGAGTCGCTCTGGTTACTCTTATTCAGCGAAGAACCATCATCACACTTATTGACTTTACATACTCCTCCATTTCTGCTTCATCTAAGGTTTCATCACCTTAAACATGAAGAATTCCCCGGAGAAAAAGTCGCTTTTAAAAAGAAAAGCAAAGAGGTACATATTCTTAAGAGTCAATCACACAATCATTCAATTACTCGATAATATTAATTCATGTTCTTTGTTTTAGTGAGCCGGAGCCAAAAAAAGCCTCACTCTTGCAATTGGTTAGTTTAGCTTAACAACAACCTGATATAGCTATTTCTTTAGTATCGATACACAACTACTGTCGATAAGATCATGTTGTTATTAGGAACTATTGTATCTATTGGAACAGGAGTTGGAATGCCTCTTATGTCTATAATTATGGTTAGAAGAAGATAACGAGGGAACCACTTACACATTGAAACCTTTTTAGGGTAATATCTCACAAAACTTTGTTGATGTTGGGCCTGCCGTACTCAACTATACTATCACACATAACACTACTTACAAGCATATGAGTAATACTATCAGTACTTAACACAACTTTCATGAACACATTTAGCTTCGCATGAAAGAAAGGCTGTGTTGCATGACTTCTCCCATGATGTTATTCAGAATTGTTTGGATTATGTTTATCTTGGTGTTGGTGTATTCTTTGCTGCAGCTATTCAGGTATGAAACACTCTTTCAATTCATTCGTAGCTTCCTCATTTAGGCGACATGCTTTCTTATCGTCTGCGAGAATAATGTCAATCGTCTTAGAAGAGCCTTTCTGAAATCAATTTTGCGTCAAGATATTACTTGGTTCGACAAAAATCACAGCGGAACTTTGGCCACGAAGCTATTCGAGTAAGAAATTTAGCGAGCTATGTGAAATACTAGAGCGAAAAAAATCGATAGATGACGTTGACTTCTTTCCGCTATTAGATGCATATTATAATTGAACAGGGGAATCAGATTGAAACAGCGAATGATTAATTATGATAAATAACAATATATGATTTCTTCAATTGAATGAAAGGGCTAAACTATTTCATTTCAGTAATTTGGAGCGTGTTAAAGAGGGAACAGGAGACAAAGTCGGATTAATGATCCAATTCGTCTCGCAGTTTTTCGGAGGATTTATCATTGCATTCACTTACGATTGGAGATTAACACTTATTATGATGGCTCTCGCACCATTCATGATTATCTGTGGCGCTTTCATTGCAAAAGTATGGAGAACAAATATAGAATAACTAGTTGAAATATAAATTTCAGCTTATGGCCACAGCTGCAACACGAGAAGCGAAGAAGTATGCTATCGCTGGAGGAATTGCTGAGGAAGTTTTAACTTCCATGCGAACTGTGATTGCTTTCAACGGACAACATAAAGAGTGTGCAAGGTAGCGGAAACCCACTCAGTTAATAACCAAATTAATCATCGTTTGTACAGATATGATAAGGCTTTGGAAGCTGGTAAATCCACAGGAATTTTACGGTCTCTCTATGTAGGGTCTGGTCTAGGATTAACCTTCCTAATCATGTTCTCCTCATACTGTTTGGCTTTCTGGGTTGGAACAAACTTTGTTTACAACGGAACTATGGATGCTGGTAAAGTCATGACTGTTAGTTTGTCGTTATGTTAACTATCTATATCATAACTGACTTCTAGGTGTTCTTCTCAGTTATGCTCGGTTCTATGGCTCTTGGACAAGCTGGTCCTCAGTTCGCTGTTTTGGGTACAGCTTTAGGAGCAGCAGGAGCTCTGTACGAAGTTATTGACAGAGTTCGTCTTGATTTTTCTACAAATATTGAACGACTTTATTCTCAGGTCCCAGAAATTGACTGCTACTCTGAAGAAGGAAAGAAGCCTACTACATTGAATGGCTATGTCAGCGTTGAGAACGTGAAGTTCACTTACCCATCCCGTCCTGATGTGCCAATTCTCAAGGTTCCAACAATTGATTAATGATTTAATGCGTATTTTCTAAAGGGAATCACATTTGACGCAAGACCTGGACAGACAATTGCGTTAGTTGGATCCAGTGGCTGTGGAAAGAGTACTATCATTCAGTTGCTTTTACGCTATTACAATGCTGCATCTGGAACCGTAAAACTTACATAGAGTAACTAAATCAGCCAAAATTGCTTTCAGATTACTGTCGACGGAGTGAAAATTGAAGATTACAACATTCATTCTTTGAGAAATCTGATCGGTGTTGTATCACAAGAACCAATTCTGTTCAATACCACAATCGAAGAGGTATTTTCATGATATTGAATGATTCTTGGTTCACTATGAATCTTTAGAATATTCGTTATGGTAACCCTAATGTGAGCCAGCAGGATATTATCGATGCTCTTCACAAAGCTAATGCTTATAACTTCATCAAGAATTTCCCTGATGTAAGCCATTCGATTAAAGACGGAAGAACTGCAAGCTTTTTCTTAGGGAATTCGGACATTTGTCGGTGATCGTGGAACACAGCTCTCTGGAGGTCAAAAGCAGAGAATCGCCATTGCTCGTGCCCTTGTCCGCGATCCAAAAATTCTCCTTCTCGATGAAGCTACATCAGCTTTAGATGCTGAATCTGAATCTGTTGTTCAACAAGCTCTTGATAATGTATGTTTGAACTTTCTGAATCTTAATCACGCTTCTAATAGGCTTCTCGTGGACGCACTACTATCGTTATTGCCCACAGACTTTCAACCATTCGAAATGCTGATAAGATTATTGCTATGAAACAAGGAGAAGTTGTTGAAACCGGAACTCACAGTGAATTATTAGAGAAAAAAGGACTTTACCATGAGCTTGTAAACGCTCAGGTTTTTACTGATATCGATCCTGGTTTGTCGATAACCTCTAGGCAGTCGTTTATATTATAAAACTTGTAGTTGCTGTGGAACGTAGACTGTCTCATTCGCTTAGCAGAACAAACAGTGTGTTTGACGCCCCTCAAGTAAGCCGTCTTATTTGCTTGAAAAGCTTACTGATTTACTATTCAGGAACCTGAAGAGGGTGATGGTGACAACAAAAAAGGAAATGAACCCGAAAACCCTGAGAAGGATTTGGAGCGTTTGAAGAAAGGTTTAAATGCCATTTTCGTTGTTGATATAAGTTATAATTTTCTCAGAATTGGAAGAAGAAGGAGCTACTAAAGCCAACCTGTTCAAGATTTTGAAATACGCCCGTCCAGAATGGGGATTTTTAGTAATTGCTGTCATCTCGTCGTGTATCCAAGGTTGTGTATTCCCTGCCTTCTCTCTTTTCTTCACTCAAATTATTGATGTAAGTTTCCTGATCCGAAGAATGAACTTCATTTCGTTCCTAGGTGTTTTCTCTCGCTCAAACTGATCCAGAAAAAATGAAACGTGATGGTCATTTCTGGGCACTCATGTTCTTGGTTCTAGGAGTAGTAGAAGCAGTCACTATGCTGTTACAGGTAAGCACCACAACCAGGAAAGCTAAAGAATTCATATTTCCTCGTTTTCAGTGTTTCCTTTTTGGTTTATCTGCCGAACGTTTGACTATGCGTTTGAGATCAAAAGTCTTCCGCAACGTATTGAGAATGGATGCTCCATATTTCGATAAGCCAAATCACTCTCCGGGTAAAATCTCCACCCGCTTGGCTACTGATGCGCCAAATGTTAAATCCGCCATTGACTATCGCTTGGGATCTGTTTTTGGTTCATTTGTATCAATCAGTTGTGGTATTGGAATAGCTTTCTATTATGGCTGGCAAATGGCATTACTGGTACTACTCGAGTTGTGTTTTCATTTTCATATACCTGCTCATAGGTTATTGCTATCTTCCCTCTAGCTGGTGTTGGACAATCTATTCAAATGAAATATATTTCTGGACGTGCTGCGGAAGATGCCAAAGAAATGGAGAACAGTGGAAAGGTTAGAAGAAAAATATAATCAGAAAATCGTGTACGTGTAGGTTGCTATGGAAGCAATCGAAAACATTAGAACCGTCCAATCTTTGACTCTGGAGAGAAACATCCACCAGCAGTTCTGTAATCACTTGGATTTACCTCATCAAACCAGTAAGAAGAAGGCAGTAATGCAGGTTCATTTGCAAAGAAGAAATCTCCGAGTTTACAATTTTTTTCATTAGGGATTGTCATATGGTTTCGCCTCTTCCATTTTCTACTTCCTGTATGCCTCATCTTTCCGCTTCGGTCTCTGGTTGATTGTAGCTCATGCTATGGAGCCCATTCGCGTCTTGCGGTATATATAATTCTCTTCATCCAGTAATATTCTGTTTTTTTTCCAGAGTACTTTTCGCTATTTCTTTCACTGCTGGAAGTTTAGGATTCGCATCTGCTTACTTCCCTGAATACGTTAAAGCCACTTTTGCCGCTGGTCTCATTTTCAAGATGTTGGACGAGGTTTGTTAAGTTCATCAGTTTTCTGTTCACGTTTATGAGTTGTAGAAACCATCTATTGACGGAATGACTAGTAATGGGGCTAAACCATCATTGGATGGTAGAATTCAGTTCAAAAACGTGTATTTCCGCTATCCAGAGAGACCAAAAGTTCCAATTCTTCAAGGACTTGACATTCAAGTTAGATTCAACTCTTTTATTCTGATAAAAGCTTTCACTCTCAGGTTAGCCCTGGAGAAACATTGGCCCTTGTCGGCCCTAGTGGCTGTGGAAAATCGACTGTTGTTTCCTTGCTCGAGAGATTCTATGATCCTTTGGATGGAAATGTGGTATGATTTTCTACTCGAGAGATCATAAAACAAAAATTCAATTGTAGATGGTAGACGGAAATGATCTAAGAGAAATGAACCCAACCCATCTTCGTTCTCATATCGCCATTGTATCACAAGAACCAATTCTTTTTGATACTTCCATTAGGGATAATATCGTTTATGGACTTGACGAGAAAAATTGGAGTGAAGAAACTGTCATAGATGCCTGTAAGAAAGCTAATATTTATAAGTTCATCTCTGAACTACCTGACGTGAGTGATTGTTAGCTGTCGGTGATGCTTATTTCCAACGTTCAGGGTTTTGAAACTAGAGTAGGAGACAAGGGAACACAGCTCTCTGGAGGTCAAAAGCAGAGAATCGCTATTGCACGAGCACTTATTCGCAATCCAAAAATTCTTCTTCTCGACGAAGCTACATCAGCTTTAGATACAGAGAGTGAAAAGGTAAAACGTAATGTCAAGGAGGTCTTTTGAAAAACAGTATTTCAGCTCGTACAAGATGCTCTCGATGCTGCTTCTCAAGGAAGAACTTGTATAGTTGTAGCTCATAGATTATCAACCGTTGTTAATGCAAATTGTATAATGGTCGTGACCGGTGGAAAAGTTATTGAGAAAGGTTAGCTTCTGTTGTCATTCTATTCTGATTTTCGTATTCAGGAACTCATAATGAACTTATGGCTTTACGAGGAGCTTATTGGAACTTAACACAGAAGCAAAGTGTTAACCGAGGTGTTAATGCATCTGAAAAGTTGTAAACTTCAGAAATCAAAAATACATGTATTTAAAAGTAATCAGCTCGTCTGCATATCTTGTTTCATGTCATTAATTTTGATTATAAGCTTATATGTATTAAGCCATGGATCTCATTTTTCTCACGTTATAATAAACATTTTACATCTATACGATCTTACGATGCTGAACAGGGTCGTATAGGCTATTTCGCAACAATTGCAATTATGAAATCAGAACTGAAAGCCCAAAATTACAAATTGCGGTAACGAATCTTACTTCCAGTCTTCCTGTTTACTAACGCGTGGAGATGACCGAGTTGTTTATCTTAACAGCTGTACCACCAAAGAAAGAGGATGACGAGTTAACAAGCTTCTGCGGCAATAAGAAATTTCTAGGAGAATATGAATGGTATTCGACTCTCTTTCTTCAAATTATTTTGTTGTTCTAGTTGGATATCTACGGAAACCAGAGGAGATTTGTTCACTTGTACATTACATGTCAATAGTCATTCTAGAGAAGACAAGATCTGTTGCATTCGAGGAATGGACGTGCTTCAAGACTTGGACAGAGTGCGATCAAGAGAGGTATGTTCCTGTTTATCTAATTTCATCTGTTGTTTTCATAGTTTCGAGACGAAATTGAACTCAAATCTCATGAAACGAAGGATGTTGTTCTCTTTTATGAACGCGTAGTTAGTGGTTGTTGCCCAGTGTGTGTTGTAGTTACCGTTGCTGACCAAACTCCGAGGTGAACTTACTACTTGGCATATTCTTAGTAGCGAATTCCTATAGATCTTTGGGATGCTTCGACTTTCTCAGCCCAAATAAGAATGCGAGTGTTTGCTTGGTATTAGGTAATACCAAATTATATGTCCATAGAGAAGTAAGAAGTTGTCTGCTAATTCAGTACTTCAACTTTTTTTTTCAGTATTTGGCGTTCTGCTCTCCAGTGTTCAAAGCTATGTTTTCTTGCTATTTTGCTGAAGGAAAGGGAACAGAGGTGAAATTGAACAACGTCAATCCGGACTATTTTATAATCTATCTGAATATCCTTTACCATAACAATAGGTTAATCACTGGTTTGTATCGCCAAATGAGCAATAGTTCATGAGTTTCGCTTTGAGAAGAATCCTGTCCACACCTACTCGACTTGGCTGATCAGTTTGATACATCCTGTGTAAAACTTCTGTGCCAGAGTTATCTAATCATGAACTTGCCCTATACCAAAGACTGGCTGGAATTACTCAAGTTGTGTAAGAGATACAACCTGGACCACGTCATGGTATGTTTATGAAATATAAAATCAAGCTGAAGTTACATATTCAGAATAGAATCCACATGTCTAAAATCAGGAGTTTGATTGGGGTTGAAAGCAAAGAGCAGAAGTTCCTGGCTAATCTCTTGGAAAGCAATCTACAGTTAGATGATGGAAAGAAAAGAAAAGCGACGGGAGATTTATTTGCTGCCCTTAATTATCATATCGATCTGACCAAACCAACCAAAAACCTACAAGAAGTTGCATTCGTCATAAACGGTCTGAAAATTTATGGGGACAAGAAGGTAGTAGTAAAGCGTGAAGCATGATGATAGTGTTTTAGATGTTATCTATCTTCTCTCCGAAATTTCGGCGTATGTTTGAATCGACGAATAAGGATGAGCCCGTGGCAATCAAAGACGTTAAATACCAAGAGTTCTACCATGTGATCAGCATGTTGTTGCATTCAGTGTATGAGAAACAGCGTTTGTACGGTAGTTTGTCCTGACTAATATAGAGTAACCATAGAAATTCCAGAGTACATCGTGTTACCTGTGTTAAGTTTGGCGAAAAAATACGAAATAGAAGTTATAGTTGAAGAATGCCACCTTTTCCTTCTAACTTATGATGGCAACCACGAGCCATTCAACAAACTTCTCGTCGTGGCCGAAGTGTATAAGTTCGAAGATTTGAAGGTATCAACACTTAGTACTTACAACACATAATATCTCATTCAAGGAAGTGTTACTCAGACGCATTGCTCAAATAACCTCAGCTTTGACAGGGCTGATTACAACGAACTGTTTCGATTCTATGCCTGTTTGCTCCTTTACTGTCGAAGAAAGCCACAGTTTTTTGAGAAAATACTTTATGTAGGAAGTGTTCTACTGAACTACATCTATACAAATGTATGAAACAATAAAGTTGAGAATAAACTATCAATAACTGGTGTTACTATGAGCACAGATTCTGCTCCTAACTATTCGTCTGAGAATAGTTGAAACAACGAGCCTTGATGAGAGTCCCTACAAGTTTCATCTGCTTCAAACGTATTGATCAGTTTCCCATCAAGTGATTGAGGCCTTCACTGGGCTAGGTTGTAAAGAGTTTTCGTTTAAGCAATCTGAACATCACATGTCCTCAAAATCAACAGATCACTGACTTCGACTTTTTTCGAACTTATCCATTATATAAATGATTGCGAGCAGCGACATTTTGACCATTGATCTTCTATACTTAAGTGAATCAGCAAGGCCAATCACTTATACTAGGGAAAGCATGCCAAGTGAACCACAATCACGAACGAAAACGGAGTATTACTCACATGATGCTTCTAGAGCACTCAATAATTAGAATCATGTGAAGAAATTAAAGAGTTCTGGATAATTGTTATTGTGTGATCGGTTGATGAGGATTTGATTACTGAGAACAGCTTATCTCATATGATTAGTTAGCTGCGTACTTACAGCTACTTAGAACATGAGCAAAATGAAACTCACAAATACATAGCTAAACACCTTACAAATTGTAAACAACGCGTATTATTATAATATAACAGAACATCTTAGAACATGAATCAAACACGATTTCGAGAAGTTTACGAATTGAGATCGTGTTTCTACAAAATTTCTGCACCGTACACGAAACTAACTAACGGGAGAAAACCTGCAAACATGTTTCTAATTTTTTTCCCATCTCTGAAAAACTCTCAAACCCTTGACGTTTTGCTGGAGGAGATGTACGAAAGCCCGGAGATTCACGTTGTCGTTTTGAAGGAGATCTTCTAGGAGCATGCTTCAAACTGTTTTTTCCAGAAGTTCTACGCGTCTTTTCATTTTTTCCTCTGTTTGGGCGACCATTTGGATAAATCACCTGTGGACCCAAATCTGGAAAATAACATTTAGAAAATCGAGCTATTATTTCAAAAAGCAAAGACAATCACTTCTACTAGGAAAAGCATGCAAAATAAACTACCATCACGATCGGAAACCGAGTAAGATCGTTCTCTACGATCACGGTCGGGTAAGGATACAGAGGATTCTCGCGAGTTGCATGGCAGATCGCAAAGTTCTTTTTTTTTATTGTAAACAACGCGTATTATTATAATATAACAGAACATCTTAGAACATAAATCAAACACGATTTCGAGAAGATTACGGATTGAGATCGTGTTTGTCAAAAATTTCTGCACCGTACACGAAACGAGCAAACAAAAATTGAAAAAATTCAAAAGTGTACGACACCTGGGATTCCCAAGCCGTCTCCGATCCAAGTACTAACCAGGCCCGACGTTGCTTGACTTGCCAGATCGGACGGGATGGCGTATTTTCAACGTGGTATGGTCGTACACGATTTGAAAAGAAACTAAACAGACTAACCCACATGTATGACAGGAAGTGATCTCTAATTTAAAAAATGAGGACAAAACTACAAACAACAATCGAAAGATAAACAAACAACATATGGTCTGATCACTGATTGACCTCAATTAGTGATTAGCCAATCAGAATATGCCATGTAAGGCTAATTAGGGGTCAAGCTATTCAAAATTTTGAATTTGAGCGCTAACTATGCCTATATAAAGCATAGAATAATCAAAAATCCTCATTATCTCCGTGTTATCTTGAGGAAGAGCCTGAGTCTCTTGAGCTCTTCCTCAAATTTATTTATTTCTCAATTATTTAAATGTTTTTCATTGTTTTCGTGTGATTATCCTCTCTTGTTTCAGGAACTTCGGTTCCGAAAACGAGGGAGTGCCCTCCTGTTGTTCTGAACTTCAGAAGCACAGGTAGGGCTATAATTCACAACAAAACTAAATTTTATTTTTTCAGAGTATTTAAATTAAAAATTAAAATTAATTAAAATTTTTTTAAAATTAAAAATATTATAATTTAATTAGGTCCCCCTCTTTAGTTTAAATTAAATTTTTTAACAACTGGCGCCAGTAACCCCCCTTAAAAACTTTTAATTTAAAAATTTGTGTGAATGAGGTTTAGATTGAGAGGGAGAAGCTGGGAGGCCGTGCTGATCCTGTAGCCGATGCAGAAAAATTAAGTTTTAAGTTTTTTCACTTCTTCCCCCTTTTTTTTTTTTACACATTGCTGGCCAGCGTGTCCTTCCCCCTCAACTATTTTATTTTAATAGATTCAAGTAGCCGGAAGCAGTTGCAGCTGGACTTCTACTTTATTTTAATTAATTTTACTAAAATGTATAATTGTAGCAATATTAGCCGCAGAAGACGAGGAGGACGAGAACGAGGACGAGAACGAGGACGATGAAGGGAACGAGGAGAAGAGAACGAGGATGAAGAGCACGAGGATGAAGAGAACGAGGATGGAGAGAACGAGAACGAGGAGGAGAACGAGGATGAAGAGTTGGACAAGATGGAGGATTGGTGCAAGGTCCGGAACATCACCCGGATCAGACGTCAAAATTAGGTAGGAAAGTTTGATTCCAAATGGTACTGCCAGATGGTTTGATTTCTTTCCACCTGTTTTGCCTCTGATCTGAAGACCGAGGTATCCTGCGGCGTACACCGTATGGGTCCGAGGTTTTTGATGTTTAATAAATAAATATTTTTATTTTGTTATTCACCCCCCCCCTTTTTTTAAATAAGCTGGCCAGCTTCCCCCTTATTTATATTATATTTATGTTTGTTATTTATCTTGTTTGTTTGTCCGTTTTGGCGTTGTTGCACATGTTGCCACACCAACTAACCCCTCTAACCCTCGGTGTGGTAACGTGTGCAGCAACGTCGTATGTGTATGTATCATGTAGTACTGTAAGTACTACATATACAATTGATTACTACGTAATCGATCCAACGGTCCTCTTTAGGGCCACAAAACTACTCTTTTTCGCTTATTTACTGTTGCATAAACTTTTCGATTTGTTTGTTACTTTGAAACCTTTTGAGGTTTTATTTTTTGTTTGTTTGATTCTTTTTCTGTTTGTATACTTGTTATTCTATTGTTTTAGATGTTTTCCTATTTTTTTTGTTGATTTCTTATCTGCTGCTTGAGTCAAGGCGTTTTCTGGAAGAAGACTGTGGGATTGGAAACTGCCTTCTGAACAGACTGGGTTGTGAGCTTAGGACTTGGAAAAAATGCTGTCAAGAGAGGTATGTTTCTCTGTTGTTCATGTTATTCCACTTGTTTCGTATATTTTCCACTTAACAGTAGGTAGTACCAAGTTGTATTTCCATGAGAAGTAAAATGTTGTTTGCTAATTCACTATTGAGACTTCTTATAGTATTAGACGTTCCGCTCTCAACTGTTGAAAACCATGAACTCTTGCTCCATGCCAACTCTATACATCTTGTGTGAAACTTCTATGAGAGTTACCTCATCATAAACTTGCCCTATACTTGCTGGCTGGAATTACTCAAGTTGTGTAAGAGATACAACCTGGACCACTTCAAGGTATGTTTATGAAATATAAAATCAAGCTGAAGTTACATATTCAGAATAGAATGCACATGTCTATAATCAGGAGTTTGATTGGGGTTGAAAGCAAAGAGCAGAAGTTCCTGACTAGACTCTTGGAAAGCAATCTCCAGTTGGATGATAGAATGAATAACGAGCCATTCAACAAACTTCTCGTCGTGGCCGAAGTGTATAAGTTCGAAGATTTGAAGGTATCAACACTTAGTACTTACAACACATAATATCTCATTCAAGGAAGTGTTACTCAGACGCATTGCTCAAATAACCTCAGCTTTGACAGGGCTGATTACAACGAACTGTTTCGATTCTATGCCAGTTTGCTCCTTTACTGTCGAAGAAAGCCACAGTTTTTTGAGAAAATACTTTATGTAGGAAGTGTTCTACTGAACTACATCTATACAAATGTATGACACACCTTAAAGTTGAGAATAAACTATCAATAACTGGTGTTACTATGAGCACAGATTCTGCTCCTAACTATTCGTCTGAGAATAGTTGAGACAACGAGCCTTGATGAGAGTCCCTACAAGTTTCATCTGCTTCAAACGTATTGATCAGTTTCCCATCAAGTGATTGAGGCTCAGCCAACTCAAAAACCACATGATTTCGATCTTCTTCAGAGTCACAAAACACAAAACATCGTTTGTATATATCGTTAACCACTCTGCGGAACATTCCATGCGTTTTTTTGAGGATAATAGAGTTGTTGGAAGAATTGATTTTCTGCTGTTATGGCTTTCGAGAAGCTGATACCTTCGTCGGTCTATTCGATGATACTGTCTTGTCCACGTTACCATTATGTAAAAGAACATCCAGTTGACCAGACACATTCGTGGAGATCGTCCTTACACCTCCACTATACCAAGGCCCTCTTCAGCGCCAGCAGATCTTTGTCTCACTGTTGATACTTCGTTATTGAGCAAAGAAGTTTTCTGAGTTTGATGTTTCCATGTATTAATTAATCTTCAGAGAGTACTGAGTATCATTATCGAGTGTCAATAGCTAATGAAATTATACATTTGATTATTCAAACATCCTCATTTGTTAACACTTCAGCTGTTTGAAACGATGTGCGGACCGAATGATATACCAAGTGCAGAAAGAAAGAAGCTGGACTCTAGCGTTAGCGGTACAATGTGTCTGTACGTTTGTACATTTCGTGTTTGATGGTCATCTGATGTAAGGATGAACAAAACTCATTCAATAATAATATTTATTTCGTGGTGGAAACTTTCTCAAACAACAATGGAGAATCCTTCACTTGACTAATCTTGGAAGTAAACGATAACAACGGGAAAGTTTGTATTCATCTCAACTCCTTAACTTAATAGAAATGGTAAAGCTGTGCGGAGGCGCTGAAGTTTCCCTCTCAGAGAAGGTCGGTATTTCAGAGCGTCGCCAAAAACGGTGAAAACCCTGTTTTCCAGAATGAACTGGAATGTACTGCCTTGCTTTGGAATAACTGAAAGTATTATTACACAAGGTGGTTGATCAAGTAAAACCTAAATATTTATTGTCTTCTGTGATGATTTGAAAAGTGTATCTCGTTTCCAAACAGACTATTCCATGCTTTCCCACCTAAGAACATCATATCGAGATCATGACTTTTCAACAAACCATACTATCATTATCAGCATCAGCAATGTGAAACAAAGCGCCGTGATAATCCGCCTAAAGGATGTAGAATTATTCGAAGTGTTCGAAAAGGTCTCGAACTTTCAAAAGACGGTCATCAGCATCTTTTGTTGCTGGACCTGCCAGTACTCACACCACATCGTGTAAACAGGCTCGAAGTCTGAGTACCTGGATTGAGAAAGTTTTCCGATGAACACAAGCCAAGCCTACTTCATGTTCTTTTTGTCTTCTTTCGTCAATTTGTCTCGAACATGGTTAATTTTTTTCTGTCTCCGTATTCTTCGCGTGCCTTCCTCAACTCTTCCTGCAGTATCCAAGTAGAAGTAACCGAGCCTGGTTTCCGTTGTCATGATCTAATCAAAGTTCCTAATTATTAAGACCCACAAGTCTATATCGATAGTAACAGATGCAACTTCGAACTCAAAGTTATATTGAAAGCGAAAAATTTATTAATACACATATTCATTATGGGTTCAGTATGACAACACTAAGGAAAAGAGAAATGCTTCAAATCGAATCAAAGACTAGCAACATTGTGCGCTCTAAGAACTGTACATGGAATAAATATTAAATTAATGATGACCATTTAAAATAAAACAGAAAACTTTGAACCCAAATCATTTCCCAGAAACAATATATCACTCAAGGCGAATTGCACATCAATTTTATTATCTAACCGTTCATTACGTTGAGGAACTGTTTTGAGAAGCTCTTTTTCTTTCTAACTCTGCCTCGATAAGCTTCACCTCTTCTTGCAGCTCTTCTTGCAGCTCTTGCTTTCGCTTCAATTTCTCTGCTTGAGATAGATCTACTGAAAAAATAAATATGATATCTGAACACTTTGTATGAATACCTCGTTCATCTTTCACTTCTTCGCGATTGGAGAAGAAGGAGGACTTCCGCTTGGTGTTCTCGCCAAGGTGGGTCGAGGTTTAGGTGCAATGGTTTCCTGAGACTCTAACACCGCTGCTTTATAACGATCCTCAGGCTCTGGACTATCATCAGATATAGGAGAAACAGCGACTGGGTCTGGCACGTATTTGTGTTTCACTGGACTTTTACGAACAGGTGAAACGCTACTGAAAATATTCGTTTAATTAAAGAACGTTTTGGACAGGTTACCTCTTCCTGCTATCTACGTCATCATCACTTAAAGGTGAAGCGCTTCTGGGTTTACTGGCATTCACTCTGTATTTGGCAGGAAGTGCCGGTGAAGATGACCTGGAACTAAACACATCCAAGTATGAAAACACAAAGTTCAACTCAGTCATACATGCTAGAACGTGACGAAGCAGACGCCGAACTAGACTGTTTTTTGGAGTTTCCACTGTCAGACTAAGTAAATCATTGAAGTTTCATATAGAATAGAAAGTATACCTCACTATCACTAATTTTCTCGACAAGCTCAGATGGAGAATATCTTCTGTTCTTTGACCTGTCATACTTATTGGATTTATTCTGAAAATTATTTGAATATACCATAAAACTAAAAAGTACTCACAAAATCTGAGCGATCAGGGTTTCTAGAATCCTCACTGGTTCGAGATCTTCTGCTGAAATTCATTTGTAGCGGGTGTTAACGTGTGGTACTTACTTCGAAATATCTGATCCTGCAGACTGCCTGGCCTTCTTTGGAATTCTATAATAGCTTATATCACCACGTGGAGGTGACTTTGTTTTATTCTGAACTTATTAAATTATTATTCGGAAAAATCAATGAGCAACCTTTTTCCTTCCATCCTCTGAAGAGGAGCTCGATCGTGAGAACGATCTATCATCACGACTACTTGAAGAACAAGAGCTGAAATCAACGTGTTGATAAAATGCGCAGACCGGAAACAAACCGATCACTAGATCTTTTCTTCCGTTCCCCATCTTGGTTCTTGGTGGTTTTCTCTCTGGCCCAAGGATCACTTATTATGCTTGAAACATTGTCAGCTTTGCCTTTACCTTAACAGAGAATAGTATAAGGTTTTTTTTGTTGAAGATACTACTTGGTTTTCTTTTCGATTCAAAATTCTCATCTCTAGTCCAACTATCAGACTCGCTGCTAATAGGAGATGCGTCTCTAACGGGAGAAAACCTGCAAACATGTTTCTAATTTTTTTCCCATCTCTGAAAAACTCTCAAACCCTTGACGTTTTGCTGGAGGAGATGTAAGAAAGCCCGGAGATTCACGTTGTCGTTTTGAAGGAGATCTTCTAGGAGCATGCTTCAAACTGTTTTTTCCAGAAGTTCTACGCGTCTTTTCATTTTTTCCTCTGTTTGGGCGACCATTTGGATAAATCACCTGTGGACCCAAATCTGGAAAATAACATTTAGAAAATCGAGCTATTATTTCAAAAAGCAAAGACAATCACTTCTACTAGGAAAAGCATGCAAAATAAACTACCATCACGATCGGAAACCGAGTAAGATCGTTCTCTACGATCACGGTCGGGTAATTATACAGAGGATTCTCGCGAGTTGCATGGCAGATCGCAAAGTTCTTTTTTTTTATTGTAAACAACGCGTATTATTATAATATAACAGAACATCTTAGAACATAAATCAAACACGATTTCGAGAAGATTACGGATTGAGATCGTGTTTGTCAAAAATTTCTGCACCGTACACGAAACGAGCAAACAAAAATTGAAAAAATTCAAAAGTGTACGACACCTGGGATTCCCAAGCCGTCTCCGATCCAAGTACTAACCAGGCCCGACGTTGCTTGACTTGCCAGATCGGACGGGATGGCGTATTTTCAACGTGGTATGGTCGTACACGATTTGAAAAGAAACTAAACAGACTAACCCACATGTATGACAGGAAGTGATCTCTAATTTAAAAAATGAGGACAAAACTACAAACAACAATCGAAAGATAAACAAACAACATATGGTCTGATCACTGATTGACCTCAATTAGTGATTAGCCAATCAGAATATGCCATGTAAGGCTAATTAGGGGTCAAGCTATTCAAAATTTTGAATTTGAGCGCTAACTATGCCTATATAAAGCATAGAATAATCAAAAATCCTCATTATCTCCGTGTTATCTTGAGGAAGAGCCTGAGTCTCTTGAGCTCTTCCTCAAATTTATTTTTTTCTCAATTATTTTAATGTTTTTCATTGTTTTCGTGTGATTATCCTCTCTTGTTTCAGGAACTTCGGTTCCGAAAACGAGGGAGTGCCCTCCTGTTGTTCTGAACTTCAGAAGCACAGGTAGGGCTATAATTCACAACAAAACTAAATTTTATTTTTTCAGAGTATTTAAATTAAAAATTAAAATTAATTAAAATTTTTTTAAAATTAAAAATATTATAATTTAATTAGGTCCCCCTCTTTAGTTTAAATTAAATTTTTTAACAACTGGCGCCAGTAACCCCCCTTAAAAACTTTTAATTTAAAAATTTGTGTGAATGAGGTTTAGATTGAGAGGGAGAAGCTGGGAGGCCGTGCTGATCCTGTAGCCGATGCAGAAAAATTAAGTTTTAAGTTTTTTCACTTCTTCCCCCTTTTTTTTTTTTACACATTGCTGGCCAGCGTGTCCTTCCCCCTCAACTATTTTATTTTAATAGATTCAAGTAGCCGGAAGCAGTTGCAGCTGGACTTCTACTTTATTTTAATTAATTTTACTAAAATGTATAATTGTAGCAATATTAGCCGCAGAAGACGAGGAGGACGAGAACGAGGACGAGAACGAGGACGATGAAGGGAACGAGGAGAAGAGAACGAGGATGAAGAGCACGAGGATGAAGAGAACGAGGATGAAGAGAACGAGGATGGAGAGAACGAGAACGAGGAGGAGAACGAGGATGAAGAGTTGGACAACATGGAGGATTGGTGCAAGGTCCGGAACATCACCCGGATCAGACGTCAAAATTAGGTAGGAAAGTTTGATTCCAAATGGTACTGCCAGATGGTTTGATTTCTTTCCACCTGTTTTGCCTCTGATCTGAAGACCGAGGTATCCTGCGGCGTACACCGTATGGGTCCGAGGTTTTTGATGTTTAATAAATAAATATTTTTATTTTGTTATTCACCCCCCCCCCCTTTTTTTAAATAAGCTGGCCAGCTTCCCCCTTATTTATATTATATTTATGTTTGTTATTTATCTTGTTTGTTTGTCCGTTTTGGCGTTGTTGCACATGTTGCCACACCAACTAACCCCTCTAACCCTCGGTGTGGTAACGTGTGCAGCAACGTCGTATGTGTATGTATCATGTAGTACTGTAAGTACTACATATACAATTGATTACTACGTAATCGATCCAACGGTCCTCTTTAGGGCCACAAAACTACTCTTTTTCGCTTATTTACTGTTGCATAAACTTTTCGATTTGTTTGTTACTTTGAAACCTTTTGAGGTTTTATTTTTTGTTTGTTTGATTCTTTTTCTGTTTGTATACTTGTTATTCTATTGTTTTAGATGTTTTCCTATTTTTTTTGTTGATTTCTTATCTGCTGCTTGAGTCAAGGCGTTTTCTGGAAGAAGACTGTGGGATTGGAAACTGCCTTCTGAACAGACTGGGTTGTGAGCTTAGGACTTGGAAAAAATGCTGTCAAGAGAGGTATGTTTCTCTGTTGTTCATGTTATTCCACTTGTTTCGTATATTTTCCACTTAACAGTAGGTAGTACCAAGTTGTATTTCCATGAGAAGTAAAATGTTGTTTGCTAATTCACTATTGAGACTTCTTATAGTATTAGACGTTCCGCTCTCAACTGTTGAAAACCATGAACTCTTGCTCCATGCCAACTCTATACATCTTGTGTGAAACTTCTATGAGAGTTACCTCATCATGAACTTGCCCTATACTTGCTGGCTGGAATTACTCAAGTTGTGTAAGAGATACAACCTGGACCACTTCAAGGTATGTTTATGAAATATAAAATCAAGCTGAAGTTACATATTCAGAATAGAATGCACATGTCTATAATCAGGAGTTTGATTGGGGTTGAAAGCAAAGAGCAGAAGTTCCTGACTAGACTCTTGGAAAGCAATCTCCAGTTGGATGATAGAATGAATAACGAGCCATTCAACAAACTTCTCGTCGTGGCCGAAGTGTATAAGTTCGAAGATTTGAAGGTATCAACACTTAGTACTTACAACACATAATATCTCATTCAAGGAAGTGTTACTCAGACGCATTGCTCAAATAACCTCAGCTTTGACAGGGCTGATTACAACGAACTGTTTCGATTCTATGCCAGTTTGCTCCTTTACTGTCGAAGAAAGCCACAGTTTTTTGAGAAAATACTTTATGTAGGAAGTGTTCTACTGAACTACATCTATACAAATGTATGACACACCTTAAAGTTGAGAATAAACTATCAATAACTGGTGTTACTATGAGCACAGATTCTGCTCCTAACTATTCGTCTGAGAATAGTTGAGACAACGAGCCTTGATGAGAGTCCCTACAAGTTTCATCTGCTTCAAACGTATTGATCAGTTTCCCATCAAGTGATTGAGGCTCAGCCAACTCAAAAACCACATGATTTCGATCTTCTTCAGAGTCACAAAACACAAAACATCGTTTGTATATATCGTTAACCACTCTGCGGAACATTCCATGCGTTTTTTTGAGGATAATAGAGTTGTTGGAAGAATTGATTTTCTGCTGTTATGGCTTTCGAGAAGCTGATACCTTCGTCGGTCTATTCGATGATACTGTCTTGTCCACGTTACCATTATGTAAAAGAACATCCAGTTGACCAGACACATTCGTGGAGATCGTCCTTACACCTCCACTATACCAAGGCCCTCTTCAGCGCCAGCAGATCTTTGTCTCACTGTTGATACTTCGTTATTGAGCAAAGAAGTTTTCTGAGTTTGATGTTTCCATGTATTAATTAATCTTCAGAGAGTACTGAGTATCATTATCGAGTGTCAATAGCTAATGAAATTATACATTTGATTATTCAAACATCCTCATTTGTTAACACTTCAGCTGTTTGAAACGATGTGCGGACCGAATGATATACCAAGTGCAGAAAGAAAGAAGCTGGACTCTAGCGTTAGCGGTACAATGTGTCTGTACGTTTGTACATTTCGTGTTTGATGGTCATCTGATGTAAGGATGAACAAAACTCATTCAATAATAATATTTATTTCGTGGTGGAAACTTTCTCAAACAACAATGGAGAATCCTTCACTTGACTAATCTTGGAAGTAAACGATAACAACGGGAAAGTTTGTATTCATCTCAACTCCTTAACTTAATAGAAATGGTAAAGCTGTGCGGAGGCGCTGAAGTTTCCCTCTCAGAGAAGGTCGGTATTTCAGAGCGTCGCCAAAAACGGTGAAAACCCTGTTTTCCAGAATGAACTGGAATGTACTGCCTTGCTTTGGAATAACTGAAAGTATTATTACACAAGGTGGTTGATCAAGTAAAACCTAAATATTTATTGTCTTCTGTGATGATTTGAAAAGTGTATCTCGTTTCCAAACAGACTATTCCATGCTTTCCCACCTAAGAACATCATATCGAGATCATGACTTTTCAACAAACCATACTATCATTATCAGCATCAGCAATGTGAAACAAAGCGCCGTGATAATCCGCCTAAAGGATGTAGAATTATTCGAAGTGTTCGAAAAGGTCTCGAACTTTCAAAAGACGGTCATCAGCATCTTTTGTTGCTGGACCTGCCAGTACTCACACCACATCGTGTAAACAGGCTCGAAGTCTGAGTACCTGGATTGAGAAAGTTTTCCGATGAACACAAGCCAAGCCTACTTCATGTTCTTTTTGTCTTCTTTCGTCAATTTGTCTCGAACATGGTTAATTTTTTTCTGTCTCCGTATTCTTCGCGTGCCTTCCTCAACTCTTCCTGCAGTATCCAAGTAGAAGTAACCGAGCCTGGTTTCCGTTGTCATGATCTAATCAAAGTTCCTAATTATTAAGACCCACAAGTCTATATCGATAGTAACAGATGCAACTTCGAACTCAAAGTTATATTGAAAGCGAAAAATTTATTAATACACATATTCATTATGGGTTCAGTATGACAACACTAAGGAAAAGAGAAATGCTTCAAATCGAATCAAAGACTAGCAACATTGTGCGCTCTAAGAACTGTACATGGAATAAATATTAAATTAATGATGACCATTTAAAATAAAACAGAAAACTTTGAACCCAAATCATTTCCCAGAAACAATATATCACTCAAGGCGAATTGCACATCAATTTTATTATCTAACCGTTCATTACGTTGAGGAACTGTTTTGAGAAGCTCTTTTTCTTTCTAACTCTGCCTCGATAAGCTTCACCTCTTCTTGCAGCTCTTCTTGCAGCTCTTGCTTTCGCTTCAATTTCTCTGCTTGAGATAGATCTACTGAAAAAATAAATATGATATCTGAACACTTTGTATGAATACCTCGTTCATCTTTCACTTCTTCGCGATTGGAGAAGAAGGAGGACTTCCGCTTGGTGTTCTCGCCAAGGTGGGTCGAGGTTTAGGTGCAATGGTTTCCTGAGACTCTAACACCGCTGCTTTATAACGATCCTCAGGCTCTGGACTATCATCAGATATAGGAGAAACAGCGACTGGGTCTGGCACGTATTTGTGTTTCACTGGACTTTTACGAACAGGTGAAACGCTACTGAAAATATTCGTTTAATTAAAGAACGTTTTGGACAGGTTACCTCTTCCTGCTATCTACGTCATCATCACTTAAAGGTGAAGCGCTTCTGGGTTTACTGGCATTCACTCTGTATTTGGCAGGAAGTGCCGGTGAAGATGACCTGGAACTAAACACATCCAAGTATGAAAACACAAAGTTCAACTCAGTCATACATGCTAGAACGTGACGAAGCAGACGCCGAACTAGACTGTTTTTTGGAGTTTCCACTGTCAGACTAAGTAAATCATTGAAGTTTCATATAGAATAGAAAGTATACCTCACTATCACTAATTTTCTCGACAAGCTCAGATGGAGAATATCTTCTGTTCTTTGACCTGTCATACTTATTGGATTTATTCTGAAAATTATTTGAATATACCATAAAACTAAAAAGTACTCACAAAATCTGAGCGATCAGGGTTTCTAGAATCCTCACTGGTTCGAGATCTTCTGCTGAAATTCATTTGTAGCGGGTGTTAACGTGTGGTACTTACTTCGAAATATCTGATCCTGCAGACTGCCTGGCCTTCTTTGGAATTCTATAATAGCTTATATCACCACGTGGAGGTGACTTTGTTTTATTCTGAACTTATTAAATTATTATTCGGAAAAATCAATGAGCAACCTTTTTCCTTCCATCCTCTGAAGAGGAGCTCGATCGTGAGAACGATCTATCATCACGACTACTTGAAGAACAAGAGCTGAAATCAACGTGTTGATAAAATGCGCAGACCGGAAACAAACCGATCACTAGATCTTTTCTTCCGTTCCCCATCTTGGTTCTTGGTGGTTTTCTCTCTGGCCCAAGGATCACTTATTATGCTTGAAACATTGTCAGCTTTGCCTTTACCTTAACAGAGAATAGTATAAGGTTTTTTTTGTTGAAGATACTACTTGGTTTTCTTTTCGATTCAAAATTCTCATCTCTAGTCCAACTATCAGACTCGCTGCTAATAGGAGATGCGTCTCTAACGGGAGAAAACCTGCAAACATGTTTCTAATTTTTTTCCCATCTCTGAAAAACTCTCAAACCCTTGACGTTTTGCTGGAGGAGATGTAAGAAAGCCCGGAGATTCACGTTGTCGTTTTGAAGGAGATCTTCTAGGAGCATGCTTCAAACTGTTTTTTCCAGAAGTTCTACGCGTCTTTTCATTTTTTCCTCTGTTTGGGCGACCATTTGGATAAATCACCTGTGGACCCAAATCTGGAAAATAACATTTAGAAAATCGAGCTATTATTTCAAAAAGCAAAGACAATCACTTCTACTAGGAAAAGCATGCAAAATAAACTACCATCACGATCGGAAACCGAGTAAGATCGTTCTCTACGATCACGGTCGGGTAATTATACAGAGGATTCTCGCGAGTTGCATGGCAGATCGCAAAGTTCTTTTTTTTTATTGTAAACAACGCGTATTATTATAATATAACAGAACATCTTAGAACATAAATCAAACACGATTTCGAGAAGATTACGGATTGAGATCGTGTTTGTCAAAAATTTCTGCACCGTACACGAAACGAGCAAACAAAAATTGAAAAAATTCAAAAGTGTACGACACCTGGGATTCCCAAGCCGTCTCCGATCCAAGTACTAACCAGGCCCGACGTTGCTTGACTTGCCAGATCGGACGGGATGGCGTATTTTCAACGTGGTATGGTCGTACACGATTTGAAAAGAAACTAAACAGACTAACCCACATGTATGACAGGAAGTGATCTCTAATTTAAAAAATGAGGACAAAACTACAAACAACAATCGAAAGATAAACAAACAACATATGGTCTGATCACTGATTGACCTCAATTAGTGATTAGCCAATCAGAATATGCCATGTAAGGCTAATTAGGGGTCAAGCTATTCAAAATTTTGAATTTGAGCGCTAACTATGCCTATATAAAGCATAGAATAATCAAAAATCCTCATTATCTCCGTGTTATCTTGAGGAAGAGCCTGAGTCTCTTGAGCTCTTCCTCAAATTTATTTTTTTCTCAATTATTTTAATGTTTTTCATTGTTTTCGTGTGATTATCCTCTCTTGTTTCAGGAACTTCGGTTCCGAAAACGAGGGAGTGCCCTCCTGTTGTTCTGAACTTCAGAAGCACAGGTAGGGCTATAATTCACAACAAAACTAAATTTTATTTTTTCAGAGTATTTAAATTAAAAATTAAAATTAATTAAAATTTTTTTAAAATTAAAAATATTATAATTTAATTAGGTCCCCCTCTTTAGTTTAAATTAAATTTTTTAACAACTGGCGCCAGTAACCCCCCTTAAAAACTTTTAATTTAAAAATTTGTGTGAATGAGGTTTAGATTGAGAGGGAGAAGCTGGGAGGCCGTGCTGATCCTGTAGCCGATGCAGAAAAATTAAGTTTTAAGTTTTTTCACTTCTTCCCCCTTTTTTTTTTTTACACATTGCTGGCCAGCGTGTCCTTCCCCCTCAACTATTTTATTTTAATAGATTCAAGTAGCCGGAAGCAGTTGCAGCTGGACTTCTACTTTATTTTAATTAATTTTACTAAAATGTATAATTGTAGCAATATTAGCCGCAGAAGACGAGGAGGACGAGAACGAGGACGAGAACGAGGACGATGAAGGGAACGAGGAGAAGAGAACGAGGATGAAGAGCACGAGGATGAAGAGAACGAGGATGAAGAGAACGAGGATGAAGAGAACGAGGATGGAGAGAACGAGAACGAGGAGGAGAACGAGGATGAAGAGTTGGACAAGATGGAGGATTGGTGCAAGGTCCGGAACATCACCCGGATCAGACGTCAAAATTAGGTAGGAAAGTTTGATTCCAAATGGTACTGCCAGATGGTTTGATTTCTTTCCTCCTGTTTTGCCTCTGATCTGAAGACCGAGGTATCCTGCGGCGTACACCGTATGGGTCCGAGGTTTTTGATGTTTAATAAATAAATATTTTTAATATGTTATTCACCCCCCCCCCCTTTTTTTAAATAAGCTGGCCAGCTTCCCCCTTATTTATATTATATTTATGTTTGTTATTTATCTTGTTTGTTTGTCCGTTTTGGCGTTGTTGCACATGTTGCCACACCAACTAACCCCTCTAACCCTCGGTGTGGTAACGTGTGCAGCAACGTCGTATGTGTATGTATCATGTAGTACTGTAAGTACTACATATACAATTGATTACTACGTAATCGATCCAACGGTCCTCTTTAGGGCCACAAAACTACTCTTTTTCGCTTATTTACTGTTGCATAAACTTTTCGATTTGTTTGTTACTTTGAAACCTTTTGAGGTTTTATTTTTTGTTTGTTTGATTCTTTTTCTGTTTGTATACTTGTTATTCTATTGTTTTAGATGTTTTCCTATTTTTTTTGTTGATTTCTTATCTGCTGCTTGAGTCAAGGCGTTTTCTGGAAGAAGACTGTGGGATTGGAAACTGCCTTCTGAACAGACTGGGTTGTGAGCTTAGGACTTGGAAAAAATGCTGTCAAGAGAGGTATGTTTCTCTGTTGTTCATGTTATTCCACTTGTTTCGTATATTTTCCACTTAACAGTAGGTAGTACCAAGTTGTATTTCCATGAGAAGTAAAATGTTGTTTGCTAATTCACTATTGAGACTTCTTATAGTATTAGACGTTCCGCTCTCAACTGTTGAAAACCATGAACTCTTGCTCCATGCCAACTCTATACATCTTGTGTGAAACTTCTATGAGAGTTACCTCATCATGAACTTGCCCTATACTTGCTGGCTGGAATTACTCAAGTTGTGTAAGAGATACAACCTGGACCACTTCAAGGTATGTTTATGAAATATAAAATCAAGCTGAAGTTACATATTCAGAATAGAATGCACATGTCTAAAATCAGGAGTTTGATTGGGGTTGAAAGCAAAGAGCAGAAGTTCCTGACTAGACTCTTGGAAAGCAATCTCCAGTTGGATGATAGAATGAATAACGAGCCATTCAACAAACTTCTCGTCGTGGCCGAAGAGTATAAGTTCGAAGATTTGAAGGTATCAACACTTAGTACTTTCAACACATAATATCTCATTCAAGGAAGTGTTACTCAGACGCATTGCTCAAATAACCTCAGCTTTGACAGGGCTGATTACAACGAACTGTTTCGATTCTATGCCAGTTTGCTCCTTTACTGTCGAAGAAAGCCACAGTTTTTTGAGAAAATACTTTATGTAGGAAGTGTTCTACTGAACTACATCTATACAAATGTATGAAACAATAAAGTTGAGAATAAACTATCAATAACTGGTGTTACTATGAGCACAGATTCTGCTCCTAACTATTCGTCTGAGAATAGTTGAGACAACGAGCCTTGATGAGAGTCCCTACAAGTTTCATCTGCTTCAAACGTATTGATCAGTTTCCCATCAAGTGATTGAGGCTCAGCCTCCACTGGGCTAGGTTGTAAAGAGTTTTCGTTCAAGCAATCTGAATATCACATGTCTTCAAAATCAACAGATCACTGACATCGACTTTCTTTGAATTTCTCTATCAATGATTTCAAGCAATTCCAGGATTCATCGATCACTGTGGGATTTGACTTTTCGAAATTCACGGAGATTCGGATCAGCACATGATCTTGAACCTGAAAACCAAATATGAATAAACAGTTCAAATGTCGAGATACTTGAGTTAATGTAAAGTACATGAGTCTTGATCTATTTACAAAGACACAGAATTTTCGAGTAAGCTCGTTGATGGCGCTTTCGGGAATGTTAGCTTCCTAAAAGTTTGTTTTCTTAAATATTAGATTTAGAAATGCTGACCACATATTGGAAGCAGAAAAGAGCATGTTTTCGTTTGCCAAAAATCCGACAATTAGGGTGAGAAGCAACCAAATTCTCGAAATATATTGCACTGTCAACGAGCTGGAAAAACAATAGGTTCGTTTAATGCAATACTAACAGAACATGCATTCTGAACATAAGTTTGTAATCCTCGGATGCCGTACAGACGGAAAATAAACCATGATTTCAGACATATAAATCGCCTGCTGAGGGAAACTCCCCAATCTCTGAGATCGTTCGAGTTGTCTGAAGAGAACTATAAGAGGAGCTTGTTAACTAAGGCTACGGTGAGTTGGTTGAAGATAGACTGGATGTATACGAAAAGCATTTTTGTAAACATTCTGATCCTTAACCCATAATATGCAACAGCCAACAGAATGCTGAAGGAGCTTATGAGCGTTAACATTCACAGAGTCCGCGTTTTCAATTCCCATGCTAGAACAGTAATAAAAATCATTTCGGTATGGGTTAAGTTAACCTCTCGGATCTATTACTAGGAATGATCCAAGTACTTCCGGAGTATGCTGCATCGACATGTAACCACAATTTGTACCTAGATATTTCTTTAAGCTTCTCCGTAGAAACATTACTTTTTTGCAATGGGCCATATAGTTTCTAGTCGATCAGATGCTCCTGTTGAAGTGGTACCAAGTGTGACATGGATGTGGAGAGGGATCAGTCCCATTTCGAGATCCTAAAACGCATTTATGAAAATAACGGATGAAGATTTGTTTTTGTAATCACTTTTAATATTTCAGTTTCCACTTCTTCACCTGTTAAGCCATAGTCGTTCTCGATTTTTGTAGTAATTTTTCTACAGTTCATCATAGTAAGTTTGCATCCTTTTTCAATCGAAGAATGAGCCTGTTTTTTTAGCGAATAGTAGATTAAATCTTGGAAAGAGTTTCACCTCTTTACTTGTATAAACAACGAACTTTTTACAGAAATCATGATTTCTCTGAAGGATATCTGTCGATTCATCTAGTTTTTTTCCATGCCCTAACAGCTTTAAATGAAACGTGACTGTGATGGAAAAACAAGGAAAAAAATCACTTCTTCTATTCTTTTGTGACGTGAGGCCAACAATACATTGTGTATCGCGTCAGAAGAGGATTCTAATAAGCACCCACCTCCTTTACTATTCTCAATAGGTTCCTGAATGTTTTGAAAATGTGGAAAGTTCAGATGTACGTACCTGGAATAAAAAACTTTCCGGTAAACCTAAAGCTCTACCGACCCAGTTGGTCATGCTATGTTCCATCTCGGTCAGAGCTGGACATGAGTCCTGGAAAGAAAATAATGAAAACCCCAAAACAAATGAAATGATAAATACTTACCCAACTGAATCCAACAACTCCTAACGACGAAATGGCAAGATCAGCTAACATACAAGCATAGTTTCGTCCAGCAGGAAAATAAGCATGAAATCGAGGATGCTGCCAGTGAGTTAGCTAAAAGTGAAGCATTCATCTGCTCTCATAGTTATATAAACATACTCCATTCAGCACAGTTTGTTCAAAATCGGAACAAACGTTTTCGAACGGTTCCGGATTCTCTGGTCCTGTTTTCGGGATTTTGGTGAAGATATCACCAGGCTTCACATCTATTGAACATTTTCATTTATTGAACCGAATAATCAACTTTTAACCTGCAGTTACATCATAGCTTTCTGGGTTACTTGAATATTTAACAATAACGCCTGCAATTTTTTGGAGATGGGAATAGAACTCGTCGGATTTAATTGGTTCACTTATGAGCTTAAACGATACATTAGTACTAGCCTCAATGTTACAAACCTCGTAGGTGCTTCGCTGTTTGGGCTTGGTGATGACCCATTCTACATCAGATACTTCTTCACAGCAAGCGTTCCCAATAAAGTTATTATCCAATGAATTGCTAACGCAGTATATATCAATCTGTACTTGAAGCATGCTCACTTGTTCTCACTGCATTGCTCCTTGTTATTTCCAAAACTCTGCTCTATGATAACCCTTCTCTCTTTGTTTCTGATCTTCCGAATTGAGTTTTTAGGCGAAGTAGGTTTTCTCCAAGATTGTTGTCGGAGTTTCTTCTGCCCGATACATTTCGTTGGAGAATTTCGCTTAACTTTACAACAAAAAACCGCACAAGCACAGAAAACAGATAAAATCAACAGGGCACATGAGAAAATGATAGGAGCACTTTTCTGAATCATTCAAGTTCTTGAGTTATCTAAACGTATAAAACCCTACTATATCAGGTGAGTGGTTGACTGCTATAACGCGTACAGACTGCAAAAGAGTTTTAAGACAAATATTACGTTCAATCGGAACCTCTTCCTCCGGTTCTAGATTAAGCGTGTGAATAGCTTCGCGCATTAAGTAGTGAATGGATTCTGATTTCATCTGAATACCTGAGATTAGAAACCTCCGGGCTCAGTACTAACCGCCTTATCCAAAGTTACTGTAGCCATTTGTGTATTGTTGAGCACGGTATCGGAACAATATGCTTTTGTTCTGAATAAGTTTGTGAAGCGTGTTTCAAAAAAAAAAAAGAACCTCAAAACAAGAAGAGGCATTTTATACTGCTTCAAAAGGTTCTTAGAGTAGTCGTAAAGCCAATGACAGTTTTCCTTTGGAGGAACAGTTTGGTTTGATATGATTACAGGCACCTCTTCGTTCAATATTTTCAAAGTCTTACGAATTAAGAGTTTGGCAATGAACGAGACTGAGAAAAACCTTAAGAAATAAGTTGTTTGTGAGTCCAGCATTTATCACGTTGACTGGGTTGGCAGAAAACAGGCCATTGACAGATAATGAAGAGAAGAAATTGTGAACAAGTAGTAACAGAAACATGTAAAGATGACAGCCGGCCCATTTCAGCATATTTATTCAAATGACTCAACTTACGTGAGAAATTCACGTGAGCTAATCAGAGCTTTCCCGCTTTATAAAGACTCTTCCAACTTGATAATCATTCAGGAACTTGTTTTTGAGGAAATGATATTTGACCCAAGGGACCAGTTAAAATCGCTTCATCAGTAGCTGTCATTTCATTAAAAACACGCATACTAAATCGAAAAAATTACTGATTAATCAAGCAATGTTTGTATACAATCCAGACAACAGAGGAGTTCATGAGAGATCAAATGCTCATTCTAGATAACCACAACCTCATTTACATAAATTAGGATGAGAACGTTCACGTGTACAATACGAGTGAGTTATTGCACTGTTGGCTTTTCATGTGGTATGTCTGACGTCAGTGACATCGGATCAGAGGATACTGATTTAACCCAAATTGAATGTGAGTCAACCTCTAAATAAATTAAAATACTTGTACAGGAAATGCAGATGGAGATACCCAATCCGAGAGTGTGTTCTCTCTGAATTCCTTCATACAAATTAGTATTGTGCTTTCTCTCTTCCTACACTTCTTCGGCATTTGTCATGAGGTTTTACCAGATAGTTTTTCTTGTAATAATCAGTTAAGAAAATATATTATTTCTTGATCCTCTTACCCAGCTCCACAACCACACTCAAAGTTCTAACTGATGAAGATAGTCTTTACGAGACTCAGGTTTCCGGCTTTCTTTGCAGTCATATCTTTCTGCCTTCAGAAAAGTGTTTTAAGATACTGGTGTTTTTTCTGTCTTTTCTGGGTTTTTGATCTTTTTATTCCGTTCAATTATGTGTATGTACTTTGAACCGATATATACTTCTTATCTATTCCAGTTATTCGATTGGGAAACTGTTCTTACATAGCTACTTTCTTCATCGAGTATTCAAACCCAAGACGTTATATCCATACAAGAGGCAACAGCTTCCGTCGAATTTTGATCTTAAACCATATCGCTTTCTTGACGGACAATAAAGCTTACTGCTGATCCATAGATATAAGAACAGCCGAGTTAAAACTGTTTGGATACTCTACGTATACTCAGAGAATCTTTTGAATTTGCAGATTGCTTTACATTATGAACTGTTGGATGCAACATCATTCATCTGACACAAAAGTAGTCAATAAGGAACAACTTCCGAATATACGTTACCTTTTCAAGTTTTCACTTAATGAAAACAAAAAAAAATGAACCCATTACTTCCTCGTGTGTTACCATATGTTATTGTTTGGTCGACCAAATTCAGATGAAGCGATTTCAACTGGTATATTACAGGTTGAAAAACCAATTTTCAACGTAAAAAAACATTAAGGAACGAATTGAATGTTTGTGGTTAAAGAATTTAATAAATGACTACAAATTAACAACCAAATGGAAACATACAACAGTCTTTGCATAGATGTAGATAAAATGCGCAACGTAGAATATAAGATGTTTGAAAGACCAGATATCCCCTATGCTCTTGCTAGAGTGGATGGTAGATGAAGCGAAACAAGTTTGAGAAGAAAAGCACGGTTCAACTTAACACCTAGGAAACAGCATTCTGACTTGTCCGGCATCTCCTGTTGGAGTGAAACAACTTGCCGCTTCATAGAGCAGTTCTGGGTTTGTCACAAAGGCGCTTGTCCTTTTGAGTAAAAATGTTCCAGCCTTTACTAATCTCTATTCTTCATATAGTATCTTTGTGGAGATGAATGATAGTTTGAAAATTTCAATTAATTTCAATAATATCAGAATGAACTTTGAGCTTCTGTATGAAAAATCAAGCTACACAGTTTTAAACCTCAACTACTGGATGATGTACATTTGCGGTACTCGTCCGATTCTACAACTATGGGACTATTCCAGGAAGTCGATGTCTAATGTGAGTTTGTAGTTTATTTGTATGATCTACTTTTCAAATTGAAGATGTTGCCGCGAAAGTCAGTAGACAAAGACTGTTCCGGTTATGATTATAATATGTTGAATCTTCTGGTTGTAGAGGACCCAGTAATATTAACTTGATAAATGTATATCTCATTATCTCATTATTCATCTGGTTTCATTTAAATTCTAGAATGTTGAAAAATTAATGAGTTTTAGTGCATGATTTCCCAACCACAGCAATGGGAACAATACTATGTCGGGGACCACCTAGCCGCTGGAAACCCCTACATGTTACCTATGCGGCAAACTGAAATTGGCCATGATTATCATCGCAGTAAGCGGACACCTTTTGGTTATCTTCACAGGTTAGTTTATAGAAGTAATGGTTCCAGTTGCTCCTGCTATGATTGCCATTACTCCTAACACTGTGCCAAATTCGCTTGCTCCTGCTGTTCATGAGCCTATTGAAGCTGGTTGCCTACCTTCTTCTCATCGAAGACGACGAAGTGGATCATATTCCGAAGTGCCAGCCGAGAAGGTTTCTCATGTAACAATAAGTTCTCTAAACTGTATTAATGTGCAGGTTGCCACAGCTCCTGTAGTTTCTAGACGTTCAGGAATCACTTGGGAAACTATGACCGATGAAGAAAGAGAAGAAGCGCAGAGAATCAGGAGGTGAGTGATGTGTTAAGTGCAGGTGTTAAATTTGATCAAAGATTGTATGGCTTCAGAAAAGAGGAAGCATTCAAAACAGCTCTTTGTGATGCGTACAAAAAAAACGAAGCTTGTCCTTATGGTGAAAGCTGTCGTTTTGCTCATGGAGAGAATGAGCTTCGTCTCCCTGCTCAAGTTAGAAGAGAACTAATATTATCATTTAATCCTACTAATTTCAGCCTCGTGGTAAAGCACATCCTAAATATAAAACTCAACTATGTGATAAATACTCCGCTCAGGGGCATTGCCCATACGGGCCACGTTGCCAATTTATTCATAAGCTGAAGAAGGTGCTGCGAAACACGTTTTTCTTAATCTGAGTTTCATATTAGGGGCTGCCTCTTTTGGATTATGAGACACTCTTGGCTCAAGGCCGTATCTCTCCTGCTCGGGAAGATGAAATTACTAACGGTGATAACTTTTCTGTTCCGAGAAGATACATCCCAAGTCCTTCTAAACGGTAAGATACACTTGTGTGCCGAGTACCTGTTTCTTAGTAGAAACAGTGGATCAAGCAGTTCGAGAAGACTTTCTTATGATTCTACAAACGGGCGATCCAATGGAAACCATGAAAATAGAAATGATGCACCTGTCTACCCCAAGATGCAAGTCATTAACATCGAAAAAGCTTATCAATCCTCAGATCATGCGAAGCCCAGAGATGGTTGGTAGTGTGATTTCAAAAACCCAAGAGGAAATATGTTTAAGGGAGAAGCCGTAGACGGTCTTGCGTGACTGTAGATGATATGGATCACGATTTTAAAGTTATAGATGGAAATTCCATGGGCCAGAGGTTTTAAAGTTAGGAAAAATGATTTTAACAGATTCTCTTGAGGACTGCTTCAATGATGTCACTCACTTATCGAGGTTCTACTGAAAATTTAACATATGCGGGCAGAGGAAAAAATCAACGATCTCCCGATTTATCAGCCATTAAGGAAGAGGGAGAAGAGAATATTGACAGGTATTTATAAGCAGCGGAAGTTTACTATGAGAACAATTTTAAGATTCAGTTCCATGTCCGTGAGAGGATTAACCAAAAGAGAAGCTAATAATCCCAATCATTGGTCCGAAATGATTTTTGGACGACGTATGGATGTAATTAACGAAGATGATAAGGAGCAACATACTGGAAGCGGTTCGAATGCCACTGATACCGCATTCTTCAGTGAAAGCTGTGACGAAGAACTTCTTGCACAAGGACTGTATAATAAACGGTGCGTTACCAGAGATCAAAAAATGGGAATTTGTTTTTTTCAGCTATCCTGATGCATCAGTAGAAAAGCTGAAGCAATGGAAAAATAACAATTGCTAGATGTCCTAAGTATTCAGAGTTTGTGACATACACCTCCTGTATTGTCAAAAAATTATTATCAAATTTACACCTTTTTGTAAACAAACTTTTTAATCTGGAATGTTTAAGATGTTTTATCAAAACCAACACTAATGTATTGGGGGACACCTAGTAGCCCTATCTTTATTATCCCGTGTGGCCTCTTTAATATTTTTTTTTATAAGATTTACTTTGCAATCCTTAGTTCTAGTAAGCTGGGACATAGGCCAGCGTATTATTGCATGTTCCACTAGTTAAACACTTGTATACTTATTATAATCTTGTGAGTAATATGTTTCAATAAAAGTTTCTACTATACTGATTAACATAAATTGTTAGTGAATAATTCAAACTGTGAGTTAACGCGCTCTTTCGCTAACTGCGCGCGTCTGAACAAAATCAATATTCTGAGTTCTATGCAGCTGTGGAGCGGTTGATTCAATCTTGTCTAGTCCGTTAAAAGGCTTATTTGCTTTATTTGTACTATTATGATTAGTTAATTCTTCCGTGTATCAGTCCAAAGCTAAAATTGTGTAAATTCTCTAATTTCACAATAAAACGACGGTTTAATCCTTTTTTTCCCATGTCCCTTTTCTCTCCCTTTCGCGGCTTATTCTCGTCCAGAATCTTTTTCTTGAATCCGTATGTAACTGATACCAAGATAACTTGATAATGTGTTGCGATGATGGCTCACAATGTGGGTAAGAGATTGAATAAAACCATATTATTTCTAATGCCAGTTTGCTAAATTCGTTTGATCACTTTTCCACAGTATAAAATACATTTTTCAGGTATTGTGTTCCATCAACCGAAGTCTTTTTTATTCACTTTGAGGTTGTCTGTTTTATTTTTCTTTTCATGATTTTCTTTTTAGTTTGGTGCTATTTGAACTATGGAAGTAGATGAACCTGTGCCTTCTACAAATGTCAGTACCATACAAGAAAAGTTGGCCGCCATTGCCAAAGAAGAAGTTTTAGATTTAGATTATGAAGAGCCTATAGAACAGGAGGTAGACTCGAAAAGAATTTTTTCTCTACTTCTTATTTCCAGGAATCAGATTCCGGAGAAATACCCGACTCTACGCCGCCTTCTCCGTCCAAAAAGTCGTTTTGTGAAATATGTTTAAAATGGAATTTGAATTTTTTTAGTGAAGGGAAAGAAGAATGTGGTTCTCCTGCCAAAGAAGAAGGTGAATTGGAAGATGGAGAAATAACGGATAGCGAAGATGAGGGGGAGATTAAAGCTAATGGTGTGGATGATTATATGCCCAAAGGAAAAATTCCAATAGCTGTAAGTTATTTACTTTGTTTTGCTGTGAATGCTCATAGTTCAACGTACTGAACCAAAACTTGCATGTTTTCTGTGATTTGTGATAGTGTCGTGATAGTTTCACCTTTTATATGAGTATAGTCCTTATCGACGATCACATTTCAAAAAGAATACATACGGTTTGGTTTAGAGTCGGCTAAGTAGACCGAACACGGCTAACATGGTAGCCCCCTTCCGTAAAGAGGGTGGGTCTCGTAAGAGAAAGGTTTGTCCTGAAAATCTTGTCTGTCGTCTCACTTTTCTGACTGTTGTACTTCCAGAATAGAAACAATCGCAACAAATTGGATAGGGATAAAAGTAATGGTATCAATCTTCTTCATGATTCTCATTATTGAGTATTTAAGAAACATCATGGGAAAGAACTTTGCGCTCTGCCAGAGAAGTACTCACAAGAGATTCGCAACCCAGAGATAGCTTCCAGTATGTTTTTTTATTGCTCATCTGGTTCACTTACTGTATTTAGACGCTCTAACAGTAGATCCTCGTCTCCTGAGTCATGTCAGATACCTTCTCTGTTAGATTTACAAATGTCTCCACCTCCCAAGTTCAATCCATCCAGGGTTCCACCTAAGGGTAAGTATAATCATTATTGAGTAGCTTGACTTTGCATGAGTTCGGTTGGAATGCTTTTACTAACACAAACAGGTCGTCGCAATCCTTACCCCAAACGCTCTCCCATCAACTGGAGTTTACGCAATGTCGTTCAATCGTCCTCGTCCTCGTCATCATCTTCTTCGTCGTCCTCTTCATATTGTGGTTCCTCATCCAACTCGCGAGAATCCTCTGTATCCTCACCCGACCGTGATCGTAGAGAACGATCTTACTCGGTTTCCGATCGTGATGGTAGTTTATTTTGCATGCTTTTCCTAGTAGAAGTGATTGTCTTTGCTTTTTGAAATAATAGCTCGATTTTCTAAATGTTATTTTCCAGATTTGGGTCCACAGGTGATTTATCCAAATGGTCGCCCAAACAGAGGAAAAAATGAAAACACGCGTAGAACTTCTGGAAAAAACAGTTTGAAGCATTCTCCTAGAAGATCTCCTTCAAAACGACAACGTGAATCTCCGGGCTTTCGTACATCTCCTCCAGCAAAACGTCAAGGGTTTGAGAGTTTTTCAGAGATGGGAAAAAAATCAGAAACATGTTTGCAGGTTTTCTCCCGTTAGAGACGCATCTCCTATTAGCAGCGAGTCTGATAGTTGGACTAGAGATGAGAATTTTGAATCGAAAAGAAAACCAAGTAGTATCTTCAACAAAAAAAACATTATACTATTCTCTGTTAAGATAAAGGCAAAGCTGACAATGTTTCAAGCATAATAAGTGATCCGTGGGCTAGAGAGAAAACCACCAAGAACCAAGATGGGGAACGGAAGAAAAGATCTAGTGATCGGTTTGTTTCCGGTCTGCGCATTTTATCAACACGTTGATTTCAGCTCTTGTTCTTCAAGTAGTCGTGATGATAGATCGTTCTCACGATCGAGCTCCTCTTCAGAGGATGGAAGGAGAAAGGTTGCTCGTTTATTTTTCCGAATAATAATTTAATAAGTTCAGAATAAAACAAAGTCACCTCCACGTGGTGATATAAGCTATTATAGAATTCCAAAGAAGGCCAGGCAGTCTGCAGGATCAGATATTTCGAAGTAAGTACCACACGTTAACACCCGCTACAAATGAATTTCAGCAGAAGATCTCGAACCAGTGAGGATTCTAGAAACCCTGATCGCTCAGATTTTGTGAGTACTTTTTAGTTTTACGGTATATTCAAATGATTTTCAGAATAAATCCAATAAGTATGACAGGTCAAAGAACAGAAGATATTCTCCATCTGAGCTTGTCGAGAAAATTAGTGATAGTGAGGTATACTTTCTATTCTATATGAAACTTCAATGATTTACTTAGTCTGACAGTGGAAACTCCAAAAAACAGTCTAGTTCGGCGTCTGCTTCGTCACGTTCTAGCATGTATGACTGAGTTGAACTTTGTCTTTTCATACTTGGATGTGTTTAGTTCCAGGTCATCTTCACCGGCACTTCCTGCCAAATACAGAGTGAATGTCAGTAAACACAGAAGCGCTTCACCTATAAGTGATGATGACGTAGATAGCAGGAAGAGGTAACCTGTCCAACACGTTCTTTAATTAAACGAATATTTTCAGTAGCGTTTCACCTGTTCGTAAAAGTCCAGTGAAACACAAATACGTGCCAGACCCAGTCGCTGTTTCTCCTATATCTGATGATAGTCCAGAGCCTGAGGATCGTTATAAAGCAGCGGTGTTAGAGTCTCAGGAAACCATTGCACCTAAACCTCGACCCACCTTGGCGAGAACACCAAGCGGAAGTCCTCCTTCTTCTCCAATCGCGAAGAAAGTGAAAGATGAACGAGGTATTCATACAAAGTGTTCAGATATCATATTTATTTTTTCAGTAGATCTATCTCAAGCAGAGAAATTGAAGCGAAAGCAAGAGCTGCAAGAAGAGCTGAAGCTTATCGAGGCAGAGTTAGAGAGAAAAAGAGCTTCTCAAAACAGTTCCTCCACGTAATGAACGGTTAGATAATAAAATTGATGTGCAATTCGCCTTGAGTGATATATTGTTTCTGGGAAATGATTTGGGTTCAAAGTTTTCTGTTTTATTTTGAATGATCATCATTAATTTAATATTTATTCCATGTACAGTTCTTAGAGCGCACAATGTTGCTAGTCTTTGATTCGATTTGAAGCATTTCTCTTTTCCTTAGTGTTGTCATACTGAACCCATAATGAATATGTGTATTAATAAATTTTTCGCTTTCAATATAACTTTGAGTTCGAAGTTGCATCTGTTACTATCGATATAGACTTGTGGGTCTTAATAATTAGGAACTTTGATTAGATCATGACAACGGAAACCAGGCTCGGTTACTTCTACTTGGATACTGCAGGAAGAGTTGAGGAAGGCACGCGAAGAATACGGAGACAGAAAAAAATTAACCATGTTCGAGACAAATTGACGAAAGAAGACAAAAAGAACATGAAGTAGGCTTGGCTTGTGTTCATCGGAAAACTTTTTCAATCCAGGTACTCAGACTTCGAGCCTGTTTACAAGATGTGGTGTGAGTACTTCTCGGATTTGGCAGGTCCAGCAACAAAAGATGCTGATGACCGTCTTTTGAAAGTTCGAGACCTTTTCGAACACTTCGAATAATTCTACATCCTTTAGGCGGATTATCACGGCGCTTTGTTTTACATTGCTGATGCTGATAATGATAGTATGGTTTGTTGAAAAGTCATGATCTCGATATGATGTTCTTAGGTGGGAAAGCATGGAATAGTCTGTTTGGAAACGAGATACACTTTTCAAATCATCACAGAAGACAATAAATATTTAGGTTTTACTTGATCAACCACCTTGTGCAATAATACTTTCAGTTATTCCAAAGCAAGGCAGTACATTCCAGTTCATTCTGAAAAACAGGGTTTTCACCGTTTTTGGCGACGCTCTGAAATACCGACCTTCTCTGAGAGGGAAACGTCAGCGCCTCCGCACAGCTTTACCATTTCTATTAAGTTAAGGAGTTGAGATGAATACAAACTTTCCCGTTGTTATCGTTTACTTCCAAGATTAGTCAAGTGAAGGGTTCTCCATTGTTGTTTGAGAAAGTTTCCACCACGAAATAAATATTATTATTGAATGAGTTTTGTTCATCCTTACATCAGATGACCATCAAACACGAAATGTACAAACGTACAGACACATTGTACCGCTAACGCCAGCTTCTTTCTTTTTGCACTTGGTATATCATTCGGTCCGCACATCGTTTCAAACAGCTGAAGTGTTAACAAATGAGGATGTTTGAATAATCAAATGTATAATTTCATTAGCTATTGACACTCGATAATGATACTCAGTACTCTCTGAAGATTCATTAATACATGGAAGCATCAAACTCAGAAAACTTCTTTACTCAATAACGAAGTATCAACAGTGAGACAAAGATGTGCTGGCGCTGAAGAGGGCCTTGGTAGAGTGGAGGTGTAATGACGATCTCCACGAATGTGTCTGGTGAGCTGGATGTTCTTTTACATAATGGTAACATGGACAAGACAGTATCATCGAATAGACCGACGAAGGTATCAGCTTCTCGAAAGCCATAACAGCAGGAAATCAATTCTTCCAACAACTCTATTATCATCCAAAAAACGCATGGAATGTTCCGCAGAATGGTTAACGATATATACAAACGATGTTTTGTGTTTTGTGACTCTGAAGAAGATCGAAATCATGTGGTTTTTGAGTTGGCTGAGCCTCAATCACTTGATGGGAAACTGATCAATACGTTTGAAGCAGATGAAACTTGTAGGGACTCTCATCAAGGCTCGTTGTCTCAACTATTCTCAGACGAATAGTTAGGAGCAGAATCTGTGCTCATAGTAACACCAGTTATTGATAGTTTATTCTCAACTTTAAGGTGTGTCATACATTTGTATAGATGTAGTTCAGTAGAACACTTCCTACATAAAGTATTTTCTCAAAAAACTGTGGCTTTCTTCGACAGTAAAGGAGCAAACAGGCATAGAATCGAAACAGTTCGTTGTAATCAGCCCTGTCAAAGCTGAGGTTATTTGAGCAATGCGTCTGAGTAACACTTCCTTGAATGAGATATTATGTGTTGTAAGTACTAAGTGTTGATACCTTCAAATCTTCGAACTTATACACTTCGGCCACGACGAGAAGTTTGTTGAATGGCTCGTTATTCATTCTATCATCTAACTGTAGATTGCTTTCCAAGAGATTAGCCAGGAACTTCTGCTCTTTGCTTTCAACCCCAATCAAACTCCTGATTTTAGACATGTGGATTCTATTCTGAATATGTAACTTCAGCTTGATTTTATATTTCATAAACATACCTTGAAGTGGTCCAGGTTGTATCTCTTACACAACTTGAGTAATTCCAGCCAGCAAGTATAGGGCAAGTTCATGATGAGGTAACTCTCATAGAAGTTTCACACAAGATGTATAGAGTTGGCATGGAGCAAGAGTTCATGGTTTTCAACAGTTGAGAGCGGAACGTCTAATACTATAAGAAGTCTCAATAGTGAATTAGCAAACAACATTTTACTTCTCATGGAAATACAACTTGGTACTACCTACTGTTAAGTGGAAAATATACGAAACAAGTGGAATAACATGAACAACAGAGAAACATACCTCTCTTGACAGCATTTTTTCCAAGTCCTAAGCTCACAACCCAGTCTGTTCAGAAGGCAGTTTCCAATCCCACAGTCTTCTTCCAGAAAACGCCTTGACTCAAGCAGCAGATAAGAAATCAACAAAAAAAATAGGAAAACATCTAAAACAATAGAATAACAAGTATACAAACAGAAAAAGAATCAAACAAACAAAAAATAAAACCTCAAAAGGTTTCAAAGTAACAAACAAATCGAAAAGTTTATGCAACAGTAAATAAGCGAAAAAGAGTAGTTTTGTGGCCCTAAAGAGGACCGTTGGATCGATTACGTAGTAATCAATTGTATATGTAGTACTTACAGTACTACATGATACATACACATACGACGTTGCTGCACACGTTACCACACCGAGGGTTAGAGGGGTTAGTTGGTGTGGCAACATGTGCAACAACGCCAAAACGGACAAACAAACAAGATAAATAACAAACATAAATATAATATAAATAAGGGGGAAGCTGGCCAGCTTATTTAAAAAAAAGGGGGGGTGAATAACAAAATAAAAATATTTATTTATTAAACATCAAAAACCTCGGACCCATACGGTGTACGCCGCAGGATACCTCGGTCTTCAGATCAGAGGCAAAACAGTAGGAAAGAAATCAAACCATCTGGCAGTACCATTTGGAATCAAACTTTCCTACCTAATTTTGACATCTGATCTGGGTGACGTTGGGGTCCTCCATCTCGTTCTCCATTTCCATTCCATCTCGTCCTCCATTTCCATTCCATCTCGCTCTCCATCCTCTTTCCATCTCGTCCTCCATCTCTTCCATCTTGTCGTCCACCATCTCGTCCTCCATCTTGTGCTCCTTGTTCACCTCCTCGTTCTCGTCCTCCTCGTCTTCTGCGGCTAATATTGCTACAATTATAAATTTTAGTAGAATTAAAAAAGAAAAAAAGTAGAAGTCCAGCTGCAACTGCTTCCGGCTACTTGAATCTATTAAAATAAATAAGTTGAGGGGAAGGACACGCTGGCCAGCAATGTGTAAAAAAAAAAAAAGGGGGA
This sequence comes from Auanema freiburgensis, assembly GCA_030370435.1. NCBI lineage: Eukaryota > Metazoa > Nematoda > Chromadorea > Rhabditida > Rhabditidae > Auanema > Auanema freiburgense. The sequence continues at coordinate 5,797,656 of CM059369.1, forward strand.
AGAAGTGAAAAAACTTAAAACTTAATTTTTCTGCATCGGCTACAGGATCAGCACGGCCTCCCAGCTTCTCCCTCTCAATCTAAACCTCATTCACACAAATTTTTAAATTAAAAGTTTTTAAGGGGGGTTACTGGCGCCAGTTGTTAAAAAATTTAGTTTAAACTAAAGAGGGGGACCTAATTAAATTATAATATTTTTAATTTTAAAAAAATTTTAATTAATTTTAATTTTTAATTTAAATACTCTGAAAAAATAAAATTTAGTTTTGTTGTGAATTATAGCCCTACCTGTGCTTCTGAAGTTCAGAACAACAGGAGGGCACTCCCTCGTTTTCGGAACCGAAGTTCCTGAAACAAGAGAGGATAATCACACGAAAACAATGAAAAACATTAAAATAATTGAGAAAAAAATAAATTTGAGGAATAGCTCAAGAGACTCAGGCTCTTCCTCAAGATAACACGGAGATAATGAGGATTTTTGATTATTCTATGCTTTATATAGGCATAGTTAGCGCTCAAATTCAAAATTTTGAATAGCTTGACCCCTAATTAGCCTTACATGGCATATTCTGATTGGCTAATCACTAATTGAGGTCAATCAGTGATCAGACCATATGTTGTTTGTTTATCTTTCGATTGTTGTTTGTAGTTTTGTCCTCATTTTTTAAATTAGAGATCACTTCCTGTCATACATGTGGGTTAGTCTGTTTAGTTTCTTTTCAAATCGTGTACGACCATACCACGTTGAAAATACGCCATCCCGTCCGATCTGGCAAGTCAAGCAACGTCGGGCCTGGTTAGTACTTGGATCGGAGACGGCTTGGGAATCCCAGGTGTCGTACACTTTTGAATTTTTTCAATTTTTGTTTGCTCGTTTCGTGTACGGTGCAGAAATTTTTGACAAACACGATCTCAATCCGTAATCTTCTCGAAATCGTGTTTGATTTATGTTCTAAGATGTTCTGTTATATTATAATAATACGCGTTGTTTACAATACAAAAAAAAGAACTTTGCGATCTGCCATGCAACTCGCGAGAATCCTCTGTATCCTCACCCGACCGTGATCGTAGAGAACGATCTTACTCGGTTTCCGATCGTGATGGTAGTTTATTTTGCATGCTTTCCGTAGTAGAAGTGATTGTCTTTGCTTTTTGAAATAATAGCTCGATTTTCTAAATGTTATTTTCCAGATTTGGGTCCACAGGTGATTTATCCAAATGGTCGCCCAAACAGAGGAAAAAATGAAAACACGCGTAGAACTTCTGGAAAAAACAGTTTGAAGCATTCTCCTAGAAGATCTCCTTCAAAACGACAACGTGAATCTCCGGGCTTTCGTACATCTCCTCCAGCAAAACGTCAAGGGTTTGAGAGTTTTTCAGAGATGGGAAAAAAATCAGAAACATGTTTGCAGGTTTTCTCCCGTTAGAGACGCATCTCCTATTAGCAGCGAGTCTGATAGTTGGACTAGAGATGAGAATTTTGAATCGAAAAGAAAACCAAGTAGTATCTTCAACAAAAAAAACATTATACTATTCTCTGTTAAGGTAAAGGCAAAGCTGACAATGTTTCAAGCATAATAAGTGATCCTTGGGCCAGAGAGAAAACCACCAAGAACCAAGATGGGGAACGGAAGAAAAGATCTAGTGATCGGTTTGTTTCCGGTCTGCGCATTTGATTTCAGCTCTTGTTCTTCAAGTAGTCGTGATGATAGATCGTTCTCACGATCGAGCTCCTCTTCAGAGGATGGAAGGAGAAAGGTTGCTCGTTGAGTTTTCCGAATAATAATTTAATAAGTTCAGAACAAAGTCACCTCCACGTGGTGATATAAGCTATTATAGAATTCCAAAGAAGGCCAGGCAGTCTGCAGGATCAGGTATTTCGAAGTAAGTACCACACGTTAACACCCGCTACAAATGAATTTCAGCAGAAGATCTCGAACCAGTGAGGATTCTAGAAACCCTGATCGCTCATATTTTGTGAGTACTTTTTAGTTTGGCACGGCACGCGAAGAATACGGAGACAGAAAAAAATTAACCATGTTCGAGACAAATTGACGAAAGAAGACAAAAAGAACATGAAGTAGGCTTGGCTTGTGTTCATCGGAAAACTTTTTCAATCCAGGTACTCAGACTTCGAGCCTGTTTACAAGATGTGGTGTGAGTACTTCTCAGATTTGGCAGGTCCAGCAACAAAAGATGCTGATGACCGTCTTTTGAAAGTTCGAGACCTTTGCGAACACTTCGAATAATTCTACATCCTTTAGGCGGATTATCACGGCGCTTTGTTTTACATTGCTGATGCTGATAATGATAGTATGGTTTGTTGAAAAGTCATGATCTCGATATGATGTTCTTAGGTGGGAAAGCATGGAATAGTCTGTTTGGAAACGAGATACACTTTTCAAATCATCACAGAAGACAATAAATATTTAGGTTTTACTTGATCAACCACCTTGTGTAATAATACTTTCAGTTATTCCAAAGCAAGGCAGTACATTCCAGTTCATTCTGAAAAACAGGGTTTTCACCGTTTTTGGCGACGCTCTGAAATACCGACCTTCTCTGAGAGGGAAACTTCAGCGCCTCCGCACAGCTTTACCATTTCTATTAAGTTAAGGAGTTGAGATGAATACAAACTTTCCCGTTGTTATCGTTTACTTCCAAGATTAGTCAAGTGAAGGATTCTCCATTGTTGTTTGAGAAAGTTTCCACCACGAAATAAATATTATTATTGAATGAGTTTTGTTCATCCTTACATCAGATGACCATCAAACACGAAATGTACAAACGTACAGACACATTGTACCGCTAACGCTAGAGTCCAGCTTCTTTCTTTCTGCACTTGGTATATCATTCGGTCCGCACATCGTTTCAAACAGCTGAAGTGTTAACAAATGAGGATGTTTGAATAATCAAATGTATAATTTCATTAGCTATTGACACTCGATAATGATACTCAGTACTCTCTGAAGATTCATTAATACATGGAAACATCAAACTCAGAAAACTTCTTTACTCAATAACGAAGTATCAACAGTGAGACAAAGATGTGCTGGCGCTGAAGAGGGCCTTGGTATAGTGGAGGTGTAAGGACGATCTCCACGAATGTGTCTGGTCAACTGGATGTTCTTTTACATAATGGTAACGTGGACAAGACAGTATCATCGAATAGACCGACGAAGGTATCAGCTTCTCGAAAGCCATAACAGCAGAAAATCAATTCTTCCAACAACTCTATTATCCTCAAAAAAACGCATGGAATGTTCCGCAGAGTGGTTAACGATATATACAAACGATGTTTTGTGTTTTGTGACTCTGAAGAAGATCGAAATCATGTGGTTTTTGAGTTGGCTGAGCCTCAATCACTTGATGGGAAACTGATCAATACGTTTGAAGCAGATGAAACTTGTAGGGACTCTCATCAAGGCTCGTTGTCTCAACTATTCTCAGACGAATAGTTAGGAGCAGAATCTGTGCTCATAGTAACACCAGTTATTGATAGTTTATTCTCAACTTTAAGGTGTGTCATACATTTGTATAGATGTAGTTCAGTAGAACACTTCCTACATAAAGTATTTTCTCAAAAAACTGTGGCTTTCTTCGACAGTAAAGGAGCAAACTGGCATAGAATCGAAACAGTTCGTTGTAATCAGCCCTGTCAAAGCTGAGGTTATTTGAGCAATGCGTCTGAGTAACACTTCCTTGAATGAGATATTATGTGCTGAAAGTACTAAGTGTTGATACCTTCAAATCTTCGAACTTATACTCTTCGGCCACGATGAGAAGTTTCTTGAATGGCTCGTGGTTGCCATCATAAGTTAGAAGGAAAAGGTGGCATTCTTCAACTATAACTTCTATTTCGTATTTTTTCGCCAAACTTAACACAGGTAACACGATGTACTCTGGAATTTCTATGGTTACTCTATATTAGTCAGGACAAACTACCGTACAAACGCTGTTTCTCATACACTGAATGCAACAACATGCTGATCACATGGTAGAACTCTTGGTATTTAACGTCTTTGATTGCCACGGGCTCATCCTTATTCGTCGATTCAAACATACGCCGAAATTTCGGAGAGAAGATAGATAACATCTAAAACACTATCATCATGCTTCACGCTTTACTACTACCTTCTTGTCCCCATAAATTTTCAGACCGTTTATGACGAATGCAACTTCTTGTAGGTTTTTGGTTGGTTTGGTCAGATCGATATGATAATTAAGGGCAGCAAATAAATCTCCCGTCGCTTTTCTTTTCTTTCCATCATCTAACTGTAGATTGCTTTCCAAGAGATTAGCCAGGAACTTCTGCTCTTTGCTTTCAACCCCAATCAAACTCCTGATTTTAGACATGTGCATTCTATTCTGAATATGTAACTTCAGCTTGATTTTATATTTCATAAACATACCTTGAAGTGGTCCAGGTTGTATCTCTTACACAACTTGAGTAATTCCAGCCAGCAAGTATAGGGCAAGTTCATGATGAGGTAACTCTCATAGAAGTTTCACACAAGATGTATAGAGTTGGCATGGAGCAAGAGTTCATGGTTTTCAACAGTTGAGAGCGGAACGTCTAATACTATAAGAAGTCTCAATAGTGAATTAGCAAACAACATTTTACTTCTCATGGAAATACAACTTGGTACTACCTACTGTTAAGTGGAAAATATACGAAACAAGTGGAATAACATGAACAACAGAGAAACATACCTCTCTTGACAGCATTTTTTCCAAGTCCTAAGCTCACAACCCAGTCTGTTCAGAAGGCAGTTTCCAATCCCACAGTCTTCTTCCAGAAAACGCCTTGACTCAAGCAGCAGATAAGAAATCAACAAAAAAAATAGGAAAACATCTAAAACAATAGAATAACAAGTATACAAACAGAAAAAGAATCAAACAAACAAAAAATAAAACCTCAAAAGGTTTCAAAGTAACAAACAAATCGAAAAGTTTATGCAACAGTAAATAAGCGAAAAAGAGTAGTTTTGTGGCCCTAAAGAGGACCGTTGGATCGATTACGTAGTAATCAATTGTATATGTAGTACTTACAGTACTACATGATACATACACATACGACGTTGCTGCACACGTTACCACACCGAGGGTTAGAGGGGTTAGTTGGTGTGGCAACATGTGCAACAACGCCAAAACGGACAAACAAACAAGATAAATAACAAACATAAATATAATATAAATAAGGGGGAAGCTGGCCAGCTTATTTAAAAAAAGGGGGGGGGTGAATAACAAAATAAAAATATTTATTTATTAAACATCAAAAACCTCGGACCCATACGGTGTACGCCGCAGGATACCTCGGTCTTCAGATCAGAGGCAAAACAGGAGGAAAGAAATCAAACCATCTGGCAGTACCATTTGGAATCAAACTTTCCTACCTAATTTTGACATCTGATCTGGGTGACGTTGGGGTCCTCCATCTCGTTCTCCATTTCCATTCCATCTCGTCCTCCATTTCCATTCCATCTCGCTCTCCATCCTCTTTCCATCTCGTCCTCCATCTCTTCCATCTTGTCGTCCACCATCTCGTCCTCCATCTTGTGCTCCTTGTTCACCTCCTCGTTCTCGTCCTCCTCGTCTTCTGCGGCTAATATTGCTACAATTATAAATTTTAGTAGAATTAAAAAAGAAAAAAAGTAGAAGTCCAGCTGCAACTGCTTCCGGCTACTTGAATCTATTAAAATAAAATAGTTGAGGGGGAAGGACACGCTGGCCAGCAATGTGTAAAAAAAAAAAAAGGGGGAAGAAGTGAAAAAACTTAAAACTTAATTTTTCTGCATCGGCTACAGGATCAGCACGGCCTCCCAGCTTCTCCCTCTCAATCTAAACCTCATTCACACAAATTTTTAAATTAAAAGTTTTTAAGGGGGGTTACTGGCGCCAGTTGTTAAAAAATTTAGTTTAAACTAAAGAGGGGGACCTAATTAAATTATAATATTTTTAATTTTAAAAAAATTTTAATTAATTTTAATTTTTAATTTAAATACTCTGAAAAAATAAAATTTAGTTTTGTTGTGAATTATAGCCCTACCTGTGCTTCTGAAGTTCAGAACAACAGGAGGGCACTCCCTCGTTTTCGGAACCGAAGTTCCTGAAACAAGAGAGGATAATCACACGAAAACAATGAAAAACATTAAAATAATTGAGAAAAAAATAAATTTGAGGAATAGCTCAAGAGACTCAGGCTCTTCCTCAAGATAACACGGAGATAATGAGGATTTTTGATTATTCTATGCTTTATATAGGCATAGTTAGCGCTCAAATTCAAAATTTTGAATAGCTTGACCCCTAATTAGCCTTACATGGCATATTCTGATTGGCTAATCACTAATTGAGGTCAATCAGTGATCAGACCATATGTTGTTTGTTTATCTTTCGATTGTTGTTTGTAGTTTTGTCCTCATTTTTTAAATTAGAGATCACTTCCTGTCATACATGTGGGTTAGTCTGTTTAGTTTCTTTTCAAATCGTGTACGACCATACCACGTTGAAAATACGCCATCCCGTCCGATCTGGCAAGTCAAGCAACGTCGGGCCTGGTTAGTACTTGGATCGGAGACGGCTTGGGAATCCCAGGTGTCGTACACTTTTGAATTTTTTCAATTTTTGTTTGCTCGTTTCGTGTACGGTGCAGAAATTTTTGACAAACACGATCTCAATCCGTAATTTTCTCGAATTCGTGTTTGATTTATGTTCTAAGATGTTCTGTTATATTATAATAATACGCGTTGTTTACAATAAAAAAAAAGAACTTTGCGATCTGCCATGCAACTCGCGAGAATCCTCTGTATCCTTACCCGACCGTGATCGTAGAGAACGATCTTACTCGGTTTCCGATCGTGATGGTAGTTTATTTTGCATGCTTTCCGTAGTAGAAGTGATTGTCTTTGCTTTTTGAAATAATAGCTCGATTTTCTAAATGTTATTTTCCAGATTTGGGTCCACACCTCCACGTGGTGATATAAGCTATTATAGAATTCCAAAGAAGGCCAGGCAGTCTGCAGGATCAGATATTTCGAAGTAAGTACCACACGTTAACACCCGCTACAAATGAATTCCAGCAGAAGATCTCGAACCAGTGAGGATTCTAGAAACCCTGATCGCTCAGATTTTGTGAGTACTTTTTAGTTTTATGGTATATTCAAATAATTTTCAGAATAAATCCAATAAGTATGACAGGTCAAAGAACAGAAGATATTCTCCATCTGAGCTTGTCGAGAAAATTAGTGATAGTGAGGTATACTTTCTATTCTATATGAAACTTCAATGATTTACTTAGTCTGACAGTGGAAACTCCAAAAAACAGTCTAGTTCGGCGTCTGCTTCGTCACGTTCTAGCATGTATGACTGAGTTGAACTTTGTCTTTTCATACTTGGATGTGTTTAGTTCCAGGTCATCTTCACCGGCACTTCCTGCCAAATACAGAGTGAATGTCAGTAAACCCAGAAGCGCTTCACCTATAAGTGATGATGACGTAGATAGCAGGAAGAGGTAACCTGTCCAAAACGTTCTTTAATTAAACGAATATTTTCAGTAGCGTTTCACCTGTTCGTAAAAGTCCAGTGAAACACAAATACGTGCCAGACCCAGTCGCTGTTTCTCCTATATCTGATGATAGTCCAGAGCCTGAGGATCGTTATAAAGCAGCGGTGTTAGAGTCTCAGGAAACCATTGCACCTAAACCTCGACCCACCTTGGCGAGAACACCAAGCGGAAGTCCTCCTTCTTCTCCAATCGCGAAGAAGTGAAAGATGAACGAGGTATTCATACAAAGTGTTCAGATATCATATTTATTTTTTCAGTAGATCTATCTCAAGCAGAGAAATTGAAGCGAAAGCAAGAGCTGCAAGAAGAGCTGCAAGAAGAGGTGAAGCTTATCGAGGCAGAGTTAGAAAGAAAAAGAGCTTCTCAAAACAGTTCCTCAACGTAATGAACGGTTAGATAATAAAATTGATGTGCAATTCGCCTTGAGTGATATATTGTTTCTGGGAAATGATTTGGGTTCAAAGTTTTCTGTTTTATTTTGAATGATCATCATTAATTTAATATTTATTCCATGTACAGTTCTTAGAGCGCACAATGTTGCTAGTCTTTGATTCGATTTGAAGCATTTCTCTTTTCCTTAGTGTTGTCATACTGAACCCATAATGAATATGTGTATTAATAAATTTTTCGCTTTCAATATAACTTTGAGTTCGAAGTTGCATCTGTTACTATCGATATAGACTTGTGGGTCTTAATAATTAGGAACTTTGATTAGATCATGACAACGGAAACCAGGCTCGGTTACTTCTACTTGGATACTGCAGGAAGAGTTGAGGAAGGCACGCGAAGAATACGGAGACAGAAAAAAATTAACCATGTTCGAGACAAATTGACGGAAGAAGACAAAAAGAACATGAAGTAGGCTTGGCTTGTGCTCATCGGAAAACTTTCTCAATCCAGGTACTCAGACTTCGAGCCTGTTTACACGATGTGGTGTGAGTACTGGCAGGTCCAGCAACAAAAGATGCTGATGACCGTCTTTTGAAAGTTCGAGACCTTTTCGAACACTTCGAATAATTCTACATCCTTTAGGCGGATTATCACGGCGCTTTGTTTCACATTGCTGATGCTGATAATGATAGTATGGTTTGTTGAAAAGTCATGATCTCGATATGATGTTCTTAGGTGGGAAAGCATGGAATAGTCTGTTTGGAAACGAGATACACTTTTCAAATCATCACAGAAGACAATAAATATTTAGGTTTTACTTGATCAACCACCTTGTGTAATAATACTTTCAGTTATTCCAAAGCAAGGCAGTACATTCCAGTTCATTCTGGAAAACAGGGTTTTCACCGTTTTTGGCGACGCTCTGAAATACCGACCTTCTCTGAGAGGGAAACGTCAGCGCCTCCGCACAGCTTTACCATTTCTATTAAGTTAAGGAGTTGAGATGAATACAAACTTTCCCGTTGTTATCGTTTACTTCCAAGATTAGTCAAGTGAAGGATTCTCCATTGTTGTTTGAGAAAGTTTCCACCACGAAATAAATATTATTATTGAATGAGTTTTGTTCATCCTTACATCTGATGACCATCAAACACGAAATGTACAAACGTACAGACACATTGTACCGCTAACGCTACAGTCCAGCTTCTTTCTTTCTGCACTTGGTATATCATTCGGTCCGCACATCGTTTCAAACAGCTGAAGTGTTAACAAATGAGGATGTTTGAATAATCAAATGTATAATTTCATTAGCTATTGACACTCGATAATGATACTCAGTACTCTCTGAAGATTCATTAATACATGGAAACATCAAACTCAGAAAACTTCTTTACTCAATAACGAAGTATCAACAGTGAGACAAAGATGTGCTGGCGCTGAAGAGGGCCTTGGTATAGTGGAGGTGTAATGACGATCTCCACGAATGTGTCTGGTGAGCTGGATGTTCTTTTACATAATGGTAACATGGACAAGACAGTATCATCGAATAGACCGACGAAGGTATCAGCTTCTCGAAAGCCATAACAGCAGGAAATCAATTCTTCCAACAACTCTATTATCCTCAAAAAAACGCATGGAATGTTCCGCAGAATGGTTAACGATATATACAAACGATGTTTTGTGTTTTGTGACTCTGAAGAAGATCGAAATCATGTGGTTTTTGAGTTGGCTGAGCCTCAATCACTTGATGGGAAACTGATCAATACGTTTGAAGCAGATGAAACTTGTAGGGACTCTCATCAAGGCTCGTTGTCTCAACTATTCTCAGACGAATAGTTAGGAGCAGAATCTGTGCTCATAGTAACACCAGTTATTGATAGTTTATTCTCAACTTTAAGGTGTGTCATACATTTGTATAGATGTAGTTCAGTAGAACACTTCCTACATAAAGTATTTTCTCAAAAAACTGTGGCTTTCTTCGACAGTAAAGGAGCAAACTGGCATAGAATCGAAACAGTTCGTTGTAATCAGCCCTGTCAAAGCTGAGGTTATTTGAGCAATGCGTCTGAGTAACACTTCCTTGAATGAGATATTATGTGTTGTAAGTACTAAGTGTTGATACCTTCAAATCTTCGAACTTATACACTTCGGCCACGACGAGAAGTTTGTTGAATGGCTCGTTATTCATTCTATCATCCAACTGGAGATTGCTTTCCAAGAGTCTAGTCAGGAACTTCTGCTCTTTGCTTTCAACCCCAATCAAACTCCTGATTTTAGACATGTGCATTCTATTCTGAATATGTAACTTCAGCTTGATTTTATATTTCATAAACATACCTTGAAGTGGTCCAGGTTGTATCTCTTACACAACTTGAGTAATTCCAGCCAGCAAGTATAGGGCAAGTTCATGATGAGGTAACTCTCATAGAAGTTTCACACAAGATGTATAGAGTTGGCATGGAGCAAGAGTTCATGGTTTTCAACAGTTGAGAGCGGAACGTCTAATACTATAAGAAGTCTCAATAGTGAATTAGCAAACAACATTTTACTTCTCATGGAAATACAACTTGGTACTACCTACTGTTAAGTGGAAAATATACGAAACAAGTGGAATAACATGAACAACAGAGAAACATACCTCTCTTGACAGCATTTTTTCCAAGTCCTAAGCTCACAACCCAGTCTGTTCAGAAGGCAGTTTCCAATCCCACAGTCTTCTTCCAGAAAACGCCTTGACTCAAGCAGCAGATAAGAAATCAACAAAAAAAATAGGAAAACATCTAAAACAATAGAATAACAAGTATACAAACAGAAAAAGAATCAAACAAACAAAAAATAAAACCTCAAAAGGTTTCAAAGTAACAAACAAATCGAAAAGTTTATGCAACAGTAAATAAGCGAAAAAGAGTAGTTTTGTGGCCCTAAAGAGGACCGTTGGATCGATTACGTAGTAATCAATTGTATATGTAGTACTTACAGTACTACATGATACATACACATACGACGTTGCTGCACACGTTACCACACCGAGGGTTAGAGGGGTTAGTTGGTGTGGCAACATGTGCAACAACGCCAAAACGGACAAACAAACAAGATAAATAACAAACATAAATATAATATAAATAAGGGGGAAGCTGGCCAGCTTATTTAAAAAAAAGGGGGGGGGTGAATAACATATTAAAAATATTTATTTATTAAACATCAAAAACCTCGGACCCATACGGTGTACGCCGCAGGATACCTCGGTCTTCAGATCAGAGGCAAAACAGGTGGAAAGAAATCAAACCATCTGGCAGTACCATTTGGGATCAAACTTTCCTACCTAATTTTGACGTCTGATCCGGGTGACGTTCCGGACCTTGAACCAATTCTCCAACTCTGCATCCTCCTCCAACTTTTCATCCTCGTTCTCTTCATCCTCGTCCAACTCTTCATCCTCGTTCTCCTCCTCGTTCTCGTTCTCTCCATCCTCGTTCTCTTCATCCTCGTTCTCTTCATCCTCGTGCTCTTCATCCTCGTTCTCTTCTCCTCGTTCCCTTCATCGTCCTCGTTCTCGTCCTCCTCGTCTTCTGCGGCTAATATTGCTACAATTATACATTTTAGTAAAATTAATTAAAAAAAAGGAGAAGTCCAGCTGCAACTGCTTCCGGCTACTTGAATCTATTAAAATAAAATAGTTGAGGGGGAAGGACACGCTGGCCAGCAATGTGTAAAAAAAAAAAAAGGGGGAAGAAGTGAAAAAACTTAAAACTTAATTTTTCTGCATCGGCTACAGGATCAGCACGGCCTCCCAGCTTCTCCCTCTCAATCTAAACCTCATTCACACAAATTTTTAAATTAAAAGTTTTTAAGGGGGGTTACTGGCGCCAGTTGTTAAAAAATTTAGTTTAAACTAAAGAGGGGGACCTAATTAAATTATAATATTTTTAATTTTAAAAAAATTTTAATTAATTTTAATTTTTAATTTAAATACTCTGAAAAAATAAAATTTAGTTTTGTTGTGAATTATAGCCTTACCTGTGCTTCTGAAGTTCAGAACAACAGGAGGGCACTCCCTCGTTTTCGGAACCGAAGTTCCTGAAACAAGAGAGGATAATCACACGAAAACAATGAAAAACATTAAAATAATTGAGAAAAAAATAAATTTCAGGAAGAGCTCAAGAGACTCAGGCTCTTCCTCAAGATAACACGGAGATAATGAGGATTTTTGATTATTCTATGCTTTATATAGGCATAGTTAGCGCTCAAATTCAAAATTTTGAATAGCTTGACCCCTAATGAGCCTTACATGGCATATTCTGATTGGCTAATCACTAATTGAGGTCAATCAGTGATCAGACCATATGTTGTTTGTTTATCTTTCGATTGTTGTTTGTAGTTTTGTCCTCATTTTTTAAATTAGAGATCACTTCCTGTCATACATGTGGGTTAGTCTGTTTAGTTTTTGTTGAAATCGTGTACGACCATATCACGTTGAAAATACGCCATCCCGTCCGATCTGGCAAGTCAAGCAACGTCGGGCCTGGTTAGTACTTGGATCGGAGACGGCTTGGGAATCCCAGGTGTCGTACACTTTTGAATTTTTTCAATTTTTGTTTGCTCGTTTCGTGTACGGTGCAGAAATTTTTGACAAACACGATCTCAATCCGTAATCTTCTCGAAATCGTGTTTGATTTATGTTCTAAGATGTTCTGTTATATTATAATAACACGCGTTGTTTACAATACAAAAAAAAAGAACTTTGCGATCTGCCATGCAACTCGCGAGAATCCTCTGTATCCTCACCCGACCGTGATCGTAGAGAACGATCTTACTCGGTTTCCGATCGTGATGGTAGTTTATTTTGCATGCTTTCCGTAGTAGAAGTGATTGTCTTTGCTTTTTGAAATAATAGCTCGATTTTCTAAATGTTATTTTCCAGATTTGGGTCCACAGGTGATTTATCCAAATGGTCGCCCAAACAGAGGAAAAAATGAAAACACGCGTAGAACTTCTGGAAAAAACAGTTTGAAGCATTCTCCTAGAAGATCTCCTTCAAAACGACAACGTGAATCTCCGGGCTTTCGTACATCTCCTCCAGCAAAACGTCAAGGGTTTGAGAGTTTTTCAGAGATGGGAAAAAAATCAGAAACATGTTTGCAGGTTTTCTCCCGTTAGAGACGCATCTCCTATTAGCAGCGAGTCTGATAGTTGGACTAGAGATGAGAATTTTGAATCGAAAAGAAAACCAAGTAGTATCTTCAACAAAAAAAACATTATACTATTCTCTGTTAAGGTAAAGGCAAAGCTGACAATGTTTCAAGCATAATAAGTGATCCTTGGGCCAGAGAGAAAACCACCAAGAACCAAGATGGGGAACGGAAGAAAAGATCTAGTGATCGGTTTGTTTCCGGTCTGCGCATTTGATTTCAGCTCTTGTTCTTCAAGTAGTCGTGATGATAGATCGTTCTCACGATCGAGCTCCTCTTCAGAGGATGGAAGGAGAAAGGTTGCTCGTTGAGTTTTCCGAATAATAATTTAATAAGTTCAGAACAAAGTCACCTCCACGTGGTGATATAAGCTATTATAGAATTCCAAAGAAGGCCAGGCAGTCTGCAGGATCAGGTATTTCGAAGTAAGTACCACACGTTAACACCCGCTACAAATGAATTTCAGCAGAAGATCTCGAACCAGTGAGGATTCTAGAAACCCTGATCGCTCATATTTTGTGAGTACTTTTTAGTTTGGCACGGCACGCGAAGAATACGGAGACAGAAAAAAATTAACCATGTTCGAGACAAATTGACGAAAGAAGACAAAAAGAACATGAAGTAGGCTTGGCTTGTGTTCATCGGAAAACTTTTTCAATCCAGGTACTCAGACTTCGAGCCTGTTTACAAGATGTGGTGTGAGTACTTCTCAGATTTGGCAGGTCCAGCAACAAAAGATGCTGATGACCGTCTTTTGAAAGTTCGAGACCTTTGCGAACACTTCGAATAATTCTACATCCTTTAGGCGGATTATCACGGCGCTTTGTTTTACATTGCTGATGCTGATAATGATAGTATGGTTTGTTGAAAAGTCATGATCTCGATATGATGTTCTTAGGTGGGAAAGCATGGAATAGTCTGTTTGGAAACGAGATACACTTTTCAAATCATCACAGAAGACAATAAATATTTAGGTTTTACTTGATCAACCACCTTGTGTAATAATACTTTCAGTTATTCCAAAGCAAGGCAGTACATTCCAGTTCATTCTGAAAAACAGGGTTTTCACCGTTTTTGGCGACGCTCTGAAATACCGACCTTCTCTGAGAGGGAAACTTCAGCGCCTCCGCACAGCTTTACCATTTCTATTAAGTTAAGGAGTTGAGATGAATACAAACTTTCCCGTTGTTATCGTTTACTTCCAAGATTAGTCAAGTGAAGGATTCTCCATTGTTGTTTGAGAAAGTTTCCACCACGAAATAAATATTATTATTGAATGAGTTTTGTTCATCCTTACATCAGATGACCATCAAACACGAAATGTACAAACGTACAGACACATTGTACCGCTAACGCTAGAGTCCAGCTTCTTTCTTTCTGCACTTGGTATATCATTCGGTCCGCACATCGTTTCAAACAGCTGAAGTGTTAACAAATGAGGATGTTTGAATAATCAAATGTATAATTTCATTAGCTATTGACACTCGATAATGATACTCAGTACTCTCTGAAGATTCATTAATACATGGAAACATCAAACTCAGAAAACTTCTTTACTCAATAACGAAGTATCAACAGTGAGACAAAGATGTGCTGGCGCTGAAGAGGGCCTTGGTATAGTGGAGGTGTAAGGACGATCTCCACGAATGTGTCTGGTCAACTGGATGTTCTTTTACATAATGGTAACGTGGACAAGACAGTATCATCGAATAGACCGACGAAGGTATCAGCTTCTCGAAAGCCATAACAGCAGAAAATCAATTCTTCCAACAACTCTATTATCCTCAAAAAAACGCATGGAATGTTCCGCAGAGTGGTTAACGATATATACAAACGATGTTTTGTGTTTTGTGACTCTGAAGAAGATCGAAATCATGTGGTTTTTGAGTTGGCTGAGCCTCAATCACTTGATGGGAAACTGATCAATACGTTTGAAGCAGATGAAACTTGTAGGGACTCTCATCAAGGCTCGTTGTCTCAACTATTCTCAGACGAATAGTTAGGAGCAGAATCTGTGCTCATAGTAACACCAGTTATTGATAGTTTATTCTCAACTTTAAGGTGTGTCATACATTTGTATAGATGTAGTTCAGTAGAACACTTCCTACATAAAGTATTTTCTCAAAAAACTGTGGCTTTCTTCGACAGTAAAGGAGCAAACTGGCATAGAATCGAAACAGTTCGTTGTAATCAGCCCTGTCAAAGCTGAGGTTATTTGAGCAATGCGTCTGAGTAACACTTCCTTGAATGAGATATTATGTGCTGAAAGTACTAAGTGTTGATACCTTCAAATCTTCGAACTTATACTCTTCGGCCACGATGAGAAGTTTCTTGAATGGCTCGTGGTTGCCATCATAAGTTAGAAGGAAAAGGTGGCATTCTTCAACTATAACTTCTATTTCGTATTTTTTCGCCAAACTTAACACAGGTAACACGATGTACTCTGGAATTTCTATGGTTACTCTATATTAGTCAGGACAAACTACCGTACAAACGCTGTTTCTCATACACTGAATGCAACAACATGCTGATCACATGGTAGAACTCTTGGTATTTAACGTCTTTGATTGCCACGGGCTCATCCTTATTCGTCGATTCAAACATACGCCGAAATTTCGGAGAGAAGATAGATAACATCTAAAACACTATCATCATGCTTCACGCTTTACTACTACCTTCTTGTCCCCATAAATTTTCAGACCGTTTATGACGAATGCAACTTCTTGTAGGTTTTTGGTTGGTTTGGTCAGATCGATATGATAATTAAGGGCAGCAAATAAATCTCCCGTCGCTTTTCTTTTCTTTCCATCATCTAACTGTAGATTGCTTTCCAAGAGATTAGCCAGGAACTTCTGCTCTTTGCTTTCAACCCCAATCAAACTCCTGATTTTAGACATGTGCATTCTATTCTGAATATGTAACTTCAGCTTGATTTTATATTTCATAAACATACCTTGAAGTGGTCCAGGTTGTATCTCTTACACAACTTGAGTAATTCCAGCCAGCAAGTATAGGGCAAGTTCATGATGAGGTAACTCTCATAGAAGTTTCACACAAGATGTATAGAGTTGGCATGGAGCAAGAGTTCATGGTTTTCAACAGTTGAGAGCGGAACGTCTAATACTATAAGAAGTCTCAATAGTGAATTAGCAAACAACATTTTACTTCTCATGGAAATACAACTTGGTACTACCTACTGTTAAGTGGAAAATATACGAAACAAGTGGAATAACATGAACAACAGAGAAACATACCTCTCTTGACAGCATTTTTTCCAAGTCCTAAGCTCACAACCCAGTCTGTTCAGAAGGCAGTTTCCAATCCCACAGTCTTCTTCCAGAAAACGCCTTGACTCAAGCAGCAGATAAGAAATCAACAAAAAAAATAGGAAAACATCTAAAACAATAGAATAACAAGTATACAAACAGAAAAAGAATCAAACAAACAAAAAATAAAACCTCAAAAGGTTTCAAAGTAACAAACAAATCGAAAAGTTTATGCAACAGTAAATAAGCGAAAAAGAGTAGTTTTGTGGCCCTAAAGAGGACCGTTGGATCGATTACGTAGTAATCAATTGTATATGTAGTACTTACAGTACTACATGATACATACACATACGACGTTGCTGCACACGTTACCACACCGAGGGTTAGAGGGGTTAGTTGGTGTGGCAACATGTGCAACAACGCCAAAACGGACAAACAAACAAGATAAATAACAAACATAAATATAATATAAATAAGGGGGAAGCTGGCCAGCTTATTTAAAAAAAAGGGGGGGGGTGAATAACATATTAAAAATATTTATTTATTAAACATCAAAAACCTCGGACCCATACGGTGTACGCCGCAGGATACCTCGGTCTTCAGATCAGAGGCAAAACAGGTGGAAAGAAATCAAACCATATGGCAGTACCATTTGGGATCAATCTTTCCTACCTAATTTTGACGTCTGATCCGGGTGATGTTCCGGACCTTGCACCAATCCTCCATCTTGCCCAACTCTTCATCCTCGTTCTCTTCATCCTCGTTCTCTTCTCTTCGTTCCCTTCATCTTGCACTTTGTCGTCCATGTTCTCGTCCTCGTTCTCCTCCTTGTTCTCGTCCTCGTTCTCGTCCTCCTCGTCTTCTGCGGCTAATATTGCTACAATTATACATTTTAGTAAAATTAATTAAAAAAAAGTAGAAGTCCAGCTGCAACTGCTTCCGGCTACTTGAATCTATTAAAATAAAATAGTTGAGGGGGAAGGACACGCTGGCCAGCAATGTGTAAAAAAAAAAAGGGGGAAGAAGTGAAAAAACTTAAAACTTAATTTTTCTGCATCGGCTACAGGATCAGCACGGCCTCCCAGCTTCTCCCTCTCAATCTAAACCTCATTCACACAAATTTTTAAATTAAAAGTTTTTAAGGGGGGTTACTGGCGCCAGTTGTTAAAAAATTTAGTTTAAACTAAAGAGGGGGACCTAATTAAATTATAATATTTTTAAATTTAAAAAAATTTTAATTAATTTTAATTTTTAATTTAAATACTCTGAAAAAATAAAATTTAGTTTTGTTGTGAATTATAGCCCTACCTGTGCTTCTGAAGTTCAGAACAACAGGAGGGCACTCCCTCGTTTTCGGAACCGAAGTTCCTGAAACAAGAGAGGATAATCACACGAAAACAATGAAAAACATTAAAATAATTGAGAAATAAATAAATTTGAGGAAGAGCTCAAGAGACTCAGGCTCTTCCTCAAGATAACACGGAGATAATGAGGATTTTTGATTATTCTATGCTTTATATAGGCATGGTTAGCGCTCAAATTCAAAATTTTGAATAGCTTGACCCCTAATTAGCCTTACATGGCATATTCTGATTGGCTAATCACTAATTGAGGTCAATCAGTGATCAGACCATATGTTGTTTGTTTATCTTTCGATTGTTGTTTGTAGTTTTGTCCTCATTTTTTAAATTAGAGATCACTTCCTGTCATACATGTGGGTTAGTCTGTTTAGTTTCTTTTCAAATCGTGTACGACCATACCACGTTGAAAATACGCCATCCCGTCCGATCTGGCAAGTCAAGCAACGTCGGGCCTGGTTAGTACTTGGATCGGAGACGGCTTGGGAATCCCAGGTGTCGTACACTTTTGAATTTTTTCAATTTTTGTTTGCTCGTTTCGTGTACGGTGCAGAAATTTTTGACAAACACGATCTCAATCCGCAATCTTCTCGAAATCGTGTTTGATTTATGTTCTAAGATGTTCTGTTATATTATAATAATACGCGTTGTTTACAATACAAAAAAAAGAACTTTGCGATCTGCCATGCAACTCGCGAGAATCCTCTGTATCCTCACCCGACCGTGATCGTAGAGAACGATCTTACTCGGTTTCCGATCGTGATGGTAGTTTATTTTGCATGCTTTTCCTAGTAGAAGTGATTGTCTTTGCTTTTTGAAATAATAGCTCGATTTTCTAAATGTTATTTTCCAGATTTGGGTCCACAGGTGATTTATCCAAATGGTCGCCCAAACAGAGGAAAAAATGAAAACACGCGTAGAACTTCTGGAAAAAACAGTTTGAAGCATTCTCCTAGAAGATCTCCTTCAAAACGACAACGTGAATCTCCGGGCTTTCGTACATCTCCAGCAAAGTCATCTTCCATGGCACCGTGCGGTGATAATATATTTCTCCATCGTTGTTTTGCAAAGTTTCCAGCAGGAATTATATTTTAAAAATTCTTTTTCAATGAGTTTTGTACATCATTACTTCAGATCTCCATCAAACACGAAGTTTCAGGCACAGACACAGTCTACCACTAACGTTGAACTCTTTTTCTGTGTACTTTGCTTATCGATTCCATATACATTGCTGGCTGATGTAGCTTTCGGTTCCTTCAAAGGGATCAGTGAATCTGTAGTTTACTCTGACTCTTCGAAAAGGGAACACTTTCAAGGTGCCATCAAATGACACTAACTCGTTATCATGAAGTCATCTATCTCAAAAATAGCAAAGTGACATAGGTTAATGATTATTTTATTAACTATTATTAGGAGATGATAAACTAATCTACATTTGTAGAAAAAATCTGATGATCTCAAGAAAAAAATTGCGAAATGTTATATCTGAATAAAGAAATAAAGCTTTTCTTCTATACTCAAGATGATTCAAGTCGAGTATCACATTATGTTTCAACTTTGTGAGGAAGAGGTCTATCTACTTTCCCGTAACTGATATTTCTATATCTCTCAGAATGCGAAGAACTATTTCTTCTCTGTATGGAGGAGCAGCAACTTGCACGTTTACTGGAAAACCAACGGTATTCTGCAAAGCATGGTTCAGGTATGTTCATAGTAGATAGACTCACTTTGCACGCTTCCTTGGCTTGTTTATACCAAATATCTGTTTGGGGATATTCGTTTTCTAATTTATCTTCATCCTCTTCTTTAACCTGAGTGACGTTCACAACTCCTAGTTAACGACTGTCAATTATTAAGATCGAACTGAATCATACCTGCACCAAAATCTAATAGGTTGAAAATACATGTGTAAGTGACAGCAGAGAATAGTTTACAAGGCGTTGCATGTGGCGGAGCAACCATAACCTTAATTGTTATTGATAAATTTATAGTTTGGCTCTATATCAACCTGTGGTGGGCAGAGCAGAACATCAAGTTCGTCATTCATCATTTGTCCCACAAATTCATCACGGTATGACTCTATTGCTGCGTAGGCTTCGCGAAGTTCTTAGCATTATGAAATATGTCTTTACTTCTATTTCAAAATACCTAAGCTGCTGAGAGTCATAGCTTCCATGATATTAGCAAGTCGGGGAAAAACGAATCTTACTGGAATGGCAATTAGTCGTTGAATCCAGATAGGAATGGCGTAAATCAAAGCTTGAGCGTATAGCGTAGGTTCCATAATATCCTAGGAACTACCATATTCGATGTCTCATAATGTAGCACTTACATTTAACAATTTGTTCAAAACAAATTGACCACCGTCCACGCATAGAGCTCTGATATACATCTTGAACATTTCAGAAACGTTCGGAGGATGGAAAGGAACCAAAGTATGACCGGCTTTCTCTAGAATTTCTTTGGCTTCAAGAACAGCTCTCTTAAAAGATATATCTGCTTTTGCATCAGAACTATGATAGCTTACTTGAACGGCTGGAACAGGGGTGAACCAACCATCGTCAACATAGTATCCGATTCTGTATTTTCTTCCTTCTTTGTACAATTTTTCATCAAACTTCACAGGAGGACAGTATGGGTCTTGGTCGGATTGGAAGCTATCTCCCCAGACCTGAATAGGAAGGAATAAAAAAAATGAACTTAATCGTTATAAGAAATGTGTGAGATTATCGCAACGAACCTGTCTCAGGAACTCTACGTTTGTTTTTACGTCCCTGCACATTGGCCCATCGTTTGCATTGATAAGAGGACGCCCTGGAACAGCTCCAGTGACTCCGCGATGAGCGAATCGTAAATGAGATGGCTAAAGTATAATTTCAGATAGGAAAACTTGAAATCAACCCACTTTAATTCCAGCCATTCCTGTGAAATGACATGGAATCCTGATAGAACCACCAACATCTCCACCAATTCCTAAAGCCTCAATTATGACATGATCTTTATCGAACACAAAACCAAGTATAGAGCCTTGGGCAGATAAAATAGCTGATTCTCCTCCGGACGATCCTCCAGTCGTTCGCTCCTTATCCAGTACATGGTTTGTAGCTCCTATGAACAGTTGATTTGAAGGACTTAGTTTAGCAAACTTTACCGTAAATGGGGTTAGAACTATTGTAGGTCAACAAAGACTGTGGAACATTGGTTTCAACAAAAGGAATGCATCCTTAACGACAATGATTAAACCTTCGAGCTTCAGATACAATTCTACCGAGTGTCTTTACGTGCGTGATCAGGATCGAATCGTTTGAGCTAGGTTTGAACAAATCTTGAGCAAATCCTCTAGTGACATCATATCCCTTGACCTATATATAGGATTTATAAAAAATGAGCTGCTCAGTTCAGTTCTTACAGGTATGCATTCTTTAACAGAAATAGGTATGCCGAAGAAGGGTGGTTTCTGGAAGTTAGGGTTTTTTGCTTTCTCATCCCATTCCTCAGCCCATCGTTCAGCTTCCTTAAGAATATTTTATTGGAAGAAATGTTTAAATCTAACCTTAATGAAAATAGTTGCACAATTTGTTTTTTCTTGAGCTACAACTCCTTGATGGTAATATGTTTGAACAGCTTGCACAGCAGTGATAGAACCTTTTTGCAATTCGTCTATATCTCCACTTAAATGATTGAGGGCTTACTTAAACTAACCTCTGAGTTGTTCAAAATCCCAGGATGCTATTTTTGATCTGAGCTCAGGATCAATTTTGGAAGACACATCTTTTGCCATTTGAATACTTTCATCTCTTTCTCGTTGTCTTCGAGCGATCATTTTTTGCAACTCTTCTTTTCTCTTCAAATCAAAGTTTAGTTCTATACAAAACAAAAATCCACTTACAGCACATCTTTTCACATACTTATGATAAGCATAACCAGCTAGACCCAGTAGGAATAAGAGTATGTAGCCACAGCACATCTTAATCTGAAGAAAAAACTAAAATACTTGAAAATATTGAGGAGAATTTGCAGATGAAAGATGAATCAATCGATTACGAGCTTTATGTAAACGTTGGTTGATATCAATGAGATTTTTTCTTTGAGCGATGAATTGAGGAGTTATAAAATCAGGATTTTTGATGTATTTTATACATAAATGGCTTAGGGTTGACGATCTGTTGCAATAACCAAGCCATAGAAATATGCAATTTGAAAAAATAAAAGTTCGAAATGAACATAATCAATAGATTGACTTAGTGTAAAGAACAAATATGTCTTTCCATCAATTGAAACATGTTTTATGTTCCATGAAATATTTATTTCAACAATAATTTTCTTATCAAATCTGTGGATAGAAAGGTACGTTGAATTGTGGAAGTTCTCGAATATTGTGAGCAAACTCGAGTTCTTCGCATATCTTATGGGAAGAGGACTCTATCTATATGAAAGAGATTTCAGAGAAGTTCAAGCAAATGTACGTTGTGGCAACAGAAAGCTGAGAGAACAGTGCTAATCCGACATGACGACAGGTTCAATTCAAATAAAATTTGATATTGACTGATGCTTTTTATGATGATTTGTATGGTGAGTAAGGAGCTTTTCGTGAAAAAAACCCGACTTAAACTCAATGAGTTGAGTTTTTAGTTCGACCGTTTTTAAAATCTCATGGGCGGAGACCGTAGGTGTGATGTGTGATTTTAAAAAGGTTTAAGTGGTAATCAAAAAAGTCGTAAGGAAATGATATTAATATCTTCATAGTAACTATATCAGAGTTAGAACTTTTAATGTTTTCTTCGTAAAAATTTTTCTTTGATTTCGTTCGAACACGCAAAACAAATTCTTTTTCGGAACTTAATAGGAGGCGTCGTCTTTGAAGCTTTTGATATATACATAATTTGGAGTTTGTTACTTATACATCAAACTACACTGTTATAGAGTGACATATCTTTAGGTTTACGATAACACTTTCATCATTTCAAAGGAACAGTTATTCATACAGTATTTCCGGCCTTTTATCACAATAAGATTTTTCAGACACAGCACACAGCTTCTCTCTTATGATTAACTTGATCGTAAATATAAAGTGAGAATGTTCGAAGTAAATTGATAAGACGTTTATAGATCACATAACTTGGATCGGATGCAAACAATGACTGGATTGATTTGGGGGGTGATTCATTTCGTCGCGAGAAAAATTGTAAAAAAAATGCATCTGATTCATTCTCAAGAGCTAATGCTGTGGTAACCCATATTTAAATTCTCATGTTCCTCTAAAATCGAAATACTTTAGCAAATCACATGTTGCACGTTTCGAATCGTTAACATAGCTATGAATGTCTATTTAGAATCACAGAAACTAGTTGAAGTTCTCAACAGCTATACTTTCCACATTTAACAAATATTTGCTGTATTCATACAGCCAACATGGTCACTTAGACAGAGGTAAGAGAATATATTAGAAAATGAAAGACTTATTACGAGCTTTGGTATCTTTCACATCACTTGCTCATATGAAACAATTCCATTTTCAAGACTTCACATGAACCACCGCTCAAACTTCAAGCAGAGGTCAAGAATGATCTACATACTGAGGTTGTATCAACAACCGCTTAGTACACATGCTAGTACAGAATGAAATCATTCCAACAGTAGAGAATACCAACCGATCGAACCGCTCGAGTACTTCAAAATGATTTTCTTTTTTGAGTCCACATCAATCTATCGGTATACCTATCGTCTATCTCTCGAGTAGACTCACATAGTTCGGGCATACAGTTTGTATTTTTCACTGCCGAAACAGTCCAACTGATATACAATTATTAAGCGTTCAAGTAAAGGTTTTGAAGTTTTAAAGTCGTGTTGCTTCACCGAGATTCCAAGGTTTGAACAGCCCAACACTTCAACTGATATTCCTTTTAAGAATATAAGGCTCCCTTTGCCCAAATTCTACGTATCAACTCTTGTAAAGTGTTGTTCCAAGAAAAAACTGTACTGTCAGCGGTACTATTGGTAAAGGCAGCGAAAATTATTCCCTCCTAGCGTTGACGATTTGACAAAGTTGGTAAAATGAGAGAGAAGACGGGACCAGGTGGTCTGACGGCTAATTCAAACTGACACATCGCAGCTGAACTGTCTTTGATGTAGCCGCCAACAAACAATCTCTTCTACCTCGTCGTCTGGTCAGAAGCATTTCCGAATACTTTTCTGCTTTCCCAGTGATCAAGTTCGACATGTAATCGGTCATCAATTGCGTTAATGACAATAATTTGAACATGGGAAATAGTTTACAGATGGTCTAGTTGAGAAAAGAAACATACATTCGTATACAGAAGAATAATGAGAGAACAGTACACAAAAAAAGAGAGAAGCTTCAGATTTTTGTTTCATCTGAACATTTCATCTGATTGATGACTTCATGAGACCATAATCTCCCTCTTCCATCAAACCTCTAGCCGATAAACTTAGAGTTGGAGCGAACTAATCAATATGATGGAACATGGAGAATATAGTTGAACTTCCATTCCATCCTGTAGCCACATTCACTGACAAACAACGAATAAAATATGTAAATTTCTTTTTATTTCCAAAGTTCTTGTTCCTTCCATCTTATCTATCCTGATCAATAGCATAATTAATCAAGCTTAACGATACAGTTTTTCTTCATCTTTCCCCTCTCTTCAGATGTCAATGGAAATTAATGACAGAGTGTCGTCACCATCTTCTAACTCCATATTATCGCCATGATGTTGTCAAGATTCCTCATGTGAGAGAAGAAGAGGAGCAGAACTGCAATACTTTGGGAGATAAAAAAGTTTTTTTTTTGAAACAAAAAAAAGAAAAATCTCCAGCGATTGATGTATGTATGCGACTTATTTGTATTGTCCATCATCTGTCATTATAACTGCAACAAATAAAAGAAAAGCCGACAACAAGTTGATTCAGATGACACATTCTTCATCAACTAAACTAAATAAGGACATGTGATTGATGAATAAGATGTTGTTGTAAGGAAATATTCGAATTATGAGAGTATTACTTATACTCTGCATGTTGTTAGTATATTCGGTACAGAATCTTTGATCTTCCTTGATTCGTTAGATAATTATATAATCTGCTGAATAAATAAAACAATTTTGTTGTATCAGCATGGAGATGAAAGTGTTTTTACAAGGTCAAAACAAGCTTCGCCCGTTATATTACTGCCAATTACAGTTTTTTCACAAATCATTCTTCCTTTCGTTAACCACAAAATCTTTGATCCTTCTGCTATTTTCAGACAAGAGAAGCGATCACAGTGGAAGACTTTTTGTCTATTCTGTCTCCTCAAATTACTCACAAAACATGTGAGAAACATTCTGTGATATTCATCTTCAAACTATAAACCTCGCATTTGGTGAAAATTAAAAAAAAACTTGATCTCAAGTTGACATAAAAATGTCAAAAGACATTTGATGCGTACGGTAGTTTTCACGAGCTTTTGAGTGGCTTCTCACCTGCAAAAGCAAGCATTCACATAATTCCTTATCGCCATAGATGATGATGAGCAGCTGAAATCTTAAATGGGCATTTGACATTAATCCTGTCACTCAGGTTCTTCAGCTTCTGGCAATTTTTGGTTGTTGAAATGGCTTGTTAAACGTTTAACGCATTCATGACGTCTGACATATGTGTGATTGAGATAGTCTGTAATGAAAATCTTGAAGCTTTTTATATGTTTCATTGTTTTATTTTGAAAGATCAGATGACAGCATAGTTTAATGACCTTTTAAGAGATGATCCAGCATTCACTGACGCGTGAAAGCTGGATGTGCCACTTTCGATACTAAGTTGTTGAAGTTGATGACATGGAAACGACGGTTGTCAAAAGTGAGTGGGATGACTGTCTTGAGTAAATCAGTCAATTCAATTTTCTCAGAATATAATTCATACAGAAAACAACCGAAAAAATTATTTTTTCATCTTCTTTCAAGCCAAATTACATCGTCACCTGTCGATATGTGAGAAGAACTCCAAGTGACATTCTAATTTTTTTTCTTCGTTTCTGAGTACTTTAATGATCAGGTAAAGTGACATATATAAAAGAATTGAAACGATTTCTAATTAAATCAAAATACTCTCATTTAACGATGCGATGAGAGAAGAGCTAACTATTCCTGACATTTGAATATTCAAATTAGGAGCAAATAAAATATTTTTTCTCGCAACCCCTTCTTCAGCCCCTCTACTCGTATATGTATATACCTGCACATTTATTAATTTTATTGTCGGTAAATATGAAAGAAGGAGAAAAAAAAAGGAGGAAAAGAAGAAAAGATAGTAAATTGCTCCTTCTTCTGTACACGTGATCATAAAATTGTCTGACGGATGCTTTGTTAGTGCTCGTAAATCTGAAATTAAGATTGTTAAAGGTTATAGTGAGAAAAGTAGATTAATGAACAATAAAACAGATAGGAGAGACAAATAAAACGGAATGACTGCAAGAAAAAGTAATGAAAATACTTTATTTGATTGAATGATTACAAAACGCAACCGATCTCTGCCTCCTCACGGAAATAAACTCGAGAGCTTCTTCAATGTTTCACGTAACCATGGCGTGCTATTTTCGACCTCACGTATGCAAATTAGTTTTGAACTCCCAAAAATCTTCATTTTCTCATTTGACTCCACTATGAATTCTTTTTTTTTTCGTTCTATCCATGCCAACATTGAGTGGTGACAGATAGATGAATGGCCTCCGAATCGACGACAGCAAAACGAAAAAAAAACATAAACGAAAGATTTACTGTTTTTCTGCTCAAAAGCAACCGACAGTTGCAGTTCATGTCGTAAATAGTCTTTCTGTCCTCTTTTTACTTAATCTTATTGATATTTATTAATTCATTCATTTCGCTTTGTGAACTGAAGGCTGAATAATGGACTTTTCTTTTTCAAAACATTTCTTATCCAATCAAATAAATGAAATTCTTTCTTCCGAATATCTTGTTAACTAAACGATATATTCATAGAAGAGAGCCTTTGATGTTTCCGGTTTATAGGCGTAAAGTTTGATTTTACGAAAGTACTTGAGAGAAAGAGTAATGACCCGAAATGCTATGAAGAAGCTTGAATAGATCATTCAGATTTGACCTTTTCATCTTCACAATTACCGTAATCGAATGAACAGAGGCTAGTAATTGTATAATGAGAAGCGTTGTAATCGTTTCATTCACCCATGAAGAACATCTGATTGCTTTAGAGAACATATGATTAAACCTTTCGTCACATCAAAAAGCTAATTAAATATTCAGATTATGGCTCTTTGTAACAGCAGACGGATGGTCTCAATTAGTATTAAACCCTTAAACTTAGCAACGATTATAAGCTTACTGTATTCAATACGATCCCTTATTTGGAAATGAAAAAAGGAGAACCAAAGTTGAATGAACAAGGTACGTGGCATAGATAGCCTATTATTAGACTTCAAAGACAAATTACAAATATATTGACATCTGTCTAATTATCTTTTATTCGCATCTTCTTCATCGTCTTTATGAGATTGACGAAATGAAGAGAATCATTGAGCGATTTATATACACTTACATATACATAAATATACAGATAATTAAAGATAAAAAGGATTATTAGGGAAGAGAGTGAGACAGAGTTAGCTAATGAGAGTGTGAGAAACTGAATGATGGACAGAAAGAACTTCTAATTAACTGTTTGCTTTGAATATCTTTTTTCTTTTGTCTTTCTTAATAACCGACAACACTTCCATTCAAATGAAGCAGGTGTTGTTCTTGAGAATTTGGTAAAACCAATTAACTTCTTTAGACTCTTCAATACGTTCACAAGTCTTTTTCGATCAAATGAATAAACCATCTTCTTCATTTTCTTCATCCATATGGTCACACATCCCCCCTTTTCGAACAAAAATACAGATTTAATGGAATGTAAATGATGAGTTTCTCCATTTCTTTTGTGTCATGCGAAAACTTAATAAAAATCATTCATTTTGTTGTTAATGCATGGTCATAAATCCTACAGATTAGCATGAAAACACAATGAAATAACTTAAAAGAATCTGTAAAGAGGAAACAGAGAAGAAGAAACGGACATACAGGCTGCTAATGAAAGAGAGAGAGAGAGAAAGAAAATAAAAAACTAAGGAAGGACTAGGAGAAGAAAAATGAAGGAGAGCCGTCAAGCAGAATTGTTCATTGCCTCAAATGAAACAGTTGATCCTTATGATGAATGGCAAAATTCAATATCCCTATTTGTCACCTTTTCTGAACGTATGGGTGAAACGGGAAAAGCCAAATCTTTCAATTGGAATCGTAGATAAGGTTTTCTAGTTGAGAAATGTTGTGAATGGTTTACATACAGAAAAGGTTCGCCCCTAGTGATGAATGACTTATTCAACACAGTTTGATGACGATGATGATATGAAATAGATAAGAAGTGACAGATAAAAGACTTACCGACGACAACACATATACACATCACCTCCTGATCCTCTTTTAATTGAAAATTTGATCATTAGAAGCTTCTCTTCTCTTCCATCTCCTATCGTTTCTTCTCAATTCAAAGATGGCGTGAGAAATAAAAAAGAAGATGTTGCTCAAGAACGACCATAGACTTCCATGGCGACTAATGTATACGGTATGATGTATTGCCTTCATCAGCATCTGATTTCACGTTATCCGTTAAGGAAAACGATGTGACAGATAGACAAAGCAGATGATCGGACATAATGACATGATGTGACAGCACACATCAATTTGTTTGAATTATCAAGCAGAAACTAAGAAACAGATGACGAAATAGGCATCATAAGATCTTTGTCGAAAATCAGAACAGATCATGAAAAACAGATTCTGGCTTCAGAAGCTGTTAATTGAACTTTCTCTTTATGTCGTTGTTGTTGCTGTTGTTGTTTTTTGATAGACTTAGATAGAAGAGAGAAGAAAGCCAGAGAGAGAGAGAGAATTTTCATTATTCTCTTTCTGAATTATCGTTTGAAGTTTCATTAGTTTAATCTACTTGACAACGTATTATCCAGTTTGTATTAGGTTATTGAATCTTTTTTTTTCGTATAGAAAGTAATTTTGTAGAATCCATCAATGAGTTCTAGGAAATTCTCAAAGCGAGAGAGAGAGGCTATTGCCCAACAACTTCTAGTTCTTCTTCTTCAAGTACTAATGATAGAATTACTTTTCAATTTACTCAACTTTCACACCTTTTGTTACACAGCGGGTGATTCTGATGTCGTCGTTTGTTTGAATTGATGAGAGTTTTTCAAGTAAAATGTCATCCGAATAGGTCAAACACTCCAAAACCTTATAATTATACTCTTCATTATTATTAACTATATCATGTAATAAAGGGAAAGTTTGTTGTTCATTTATACAAGTGCCTCTCCGATATACTGTCTCAAAGAACTGAGAGTGGGAATACAAAAGAAAAAAGGCTGTGGTTACATCTACTCAACTTTCACTCAAATAGTTTCTTTCATTTGAATGCATGTGCATTCGGATTGGTCCTACCATCAGATCTTCTTGAATGAAAGTTAAAATGGAAAGATGAAGCATGGAGAAGCTCATGGACTGATGGCCTGATGAATGGCCGACATTGCTCATCATATTTGACATCTAATAAACGTGTCCCTGGAGATTCTGAATATTCCAGTTAAACCGTCCATCTACCAGGTCCCCGTTCACTCACTCCTCATCTTCTATGACTCTTTTGCTTCAAAATTTCAGACAGCTTAAAAGAGTCGTTTGTCAGTAGTTGAGCTGTGATAGATGACCATTTTTCAGCTTCTTTTATTTCCTCGGTTGTGTCTCGACAGCCGTCCAAAACTTCTTCTTGTCGGCTGTCGACAACAATGATGAGGCCAAGAACATCGTCATTTAAAGATATTTGAGAAGTCAAATAAGCCAGAATTAGCCTTCTGTTATGATCCTTCTAATAATATTTGCTTATGTAAACAAGGAAGGTAGCTGATTGTGTGATAAAGTTAGGAAGAACGGAACGGTACAGAGAGAACGAGAGACAAGAGGGACACAGACATCCAAACACATGAGGCTTCAGTTATTCCATTAAAATTCATTAGCTTTTCAACCATTAAGAATACAGACTTTGAACTATTGCAAACTCAGAAAGTGATTGAAGAAGGGAACATCAAGAAAATTATGTATGAAACTCGTCCTTCATCCGCCCTTGCGCTCATCGTTCGGCTTCTGATGATTGAAGATAGGGCCATTGGAGCAATGTGAGAAAACAACAAACTTACATAGACAGATTGACTGACAAACACAAAGATGGACGGATAGAATTTTTTTTTCAGAAACTAAAAAAAGAAGAGTTTAAAGAGGAGAAGGGATCAGTGCGGGGAGCTAAGGTTCATGGAAAAAGTGAGTTAGCAGAAAGATAGATAGAAAGGTACGGTGTAAGGTCTGATAATCTGTGCAGAAGCCTACAGAAAGTCATTTGAAATAAAAATTAATTTCAAATACTTTCTCCTCTTGCTGCTTCTGATGATGATTGATTGATCTTATCAAGATCAATTAAACGAATATAATGGCTTATTATATTTTATATTTAATTACCATTTTTATAGGTTTATAAAAATGTTTGAATAATTCACATTTTATTACATTTGATAACAAATAAATATCATTAGAAAGCTTCTATTTTAATAAGAATTATTAGAAAAAGACAGAAGCAAAGAAAGCATTATGGGAATACTTGGAATGAAAAGCGTTTTTGACACTTCTCACTTCATACCGCCTTAATGCATCTTGTCACCTTTTGTGACCAAATATGCTATAAAGTGATGGACATGACCCAACAATTCTTTTCTTAATAATAATATACTTCTCCTAATCCTATAACTACTTCCTATCACAGCTTTCTTGCTCCTAGCAAATTGGATACACTGACCCCTGACACAACCGCTCAAACTGTCTGCACTCATCAAAAATAAGCCGATGGCGTCTTGTTGTTAAGTCAATTAAGATTACTTCACGTAGAGGGCCACATGAACAGCCTTGTATTTATATAAATAATCCAGAAAAAGATACAATGAGAAGTGTTTTTTTTTTGGTAAATAAGGTCAACAGACGTCGAAACGCTTAACATAAGGTAGTAAGAATACACATAGGTGTGAAAAGAACTTATGAATATTATATAAATATTATATTTATATAATAAACAATAGATTTGAAATTAAGATAACAATAGCCAACAGAGAGGAGGCACATGTTTATTAGAGATTTTTATCTTTTTTTCTTCTTCTTCCTCTTAAGAAAAATACGTAATAGGCAACACATATCCATTTGTCTTCTTTTCTCAGTGACATTTTGCTCTTTTATGAAAAATGCACAAAAAAAGTCTTCGTTTTTCTTTTGGCTACGTCTCAAATAAATTTCCATTTGAAAGAAACTCTGTCAAGCAGAGTCAAGGAGAGAGAAGACAAAAACTCGATGATCACTCCGGAATTTACTTTTCTGCGTATTGTAACCGAAATCTTACTTGAGTGAACGATTGCAAAAGCCAACAATCAACGAATCGTTTATTCCATTCATCAATCTTTTTTTTCCATCCTAATCATTATCATCATCATTGGGCTCTTAGAAATTCTCTTCTTTTATATCTAATCATTAATTTTCTTTTATCTAATACTTTTCTCCCACCTAATCCTCCTGTTTCTCTCATTTTCCTCAATTACCTCTCTGTATATTCTCATCTTGTCACTTTTAAAGACACTGTTAGGAATAAAGGCTCTATTGGAATCTGTTGCTGCTGTCGGGAAATAGATATGAAGAGACATAAACCGCCATATACTCTTAAAGACTCATCTTTATCATTCACAATATCAGAGAGTAACAGACAATATGTTGAACCATTGGATGCTGAGAGAGAAAAAGGAGACTGGGGGCCATACGGTCTTGTAACTCAGTCATAAATCTCTCCATCTCCTTCTCCTCACTGTCAATAGTGCCTGACAGATCATAAATTTTCTGATATATGTATGTTTCCGAGGCGCTCCATCATTCGAGAGAGGCGTGGCTAGGCCCTATGATTGGTTAGCCACGCCTCGTCGCTCGACCGCTTTGATGAGACCGCTGTCGGCTGGCCCCGCCCCGCGAGTAGCATCAGTCTTAGCCTTGTGTTCGTGCCGCCCTGTTGGTTGTCGTCGTCGTTGATCGTCGTCGTCATCACCACAGCATCATTATTTGATCGACATCGAGAATCCTCGAAATTCGTCGTTTTTGTTGATTTCCAAACATTTTTTACTCCTGAAGAAAAAAGGAATTAGCGTTTCTTTCTCGTGGAGATTTGGAATAATACGATCCATTATTCATCCAGTAGAAACATTCTGTCATATTTGGTATAAATAGCCAAAAAAGGAGGAATAAAAGAAGAATATAAAAGGATAAGGAACTGTTCTCGTTCTATTAGATTCTTAGCTATTCAATCTATTCTATTATGGTTTCTACACATACTCAGCAGTACATAACAGATTTCGTACCAAACACGGTTAGTTATTACATTTTTTACATAAATATTTAATTGATTTTTTGATGATGGTTATAATGGTTATTCTATAGTTTGCTCTTTTTCTCTTGTATTATCCTCATTTTTTTGTTTCAATCTCCTTTCTCTTACCTCTATTGCTTGTCATCTTATACGTTCCATTTTAAACTGTATTCTTAAACATTTTCTCAAATGATTTTTCATCTCAAGAAGCTTCTATTAATTTTATTTTCTTGTTCTTCCTAATCATCAAATAGAATCTCTCTTTAATTAATTTGGATAATAAAAAATAGTTGGGAAGCTTTTTATGACATTTTGTACGGCGGCTTCTTATCAGTTATATGATTTGTCCAATCAAATGAGCTTATTTATGAGTTTCTTTATTACTTTTTATTCTTTCTTTTTATTTTTTCATAGTTATTTTCTTGATGCTCAGCTCATCTCTTTCCTTAATTGATATTTTCGTCAATTGCACTGGAGTTTAACCTTTATACTGTCAAATCAATCAATCCATAATTACTTCATTTTTTACATTCCGTTCTTTTAAGGCTGATGGCAAAAGCCCTCTGGCCATGCTAGCCAAAACATGTGAGACGATAGGACTCCCTGATGTTCCGTTAATGAAGAAAAGTCCTGTCCTCAACTCAGACGGAAAAACATCAATGGGTGCAAGTCCTGACCTTTCGTTGAAAGGAAAATCAGAATCACCCAGCGATAAAAAAAGGGAACGATGTTCTCCCCGAGCCATTCCCTCAACATCAAAGGTATTTCGTTCAGTTTTGTAACACTTTCTTATGAAACAATTTCAGTCAGAGCCTTTAACGTCAACCACGTTACCAGCATTAGCAGCTGTAGGAAAAGCTCCTTTTGGAGCTTTAGGGTTCCCAACCGCCTTCCCATTCTATCCTGGAGCAACTATGATGAACCCATTTGCCATGCATACCGCTGCTTTTCCCGGATTCGGTATGGCTCCGGCCCCTCAAGCTTTTATGAATGCTCGAGCACCATGTCCTGCTGCTATAATGCGACAACCATGTATCACACCTGGTTGTGCGACATGTTCAACCCCTGGAGGTTCTGCGACTGATATGTTTGCCAACCCATTGTTCTCTGCTTATGCCGCCATGATGCCAACTGTTTCTGGAGCCAGGTAACCTCGTATCAATCATACTGTTTCTTTAATCAATGCATTTTCTAGTGCTCCCGGTGGTATATCCTCCTATCAAGCTCTCCTTGCATCGGCTGCTGCTGCAGCTTCTGCGAACGCTGCTGCTGTGGCTGCAAGTTGCACACCATCTACTACACCAACTCCCGGATCTGTTTCTTCAACCTGTTCCTCGTCATCGAATGTGAAACATACCTGCAGTTGGATGGACAGTACAACAGGGATGTGTGGAAAACAGTTTGGTACAACTGATGAACTCACAAATCACATGAAGAACCACGCAGTTGCCTCTGTGAACATTTCATCAACAGCTCCTAGTCCAGTACCAAGCACTTCTTCTTCTGTCAGCATGGGCACACCTGATAAACTTTCCAATGGGAAGATGGGAAACAGTGCAACAAGTACCCCCAACATGCGCTTCAACCCTTACGGGAAGCCGGTGACTCCAGGAATGATGGCTCCGGCTGGTGCCGCAGTTGCCGCCGCTGCAGCAGCCGCTGCAGGTATGCCATCCATGCCACCGATGGCTTTTAACCCTATGGCTTTACATGCGATGTACGCCCAACGCATGATGACGATGCCTCATCCTTAAATAGAAATCCCTGTTATATAGTTTCGGTTAATAAGCTACCTGGCTCTTTCTCTTTTCATCCTATCACATGATTACGGTTATATTAATTTCTATAATTCTTTGAGTGTAAAAAGACAAAGTCTTTTCAAAAAAACATTTGTCGCAGTTTCGTTGATGACGTCGTGATCAACTTTACGGGTTTATATTTAACTGGTGCCACATTTGTTTTATTTTCCTCAGAATTCTTTTTCATTAAAAGCAATTCAGATAAGATAGATTGTTGTTTAAGAAATTTGCAAGAAAACTACGTTGATCTAATATTATTTTTCATCCTTCATCGTATGTTTTCCACCGTGTCGAACGGTTTTCTTCTCCTTCCTACAAACCTCACAGAACAGCTTTTAAGATGCAAATTGTCATAGAAAATCTATATATATATATACTATTAATAATGAATTGTAAATATGTTTATTTCTGATCTTCATATTTGATGATTGTCTTTTGTTCCTCTGTCTCTTGGATGCCAAGTGCCCCATTGCCTTCACACATTTGCTTCATTTGTTGATTACGAGTCTTCTCTCTCTAATGATATATAAATATAGAAAATGAACAAAGAAAGTGATAAATTTTATGAAAATACTCGTCTTTTTTTATTTGAAAAACATTACTTGAGCTATTCTTCAAGCCTTGAACATAAACGATATTTCATCTTCAACTGTCGACGTCGTTTGATTATTCTTGACTGTGATCGATTCGAAATGATTCAATCATCTGATCTTAAGAGCACATTGGTTGAAGTAATAACATTTTTCATTTACTCACAAACGATTTCGTTTGGTTCGACTAGGGTTGGAGATGAAAGAAACGTAAAAAAGAGTGAGAGAGAGGAGGATAAAAGAAGATTATTTATAGTTATAGCTCATTAAAGACATTGAAATGACTTCAAAAGACTTGTTGGTGCGCGAAAGAACAGATGTTAATCGCAATTTCAAAGAATAAAAAAGTTATGTAAATGTTCTTCTGATTGGAAGGAAGAAGATGAAGTTTATCTTAAAAGCGAGTGACGATTGGCATTTTGATGAAGCCGGGCGATGATTGATAAGAAACGTCGCTTAATTCTTGGTTCATCATCATGCAAGATATATTGAAGGTGAATGAGAAATGAGGATGAATAGCTGAAAATGAAGAAGAAGAAGCCTTTCAAGGCGAGAACCTCCTTCCAAATGACAACAAAGGCGATAATTTTCGTTTTGTAGAACATTAGAGATATATTTTGATAATTTATATGAACTACTTCATTTCAGATGACGTGGTCAATTCATCTTAAGGTATAATCAATCGTATTCCATCTGACTTCAGAAGTCGGTATCATATCAGCGGGGGACATGCAGTGGTCACATCATCGGAGGTATCTCTGATGATACTTTGATGTCGCCAAAAATGGAACTCAATCATGGATGAGAGAAAGGAAAAGTGAAGACGAGAGGAAGACTGACTCAAAAACTGAAAGAAGGGCCTAGCAATTCGAGATTAACAGGTAGAAACGGTTTCCCAAAGTAATTCTACAATATAAGAGCAGTTCATAGAGTTGATAGCAGGCTGATGATGTCAGGTAGAGTGTTTTCAACACACCAAGAAGTCTTCGAATGGTCGTTTGCCGTCCAATGTAATGCCTATTTTTGCATGTAAAAAGACGAATTATTATGAATGATGAATCTTCTCTTCTTTTTTTTGTGATTTTTGTCTTTTATATTTAATTTAGCAGTTAATGTCCATCCATCAAATCATTTTATGACTTTTGCCTTCATTTCATTTTCTTTGCCGCTGTTGGATGACTGATAGCCACTTCTAAGGGGGGTTGAGAGAGGCGAAAAGATCATCGTCCGGTTGTTTAGCTATGCGAACTTATAATAATATGTTTTTTTCTTTGTAATAGATAAGAATATCTATTATACAGTAGCCTATCCATCAATAATTTACTTGTAGGTCAATTAGAAGATAAAGATTTTTCTTTTGTTCAATTGATACTTTGACCAAATAAGCACTGAAATCTTATATGATAGGCAAACTAGCTGCTTATCAATCTGAGGCCTTCGGAACTCCACTTTTCCAATTTCTTCACAAGCATTCTGGACAACTGTCTAAGATTAATAGTCCGTGGCTCTTTTTGACACAAACGAAACTTTTTTCTTCGTCGTTCTTCCAAAACAAAAGCCGTGAGAAGAAATGGAAGAAGTGGCTTGGACCTGTCAAGAAAATCATATGAAAGAGATGTTATCAAGTCGTAATAATCTAAAATATTTTCAACAAAAGTCTCACTAATGATTAACTTCAAGATTTATATTTGATCAGTTGTCTTGTTGTCTGACATATGTCCTCTAATCAGCTCAAAACGACTTAATACATCAAGCTGATTCATGACAACTCCAAACAACAGTCTCTTTTTCTGTCAACTTTTCATCAGAAGCTTTGCTCTGAATTCAGGATGATGACA
The DNA here is from genome assembly GCA_030370435.1 of Auanema freiburgensis. Taxonomy (NCBI): domain Eukaryota; kingdom Metazoa; phylum Nematoda; class Chromadorea; order Rhabditida; family Rhabditidae; genus Auanema; species Auanema freiburgense. The sequence goes on from CM059369.1 coordinate 5,834,160, forward strand.
GATTGATTATCAACTCAAAATCAAATTTCGCAGCAAAAAGCGATAGGGGATAAAGCATTAGTGAACGTAACCCCTTTTCCCATCACCATCTCCCCGATTCCGCAGAATTTTCAAGTTGTGTTAAATAAATTATTTTTATATTTATCAGCATTTCTCATCAATCTTTAGATAACAGAGTGTCCCTTTTTTATCTTGTATTCTCCTATTTTCTCTTAAAATGGACACGTTAATAAATCATCAGACGTTCTTGAAATGCAGGAAACCATAAGTTAACAAATCATTACTTCCCATACTTTGTATGTTTCAAACGTATGTAAGTGTAGCTAAAACCTCTATCGAATTGCTAACTTGATGAATGATCGGAAAGCTTTGTTGTTTCCGGATGTTTAATACGATTATTGGCCTATTAAACCATCAAATTGAAATGAAAGTGGCAATTATTATCAACGCTCTGATTGTACAGACTCCCATTTGATATTTTTGAAGAAATTTTTTCGTGTTTTACATCTGTTAAACGTTAAATTGCAAGCTGAATGTTCATTTTATTTGATGACATGGAGAAAGGGAAAAAACCATTTCGATGAGTTACAGATGTTCGCAGAAGCTCTCAAATATCTTTGAGAAGTCCTTGAAGTGCCAAATGAGTTATTAATGACACCACCAAATGCCATGACAGACAGTAAGCTTTTGGCTACCCCCTCTTCTTTCATAATTTTTTTGAAAAATCTCATAAATGTTACATCTCTTTCTGACAACTTCTTCCCATTAATTGTGATGAAATTAAGAAAGTTAAAGAAGAAACAGAAATTTCAGGATAAAACACAAAAAAAAGAGAAAAACGAGTGAGAGACTTCTGACTGCTTGATGGATTAGCCAGCAAGCACGGACCAGATGACAACTGAAGTGAAAAAGTTTTTTTTCGTTTCCTGTTTCTGATTTTATCGCTTTTATTCTTTCTGAACTTATTTCTATCGGATTGAAGCATATAAGGCAACAAGGCATCACTTTAACTTCCTTTTTTATTGTTTTTTGGATTCTTCCAATGATGAATGGCCCATGACAAACTCTCACAGTCGTCAAACAAATGGTCAGGTTCTTTCTAATTTATTACATGCGATGGACAGTTCCCAAGCCTTAAAAATCACGAACGAGTCAGAACTTCTTCACGAAAGTTTCGCAGTGGTATGAACGGAAGATTTGAAAAATAGCTTCAAATCGGGACAACGCACAATTATGGAAAAGCTTTGTAACAGCTCTGATCTGCCATTTCTCTCATTCAAACACTTCAAAGTCTTAAAAAGATAATGAGAGATGCTAAATCGCAGAATCCTTGACAGCTGAACGACATCATGGCCACGTTACGTGATTTACGAGATGCCATGTATCTGTGAAAGCCCAGATCGTTTCTCATTCTTTTCCTCTATAACTATCTTCTTCGAAATGTTTGAGAAACAATCAAGATTAACTTTACGACTATATGATATAAATTATGATATGAGTAACTTTCTGCTCATTAACATAAGCTTTTCTATCCGGCAGTAGTTTTGCTATGATTGAAACTTCCAATTTCGGTTGGATAGTTGACCCTTTTCGAGAACTAAGAACGATAAGAAGAAACAAAGTCATCTATCATACTCTGTTTCTTCGTTTTCGAACATTTTCATTTTTGCAGCTATAAATCTGATGACGGACTTCCTCACAAGCTTGGGAACTTAAGCTTCTTCACCATTTTACTGCCCATCTTATCCATCTTAGTTCAATTGCTCGTCATATAAATGACAGTTTGGATACATCGATTTAAACAGATTTCCTGTAATCTTTCAGTTTCTTCTGACATCTTGCAGTTGTCATCTTTACTTCTTTGTGCTAACCGCCTGCCGGGAGAGACGAGGTCGTCGTACGCAGGGATTTCGCTCATAACTTTTCTCATAATAAAAGTCTGATAAAGGGGTTGCAAAACAATAAATAAATTTGATGATGAACAATAAAACAGGTTATCAAATGATTATTCAGATTATACAAACTTGACATGACGTAGTGCGTGTACTACTGCTGTTCGCCATTCATTGAGATTGTCAGAGGGCGAACGGTTGTTTTTTCCTCACCTAATCTCATACTTTATCACTCCTCCTCATTCTCTCTTTGCAGCTGTTTTTCTCAAATCTTACCACTATTTACATGCACAGGTATTCGTACCTGTCCAATTTGCTCCAGCAAATGCTCATAGTTTCTGACAGGCCAATCTGTCCGTGTCCGTCCGTCTGTGTCACTCGTCTTCTCAACAATTACAGTAGACAGAGTGAGTGTCTGATTGACGGCCGACCGGCGGCAGTTCAAACGCATCTTTTATACGACACATGTAATCCATCACCGTGTGTGTCAGATGAGTGGCCTCTCTCTTCGTTCCGGCTACACTCTCATCAGAACCGTGTCGTCTTCATCGTCATATCGCCGTTGTCGTTGTGGTACTTTTCATCTTTATTGTCGTGTGGAAGAACGGCAAAATAAGCGTTAAATGACTCGAAACTTGAATAATTTTCTCTTTTCTTCTTAAAGGTATGCTTTTATGACCCTTGAGAACCTTCTTTTATATATAATTTATGATGAGATTGATGTTGGGAGTTGCATTCTTCATTGCGATGTAGCTTTGATGAGATGATAGCACATAGTGTGGAATCGTTTAGTTAAGCTGAAGTTACAAAGAAAATTTCGATTTATTCCATTCTGCTGGCTGTCATTGTCAACTCATCCATCTTGACCTGTTTGTCCAGTCAGTCATCTACATGATTCCATCAGCTAGAAGAAAAGTAGTTAAGCTTGAACATTAAGATATGTCAAAAGGAGAAAGAAAAAAAAGAGGAAATGTAACAGAAGCTCCAGAAGGTCTGCATGTTATCTCCATGTATGTCATTCGGCATATAAAGAAATTTCAGGAAACAAGACAACGAAACACATAAAACTTCAAAAGATAGCTCATTAAACTGCTGTCATTTGAATGTTAATTGTTATTCATTCATCAGATTCCTTATTTTATTATCGTTTTTTCAACAAATTGTGGTCATGAAAGCTTAATAAGGGGTCGAAACTTCGGCTGATCAGTCACGGTTTTTGCAATTACTTTGTCAACTCATTTATGATTTTTTCTCATTCTCTTCCGTTCAATCGCTTCTCAACACATTGATCATTCTGTTTGATAGACCAATGATAAAGATATGTTCATAAAAACTTCACGAAAAAGCATGAAGGAACATAAAAATTAAATGAATCTCGTTAAGAGTATATTTCGTGTACTGTATTCTGATTTTATTGAGCTGAAAGGGACATCGTAAGACCGTAACTATCATGTGAAGATCTTGTTTTTCAAACTTCTTATTTTTGGATGAGAAGAATGAACCGAGAGAGGAGAATAAGAAAGGGATTTGAGGGGGTGATTGAGATGAAACTTTTTACATTTTTTCATTTTTTTCTGAATCCGAATAAACACACACTAAAAGCTTGACAGCAGTATTGTTTAAAGAGAGATTGAGTGTTTCTATTGGTGATAAAATACAATGTGATTAGTCGATGAGCGGTCATGAAAGCTTTCATATGATATTCTTGGAGTTTCAAAACAATTCAAAATAGTGAAATCCATAAAATGTTATCAACAAAGCCTACAGATTATGACGTCACATCATAAACTTTGTCGGTATCTTTGAGTTAAGTTGGTGTTGATGTTGTAACTGTATGGATCTTATGATTATGACGTCATGAGACTTATTAGATTATCTTTCACACACCGTTTCAATCTTGTTATGTTGTTTGAAAACAATCTTGTGAACTGAGGGAAGGATAAAGGGGTCGTATACATTTCTATTTTATTAAGAAATTCCCAATTGTCATATCGAAGATGGATAGCTTCTGACGCTTTACCCCTACAATCCACTATCGTTGATGATGATGAAGTGCAATAATTGATTGATAACAACAGATCAAATAACCTAACTTCAACATCTTCAAGAATTATGTTGCGAGGGATGTAGCTCCTACCCAAATTAAGTAAAAAAACGTTTCTCTTATAATTCATTTCATTGTCAGACTATAGAGATCAGAAGACATATGTGTCATGTCATAAATAAAGTCAATAAGAAGAAGAAGAAAAGAAGTTGATGGCCACCTTAAAACTCATTGTATCCTCAAATTTTATGCGACTAAACGGAACAATACGAATCCTCTTAGAAGACGTAAGACCGACGACAGATGAGGATGACGGCTGTTGAATAAAAGTGAAAGATTACTTAGTTTTTGTATTCATTTTCCCTCGTTTCCATTCAAAATCCAATAAATTTTAGTTAAAAGTTACGATGTGTCGAAGGGTATTGTTGAAGTTGAGATGAATTGGCTTTTGATAAATGCCGATGTATGGCATTTCCCAATCAAAGCTCTGTATTCTCTTTCTCTTGTCTCCTTTTTTTCTCTCTTTCACTGTCAACTTTTTTATTTTTCAAAATCACTACCAACCATCTTCTGAAATAAAAATTGATCAAACGGCGTGTTATCTTCTACATCTGCATCAGATTGTCTCATATCAAATATATTGTAGACGAACGTTTTCCAGCCCTTTCTCCAATTTAGGAATGAAATGTGAGAAAAAAAAAGCTGAATTCGAGAAAGAAGACGATCGAAAAGCACAGCTGCTTTCCCTCCAACAAATGACTGTAACGAAGACGTTATCGACGGTTCATCATCATCAACACAAATTTTCTATCATTAATCTCCAGTCGGCTATTCATTCAGCTTTTCTCTCCTGTCAATTGTTGTATCTTTCAAATTAATCAGTTGAAGCCACATTCTCCAACTTACTTGAATTTTGATCAACAATTTCGAAAGCAACATACGGGAGTGAAATATAATTTATGCAGCAACTCTTTATCGTGTTCTCTCGTCCTTAGAACATATGACCAGGAGCAGGTCAAAGATAAGGACGCATAGTTGAAAAGAAAACAGACAGAGAAGCCTCACAAGCAAGGTGAGAAGATAAGCTTATTAACCATTCATTACAGTAACTAAAAGAGAATATTACAACATTAATATAAACACTTTATAGGATGTTTTATTACAATTACGCTAATAAAACACTCTATTATAGTTATAAATTGTACTCAAATCATTCATATAGCGTAGCTTCTGTTGTTCCCATCCATCATTTTCTTTCTGAAGTTAAGGAGATAACAAGATTTTTTTTTCGAAAAAAAGCTAATAAAACCAAAACAACCATTCTGTACTGAAGAAAGACATAAAGTGATTCAATCGTTACATTACAAATATGCTAACTACTATAAATTATGGCTCCTTTGTAAAGAAAACGGTATGAGGAGATTAGAAAACTATTAAATAACCGTCGGCATTCTTCAAACAGTTCAGCTCAAGATGTAGAGTACAGAAATGCTATCTCATCTGGCTGACGGTTACTTTACTTTTTTACAACCTCTTATGGTCCTTTCGAACTTGATGAGAGAACAAGGTCGTTCCATTACATTCGTCTTATCCCTGTTAAGCTTTTTTGAAACTTCCATTCCAGCAGTTAGAACTGCAATGTCGGAATATGTATCGAACACCTACCGTAATCTGGGTTACGGTAGATAAAGAAACTGACTGTATTCTATTTGTTATTTCTATGTTTTGATAGAAGTTAAATGAACATTGGATTTATGAGTGAAAAAAAAACGATGCGAGACAGTGAGAGAGAAAAGGAGAAGGAGAGAGAGAATAGTACTGGTAGATGATAAATTCTTCTGTTGGTTCATCTATCATCTACATCCAAATCACTCATCCCTATCCATCTACCCATCCATCCATCAAATAACCCAACAACCAACTATTTTCGCTTTTTTTCTTTTTCAGCCCACACCGTCATATTATCACAACTAACTCTGTGATCTATCATATGTCGTTAAAACGTTGTTAATATGAAAAGATAAAGTAAAGAAAGATATACAATAGGTTCAAGCAGGCCACTGCATTTCATAAATAAATATTTATTTATATGCGAACTCCAAAAAAAGAAGAGAAGATGGATGTTCGTTTCATTCTCTCTTTCTTTTTCCTTCCCTCTCTCTCTCTCTCTCTCTCTCTCTCTCTCTTTATCCATCTACCGTCTTAAAGGAATTCATTCCTATTCTTTTTGTTGTAAATATGTTAGAAAAGGTGCGAAGAAGACAAGTATTTCTTCAGGTCATAAATTTAATTTGGACATCGATCAAACCAACGTCGTCGTCACCTTCTTTCCTTCAGATTTCTTTGTCTATTTCGTTTTATTAAATGATTTTCGATAAGAAATGTATGAGAAGTCTTGTTTTTATTCGGAAAATCAACAAATGCTATAATAAAACCTGCAATTGAGACATTCCTTCCGATTGAATTAGAATATCACGTGGAGGTGCACGTGAAAACAATTCTTCTCACGCGATTCATTTCATTTTTCTTTGCAGTAGAAGCTGTTCGGTTGTATTTGAGCTCTCAGATAGCTTCATCAATGAAATAGTTTGGTGTTAATTGTTTTTCTTTGTAAACGATTGATTAAAAAAGAAAGAGAAGAGAAAGAAGAGGAAGGCTTCCTTCCTGACGACGTAATGTCTTGTAAAGTTTCAAGAATCAAATTATATTCATCAAATATCGTTAGGCAAATGCTCATTAGTGATTGACAAAGTTTTAAAGGAGAATGATTGAGATGTGAAAAGAACTTTCAATCATTCGCAAAAATCAGTGAAAGAATTAATATTTCATCGCTTCTAACTTCCGTAAATCATTAATAACGAAAACTTAAATACAGATGTCAAATGAGAAGAATTGATAATGATTACGGTAATGAATGTCAAGCATTTTCTCTCTGTATTTTAAACAATTTTCGCTCTTTTTCAATTGATAGTGCCGTTTTTCATCTTCGTTGTCAATTCATCATCTTAGAATAACATTCTCGGCTATCATACAACCGGTTTATCGTTACCTTCTGTCATCAGATGACGATTAACAACGGCGTCTTCAATCATCAAACTGTTGACGACGTTAGCATAGATAAAATGGATGCGGAACATAGCAGTCAAGAAAGAAAAAAATCACAAAGAAAAAGAGATAAAGGGAATAGCAGAGAGACTCGAGAACTCAAAAGTAGTATTTCTTGAGGCAACAGGTGTAAAAAAAGGATAACACTATCGTCATTTTACATTTTCATGACAACTTCTTGTGATGTCAGTCATCGAGCATTTCAATCTCTGATATACAATTCTGTATCAGAGATTGATAGATGAGAAAGTTAATGAAAAGTTTTGACCTATTGTAGAGAATGATGTGAAACCTTAACTTTCTTTCGAAGAACTTTGTTCTCCAAACATTTTAAAACCGTTGTTCATTTATCTTCCAGGGCTCTCTTCGAAGATCTGATTAATTAGATTTAAAAAGCTTTTTTTCTTTTTAGAACAGAAATTTTATGTAATGTTGGAGTGAAATGTACGGAGGAAGGTGGAAGGGGGGGGGTGCTGATAAATGAACTTTGCGTTTGATTGTTCTGTTGTCCAACAATGAATATATAAATAATATTTGATTAGAGAGTTGCAAGGAAGGAGATGAATGAGAAGTGGGAAGAAGACTTGCTTCGGCAGAATATGAACGATTATGATCTATGAGAATTTCTGTTGATGATGACGGCAACAGCAGATGATAGATTTATCATAGACTATCCTCAAGTAGTCTCGACGAATATTATGAAGTTTCATTTCTCATTCTCGTCCACTATTTCTCTTTCTTTTTCTTTCTCTCTCCTTCCCTCATATTTCAATTCCCTTCTTCTTATAATAAGGCAATTGACGTAAGATGATGATAATGACAATGTGTTAGAAGTCTAAGGAAGGAGAGTGGCAATTCATCTCCTTCATCAATTACCATCATAAACTATCATAATAAACTTCTTCTTGAATCTTACGACAGGGACCTATTGTCTTCAACAAATTTATTTGAAACTTCAAGCACGACCGGTCGGCTCGTCTTGACCTTTTCAAATCGAATTAATTTTTGAAACATTGAGTTGTTACTAAGTGAAAAGAGATTCAAAATAATAAATAGGTTGACTTTCAATAAATAACATGTGACTGTAACTTTCTGGAACGATAAATCAGTGTCCAAAATGTGAAAGCTTTTCCTTCAGGCTTTTCCCATTGCTATCCATCTGTCCAGAAGGGTTGGCGGTCATTGCTTTAGAGTCAAATCGTTATTGAGCAGCAGGAAAGCAGATTTATGAGTATAAAGGATGAAAGTCGTAAACGAGACTTTGACAGCCATCTGAAAAGTAAATTTCGAACTTCACAAGGGGCCTTCAGATGTCAATAGGAAGGAAAGAAATCTAATTGACAGAGAGCGGAAGAGCAGAGGGGCAGAAAATAGAAGACGTTCTTTTTTTAGTTTGAGACAGTTGAAACAAGAAGAATATGAAAGCAAGTAGAATAAAAGCAAAGAAACGAAAGATTTATGTGAGTCTCGCATCATATTCACAAACATATAAATCAGTTACAGCCACTTAACTCCATCTCATTCAAAATTAATGGTATAGTTCGGCTGTCAACTTTCTCTTTTGACTAGTGTCTGCCATCTGCTTTGAATGTCTGTGATTGGCGAAGGTGGAATAATAAAAGAAGATTTATTAAATTCATTAACTATATGTACAATATTATAAACTATATTCAGATAAAATTTTGGAAATTCAAATTTATATTGCTGTGGGAAAATAAGAAACAGATAGCTCAGTGAAGGTATCCTGCTCGTGGGGGAGCGGATGGAGGTATTGGACGTTCACGACTAACTTTCCGACGTACACCGATTATGTATGGGATGGATGGTTGCTGATTGTTCGGTGACGGGAAAAAGTTCATTTTATAGAGATCGTTAGGTCGTGGAGCTGGATGAGATGATGTAGAGGGCGAAAACTGAGAATCATAAGTAGGGGTGGTATCGTATGAGTGATTCTCATATGTCAGCTTCGGGGGTTCATTTGGATAGCTGTATTTTTGGGAGGGTGGGGATGGTGAGGAAGCTGGTGAAGATGGAACGTAATCAGGAGTGTATGGTTCATCATATGGTGAGCTAGTTGTGGTTCTAGTAGCTCTTGGTGTGGTAGTTCTTCGTGTTGTTGTCGTTGTTGTTCTAGCTCTAGTAGTCGTCGTTGGCCTAGAAGTCGTTGTCCTAGTTGTTGTTGATGGAACTGTTACAGGCACAACTGTCGTTTCTTCGAAATATGGAGGTATAGTTGGATATTGATAGGTAGCAGGAGGAACAGGGTATGCTTTCGGTGGCTCAGATGGAACTCTGGGATATGCATCTCGTGGTGGATAATATGGATAGTTTGGAGGACACTGAGGTCCATCACAAGGCTTGTTAGTGTTCACCGGAGGGTATAGGTACTCGGTTCTGTACGGTGGATACGGTCCCGTGGGGTATGGGGATCTTGGCTGTTCCGAGGGATGATATGGTTCCTGTGGCCAAAAGTTATTTGGTTGTGGACAATTCGGACCGTTACATTGATATTGGTTTCCTGGCCGGTATGGATTGGGCGGATAAGGTCGTGATTGTTCATAACTTCCATGATTTGGTGGACAATTCGGACCACTACAAGGCTCGTACGGTTGTTGGTTATAGGGCTGTCTAGGCCTGAAAGACTCCTGCTCTGGTGGTTGTCTATAAGTGTTTGGTGGTCTATAGGGCTCATAAGGAGTTTGACAAGCAGGGCTGTCGCAACCATGAGGATTGGACGGGTATGGTTGATGATTTGCCCCCCGACAATCTGCATCATGGCAAGGTTGGAAATCTCGTGGATGGGTAGGAACACTTGGGCGATTAGGCTCATCACATTCAGGTCCTTTGCAAATGCGCAGAGAAGGATTCCATGGAATTTCTTGACAAGAATCACCTTCACATCGTAAATACGTTTTTGATGGACTCTTCTGTTCAGGTTTTCGATATTCACAATCTTCTCCATTACACTCTTCTTGTGGTCTATATGGACGGTTCACAGGGCCATGAGGCTCCTCGTACTCACAGTCAGGTCCTTCACATTGGTGATGCGGTTTGTGAGGTCTCTTAACAGGTTGACGAATTACTGTATAGTCGCAATCATCCCCATCGCATTCTTGATGTGGTCTATGTGGTCTTTTCACCGGGCGATGCTCTTCAGAATCGCAATCAGGACCATTGCATTCCTCATGAGGTCTGTGAGGTCTTTTAACTGGACGATACTCTTCGGATTCACAATCTGGTCCATTACAATTTTGGTGTGGTCTATGTGGACGTTCCACTGGACGGTTTTCTTCGGATTCACAATCTGATCCATCACACTCCTGGTGTGGTCTATGTGGTCTTTTCACCGGGCGATGCTCTTCAGGCTCGCAATCAGGACCATTGCATTCCTCATGAGGTTTGTGTGGACGTTTCACTGGACGATACTCTTCGGATTCACAATTTGGTCCATCACATTCTTGATGTGGTCCGTGAGGGTGCTTCACGGGGCGATAATCGTCAGATTCGCAATCAGGACCATTGCATTCCTCATGGGGTCTGTGTGGATGTTTAACAGGACGATACTCTTCGGATTCACAATCTGGTCCATTACACTCTTGGTGTGGTCTATGTGGTCTTTTCACCGGGCGATGCTCTTCAGAATCGCAATCAGGACCATTGCATTCTTCACGTGGTCTATGTGGACGTTTCACTGGACGATCCTCTTTGGATTCACAATCTGGTCCATTACATTCCTCATGTGGTCCATGTGGATGCTTGATTGGACGATGTTCTTCGGATTCACAATTTGGTCCTTTACATTCTTGATGTGGTCTGTGAGGGCGCTTCACGGGGCGATGCTCCTCAGATTCGCATTCAGGGCCATTGCATTCCTCATGCGGTTTGTGTGGGTGTTTGGCTGGACGATATTCTTCGGGTTCACAATCTGGTCCATTACATTCTCCATGTGGTCTGTGTGGATGTTTAACAGGACGATACTCTTCGGATTCACAATCTGGTCCATAACATTCTTGATGTGGTCTGTGAGGGCGCTTCACTGGATTATGTTCCTCAGATTCACAATCTGGTCCATTACATTCCTCATGTGGTCCATGTGGATGCTTGATTGGACGATGTTCTTCGGATTCACAATTTGGTCCATTGCATTCCTCATGTGGTCTGTGAGGGCGCTTCACGGGGCGATGCTCCTCAGATTCGCATTCAGGGCCATTGCATTCCTCATGTGGTCTGTGAGGGCGCTTTACCGTACGATGCTCTTCGAGTTCACAATCTGGTCCACTACATTTCTCATGTGGTCTATGTGGACTTTTCACTGGATTATGTTCCTCAGATTCACAATCTGGTCCATTACATCCCTTATGTTGTCCATGTGGATGCTTGATTGGACGATGTTCCTCCAATTCACAATTTGGTCCATTGCATTCCTCATGTGGTCTGTGAGGACGCTTCACGGGGCGTTGCTCCTCAGATTCGCAATCAGGGCCATTGCATTCCTCATGTGGCTTGTGTGGGTGTTGGACTGGACGTTGTTCTTCGGATTCACAATCTGGTCCATTACATTCCTCATGTGGTCCATGTGGATGCTTGATTGGACGATGTTCTTCGGATTCACAATCTGGTCCGTTGCATTCCTCATGAGATCCATGTGGATGCTTGACTTGACGATGTTCTTCGGATTCACAATCTGGTCCGTTGCATTCCTGATGAGATCCATGTGGATGCTTGACTTGACGATGTTCTTCGGATTCACAGTCTGATCCGTTGCATTCTTCATCCGGTCTGTGAGGTCTTTTCACCGGGCGATGCTCTTCGAGTTCGCAATCCGGTCCATTACATTCCTCATGTGGTCTATGTGGACGTTTCACTGGATTACGTTCCTCAGATTCACAATCTGGTCCATTGCACTCCTCAAGTGGTCTTGGAGGGCGCTGCACAGGACGAGGTTCTTTGAGTTCACAATCTGATCCTTCGCATTCCCTATGTGGTTCGGGCTTATGGGGTGTCTTCTCGGGACGATCAGGCTCATTGTCATCGCAATTAAGACCACGACACACTTTTGAGGGTCTAATTGGTTTATTATCTGGAGTTTTTGGCTGTTCTCTGCCACAATGAGAACCTTTGCAATCCTCATTGGAAACCCGAGGTGGTTTGGTCCGAGGATAATGAGAATTATCCATATCAGAGTCGCAGTTGACACCAATGCAATGCTGTCGATCATCATTTGGACGAGGTGCTTGAGTGGTACATTCTTCTCCAACACACGGGTTTTTTTCGTGCAAATTGGGAGGAGTTGGAAATAGTGAAGGACAACTATCACCTTCGCATTCAGGTGTGTTAGGAGCTTTTGTTGATCTTGGTAGGGCACATTGCGGACCTTCGCATGAGGTTTCAATAGTTTCGGGTATAGGAGTTGGTCTTTCAGGGAACTCACAATTTGGTCCTTGGCAATCATCGTCTGATAATTTTGGTAACCTAGTAGTTTGGGTAGGCAGAGGTTCATCGGGAACAATAGGTCGAGGTGTAGGCCTCTCTGGATACTTGCAGTCTGGTCCTTGACAATCTTCATCTGGTGGTAGAGGCCATTTAGTTGCTCGCGTCGGAGCTGGTTTGTCGCAGTCTGGTCCGTCACATGGTTCATCAGGTCGTGGCGTTTCTCGTTGTGGTATCTCACAGTTTGGTCCGTCACATGGTTCATCAGGTCGTGGCGTTTCTCGTTGTGGGATCTCACAGTTTGGTCCGTCACATGGTTCATCAGGTCGTGGCGTTTCTCGTTGTGGTATCTCACAGTTTGGTCCGTCACATGGTTCATCAGGACGTGGCGTTTCTCGTTGTGGGATCTCACAGTTTGGTCCGTCACATGGTTCATCAGGAGGAGGTGTTGGCCTTCGTGGAAACTCACAATTTGGTCCTTGACAATCATCATCTGGTAAATTTGGTAATCTAGTTGGTCGGGTAGACTGAGGTTCATCGGGAACAATAGGTCGATGTGTAGGCCTCTCTGGATACTTGCAGTCCGGTCCTTGACAATCTTCATCGGGAACAATAGGTCGAGGTGTAGGCCTCTCTGGATACTTGCAGTCCGGTCCTTGACAATCTTCATCGGGAACAATCGGTCGAGGTGTGGGCCTCTCTGGTTGCCTGCAGTCTGGTTCTTGACAATCATCGTCTGGAGCCAGAGGCCATCTGGTTGCTCTGGTGGGTACCGGTTGGTCACAGTTTGATCCCTCACATGGCTCATTCGGTCGTGGCGTTTCTCGTTGTGGGAAATCACAGTTTGGTCCTGGACAATCATCATCCCGTATAATTGGCCTAGGGGTACGTTCACGATCACAGTTTCCCTTCTCATCGCAGTCGTCAGCTGGAGTATATGGAGTAGGTCTTGGAGTACTGAAGAAAGGCTCTGGCGTAATTGGCTCTTCAATAACCACTTCATGAGTTCTTTTGGGGCATGAGCAATAAGCAGCATCTATTCCTGGACTTCCTGGGCCACCAATAGGACCGACAACTCCATCCAAACCTCTAACTCCGAGTCTACCAGGCTGTCCAGTTGGTCCGATTGGTCCAGTGTTACCTGGAGTACCTCCAGATCCTGTGCTTCCAGTTTTTCCTCTCGGTCCAGGTGGACCCGGTTTACCCGGTAATCCTACAGATCTTACAGCTTTTCGACCAGCTTTTCCTGGCGGGCCTGCAATTCCAGTTTGACCAACGTCGCCGGGGCTACCAGGATCTCCCTGTTCGCCTCGTAATCCTGGTTCTCCTGATCGACCGGAATTTCCAGGCAATCCACTCAGTCCTGGTACTCCATCGCCTCCGTTTCCACCTGGTGGGCCTCGTGGACCAGGTAAACCAGCTGGACAGACGAAGCATTTCATTTTCTGAGCCGATTTCTTGTACAGATGTCTCGCATGGTTGCCTTCTCGACCAGGTTTTCCTGCTTTACCAGGATGACCAGGATGACCAGGATTGCCCGGGTGTCCCGGTGGACCAGGGGGGCATTCGTTAGGTCCTGTACTACATCCACAAGAGTTAGAAGACCTTTTAGCTCGTCCGAAAATCACGTTGAAATCTTCTGCAGCCTTCTTATAGTTCCCAAATCCGTTGTTAGTTCTTATCATCTCACGCCAGGCATCGTCAGCAAAAGTCTAAGATCACAGGGTTGTTAAGCAAGCAGATTCAAAAACAAAATAAAATATAGCAAAGACTTACTCTAAAATCAATCATATCCAACATGACGTCATCGTACAACTTATTCATTTGTGAGAATATAGTAACAAGCATTGTCATAGCAAGAGCTATGACGATTCCAGAAGCAAAGCATCCAGAGATGACAAATATTCGAGTAGCTGACATATCATCTACTCAAGCTTTTCGAATGATTAACCAAAAACGAATCTGTTCATCCAAGCCTTTTAAAGCCAATTTGCTAAGAGAACAATGAAATCTTTTTTTTAACTTGTCATTTCAGTCGTATTCTTCCATAAAAAGTTGTCGGGATCGGGTTAACCCCTGAACTGATCGCGAAATCTTGCGGTGAAGAGAGACAGTATTCAAGATTTCCGTGGTTCAAGCAGTGAGTATTCAAATATGATTTTCCATCTCATCATCTTCGTGAGAGACGTAATAGAAAAAGGTATGGTCTGTTAAACTGAATCTGATCCGCCAACCAGAATCGTCTCGCTCTGTTGTCTTCTTTTCTTTTCAAATTCCTCGAATATTTTATGTTTTTCATAACGAACTATATATATGGAACTTCATTTTCCGCTACTAAAAAAGTTCTTCCTATATAAAAGTTGGAACAACAGAAAAAGTATTTGCAGGTGACCACCTCTTCACACAATAAATCATAAGTGAAGGCAACATGGTGAGTTGTCTCGTAAACGCCCTTCGGCATATTGTATTGGGAGTGCGCAAGAGGGATTGCCTGAATATTCACTAACATTATTGAAATAAAAACATTTATTTCTAAAAATAAATTATTGTTCACTATACTTCTTTTTACAAAAAAAAAAATTATCACAGTTAATGGCACTACATTTCAAAGTTCAAAAGTAAAGAGAAGATGACTGCAATTGAAGAAAACCGGTAAGTTGACAAAGATTTCCTAGATCATTCAGATATACAAATGTGTTAAAATCATATTGAGAAATATTTCTTGGAACTAAAAAAATCAAGAGAGATCCGAGATCAAGCTGGTGTTTAATCAGGAAAACGGGCTGGGCCCAAAAAAACGCTTGAATGACGTTGAAAGCTTAGCAGAACGCGAAATTGACAATTGGTATCCGCGTCAAGATGGAAATATGATAGAATTAGGGGAGTAAAATGATGAACAACAGAGCAACGAATGTTATATTCTTCAAAAAGTATCACTAAAAGCTCCTAGAGTATAGTCTCTTTTTTCTTTTTCAAAGCATTCTTATGTTGCTTTGAGTAAAGCAATTTGTTGTTTTAAAGCTCTAATTATGTTGTCTTGTTCAATGAGTTGTCGACGTAAAGCATCATTCTCTCGAATTAGTGATTCCTTCGTCTCATCTTCAGCTCGTACAGACTCCTACAAGAAGAGATAGGTATACATCATATGTCATGCTGAGCAACAGCATTCAACTAACCTGTTCGACGATATCTCGAAGTTTCTGTAATTGGTCTTTAATGTCTTTAACTTCATTCAATCCTTGTTCCAAATTGCATTGGAGGTTTGAGTGAGAGGTAATGTTGGAAGTGTAGAAAGGAGTTATAACACTGAAACGAATAATAAAGAAGAAGTACAAACATATGTAGATCAAACATAGATTATTCTATGTTATAGTTTCAACAACATGTCACGATTTGTTGCATAAATTATTATAAAATAGTAGCGAATATCCAAAAATATTTCAAAAAAGAAAGCATTTTTGTACAAATATTGACAATTTCAAACATTTTTTTGTGAAACGACAGCAGAAAATCCGGTCAATTTGGCGGAAATAGCGCATTGGATGTCAATTTCACCAATTTCTACTTCTTTCAAAGAATTTTTTTGATGGAAACATTGAATGCGGAGAAAGAATTCTTACCTTTGAGCAGGCCTAGGGTTACCATTATCCGCTCGACGGGTTCTGTAAAAAGGAAAATTGTGAATCAGCTGTGCAAGATTGATTGGAAAGTTTTGTCGATTACCTCAGCTTACAGCATGAGAATAATCCGTTCATTGAAATCATTTTGGCGAGGATAAATGAATGATAAAACTATTTTAGAATGACGAAAGAGAGACAAATAAATGAAATTTTGTGATGAAATCCGTTCAGGACACAGCAAAGAGAGAATTGATGGGAATAAAAAATATTTTTGATCATCAATTAATTGACCTCGATTAGATGTGAATGGTGTAATTAAACTAATTGAATTACCTTATGGCTCTAATAACTCCAGCCAAAAAACAGTCAGCCATTGTACAATATTATATTTTAATAATATTATAATATTATATTATCAATATGAAGTTTGAGAGGAGATGAACGGAAAGAAGAATGAGTGGACAAGGACTGTTCCTTCGGAAGAATGAAACGGAATGAGAGAGAGAGAGAAACGAGGAAATTGAGAGAAGAAGAGAATCATCGAAATATGGGACAAACGAAAGAGAGTTTGAAGAAGGAATAATCTCTTTTCTTTTACGAATACTTTTGTATTAACATGTTTACAGAAATCCAAATGAATCTGTACATAAACGTGTTCCCTCGACTTCATTGGCTTTTAACGTGAAAAGTCATTTGGGCAGAATGCAGATAATGAGAATGATTGTGTTGCTTTTCGGCTTTTTTCCAAGCAATTCAGTCGAAATGAAATTGTAACTCACGTTGTTGAAGGAACAGCTGGAACTGAAGTGGTTGGAATGATTACTGAGTTCGTTACTCCAATGATGGCTGATGAATCAACATCCTCAGCTAGAGAACGATCGATTGAAATAAGAGTAGCCTTTTCAGCTTCGAAAGCGTCCATGTGACGAACGGCCGAGAGACGATCCATAGACTCAGAATGAGAGAATGTGTCTCCAACCAACATGGGTTGATCACTGAAGTAAAATTTCATTCAGACAAGTCTTCTGCTTTACAGACTGATTTTTTAAAACATGACACTTACAGAATCTCATCATCTATCAATCCTTTGTCCTGATCATGATTCCTTCCGAGAAGAGGAGAGCCCACACTGCGATCAAAGCCTGAAAAATGTTTTATGAATAGCAAATAAAAAACTTTTACATTCTGTCATTACTATCCTAGTTTCCATCTTCTCCCTTCTCTCTTTCTCTCTGCCTCTTTTTAACACACTTTTTCTCTATCGGTCTTTCTTTTCTGTCTCTAGACTATTGAGGGCATCTCATGAAACATACCAATGTTACGTTTTCGACTCATTTGGTATATCAGGAAAAGTTGAGGAAGAAAAGCAGATTTTCCTAACTACTATACTATATAAAGCGTTAAGGATGAAGCTGAATGAATAATAAGAAGAACAGAAAGCAGAAATGGGAAGGCGGAGATGCTTTGGTTCATCTGGCCGTGCACTGAAGATTCGCTTTAGGACGGATGCCATCCATTGAATTTGAATAACATAAGAAGTAAAGTAAGATGAGAGATGAACGATTCAAGTGTTGAATGAGAGAAAGAGAAAGAAGGAAAGTCCAAAAGCAGCATTGAACGAAATCAGAGACGGTCCTCGTCATTGAAGCCTTGAATTAGGATGTGACAATAACTCCGCAGTCACTAGTTGCATAATTTAGAGAGAAATCGATTGTTTTCCGTTTTTTTCTGTGGTTCTTAGCTACGCAGCTCAATAATCTGTTTGAAAGATACGATTATACGAACTGAATGTCTAATAATTAGTAAAAATCCAGTTTTGCATGACACATTCACTAATTAGAGTTGATGGGTCGTTATAAGGACTTAGTAATTGAGCATCTGCTCCTTTAATGTTTAACGAAAACTCACTGCTGCTATTGAAGTTTCCATTCCCATCGCTCTCTTCTTTGATTGTTTGAGCAAAAGCTTGATCAGCAAATCTTCAAAAGGAACATTGAGCATAATGAGCATTGAGAGTTTAAGAACCTTCTTCTACTCCACGGACTGTTATTCCATTTATCGAATGTTATTGGATGATTCTCAACCAACGGCGAGTTTTCAACAACAGTTGATTCGAATTCAGCCAGAGGAGCTCTTCTCGAACTGGAAATAGTTTTGGAAAACGTATGTATTGATTATGTGTTAGTCTTACTTGAAAGATATGTCCATTGGAGGCCGATTTGCTGAGAAAGACATAGACTTTGGTGGAACAGTAACCTGTAAAATGTGCGAATTGAGCAAAAGTGAGTAAAACTCGAAACTAAAAAATTTGAATTTAAAGGTGGAAAGAGAGGGAAGTCGACTACGAACAAGAAACAAGAAGAAAATCCATTAAGAACCTAAAAACGATACTTCGTCTTTGGCCCATTCCCCATCATCTAAGTCTTCTTCTTCTCTCCAAAAAAAACAAACGAAAGAAAGGAGACATTTGCAGATTGTAATGAGTTTCCTTGTAGAGAAGCTTTTCATTCATCTTATGTATATAGTATCATACATCTAGTTAATTATTTACTTGATCTATTTCGATTTCCTATGAAACTCGAACTTCCCAAACAAATGTCATGTGACTAGAAAAGCTATCTTGCTTACTAGCTTCATCTGATGAAGAGCTATCGTTGCTTCGAAGATCACAAAAGCAAAACATAATCCTTTTTAATCAATCAAAAAATGTCTAATGGATGAAGATGAAATGTATGATAATAGCCTCAGGGGGTTGTAACGATTATTTCAGCAATTAAGAGAACTTTGAGAACAAACCTTCTGCATTCGGCGTTCTGATCGACGGAAAAAAGACGGGGCGAACATTCTACCAGCACTCCTCAGAGATCTAAGAATTCTATTTTGAAGATTGAAGAAAAGTTGGAATTAAAATATATGTTGAACTGCTTAAAGCACATAACAGGCAACTATCTTCTTTTCTTTTTTTTTCGAAAATCTAATTAGAACGAGCAATAGCAGCAGTAAGCTTGATGACGGACGATTGGCAATGAAAGGAAAAGCTTCTTCTACTTTTTTTCATGAGCTGCTCAGTTAGAGTGGTTCGTAGAGTAAATTTTGTAAAGTAAACTCTGAACTAACCGAGTTGCCAATTGCACTTTGGCTGGCTTATCTTTTTCCTCTTTCTTCTTATCGGCCTGAAGGTTCAATTTATAGAAAAAAACTAAGCACCGAAAAATGTACCTTAGCTGCTAACTTTCTTTCTCTTTTGGAAAGTTCCTTGGTTGAAGATAAACTGGATGATGTTGAAACTTCAGGACGTGACTCTGATGTTTTTATAGGAGATGTTGATTTGGAGGACAGAATAGCGCGAGGGGGAGATGGAGCACAAAAAACAGGTGGTCGTTGATCTAAAAAAATGAATCAATCGAATTATTCGGAGAAAAGAACCTTTCTTAACGAATGTCTCCTCAGGAATTGGTGACGTTCGAATGCAAATACTCCTCAGAGGGAAATGAATTTCAGCTCCTTCATCTTCTGAGGGTGTCTGCTGAGTATCCATAGGAATTTCCTCTTCTGGAGATGTCATTTCGCCCTATAATAAGCGGCACATGAACTATTCAAACATAAAAATGTAGAAACATACCGAAATCATACTCATTTTTCTCTCGGCTCTATCACTCTGACTGTTTTCTTGAATACCATCGAGATGGAGAGAAGATGGGTCAGGTCGACGCTCTATCGGTGCTGGACTTCTTCCACCCATTACAAACAGAGTGGACCTTTCAGGTGAAAACGAGATATCTCGGGTAATAGAGGTAGATTTCATAATATCATCATCATCAGGTGGAATATCCTCCTTAGTGCTCTTCCTTGTTAACAAAGGTGTTGTTGCTGTTAAGCAGTACATTTCGGAGGTTTTTATCCGTCTATATGGAGCTCTTTCTTCGTCATCAGTGCCTTCAGGCAAATCAATGGATTTTTTCTTCTCTTGTATACTGAACTGGTTATACTTTCTCATAGCTAAAGGAGTTGTTGCTTTCATAACGAAACGTTCTGGTGATTTCAGCTCTTCCTCATACGGAGATTTAGATCGATCAGCCGCTGTGAAAGTGGAAGAACTTTTCATTTTCTCCTTTTTTACTCTAGTCGTTTCTCGACCTCTTTGGAGATTGGTGCTTTCACTTTGAGAAGACGTGAGATCTGGCTTCTTATTCTCGACCACAAACGTGGTAAACTTTCTCAAAGGCAAAGGAGTTCGACTGGTGAGGATGAACCTGAAATACGTCATTTAAATAGAGATCATAAGATAAACTACTACCTTTCTTGTGGCTTTTCTTCATCATCTACCCTGAACTGCTTTCTGGGCTCTTCAGATTTGGTACGAGGTTTATAAGCTAAGGGTCCTACTGTCGCTATTGGTTCTGTCAGTTCTCCTTCTTCGATCCAAGGTACATCTGGACTGCGTGGTCTTTCGCCAATCATGAATGTATGATGTCTCCGTAGAGTCAGAGGTGTTTTTGTCACTAAAACAAATCGTTCTCGAGGCACTGAACTCTGTTCGGGCGTAGATCGTTGTCGAACTATTGCTTTAGCCTTCTTACATTCTTTGGATACCATTCGCACTTTCACCGTTTCCGCAATGTTCACTTTAGGCTCAGCAACTGCTTCCCCAATCACAAAGGCTTGATTTTTACGAGAAGTCAAAGGCGTTTTGGCGATCATGACATATCGTTCAGGACTCCTTGGTTCTTCTGGCGAATGCGATCGTACTTTCTTTGCCTTCTTTGGTGATACCGAAGCTTCCAAAGTAGCTACTTCAGCGTCAACTTCAGGTTTTGGTTCTGCTTCACCGACCACAAAGGCTTGATTCTTACGAGAAGTCAAAGGTGTTTTGGCAATCATGACATATCTCTCTGGACTTCTTGGTTCTTCTGGAGATGGCGATCGTACTTTTTTTGCCTTTTTTGGTGACACTAATGTTTCTGCTGTGACAACTTCGGTATCAACTTCGGTTTTCGGTTCAGCTTCACCAATCACAAATGCTTGATTTTTACGAGAAGTCAAAGGCGTTTTGGCGATCATGACATATCGTTCAGGACTCCTTGGTTCTTCTGGCGAAGGCGATCGTACTTTCTTCGCCTTCTTTGGTGATATCAAAGCTTCCATAGTAGTTACTTCAACGTCAACTTCAGGTTTTGATTCTGCTTCTCCTACAACAAAGGCTTGATGTTTTCGTGAAGTCAGAGGCGTTTTGGCGATCATGACATATCTTTCAGGACTCCTTGGTTCTTCTGGCGAAGGTGATCGTACTTTATTAGCCTTTTTCGGTGATACTAATGTTTCTGCTGTGACAACTTCGGTATCAACTTCGGTTTTCGGTTCTGCTTCCCCAATCACAAAGGCTTGATTTTTACGAGAAGTCAAAGGCGTTTTGGCGATCATGACATATCTCTCTGGACTTCGTGGTTCTTCTGGCGAAGGCGATCGTACTTTCTTTGCCTTCTTTGGTGATACCAAAGCTTCCATAGTAGCTACTTCAGCGTCAACTTCAACTTTCGGTTCTGCTTCCCCAATCACAAACGTCTGTTGCTTACGAGTGCTCAAAGGTGTTTTAGCGATCATCACATATCTTTCCGGACTTCGTGGTTCTTCTGGCGAAGGTGATCGCACTTTCTTAGCCTTTTTCGGTGATACTAATGTTTCTGCTGTGACAACTTCGGTATCAACTTCGGTTTTCGGTTCTGCTTGCCCAATCACAAACGCCTGTTGCTTACAAGTGCTTAAAGGTGTCTTAGCGATCATGACAAATCTCTCTGGACTTCTTGGTTCTTCTGGAGATGGTGATCGCACTTTCTTAGCCTTCTTTGGCGATACCAGAGCTTCCATAGTAGCAACTTCGATGTCAACTTCGGTTTTTGGTTGTGCTTCTCCTACAACAAAGGTTTGATGTTTGCGTGAAGTCAAAGGCGTTTTGGCTATCATGACATATCTCTCTGGACTTCTTGGTTCTTCTGGCGAAGGCGATCGTACTTTCTTTGCCTTCTTTGGTGATACCAAAGCTTCCATAGCAGCTACTTCAGCGTCAACTTCAACTTTCGGTTCTGCTTCCCCGATCACAAAGGCTTGTTGCTTACGAGTGGTCAAAGGTGTTTTGGCAATCATCACATATCTTTCCGGACTACGAGGTTCGTCGAATGAAGAAGACTTGATTTTCTCTTTTCGCTTGCTCGAGGTAATCTGCTCTGCTTTATGAACAGCAACTTTTGGTTCAGCTTCTCCGACAACAAATGTGTGATGTTTCCGAAGGGTTATGGGCGTTTTCGAAATGAGAATAAAGCGATCTTCCTTTCTAGGTTCTGAACAAGACACCGATCGTTTAGTTTTTGAAATTTTCTCTGGTTTTGTCCTAGATTTGGATTGCACTTCGTTCTTTCTTTCACATTCACCAATAACGAACTTCTGATGTTTTTCGGTGATTTCCAGAGGAGTTTTCGAAAGTAGAATGAATTTCTGAGCTGACTTTTCTTCCATAGACTTCGATCGCACTGGGTTTGATCGTTTAATTTTTTTTCTGCTTTCTAATATAATCCTTTCAGTATCAGTTGAAGGCGGGGCTTCTCCAATAACAAATGTTTTGTGTCTACGTAAAGACTCGGGAGTTTTCACAGTCATAATGTATCGTCGTTCAGCAGGCTGTTCTTCAGATTTAGACCTCTTCATACGCTCAGCTCTAGTGTAGGAGGTTATGGAAGGTATTCTTGATGATGTTACTGTTTCAACTGGTACAACTTTCTCTGGTTCTTCCGCTTGGGTTTTGACGAACGTCGTAGTAGTAGTGATTGTAGTAGTGGTAGTAGTAGTACTTCCATCTTGACGGTTTGTTTCATGCAATACTTGACGTGTCGTGGTTGACTTGGGATCTACTGAACCTTCTGTGCTCTTATAAATCGCAGAACTCAAGCTGTTTTCTTTGTCTCCTGGAGATTCTGCAACGGGTGAAGGCTGAAAAGTATACGAATTATTGAAAATCAGAAAACACTTGACAAACCGAAACACAAATGGGTTCCATACTGAAAGAGACGCTTAGGGGTATTTGGTTTCGCCGCTCTGCTTTTATGACAGTGTGGACTTCTTCTTCATGAATGCTGAGCGGACTGAAAATGAAAACAATAACTTGCCAGTTTAGTACTGAATATTTCAGCTTCCGCTGGTTGCTGACATTAATTTTTGATGAATTTTTAATTGAACGTCACTTATAGATCAGTCTCTTTTCATTCCAATTTAGTTTCATACGAAGTCATCAATCAGACGAAGCTACAGCATCTACTGATGTTTCTTCTCCCGAGTTCAATTCATCATCTATTGGCAGGGAAAGAACTACTTCTCGACGTTTGAGTTGACGAAATCCCCTGAGGCAATCATCCTACTTCATGCAGCTCAGTTTCTCGTTCACTCTCTTCAACTGTCAGCTCACTTTTAGGCTCTCTCATCCTCTTCATTATTTGATGAAGCACTCTCTCATAATAATACCAGGTGTTCAAAAATTAAAGTAAAATGAACTACCTTTGTATTTTCTCAGTTATCTCATCATTGGCTAATTTTAGACTAAGACTTCCATCATTAGAAATGATTGAACTGAACTCTTTTTCTGATCTGTTGGTTTCGCACTCTTCAACTATGACTTCAGAATCTGAAACAATCGAATCCATTGAATTTCCTTGGGACAATTTAATCTTACGTAATGGCAATGTTTCAACTTCTCTCAACTTTTCATGAAGAATTTCCTTTGGATTATTGTTGTCACAAATCGATGGTTCATCATCGCTACATAAAGGCTCAGGATTTTGTGGAATTACAACCTAAAGAAACGAATTTTACGAAACATAAAACTAGTTTAATACCTTCGAAGTTGATGGAACATTTGATGAGAGCTTAACATCCATCGATGATGATTTAATCACCCGGTTTGCGTTCTCATCGATGCGCTTGGGAGGAACTTTAGCTTTCGGTGTAGGACGAATTCTGTAGAAAATTTTTTGCAACTTGAAAAAAAAAGGAATTTACCCTGAGAAGCTCTGACTTGTTTTGATAGAATTACTGCGTTCTGTCGAATTCGATCGGCTTCTAATTCGTGTGAGCTTTGATAGTTTACTACGGACAGAATGAGCAACACTCATCAAAGGACTTAATGGAGCTGATGAATTTGTAGATGTCCTTTCATTGACATTCTTTGATGTTCCCATGGTGTTAGCACGTTTATCACGTCGTCGATTTGAGCCGGATGATGTTGACGTGACGTTGTTATTGGAGACGTCAATACTCGTCGAGGCAGATTGCGCGTTTGTTGATGTGGTCAAACGTGGAATCTGAAATGTTGAACTTAAAGTAGAATGACGAAGTTTACATTCAGCAAAGTGTGTGTGTACATATCGAGTTTATGGGCATATGCTCATACACACTATAATTAATTAGCATAATGAATACGTGAGCAGGCAACATATTCAAAACAAATTTCATTTTGACACGGATATTCTTCGAGAGCGGTTGCATTTGAGATGACAATAAGCAATTCAAGACAGGAATGAAGTTTGAAGGTTGAGTTTGAATCATAAATGCGTGTTCAAGAATGCAACACAGTTATGGATTAGTAGGAAAAATTGATTAAAAGATGGGGAAGATGTTGCCAATATTATAGTTACACATCTTTCAAGCAAAAGTCCTTCTTATCCATCTTTGTAGAATGAACTTCTTCGTTATTTTTAATTTTTCTCCTCATTTTCTAATTTCCTTTAAAACCAAGAAATTTCGAGACACTGAAATGGAAAAAAGGGAGAGGCGACTGAAAAATATAGGAAACGGAACTTAAAAACGAAAAGAACCGAAATACTTCAAGGAGGGAGCGGAAATGCAAATGTAGCTATCTATACGATGAAAAAGAATATATTATGTCAAGAATTTATGATTTTCACATTACTTTTGATGTAAAACACAAAAAAAAAGATTTTTGATTGGAGAAATTTGATTAAAGGATGCGTCTGGATATGACAAGTAATCGGAGATTCTGATGGTTCGTATCTACACTTAAAGCTTCCGATTGGACAATAGAATAGGCGAGGTTTTCAGGGAACAAACGGCACTTGGCATCTAGTCATTTATATCTGAATTCTTCCCTCGGGGTTACAGATTCACGACAAAACCAAGCTCTTGCTGGACTTTATGCCCTTAGGACGGCTGAATTTTCTTCTGACATATCGTTGTATCTTATCGTGGTTGTATCGTTTTCGTTAAAGACAACACACAAACATCAGGAAAAAGGAGCAGGAAATTATTTTTTTTTAATTAGAACTTTTTGAGAGAAAAGATAGAAAACATACCTTTGAGGGCTTTTTACTTTCCATATTTGGAGATCAAGAAATATGGTGGCAGAGCGAAAAGAAATGAAATGTTCAAGTATGAAAAGTAATGGTCTAGTAAGGATTTGTAAAGGATTAAATGATGAAATGAATGAGAAAAATCGCCAAAAGGCAAGAAAAAGGATCAGAAAGATGACATGGAACGTCAATGACGAGTCAAAGAACAAACTATAATCGCTTTCAAAAATAATTAATTAACAATTGAAGGTTTGTATAAAGAAAGGAACACTTACCCCTGCTGTTGCAGTGGGATTCTCGATGATAACACAGCCAGCATCCGTTGGAATGGCATTTTCCGACTGAAAGTTCTGTTAAACATTCTTGTGACGGTCATCAACTCACTTTATCATTATTATTAACAGAGATTTTTGATATGTGACTCATGATACTTTCATTTGATTTAGATTCTGGAATCGTCGGAATGGCTGTGTTGAGTGGTGGCCTCCGTCTTGGCTGTAAATGTCTCAGTTTGATGTCATTTGCATAAAGTTATGTTTCGAAAAGTTGAAAGAAGGAACTAGAAGAAGTTGAAGTATTCAGATAGAGATTCGAAAAGTGGGGAAGAGTTAGAGCTACAGTCCGTTTATCCGATATTGTTTTAGATGAAATTTAGTTTTTAACAAAACTAATCCCCCTTTCTTCTTCTCAGCAACTGAACGAAGATTACGAAAAAAAGACTCCGAATGTTTCAAATGTTCTTTAATTGAATGAAATGTTTGTTTAGGACAGTAAAGGTCAAAACTCAATCAAACCATAAAAAACGGAAGGAAATTAGGATTAAAAATTGGATTGTGTCGTTAGTCGGAGGAGAGCTTTCATGAGAATGTGGTCTAGTGTGGAAGATTCCTTCACACTCTCATGAGAGTGATTTGTCAGGAAAATAGAATAATAGCAGATGATTCCGCGGAGTTCGAATTGAATTTCGGGAAAAATCAGAAAAAAAGCGAAGAAAAAGATAAAATATGGTTTAAGAAATGAAATCTAATGACTTACTCGCTGTTCTTGCTCCCGTCCTCGTCGTGTTCCATATGAATTCTGCCTGGAAGTTGATGCTGGATGTTCGAGTACTGGACGTGATGAAGGAATTATCATTAAAGGAGTATGTGAGCGTGGATATGGATAAGACGGCCGGCCATTGGCCGAAGACGACCGAATGATGGACGATTTATTCCTGAACAAAAGATGATTATGATGATACAAGAAGATTTGATTGTTTTGAAATGTCTTTGAGCAGTTTACAGTCTGTACCTTTTCCAGGAAAAAATGAAATCGAGCATATACGCTCAGTTTTCAGAATGTTTTAGTGATTAAGCATCGGAAGTTAATAAGTTGCCGGACAGATTTAAACATACTGAGCCCTTCCACCGACTGTCATCTGTTAAAATGCCTTTTGTATAGAAATAATCAGGAATAGATGATACGAGAAAGAAAAGAAAGTGTTGTTAGTGTGGTTGACTGTGTGTATATGAATGTATGAATGCATGTGGGTGTGTGTGTGTATGTGTATGTTGAATGAAATTGAAGATGAGAGGGTTTGTGAAGGAATTCAAGCTAAGGTATGCTTTAGAGAACAAATCTTAGTTTTCCGTTCAGGAGTCATTGCTTTCACGGATTGTCGAAAGCATCTAATGGATGTCACTAGCAAGTGTGAAGAAGGAAAGAGATTCGATATTAGGCAATAGAACATGCCAAACACATCGGTGGGTTCCAATTTTCAGTAAATTCCAAAATGAAATCCTTCAAATTCATTTTTGAAGGTGAAAACTGAATACAAAATAGATATTATGATGTGAAGAACAAGAATACATTTCCTTTTTTTTTGAAGAAATATTGTCTTACGTCAAGGATTAAAAATAGATTTTTTGAATTAAAACTGATCGGGAGAGCGAAGAGTTACATTCAATCATCTGAAGGAGGGGAGGAAGGAAGGAAAGAGAAATTTCAAAAGATTTCTCTTTTTGTTTAAGAATAAGAAGAGAAAGATTTTATGAGAGAAAATATGGAATAAGAAAGCGAAGAGAGCTTTGAAAGGGCTCACACAGAGAAAGTATGATGAGAGAGAGAGAGAGAGAGAGAGGAAGAATGAGAATGAAGGAGATAGGTAAAATCTCGGATGAGCAGAGACAAAAGTCTTCTAAAGAGCTTTGAAAAGAGATAT
Source organism: Auanema freiburgensis (assembly GCA_030370435.1). Taxonomy (NCBI): domain Eukaryota; kingdom Metazoa; phylum Nematoda; class Chromadorea; order Rhabditida; family Rhabditidae; genus Auanema; species Auanema freiburgense. The sequence goes on from CM059369.1 coordinate 5,861,801, forward strand.
TTTTTGTAGAAACGAAAAAAAAACTGCTCCTTTTTAGAACTTGTATCAAACTTTTAAAACGAAAATAAGACAATAAGATATTCATTCAGTTCGGTCTTTGAAATTCTCAAAAAGTCATAGTTTCGTTAAAGCCAAAATAAGTTCGTCGTAGAACATCAAAGAGCTTTTCAATGAAATTAAGATTTTGAAAGAAATAAAAGTTTTGTCAAGAAATGGTATTTCCGATGGATGGCATGACTCGATAAGCGCGCAGATACAAGGCTCATTAGCATATAGAATGAAATGGGCTATAACCGCTTTAACCATTCCAAATATGGAAATATTTATAAACTTGCAATTCCTCAAATGAAAAAGCTTTCATTTAATTAATATTACACTTTTTTTCTCTTTTGCTAATTACCCTCGTTTGTTCCGGAAGCTGAGAAAGAAGAAGAGATGTGGAGGGATAAGAGGATGCCCAAGTAAGCAACCGAGTTTGCTTGCGCAAAAGCTAATCCAAAGTATCCAAGAATCTACCGAAAGCGAAGGAATTCTTCTTGCATTTCAGAGCTGTATAACGAATGAAACGCCATGAAAACATTGAGTTCTTGTTCAACTCAATGATGAAACTTTAAAATTCAAGCGATTCGAGGATATTCCCAACTTTTTTGTTCTTCAATCTTCTTCATTCCCATTGTTTTCTTGTCGGAATCGACAGACAAAAAGCTTCAGAACGATTAGAGAACTAACTGCAAAGCCATAGACTGCCAATTAAGTTTATATTCAGACATTCAGTTTCTGGAAATAGATGCTGAATGTGCACATAAGATCTTAAGCGTTAAAGAGTCTTTATATTGACTTTGAGGACACACAACCGTTCGCTCATTAATGCAGAGAGAAATGAAAATACTTGACGTATCACACTCACGCATCATTCTCTGAATATGCTAATTAAGTGTAATATACGCGATTGACCTTTCATATTAATTTTTTTTTTGCTTTCGTAAATCATTCGTTCTCAATTATGGAGATAAGATTCATTTTCATGCCAGAAAAAAGATCTTCTCGCAATTTCCGTGGATGAAATTCGAGAAGTCGAAAAAGAAATGGAAGAGAGCCGTTTCAATGCTTCTGCCCATTAGTCCAAAACGGCCAGCAAAAGTACAAAAAAAAGATACTACGATTATGCTAGAATAACCAAAAAAATAAGAATGACAAAGCGAGAAATATGAAGAAAGAATATAGTAAATGCCCTCCAGCGTTATATGTAACAATCAATTTCTTTGTAGGTGCTCAGACAAGCTATAAAATAGAAATTCTCTTGTTCTCTGACCAACTTTTGTTCATTCAACCTTCTTGTTCTAACCTGACGACCACATCCAAAGAAAGAACAGAAGGATTTATTGATTAAAGCCATCGGGGCTTTGCTTTGTTTGTATCTCAGTTCATTCTCATATCTATAGAAAAGCTTACCTTGTAATGAGTTGCCTTTAATTACGAAAGTTCAAAAGAAAATTTGAAGGCGTTCGGGGATAAAACATTTTTTGTTCTCTCGCTCACTTTCTTTTTATGTTCTTCTATGCGTTAATAGAGGTTAAACGATTCAGGAGAGCTTGAGTCAAATATTGTACAAGACAATACTCCAATTAAGCTTAATAATATATGAAAGATGACGCTTCTGTTATTGTCTCTTAAGAGGTTATTTGAGAGGGAGAATGTCGTAAATGTCATATTACTATATATGATTATTTTTATTATTATTATTTCCTTATATGTGCATAAGCGCTTTGCTAAATATTTTAGGCTTCAACTGTTAATTCACACCGTTTCCATAGCAATTCAAAAATTGTCAAGATAGAGAGGAGAGTAGTTGAAAGCAAAAATGAAAACTGTGAAATCAATTTTTCCAAAATATTTTCAAGAGAAGGCTGAGAGGTAAAGTTGAATTATCGCGGAGGCGATTCCTATTCATTCTGTTGAATTACGTTACATTTATGGAAATGTTTCAAAGAAAATTAGAATAAGTGTGAAAAGGGAACGAGACGAAGCTTGTCATCATCAAGTTCGAGTAGCATCTCTCCAATATATGGGAATGTAACTTAAGTAGCCCAAGAGGAGGAACATAGGTTTCGGGTTATAATAAATTATATATATGGTTAAGAGAATAACATGCAAGAGTGTTAGTAGAGAGTAAGCCAGAGAGAGAAAAGGTGGTGAGATATCTGAGAACATCGAGAGAGGTGATGGGAAAGGAATGTGTGAATGAAAGGTCTTAATTCAATAAAATTTTTTGAGATTTCATAACAAAATCTTAAAAACAAGCATGAGTATATGATGTTTCTCTTCGCACTTCTTGAGATCCGAAATGCGTTCTGCTTGAAAGAATTGCAGCTGAGATAAGATGGGGAGATAGACTGTTCTGTTCACTGATAAGAGTAATTTGCATAAGTGAGACTGGTGGCTTTGGTTGAACAATGAAAAAGAGGCTAAATAAAGGCAAAAGTTGTAGATGATGGTCGACATGTCGACAACTGAATTCGGAAAAGCCCATCACCCCCATGAGCAGATTCTGTATTCCCTCTGGAGAAGTGTGTTGAATGTATGATAGGAAAAGCATGTAAAAATGGTTCTGTTCATTCCTTTTTATTCATCAAATGAGTTCAAAAATAACTTTGGTAAGCATAAACTTGTGTAGAGCTATATTAGAGTTCATTAAGTATTCAAAGAGAAAATTAAGAGACACTTGTCATGATTTACAAATTAGACAGATGGTGGACACTTTCCTTCAGCACATTCTTCTTGTATCGAGTATTTTTGTGAATTTATTGAATAATGAAAGAATATTCAACTAATCTTTACTAAAGCTTAATTTATAATTCATTTTTTGTACTCTTTCTCTCTCAATTCTCTTTGATATGCATTATCCCTCAACAGCATTTATCTCATGGGACATGTCTGAGAAGCTGTTGATAGGCTTGGGATGGCTTGAAAGACAAATAGCTTTAAGAAATGAACCCAAAAACTTCAGGCTAACGACTGTAAACGAGACTCATTTGACAATTTGTTATAAAAACATAAATTATTTACAAAAATAAATAACAAAAAGCTTGAACTAACCTCGGCATAAAAATGGTTGCCATCAGCTTATTTTATAATTAAAGTATTGAAACAGAATGGTTGCTCTTGCTGATTTCTGATGTTGTCGTTACATCAGAAGGCCATCTGAAGAATGAACGACGGGTAGATTAGATGGAAGCTGAATAAAATATGTTGAAAATGATAATAATTACTCACTGAATATGTAAAAATACACTACGAGAATGGAAAGCTTAAGCTGAGCGAAAGGGGAAAAGCTTATAAGAGGATTGAAAAGATGTATATGCATATATGGGTATGAAAAGAGCTGAAGAGGAGTATCCAGAAGAGCCTCTGGGTGCTTAACGGATACGTACGAATATGGCGGTACTTTTCAAAAGCTTCAATAGAACGCTTATAAGATGCAAATGTAACAAAAATTTCTTCTCAAAACGACAAATTTACTCAATCGGAAAAATTAGAAAATAGCCATTTATGGCTTCGAAAGAGATGGAAGTCTGACAACCAGAAGATGCTAGCTCCAAGTCTTTGAACGTCGTCCTCATGCTTCTGACTGCTTTTCTCAGTTGTCAATTTGCCTTGGAGCACATTCCGACTGGAGCACGGATTAGGTGTTACTTCTCAATGCCTCACACTGGCTTCACCCTTCTTTGACTCTCTTTCCCCCTCTCTCCCGCCACTCTCGCTATGTCTGACTGCTTTTCTTTTCTTTCTCTAAGCTGTTGTTGCTTTTACTTACTATATGAGAAATCTCTCTGTTTCTGTCTCCAACTCTTTTTCTCGATCCTTGCATCTCTCTATCTTATTGCTGCATTTCTTTGTCTCTCGTACTTCATCTCTATCTTTTCTAATATTTCTCTCTCTTTCCGCTCGTTCAGATTCTCCTCTTCAGCTTCAGCATTAGCAACAATCAGCCGATGGGGCGGAGCTAATTGAATTGGCAATCCTTCGCAGAAGTATGTAAAACGGAGAGAGTGGAAGATTTATAAAGAGAGAAAAATAGAAAGAGAGAGTTTGCATGAATGAAAAGGAAGTCAACTGGACACAAAAACTGATCAGAAGACCTCAACTGTTTAGTAAGAGATGTGGAATTTGTCGAACATATATTGTAAATGGGTTAAGAATTATAAGATGGTAATACAGAGAAGTGGACAGAGTTAGATAGACAAGAAGAATAATTGAAGCAGAGAAATCTCATAGAGAGAGGAATGCTGGTACTCGGAGAAAAGAAAAAGATGTAGTTAGAGTTATAAAATGTCATGAAAGCATCCATAATGGCTAATATTGTTAATTCCGTCATTCTTCATGCTTCTCCTCCTCCCCTACTTGTCAACTCCGAGTATTCACAGAAATTCCATTTACATCCTATTATTGACAAAAGCATAATTTTATCAAAAAAAGTCAACTTATAGCGATTCAAATGCAAAGAAAAGCTTCCAAAACATGCAAATGCTGAAGTTTGTCGTGGAGACGACAAGTTATTTATGGAATTAAGCGGGTTGTCTTTAAGATCCATGTAAGAATCCTACATAATTCGTATTTTATACGAGATTTGTCAAGGCAAAAATAAAAACACAAAATGACATATTTGGCTGTTGGGATGGCTGTCATGGTGATGTCATCCGGTACATCTACGGCTCCAAATGCACCAGCTGGCTAAATCTTAATTAACACAAAATTAGCTTATTAGAAAAGCCAAAACTTGTAAAACAAAATATTGCACAAGAAGACAATCCATGCAATTTGAGACGTCAACAATCCTTCTGCGCTCTTCGTGAGGTCTCTGTCAGACAGCTTGTTTCCGGTAAATGAGGCAATCACCTATTCATAGCTGCTGACAAATGATTCAACAAAGTTCAGGAATATCCGAAAGAGAATTACGAATAGAATATGAAGATTGTAAAAGAGAGAGAGAGAGAGAGAGAGAGAGAGAGAGAGAGAAAGATTGGATTTGAAAGGCTGAAAAAGATTGATGTTAACGAAGAAATTATTAGAAAATTGAAGTAAATATGTCTTCTTCTATACGCAGAGCGTCTAATGAGAAGATAGAAATAGTAAATTTTGTTTTATAAAAACAATCAGTAGCTCGTAAACAATTTCATTTACTTAATTATTAGAACAATCGGAAAAATAACTCACAAATATGGAGCACAGAATGTCTATTCAGTTCATGATAAACTATACAAATAAGTTATTATACTAACATAAATTATTTTTTTTTTTAATGGCCGTAAAGCATTCATAAGATCATTGAGGTTCGAGTTTTTTTTAGAGAGTCAATTAGTTATGCTATAGATTGTGTTTCATCTTCCTTTACAAGCCTCTGCTTTTGATCCATCAGTTCATCGAAGTTCGCTTTATCCTAGAAAGAAAAAAATTTGAGGAGAAGTCAGATTAATGTTGATGGCATACCTTCTTAAACACATTCTTTCGAATGTCGTCATTTCGCCGTATATCTCGTCCAGGGGCGTCAGGGTTTACGTTTCGTGAAACTATTGATGACGGAACGTTGTAAAATTTGTTCTGAGCTGAGCTCGGTAAGCTTGGCTGTGCGTTGTTGGTTTTGATCAGGTCGGATGTGAAAGTTGTACCGAATTGCACATCCTTCTTTGATTTCTTTTTATAAAATCTGAAATTCATAAAGTACAAAAAGAAAAGAGAGGTTACGAACGAAAATAAAGCCTGTCCTATGATAACAATTATAAGAAGTAGAAAAATATAACCATAAGTCTTCTCTGATCCATGAGAATGGCCTGTTGACCCAGTCGAATCTAATATAGACTTCGTGTGAAAGTTAATGTTCTGCAGAAACTTACAACTTGTATTATTAAGATCTGATACTATCATTCTTTCGCAGGCTGGTCCTTCATAGTCTTTATGACAACTGAAGTGAAATTTTGTTTTCGTAACAGTCAGAATCACTCACTAGCAAGTTGGTCTGCCATTGTGCAGTGCACACACTCCATTGATTCCACAATAATCAGCAAAGTCTTCGGAACAATATTTTGTATTTCGAGGAATTTTACTCTAAAATGAAGAAAATTAGGCAATGGGAAATCCAAACATATAGTTTTACTTTACTTGCTAGGCGTAGTTGTCGATAATGGTAGCTTCCATCGTTTCTTTTTGATTCACAGACGTACATACCATCGTGTGAAGAGCCGTACTCATGAATATATAACGTAATTCTGTCGTGTCTTATATAAATTAGAATGTAAAAAAGCTTACTTTCTGCCTTTTGAATCCTTCATTCCTATCTCTTTATTGTTTTTTTTCAAAGTGAATTCATTGCTTTGAAAGGCCTCATCACGAGTACAAGTAATTGACAGTTGGGATTTTTCTTCTGGTTTTTCTGTTCTCGATGTGAGTGGATCAGGATCTTCATCTTCAAATAACTTTTTATGTTGTCAAACAAAGATATCAACTTACTGGCAATTAATGTAAGATTGTAAGTAGGAGGAATCTGCATTTCCATAGCGTTTAGTCAATAGAGAGCGTGGGTTTACCTGGAGAAGTGATTTGATAAGACGATAAGCATTCTATTGATAGTCATGTAAAAGAAGGTTGGGTGTTGAATTTTTGTTAACAGTTAAGCAATAACGTTTAATACAGCTTGAAGTAACAAAAGCAAGTTGGTCAAAAAAAGGTTCAAGAGTTCCACTGATTGGACGAGCAAATCCTTGAACTGTCAACGCGCGGTCTTCAAGAAAATCAAATATTTGCTTTTTTTTTCTTTTCTTCACTGTTTTCTCTTCTTTCTCTATATTCTTTCGTCCCTAACTCTCCTCTCAATCTTTTTCTCTCGCTTATCATACTATTGGCTTCTTCATATGCAGCAGTCTATCACCATACCTCGCCTAATACTTTTATTACATAATATAATTATTATGAATGTATCATTTATGTGAAAATATAATTACGAATTTTAACAGTTGAAAGAAGCCCTTAGAATTCATGATTTGATAAGAGAATAAGACGAGCGCTGTTGAACATTTGACGTCGCAAATGACTGCACCTGAGGCAGTCACCTTTTTGCAAAGGAGAACCGGTTAGTAAGAGGGGTTGCCTCAGATATTGCAATCAACGTCATCAGCATCCCCTTCATGATGTCATCATTCGTGCAAACTCGTACAGGCTTTCGTAGTTTGCTTGATCCAATAAATGGAACAAATTGCGTGTAAGAGATGGTGATGACGAAAGTCAAAGAAAAATCGAGTAAAAAGATGATTTTTAAGAGACAACCTATGTTGTTTGATTAGACTCTTGATTCAAAAAATCTATTGAAGATCAAAAATATTCAAACACTTACATATAAGTTATGAAATTCCTCTTAGACGAATAGTGTGGGAACGGTAAGAATATACTTGATGTTAGCCCTTATATAGAGAGATGAGAAGCTTGCTTTGTGAGTCATCAACATTCCTATACGGTTTACACAGCATAGAAAGCTAAAGACCTTCACCCACGGATTTTATTATATAATTTAAAAATTCATTGCTGTAAAGGATGAATGGGGGGGACGGGAAAAACTTATCTGTAGTTACTTCTTTGTTTTCACGAAAGCAACCGTTCTCGTCAAAACGTGAGAGACTGAAATAAGTGCCACGTGAGTTCACGTAATGTTGCGGTTTACACGTAGACTCCCACGCGAATCATTTATCTCAAAATGTTTGAGAACAAAAAATTTATTAAAAGAAATGAGATATGCTATTCCCAGTACTTCAACTGGAAAGTCCAAATTTACAAACATTCATTAAAAAATGCTGATCATCCAAGAAAAACGTTATGTGAGATTTGAGAAAAAAAATTACACGTAGTTCAATTTCCAAACAAGGTAATTAAGCAATATCATGCCTTTGACCATTATTTACTACAATTGAAGCTGCGCTCTTATGATGTGATTGAAGTGAGGCTGTTACCGTAGTTGTCACCCTGGAGCCCTTCGAAAAAGCGGCTTTGTATTGAAATAGAAACAACACCAATCTACAAAAGTTGATTGTACAAAGACTGTTTGTCATTGCTGTAGCATGAGAAGACAGAATCCCTTGAGAAGGACTTACCCATCTAACGCATGGCAAATTTCCCATGCAAATGTTGAAGTAAAATAAACAAAGAGGAAGGAAGAATTGAGAGTTGAGACAAAATAAAAATTCAAAAGCTCATAGAAGAAGAGTGTAGCTTGTACACAAGCCTGCAATGATGAAATGTTTACGTTGTTTCTGTACTTTTCCGTACCTGTATGAAGAATCTTAGTTCTACTTGTCGTCTTTGATGAGCACGTGTACCAAGTGAATGCATATGCTGAAATCATCATCAATGAAATATGAATAGGATGGCAAAACTCCTTAACATTGTTTTTCATTCGTAAAGTGAACAAAGTGAAGAAGTCAAGTATTGCTATAACAATAAAAACGGCACATCCAGTGTAGAAATCGAAGTAGTTCGAGATATAGTAGCCACACTTTGTATTTGCGAAATTCCACGTAACTGTCTTCGGATCATACAAAACGAAGCACTCTTCTACTGTAATTCAAAAATTTTGTCAGATACATCTTTTGTCAACTACTTACCCCAGAAGTATGGAATGATATGTAGTATCGCACATGTCCATACCAGACTTGCAAGAAGAATGGTTGCATTGGAATTGATGAATGTTTGAGACTAAAAACCAAGAATTATGTACCATTTGAAAATAAACTGACTACATGAGGAAATGTGATGGTGAAGAAACGGTTAACGGAAATAGCTAGGTGCGAATACACACAAGCATCCCAAAACAATATATTAAGTTGTCCGAGATGTTTAGCGAACCGAGTTCTCCATAAGTGATCGTCATCTCTTAAAATAGGATTAATTGAGCAATTTTAAGATTTTTCTCTCTTACATCACAGTAATTGGTGAGACCCATACAAGAAATACGGATAACACGCCAATGTTAGCTATCGAATGAGAGAAACATAAGATACCGAATGAACTCTTGAGTAAAGGGTTCTTAAGAACCACGAATATGGATAAACTATTCATAACAACGCCAAATACGGCAATCTGTAGGAATTAAAGTTGAACAGTGCTTTTGGCAAAGACAAACTTACAAGAAATATCAGCACAGATAGTAGAATATGACATATGTCATCGGTAAATTGTATCATCTCGACTATTCAGCTTCGCGAATGGAAGTGACAAGAAGTGAGACTGAGAGGCGGCGATCACGAGGAATAACGTTTGGGATTTTGAAACTACTAATAATCATTTATAGGTTTCTAGTATATATGGTGGGAAAATGCGAAATTTTATAATTAAAGTCTGAAACTGGAAGAGTTTGAATATATGACAAGCATTAATATGAGAAAGTTGTTGTACAGAATAGCTGGATGAGCCTCCACCAAAAAAAGGATTGTCACAGAGAAGAGAGAGAATAAACAATACTCGAATAGAAAAGAAAAACAATGATTTGTAAAGAAACGAGCTTCATCCCAATTGGCTACCCATAGCCAATGGAATAATCACCTGCAATTGGTTGAGATTCTATGAGCTGCTTGAACTTCGTACGCTCTCGACGAACAAAACAGTGAACAAACGAAATAATTCTGTTTCGCTCTACTAAGATTATTCAAAATAGAACATGAGCTGCTGATCAAAAATGAGAGAAGAAAAATTCGTTGTACCACCACGTAATTATGAATAAAAAAAACGGAGAATCGATGTATCTGCTAATAAAAAACGACATTTTTATTTTGAGCAGAACGTTCATAATTGAAATCTCGCAGATAATTTACTTTCTGACGGACACAATGGTTTCAAAAGAAATTCTCCAAAACTCTCATGAAAAATTGAATGCTACCACTCATTAGGGAAATCAGAATAGAAATGGAAGCTAGCTCTCCAACCTTAGAGTATTTCATCGTTTCATTAGTTAGAATGTTGATATGTTTATTTATTTATTTCAACGTCATATTATGATTTTTAATTTCAAATTGTTTTCTCCAAACATCCGCCTTGCTCCATACTTCGTATTTGAGGGCCGACGGGCCAGACACAGTACTTCGAGACTTCTGCCTGCACATCACGAGTAAAATCGCTGTTCTTCTTGAGCCAAATAGAATAGCGACGACCAAAGAAGTCATCATCAGCAATTAGCAGAAGACGCTCAGCAGTCACACTCAGTTTGCCCTTATGAAACAATTCGCTAGGATGACGTAATGGGGCATCATTTCCCATAGCTTCTAAGTTAAAACTTCCGTCTTCCAGCAGCCGAAGCTTATACTTCGTCTCACGCTCGCATTCGCCAATCCAGCTGAAAGTGACGATGAGGAGAAAAGCCGTTTTATTAATCATTTTCAAGTTTTTTACCTCTCGCTATGGCAGTTAAGAACGAATTCATTTTGAGCGATGTTTTCGAAAGAACACCTCTGATTTAGAACGTACGAAGGATCGGAAGCGTACAATAACCACTGCCCTCCCAGCTGAAATTTGTTTTTTTCCTTTTTTTTCACCTTCTGAATACCTCATCAATATTTGCTTGCTCTGAAGGAACAAGGCATGATATGTTCTGCAGTTGACTACAAGTCACTTCTTGAATAGATTGTTGGTATAAACAAGGCATGTTTCCAACATGTTGAGCTTCCTATCAAACGTTATGTTATATGCTGGACATGCTCGAAGTTCAACCTTTAGTCTAACTTCATCACGTAGTCCAGCTGGATGAAGTAATACTATTTCACCAGTTCCTAAACGACCTAATAGATGGTTCCGAGAAGAAAACTCAATAGTTGTTGGAGACGATAAACATCCCGAGGGGCTGAAAACGTTTTTTTCATATCCGTGCACAGCTTACTGGTTTACTCATCACTAATTTTCTGGAAAGTACTTCCATCGAATCTAAATCCTACTGGATCAGCATATTTCCGTGATGAAGCTACGGCATGATAAACAATCGTTCCATAATTTGACTGTAATAAAAACGATTGTAGTTAATAAACCACAATAATATTTCTCTGAAACACCATTAGTTCTGTTTCGTTTGATTTGATCCATTCAGCATCCGCATCAGCCTCTTGGACATTAGAGCAAGGAGTTTGTTTGAGTTGCGATGTGTCGAATACACAATCATCTGCAAATTTTTTTCCGAAACGCTTTTCAATGGTTTGTTTACCGTGTACAGCGGTATGATAGAGAACATTGGGTGAAACACATACCGTCTTGGCTATGGTTTCCAAGACAATCAACTCAGCGTGGTCAATACTTTCATGGCGGGAAATGACGTAAATAGCTTTCTCGTCACACCTGTGTGAGCAATAAGTTAATTTGATTTACGAAAAGTTATCTTACTGTCCATCTGCTTTATTGGCTAAACAAGAGTACACAACGCCCACGTGCCTATTGAAGAAAAGGAATCGGAAAATCACTGCAAGGAAGCATTCATGCTAACTATCAACGCTTTCTCACTGGTTGTAGAGTTCTTAGTCGTTGATTCGTAATGCAGCTCGTACCAATAATCTGTTCCATTATTGAACTCACTCATAGTGAACACGCGTGTGAAGCAGTCTAAAGGTTCACCGGGCAAAGCTCTATAAAGAAATGTTTCTTTCTCATTACTCCAGGTCGATCTTTTTGAACTTCAGTTATCGTTTACGTTTGGATGCGGGCCATGAGAATTACACATGGACATGAGACTAATCTAAGCCTTTGCAGCACTCATGACTGGGACTTTTGAAAGTCTCAAGATCAATTGTAAAAATAAAGCAAGAGCGTACGCAGATTGTCGCAGCTTCAAAACAGCCGTGGTAGGAGATACTGCAAAAATTCTTCCAACCATAGCATAAGTATCCATGGCCATTTCGTCGTACCGAGATACCAGATACCATGTACCTGCTCTCTCCATCTGAAGAAAGCATTTATGAAACAGAGAAAATTTGGAAGCATTCACGGCGGTGAGATCAGCTTTCACTCCTTTCAATTGCGATATAAGACATTGAGGTTCTTGAACATTTGTCAAAATATAAAGAACATCGACATGAGATAATGTGATTAGATCTCTTCGAAGCCTCGTGGTTGCAGCCATTTCGGTTCCACACAAAGCTTAATCATACGTATAACTTCACATGGAAAAGCTTCAGTACAATGCAAATCAAACCATCTCAATGACTCTTTGTCTATGTTTACGCAGTCCAAGTACGGTGAAATCATGGTCAAATCATTACGTGAAAAATGTCGAGATCTTTAAAAAAAGTTTCAATTCACATTCTTTAGCTAGTCGTACCTTATCATGAAGTTAACATCGTGTTGCGAACAGTTCCCACTGGCATCTCTCTTGTAACACCAATATAAAACAGCCCGCTGATTATCAATATAAAGAACTCTATATTTGACTTGAAAGAAAACAATAAACAAGAAAGTCCAAAACAGGAAGTTACATTTCATTATATTCTTGTAGTTTGGAGCAAACGTGTAACTATATTGCACGGTGACGTGAAGCTCGTTGTTCTCAGCTATTGTCACAAAGCCTTCTCCTGGACCAACACATTCACTATCGGTTTCCTTTTGAGCAAAGTATTGAAACAGAAGAACTTCTGTTCTGGAAAAGCGGTAACGTTCGAGTTAATTTGCAAAATATTACTCGTTAGGGCTCGGTGACATGTTAATAACAGCAGATTGCAGAAAGATTTTAGGTTCAGCATTCAGATCAGCTGCAAAATACCTGAAATAGTCATTTAATTTCTGTTTTCAAACAGGAACTCCAACCAAACACCTTCTAGCATTTGAGCAGACAATGGGAACTTGGAGAAAGCATCGCAAGTTTCAGGTGCATCACCTTGGACAGCTTCAATCTGCTCTGTACATTCATCTGCGGATAAGGTGAGAGTTTAGTGTCTGCAGTTATGCAAAGTTATGACTTACGGAAAGTATTAAGAAAAACAAGATCTGTTGGGTCAATACAGTATGCTTGCAGCTGTCTATATATTTCATTTATGGTAGGCTGGTCCATATGATCTTCGTCAGACCAAACATAAACTCTGATAAGCATGTGCCTAATCTTGATCAAGGTCTTCACATACCTATTCGAATCACAAGCACCATCCTCATCCACCTTCATGCACTGAATTGAAATGTATTCATCCCCGTTTTCCCAGATGACAGTCCCAGACCCTTGAAAAGTTTGAATGTTTTCTCCTTATAATCTACTTACAATCAATGACGCTTGTGTTCCCAGCAATCGTCGTGTAGTTCGAGGATATAGCCACATATCCTTTACTTTCTAAGTTCTGGTATAGTTCGGTTCTCAGGCATCTGTTCTGCCTGGAATGATCTAATGAATGAAACAAGCATATGGCTCAACAAAAGAACCTTATCCATTCGCATATAGCATGTTGATTAGAGTCATATATACAAGATATATGAGCAATCTGCTCTAAACTCAGAACGGGGTCTATATAAGCAACCACTGTCAGGATTCTCGGTTCATCCTGTATGATGATGTTATGATAAGAGTGAAGTAAAGAATTAATATACGAAAAATTTGGAAATGTTGTTAGGCGGAGGTCTGAAGTTGGCAACTTTGCATTCGACATCCACAAATTCGTTGTTCTCATCGACTCTGGCGTGGATCAATTTTTGATCTTCATCAACTATTTCATCACCGCATGCAGCTAAATCTACCGATTACTCGTCCATCAACTTAAACAGCACTTATTCACATACAATATGTCTCTAAGATACGGAATTCAAGGATATCTATACAAGCGGAGTCTTCAATGAGCTTCGCAGATTTGAATAACTGAAATAACTATGAAGAATTTCAAGGAAAAGATTTACTTGTAATGTTTGAGGATGTCTGGAGTTTGACATAACCATTACTAATTCCTCTCCCCGTTCACACTCTGTAGATCGATTCTATTACTTCTCAATACTATACTTCTACTGACTTCCATCTTTGTCCCGTTTAGAACAACCATACAGTACCATATTCATTTCCTCATTCTGTTCTCCGCTGTATCCATGGAAAATAGGAAGAAGAGACACTAAACACTACTGTGCTTCAATCAAAGTCATAAACAAACTATTGAACACATTGCCATCTTCTTCAGTTACTGTCATGTCGTAACCTTTGCTTTGCTTCGTCCATGTACCTTTCAGAGGTGGCTTGCATGTTGAATTTCTAAGAAGATAACTTGAAGTTAAAGCTCAGCATATTTCAATGATGAGATGCATTTTTATCACCGGCTGAGATAAATGTGGGAAGCCGTGTGAATCCAACGCAGCTCGAAGAACTACTACTGACATAGTATGGTATTCAGTCATATGGATGATATCTCCATCTACGTCAAGCTTAATGAGAGACGATGATATATTCCGAGGTACAAAACTATGGGACTTTGGAGGCTTACGCGCCACAACAAACCAAGATCCATTATACTACAAAAAAATGCTAAATCATATACGTAGCGCATATAATACCTGATGAGAAGCTAAATCTAATGTTGATAGATTAACCTCGCATGAATCACAGTTTTTGAAAAAATATAGATTGATGAAAATGAAAATTATAATAATATGTCGAGTGGACATGTAATAAGCTGGAGGCATAACCACCTGATCTTAGAAAGCAGCAGTTCATTTATCACACTCATCACATAACAATCGATTGGGAACAGACATTTATTGAAATCACAAATCACATAAATTTCGATCAGAATAGTTTCAATCCTCGTAAAGCATTTTTCACTTCAGCTTTAGGATAAGGCTTAAGAGCTATACAAACGGATTGATTATCTTCAACCCACACCTGAAAGCGATAAACATAAACAGGTTCAAAGTTTTTCTACCCCAGACCTTATGATCAATGTTCTTAGATTTCATTTTCTCATGAACATCTAACAACTCTTTCTCAGAATCAACCTATAACAACTGATATCAAAGATAAACTTCATGGAAAAACATACACCTAAAGTTACTTTATGCATGGTGTCTAGTTCGCTGGTGTATATTGCCGTATTCGGATCATCTCTTTGATCAATGTAAATTACGAATGACTATCATGTTGGACTCACTTGAAAAGCCACATTGCTGCACTAGCAGCATGAGCGGCTTGGGTGCATACAGCTCCCAATGGCCAATTCAGGGTTGTAGTTAGATCTCTTCGAAGAACTAGATACATAACAAAAGAATTTGCAGTACTCATTTTATTCTAAAAGTCTATGTTACAGCATCACACGTATTTAAAAGGAAATAAAGGATTTGAACCTTTGTTAAGACAATATAACACATTTAGACTTCAAGTAATCTTTGTTAAAATTGCTTTAAAAAGGCCTCGCAACACCGCAAGCACTGATGATAAACCTTAAAAAAAAGAGTTGACGTATGTTGAACGGATTGATTAAACCTGTTCAAACATTTCTGATCCTTCTTCATAATAGGGATCAGGCACAATCTTGATATTTTTTGGATCATACTCCCCAAGAAGAGCAAGCTTTGCTTTTGCTTTAGATCCTGCATTTGCTTGAACTTCTTCGAGATCACTTAAGATGATTTGTATAAACTGCTAAAGCACAGAACAAACCGTATGTTGTTATCATCCATACCAAATATGTAATCAAAGTTGATAAAGTCTTCCTTTCTCACCTAATATATGAATAAAAATCGATTAAGACACATCATTAATACCACGCGAGCTTTGTGGGAGTAGTTATTGACTCCGAACTTCTTCAAGGTGGCCAAGGCTCTTCTCTCAGGATTTTTACCTGTATGGTAACCAATAATCGCTGCACTGTCGACATTCCATCTATAGAATGAGGTATAACTTCGAGATATTTGAACAATCGACGTACTCGTCAGACTTATCTTGTCTTTCAATCAAGTCGAGAAAAACTGCTTCAGCGATTGGTGAACGACAGATATTGCCTGTAGTTCTCAGATTACAGCATTACTTTGTCATAAACACACCCAAACAGACAAAGAGCACGCTTTTCTTGGAAGAAGCAGAGTTCGACATTTTTCTCAAAAGATGTATTTCTGTCGTGAGAAAGAAAACTTTGGCTGAGTCGCATTTTGGCGTCTGGTTTTTCAAAGGGTTTATGGCAAGGTTTGCTGTATATATGTTAATTATTGCTCTTGAAAGTTAGTATATTTGTAATAGCACACGTACTTGTTAATGTAAAAGACTTGATTTACATATTTTATAATACGTATCACAGGCAACAAAATGATTTCTCTATATGACGACGAAGACGATGTACCATTCACTCCTGTGCGAAGACCTGAAATAGAAAAAGAAAAAGAGAAAGAGAAGGAAAAGGAAAAAGAAAAAGAGAAAGAGAAAGAAAAGGAAGAAAAGAAAAATGGTTTCATTGTCCGGAGACATTTATTAATGCTTAACATTTCGTAGACGGTTCAAAGGATATTACTATGAAGTTCCTTCAAGCTCAAATGGCTCATAAAAGGCAGACACCGTCTTCTTCTACGGCAGTAAGGTTTTTTCTCCCTGTTCCTTAAAGAGTTGAATCTTTCAGAAACACACAAAAGTTTTTGTAAATCCTGTTATTGATCTCTCTGCTAGAAATAAAACTAATATGAGTCTGAAACGTCTTCAGCCCATCAAAGCTGTGCCCATATCAGACGCCGCCCCTCTCTCCTTCCTGCCAAAATCAGCTTTAGATGATAGTGTACGTTACTGTATATCGAATAGATACATTTTGTTTTGATTTCAGGTATTGCTATTCGGTGAAGTAGTTGTTAAAAACGAGTATCAACCAGACCTCCCCAATGATTATCTGACTCAGAAAAAGAAAAAAGAGGAACGCGAGCAAAAAGAACGGGTAGCTAAAGAAATTGCTGAGAGGTTTGTCGTTTGTTTGTTTTTGTTGGAAATCATTTTCACCAGGCTTGCCAAGGAACACAAAGAAGAAGCCAAAAAAAGAGAAAAGGGAGCAGCAATTGCTCCTCCAACAGCGTTGTTGGAAACTTCTTCAGTCGAGCCTTCTTCGGTAAGTCTTTCTGCATTGCACAAAATTACATTCGGTTTAATAGCCTCCACATTCATTCACGACCCCCGCAACTATATTGGCACCATTTGGTAAAGGAACTTCGAGGGGTTTGGGGGTAGCAGCTAACATTATGAGTAAATACGGGTATAAAGAAGGCTCTGGATTAGGTGAGCATTCGTCTCTTTAATCATATCAATGGCTTTTTCTCAGGAAAAGATGAACAAGGAATTAATACAGCTCTGCAGATTGAAAAAGTTGGTAGATCCACTGGTGTTATAGTTAATGAATCAAATAAGTCTGATGAAGGTTTGCTTTCATTCCTCTATTTTCCATAATTAAAGAGTTTCAGGATCTCAAAGTGTTTCTTCTGCTCCAACATTGCCGTCACGAGCCACAAACAACGCTGCGGTTATGAGTAATGCTAGTAAAATTTTATTATTGAAGGTATAACAAGTAGATCCCACATAGTATAAGTTATAATCTCAGAATGTCGTTTCACCATCGGAAGTAGACAAGGAATTAGAAGTTGAAATACAAGGCGAATTGAGCAAATATGGTCAAATACAGTCGGTATTTGTACATACGGTAAACTGAGTTTTGATAAGCTGAATGATCAAAGAAATGTTTTTGAAGATGGAAGATTTGGGTGAAGATGAAGCTGTACGGATATTCGTTGAGTTCACTAACGTAGCCCAGGCCATCAAAGCTTTTGTTGTTATGAATGGAAGGTTTTTCGGAGGTAGGCAAGTTGTAGCATCCTTTTATAACCATGACAACTATGTTAATAAGGAGTATGAGAAAGTTTCCTAATTAATTTATATTGTACATTTAATAAACTATTTTGTTTTATTACTTGTCTTATTGTTCAAGGATGCGCCTTTTGTTACCTTCGCTCTTTTGTTTCCGATTCAATGAAAACGTGCCAAATAGAATGGCATGTGAAAGTCTTCGGATCCCTCAGTTGGACTCGTCCGTACTAGATGAGGAATACAAGCAAATCGCTTTGGATCAAATTGAATCAACTATTGAGTTACTGCCTTATACCATGTCGAGAAAACTTGATAAAATCAAACCTGAGATCTCTTTGATGGTTGATTCATGTCTCTGGTCTACACGTTTAACAGAAGGTACTCCGTTTTATAATGTTCTTCTGATAAAATTTTTCAGGCGCTTCTCCTGGCCAGTTGGAAGAAGATATTTCGTACAAAGATTATAATCAGTCTAAAGTTCTCATTCACTACTGCTGGTCCATCTTACTGCCATATTTCACTCGACGAGCAGCCTCTCTGTCAAAAAATAGAAGGGTTGATGCCTTTCTTAGAAAAGCTGAGGCAGTTTGTGAAGTTTCTACTGTTCAGTGACTTTTGAACAAACCGTCTCGTGTTTCAGATTTTCTCTTTGGTGTACTACTTGAAATTTCTGAGAAGAGGCGGCCATAGTACCTTGACGGAGTATATTCTGGGTTTAAGAAACTGGAACAACAACTTGCCTACTATCGGTAACGTTTTCTGAGAAAAGAGACACTAGGTTTACAAAGAGAGGGTCGTAATTGAAGCTGCAAGGTTCCATCATAACCAAAAAAAATTTACAACATCTGCTTTCACAAGCGCTTTCGGAAGCTTGAAAGAACCTTTTTTTTCAAATAAGTAAGAGTTCGACCTTTTATTTTTCATGAGATATCACGGGTTACAACGCAATCATAGAATGTGATGGTAAAAATTCTATTTTTTTAAGGAACAGTCAACTATGAATCGCAAAACCGGGAATTACTGTGGCATGCTTTTCGTGATGGTTTACAACTCGCTTGGCCTTTCGGAGCATTTTTACATAGATACTGGTTGAGATATACAAAGGCAACTACTATAAACCAAGATGAGAATAACTCTGTATGTGGAGTCTGTTCAAAAACGGCAATAATTCCATTAATCTGGTCTCCATGTGAGCATGTTGCCTGTTACTGGTGTGACAGATCGAGAAAAGAAAGGATAAATAACTGTGCGGTTTGTGATAAAGAAGGGGTCTCCAAATTCAGAGTAGGAGTGAAATTAAAAAAATAATATGATGTACTGCTTCGGAAAAGCTGCGAGTTTTCTTGAGTAATCTGTAATAGGTTTTGTTAAGAAGTTTGTTTAAGCGTGTATTTTCCAATATATCTGTGATACTGTCAATCAAATGAATCAAATAAACATTTCTTATTAACGGACGCTGTTCGTGAAATCAAAATTTTCTCGTATGTTCAATAAAATTGACCAAGTAGCAGCCCAGAGGCTCGAGTCAGTTGGTTGTCTAATGTCCGCGAAAACACACCTGCCACTTCTTTACTGAAGTTTTAAACAATCAGCAGACAACATTCGGGACTCACAGTAAACGGACAACAAGAGGAAGGAAAAAAGAAGAGAACAAACTCTTTCAATCAGAAAAGAGCAGAAAATGATTTTCCAGTTCATAGCAGCCCGCAGGGAATAAGAATTTAACATGTTACGTGCACTTTGTTATTACAAAATATTCCACAGAATTATCGAATTATACAACTACATCATCTTGAGATTACTTACCTAGTGTTCATCTTTAGCTCCAACAGACATGGCAGAAGTGGCGACCATGTAGAGAAGAGCCATGAGGCAAGCAAGAATAAGAAGGTTAACGATGAGGATTATGGTATTTTTATCAAAATGTTGTTCAGCCGCTTCAACAATAGATTGCTTACGAGAGTTACTAGCCATTTTCGTGCTGCAAAGAGTGAAATTGAGGTAGA
Organism: Auanema freiburgensis; assembly: GCA_030370435.1. NCBI lineage: Eukaryota > Metazoa > Nematoda > Chromadorea > Rhabditida > Rhabditidae > Auanema > Auanema freiburgense. Next base: position 5,881,610 of record CM059369.1, read on the forward strand.
AAAATTTGGAAGAAAGTACTGAGATTGTAAAGTTAATACCACAACTGTTGATGCGGCTCTTCAGAACTATTTACTTAATTTCAAAGATGAAACGATCTTGATTAAGACAGTATGCATCATTGTTAACGAATGGAATCAATGACGAAACGATGAAGATTCAGAAAAGAGAGAAAAAATGGTAAGTAAAGTAAAATATTTCCCAACCAACAGGAAGAGAGTGATGTTATGAGCTGGCGGTGGGAGGAGTTATCTTTCTTGAGCTGATAAACTATCACAACAGGGTCGTTTACTGCTGATGAGATTTTCACGATCAATAAGCTCAGAAATTTCCGGGTCCTTAATGTCTTTATAAAATAACATCTGTGCAAAACGAACCTCAATCTTCTTTGAGGTGATAGAATTTGTTTCCTTCGAATCATTCAAAATAATTTTAAATAAATGAACAATGAATTCAAACCCGATGTTATTTCTCCGTGGAGAGACAACTATTTTGTTCGTGGATAATTTTGTCACGAATTTCTTCATTCCAGGAAAGGGTGAAAAACGAACTCTGAATCAAAAAAAAATGAAAAAGAGTTCCACGATATTCTGTACTCTGGAAAAGTTCATAGAGGTTAAATGAAATTCTCATTATTCTTGTACTCTGAGAAGCATATTGACAGTCATTACATATCTGAGAACATCTCCATGTAGTAAAACAAAGACAACAGTTACCAATCAGTCGAGATGTTTTTTCTTTCATTGGAATTAGGTTGCATGTTCCTTTTTTTTTGTATATCATGTATATCACAAGACTGAAAAATGATGAAGCAGTACCTCAGAATCATAGAAAGATAGATCTCCAAGCAAACCGATCTCCGCAAGTTGTAGTTCGGAGTAGTAGTAGAAGTATTGCGTTAAAAAAAATTGCAGAGAGCACTGATCGGAGTTGCCGGTCAGTTCGTTTTCCTTTTGCAGTCAACAGTCACTGATGTCAGAATTATGTTCATTCTTCACTTGCAGGCCGCGGTGAGCGGTGCGAGAAGCGTTTTCATTCTTCACTTGCACTACGCAGTGAGCGGTGCGAGAAGCGTTTTCATTCTTTAATACGCAGTCCGCAGTGAGCGGTGTAAGAAGCGTTTTCATTCTTCACTTGCAGCCCGCGGTGAGCGGTGCGAGAAGCGATTTCATTCTTCACTTGCAGCCCGCGGTGAGCGGTGCGAAAAGCGATTTCATTCTTCACTTGCACCCCGCAGTGAGCGGTGCGAGAAGCGTTTTCATTCTTCACTTGCACTACGCAGTGAGCGGTGCGAGAAGCGTTTTCATTCTTCAATTCGCAGTCCGCAGTGAGCGGTGTAAGAAGCGTTTTCATTCTTCACTTGCAGCCCGCAGTGAGCGGTGCGAGAAGCGTTTTCATTCTTCACTTGCACAACGCAGTGAGCGGTGTAAGACGCGTTTTCATTCTTCACTTGCAGCCCGCAGTGAGCGGTGCGAGAAGCGTTTTCATTCTTCACTTGCACTACGCAGTGAGCGGTTCGAGAAGCGTTTTCATTCTTCACTTGCACTACGCAGTGAGCGGTGCGAGAAGCGTTTTCATTCTTCATTTGCAGCCCGCAGTGAGCGGTGTCAGGTTCGTTCATATTTCAAATGCAGTACACTCTTAAACCTACACGGTTAAAACTCTGGAGTCTGTTTGTTGCCACCCTAACTCTCAAGCCGACACTTCAACACTCATAATCCTGCATTCGTGCCATATGCGAATTCAACAACAAATGTGAAAACTAATACTTTAATAGTCACGCTAAGTTTTGTTCTGTTGCAATAGTTTCAAACTTGTGCCCTTTTCAACATGACCTGTTTGCTCCCCTAAAGTAAAGAGAGCAGTTTGAAGTTGATCAGTTATATATTTTCTTCTTTGTATTGCTTCGTAATCACCGGCAGTTCTCATTTCCTTTGTATCTATAGGTTCTCCTACAAATACCTCAACGGTCTGGAAGGAGATTATAGAATATGTAACATGCAGTATTTCTTACTTTCCCGAACCGCGGATAATAGGGGGGATACACAGGCCAAACTTTTTGCATGTTTTGACACCATATTGGTACTATGATAGGTGGAGCAATTGAATCCATGACTAGTCTACCTATACCCCATTTAAATCTGCAATATAATGAAATAAAATCCGAGGAAGTTCGCTAGACACCTTATAGGATCAGGCGTGACTTTACCCTCAGGGAAAATGTGAACCCAACCGTTCTCATTCAGCATATCGACAGAAAAATTCATACCCGGTTGATAGACTCCTTCTCCTCTGACACAAGGTACACACCGTCCTAATGAAAAAATGCTGCAAAAAAAGGATAGTTTCATAACTATACACCATCGTACTTGGTATGCCACTGTTTGGAAAAGCATATATTGTGAGCTGCTAATGTGTACCGATTTCTATTTAAATTTCGGAGTAGCTCAGGAAATGATATCATAGCTGTAAATGAAATTAAATCCTAGTTCTCCAAATTATCTTACCCCACATCAGAGGATCATCAATATTACATCGGTGATTAGAAATAGTTATTAGTGGTCTCGACGTATCCTCTAACTGTTTCAGAAATCTCTCTTTTTTATGAACAATCATCTTATTACCTTCAAAAAATCTAGTTTTCTTCAAGATCTTATGTCTTATACCTCCTAAAAACATGATCCTGGAGACGGACGAAACGAACCCCATGGTTAACAAAGATTTCATTTTGTACAATGCAGTTCTTTTTTTTGGGAAAGGCCAAGCAAACTTGAATCCTTCTTTTGAAGCTTCCAGGTCTCTTTGTGTTCCTGTCATTATGAAAGCAGTGTTCAACTAGTCTACTTCCTACTAAGTTTTTTCACCCTAAAAATTGATTTCTTTGAATATTAATTAAGGAGGCCGAAGGATTAAATGAGGAACACCAACAAATACCATCAGATACTAAGGCAATATGAGAATAACACATAACGATAAACAAGTCAAGAACAAGAGATACAGTTAAACATTTATTAAAACGTTCGAAAAGTTGTTGTTGGTTAGTGGTGTTTAATATTTCATAAATTAAGCATATTTATATTTAACACAAATCACATCTGCAAGTGTTTTTTCTCTGAAAGTATAGCGTATCTAAAAATGTTTGAAAATCAGCTAATAGTTAGCTTGTCCTAAGTAAATGATCTTATAATATCTCAGGTTGTTTTACAATGTTAAACAATCTGAGTCCTAAAAAGAAAGTAATTAATCATTTTACCAGTAAGGCTGTGAATAGAGTACAATTGAGTATAGTGCACAATATATATAAGTAAACAAAGTTATTCTTCCATAGCTTCAGTTTCTTCACTACGCTTCCTCATAATTTCAATTTCTTTCCATATAAGCTTACGCCATTCTTCAATGGTATCTTTTTCTACATACTCTTCCAAATCTACTCGGCTAGTAAATATTGGTTCATCAGACTCATCATGGAAAGTACTGAGATATGGATGAGCTAAACATTCCGTAGCAGTTGGTCTTGAAATTCATTTTATACTTTTCAAATCGGATGATTAGTACCTGCACTCAGGATCGAGATGTAACATTTTCTCTAGAAGATCAACGGCATTAGCAGTAGCATTAGGGAATAACTGACGGAAATCCTTACGAGGAATATTAGGTAGGTTTCTGAGACGTAAAACGTAAAATACAAAAGTGTTAACTACCTACCTAATGTAATTTCTGGCTTCTTCTGATTGTATGCGTGATAGAAAGTCTTCATTAGGCTTTCCCACTATCTGCATAATCCTGGTCAACTGATCGATATCTAAAACATTATAAGTTGCGCAAAAAACCATGAACATTCTTCTCACGATCAGATCCGGGAAAGAGAGTTCTTCCAGTAATGAGTTCAGCTAGAATACAACCAACGGACCAAATATCGACAGTTTGAGTATAATGCATCCAGTTCAGCATAATTTCAGGAGCTCGATACCTAGAACGAATACGAATCAAAACATATGAACTGATAATATTCAACCATCTAGTTGCTACATATCCTGTCATTTCACTTTCTGCTTGTCGAGCGAGCCCAAAGTCCAAAATCTGAAGATTACGCTATAAACCATAAAATGAAATGAAACAAACCTTCAATTCGCAATCTTCATTAACAGCAATGTTAGAAGGTTTCAGATCCCTATGAATCACGCCGGCGGAATGAATGTACTGAAAGTTTATGAAGTTTGTGAGAACTTCTAGAAACAGATTACCTTTAATCCTCTGAGAATTTGATATACGAGGAATTGAATGTGGTCGTCGTTGAGTCTTTGAATTTTTAGGATGTTCGACAAATCCGCGCCCATCAAAATTGAAACGAAGTATCTAGAAGTTGTAAGACTCGGGCTTTAGAACTGAGAAATCAAACGAACACATCAGTTAACTCATCCGGAGATTGATCGGGAGTGAAAACATTCAGTAGATCGATAACATTCTCATGCTTCATATCTCTTAGAAGGCGTAACTCACTTGAAAAATCTTATTACACGCTAGAGGACAGAAATAAAAATACCGAAAAGTACGTCGCGCATGGACTACTGTTTGAAACGGCCTTGTGAACTTTTTAATAGCAACTCGATTCTGAGTAAGCATACAATCAGCAGAGCTAGAAAGAAAAAAATAATAGGATAGGGCTTGGGAGATTTTACCATACGGAACCGTAAGCTCCAGTACCCACAGGAGTAAGGTTTTGATAATGTTCAGGAACAATCCAAACAGTTCTGTTGAGTTCCACTTTATGGAAACCACTCCTGACATCAGGGGAATCAAAAAACCCTTCCATATCTAAGAAAAAAAATCAAATTGCTCTATAAATCCATAATAAGACAAGTAAGAAGGATTCAAACCATAAGCACGAAGAAAAAAAAGGTTAAATCAATATATTATTAGTATTATTAATGAATATTATGGTTATTGTTATGCGATTGAGTAATAAATAAAACTATATGAGATCGACTAGAGATCTTTCATCACGAATAAAGCTTTGTGGGGAATACTTTCGAAAGAAAACAATACGCTTAAGAGGAAAAAATTTGGCTTAATCTTCGAGGAGAACTTTGAAAAATCTGTATTTCTCTCCACAGCAAGTCTAGAAAGGCAGAGATTAAAGGATATCTTCCCGAAATTCCCTAACCTCTCCAATCCTCAATGGTGGTAGCTCGTTCCTCATCCGTGTCTAAGCTAACAACAACATCGGCTATTGGTTCATCTTCAGCACACGAATAATCAGCCAAAAAAGGATGTTTCAGAGCATTTTCGACAGATATTCTGATAAACAATGAGCGATGACATCAATCTTTTTTAAAAACACTACCGATGGTCAGGATCCAGTATGAGCATTTGATCGAGCATATCGATAGCTTCGTGTGAAGCGTTTGGAAACAATTCAGCAAAGTTCCGTCTTGGCAAATGTGGCAAATTTCTTAACAATGAAGCAAATGAATAATTAGCAAGACAAATGAGAACCGAATATAGTTTCGAGCTTCTTCTGACTGTACTTTCTGAAGAAAATCTTCGCTGGGTGTTCCAACAATCGACATTATACGTGTTAATTGATCAATGTCTAAAAGAGAACCGAACTAAAAAGAAAGAGGAGCATTCACTCACGGTCGTCACCAGGAAATAAAGCCTTTCCGGTTACTAATTCCGCCAGAATACAGCCGACAGACCAAACGTCCACTGAACTCTGCTTTTATTGAGAAAACTGATAATATCTTCTGACCTGTTTGAGAGTAATGCATCCAATTTAACATGATCTCAGGAGCACGATACCATCTCGTTGCTACATACCCCGTCATTTCAGCCTCTGCAGCTCGAGCCAAGCCAAAGTCAAGAATCTTTAATTGAAAAAATTCAATGAGGTTCTTCCGAACGAACCCACCTTGACCTGACACTTCTCATTCACGGCAATGTTGGATGGTTTTAAATCTCTGTGTATAATCCCAGCAGAATGAATGTACTTGAACAAAGAAACATGAGAGAAACATTTAGCTGCATGGAAAACACCTTCAATCCCCTGAGGATTTGGTAAATCAAAAGTTGAATTTGATCCAACCCTAGTCTTTGTATTTTCAAAATGTTTTGCAAGTCAGAACCCATCAAAACTGAGGTGAAATATCTAAACAGTACATTGTTAATTGATGGAAAATAACACAACTCACACACTGTTGAGCGTGCTGGCATCAATATCAGGTGTGAAGACATCAATGATATCGAGAACGTTATCATGATTTAGAGTTCTCAGCAGTTTCAACTCTCTAGACAAAGAGAATCACAGAGCAAGGAATATTATTGTACAAACCTATATGTTCTTTTAGCGTGAATTGTACTTTGGAAAGGTCTAAAGAACTTCTTAATCGCGAAACGTTCTCCCGTCTTGACATATTGGGCGGAGCTAAAGAGTATAGAGAATTTTGAAGTAAGCATTGCAAGAATTGAAATAAAGTGAGCTGACACTCATTCTCTCGAAAACATAATGAGCAGCGACAAAGGAAAAACTAGTGTTTTAAGTGAGTCGAAAAGGGAAAAAAAACGGTCATAATTTGTCAGTTTACAAAAGAGAGATGGTCATGTGATCTGTGAAAGTGAAATGGAAAGGTACGTCGTTTCTACATTTTGGCCAAAACAACGATGGTTCTTCTATCACTATTTGATTCCATGAAGATCTTTGGGTAATCAGAATGTTGCAGAACTTTTTGAAGAAATTATAACTTTGAAAAAGAAAAGAGAATATAATCACTTGATAACAAAATCAATAAACGATCACATTGACTCACCAAACAACGCCATAGGCACCCTCCCCCAATGTTTGCAAATTATTATAATACTTCGGAATTACCCAGCGTGTTTTATTAAGTTCAACCTGAAACATTCATTATGCAGTAATGGTACAATGAATAGGCAGCAAGCGTACCTCATGAAATGATGGGGGAGGAGGTGCTTCCGGAGGTGGTGCTCCAAAATTAGCAAAAAAAACATTTGCTGATGCCATGCTGCCCTTCAGAGGTGATAATGTCTTTTCAAGAACACCTACTCATATTGATTTCTATAAAAGAATTTGGAGAATGACAAAGCGATTTAGATGGTAATGAATAGAAAGGATTGAAAACCATTCTTGTTTTGACATCTATGAGCATTTGCGAAAAAAAATATATTTCCAGCATAAAACAAAAAAAATAAAACAATTCTTAATTAGTATTAAATACATTTTCTGGAGAGTAGTAACGTGGTTCGAAATTTTGAATCTCGTTCCATATAAGCTCTGAAAATATGGTATTATTGAGAGCTATGTGTCTGTGTTTTAAGCCTTACGTTTCCATTGGGAAAGACTTTTACTCTCTTGATCTTCTAACAACCAATCTGCAGTGGGCTCATCGGTCGGTAGATGGTGAGCTGCGACGTATGGATGTTGCAGAGCTTCATTCACAGTTATTCTAAGAAAAGAATATGTAACAACGCAATGATTCACAACCTGTTTACCTTTTTTCTGCATCCAAAACTAGAACTTTGTCGAGGAAATCTATGAAATCTTTGTCATAATCCTTAAAGTATTCGTAGAAATCAACACGAGGATGTTGCTCATACGATTCGATGACTAATCGCATTTCTCGACGATGATTCCTCTCTATCTGAATAGCAGACATTTTAAGAAATAAAGAGATTCTCTCGTACTTTATCAAGTAAATGTGTGTCAGGACTCCCAACTAACTTCGTAATTTGTTCAAATTGAGAAACAGCTGCAATTATACGAAATACTAAGGAAAACTTCAAACTTCATACAGCTTGAGCCATTGAATAAGACCTTTCCTGTCATCAACTCAGCCGCAATACATCCTACAGACCAAAGATCCACTAAAAGTTTTTAGGTTCATTCAGAAATCAGAAAGGAATTGAGTAGATAAGAATGTATACCTTGTGTATCATAGTTATCGATATTCCAATAAATAACTTCTGGACTCCTGTACCATCTTGTCATCACATATTGGGTAAGCATTTCTTTTTTATCCGAAGATCTCGCTAGGCCGAAATCTAACACCCGTAGATCACAGCTATCAGTAACAGCAATGTTGCCGGGCTTCAAATCTCGATGTATCACCTGGAAACAGGTATTTGCAAGGTTCCTATAAAGTACTTACTTTAGCTGAATGTATATATTTTAAAGCTCTTAAGATTTGATAAACTATAAGTTTAACATGGTTACTGTCGAAAATTTTAACATTGTGTTTCTTCTGATAGTTCAAGTAGTCGGATAAACTTCGTCCAGCATATTCAGTTACTAAATATCTTTAACAGAGTTAGGTTTAAGGAAACATAATAAGATGTGATACTACATTTGATCGAAATTGTCTTTGTCTTCATTTGGAGTGTATAAGTCGATAGCTTCTATAACATTTGAATGTTTCATTAATTGTAAGAGTTTCATCTCTCTATATATGCGCCGTGCCTGCAGAAAATAAACACAGTCGAAGAGAATAATGAAAGATATGATTTACCAGTAGTTGATTAGAGAAGGGATGTTTCAACTTCTTCACTGCCACAACCCTAATCTTTCCATCCCGGCACTTCGCTGTCGTTTTTCTGCAATTTATTCATAATATTCAAACCAATGATTAAAATTTACATGACATCTCCGTAAGATCCTCCGCCTAAATAGACCACATCTGAAGTATCATAGCCTTCAGGGATTATGAATCGGATACTAGCAACAGTGATTTCTTTGAAACGTCTTCCACCTTCCCGAGTGGTAAAGTACACATCCTTAGAGAAATGATTTTCAATTGACACGAGAATAAAACAAAAGCTACCTGATCACTAGTATGTGGTGAAACTCTTCCAGCAGGAGATGGAGAGGGAACATCGACATCCATAATGTGCTCTTCGAAAATCATTCTATACTCCTCATCCTCACTTTCCATTTCGGCTAATGGTGCTCTAGTATTATGTTTAGACTTTACAACAGCACCTATAAACAGCTATTTATGGGAAATAAAAAAAGAGATTCATATAAAAAAGATTCAGTGAAAGTTTTTCTTTATTGTAATGAATAGCATCACAACGAAAACAGCACCAGTCAAGCAACCAGAAAAATAACATAAACGTGATCCCACCTTTTTTCTTTTTATTGAAATTGAAGCACGAGAGCCCATTCCACATACAAGAAAACTCTTCGAAACGAGATATTGGTGCTTTGCAACTAAGGGATTCCCACGAACTTCATGCAATACGAGCTAGCAAACTATTAATTAGAGTTGAAATACAAACGAAGCTGTCAAGCGTGAAGCATGCTCTTTGGATTCATAAAAGCTTTCAACAAAAAAAATTTGATTACATGTATCTCTGGATATTTAACCGTTTCTTCACAATTTGAAAAAGAAAGTTCAAACATTTATTTCAGTGAGAGAATTAGCAGAATTACTTATATTTGGCTATTTTCTCTTTCTCTGAGCTTACTGCTACGAGATCTATTGGATCCTGCACGATGAAGCGGTCCCATGCTCTTTGACCTTTTCTGGAAACTTTCTTCCGATTGACGCCTAGTGCTAACACTACTGTTTCTTTTATGATCTAATGGTCCTGCTCCACTATCGATCACTCCCGAGTGATATCTATTGATGAATACATACGAATTTTCAATGGATAATCTATTCTAACCTGGCTAGACTTGTAGCCCTTAATGTATTGTAGGGACTCGCAACAAATATATTACTCGGAGATCTTCCGTGCAAAGACAATGTAGAACATCCAGGGATTCTTCAAAACGAGATTATCTTATAAATAACAATGAAAGTTTCTTACACTGGCGGATAAAGCTTCATTTCGTCATGGGGACGAACTACGGATGAATGAGCATAAGGGTTCTCCAATACTGGGTATGCTGGAGGAGGTAAAGGTTGATATGGATTTTTTTCAAATATAGGTGTACAGTGCTGGAACTTTCAAAATATGCTAATTGATAAACTGAAGAATACCGGGTAATATGTTGTAATTGTTGTTAGTCGAGCTGGTTCATCATGTTTTCGTGTGTGATGTAGATACAACTTGAAGAACTTAAATAGAAATAAACTAAACACGATTCCTAAATGCAAGCTTACATTTGAAGTAACTAGAGAGTAAACGAGAGAGATAATTGACAATAATACGCCAATGCCCAGAAGAATAGGACCAGCGATTTGAATAGGTGGAGGTCTTTTCCTCCTATCACTGGGCCAAGTCCAGAAAGGGGAGTCGTACATGACAAAAAAACCCATATAAACCTAATGATAACAACATAATGAGATATCAATAGAAGTTTCGTTACCATTAAAGATCCTCCTAAGATCATAAAAACACCAAAAGCTGCTGTACAAATTATAGACGATGAACCACGGAATTTACTTGAAAAAACGATAATAAGAAGGAAAACATTTTTAAACATGCTTACTCAGTTCGATAAGGGAAGAATCCAAAATGAGCTGGATACAAAACATCCCAACCTTTGGGATAATAATAGAAGTATGGATCTCTCTGAGCCATTGGGCCAAAATGCAATACTCTTTGATTTCCTGAAAAGGTAAAACAAAGCAATTGGTTGTAACAATGTAAACATTACCTTTCCATTGAGATGGATCAAGCTCGCCTACTTGAACCATTTCATCTTTTTTGTGAGTTACTTGATGAAGCTTGTCTAAAAAATTTGAATAGGGATGAAGCTGAATACAAAAAACAAACTCTGAGCTCTTCTTTTCTTTTTTTGGTGTTGTCTTTCGCCATGTTGGGTGAAAAATAAATGAGTTCTCACTCTGTCCTGATGAGCTGCTCCACTAGATCCGGCAGATCTTCCTCGTTTCCCTCCGAGCTATAAATTAAGAAGGTGTCATGGTAATAATTAGGGGTGAATCATACCATCGCTTAACAAACTTCCTATCAACTCAGACCAGAAATTACGTTATTCCGAAAAACAAAAGCTGCGAGAAGCCAACATGCAGCTGAGAATATCCAGCTTCAGTTTTGTGTGATATCTGTCTTACGTTGAGAGGAAACATATGGTTCACTTTGAGAATAAGCTGAAGAAACAGTTGGTTTAATAACATATCGGAAAATCTGCCCCAATGAGAAATTGAAGCATGCTCCAATAACATGCCGCCCATACACTTTTGTACACTTATCCCTTACTATTCTTGTCTTCAAATCTTCTGTATTATATTATTTATTTTCAAATAATTTACTACATTATGAGATCATCTGTGTAAAGCCGCTTGAATAGAAGGGAAAAAATGTAAAAATCGGAACTTTACATCAATAATAAGCTTTTATGTTGAATTTCCAAACTACGGTAATGCGTCTCTGGTGCGAAGGGCTGTCCAATCTAAACCATGCTCTCTATTTTTTCTTTTCTGAATGAAACTTTTCTTTGTCTTTTTGTTTTTTATTCAAATTTTAAATGTATATAATTTTTCTTCAGGGTCCACTTAAACATCAGGCAAAGCATGGCATCCCTGGCTAGATCTGGTAATGTAGCAGCTAAAGTGGTTAGCTCTGCCTTCAGTTTCATTAATATCATCTCAATTATTATTCAGATCGCCGGAGTCAACCAAACTGCCAGTTTCTCTCCTGCTGCTGTTGCTTCTCAAAAGGTAAGGCTTTAGAGTTTTACCAGTATTTACATGGCTTCAGTCATCCACCATTTCTACTGGAGTTACTGATTTCAAGAACGCTGATTCTCTTCAGGCTAGTGCTCAAAGAAGTGTTCAACAAGGAGGACTTTTTAACAATGGAGTAATCAACAAGGGAATTAATGGTAACTAAACTTTTCAAATCATTATAATTATTTGTTTTATAGTTTCTTCCCGCCGTCTTGCTCATACCGATGTCAACTTCCCTGATATGAATAAGTACCGTCGTGAAGTTACCTTAGATACTGAGAAGCCTGCCAGAGAAACCGAGGCTCAACGCAAATCACTCCCAGTTGCTTTATACTATGGAGGTCAGTTCCCTAAAAGGTTCCTATGTTCATTCTCTGCCTCTTAGCTGGAGGAGTTATGTCCCTCTGGGCCGGAAAGGAAGTTGTTCAAACTTTAGTTTCTTACAAGGTATCGCTTGCATAAGAATTGAAAAATCTTTATTCTGTATCAGGCTATGGCTGCCGATCAGAGAGCTCTGGCTTCTATCGAAATCAGCATGAACGACATTCCTGAAGGGCAAACCAAGACTTTCGAATGGAGAGGAAAGCCTGTTTTCGTTAAGCACAGAACTGCTGCTGAAATCGCCAGGTATTATGGGGACACACCCCAGAACTCATTTTGAATTCCAGAGAGAAAGCTGTCCCTGTTGGTGAACTTCGTCATCCTGAACATGATGACGCTCGTGTTCAAAAAGACGAATGGTCCGTAGTCATTGGAGTATGCACTCATCTCGGTTGTGTACCCATCGGTATTTAGGCTTGTCTAACATTTAAAATTTTATTCTTCCTTAAGCTAACGCCGGAGATTTCGGAGGGTATTATTGTCCTTGCCACGGATCTCACTACGACGGTTCTGGACGTATTCGCAAGGTAGTTTCACATTGCTTTTCATTTTTAATTCGTATTGTGCAGGGTCCTGCTCCACTCAACCTCCATGTCCCTGCTTATTCCTTCAAGGAAGATACCATTGTGATCGGAGCCTAGAGTGATTGTGTAGTTAGTAGAACTGATATTGTACTGCACGTAAGTATATATTCTGTATTCGTATTGTTTTAAATAGACGATTATGGAATGGATAAAGATAATTAGGTAACTACAGCTGATGTTCTCTTCCATAGTAATAAAGTTGAATGTTATAACAATTTCATATTGAGCACTTCAAAGAATTTTCAAACCCATCTTATAACCTCGAAAATGCGTTGGAAAACCAAGAGAATCCTGATAAGGGTCGTGTTTGTTCAATGCTACAAGTGTACACAAGACTATTGATCGTTGAAGAAACACTCATTTATGAGCTAGAGGTGAATAACGATTCAGTATAATTCTACATACATGAATCATTTTCAATCGTTTTGTATAATTTATTAGTTCCTCTAGAACATTGAAAGCTCTCTAAGTTCTATTCAAATAATCTACATGGTCCACCTCACATATTGGCTTCATGCTGATCAGAAGGGCTTATGTAGCAACATGAACCTCATTATGATTTCATTGCTTCTCACGATTTTGATGTCACCTGTACAATCCATACACGGCAATATAATCGATAAGCGCCACCGATTGTTCCCCATACCTGTTTTACATCGTCTCTTCATCGTCTCACACTAGCATACCCATTGTCGTTCGTTAAAGGTTGTTTCCTTCTAGTCATAATACATCGATGTTATAACATTATGATTCTTACGTTTCTACAATAACATACCGAATTTTCTATTCTTTCAAGCAAAAACCTCATTTACGAAAGTTAATGCTGAGCAAAATATTTCTCTTCGCAAAGTCAGTATATTCTTGAGCATATTTTCGCTTGCATTTATTGATCTGATAAGCTTGCATTTAAAAAACTTTTTAGAACTGAAAATGGTTCCAAACCTCTCTGTTTTCAAATACCCGCTTGGAGTTATTCGAGTTGTTGAATTTGTAAGTAATCGTTCACGTGTCTTTATATCGTCAACACAAACTTAAGATTTTTATTGTTCTCGCCATAGCTGCTGTTAATAGTTGGTCAGTGACTGTGAATGCTAACTGCCCTGAACCAAACAATACTACTACTATTCGAATCGAAGCTCATTCGTTCACGTTCGTACACTTTTTCTCCTGCAATTTTATTTTATTTTTTGTAGATTGAGTGATGTCAAGACTTTTGACTGCTTAAAGAAAGAGGTTACTTTCTGGAATAAAGATAATAATGCTGGAGGGTTAGACACCTGTTTTTAATTTTTAAAATTAGTCGATTTGTAGTAGTGCTGGGTTCTTCTATTTCACAAATGTTACAGCTCTGATTTATGTTCTCGTCATAACGTTCGTATATGTTATTTTCTGGGAAGTATACCAACACGAAAAACGTCTCGCATTAGCTGTAAGAAAGCATTTTTATCATTATACTCATTAAATAATGAACTAGGATCTCGGAATCACAGCGCTTTTGTTTATCTTCTTTTTCTTCTGTTCTTCCATTTGGTGGGCTGGATCTAACACCTTAGGAGCCGCAACAAGGTAATTTATCTCAATCAGTCATTTCACTACCGAACTACATTTATGATTGATTTGTATTCACTTCTGCATCATAACTGAAATAATGCAAAGTTCTCTTTTATAGTGAAAAAACTATCGATACTCTCTTATCCGCCGAAGGATTCTGGGGCAAAGAAACTAAAGGACTCTCTGCTGTACGCGATACCAATAATGGAAAGTTAGTAATATCTGTGGTGAGCTATTATAAGATAATGATCACTAAGTCATATTCAATATCAATAGATCTGTGATTGGGCCTGTGTTTTACTCTTTGCTTTCAATTGTTGGTTTGTCTGGAAAGAAATTGTGCCACGTCCGGCTGAAAACCCTAGTCAAATAGCCTAAATGGTGAATCTTTTCTAAATAATTCATTTTCAACACTATTGTGCACACTATAATTATTTGAGATCTTGCTCAACAAATAAAAATAGTACTTTTTTGATTTAAAACCTAATAAATAACATCAAATGCTTGGGAGTTTCAAGGTGGAACTCGTATCCTGGATTTTTGTATAAAGTTACTAAATCTACAAAGCAATTTCCAATCTTTCTTCATAATTCTTCTTACTTGCTTTGAATAGATTTGACAACGTCTCTGATCTTTGGTAAAATCTCTTTGTTCATGACAACTGTGAACACCCATGTCCACATGGGCATAAAAGATATCAGATACAAAGGTGACAATTGCTCTGTAGAATGATCATTAAAAAGCAACCCGGAATTTTCCCACTAACTCAGTATATATAAACTTCCCCGTTGTTGAAGTTTGTAGTAAGCACCAATTCCTGTGATAAGTGAAGGAACGATAGGAGGGAAAAGTGTGGTTAGTGAGAAAATCAAGCTGATGGAAGCCTGGAATGGTTCTTTTAATCTGGAAAGAAATGAAAGCAGTGAAAACTTCAAACTGAGACTCGAACGAAGAGCCGAACAATGAACAGATAACAGGCAACAAAAATCCGCCTAATATATGGAAGGAGAAAAGGCAGGCAGACAAACTATCGTTACTCTTGCTAGAGATCATATATATGAATGGCAAGGAGCTCATGAAAGCTATTGAGCTGGATGAGATGGTAAGTCTGAATTTTCTTTTGAAAATTCCGATTCCGGAAAAGAAAACTCACAGACTGACAAAGACTCCATTATGAGGGAACACAACGAGAAATGTGCAAAGCATTGTCAGAACAAGGAAAACCAAATAGTCGACGAGGGAGTTAGTAATCCAGAATCGTAACTGCTTTTTATCCTTGATCTTAGTGTAATGAAAGACCTCTCGTGTGGACATCGGGATATGGGAGATACATAGAAGAAATATTATCCCTACAGTCAAAACTTCTAGCCAGTTGTCTGAGCTATAAAAAATAATTTAGTTATGCAAGTAATCCTTTGACTTACACCGCTATGGAAACAACAGGCAGAGGAATAGTACCTAAATTGCTGTAATGAGAGAAGCTATTTATCAGGAACCGCCAGTTCTGTGAATAAATTGTCTCAATGGTAACATTCACTTTCATATCTTAATTTTATGTTGATAACTATAATGATTATAAGTATACCTTTATAGAATTCACTGAACCAGAGCTGATTGAGAAAAAGTTCTGAGAAAACACTATTAGCATAGTAACAAAGGTATGTTGTATTCTCCCGCCGTACAGCCCCTGTGGAACAAAATCCATTTGTCAAAAAAATATTAAAAATACTACCGAAATCGTATTGAAGGTGTTCAGTTAGATAAGAACAGTTTGATGAATGTGTAGAGAGTGACTTGTTTTCCTTCAATGAAACAGTAAGTAGATCAAAATATGCTAACAAAACCTTGTCATTTACAGAAAAGAATTTTTTTTCATTGTTTTCCATATAGGCTTTGATATCTATCTGACCTGAAATCAAAACAAAATTGAATTATACCGTATCAAAACATTACCTGTGTTCAGAGGAGATCGCTTGTTAAGAATACTCACGAGGATAGAGAGTGAAATCGGTAAAAAGAAAGAGAAGAAAGTTGCGAAACCGTTTTTAGAGAAAAACTCAATTTTTCTATCAATTATGGTAGGAATATCTGGGAAGACAGTGCATAAAGCGTGATTTGACACTGGAAATGTTCTAATTGGATCAAGTAGGAATTTATTAAAAATTGGCTTACACTTTTTGACAAAGCTATGATTGTGAGATGGTACATCAGTATCTATATTGCAAAACCTGTAATTGGTTCAGTGAACACATTGGTTTCATGAAACAAACTACCTGATATAATCATCAATTGGGGTGGACAGTTTCAACTCGCATTTGTCAATGCCAAGATCAAATTCCACTTCCAAATATTTCAGAAGCTTAGAATATCTAAAGAAAGACTGGTCAAGATAAGGATACAGTCAGAGCATACTTTATTAGAGATATAGATCCAGCCCTGAAAGTGAGAGCCCCCCTTGGCTGTCGACAGCTAAGTAGTCTACCTTTGAACTTGGAGCCAAGACAAGCACACACTTTTTTCTGAGATCATGGTATAAATTATGAAATAGATGCTACACATACTTTTATGGCTGATATTCTTGCAGCATCAAAGTGTTGCCGTGACCACAATATTAGAACATGTGTTCTTAAAAAAGATAATAATAATTCAGCAAACAGGGTTTTGTTACTCTTTCCGGAACTCAGGAAATGATAGTTGACGCCAAACTTCTCCATTGGCCAAAAAAACGATGGAGTCAGCGATTTTATTCGGTATAGCCAAGTTATTACAAGAGAACACCACAGCTCTAAATATTGTATATGCAGAAGAAACTCGGAATGTTCTATTCATTACCTGTCTTTTTTCTGTTTCCTCAAGAACCGGCATAGCTGAGGATGTATTAGGGTATCGCAATTGAAAGGCTCATGAAGGAGAACAATAGCCGCGTTGCTCAGAAATGCAAACATCAGATTCAACAGATGCTTCTCATTGGTATTGAGGTCGTCGTAGAATAAGTGACCAACACCCAAAATTCCGAGATCATCCATCATTTGATATAAATCTATATTTATGGCCTGACGGATGTTGATGAGAAGCTCGGTATGTTCCATGACGTTCAAATATGGTAGCATACGGAGTTCATCAAAGCTACTGATGACTTTACTCTCATTCTGTAATTATTCATGTGAAGACTCTTTATGAAAAAAATTTCTACCAGAAGACCTTCATCAAAAACATAGATGGAACCGTTATTAACCAGATCACCTCTAATGGTTTGTAATAACTCCTGGCTCCCTGCTCCATGAAATGCTGTAACCTAAATTCACTATTGAGGTATGATAAAAAATACTCATCACTTCATTTTTGTATAGGGATAGGTTTATATCAGACAGTACTTTTCCCTGTTTCTTACAAACTGTCACATCCGATAGCTTCATCAAGGGAGTCCTTGTATCTGATACGTAATTAGAAGAGATTTTGAGCCTATGTCCCGTCGACTTCTTTCTACGTGAAAAAGAGTTTTCTCTGAACATAGCCCATGTGAGCATCATTAAACAATCGAGAACAAGAACGACAATCAAAACAGTAGATGAAGTCGAACTCATTTCTCTGAACATGTCTATAACTTGTTTAACATTCGTATTTGATGTTTTACACTACCTGACATTATGGAATTTGCTGTTATTCTCAAATAAAACTGATAGGCAATAGGGAAAAGTATCGTCATGACATAGCTCAGTTTTGAGTCTGGTAAGGAATCGTTGCACACGAATGAACTGATAGAACAGGCAAAAAGTGTTCCGAACACAACTAAAACAGAGAATATATAATGGATAGGTTCAGGAATTGTTACCGATTGCTGATGCCGTAATTTGGCGAAACGTTGAACAAACTGCTAAAGAAAAGGCTGATAGATTGAGCGACAAAAGAGTGACACTGGCAATGAAGCGAGGTAAATCCAAAAATTTCTGAATGTTTGTCTAAGTGGAAGAGTAGTTGAAATTTTACGAACCGAGTTGTACAGGAATATTGGCAGCCAAAAGATTATTTGGATCAGAAGAAACTTAGTTGCATAGATTAAAAAGAATGACAGTACATAAGTGGAAGGCTTCACGATCTTCAATTCGTTTAACAATTTCTGAGTAAAAAAATGAGAAGAAACAGGAAATAGACCATACCCTTCCTTTGGTTTTCTCCTCATTTTCGTACATTGATATGTAGTGCCATATGCCAGGACAACAGACACAAATGGAAATCAGAGTCAGAAAGTTATAAGCTTTCAACAAAGAATATTTGAAGATTGGCATGGCTACAACTTTTTTCTTCGTTTGGTAATACCGCAACTCAACCTGTCACATTGATAGCATATAACTCAATTATAAGTGAGCACAAACGTATTTAGACAATCCTTCTATCATTCCTTCCTGGATATTTGAAAGTAGAACTTCGCTATCATCCAACTCATCCGATTGGAGACTAGGTGAAAAGACACCCCAAGGCGAATGGAGCCTTTTCACAGAATGTACTCATACTATATACCATCAGTGAATACCTCTTCAGCTTGTAAGACAAGCTCACTATCCTGAGAGCTATTTCATGAGTTTGATTGCTGTACGTGTCAATAACAACGAAAGCTACAGAGAGAAAAACTGATTCTAAGAAACTCAAACTCTCACTCTGATCCGGGTGATATGATGCTATATCAGGCATATAATGGGGTTCGAGGCATTGCACATTGAAATGTTTCACGAACTTCCAATCGTTATACAGCTCATTACAGTTATGATAAAAAACCTGAAAGCCAGCATCTTGGTGCTCGCACAGATTGAGATAATACCTGAATTGGAGAGATTGGAAAGTTTGGCCGCTTTATGATATCGGTATACACGAAATGGGATGGAATAGTTCCGTCATATTTGCTCCAAGACTAAACTGTCCGAATATTAGTATTGAACTTAAGAAGAATTCACCGTTTGAGTGAAAACGTAAACTGCTAAGAAAGAAAACACAATGGGAGTGAAAAACTGTGCGCAGAGAAGACGTATGCTTTTTCTTTCAAACGTCAGTGCACCTAACCAAAACTTGAGAAGCTGGTCATTGACTAAAACTGATGAAATTTAAATTGCCAAAAATTTGAAATCACCCATGACGCTTACAACGAAACAAAATGACGAGCAAGTGAGTTACACGGTCAATTGCCACGTGAGATATGCAAATTTCAGTTTCAGTCGATAATGTGTAAGAAAACAATAACTTATTTACTTAATATATCTAAACATTATGAAATCAAATGAAAGTAAATGTAAAAGTTGACTGTTTTCCTCTTATGAATTAACTATTCTGCAATGCTTTCATCCATCTGTGAGGTATCAGAAACTTCGCTCCAAACTTTTTTGATTTGAACGATACTTCTCCTTCGTCATTCTGAAGAAAGAGAGTAAATGTGTAGTAAAGTATGGTTATTACTTGAAGCCATCGTATATCTTCTCTTAGCTTCTCGTTCACTTCCCTTGACTTCAGAGCTAACAAACGTCTGGTTGCACCAATCAGAGGAGGCAACGGTCTCAATCGTTGGACAGTTACGGGCCAATCGGTATTCTGTTTCCAACCATCTTAAAATATCAACGGAATTATCCAGGATTGGGAGTTCAAAACTACTGTTCAACTCAAACGAGGAGGCTGCTGGTAGTGGTTCCTGCATGCTGGGACCATCAGGTATTTTATAATTATGTTTCCCTGGACCGAAAGATTTTTCGGGAACTATCTTAGTCATGTTGTCTTGCCCATGATGATTCTTTTTTTCGTCATTTTCCGCTTCTACTGAGAACAGAGGATTATTTTCGATTATCCTTCTAATATTCACATGACTTTGACGAGAAATCCTCTTCTAAAGCATCAATATCACCCACACATTGAAGATCGTATCCGTCTGAAAACATGAAGACCCTTTCAATCCCATTTAAGTAGTTACCGGGTACATCATTACAGTTTCGACGGCGTCCGAACTTATTTCTCCGGAGTTGTGCTCTGTATTTCTTAGACGATCTTGATGTTTTTTTTGGATAGCTCATGTTGATGTCTTTCTTCGTTCTCTTCTTTTGCATTTCTTCTTTCCTGCTTGATTTCCCCGAAATCTATAACGTGTCTACCATGTTGAAGGTGTTATAATGGTGTAATCACCTTCTTATTTTTTTGTCCTACGTTGGATGGAACGGATTTTGAGTTCTTCTTAGAAGTGGTCGAGGGCTCTGAAACGTAGTTTATCTCAATTTTGAGACAAATCTAACTCATCACGGCGCATATTAGCAGAGGAACGAAGCCAATTGTACCTAGTGCGATGTACATCTTATACATACGACCGGTATATGAACATATATTCTGATGAATGAAATATTCGGAAGCCGAAGTCTCCCAGCTGAGTTTATGGTAAGTTTCCTTCTCTTTGCTGTTCTATAATATATCGGTGATTATTCTTCAACAATTAGAGAATATAGTTTCAATTATTGTTTATCTGAGTAAAACAGTTTAGCCATCAATGCCTGGGTGCTACATATGGAACCGCTGAAGAATGCTCGAACGCTCACGGTCTGATAAATGTATGTATACGATAACCTCTATTCTATTTCTGAAAGCGTTTGATGGTGATTCAAACTTAGGTGTGTTGTAGAATGGGGTTTCCTGATTATTTTCTATTATTTCAGTAATTTTTAGTTTATCGCAAGCATTTCTTTTTTCATGAAAGGGGCAACACCTTATCAGTTCGACAAGCTCTAGAGGGTCAGTGTGATTTCAAATCTTCTCTCTATTGATTTCTATTTATGTATTTCGTTGGAGCTATCTTCATCTGAATTTTCTTGAAAGAAAATCTCGTATGAATTTAGGGTTCTAGCTTTAGTAATGACAAACTTTGGTCTTGGTCCTCTTCGTAATATCCCTGCGAACCGTCGCGCCCCATATGTTCAAGCAGATGGGATTGTAACACCTCATGGTTATCTTCGTATTGTAGAATTGGTTAATTTCTTCATACTCATTAAAATATAGATGAACACTCCGTTTGTTCATTGAATAGCTTTTGTCTCACAATGTTTCTCTAGTGAAAATCATCCTTCGTTTCCAGGTTTTTGGTATAACTGCAGTTATACTGATTAACTGTTGGCATCTGGATGTGAACTACACTTGTCGTAATGAGAATCAAACTATCTCTGCTCATGACTTATCTATAACATCGTTCACGTAGGTTCCGCAGACAAACTTTGTTCATCTTTTCTTTCTCAGATTATCAGGTATTCAATTACATGCTTGTGATGGTTCAAATCGAACCCTCTGGCACCAAAATGATAATGCTGGGAAGTAAGACCAACATAATCTTAAGCTGACCAGAAATCGTTTCAGACGTTTCATATTTTTTGAACTAATCATCTTCCTAGAGCTAGCCGTATCGTCCATTATAGTCATAATATATTTATTGTTTTGGAGTCAATACTGTAGACATGAAATTTTACCCCTCTCGGTATATCGGCCCTGTTCACCGATCGTTTAACATACAAATTAAGTACATAGCAATATCGAGTTTGATGGTAATCGTTTTCCTAATTTGCACCGTCATTTGGTGGTCCGCTGTAGCCGACATCTTAACGGCAACCAGGTGACTCTAATTTCATATTTCGGAATTTCTGATGATGAGGAACTTCAGCAAAGATTACATTGAAAATTTATTGATTGAAAACGCTAACTTTTGGGATCTAAGCAATGAAAATATGAATCTTCTCGTCAATTGTAACGATTGGGTGCTGTTCATTCCATGGGTATACTCTCTCATTATTTCTATGACTAAACATATCTTCTAATCAGTTGTACCCTCTAGGCGCATTCGTTCTGAATCTTTTGAGCTCAGGTTTTCTTTTTGGCCGTAAGTTGCAGTGAGAACTTTTTTTCCACATTCTTTTTCAGATATGATGGAGCGGATTTATCCAACGTAACAAAAATCAACAAGTATTATACAAAATGTAAAAACAACTGTTCAAAGAAGCCAATAATAAATGTATTTATAAAATTTGATTTGACTAGTATGTGGGAAAGTTTGGATCTATCAACTCGGCCCACGAATGATAACCTCCTTGCACATCTTGAACAAGATTTGGCTTCATCTTATCTCTCAGAATTTCTACACCTAGCTGTGAATCATTCCCACGATGACATATAACGAAAACTGAAAACCTAATTGGTATTAGTCACAACTAATGTCAAACTTGTGTTGTTATTCTCTGCAGTCAAACCCAGAACCTGACGAATGTCCTCGGCTGAAGACTTCTTCAAAACATTCAGAGTTAAATCTGAAAAAGAAACATTATCTGAATTATCTTACAAATGAAAACTTTTAGCTTCGGGCAAATTTGCAATTTCGAATTCGTTCGGAGGTCTTGTGTCAATTAGCAATGGCTTTGTATTCTTCCTCAACTCGTGATAGTAATGCACGGATATTCTCTCGTCTTCTTTTAAGATGTTCAAAGATGGTGCCTGGAGAAAGATATGAAACATGCAATCTGATTTTCCTACTTTGTCATCAGCGCTCGCACCACAAAAGACGTTGTAATCTATCAACTCAGTGACCGAAGGGTCATCGCCACAAACAGCACAAGTCGGGCTTCTTTTCCTGATATTTACTGCTCTGGTTTGCCCCTGTAACCCTGAGAACAGGAAAAGCTTGCCAGAATAAGCAGCTGGAAAAAAGGAATATGAAGTAACTAAGAGGAACAGATATTAACGTTCTATTCCTGACGCGATCTTTATAACCTCCAAAGCTTGCATGCATCCTATTATTCCAACAACGGGACCTAACACTCCTCCTTCCGAGCAATTCGTGACTAATGAAGCATCGGGAGGACAGGGATACAAGCACCTGTAGCAGGGACCTTCCTGAAATAAACTGTTTCAATCATTTTTTATTTTATCAACGAACTTTTCCATAATGATATACTGTCAGTTGACCATCCCACCTCAAAGCACTCCCGCTAACCAGAGGTAAATTAGTAAGGACACAAGCATCATTGATCAAGTACCTATTTCGGGGTAAAAATTCAGCATTCGATAAAAAAAAAACACCTTGTGGCCGGATTATCACTGCAATCGGCAACAATGTCGTATTTTTTAACAATTTCGAGGCAGTTCTCTTTGTTGAGCAATACATTGTGACAATTCACATTAACCAAACGATTCAAGCTGAAACGTTAGAACCTGAAGTGCTTAGATCTTCTTTTACCTTTGGATGGATTCTTTCAAAGACTCCGTCTTCGGTCTACCCACATTCTGCTCTTTATGAGCTACTTGTCGATGGAGGTTATCTTCAGAAACCTATAGTTCTCATGAGATATTGATAAAGAAGTCATGCAGTACGTGATCATAGTCGACAATTCCAATAGTTCCTACGCCGGCTCCTGCCAAATATGTTGCTACTGGACATCCTAGCCCTCCAGCACCTAGGATCAAAACTTTCACGTTTTTCAGCTTCTCCTGGCCTACAATAACAATGTATGAAAGAACAGAGCAATAAAATTCGGACTTTGAACACCAAAATTATTCACCAGTAGTTGTCGGCTATACTTTCCTACTTCATCTTTAGTTAATGCATGCTGCATTTCAAAATAATTCTTGAAAATATGAGCAAGTAGATTAAGCTTAGAGAATTCAACTTAAGAAGTAGGAGACGTATGTGCGCAAAGAGACGTCACTGGCGCAAAGCTCGTGAATCTAGAGTTGTGTTTCTTTATTCAGTTATTAAGAAGAATAAAGTGTTCTAATTTTTTTTATTTTTTTACGAGTTATATATCGATACTGTCTATTTTTACAGCAACATGATGCTCCGGGTAAGCGGACGTGCTCTGCAATGGAGAGCATTGACACCGTTCCGTGGTCTTGCCTCACATGGTCATGGACATGGCCAAGAGGCTAATGTTGAAAGAAAATCCGAATTATATAGGTATGATTTCTTCAAACGTTTTCGAGAAACATCTGCTCGGTTTACAGACCTGGATCAGACTCATACGCTTATGAAAACCCCTGGCCAAAGCTTAATGGTGGTCGCCTTGATTGGCTTTTCGGTGATGGTTGGAGGAGACCACTTGCTAAAGATCAAGGAGCTAAGATGGTAAGTTACAAGTTGGTTTTTTATATTTCCCTAATCTGTAGTTCCGTATTTGTTTTGCTAGTTTTTCTTTTTGATTTTGTGAATATGTATAGACGTTACGACATCTTCCCAACTTATATATAGTTGTTCTGCATTTCTTCTGTTGCTCTGCTTTTGTAATAAAAAAAGCATCATTTTCAGAGACGTGAATGGATCTGGTTCTCCCAAGTTGCTCATGACGAACACAAAGATTGGCTGAAGTTCCATCAGGTAATGTGCATATTTACTTATTCAAGTTTATCATTCGTTTAGGTTGCTTTCTTATTGTTCACCGTGTTGACCACCTGGTTTACCTGCTGGATTATGTTCGCTCGTCCTGATTGGTAAGTTATAAGTCATGAAATGATTCTAGTTCCTCTTGTTATACTATTGAAATGTAAAATTATTTCTTTAGGCCAATGGGTCGTGAATGGGCTCTCCGTGAAGCTCACTTAGAAATCGCACGAAGAGAAAAAGCCGGCCTCCCACTCATTAGTCCTGATTTGATCCCAAGGTTAGCGTTTTTATCGTGCAGCTTAATTGCAGTGTTTTGTTTTTCAGAGACCGTGTTATGGCTACTTTGCCTTCTGACGAAGAACTCAGAGACTTCGAAGTTCTTATTTAAGTCTGCATGGGTATAGATTTATGTATTGTTGTTTCTCCAATTGAAATAGTTATATCTTTATAGAAACATAATACACTTGTTTTCTAAATCTTTGTTCATAGAAAGCTTGTGTACATTTGTTTTGTAGATCTAGTTGTACAATCAATGAATATGAAACCTTAGTTTCTTTCTTGTTGTTTCAACGCCAAGGCACACGAGCAACTTTAGGAGTGGACTGTCTTATTCGAGATTGATCTTGAGAGCTTTTCAATCTTGTCGCTGATGTACTTCTCCACAAACGTTCCCCTCGTGGCTCATTCCTAGATAATCGTAGCATTATCTTCATGCTGTTAAGTCTCACCTCTTTTTATCCAAAACAGACTTCAGAGCGTGAATGTCGAAATGCTCGAATCGAGGATGAAGAAATCCAACCGGTAAAACTTCTTTGAATGTAGAAATGTCTGAAATACTCGTTCTATGATTAGCTAATCCGCGAAACTTACTTCCTTGAAGTTGGATAGCATTATAGCCTCTCTGAATTAGAGCAGCTGTAGTACTCCCAGATCCAACTCCATATATGATCAGAGCCTTACCACCATGTTTTCCTTGAGCAATAGTTTCCGTATCAAAATGGTTTCGAGACAATAAACGTCGATCATAATGTAGCGCTTAAACCATGATTACGAAATGAACAAAAAAAATGGATACCAGAAATTATGTGTTCTTTGTCATATTCAGGTTTATCGTTAACATCAATAATCACAAAGTCACCAATAGAAATTTGTTTGTTTTCTGCCTTATATATAAGAAATTTCGTCTGCAAAGAATCATTCAGCTTAGAAAACAGTACTGTTTACTGACTAATTTGAATATATCAATGGCTGGGTATGTTTCACCTGATAGAATCATCATTAGGATGGCCTTTTTATTCGAATAAAATAGAGAATGCGGATTCACCAATACATTTTTGAAAGGAGATTTGACCAAGAGATCGCAGTTTTCATATGAAATTCATGAGCTTTTTGATTCACTTGCTTAGAATGAAGGAAAGAGAGAGGCTAGCTTACATAGTTAGAACGCTTGGTTTCCATAGCAACCTCCTACTTCCTTACGGCTTAATGCTGATGGATCGACATTGGAGTGGGCGATACACTTCGTGAGGAAATCAAAAATTTTAAAATCTTCGTGAAGAGTGTAATATGGAAAATTTGAAAGGAAAATACTTTAAAACAAATCCACCAGGAATAACTGATAACGTGTTCTGTTTGCCATGGCATGTCTCTGTTAATCAAGGGCCGCCAAAACATGGAATCCAGTTTAAGAATCTTTTCGTTGTTACCTGAAGGTTGCATACCAAGAGGAAGTCTCTGAAAGTTATCTTTCCATGCAGTTTGAAAACAATTAGTTCAATAATTTGATAATAAATATCAATAAATTTGAACTACTTTCTTCGTTCGATGGACATTCACCATCGACTTGGATCTTGTTGTTTGTATGTGTAAGGAAAGGATTTCAACAGTTCAAAGTTCACCCTAAACTGTCTCCAAAAGGTAAGAACAGTGATGTTTTGAGGAAAGATGTCTTGACGGCTGAAAAACGAAAGGTTTTGAGGATAATTTTGATTTAATCTGTACCAACAACTAAACGGGTTCTTCTCAATAGCTTTACACCCCTTAGAACGTGTACGTTTAATCGAGATCAATGCTTGACTTCGTTCATTTCCCTTTCAACCCTTACTTAAATCACTTTGTTTTTTGATAATATGTATAGAAGGTTTTGAAGTTAAAGAGGTTTGTATTATTTTCGTAACCACACATTTTAAAATATTTGGTTATGTTATCAGTTATAGTGTACATTTGAACTTTCAGCGGGACAGACATTTGATAATTTCGATCAGGCGACTAGATGTTATTGAGTTTCTTTATAAATTAAAAATTGATTTTTTTGTATTCTTAAAGTATGTATCAGCCTGACGAAGGTATCAGTAGAGGGAGTAAAGATAAAAGGAAGGAAAACATGTTTCCTTCTACCTAACGTCAGGACTTGAGAGTTTTCCTTTCATGAACTTATAATGTAATTTTCTTTATTTTAATTATACGTATAAACAGGATTTGTTATGTTCTTCCAGTGCCTTAGAGGTTTTTGTGTTGTTTGTTATCTTCCAGGCATGGGAGGAATGGTGTGGATTGTAGTCTATTTTCTTTCCTGTGACTGATAACAGTCCAAATATCGCTGTTGAAGTTAAAGTTGCTTTTATTTCTTAAATTCCCATTCGTTAATTCATCCTTTCTGCTTACTATCTTGTCTTCTCTCGAACCATTTCCATCTTGTACGAAAAGTTCCTATTTCAACACTTCAGACATGTCTGTTCATTCAAAAATGTTGGAATTTGCAATTGATCCTCAGAAACGGAGGAGGGTTAGTCAAATTATTTTGTTTTTGTTCTGAAATCATAAATTTCCAGGCGTTCTTAGCTTGTCTAATAGGGTTAGCAGGAGCAGCTGTCGCTAAACACTTAGTTTTTCCTAAAAGTAATTTTTTCTCAAATTTCTATTTTTATCTTCTTTTACAGATGTAAATAAGAGATATGAAGATATGAGTGTTAGTCTAATTGGACAGCAAAGTCATAACCGGAAATCAAGCAAGAAAGGTTTCAATCCAGAATTTCTGAAACAATTGAAATTTCTTCTGAAAATAATGGTTCCTGGACTGTTCACTAGAGAAGCAGGAATTATTGGTAACCTTTGTGAAAGCAATAAATTTATATTTGGTCCTTTCAGCCACTCATTCCTTCATTTTAATCTGTCGAACATTTTTATCCATTTATGTAGCTGGGCTAGAAGCGAGAATAGTCAAGGCTATCGTTCAAAAAGTCAGAGAAACAATGAAAAAGCTGTCATTTATAAGTAAAACTTTAAGAATGTTAACACATTTGTATGGCTACTTTCGACTTGGCTAGCCGTTGCGTTACCAGCCACTTTCATTAACAGTATGATTCGATTCTTCGAAAGTTATTTAGGCCTAGCTTTCCGCTCCAAACTAACACAATATGCTTACAAACAATACTTTTCCGTGAGTTTCTATCACTTCATGATGTTATTCTCACTCAAACTTCAGGACCAAACTTACTATGCTGTATCCAACCTGGACAGTAGATTACA
This sequence comes from Auanema freiburgensis, assembly GCA_030370435.1. Taxonomy (NCBI): domain Eukaryota; kingdom Metazoa; phylum Nematoda; class Chromadorea; order Rhabditida; family Rhabditidae; genus Auanema; species Auanema freiburgense. Next base: position 5,909,681 of record CM059369.1, read on the forward strand.
AAACGCCGACCAATGTCTAACTGAAGACATAACTATGTTTTCTCAAAGCGTTGCCCATTTATACTCGCATTTAACAAAACCTGTACTTGATATTCTGCTCATCTCGTTAGTTTTAAAAGTAATTTGAAACTTTAAATACTACTTTTGTAGAATTACATTGGTCACATTAGCTCATAAACGAGGAGCCGGAACTAAAGTCATTATCCCCATGGTTTTAGCATTCATTACAGTTTCTGGAACTGCCAGAATTCTCAAGGCTGTGTCACCAAGGTGGCTTTTTCAAATCTCTGTTATATTATAGTTTTGTATCAGATTTGGAGCAATGGTAGCAGAAGAAGCAAAACGTAAAGGGTTCCTTCGCTATCTTCATTCCCGTATAATCACCAACTCTGAGGAGATCGCGTTTTATGGTGGTCATGAAGTTTGTTCTCTGCGTTGAGCAGCCTAATTGACAATTTTCAGGCAGAATATCAACAATTAACAAAGGCTTACGACGATTTGAAAGACCAAACGACAACAATTTTCTCGAAAAGAATTATCTACATTATGATCGAACAATTCTTAATGAAGTATGTTTGGTCTGGAACTGGAATGACGATGATTGCTCTGCCCATCATATCAGCAGAATATTCTAACAACGAAAGTATTTTCGAAAACAAATTAATGAAATATTCAGTGGTTTCTCATAGAAAATCGATTATTGGATGACGAACCCGATGGTGGAGTGTCTGAACGTACTCGTGGATTTACTCAAGCTAAGCAGCTTCTATATTCTTCTGCAGATGCGGCAGAACGATTAATGACATCATATAAGGAAGTTTGTTGGCCGAAGAATACTCTCTATTTGCAATGAGTGATTTCAGGTTACTGAATTAGCTGGCTATACGTCAAGAGTTTATGAAATGTTCAAAGTGTTTGATGATGCCAAAAAAGGTTTATACAAACGAACCCTCTTGACTGAGTCCGATTCTCGTGGAGGATCTAGAGGAGAAAAATTCGATACATCTTGTATAAGAGGTTAATACTTCATTTATTTTTTATCTTAAAAATTATTTTTAAAGGTATTGTGGAGGACTCATTCGACGATTGTATAAGATTAGCGGAAGTTCCAATTGTTACTCCCAATGGTGACGTTGTGGTTCGAAAAATGTCAATTTCTGTGAGAAACTAAGAATATTAGAGTGCATGAATATTGAAATATTCTCTTAGATTACTCCTGATATGCATGTGCTAATAACGGGTCCAAATGGATGTGGAAAGAGTTCTTTATTCCGTATTCTTGGTGGTCTTTGGCCAGTGTACGAAGGACACTTGGAGAAGCCGAAATCAAATAGGATGTATTATATTCCTCAGCGTCCATACATGACATTAGGAACATTACGAGATCAAGTCATATACCCTGATACGGTGGAACAGATGAGGCAGAAAGGATTTACTGATGCAGATTTGAAGAAAATTCTGTTGACAGTACATCTGGCTCATATCGAACAACGAGAAGGAGGTAAAAGAAGCTTATAAGCTGATGAAGTTATTTGGTAAACTACTTGTTTTCCTGTAAGGCTGGAACGCTCGCAATGATTGGATGGACGTATTATCTGGAGGAGAAAAGCAAAGAATGGGATTAGCTCGTGTATTTTATCACAAGTAACATTTGATCACATACGTATTCTGTACTTTACAATTCATGCTTAGGCCACGATATGCTTTACTCGATGAATGTACTTCTGCAGTTTCGATTGATGTAGAAGGCAATATTTATCAAGCCATTAAGAATGCTGGAATCACTCTGTTTACAGTCACACATCGACCAAGCCTTTGGTACATTCATGCACATAATTCATATGTAACAGCTTTGCTTTATTAGGAAGTTCCATACGCATCTTCTTCAATATGATGGTGAAGGCGGTTATAAGCTGACTAATTTAGCCGAAGCTACTGGAGATATCATGTCTCTAGCGGATGAAAAGAGACAGTTGGAAGATAAACTAAAAGAATCTGACAAATGGCAAAAACGATTGAAAGAGCTTCAAGAGGTATATTTTGAGCAGCCTCTTTCGTATACTATTTTACTACTATTTATAGATACTTGGAGATGAAACTGATAATGTAGTGGATTCTGATTAAGTTCATGTTTTCCTCTTCATCGATTGTAGGGGAAAAAAGCCCATAATTATAGTAATTTATAACATTTCAAAATCTCTCGTGTATCATGCATTCTGCTATCGTTTAGCTCGTATCAGATCTAGTCATCCATTTTGTTATTTATGTTTTCTGATGTCGATTCCCGGGTAAATTCACACATTAGTTCAAGAATTTATGTTTTTTTCTGTTTATTCAATGGAAACTTTTATTTTTCAGTCAATTATCACATTAAATTCATTGGATATTAAGTCCCTAACTTATGACAAAATAAACAAAGGAAACAATAAAATTATCTTCATACACCGTGTAATCTAAAATACGAGCTGAGATCACAAATTGGAATAGAAATTTGAGTTGTTTTTTGTTCTATAGATGCGTTTGGTCTGTCACCTCAACCAAGTTTATACTTTGTTCTGATTGTGAGAAGACTATCGATGTTGTTTTATTTTTGTTTTGTAGCTGAAGCATATTCCGAGGAACTTGAGATGATGAGACTTGTGAACGACACATGTCACAAATTGCACGTGGTTTGGAACTTCCGTTTCGGCTGAAAGCATTTTTCTCCCTTGTTTTCTTTAGATATCATAATTTGCTTTTTATTTTTCGTTGAGTTTCATTCGCACAAGAAAGGCTATTCAAAAGTATACGAAATCTTTTTCTTCACTTTCTCTCCCGCTTCAGAACATGTATGCTAATGAGAGTGCGCATAATTAGCATAATACATCATCCGACTTCTTGAATTTCATTTTGCACTTATGTAATCGAACAGAACGGTTGTTTTTTAGACACATTTTCAGACATAAAAATAGAAGTTTATATGTTGAAAACATACGGAGACATGAAGCGTGCTGATCCATTTTCGCGGTTGCTCACCATCGTAACACTCATATGATCATCAGAATTCTCTAATAATTTCATCTAAAAATTGAAAATGGAAATAAAACGATGGAATGAATAATTGAATACTTGTAGCTGAGTATTTAATAAACCATATAAGATCCAATTGATAGATGTGCCGAAGTATGGCATCAGATGTATTGCAAATATCATGAAAACAACATAATCATGTGGATTATGTGGAACATCTAGTACAGACATGACAATCGCATAAAGTACAGAAAACCTGGAAACATGAATGCTTGTTAATTAGAATGGTAGGAAAAACGATATACCAATATGGCGTCCAACAAATGAAGTAAATGAAAGCAATCATAAGTGTATAAATAACAATCCGTTTGACTGGTATTGCAGATTTTGGTAAAACCCTATAACACATACATGTATATCATTGATAAGCGATGATGATGATGAGAATAAATGTTTTCTTACTTTGTGTGAGCATAGATCTTACTGATTAGACGTAAATTAAAGAAAACAATCAGGATTAATGGAACCATATAAGCCAAGATAAATGTTCTGAAAATTGAAATATTGACACAAATTAAAAGAAGCCTTTAAACTTACGAGCATGTGAACCAATAAAAAACATTTGTTGGAAGTTGATCCGTACATTTGAATACACGAACTCTAGTCACGTTATTGCTGTTCGTAGTTTTTAGCTCATGAAGAACTATTTCCTTTGGGGCAGCATAGATTAGCATAGGTAATAGAAGTATGAAGGACACTAAGCAAACACCTATAATAGTAATTGTTAAGCTTCCGTTCCCTTGCCTATCTATAGAACGTCTCTCACGGCTTCATCAAATTCATTTTCAGCCTTCCCAATCTTTTATCTTTCATCATTGGATTTGCAAAATAAGCATTCTTTCTTACTTTCTCTCTTTCTTTCCTCGTTTTCAGGCCATTTATCAGAAAAAAATCGGCTCAAAACAAACGAAAAACAGCTTTTGTCTAATAAGCCAGTACTTACAGGTGATAACGGTTAAAACGAATTTTCTACTTCGTAATCGGTGATGATGTGGAAGACAAACAGCTACATAACGATCAAACGACATGGAAGTTATGAGAAATGTGGAAACAATCCGTCCAACACTTCCACAAACATGATGCAATTTGCACATCCAAGTGCCAAACACCCAGAATCCAATGACGCTATCCTGAATAATACCATATTAACATTATTGTTGTTAATTACATAATGGAAGATTACACAAAGAAGGAAAGAAAAAAACTAACAATTATCGCAGGTGGCAGGCTTAAACTAACTAAGAAATCACATATACATAAAGCTGCTATATACAATATAGCATTATCTCCTGATCTTTTAGATCTATCTGATATTCCTTAAATGAGAAAAGATAGTAGTTAAGTATATATGTATAGTTAGAACTAACGTTTCCTTTCGTTCATAACTCCTCGTATAATTGTTAAAATAGAAGCATTTCCGCATACTCCAACAATAAAACAAAGAATAAAAACTGTTACAACAACTAAAACTCTTGGTTGAAGATCCTATAAATATTTTATGAATTCTCAGCACAGAATATTCCATAATTAGCTGTTTTTGATCAGAAATCTTTGATATATCAATGGGACATTGCATTTTATTATGAAAATAAACAAATTCTTGAATTTTAATTGAATTATTCAGCAGCTTTAAACTTCCTTTTTACGAAACAGACGACTATCTTCTATGTTTTCCTTTTCAACAGAGAAGGAAACAATTCTTTGCGGACAGCTCGGAGTACTTTCACTGTTTTCATCGAATCAAAGACAACTTGACCATGATTGCAGCACACTCACACACACTCACTCACTGAGTCTGGAACCTTTAACAGAATATCCACACCGAAACAGGAGAACTCTCTTCACGTTTTCTCATCAAAATATCAAATCATCTCCATGGAAAAGAGAGAAAAGCTCGTGATATGGTACATACGTTTTCTTTTCGTGACATTCGATTTCTTGCAAAAACGAAAGTTTCATTCGCAATGAAGAGAAAACATAAGGCAATGCAACTTCACTTTATTCACTTCTGAAGGAGCACAGGGAATACGGCCACGAACGAGAATGAGAACGGGAATGAGATGGTATTCGAGCAGTCCAGCCTCCGGCTGTTTTTTGTGATTTTTGTTTTTTTTTCTGTTCATTCGGAATCACTTCCTTTCTTAGTGAACACAAGCACATCATATTAACTCGTGTTACTCAACTTAAGTAGAATTGGAATGAAACTTTACCTGTATGGGGGGATAAACGCTCCGAACTTGATACATCTCACCATTCGGCTGTATGCATCTGAAAGAAAATGTTTCTTCTCATCTTCGCTCACGAAACTAATTCTTCTATTCAGAGGGTTTTCTTTGAAAATCTCAAAAAAAATATTTAAAAAGATGTTATAGGATTAACAGTCCTTATTAATCAAAAGAGAAGGAGGAGAAAGAGACAGGCTTCAAAACTGATTGAAAAGAAAACAGAAGATAGTTTGAAGAGAGAGAAGGGATTTCTGATTATGAAAAAGGTAGAAACAACACGAAATGAGTAGAAAGAACGAATTTCGAGAAGAGAGATGTATAGAAGGAGTCAGAAATTTTATTTTCTGATCTATTAACAATAGGGATAGGACGTGAGAAGAAGCAGCAAAAATCTCCTTTTACGGAATTTTGCTTTTTGTTTTGAAAAAAAATTTTGAGCTCTCATCGCATGCTGACAGAACTGAAAAGTTTTTTTTTCGGAATAAAATTGTACTTTTTCGTTGAGAAATGAAGTTTTGAAATTAAAATGAAAAAAAATGAAGCAAAAGAGACAATACATGAGGCAAATATCCGAAAAAGTTCGTAAAAGGAGATAAACATGATAAGCAGCTGAAAAAAATAGATAAGTTTCCATGTTAAAAAAGAAAATCTGTTCTATCTGATCAATGATTTGTATGTTTCATTGGAAAAAAAAAGAATGTTTTTCATTTCTAGCAAAAGAAGATTTATTAATGTTTTTCGTAAAAGTTCAAGAATGATTATTAAGTAAAGAAAACAAGATTTTTCTCATTCTAAAGAAGAAAAAAAGAAGTAATTTGAATAACTTACTCTTGAAATCCGTCTGTGGGATATCCATTCGTTCCTTTACAATTATCCATCTGAATAGGAGTCATGGACATCCTGGCCAGAAATGGGTAACTGCAAGATGTGTAAATGACACACAATAATTTCATAAAAAATTTTAATCAAATTTTAAGAAAAGCAAATACGTCTACATATCAGAATTAGGTTAATGTCTATCTGTACTCTTATCAAGCATGAAAACAAACGTAATATATCGGAGAAAATAGTATTTTTTTCCGTTTCTCCAAAAAAAGCCGTTTGAAGCATCTCTCTTAACTATAATATCGAAACGAAAATCCCAAAACTACAATTTCGCTATGAGTTTTGCATTCCCTTCCTCTTTCTCACTCTTCTCACTCTCTCTATTGTTTCGTTTCTAAACCAAGAATTATGAAAAAAAATATTTCAGCTTAAACACATCAGGCCATCCATATGTGGGCTGAAGCAAAAAGTGTGCTGAAATGAAGATGGAGAAATCCCCGCCCAGCTTACTTACTCCGCCTTAAACAGATGCTTGTAAAGCCAGCTGACTTATAAGATAAATTTGCTCACTTGTAAGGCTTCATTGGCCTTTTCATCACATTCATCTCTTTGTCGTCACTCACCATGACTGTCATTGTTCTAGGTTTCTCACGTGAAGTTAGTTAGTCTCACGTGGTTTCTTAATTTCACGTGAAAATTCATTCATATTTCGAAAAGAGGGCAGAACGGTTGGTCGGGAGTTTCTACTTCCTTTCCTTGCTCTCTCTACTCTCTTTCGCAGTCTCTCTTCATAATTCTCAATCAATCTACCATTCATTCCCTTTCTTTGTAAACATTGTTTCTATTTTTCAACAAGAACTCTGTTATACTAGGAAATTCTTTTGCAAGCGGTCATGAAACACAGTAAAAAGCATTCGAATCAGACATGGAAGTTAAAATTAAGCTTAAGAATTAAATTAGCTATACGTAAAGAGATAATAGATATAAATAGATTCATTATTTGCTTAACATTATGTACTTTAAAGCTAATTTATTCAATAAAAAATGAGAAAGCTCTCTATTCCTTATAAGCCGCTTGTTAATCGAAAGCTTCGATAGGCTTTCAGCTTTATATAGCTCTAGGCTATTTACTTACTCGACTGGTTCATCCATCTGTTTCGGTTTACTTTCACCTCGCCTTCATTATTTAGTCAAACAAGAAAGAAAAAACAATTGTTGAGAAAGCCAAGAAAAACCGCCTAATCACTATCACGCACCAAATAACGGATATCTCCATGTTTCTTATAGCAGGAAGGGGATGAAGCCTTTTGGCAGGATGAATCGTATTGGAAAAAAAAAGAAAAAATTACTCCTCATCTTCCCATTCACAAACAAACGATTTCGATTGGAAATGTTAAAATAAAAAAAAGAATCACTTAATTAACTCAATATATGCTTCAATGACTACCACTCATTCAACATTTTAATTATACTTTTCCTACAAATTGCTTGAACTTGTGAAATCTTTGAACATGAGAAATGAAAATTCTCTGAATCGGAAAGCAGCGCAAAAAAAAAGGAATTTCCTTAAAAATAAAAGTTCATAAAGGTTTTTGTGTAGGCTCTCTTTCCTCTTCACTTACACATCTGGAAATGTTTTGCACATGTTTGTACATAATTAAGTCAATCTTTCTCACCAAAAAAGGCTGAGGTTAGTTGACGTTCATATATATTCTACATAATAACGTATAATCAAATAAGAGTATAGAATATTTCAGACTGACTTTTCAACAAATTAATTTTATGAAATTTAAGAAATCTCTCAAAAGTTATGATTGCGAACAAAACAATTTATAATCTCTGAGGGTGGAGGATTAAGGGGTTCTCACTTTCTGTCTCCGTCAATCCTCCCCTGTTTTTTTTACTTCCTTTCGCTTTGATGTCTACTTAATAATTAAAAAAAGGTTTTTCGTTTAAGAAAATATTTGAATTATATCCATTTTGCTCGCAAACATCTGATTTCAACCGATCACAACCGTCAATTGAGATGAGAAGCTGAACAAATTCCGTAAGTTCGCTATCTACTGAAAAAGGAAGTTTTGCAGTGGAAAAAAGCTAAAATATAATTATAAGATGACACATAGCTTCTCCTTTCTTTTAAAGAAAAATATTTTGAGAGAAAAATCATTTCAATCGTCTTTTGCATACTCGACAAAATAAAAAGCACAAGAAAAGCCGCACACAAAAATGATTTCGCTCATTTCGAGGAGAGGAGTGATTTAAGCTGTTTCTGGCTATTTCAGCTTCCTACATCACATCACTGAAATTCAAACAAAATTTTTGCAAAATTAAGGAGAATTGATGGTGAAGGATGTTAAACAGAATGGAAAACCAAAACGAACACGGCCTTTTTCCCCATTCATATGAAATGATCATGAAGTCAAATAGGAATCAAAAATTGTATAGAGAACAACGGAAAAAATTCAACGAAACAGATTAAGAAGAGACCGCACAACCGCTCAGTGCTCTCGAAAAAGTTGAAATGAAGCCATTCTCACGTAATTCACGTAGATACTTCCACGTAAGATTTCAATTGAAAATCAATCCATAATTAAGTTGAAAACATTCAGACGTAGGATATGGTTATGAAAATTTGAGTGAGTGTAGGAAAAAAGAAACTGAATCTTTGACTCCTTGCACATACATAGATAGAATATAAATTATAGAACAGTTTAATAGTGGAAATTAGACGTCTAAATATAAACAATCGAACGACTAATTGAATTATTGATGAGAGCTTCGAATAAATTGTATGGAATTAGTATCAAGCAGTTTTAATATTAATAATGAACTGATCAATTTGTTAACAAAACTGAAAGTCAATGAGCGGTATGAGATTGTCCATTTACCAAAAAAAGTTCAATTGCCCTCCACTAGTTATGCCCTTTCAACTGCATTTCTGTTTTATTTCCTATCTCAACTATCACAAGTTTCATCGAAGATTCATACACGAATGCTTTTTTAGTCAACAATGTTTTGAGATTTTGAACACTTTCTCTTTTATTTTGAGAAAAATTTTAGTTTTCAATCTCTCGCCCCCTTCCAATTCTTTTCTTCTCAATTGTATAACTGTGCGTGGTTTCTTCCACGTAACCGAAGTTATAGAAAAAGAGTTTATATATCAAAGAAAAGAAACTAAAATTATAAATGCTAAGAAAACCCCGAGTCTCCCTCACTCTCCTCAGAGAAGACCGACACAACTCTCTCATACCGAACATTCTCTCCTAGTATAGATTTCCCGCCTGTAGTTTCTAGTCTGTTGTATCTTAACTAGATGCTAAGACTACAATCTGTTACAATAACACCTTTTCTTAATTGATCTCAAAAATGAAGTCTTACACACAGGAAATATACGAAGGCTCAACTCATTCTATATTCCGAGAAGAAATTCGAGAAATTTCGAAAGAATCAAGAAAAAATTTAATTATTAGCACATAATAGCAGTTTCTGAATCAAAAAATCGTGTGCTCAACTTCTTATTTGAACAAAATAGTTTTGTTCCAGTTAAACTCGAAGAATTCTGAATCACAGATGAATAAAACAAGAAAGTTGGAACAAACGTTTGAAGGAAAAAAAACTTAGAAATACAATGCTTTAACCACAGGAAAACAAAACTTGAGGTGAAACAAATCTATATTGTGCTCGTGAGCAACCGTGCACTGACATGTCGCAAGTAATAATGAGAAGAGAGCTTCTTCTTCCACATATTTGTGACGTGTTTCAATTTTCGGGAAAGTCATTTAAATAAAAATTTCACTGAAACTGGTTGTTGACGATTGCTCTGTTGCTTCAAACTTATGAAAACTGAGAAGTTTGAGAGCAAAATACTCTAGAGAAAGGAAGACTTTGAGATGGACATGGAAAGAAAAAATATACAGACAGAGTATGATAAAGAAAATGTTAAAGAGAGAAGGGAATATTTTGCTCGGGATTGTTTCATCTTTGGCTTAACAGACAGACAGAGTGTTATTACAAGAGCAATTAGATGTAAGAATGTTTTGTTTTGCAGATATTTCCTATTGTTTTGTTTGAACTTTGCATAGTTTTCGTAAAAAAAATTTATTTATTTCTGAATTAAATAGAAGAAAATGAATACTAACGAGCTGTTCACCAGCAAATACCTTACAAAATTTAAATAAAAAGCCTTTCACACGCACAAAAGCTAGCGAGTTGTGTGTTGGAGGACGGAAATGCCAGAAAGATATTTGACTTCTTCGACCCACCACCTTCGCGTGTTCCCTCTCTCTCTCTTTCAATCATGCCCTATCTCTTCTTAATAGCTATTTTCAGGAGAATTTACCAAGATTCTTTGCAAAATATTTCCGTTCTGTACTAATGTATTACAATGGGAAACTGTAAAAAAAATGGAAAACCTCCTCATGTGAAGTAAAACAAAGGAGAAATGAAATTGAAAGATGCTGAATGACGCCTGAGGCATGTAATGACTTGGAAACGAAATAATGAGAAGAGGACGTAATATCTTTATATTATATATTTATAAAGAAAATTCCCTACATTTAGCAGAAAAATCGTCTCCATCAAGTCCAAAGAGGTTCAAAACAAACTTATTCAGCCCATGAAGAAAATCCACATGCTTTAATAAAATTCAAAAAAAACATAGGAATATCCTTAGCCATTTAAAGTATGTGAATGACGGTGTTATTTCCTTAGAGAGAAACAAATCGTTTTTGCTCTCTAACCTCAGCAGAATTGACTGAAAGAGAGAGAGAAGGAAAAAAGTTAAATGAAACACATTTTTTGTAATCCGTGAAATCCAATTTGTTTCCGACATCTAATCTGAATATTCGATAATTTAAAGAAGATTGAAAGCTTTTCAAATATTTCCATGAATAATTAAAATTGTCTTTTTTGTTCTATTGTCTTTATAATAAAGAATTTGCATTTCGAACAATCAACTTTGCACGTTTTTTTTCGAAAACAAAATATGAAGTGAAACAATATCAGAGCTGACCCAGTCAGGCGTCAAGCTTAAGCAACTTACAATTTAATTTTTTTTTCTTGAAATACTGCCTACATGGGACAAACAAAGTCACTTGATAAAACAAAAACGTACATGAGGTTATGTCAATAGAAAAATTAAAAAGGCAAATGAAACCACAAAGATTATTTGAATTTCCAAGTTTTTTATCCACACAAAACACAATTTCGCTTCCTTGTAACACGAGAAACTACTAAAAAGGTCACTGCCTATGGCTTTCATCTTCATAGCAAAATAAAATTCATATTGAGCATTGATTATGGTGAACTTTCACAAACAAAAAAAACAAAAGAAAGACGGAACTTACTTTTTCATCTTAGACACATCCATCCGCAGAGATTCGCGAAGCCAGTTGACGAACGATACAATGAGAGCCATATAAGGGAGTGGGACAGAATGTTTCTGAAAAAAAGGATAATCTATTAATAAGTGACGAAGTAAACGGAAATTCGATAAAAGCCTTATGAAAACTTTCTCCCTGCAATAGCAACCGTTCATTATGAATTCGAAGAAGTGAATGAAAATACTTTACGCGTCATTTACGTGAAAAACGTGTTATGCTAATTAGACAAAGTAACAAAACTTGAAGAGCCCAAAAAACGAAGAAATCGCATTACAATCTTTGTTTTCCTGAAGCAAAGAAGTTGAGCTTTCATTCATTGCTTCTGAATTTTAAATCAAAATTTCGAATTTCAAAAATTACGAATACTCGCTAACGGAAAGTTGATTACTTTTGTGAAAAGAAAGTGCGAAAAGCGCTCACTTTCGGAGCTTAGTTAGAACCTCCGATATTCGCTGGAACACGCTGTACCGCGAAGGACCTAATGGGATTTATCATGGACTTCCTTTTTGAAGAGAAACTCATTAATTGATGAAGATTGCAAGATAAGTTAGATGGAAACCGAATGGCAGTTCGAAAAAAAATATTGTTTGAAGCTTCCAATTACGTTCTGTTGCCATTAAGCTCAATCAACTATAGAAAAGTTAAACCAACTAGAAGCACGATAAATATATTAAAGCGAATTCTATTTTGTCGGAAGATTTCGAACAAAAAAATATTTCTTGATCTAATGAATGCATTTTCTGCCAAAAAAAAAGAGACGAACTCAAGTGGCTGAGAAGAAAGAGGAAGGTTTTGAACCTCCCATAAAAAATCCTTGAAATCTGAGAAAAAAAGAAGAGGGAAAAGACTTCTTTAATCTTTATATTTATGGAAGCAGTTCAAAACCATGCTGGAAGTCGGACGAATGCAACCGTATATTTATATTTATAATTAGAAATGAATGAAAACATTTTTTTTATTTTCCATCGAAAGGCACATCGCCTAAGTCTAAATATGCTCCAACTCCATGAGATACGTGGCTTATTTAGTTTTTGCCGCTATCTGAACGTTAAGAGGATTCACTTCCTTCTTCCAAGTATTTCTCATCTGAATTACCGGTCTTGTCATCTTCTGAAATCTTGTTTATTGATTAGCACATTTCTATGCTTGAACACATTTTGCTATCATATTATTATATGACACACACATGATTATCTAATGAATAAAAGGATCGATTCTTTTTTTTTTCGAAGAGGGTATTCCTACTTTTTTTTTCTCAATTTTGGATTTTAACTTTGCGTTGGAATGATTGCTAGTTCGTCTTCAACTTTTTCAAAAATGTATCGTTCAGATACACAACTCTCCTGTTATAATTTCATGTCAATTCCGAAAAAGAACGCCAGTTATGAGCCATTAGTTCGTTTTACATTCATCTTTAAAATACACAATATATCTCGTGAGATAAGCATTAAGCTACTTTATCACAATGAAAAATCGTATTTTTGAAACGTTTTAGCTGAAAGTTCATAATGTGCAAACTTCGCGACGCGGAATTGCGGCCGTAAAACTTCTTCAAATTATTTTTCCGGTCTGACAGTTTAATATTTTTATTTTGCAGTTATTACTCTTTTTCATAATTATTCTTTAACAATTTTGTTTTAAGGGTTGTGAATCCTCACCTGTACATAACATGGAAGAGAGGCCGAATTATAATCTCGGCAGTGATCCAGACAATCAGAGTCCCCCAAAAGAGTGAGTCATTATGAGAGAGGCGACTTTATAATCCACATATCATCGTCTCTTCCAACTCCCATTGTTTCTCATTTTTTTGAGTTGAATTATGTAAATCACAATGTCAGTTAGGTTGAAAGAGTTTTAATATTTCGATTACTCCTGTAAAGTATGATTAGGTTAGCCATTCATTTTTTTTTTGTGGAAAATTCATATTCCTACTGATCTCTTTCAGCTCCAAAGGTCTCCATCTGTATGCTGTGCTGGAACTTGATAAAAAAGCAACGGAAGATGATATTAAAAAATCTTACCGGAAACTCGCACTCAAATACCATCCAGATAAGAACTTGAATGGGGACCCGGAAAAAACTGAAAAGGTTTGTCGCATTTTACATTGCACATCAAGTCATTCTTCGTTGTTTCAGTTCAAAGAAATCAACTATGCTAATACCGTTTTATCTAATCCCAAGAAAAGAGCTGTAAGTATCTACTAATGTTTTGGTTTCGACATTCAATGTGAATAGGTTTATGACGAACTTGGAGACCCAGGCTTAAAACTTATGGATCAGTTTGGTGAAGACAATGAGACTTTATTGAACTGGATGGTAAAGCCATGGTTCAAGGTGGGTTCTCTCAGCTTCTCTGTATATTATTTCTTGTTTTTCAGTACCTTTTCTGTGGTTTCGGTATTATCACTCTTGGATTTTTCTGTTGTTGTTGCGGATGCATGTGCTGTTGTAAATGTTGTTGCAACTTCTGCTGCGGTAAATATGTCCCGAAGGATCCTGAAGAGGTTTCAAGCTCCCTAATTACTCCCCTAATTAGATTTGTTGCAGGTGTATCAAACCTCCGATGCTGGTGATTTGGAAGGTGATGAACCTAATCCACCTATTATAATTGCTCAACCCGGCCCTAGTAATGACACTAGAGAATCACCTGCGTCGCACGAAGGACCGCATCCAGCGGAAATCGTTCTAGTGAGTCGATAATTTCAAAATCTTATCATTCTCTTTTACTTTTTAGCCAGCAGTGATAGCTATGGCTGCAGTACCATCAGATTCATCCCCCTCCCACCATTCAGGGGATTATGGCTCAACGCATGAAGGAAATTGATGAAGTACCATAGATATGTTTCTGTTTTCTTATTCTAATTCATCAATGAGATGAAGGTAATATACATATCGGCCATTCCATAATCCTATACAGCCCCTTTTTTCTTCACTTAACCATACTGTTTCTGCGATCAAAGAGTTATTTTGTGTACATGTCCTGCATTTACCACAAAATCCGTTATCAGTTCGTCTCTCATAGATTATATCCATGTCACTCAGTATACATGTTATAACTGAGAATTGAGGTTTTTGTTTCATTCTTTGATTATTTAATATTAAATGTTGAGTCTGTGCTTTTGTACAACCCCGTTCTAGGTAATTTCATCAACTTATAACCGATAACACTGTGAAAAACTTTCTGTGTCTTATTTACAGTCTATATATTGCTTTAACACTCGAAATTCTGAGTTTTGCTCATCTTTTGTTGGGTATACTCATCTTTCTATCTATCATTTAGTTGAATTTGTGATAAGTTACAGTTTGATTCTGTTTGAATTCAATTCGAACATATCCTCGTTCCAGAATATACTAAATAGCAGTGAAAGTTTAAATAAATTATAGTTTTTTCTCACCCAACCGTTCCATATTACTGCTATTGATCAAATGCAGATCAATGTAAATGAAAAACAAACTGAAAATTGCGCAATTGAAAGAGTACGTGGCAGCTGTATACAATGACGTGACGTTGCTCGTATTCAAATTGTATAGCATGGTTAGCAACCTAAGCTAATAACGTTAGTTTTTTTTATAATTATGCTAATGATATAAATTGAAACGAGAATGTTATATGATACTCTACTGTTCAACATCTAATCGAGATCGCATATACATATGTTTATATACAGATTGGCCGTCATTATTAACATCGACAGCCATTTATCAGGATAGTATTGGTCTCATTTTGACATTCTACAGCCATGTGCATTGCATTAGAAGACACTTACATATTGCAGATCTTCGCTGTAAATTACAAGATTCCGCTTCTGTTCTTATATTATTGTCTTATACTCTGGCTATCAGTCTGCTTCTTCTCTCTCAATCTTCCGAGCAAACTATCACAGTCTTGATCTTTCGAATGTGGGTCCATTTCTCGTCAAAACCGTTTATTCCACATCCTACGCCACATGTGTAAGCAAACCTAAGCAAATGCCGTAGAACGAACGATAATTGAAGCAGAGCGGAATGGATAGATGCAACATCATCGGTTCATCCCATAAGTTCATTCGGAAGCCAGCGATAGTATTAAGAGATTTGTTTCTGAGCCCACTGAAGCAGTCAGGTTTAATTTAATGAATCCTCTCGTTTATTTCATTCGTTATCCATTCTGTATTAAATTTCGATCATGGAAATAATTTTTTTATAACCATTCACTACTGACACATACCAGTTACTCATTTGTCGTCTGTTGAAAGAAAGACCACAAATAGGACTTTTCCTTTTTCACAATGACAAATGATTTGATTAAACTCATGTATACAGAAGCATAAACAAATTACTGTTTATTTTGGATTTTTGAGTAATTTTCGGGATGATTAATGCTCTAGTTATCGTTCTCCTAACAGCCTGAGAAATGTTTTGTTTATAATTCGTTTATTTTGAACTTATCATCATCATCGGAAATTTCAGCGCAAGATGGTAGATATTGTCTTTTACAGTGGAGAACATCGGGTGGGCGGGTCAATGTTGCTCCAGACGATCATAACGAACAAGGGGGAGGAGGCTGGACATTGCACGCCGTCAAAGATACGCGAACCTCAAAGTCAGTTTGAGGATAGACGATGAAGAAGACTGCCCAGCTGTACTCTTTTTTTCTTCAATCTGAATCCGACAAAGGATTCTATGTTTGTTGCTTTAATTGTGGTAAGCATGAGCTAAAATTTTTATTCAACTAAACTAATCAATTCATAAAAACTTCGTTCACAATTCCGCGTTTTTGATTGTCTTTTTGCTCGTCTCACTCATAGCAGACGACCAAAGACAATCGAAACCGAGTTTTTGTGTTATTTCATTCTTGGATCAAAAGAATTATATATTTGTATCAGAAATGCATTAACAAAACATCGTTCGCAAAATACAATAGAGATCTTTATGTTTTTAAACAATATCATTAATATCACGGAAAGTAATACTGCCCATTGATCTAGTTGAACCAACAGCATCGTAGGAGTCGGAAACCTATGATAGCAGGAAATTCGTTATTATACACGAAATAAATGAAAATTACTTTCGATAAAGCTGAATTGCTTCTCACATATTTGTTAAAAGCATCATTAATCGTAGGTGGATGACGAGGTCTGCTGATGACTGTTTGATGAACTATCTCAATGAAGTTACCAATTATGGTCTCTCTATCCGTTTGATTCTGAAAAATTCAAATGTCTCTGACTTTTTTTCACGACTAGAACTGTTGGATTGAACTTTTGGTTCTGGAAAAACGATCGATATCAGATTGTTTTGCAAATATCATTGTCTGACAATTTCGCTAGGCTTTCAGATTCGTTCGATCTTCACTAAAATGTCATCAAAATATCAAAAGCGAACGCTGTTTTTATTTCTATCAAAAAATCACGATGTTCTTCTTGAATAGACACACCTTCAGTTTGTCATGATATAAACTCATAATTTGAGACCATTCAGATGGCTTCACTCGATCACAAGCTCTATCCAAACGCGTCCTTTCCTATACAAGAAACCTTTTGATACTGAGGCATGAAAGAACACAAACTGCGAGGGTCAGATGTTTTTTGGGTTTGGCATCGCATCCAGAAGAGATCAACCAACTATAATCAGGAACTTTGTTCTGTAAGTTTTCCTCTGACTTCCTGATCTCCTAAACGTAGAAATGAGATTTGATCTGTATGGGGGTGTTCTTGAATAGTCATAAGGCTTCGCAATAAAGCACATTTTTGGAAACCTTAGTTAGATCAAACAAAAACTAAGAACATATGGAAAATTCTCACCCACCTTTTGAATTTCAAACTCAGTTACATATGCTTCGATCTGACTTATGACTAATGAAGCCATCATAGTATCGTCTTGGTTGGATAAGTCTTTCCTTTCATCTTCAAAGGATGAGTTACGTGGAGAGGTGATCTCACAGATCCATTTGAACATTCTGAAACATGATATAACTGAATAAAGATTTAAAATCAAAATTCCGAAACGAATGAAGTGAGAAATGAATTGCCAAACAGAAAATCATTTCCTTTTATAGGAAAAGCCCGTAGTACAGGGAGGAAACTCTACATATACGTATTTAGCCTATTAATAAATGAACCGACGTCAAAAATTTAATTCAATAATTGGAATAGGACTATAGCACATGTTGAGGAGTAAGACATATGGAGTCGTATGTTTTACCTAAGAAGGAAATATCGCTATCGACAAACAGATAAGAGGGCGGTTCTATGGTTGCTATGGTGTTATCTCATCCCCAGATGAGCTGAAAATATAATGGGAATATGATATTTCAAAAGGTTTTAGTTATTATCAGCAGAATAAAGAAGTGAAGCTTCGGACGGATATTCCAACACACTTTTTTGTTCTAATTGTGTTATGACGTTATTGTAAGGATATCTTCATAGTATTAGCAAAGCTATTGATCACCAGCACATCTTGCACATGACTGAATGGTAATCCTTATTTCTAATACGATGGCAATGCTTCAGCTTAAACAAAAAAAAACATAATCTTTTCTTCTGATATTCCCAGAACGATTACTTTTGTAATTGGACAGAAGTTAGACATATTCAAAGTTTATTAAATTTCATAATAGCTAGAGATCATTCTCATTGTTGACTAGGGTTTATTATGGTATGAACGAGAGCATGCGGAAGTTGTGTAGAGCCATGAAGTTGCTCCCGTCAAATACCTTAAACACATGGTCTTCTGTAATCCAACTTTCTCTGTACTTTCCAATAATATCTTCATTGTGGCATTGATGCTTAGCCAATAACAGCTCGAATAATAATAATAAGAAGTCATTACAGTTCCATTGATTCCGTGTTTTACAACACACTTTCCCTTGCCCTCCTAGAAAACTTGTTTCTTTTATTTTACCCAAAACAGAAAAAGGCATTCAGAACTAAAGATTCCATGTACTTCAAGCTTTTCATTTCAATTTATTTCGTGTACTATTCCTTTGCACAATCTCAGTCTACCTGGCCTTTCTCGGGGCACCCCGATCAAGATTGGAGTAACGTCTTCGAACACCAATCATACTCTTATTTTTTGAAAGAACAACAACACAGAGCTTTTAATTATGCTGTGTATAAAGATAAACTGAGTAGAACTACAGTAAGTTACTTCAGTTTTTCATTTTCGTTCATATAATTACTTCAGCCACTTCCTACTTTGAATGCACTGTTTTTTGAGAAAGATCGAATAATAAATCCCACAAGTAACTATGTGAGTCTAACTGAAGTATTTGGGAAACCTAGAACAATCGACGACGAAATTGAGATGCCATTAAACCAGCCTGTTAATAACTTTAAAGTGTCTTTCCATAGATATTATCCATATTATAATCCTTATTATCCAACACGATAAAGTTCAAATGCTGTAATTGTACATGAAAATGTCTGCCAACAACTATCACTTAGTTTAATGTAGTATTATACATAGAAATCGTCTTTGGAGGAAAACGCGCTCGATGCGAACATTGAAGGTCGGTAACATATAATCCCGGCGCGATTAGCAAGCCTACCGTACCAAACTGCTGTAGCCAGCTGGTCTTGTATTGCATATATTTTGGGTATTGTTAAAACACCTAGCTGTGTCTACGTTTTAATACGAACAAAATGTGTTTTCTTTTCATTTCAATGCGTGCTTTCTCCGTTTCGATGGACGGATTTTGATAATATATGTTCTATGAGTTACAGCTAATTTCAGGTATAAAATATGGCCGATAGAGGCGGATTCCGTGGAGGTTTTGGAGGTGAACGTGGTGGACGCGGTGGACGCGGAGCCGGTGGAGACCGTGCTGGTGGACGTGGACGCGGTGGACGCGGTGGACGTGGTGGACGCGGTGGAAAGTGAGTATTTTATTAATTAAAAATATTGTTGGCGGATAGGACCCATGCTGCTTAAGCGAGTAGTTATGGCTAGAAATCTGGCCGAAAGTCATAGATATACTTAGGTCGCATGTTTTACAAAAATGTTTTATGTGCATTACCAATATATCTAAAATTTTCAGGGCCGGTCGTGGTGGAGAGAAGGAAAACGAATGGGTCCCAGTCACCAAGCTCGGAAGACTCGTCAAGGAGAGAAAGATCACCACTTTGGAAGAGATCTACCTTAACTCTCTCCCAATCAAGGTAGGCTTAGATTTTGAACTTCTGTTGGCGTATCTAGAACCACGTATTGCTCAAGCATTTGCGTTATGGATATACTGCCTAAAGCATGTAATTAGCTATGGTCGCATGTTTTAGTTATATTTGAAGTGTGCATTACCACGTTAAGTAACAAATTTTTTTCAGGAGTTCGAGATCATTGACCTTATCTGCTCTAACCTTAAGGACGAGGTTCTGAAGATTACCCCTGTCCAGAAACAAACCACGTAAGCCGTAAAGCTTTTGAACTATTTCACCATGTACTGTTTAGTGCCGGTCAAAGAACCCGCTTCAAGGCCTTCGTCGCCATCGGTGACCACAACGGACACGTTGGACTCGGAGTTAAGTGCTCTAAGGAAGTTGCCACCGCCATTCGTGGAGCTATCGTTGCTGCCAAGCTCGCTGTTATCCCAGTCAGAAGAGGATATTGGGGAAACAAGATCGGACAGCCACACACTGTTCCCTGCAAAGTCAGTGGAAAGTGCGCTTCCGTCATGGTTCGCCTTGTCCCAGCTCCTCGTGGTACCGGATTGGTTGCTGCTCCAGTCCCCAAGAAGCTTCTTACCATGGCTGGTATTTCTGACTGCTACACTGCTGCCAGTGGACAAACCGCTACTCTTGGAAACTTCGCCAAGGCCACCTACGCTGCTCTTCAACGTACCTACTCCTACTTGACTCCAGATCTCTGGAAGGAGGAGGAACTCGAGAAGACTCCTTATCAAAGATACCACGACTTCCTTGCTCGTGCTTAATTGTTTCAATGTTGCTGTTGGTAATGCAATGAACATTGTTGTTTATAGTAACTTATCACTTGTTGCCTTTTCATTGAGTTGTACATAATACCATGGGTAGACACATAAAATACCTTTTTTCCTTAAGAGGTAGAAAAAGAACAACATAACAATAATAGTCTTAAAGAATGAATGAGATACGAAACGGGGGATGTGGGGAGTTATTTCGGTACGGATGATGTGTTGTGCATGGACGGTATGTGTGTTGTGGAAGTGGGCGTGGCTAGTTTAAAGGGTCAGTGAAAGCGCGCTCTGTTGCAAATTTATGCAGCGGGAAAGAGAGATTTGAATTAGACGCTAGTTACAAAAGTGTGTCTCTTGTTTAGTGTTACTTTTTTATTGGTTGTTTCTTCGAGTTTCGGTTTCGTTCTTGTCATTGGAAACTTATGTGTGTGTATATCTTTCTTTACTAATTCCTTGCAGACAATGGGGAAATCAGAAAAACAATGTCGGGATTTTATCAATGAATGGAAACCAGCTATCGAAAAATTTGTATTGTTCGATAGGACGAGGGAAGAGTTATCGTTGAAAATATTACAAATTCACGGTATGTTCATCTGTGGGAAGGCTCTATAAAGTTTCATGAATTAGAAGTGAAAGCAGCTTTGAAATCTATGGACTCTCTACGAGAAAAATGGGGTTCTCGGGATGCGGAAGTCCACAAGCTACGAACAGACAATGATAACCTTTATAAGGAGTTGATGTTAGTACTTCTTTCTGTTTTATGCAATATTTTCGATATACAGGGCAAATGATGTTAAACTTAAAACTGTTCAAGCCGAATTAATGGATGCCAGAAGTCAAATTAGAATTCAACTTGATCAGAATAGCGCTCTTAAAGCAGATTTAGAAGAGTATGATAAGAAAATGATTTTTGTTAGAGGCATACTAAAGGTAGAAATATCATCTGTACGAAGTCATTCGAACACTTCATACTTTAAGAATTCATTACCGTCAGAGGAAATGAAAGAGTTAGCTTTTCTTAAGAATCCTGGATTGATTAGAACGCATTCTACAAGGCTTGCCAAGCAATCGAAAGTGGAAGTTGAAGTTTGTTTCAAATATATTTCTTTAATCGCACGTTGTTTAAAGATTGAAGATGATACTACTAGCGATAATCTCGACTATGATCAAACTGGTGATAGTATGGATCTGGATGACGACGAACATTCTAAGTATCATTATCATTTTATTCTGGTTTGATCGTATGCCTTCCAGTTGCCGTCGATCGTCTGGTGTCCGGGGCAAGCGCTCCAGTGCTGCATTAAATAATAAAAGAAATCGTAGCAGAGTAATCACTAGCCCCATTGACGAGGAAGAAGTTGTATGTTACTAAGCTCTGATCTGTTAATGTTCCTATACTTCAGGAAAATGAAGCTCCTCGTAAGAAGTCGAAGGATTATATGAACCAAGAAGTTGTAAGGTTAGATATAGAATCTTCGAGACCAAGTAGAAGTACGAAAGTCACCATAAGAAGAAGTTTGAACCGGAGTATGTCCGAAGGGAGAATATTGGAAGACATAGTAGTTAGAGCCCTTTTTCATCGAACATTATCTTTTTTCCCAGGAAAATAAGAGGCATATAACTCTAAAAGGTCTTCAAAGTACACCACATGCCACAAGCACGCTGGATTTGTAAGTTTTCACAAAATTCTTCAAAAAAAAACATGTTTGTTTGAAGAAGAAAACATACTCCTGCTTCTGCTCGGTCATGGACAAGTAAAGGCCCACTGGAGCGCAGAGAGCATTCTTTTGAAAAACTCTCAACTTATTTCAAAGTAAATTTTTGTGTTTTATTTCTTGTACAACCGACCCTCATAGATGACGAATTGTGATGTCTGTCATGGCGGTATAAACTTCGCAGCTAAACCTGCTATGAAGTGTAAGGACTGTTATCAACATGTGCACGTAACTTGTGGAAGGTATCAAATTTTCAATTTGTTCATTTGTTCATTCATTATGTTTTTTCAAGGAAATTGGCTCTTCCCTGCATTCCTCGATCAGCTACTCCCATCAAAACTCCAAGTAAAACAAGAGGACAAACAACAGCTTATCGGCTGAAGGTTTGCGGTTTTAATTTCATTTTGTTCTAACATTTCGTTTCTAGGACTTCTGTCCTTTGTCTTCACCTATGATTGCTTACCCTATAATACATTGTGTGGTTGCTTTGGAGAACAGAGGTTTACATCATGAGGGTATTTACCGTGTACCTGGAAAGAAGTCACAAGTCACAGCGGTGTTGAACGAGCTCAGGAATTCTCGAGCAATTCCGAAGCTTGAATTGCAGGATATTGAAGTAATTTCTGACTGCATTAAGCAATTCCTAATGGAACTTAGGGTATTATTATTTTTTCGCGTGGCCCTAATGTCAATATTAATTTAGGATCCCTTGATACCAAAATCTTCCAGAGAAGAATTTGTTCGAGCAGCATTAACTAGTAATTATACAGCGTTAAACGTTGCTATCTTCGATTTACCTCAACCGAATAGGGACACATTGGCTTATCTCATTTTACATTGGCAGAAGGTACGTGATGAACTCGGAGAAAGTTCATACTTGTTTTTTTTTGAGGTAATTGGTCATTGTCAACAAAACAAAATGCCCAAAGAGAACGTCGCTCGGTGTGTCGCGTTAAGCGTCATGGGACGTTCCTCGTATGCTCGTGGAGATCTCGGAAGTGCCTCTCGAGAGACGGGAGAATTGGAAAAAGTGTTGTTGGCACTCCTGACAATCTCACCGGTATGTACCTCAATCCATCTTCCGTTCGAAATGCTTTTTTAGGTTTATTGGCAGAAGTTTATCAATCAAGAAGCTTCGAATGTGGGCATTCTCTCTGCTGTTACTAATACGAATGAGTGTGAATCACCTTCTCCTGTTGACCGAAGTATGTTGGGCCCTGTAAAAAGTTCCCCCCAGAGCACACCTTACCTTATTCGTACACGGCGTCAGAAAGATCGATTGTTCGATGCACCTAATTATTGAAAAGAAGTAATGAAGACTTCAGTTCTCAAGCTATTATTCTTTTATATTTATTGCAAAAGTTATACATTCGTTTGTTCACAAATGAGAGAGGTAGTATGCTTAGTATACCATGATTTATCTTGTAAATAAGTTTCATAAATATCCGCCTATTTGTCATCATTTAATAACTACAAATGAGAGTCGTATTTTATACCTTGTCCCAGCCTTTTGTATGTTGAAGAGCTTGTGAGTTATAATATTATCAATTTTCATCACTGATCTTATCAGTTTATCTTGCTTTTGCTCAATTAAACGCTTTCATTCATAGCTTTTCTTTGAAAACATTGTTTTTTCAAAATTGTTAACTACCGTTCTTCAGAAGTTCCGAATGCTTGAGATTGTTGATTGTCAATGGTTGAACGATCATTTAGTAATGAATATCATATTATGTTTAGTATTTTCAATGTTATAGAGTGATCCCAAAGTGAAAGTTTTGGATGTCACTCACACAGTGAAGCCGAAACGAGATCATAAGACTTTTGATTATGGCAATTTCTTATCTCACATGGTGCAAAATGTTATTTTTATTTTTTCTCTGCCCTTTTTTTAAACTGTCGTTAAGGTCGAGGTTGATTATGTCATGTCTCATATCCCTAATGCTGTACACTTCAACTTAGACGCAGCCTTTTATCCGAGCGAGTGTTATATTGTGTTAAAAGCGAAGCACGTTCTTTTTTTTCAGGTTCATTAAATCTGATATTTATCCTCCAGAGGTTTTTGAGAAATACGTTCAAATCCTTGGGATCAATGAGGATGATGAAGTTGTCGTTTATAGTCGTGGCCCTGCTGCTGGGATGCTCTTCGCATCTAGAGCATGGTGGACATTCAAAGTAGCGAGATGATTTGATCCGGACTAAAGCTATATTTCAGCTGTATGGTCACTCTAAAGTTAAAGTTCTGAACGGCGGGTTCGAGCAGTGGAAAAGCCTCGGATACTCTACAAATGGTGACCATCCCACTCCACCGGTAGAACATATAACAAGTTTCACCGTTACAACTTTTTCAAGTTTGGCAACTGGAAGGCGAGATCGATAGACAACAACTTTCTGATAACGTTCGATGAGCTCAATGCAGAAGCAAAGGGTGGCTTCATTAATGATTGCAAGCAGGTAGAAATAGTTTAATGAGATAAATTTTCAACTGATTGAGTCAAGATCAATTATTTGGATGCTAGACCTGCAGACCAATACAATGGATTGGCTCCACTAGGTGTACCAGCTCAAGGTGACAACTCTTCCATTTTTAGGCTATAATAGTTTTTAGGAGCAACTGGTTCACATATCAGGGGTAGCAAGAGTGTTCCATTAGCCAAGATCATGAACAGCGATGGAATGAAAACAACGGAAGAGATCGAGAATGGTTCGCCTCTGTAGAACAAAAACTTTAATCTGTAGAATATTGTTTTAGTATTGAAAGAAGCTGATTGGGATTCCCATCGTGAAACTGTCACTGCATGCAACGGTGGTATACAAGCATGCCTTCTATCTCTGGCGTTGGCTTCCGCTGGACATTCTTCTAAAGTGTACAATGTATGTTATACCATCTATGATCATAAATTCGTGCGGCTATTGTAGGGAAGCATGGTAGAATTAGGATCAAGGGCTCCAGGTCTTATCAATTCGTCTGATGCAAACTGAATAAAGTAGTATTCACAAGTAGTTTAGTGAATCTTGAGGACAAGTCGCAGTATTTTTGTTTCCTCCACATTCAGTTCATTATTTGAAGATAAAAAGTTCCATCTATTACTGCTTTCTGTGAAAGATAAATCCACGTCATTTCGTTTAAAGCGACAAATGTTCACAGCACAACCGGTGACTTATTCCGAAAAATACTGGAATGAAATAAGTTACTTTTCATTTTGTTGTTCATTTCACTGAAGGTCGGTGAGGATGAGTGAAGAGTTTGAAAATCATAAGTTTCATCTCAGATACAAAAATAATTGGGATAAGTTGGGATAACAATACAACAAGAAAAATGAACAGACCCGCGAGCAAAATAAACAACTTCCGCAAACGGAAAAATATCAACAATAACAGAACTAGAAGGTGCATATTCACTAATCAGTGTCTATAGGTATTGGTGGGGCGGCCCATCTTTCCGCAAAGGAAGACCAGCTTGCAGCTTCTTTCCTTAAACTTGCAAGTTTTTCTTTCACTTCGTTATTAACACTAGCTTTCGAATTACTCGGCTGTTTCATGGAGGAATATGAGTTCTATAAGCAAAAACGAAAATATTATAAATCAAGAAGAGTAGTTACGTTTAGTTTGGCGGATGTAGGTTGAATTTCCGACCAGCCGAGTGAACCTGATAGAAAATGATTCACATTTCCCAAAAAGTAAACCGAATCCGTTCCTTCCTCGGATGCCCTCACTTGCAGAATACCACCAGCAGGTCCCTCTTTTTTGGTTGCAGTTTCCAAAAGTATCACACCCTTAACATCCCTAGTTAATTAAATGAAAAAATATTCTTTCTAACATCTTGGTGTCCTCCATTCGTGGATTTCGATATATCTATTTTCACGCCATCAATAACGAGAAAGACTTTCCCACTTCTAGACACCTATGAATTAATAATTATCAGTTTACAATTCGGCAATACTCCACATACTTTTAAGGAGCCAATCTTGGTTCCAGCAGGAAGTTTAGGTACAGTTCGGGACTTATCATCTAAATCGACAGGCTCTGCGGTTTGTTGTCCGTACTGAACAAGCATGATATTCATTCATTAACTTTAAGAGCTCACATCAATTTTTTCGTTCCTCTCGTCCGCGTTCGAGCCAGCAGCAAGAATATTCAAGACACTGGGTAACTGTAGCATGAAGATCGAGTTTCTGGCACCTAAATTTTCAACTCTTTTCAATGAACACAGACGAAATCTTTACGAGCTTTTTTGAGGAAAATTTCTCCTGCTTGCTTACTGAACTTTGCTGTTGCTGTTTCATCTTCCAGAAGCTCCCGGACAGTGTTGTCAGTGCTTGAACGATTCGGTTGGAATAAACACAACTGCAACTTACTGAGGTTTCTCTTCATCATTAGCAGAGTCACATTCATTATCTGATAGAAGCTCTTCCTTAGCTTTTTTCTCTAATACCTTGAAAGAAAACTTGATTCGGGTTCTAGTTTTGTCTTACATTGTAAAACTGATTTTCATCCTGTTGTGGTAGAACTATTGGCATCCTATCTCCTCGGCGATAGTCAGATATGAACTTGAATAAAGTTAAAAAAAATCAGTAAAATACAGCAATTAGCGACTAACATCATCTTTCATCAACTCTGCTAACTCCTTCTCATCCTCTGCTCCATCGCTTTCCCACATTTCTTCCCATCCCTGACCAGGATCACGAAACTCACGATCCTCATTTTCATCTTCCTTGGTTCTTTTACGAGCAATAGAAAACGCTAAATGATCATTATACTTTTCAAATTGAAGGATTATATTTACAAATTCCTGAGTCCTTATCTGCTGTTTTCTTCTCCGCAGCACATAACCCATCAGAGAAAATTCCTTCTGATTGAATGAGTGCTTGCTTTGGGCCTCCGCCGCGGCCACCACCTCGTCCACGGCCTCTACCTCTACCACGTCCATCACGCTTACCTCTGAAAGTAGCACTTAGAACAAAAAATTTGATAAAATATTAACGAACCCTCTGAAATTGGTAGAAGAAGATGAAGAATCTTCTCTTTTTCCGGATAGAGCCAAGTTTGGTAGAGCACCACGCTTTATGGTTACATTGCCCCGCCCTCTAGCTGACATCCTTAAACACAAAATCAAAAAAAAAGAGTACAAGACAATACGGAAACGATATTTTAAGATTTCTTCCGAATTAATAGATTCTATTACTTCAGCTACATCTATGCTCTACCCAAAATAGTTGTGGAATTGCGTGTGTATTTTACGTACGAAACTTTTTCGACACGTCTTCTCCTGAAGGGGAGTTGCTGTAATTGAATAAATCCGTTTCAGTCGGAAAAA
Source organism: Auanema freiburgensis (assembly GCA_030370435.1). Taxonomy (NCBI): domain Eukaryota; kingdom Metazoa; phylum Nematoda; class Chromadorea; order Rhabditida; family Rhabditidae; genus Auanema; species Auanema freiburgense. The sequence goes on from CM059369.1 coordinate 5,937,117, forward strand.
ACTTTTCTATTGTTCCGATTCTGAGAATGGATGTGGACTTGGAATCAGTCGAGATTGTCTTCGCTCAAAAATTAGCATGTGGAGAGCCAGTAACTCGTGCAAGAGCTTTAAGGACTCTTCGTGATTGGATTATCGAACAATCGAAAGTCAAAGGTAACTATTTATAATAACTTGGATAGATTGTACGTTTCTTCTCGTTTTTGAATGAAGCAGCATAGTTAATAACTTGTGTATTCACAATGCAATCTATGTCGAATCGTTTATTACTGTTTTCCAGCATTTGACGAAGCAGATATGACCCGACTTTCTCAAGGACTGCATTATGTTTTGTGGATGCAAGATAAAATGCTCTTGCAAGTAAGGTCAAACTGTTTCAACCGTTTCTAACATTTTCATTATCAGGAAGAGTTGTCCGAGAACATTTGCTCTTTCTTCTCAGACTTCAAAACCGAAGAAGAACGTCAGCTCTTCATAAAATGCGCTTTCATATCTCTTGCACAATCCTGGCATAACATTGATAAATGGCGAGTAGACAAATTTTTACTGGTAAGAATACTTCCCATTCACGATCGACTTTCGATTTTATTAGCATCTAAGAAAAATGATATATCGGGTTTTCAACTACTTGGCTTCCATCAAATGGAAAAAATCAGTACGTGATCAATACTTCGCGGCTATAAAAGAATCAATTTTCACAAGCAGTTAGTTGATAATCACAAAACAGAATTTAATGTTTCTTCAAAACTTTCCATGTTTCCGATGGTTTGAAGTTCCATTTCTGTTCTATCTTCTTGGACGAATTAGATAAGGCTGGAGGATTGTCTAAAAAACAAGTCACAAACATTTTGCAATTCTTCAGTGATCTTTTGGCTGATAGAACGATTAAGTTTGTTTCTTATTTTTTGCCGCGTATCAATATATCTTTTCAGTGACTACTTGTTTGACACTATTATGAAAGAAGTGTTTGAAACCATTCTCCATTCTTTATCTGAAGATTTTGCCGCTAAAGAGAATGGAGAGGAAATCCCACCCGGTCTTGAGGTAGTTCATTTGTTGTTTCCCCAATTCAATTGTTTTTCAGTTTGACTATAAATCCATAGGAAAATTGTTGTTCGATGTAGGAAAACTTCCCGAAACTAAATCAGCACGCAGAAGAGAGTTGTACAGAGTAGTGAAACTGTAAGACTTTACTTTTCTTCAATTTCGAATGTTTAATAATAGGTTCGACATGGCCGCCAAGGGACAAGATCCTTTAGCTTTCGAGGCTCCAATGTTGGGAGTGTGCCCTGAGTATTGTCTTACCTAGTTGCTGGCTAACATCGTTGTTAATATTTTGTTGTTGTTGTTTTACTTTAATTTTTGTTCATAAATAATCTTCTTTCGTTCAACATTCTTTACTTCTTTCACTTAACCAAACACAAACTCGAACCCAACTTCGACCGTACATGGGGGCCGAACCGATAGTTTGAGCCAAAAACTTTTGTTACTATAGCTGGAATACTCGTTATTCGTCAAGATGGACCAGAGCCTCCAAAAGTTAGAGGTGAGTCGTTTTGTAGCGAATACGATTGAAAACTTGGTAGACACCATACAAAACGAAGTGAGAGAAATTAGAACTACGCTAAAGCGTCTGAAGGCGAAAGAGTTGCGCGGGTGTATACCTGGATGAATGGTACAGACGCATATACGCAGAACTCGAACACACGAAGAGGGTGTTACAAGCATGCTGCAAGACTGGACCTTAGGGGACAGTTGTTCAACGAACACCGGAAGAGGTGGAAGACCTCCGGTTCGTCCTCCATTCACATGGAGTGCGCGACCTGCTTGAATTCGATCGTTTGTTGCGTACGAGCAACATTCGCGAAAACCAACTGAAAGAGCTAGTCTCTGAAAGAGACGAGGAAATCCGTGACGCTCAGATAGCGGAGCTGCTGGCTAAGCGAGTGCGGGGCTTATACACTTTCGGCCACCCCCCGGTTGTAATACTCTGGCAGGAATCGAACCTGCACGTCCGCGAGTGCTACCGCGGGGAGCAGCGAACTCCAAATCCTATCGAGATGAGGAAGATAGCGAGGGAGAGGACAAAGATGCGGGTGATGATAATCCTACATATACGCTTCCCGAGGGCCACAAGAGTGAAAGGCAATCAGATGAGAATGAGACGCCCGGTTAGAGAGCTGATGGACAGCAAATGATGGAGGAGGTTTTGCCAAGCTCAGGTAGCATTGCGACCTTGGAGCTAGGTCTCTCTAGCTTGGCCGTAGATGAAGAAAGACCAGTTAGCTTGAAATCATCTGAATCCGGAAGATCAGTGTCAATCCTTGAGCAGGAGAAAAGAGATGAGAACAGTGAAGAGAGTGAGCTGCGTAAAGATATGAAGGCGCTACAAGAGATGATGACCAACCTTACATCTCAATTTGCTACTTTCAGAACGTCTCTATCCATATGCAACGCCAGGGACACCGACAACACTGTCGGAGACAACGTCGAGCTCGTTTTGTTTTATAATTATAATAACATTTCTCAGATTATCCCACCTATCCTGTAAGTCATTTTTCAAATTGCTCTGCTCTTCATGCTCGCTTGATGCAGGGAAAGACGAACTGGTTTCCTCGAAGTCTTCAGGTGCGCAGGGGTGCTCTGCAAAGGTGAGTTAATTTTTTAAACCTTTTTTTTCTGCCATTTTTAACATATGTTTATGTTTGTATGCCAATCCAGCAATACTCCCTTCAAAGCAACTGCAGTCGTATTCATAGGGACATACACTGCATGCTTTACAGTGAGTATTTTATCTGTGAATTGCAGCTGCAAGACATTTTTCGTATATTATACTTCATGTTTCGCGTAATATTCTCTATTTCCCATCTCCCGGCAGCGGTTTCAATTATAGAATAATCAGTGATGCTAGCAACGGCAAGTTTATGCTTTTGATTATTCTTATTTTTTCTATAGCTTTTTTGGAGATCTCTGCGGTCAACAATTCCATGCTGATGGAGAATATCAGAAGTGACACCGATCAGAACGTCAACTAAGCTATCAAGTCGATAACTTTGGTTGTTTTTTAGATATTCTTTCTTAAAATTTCTATGCTAACTTTCTACATAGATGGAAGTTCTGAAAGCAACTCCTCTGGAGTTAAAGGATGCCCACAGGTCAGTTTTGTCTGAATTATCATAAAGTTTAATTCTTTTTCATTTTTCAATTTACCCAGGTAGTTTTTTTTCAAGTAATTTATGAAATTCGTTCCCTTAATGGCGCTCAAGAAAGACAGAAGCACTGTCAACTCTCTATGATATTCTTCTTGAGTGGATGAAGCTATCAGTTTTTGCGAAGAGGTGAGCACTTTGTTCACAGCTTCTTTAGGTAGGTCTTTTCTGGCTCTCTCTCTCCAAGCTTGCAATACGTGAAACCTGCACCAAAGCCGTTGACTGCTTCTATTAGGAAAGACCTGCAAGTTATTTTTCACTTAGTATGTTTTTTTCATTGTTTACTTCCAAGTATCCATTCCAGAAAACATTAGCCTCGTCCGACATTAACAAATCGGGAAGAAAATCAGGAAAAACTCAACAGATCGTTTGAAATAGGGTAACCATGTCTTCTTTCCTAGCAGTATTAGATAACATGAAGGCTTTAACATTTAAAATTTAAAAATTTATAGGTTTTTCTAGACTATACCGCATGGCAACCCTCTCTCCAGCTCATCAATAACCATGATAGTGGTTAAGCTAAATTGATACATGAAGCTATTAAAGGTATCGTCAATTATTATTCCTTTTTTACAATATTTTCTAATTATTTCCAGTTGAGACGGAATTACAATCCCTGTAAGTTTTGTTGATATAGTTTTATAATTCTCAAACTTTCTATAATAATTTTACCTATTTTTAACCTTTCTTCAATTTTCCTCAAGCTTCCGGAAAACCCTTATTCCGTCCTCTTCCCTCTTTCCGTCAAAACTCTTCTCAAGAGAAATGAGATCATTGCTACCTCTGTATTCAGGGCTGGTATGGTATTTTTGGCTATGTTTCTCAAATTGTCATTGTTCAGGAAACGATATTATAAAGCAATTAATTTGAAAAAGCATTGAAATCCAACAAACACATCCTTCATTCAGATAGAATCATTCATTAGTGATAGTGAAAAGTGTTCAAGACATCAGATTGAAAAGCTTATACGTATTCAAATTACGTAACCTTTCCGACTTTAATAGATTCTATTATTTCAGCTACATATACAGTGTCTCAATTATCCAAAAAAACCGGTTAAATGAACCGTCAGACCGAAAATATTCTTTTTTGGCACCTCAAAATGTGAATTGTGTGTTTCTACAGAAACAGATGCGTACAAAAGCGTTATAAAAATAAGATAAGAAGGAGATTTTAAAAAGAAATTTCAAGCCTTCCAAGATATTGGCTCTTTAAGTCTGCGGTTAATTTAACCGATACTTTTGAAAGTAAAAGACCTTGTCACAAGTATCCTATCTTCAATGCTTTTTTGAAAAACTTAGGAAATTGCGAGCTATGGTTTTACCACCATTCATCGACGCTTGTAGTTGACGGAATCATTTGACTATTGCAGTATTTCCTATATTGCCACTTGGTCGTGGGGTTATTGTAAAGCGTCGACAAAGTTGGTAGAGGTAACACAAAACTTAAATTGCTCGATGCAGCCAGAGCAACATACAAGTTGTCCAGCCTCGCCTATAAAAAACATGTAAGCATCTATGCTATCATTAAGTTAGAAATTACCTTTTTTTTCTGCGGTCATTCTGAACAGGGTCTGGACGTTGTCCGCCTCTCTTTTGGTTACTTTCGAGGGGTTTTTAACGAGATCTCCATGAACTGAATTTAACAAAAGCATTCCATATGGAATACATAGAAACGACAACTGATCACGAAATTTCAAACAAGTTAGAGCAAATATGCAAAGCTCCGCGAAAAGCTAAGACTTTGGCGGGACCAAAAGCAGGTTAATTGTCAATCATTACAACCACAACACCAGGTTAAATTTCTAAGATTTTTCAAAAACCCGGTTAAAAGTTAAGTAACCGTAACCTGCAGGTTTAACCGCTCCAATTTAAGCTACATCTATGCTCAATTTTTGGTAGAAAATAGTTGTGGAATTGCGTGTGTATTTTACGTACGAAACTTTTTCGACACGTCTTCTCCTGAAGGGGAGTTGCTGTATTTGAATAAATCCGTTTCAGTCGGAAAAAACTTTTCTATTGTTTCGATTCTGAGAATGGATGTGGACTTGGAATCAGTCGAGATTGTCTTCGCTCAAAAATTAGCATGTGGAGAGCCAGTAACTCGTACAAGAGCTTTAAGGACTCTTCGTGATTGGATTATCGAACAATCGAAAGTCAAAGGTAACTATTTATAATAACTTGGATAGATTGTACGTTTCTTCTCGTTTTTGAATGAAGCAGCATAGTTAATAACTTGTGTATTCACAATGCAATCTATGTCGAATCGTTTATTACTGTTTTCCAGCATTTGACGAAGCAGATATGACCCGACTTTCTCAAGGACTGCATTATGTTTTGTGGATGCAAGATAAAATGCTCTTGCAAGTAAGGTCAAACTGTTTCAACCGTTTCTAACATTTTCATTATCAGGAAGAGTTGTCCGAGAACATTTGCTCTTTCTTCTCAGACTTCAAAACCGAAGAAGAACGTCAGCTCTTCATAAAATGCGCTTTCATATCTCTTGCACAATCCTGGCATAACATTGATAAATGGCGAGTAGACAAATTTTTACTGGTAAGAATACTTCCCATTCACGATCGACTTTCGATTTTATTAGCATCTAAGAAAAATGATATATCGGGTTTTCAACTACTTGGCTTCCATCAAATGGAAAAAATCAGTACGTGATCAATACTTCGCGGCTATAAAAGAATCAATTTTCACAAGCAGTTAGTTGATAATCACAAAACAGAATTTAATGTTTCTTCAAAGGTTTCCATGTTTCCGATGGTTTGAAGTTCCATTTCTGTTCTATCTTCTTGGACGAATTAGATAAGGCTGGAGGATTGTCTAAAAAACAAGTCACAAACATTTTGCAATTCTTCAGTGATCTTTTGGCTGATAGAACGATTAAGTTTGTTTCTTATTTTTTGCCGCGTATCAATATATCTTTTCAGTGACTACTTGTTTGACACTATTATGAAAGAAGTGTTTGAAACCATTCTCCATTCTTTATCTGAAGAGTTTGCCGCTAAAGAGAATGGAGAGGAAATCCCACCCGGTCTTGAGGTAGTTCATTTGTTGTTTCCCCAATTCAATTGTTTTTCAGTTTGACTATAAATCCATAGGAAAATTGTTGTTCGATGTAGGAAAACTTCCCGAAACTAAATCAGCACGCAGAAGAGAGTTGTACAGAGTAGTGAAACTGTAAGACTTTACTTTTCTTCAATTTCGAATGTTTAATAATAGGTTCGACATGGCCGCCAAGGGACAAGATCCTTTAGCTTTCGAGGCTCCAGAAGCTGTGATTTATTTGACTGCTGAAGATATCGAGAATGCTGCAGTTGAGTTACAGGAAGAAAATGAAAAGACAAAGGAAGAGCGTAAACTACACCGTACAACGAGGAAGAAGTATGATAATTTCAGTTTATGTATTTAGATCACAAAATTTTTTCCAGGAAATCCGCATCAACTCTTGTTGGAGAAGATATTGAACTCGAAAAAAGAGATTTCAAAACTCGCAAGAGTGCAGCTGAGATGAAGGCTCAACAATTGAAGAATAAGGTTAAAAAACCTATGAAGAAGAAGCCAAAGAAGAGTTTGACTCCGAAGAAAATTGAAAGCAGTGATGCTAACACAAAAGTCACTAAAACTATCACAAAGAAAAGCCCTGCTCGAGGAAGAGGATCGAGAAGAAAGTAAGCAGTTTCTACTATTCCACGTTCAGAAATAATTCATATGTTGACATCTGTTGATTTTACCGTTTTGTTTGTTGTTGTTACTTGTTATTTGAGTTCGATCAACTCCTCGAGGGATGCGAACCTGGAATTTGCTATCTGTTTCAGATACGATAAACATTTCTTTATACCTGTTCTCTTCTTTGTATCGTATTGAATACGTATGGGGAGAACGTAGGGAGAGGTACGAACTTGCCTGAACCTCGTTCAACTTGAAGTTCTCCATTTTCCCAAACAACCTAATATATGAGAGCAGTTAAGTAAGTTGGTTTTAGAAGTCCAACCTTTCCTCTCGAAATTGTAATCTCAGCTACGCCTTCCACGTCCATTCCTTCGAATATGTTGAAGTCAACAGCCTAGAGGGAAGTATGAAAACAACTACACCCCACTAGTTACCTGGTGATGGGTATCTTTGGATATAACCTTTCTTTTGCGTGGATTCCAAACAACTACGTCAGCGTCGGAGCCTACAGCGATTCTTCCTTTTTTTGGATAAATGTTGAAGATTTTTGCTGCGGTTGAGCTAAGTTCGATCGTTACATCGAAGATACTGCATCACTACTCACCTGGTTACAGCCACGAATCTCATGGCGTCCATTTTGCCCGTGTTAACTCCTTTTTGCCAAACGACAGACATTCTGTCTTCTACACCATTTATGCCATTTGGAATTTTTGTAAAATCATCCTTTCCTAATAATTTCTGTTTGCTGTTAAAAGTACAGTTGTCCGTAGCAGTAAGATGTAGAATCCCTCTTCAGTAAAAATAATAAGAACGGTAATTCAACAGTTCTTACGCTGATAAGTAATCCATAAGAGTATCAGGAGTAGTTGGATCTCTACTCAGAGGAGGTGACATAACATAGCGAGCAGCATGGAGCCAGTCCTAAAAAATATTTTTCCGAATTTCTAAAAGCCATTGTCTGCTTACGTGATCGAAGTAATGAGAACCGTCTAGGGCTAAGCTGGCGGCTACAGGTTCTCCGAAAACAACAGTACCTGGAAACAGGTTTCTGACCAATGAGCATGAATGTAACACATCCAGTGTTCAGTTTCAGTCGAAATAAAACGCAATACCTCTAGATCGATGAAGAGCTATAGCATCTGCAGCACCTTTGCTCATCACATGTACCACATATAAGGGGCAATTAGCTTGCTGAGCTAAAAAGCATGCCCTCGAAGTAGCTTCCTCTTGTAACTTAAAAACTTCCGGATACAAAAATATACAAAAAGTTTTAGAACTTCTTCTGGCCGACTAAGACAGTGGCCTTCAGGCCCAGTAATTCCTAGTGATAACATTTCCTTTTCTTTCTCACAGATGACCGATCCATTCTCAGCATGAACTCTGGCAATTGCACCTATCTTCGCACACTTCTTCATTGCTAAATATCTGTGATTCAGACGAATATGATCTTTATACCATGATAAAATTCATTGTCCTCAACCATTAAAACACCAGCAAAGGCCATGAAGAACTTGAACGAATTAATCCCTAAAAGCTAGTATATAAATTAATCATTTCACTCGGTTAGATTGTCATTTTTTCTCTTGAGAGTGCACGTATGTCTGTCTAAACTAGTGTAGCACAGCCGGTCACGCACTCGTTAGACTTCAAAATAATGGAAAAGTCACAAGTTCACGTTTTTCACGTGATACCTGATCAGAATTTTTCATACCATATTCTGGCGTTGTAACAATGGCCATTTCATCAGAAATCAACGGACTCCACGAGGTTACAGCCATAGACAAGCCATAATCACAAACAACCTTAACTGGGCTATACTTCTTTGACATATTACACTCTGAATCAACCTTTGGATCAGCCCGATCTCTCCACATCTTATATGCTTGTAGCAACGTTTCTGTTTTAGAAGGAATTACGAAATCGATAATCTGTAAATATCCTTATCAATGTTATCCCTTTTTCTTATTCTAGCACCATCGTTGTTCCTCCGGATACAGCAGCTGCAGTTCCTGTATAGAAGTCATCGACTGTCACTTCGCCCATGAAAGGCTCTTCCAAATGTGTGTGAGGATCTATGCCACCAGGAATAACTAATTTTCCTTCCGCATCAATAATTTTATCTGCCGATGCTATGATGGAAGACGATACTTCACTAAATGAAAAGATTGAGCGTTTGTCAAGAAATGTTTTCTAATCATATTTACTGTCTACAGCTATTTTTGGTTCTTCTTTCTAGTACGGTACAAAATCAGAACTCGCGTACTGGAAATGTATTCCGGTTAGAAATATCACGAAAAACACCTTATGAAAACTCGAAAGTGTATATCTCAGTTTTTGGAATCTTCCTTCAACAGTTACTTACACGATAATTCCATCTCTAATTAGAACATCAGCTTTCATTGTAGCATCATCGTTAACGACAGTACCGTTTTTGATTAGAATAGACATAGCTGCTTAAAAACGTTTATTGATGTTCACAAACAAAACGGTAACACGGACAGAATCATTACTAAATTACAAAAAACAGAGATCGCAAATAAGCAGAATTTTCCCTTATTTATAAGTATTCCAACACGCGGAATTCGAAAAAAACACGCCCATTTCCATTTGAACTTATAGGGTTGTAAATCATATCTATAAAACATCTGAATGACAGAGTTTTCAAGAAGAAAAGTTTTAAAATCTTGAAAACGAATAGCCTTTTTGAAAACTAACAATGAAAACAGAAAGATCATTCTTCGAAGCTACGATCATCATTCAACGAGAAAACGGACAGATCTTTCTTCATCAACTTCTCTTCTTCATTTCTAATGAAATTTTTGAGCTGAAAGCGAAAATGTCTGAAAGCTAGGTTCTATCTCTCCAACCTCCTTTATTTTCCCTTCCGAGTCTTTGCCGATTTCATCCTTCAAAAAAAAAACTTAATGGGAAGAAAGCGAAGCTATTTTTTCTTACCAAATTCTCGATTTGCCCCCAAATCCAATCATTTGATTTCTGTAAAATAGGGTTAGTAGTCGGAACAAACTGGGAACTTCACTTCGAACATCTTGTTTTCTTTATTTGTTTCTGTTAAATGTTCTTCTTCCTTTTCCATTCTGACCTTTCTAAGTGGATATATCAAGAAATAACTCATTCAATGAATTTATCTCATTGTGTCAACAATCAACAATCAACAAAAAACATAAGAAGAAAACAGAAGGCGTTCATTTTGAAAAAAAACAAGTAAAATTCTCAAACAGTTGAAGACACCTTATAATCACGTCCAAAGGAATCATTAATATATACATTTAGTACAATTTAAAACCAAACAATTTATATTTTGTAGTTTTACCGTTTTTGTTGGCGCCGAAGATGAGGATTCAATGCTGTCGTACTACTGCTAGGATGAGCTTCGCTAGCGTCAGGCCTTAAACAGTATTATATAACTTAGTTAAACCTACATAATAACTCACCTATATGTTTCATCCATATTATCATCGTCGTCATCTTCATCATCACCGATAGTAGAACTTAGGATATCACTATCTTCATCACTCAAATCACTACTGATCGAGTGGTCTTCATCACCGTCGCTTTCAAACTCTTGTGCATATGCATTATTACCAACATCCTGGTCGCCTTCTGCATTCTCAACGTTGCCATCGTTCACTTCATTTACTTCTCTGCTTTCTGCACCATCTGCGTTCTCACCACCAACACTTGGTTCTGGAGCCAAGGGGTTGTTCGAGGCAAATTCTGGATCATTGGCTGAAAATCAGTTTTCAACAATGAAATAATTTGTGACCTACAGTTTTCAATGTCTTGGTTCGAAGCTGTTTCCCAACTTCCCGAGTCATCTGATGAAGTGGTCTCTCCGAAACTTATAGTACTAGTACTATCACTTCCATCCTCTAACTGAAACAAATATAATTCCAATATAAAATCATAAGAAGGAGACGTACTGCCCCGATAGCATCGAAAACGTCTTCATCAGAATCGTCCATTCCACTTGATGAATTATCTGAAAAAAAAATAAGCCGATTCATTGAAACTATGAACAACCATCATCATCATCATCTTCCTCGTCTTCATCATCCCCATCATCATCCTCATCATCATCATCATCGTCATCATCCTCACGTTCACCATCAACTCGTTTCATTTTTCCAACCTGAATACCAAGATGTGCTAGCTCAAATATGAATGAGAGTAGTTACCTCATATATACGAACAATGCTTTCATCGTTGTGCAACAACATATCTGGAGTACTAGACTTGGTTTTCTCAACCACAGCAACATGTTTGTCAGCGTTGTCACTTCCAACATCCAACAAGGCTCTTTTAGAATCAATTGTGGTGAGACACTGAGAGATCAAAAATTATTTTTGGTTTTCTAAGTTTAAATTACTGTATAATCTCGACTATCAAAGGTCCTGAAGTTCGGAGAATACCTATCAATGGTATCAGAGTCAAAGAATGAAACAATAGGAGACGCATAAATAATGTTCTGGAATTATTGTATGATTCGAAAAAAAAACGTGCTGCGTACCCCTGTCGAATTGAAAACAATTTTACATTGTTCGAATGCTGGAACACAATGCAAAAGTCGGAAGTTCCTAACATCCCACTGAAACAAGTAAATCCAATGTTTGACACACGGCAAAACTACAGAACTTACCACTTCGGAGTTTATAATTATTTCTTTTCCGTGAGGGTGGAAAACGCCACCATTACTATCATTCATTTTATCAAAGCAATAAATAAACTAGAAAACGTAATTGAATGACTTTTGTTCGAACAATCTCACTTTAGAAGAACTCCGAACGTCCCATAAATATCCATCGTTCAGAATCAAGTTGTCGCAAGGAGAGAAGGAAGCTCTATTATGCATGTAACGATTACGAGAGCCAGCAGGTGCTAAAGTTGATATACAACGCCCTGTTTCTGTGTCGTAGATCTAAACCAAAACAAGTAAACAAGGCGATAGCTCTGGTATAGACATACCCTGGCTTCAGGACCATGTGTTCCTACGATTTTTTCCTGCGTCAAATTAGCGAATTGTACAAACAAATCGTCGTGTAAATCATAAAGATGCTCTTGAACTTCTCCCAATCTCCACAAAGAAGATAATGGAGGAATATATGCAGATGATGTTAGAAGCATATTTCCATCTTTACTGGGAATGATAGAGGTAATTCCAGAGCTGTGACAACATGTTGTGGACTCATCAGCTCCAGACTCCATATTAACCCAGTGAACATCACCTGAGAACATTCCAACGATGATATGCTCATCATCAATCTAAAAAGAACAGCTGAAATAAATCAGAATGATTGAGTCGCTTACCGAGAAAGCACAAGACGTGTACATTTCGTCATGTTCGCAGATAGAACGCACTGATCTGAACTTACTGAAAACAAAACGCTCATCATATAATTGAGAATACGGTCTGAAAAGGAAATAGATCAGAAACGATATCATTATATACTCATACAAGGATCTCGGATTCATGACCGGCTTTTGGAAGAAGCGTAAGGCCAAGTTTCCAGAAACATCACCAACACCTCGTGGCTCTGGGCATTTATGAGGATAGAAGAGAGAAAACTGCGGGCAAGTTGTAACTGGGTTTTTACATTGGGAATGTTGAGTTCTGTAATAAGATGATTTTTTTCACCCGATTGCATTCTGATGGCAAACCTGAAGTAATCTACTATGATATTATCTAGTCCTTTCAAAGGTTTCAATGATTGAGCTTCTCCGTGTCCTGACGTTCTTGAAGGCAACGGTGTACCAGTAGGACGTAGAGTAAGCCTTCTTGGGAAGGAACCATTCTCTTAAATTTGATAAATATGTGAACACATGCAAGAAAATTCGCAATTATACTTGGACGTCGTTGGCGGGTCGGAGTAGCGAACGCGCCCTCGGTACTATTTGAAGAACTAGATGGGCCTGCTTCTAAGGTCGACGGCCCGTCTACATCTAAGTTTAGAATTCTTTTTGACCTTGGGGGAGTTGACAAAGGCAAAGTTTGAGGCTTAAATGAAGAATAGGCATGTTAAAAAGCCAAAGGTACCATGGGTTGAAGACGAGAAGGAGTCGCAGATACAAGACTAGCAGGAACATCAGGCAAATCGCCTTCCCTACAGAGCAGAGACGCCGTTTCATTTAAACCCTTTTTGACTAGATGGGCATGTATCAATTGAAGCAATTCTTTTTCATTATATGTAATTTTGGTATTGTTAACTATACTAGACTTCCATAATTGTTCCTAAAAATATCTTTTACTTTAGTATAATGTCAAATAACATACCTGAGTGAGATCTTTCGGATTAGCTACGTCAAACTTGATCGGTCGTTCTGTAGCGATTTCGATGATTTGCTGAGCATACCGACAGAAAGAAGCATGGAAATTTTTCTTCTCTAAAGCTATAGGCTCCCGCATCAAAGCTAAAATCATCTTTTAACGAGACACTCATCCCATGTTTATCATACCTTGAAGTTCGTTGTCGGCTATCAAAGGTAGCTTGGACATGATTTGCCTAATCTCCTTACAGCGCATTAGGCCAAGCAAAGCTTGACATGCTTTAGTTCGCAATTGATCAGCACCACTCACAGGTACTTTGGTTTTGATTATTCTACATAATAGCTGAAAGAAAAGACGTATGTACTGCTGCTTGGTCTCAACAAACCATCAATGCATTACTAGCTCGTAATGACTCAATTATTCTTCTTAGATGATCCCTACCGTAACTTGATTGTCGGGACCGTTTTCCTTCATGTCGCCGTTCATCATTGTTGTGAGGTAACTAAACAATAAAAGAAAGCTCTCCTTGATGAATACTTACCTTGAAATACTTATCTTGGAATGGACAACAATTGATTATAATTTCCAATGCTCTAAGTTGAATATCAACTTCCTCTTCATAATCAGAAGCATCTGCCAGCTCAATCAGATAACTGTGAATAGAAGATCAAAACCAAACCAATTTTCTGAACAACTACCTGAATCCTTGAATAACTGAGCTTCCCACAGAATATTTTTCGCATAAGCCTAGTTGAATTTTCGGACTAGCAGTAGATATCCAGAGTGTTTCTAGAGTATTTTTTAGGATATCAAATCTGAACAAAACATGTTGTGCGTTGACTATAGCAACTTCCTACTTTCCAGAAACTTGAGGCCATTCGTGAGATCCAAAACATACATGGTACATCATTTTAATGATTCCTAATCTGTAAAACTCTTCGGCAGCCCACCAACTCATAACAGATGTTCTCATGAAGTAAGTTAGCAAACAAACTGATTGTTCCATCGCTTCGCTAGACATTTTCATGCTCTGCATTGAAATAATAATAAGTTGAAAGCCACTAGGTTTACCTTATAGGATGGGAAATTCGTTTGAATGGGAGCAGGCCACGTGAGGCCTGCAACTACAGCTTTATTTCCTATTGCCTTTCGAATCTGCTCAAGTTTCGTAAATATATGTCCACTAATGTACCTACAGTTCCACAGTGAGACACACTAAACACCATTTTTGTCACTTACGTCTTCAAAGCAGACACTCCATTCCGAACTGACTGAATGCTCGTGTGCATTTGTTCTTCAGATAGCTCAAAGCTTCCATTCAAGGCCCCGTCGTGTAATAGAGAAAGAGTTGAAAGCTGAACAACAAATTTGTTCAGATCAAGAAAATCTACTCACATAATTGAACAATATCCGCACACCATTTCTACGATCAAATCTTTCCAGAATAGCTTTATAGCAAAGTGAGTGAGTGAAGAACATAGCTGAACTGGCCATTCCACTTTCATAACTGTGTTCCAGACACCATAAAGAATAACTATAAAGCTGCGTATAATTACTCGTGAAAAAATCAGCCATACTCGACTAGTTCATCCAGAATATCACCACGTAATTCACAAACTTTCTCCATAACATCATCATTATAAGACAGATAATAGAAACAAGTGGAAACTCCAACTGATGCCATACAAGCACGAGGAATACTCACTAAAGCAGTGACTCCTGAGCGTCTGAGAAATTCCAAAGCAAGTTTCCTATGCACCAATAACGATGTGAGATACTAAACACGAGAAGATATAATATAAAACTAAATAAATTTTACTCTTAGTGCATCGAAAGTCAATCTGACATCTCTAGCAACTTGCAGATCAATGAAATGCAGAATCATATCAAGTGCTCGCCCTTCATATGCTAGACTTAACAGCTGAAAAAAGTTAATCGTATTCTTCTAATAAGAGCATAACAGACATCTTGATATTCTCCTGTGGGCGTGAGAAATTGGAAAATCAAACGCATGTGCATCTCAGTTGTTAATGGAAATACCTGAATAGGTTTGAAAATAATATTATCAATATTTTAAAATATACTTTATGAGTTCCTATTACATATTGTTGGACCAAATCCCATCTGCTGCAACTATTTTCCAAATCTTGAAGTGACCCGAAAGACAGATTAGGAGGAAGTTTAGATAACGGAGGAGTACTCTAAAGTAAACACTTACAAACGTGAACTATTATCTATAACTAGCCTCTTTTTTTCGTTTACGAGGAGGAGATGAGGTAACTGGATCATCTTTATTGTTGTCTGAGTTTTGTTTTATTCTTATAGGTTGCTTCGAATCTGTAATAAAGAGTATCCATCATGTACATGATAAGAGTAAACCTCCGAAAATTTGACGGTACGAGTTAGCACTAACTGATCGTCTTGGCAAACTAGGCGTCGGACAGGTTTCAGGTTCTTCGTCGTCCATTCTCATCTCAGGAAATGAACCAGATGTGCTCATTTTTTGTTGAGCTAATACTTGAGCTTCTGCCCTCTCTTTAACTAATCTTTTCTGAACACAGATAGTATATCATTTTATATTCAACCACACACCCTCAGTGTATTCAGCCTCTTTAGTGCTACGGGAATGAGCTTTGCATTCTGAACTCTGTACTTGGAAGCGTTGTCGGCGACTTCTACAGCGGCTCCTAACAGTCCCATAGAGTATGCTTGTAACAATTCATTGTCACTTGTCATTGCCCAATTGTACAATTGTGGAATGAAATCTTCTGGCTCCTGTATTACTTTTCATAGAGTTATTGAAAGAGCGTGGAAACCCACGGCAAATATAACAGCAGAATCCAATCCTGGAACACAACTCAATAATAAGCGAGCTGCTGCTACGTTTAATTCAATCTGATCTCTTCCAAGAAGATATGATATTATTAACTGAAACAATTAGCTGAAACAATTATCTAAAACCTTTGACTCACTTTACTCATGAATACATCATTCCTGAAAAGAATTTTTAGCAATAATCCGAAGGATGATTGAGGATGCGTTCTGTTTGGATGACGGTCATCTAAGGGATCGGGATCATGTTTTAGGAACTCATCGATAGCTTTTTCTAGTACGTCTGCCATTCTAAAACCAAGTTTGTTAAGCCAT
The DNA here is from genome assembly GCA_030370435.1 of Auanema freiburgensis. Taxonomy (NCBI): domain Eukaryota; kingdom Metazoa; phylum Nematoda; class Chromadorea; order Rhabditida; family Rhabditidae; genus Auanema; species Auanema freiburgense. The sequence goes on from CM059369.1 coordinate 5,953,433, forward strand.
AACATGGAGCTGATTACTTTTCGAGAGTGGGTAAAGGATTAAATCCTGGTTGTGAGTGCAAACTGTTCCATATTGTCATGGCTTCTTGAAGCTCATCTAATATTTCGAACTTGGACGACGAATCCGTATTAGGTACCAACTGATTAGTGCTTCTCGCACTGACTGTATAATCATCAGGGTCGAATGATATTTCATCGGCCATCTGTAACAGTATTGAATTACTTTTTCTTGACCGAAGAACACTAATATATCAAGTTATTTAAAATCTGGTGAAACATCCTATACTATCTACATGCCAACCACAACAATTTAAATAACTAGGCTTCTTGTAGATTTAAGTCTATATCGTTGCGCAATAGTGGCGCAGTTGAATACTGCGCTAAACGCGATGCAATTATGCCACGCCCACAATGATGTTTTATACCTGCTGTTTTATTTAAACTGTTATAATACGTTGATTAGTTTTATATTTAGAATGGCTGTTTTCCATGATGAGGTAGAAATCGAAGACTTTGAATTTGATGAGGAGAATGAGCTGTATCATTATCCATGCCCATGCGGTGATCGCTTCGAAATTTCCAAGTAAGTTTTCGTCAGTTTTTGTGTTTATTTCGAATTGTCTTGCCTATTACAAAGCTTCGAAGGTGTTTAAGTGGAACTTTCTCACTTCTTATTCCATTTTCTTCTCGAGTGTTATAATGAAAGAGTTCGGATGTTCTACGAATGAGCAAAGTCGAAGTTATGAAGAAGAGAAGCTTTATTTCTATAATAGTGTAGAATATAGAAGAGTGGAGTATTGTTAAAGTCTGTTTGAGTTTGTGCTTCCGAGTTTTTTTTCTGCAATAGTATTTGTGTATTAGTTAATTAAGTTTGCAACCGTTCCACTTATACAAGGGCCAAAAATGAGATGCGGAAGCTTATGTCATACGCGCGTTAACGTTTACTGCTTGCATTCTTTTTTAAATTACATATTTAGAGAAATGCTGGAGATGGGAGAAGATGTTGCTACCTGTCCGAGTTGTTCATTGATAATTAGAGTGATATATGATCCTGATTTATTCATAAAGTTTGAATCACTCACCTTATCGGAACCACCTGATGCTGCCGTTGAGTCATCATAAGCTGTTACTTCATACATCTAGTTGTTGATTTTTATTGTTTTTGTTTGATAACTTCACGGGTAATGAATTCTTTTAAACTTCAATAACTTCTATATCGATGGCAGTTGTCCGGGAAGTGACATGCTGTTGAAAACATATGAGTCTGATTACCGCGTTCGCTTGAACCACAGTCGAAAAATTGTATTTCTTCTCATTTTGCCTGGTGTAGACTACTAGAGCTAAAAAGATTATAATTTAGCCTTCTTGTAGGAGCAATGTTATTGGAAGAGCCAACGTTTTTGTCTGGTCTTGTATTTCATGTTATACTCTAGATACAAGTATACCACTTGTAGTGGTTATTTATTCAAAAATTGCCTATGCATCGAATCAAAATTCCTAAGAGATTTCATTTTCAAATACATGTTTGGGTGTTCCAGTAATCACGTCTACAGAGCTATTCTGTTGATGCGACTGAACTTTATTAGAATCTAACACTTAAAGTTTTTTCTATAAAAATATTTTTTGTTTGGATTCCTGCTCTCCATTATGACTTATTGATTCAGCTTCAATTAGATTGAAAAGCATGTCGTTAATACTTTTATGCCGAGATGAGAGACTTTCTTCTGTGTATAACCCGATTTGGATGACGAATAAAAGAAGTCCAGATTTGAAGCTTCTGATGCATATTCATAGACCCACGTATATTATTGAGTTAGACGATAGAAGAAGAGGCAGGAGTAGCTGACAGACACTTTGCTCAAAATTTCTTTTGCATATACGGCAGATCTATCCTGACTGACCTCCACTTAGGCTGAAGATTCTGATATGTGAGACCGTCCAGCACATTCATCCTACGTCTCACTCAGGAGAAAGGCTGCTTTCCCTTCCAATTTCTGCGGCATCTCTCTTTGATTGCTGTCGAATGCAGTGTTTTTCTTTTACATTATGGAATACTTTGATTTATTTTTCGTTTTCACTGCGGAGCAGTTATTGACCAATAGATTATAATATTTTCACTTATTCTTCGGGAGTTTCTTCTTTTTGAGTTCGCCAAACCTTCGCAGAAGCTGGCGGTTTTTTTCTTCTCCTGAAGAGAGCATTCATTATCGGAGATACTTTCTTCTCTTCATTGTCTTCAATTTCTCCTTTGAATCCTTTTACTGGATTGTCTGTGCATGTTCTTTCACGTGTTTTCCCAAGGGAGTTAATTGTCTTCTTTAATAAAATGTTACTAAATCCCAGTGTTAAAAGCATTCTCTTCTCTAAATGCTTTTAATCTTTTTTCAAGTAATTGTGTTATTTTGTAATAAGAGATTTACAGAAAAGTTCTTTTGCTCTCAGTGCGCTTGGCTATTCATTAATAGAACTCGTCTTTGTTCATCACTCGGGAAAAAAACCCAAAACTTATGTTCGGCTTAGAAAAAAGATGACAAAATTGAAAAAAAGTTTAAAATATTCTTTTGTCTTACACATCTCTGGGTTGGAGACGTCCCAAAATGATGAATGTCGTCCTTTTTCTAATAAATTCTGACATATAGAGAACTCAACTTCTTTCTTTCCGTTCATTCCATTATTTTCTTAAAATGAACATAAAAATATGAAAATTGCTCTTCCAATGCTTCACTCATTTTTAATCAGTAACATTCTTCAGCTCTCTTGCTTTCGTATAAACGATCTGTCTGATGGCTAGGATGCGATAGTGAAAACGACTAAGCAATATTAGTGGGAAGTAAGAAGCAACAAAGGTAACTTCTCATTTTATTTTGCTCTCCTTTCCAACTCAATTTACTCAATTCTATTTCATCAGCTTTCACTAGATCATATATACAAATTTTGATTCTTAATAGTGCTTCCTTTCTTCAAAAGACTTGACGACGAGGCTGTTATGAAGTGTTCGATCGTCGTAACCTAATTGTCGACTTGGCATGCTCTGATTTCGCATCTCTTCTATCTTTTGCCTCATTCAACTCTCACATCCATAATAGTTCGTAAAACCGCAAGTCAAGTTATTACTCAATGTAAATTTATTTGTCTGTTCTACCTATTCCAACAATCCATACGTCATGAGGACGTCTTTTTGGGTAAGTTTCCATCCCTTCTATTGACACCCAGTAAATTTCCTATCAAATTCGCTCGAGATTTTCTTCCTCGTTTTTTTTGGTTTCAAGCATTCTCTTCCAATCTTATGTTCAATTGGTAAACACTGAAGACCATTCACAGTTTTTTTTTGTTTTTAATATAGTGAATATTATTTCAGATGAGCCATCCCGGTTGGGTGATGGTTTCTCTTCTAACGGAACTATTATCTTCTTATGGAGGTCACGGAAGACCCGATCTCAACTGTGCCAACGACACAGACATTATAAACAGTTTGCTCAAAGATTCCTATAATAAGGTATTCAAGTTTTTTTCTCGAACTTCCTCTATAAGTATATCTGTAGCATTACTTGCCATCTCATCCAACTCAAGTTCGTGTAGATATGTGGGTTCAAGAAGTTACAGCGGTCTCAGAACTCACTCAGGATTTCGAAATAGGTCTTTACTTTTATTTTCAATCTTTTTTTCACCAAATAATCTAAATCATTGCAAAAAAACACTTTTCTTTTTGTGCTGTGATCGGAAACTTGCTATTCTCACAAAGTTCTCAAGCATTTTCACACTATTTCAACAACTATCATTCTCTCATCGAATTCAATTTCTTGTCTCTCTTCCTCAATCAGCTGCGGGTCATCCGAATTGTCATCTCGTTTACATAAACATTTGGTTTTTTTGACTCTCTTGAAGTCTTGAAAGCATCCTGTTCAGTAAGAGAATAACCTGAAACGGAAGATAGCCGATAACAATGAAGTTCTTATTTTCAGATTTGTATATTAATGAATTTTGGGAAGACCCAGCGCTAGTATTTGACTATATGAACCCTTGTAAATCAAACATTTCATTCGACGATAAAGTTCTCCAGAAGTTGTGGATACCGAACACTTGCTTCATAAACTCAAAAAACGCTGCCATTCATGAATCTCCTTTCAGGTAAATCATCTGCGATTCCTAAGCCATTAGCATTTTCTAGGAATGTTTTCTTGATGGTTTTTGCTAACGGAACGTTGTGGACCAACTACCGAATGAAGCTGACGGGACCATGCGATATGAATCTCAAGCGTTTTCCTTTCGATAAGCAAAGATGCTTTCTAACATTTGAATCGTACGTTCTCAATCATACTTTCACAAACATAGACTACTGACTTCAAGATATAACTATAATACGGGTGAAGTTCGAATGCAATGGAATCAGCCATATCCCGTCATGCTACTCAAGACAATCCAATTACCCGACTTCGAAATGGTTAATTTCAGTGTCATAGCTGTAGAACAGGTTTGAATAAAGCTAACAAGACAAATGAATGTGAACGTTTTTTGCTATTTAGATGTATCCAGCTGGATGGTGGGATGAGTTAACTGTTGCTTTTGTTTTCAAACGACGTTATGGATGGTATATACTTCAAGGATACATCCCAACCATGGTCACAATAGTAATTTCATGGATTTCTTTTTATCTTGGACCGAGGTTTGTTTGACAACTGATTTATCACATAACCTGCAATTCAGGGCCATTCCTGCGCGCACTATGTTAGGAGTGAACTCCTTATTAGCAATGACATTTCAATTTGGTAATATTATTAGAAATCTTCCACGGGTCTCTTATGTAAAAGCAATTGATGTATGGATGTTAAGGTTCAAAAGTTGTAGTGTACAAAAATTTTAAAAAAATATTTTGAAGTGGGATGCTCTTCATTTTTCTCTCTCTACTTGAGTTAGCGGTCGTTGGTTTTATGTCTAGAAATGATGGGTTGCCCCCAAAAGCTAAAAAAAAGAGAAATCGAGATGATGAGGACGAGGAAGAATTTTCATGGAAAGGAATTCAAACAAGTCCACATATGGAGCTCCGACAGGTGAATGGCTCTAAGAAAACTCTGAAACTCTAATTTTTCTAGTTCTGGGTTGATAAACGTATACACTCCTTGCGGAATTCTGAACATGTAAGTATTGATTTGATAATCTTTATCTAGAATATGCAGGACGCTAATCCATTGCCTGACACGAGCTCGACTATGGAAGTAGAAGTTCCCTATCCAATTCAGAGGAGAAGGCGACGTCTAGGACTATTGGACACGATTCGAGCTAAATGGAGATCTTTAGGACCATTACGTCCAGAAACTGTAGACTTTTATAGGTAAACCTAGTAAATGATAGGCGTTAATTCTGCGTTTCAGTGCAATCTTATTTCCCACCTCATACTGCCTTTTCAATATAATGTTAGTTCAACAATTCATTTGATAGAACAATTCTTCATTTTTGCAGATATTGGGGATACTACTTATCAAGTCTTTCAGCTGCTATTGAAGATGATCCAGGACCTGTCTGAAATTATGTTTTTATCATATATTTAATTTAATAAACTTGATTTAAATACAGCTGTGCATGAGCAACGATGAAATAACTGAAAATCTGATAACTTGAGGCGTGAATTGAACTCTGATGTATCAGAGCTGGAGAAAAGACACTGCATATGTCATAAGTAAAGTTCTTTCAAGAGATTAGATTATAAGAAAGCTTCAGGAAACGCGTGACCATAGCAACAGTTAATATTGAGCCTCCTCAAGACCATAACTCAAACTCATGAACATGAGTAAGTATTTCATTAACGCACTATCTAAGTCCACATGTAGACTGTGCGGTGCAAACATCCTTCAACTATCGTTTTACATCACGATTGCAATACATCAAAAAATAAACAGAAAAATTTATTTTTATAACAAAAATCTGAATAATATGCTATGGCACCGGTCAAAGCATTGATTGAGATAAAGTAAGTTGGCAGCTATTCCGATCGAATAATAGATAAACCACACGAGTGTAAAACAAGAACAAGATCTTAAGTGAAAATAGAAATTTAAAGTTATGACAGAGGAAAGCTCTGAAAATGTTTGTAACTGAGCAAATTGACGGTGTTTGACACCAAAACCGGTCAGCAGGAGAATTTTAGAGAAGTTGAAACTCCAGTTTAAAATATAAAAAGAGAAAGGCCTAATAATAAGATCGACTGGAATACAGATGAAGAGCCTGAATCAATTGTTGAAGCAGTTCCTAATCGAATAGTTTTGGGAGGACTTAATGGTCCTATACCACCCTCATTATAAGCCGCAACTTGGATAGTATACATGTACATTAGCCGTAAGCCGTCTAAACGAGCTGATGGTTTTTCAGAACTTGTTAACCGAGAATTCGGCATAGAAAGAACAACTGCTTCCGAAGCAGTTTCCGAAATGTAGATGTATATCTGTAAAACAAAGATTAGTTCATTGATGACTACGGTAAACACTTACTTTATATCCAGCTGAGATATCAGAGCTGTTCTCATTGTGCAATTCAACTGCTGACCATTCTAGAATTGTCGTGTAACCACTGTCATCGGGTAATGGTTTCAGAGATAGCTTCGTTATGGATGGAGCCTCTTGTGGGGGATATTGCTTTGTCCAAACTTTGTGTGTTTTGCTCTTTTCACCATGGCTTCCCTTGAAAATCATAAACCTAGTTCTGAGTTGGGTTTCGACTAGTTACCTTGTTATTGTACGGCATAACAGTGCAGGAGTACAGTGTTTCTGGTTCCAACCCTGCTAGTGTCCACTCATATAGATGGGATGATACCATAGCTGTTATTGGTAGTCTTTCATCAGCATCGCATGCAATCTGGATAGAAGCGTTGAGAAATGAGTATTAGACAGCCAGTACCTTTATAGCGTGGGCAACTTGACATTCATTTTCTCCCACCCATTCCCATTTAAGATGGATGTGTGTTCCGTTCAATGAAACAGCAGACGTTATATCTGCTGCTCGAAGTTTTCCTGAAATAATTTAAGCTTATCACTCATCATATAGTTCCTACCAGTACTGCTTATCAAAGCTACTGTGTCCGTACTAGTCGGAGAGGGACCTTCATCATTAAAAGGACGAATGGCAAGAGCAACTGCTCTACATCCCTCTGTGGAATTTAACCGCACTATGGCTTGTGGTTGTTTCGATTCTGAATGAAATTCTTACATTAAAAGAGTTAGGATTGTAATACCTAAATGATGTGTTAGAACATGAGAGTTCTTCTCTGAAGACTGATCGTCTATTGAAGATTCGCTCCATGTAACTCGATATCTCAGATTTTCTCCCGATTTGTGATCCTGAAATTAAATCATGAAAAATATCAAAATGTTTGTAAACCATACCTGTTCAATCGGTTTCCATTCAACGAGTATCGTTCCTGGGTCAATTATTTTCCAATTTAGGTCCTCTATAGGATCTTGGGGAGCAGCTGGTGGCGTGTGAATCCATTCTGTTGGTGTTGACGGTTCTCCGAGAGAGCTTGCATCGAGAGAGCGAACACGAAACTGGTAATCGTTGTTAGGTGCTAAGGAATCCAGGAAAAATCCTTCTGCTTCTGATTTGGTTATTAAATCCCTGGGAATGCTTCTCCATTGTCTATCAGACCGTGTACGAATCTCTACCAAATAACCTTTAACACCATCATCCTATAAAATAAATATGAGGTTTCCAAATATTTGTTCGTCTCTAGTTTCTTTATCAAAAATTGTTTTTCGACAAGTAGGCTGAAATCGCTTCTGTACTTTGGTTTACCACTGATTCAATAAAATTAATCAAAATTTTACCTGATAATCTCTTGGCTCTCGGTGTGATGGCGGTTTTTTCCATGATAAGTGAATTGAGTTGTTTTTTGTAGAGACGGTTACAGATACAGGAGGTGGAGGAGAAAGTTTGCTTGGGAACTCTATCGATGCTCCTCCAATAACAGAAGAGCAAGCATATCGTCCAAGATGTTTGTCAGCGTGTGGAATCTGTATATGATGCGTATGCTATGTTTATTCCTTTCAGTTCCTCTGTACCTCTAAATCCATTTTTTGATTGAGTGTATAGCTTGTGTATCCGGAATGTTTCTTATGTTCATGAATCTGCAAAATAAGAGTTGAATGGGGAAGTAGTTCGCATAGAATTGCCTTAGTCTTCATGTGCTTTTTGTTTTTATGCCCTATAGGTTTATCATTCAGGGACCAACTAATTAATGTTTCTGGGCATTCGTGTTGACATTCCAACTCAACTTCGCAAGTCAAGTTGGAAACTTCAGATGTACGTCCCTTATTTGTTTTAACTCGAATTCTCGGCTTATCTGAAAATTCGTGGAAAGCTAAATGAAACCGACGGCTTAAAAACATACCAACGACAATGAGATGAACTTGTGAATGAGCTCTTCCGAGACGATTATGAGCAGAGCAGAAGAATAATCCTTCATCGTCTAACAAAAAGAATATTGAGATAAAATTCTTGAACTTTTAAAGCTACCAGGCAGTATGTCTTGTATAATTAAAATTCCCTTTTCCTCTCGAACTCTGCCTTTGTGAGGCAATTTGTTGCCACCGGCGTCTGTCCATTTGCTATGTCCACGAGGTGAAGCCTGATATATGCAAGGCATGTTCTACAAAATGAAGGTTTATACTGCCTAGTAATATTGTTTATAATACCAATGTTGATCCTTTGATGGCATAAACTTTCAATGGCATCGCTTGCAATGGAAACGCTGGAGCAGCGTCCTTGACAAACACATGAGCAGAGCTAATTGATACTCCAATTTCATTACTTATTATACATTCATATATTCCAGAATCAGATTGACGAGTATCACTGACCGTCAAACTGAAATGATTTCTTTAAAATTGAAAACTCTTAAAGAACTTACCGGCTGTCATCAACCTTATAACGATTTCTCTCATCAGGTTTCATCAACAATGGAACAATTGGATTAGCATCTTTGAACCATTCTATTGTTGAATGACGATCGGCATTCGATAGTGGACAATCCATATGGAAAGTAGACTCGGTCGAAACCAAGCGATCGTACAATGGCAATACAACTGTTGGACGTGCTATAATTTCTCATCTCAATATTCTGTCTTTTTCGAATACTAATTTACATTTGAGTGTTAAAACAACATCCGAATGAGCTGCGTTCAATGAATTTCCGGCTGTACAACGATATCTTCCTGAATCTGCCATTTGGACGTTGTCGATTCGTAAAATTCTTCCAAAATTTGTAATTGTGGCCCTGGGACCAAGGGAATGTCCATCAACTCGAGTCCATTTGTATGTTGGCACAGGACTTCAAAGAAGTGTATAATAGACTTTTAGCTTGCAGATAAAACTTACTTTCCGTATGCGAAACATTCGATATAAACAGTGTCCTCTACAGTGGGTGTTTCCGGGAACACTTGAGGTAGATGACTCGGGATTCTGGGAGGACTTTGTGGTTGAGCTCCTCCAACTCTAAGCCGGAAAAATGGACCGTAATGGCCAGATTGAGTGGAAGATAATGATAAAGCACACGCATATCTGGAAGAAACGATTAAAAAGACATAGAATATGGAAAACAAACTTTTCGTCGTCATCTGGAGTAACTGAAGAGAAATATAAAGACCCATCAGATGAGATGAAAACTCGAGGTGACTGATGTAAAACACGAGATGTTGTTCCAATTAGCCAAGTGAAGGAGAAAGATTCTGAAAATTGAAAACTAAAACTAGTGAACTAGAGAAAGAGAAAAGTTTTGTTTCTACTCCCCAAACCTTAACGTGATCTGAAGTGATTTGATTATCATTATATCGGCCTAATTGTGCTTAATACATATAAAAGTTCAAGCTTCATCGTGAGCAAACAGGCAGGATAGAAAAGAAAAAAGGTGGTCAAGTGAAACACAATAAGCTTTGGTGAAGCTGAGCAAGCTACAAACAGACAATTTAGTAGTTTTCAGTATTAACATATGCTATTTGCATGCTATTTCGGATGTAAGAAAGCCACAGAGGAACTATCAGAACTACTTTAACTACAAACTTCAGGTTAAAAATCTTTGTGCGAGTGGTTTATAAGTAAGTGAGGCTGTTCCTAACAGGTGAGAAGGATGTGAAAAAAGACCTTTCCGTTTCAAAACCGTGAATGTGCGAGTGCCTACTTGGTTCTTGAGTTACAACTCATTACCATAAATGGAAATGAGATTCACAAGAAATCAATTAGATGGTGATATGTGCGAGTGCATTCAGATTTAACTTCGCTTCTCATTTGTGGAGAAATGAAAAGAGAAGCAATCTTCAGTGACTAAAATGTGAAAAAAACATGTGCGGGTGCAGAGAGTGCGTGTATGTGTATGTGCATGTGTTTTGTGTATATGTGTGAGTGCGAGTGATTTTTTTCTCAGAAAGGCAATGAGTTTTTGATGTGTTTCCTTCACAGCATATTGGTAAAAGAAACTTTTAGGACAATGATTTTTTGAGATTTTTCAAAATGAGCTTCAAAAGTATATCTGAAAGAGCTTTTATTTGATAGTCCAGCAAGAAAATCTGCAAAAAATATTTCTTCTAACGGGAAATCATAGAAAATACGAAATATAATATAAGTGTTAGAGAGAAACTGTTCGAGATAGAAAACAAAGCTATACATGGGAAAGAAAAAAAAACTATAGAGATGATGTAGAGAGAGAAAGAAAGAGAGAGGGGATCACGAAGTAGTGGATGTAGAGAGTAAACAGAGAAATTACGAGGGAGGAGATGTCTATCTTCTGACGTAACCTCATTTGGCATATTCATAATTGAAATAGGTTTCTATTCCATTAACAAAAGATGCTAAACTTCTAACAAATTGACAAAATCCAACAAATTATTCGTTGTGAAATGACCAAACAACTTGTTGAATGAAATGAAAAGAATTGAAAACGAACAAATTTTTGAATATGAAAGACAGAAGACGACACCCTTCTGACAGAATTGGCCAAATAAGCAATAGAAATGAGCATCTTCAAAGATTTAACAACAGTGCCAAAGAGATTTCGCCTCAGGCTCGAAAGCTTTAAAACATTAAACGAAAAAGGGTTTCAAACCATGAAAGAGAAAAATGGGTTGAGACTTTTGATGAAGTTGAAGAGCGATCTCTTCTATACAACATCAGCTTCAACTACATCATCTCTTCCTGTCTTCAATATCCTCTATCTCTCTTTCTCTCTTTCTCTCTTTCTTGATTCCTCTGCGTTTCAATCCATTTCATTGAACTCTCTTTATACTGCCTTATCCTATTCTTCAGCTTTTCATTCTCTCCTCATTTAGTCTGCTCTATAAAGATTTTTCTCTAATTTAGGAGGGGAGCAGGGAATCGGTATTCCATCTGAGAGTTGAGAGCGACTAAATCAACATTTGTCTTGAGCGATAGATACGACTATAAAGCTAATGAAAGGACATGCTAGACATGACAAGAATTTGATTAAGGAAAACAAAAAAAAAGAGGCAAAAGACGTGAGAATTCAGATGCGAGAGAAAATTGAGAAAAACTTCCAGATACATTCAGCTATTCTATACTACCAAGAGAGTCTCTGATCCGTGATAAATGCGGAAAAAAAGAAAACAGAGCTTGATTTACAATTAGTAAGGAGTTGATGATCAAATATAATGAGGAAGTACTTCCATACTGTAAGAATTATGACAATGAATTATTGACAAAACATACGTTTTCAGTTGTCCAGTCGAACATACTGACCAGAAGGATATTAATGAAAGATAAACACATTTCAAAACTGATTTGTAAAGTTTTTTTGTGTACGAAATAGGAGAGATAGAAATAGCTGTTTTACTGTGTCAGGGTTACCTATGTATTTCACTATATACATAGTTAAGAACGGATAGTTCAATGTAATGAAATTAGACGAGAAAATAATAAAAATTCTGAAGATAATGATGAGGCATGATGTTGTTGAGGTCAAATGAAGAATGAAAAAATCAGTTTTTCAAACGAAAACTTGAAAAACACAAGTATTTTAAAAGGAGAGTAAGAGTTGTTTGCAAGTTCGAAAGAAGAATAAAAAGAGAATAATTTGATATTTATCACAAAATAAATTAATAAAATTTAATTATAAATAAACAATTGGATAACAAAATTGATTTTTAGCTTCCTCTTTTAAGAGAATAAAGGAAATCAGACGAAGCAATGAGAGAGAGGAAGAGAAAGCGTCAGAAGAGTTTTAGTGCGAATTTCTGTCAACTCATTTGCATATGATATATTCACCATAAAAGGGAGTAATATGTTCATTTACATATATCTATACATAACACAATGTATGGATTTTTTTTAAAGGATAGCACAACTCTTTTAAATACTACAAACAGCTTCAAAGGAAACGTTTTTCCATTTCTTTGAATATGACTGATGAGGAGAAAAAAGAGAGAGGGGAAAGGAAGACTATAGGAGATGAAGGGTTGGAAGGGGCATCTCATCTGAATTATCTGACGTTTATTTCAAGTTGTTTTGGCGTAATGTTCAAAAAAAAAGGTTGTCATCAGACAGATCTGATGGCAAAACTTGAAAAGAAACTTTGCCTTTTACATCTTCTCTCTCACGAACTCGACCGGTTATCAATGCAAATCTCTAACTTATTCATAATTCAAAAAAATTGTTTTTCTATTTTACGCGGAAAAAAAGAAGAAAATATATTTTTGGAAACATCGTCTAACATGCTACAGTTGTTTGATCGATGTTGGAAGAGAACTTTACATTCCTCTTTAGGTGTATAGATATGGGAAAGCTGAGCATTAATGTTCTACGACGAAAAGTCAAAAGGAACGCACAAACTGACTTGTCGAGGACACACAAGCACACGTTCTCATGGGAAAAAGTAAAAGCTGAATCAGACAGACGGCTGTTACAGAGAGTTAGAGATTACAATATGTGTATAATATTGAAGAGAATGAAAGATAAGTAAGGGTAATGCAACCATTCTGTGTGTTAAGAGAGATGAAGAGAGTGAAGAAAAAGATAGAGATATAGAGAAGGATATCAATCTATTTCAATAGAGGCTATACGTCATATCAAATGACATTATCCCAACTCATCTAACCTCTTGTTCTTTCAAGCTTCTCTTTAGAATTTTGAAAACTGAATACAAACATCGAAATGATTAAATAATTGAAATAATGAGTCCTAATATAGTATTTGTGTGGGATGACAGTATAGCTTTCAGATTCATCACGATAATGTCAAACGCGTGAAAGATCTAGTGAAAGGTTCAAAAGAAGAAGACAATTCTAATAGAAGCAAATGAGATGAATGTCAACAGTTTGTTTTGGAAGAAGAAGGAGAAGAAGAAAGTGAACAAAATTGGTTGAAACAGAAAATCAGTTCGTCCACTTTTTTCATCAAAAAAAAGTTGCAAAGTGTGGAAAATAGATGAATGAAAATGTGAGCCAAAAAAAGTTTTCAAACGCGTTTGTCAAAGAATAAAATGACGCAACTTCAATGAAATTTTACTTTTCGATTGTTTATGGGAGAAATAAACTTTAAGAAAAAGAAAAGAATAAAGAAAAGTTTATAAAATTGTAAACGCGATGATGATGCTATAATGATCAAGCTTACAACACTCATTAATGTATATGTGTATGTAAGTTTGTGATGCGTTCAAAATAGAAATCAATTGAAGCAGTGTGAATTATCAGTCTACAGTTTTATGATAATAATAATAATAAAAGTCGTTGAGAAGGTTGATGAAATAGATGGCAGACAAGAGAAAATCAGTTCAAACTACATAATTCAATAGAATAAGTCTGATTCCATCTATAAATTAGCATAAAAGGCGTTTAAGCTCTTTTGACTATTAGGCTTATTTGAACTTTTTATTTTAAAAGCTTTAATTAATAGTGTGCTTAAAACTATTCAAATACGCAAATTGTTACAACGAAAAGATGAAGGAACAGCTTAACGATAAAGCTTAAATGTATGAGAAACTTAATGATTGATTTCTGCTATTTTAAACTAAATTTGGATGAATGCAACTTCAGCTCCATTAGAACGTTCTCTGATGCTCACTATCAACGTCAGAAAAAGGAGAAACAGAGCAAATTCTTCAGAGAAGTGGATTAAATAAAACTCTGTTTTGTTGACTCTGCTCACAATCACGCATAAACTGTTTCAGAAAACGTCTGGGATAAGCGAATGTTCAAATTCGGATTTATTTATGGATAAAAGAATGAAAATGAGTCAAAAAAGAAGAGGAATAGAATAAAGATAGAGAGAGAGAGAGAGAAAGAGAGAGAGAGAGAGAGAGAGAAAAAAAAAGAGAGATGGAAGGAGAGACAGAGAGCAAAAGAATGAGAGTTTGATGAGAAAAAGAAATAAAATGGAAAGATCTTACATTTTCTCTATCTCGTCTTATTTCCTCTACTTATTCTCTTCTTCCTCCAATCCTACTCCGTTCCGTCAATGGTACATGCCATGATAGCTATATCCAATTTTGAAATTTTTCCCCAGCTTTCATGACACAAAAAATCGTAAAGTTTACAAAAGATGATTGAGAAATCAGATAAATCTTTTGTTAACAAAAAGAAACAAAACTCGTTCGCAACTTCACAGATGTTCGTTTACACGCTCTAGATAGGATTGATAGATTTTCGGTCGGAATTAAAACAAATAGAAGTTTTGGAGAATTTATGACTAAGATCCGAAAATAGAGGTTTTTTCAATTAATAAAAAGAGAAGTTATTTGTTTGGGAGAGTTTCTTTCTCTACTATAACCTTTACCTCAGGCTATGAAGAATAGCTCAACATAGGCGATATTACTCTTATCTATCACTTCGATCTTCATTTTGTTGAGAACTCATCCGATTTTGAAATGAAAAGAAGGATAACTAACTTGGCTGATGAGCAGGAGCATCACATTCTAACCGAGCACCTCCTCCCGCAAGAGGAAGAACATCATGGCGTCTTTCGGCAAACGAATCAAGAAAAGCAGGCTTCAGTAGCACAGAAGCACTTCTGAACATGTAAACATTGGTAACAATACGGAACAACTTTCTCACCTTATTTTTCCGAACTCATTGGATGCTACGCAATGAAAAGAAGAATAGGCTAACGAAGAGAGAGCTGGTACGAGCAATGTACCACCAGATAACAAGTACGATTCATTAGTTGATCTTGATGAACTTGATGAATGAATCTGGAATCATAGAATGCGCTACGCTAATTTTTGGCGGCAAACTTACAATTTGAATATCATTCTTATACCATGTTATTGTTGTCGGCGGCTGTGCTTCTACTGCACATGGAATTGGAACGAAGTCTGCTCCATTTCTTGGATGAAAATAGATTTCAGAGGGGCTTGATGAAACAATTTTTGGAGCTCCTGGAGACAAAATATGATGAGAGGGTGAAAGTTAGGCATAATTACCTTTTGGTAATAGCATCTGTTGGAAGTTGAGCATCCTTCGTCCCGATTGTGTTAAGGAGCATATGAATGGGTAGGAGGCAGATGTAGAAGTTGTTATTCTGAAACCATTGAACGCTTTAAATGAATATTGACTCTCAAATTTGAATATTTGAATCCACGTTTTGACGTGATACGCGTCATGAACATTACGAGCCGTTACAGGAGACATCTTTGAGAAGCTTCCCTAAGTCTGTTTATGAAGTCTTCAGCTCTTTTCATTTTATTTTTTGTCAAATATTTCGATAAAAATAAGGAGTTGAGTTCATTTATATTTCATTTCTTTACCACTTATCTTCATCATTAATTCCCGAAAATCTTTTGATTGCTTCACATCATCAAACCCATTGATATTTCCGTTATAAATAAAACTTTTTCTTTTGTTTTCAAATAAAGAAATAATGATTTTTGACTTACATTGAATAATTTCCATCAGAATGACGGCTTATAGCCCGAGGGGTATGATATATGAGGGAAATAATCCAAGTACTTTCATGAACTCCTCGTTTATATAAATCCTACAAGCAAAGGAACTTATTAAAGTCAAAACTCCACAAAAATTACATTAAGTATGTCTATGACGTCGTCTATTTCAGTTTGAACTTCGGAATGGAACAATTGACCACCTTCAGATTCACAGAATTTCTAAAATAGATCATTTCGTGTTACTTTACTACCCTACTTCAACAAATAACCTGAGCGTTATGATAAGTTTCTGGTTGAATGGAGATCTTCACGCACCATTCTCCCGACGAAATCGAACCCAGAGGGCATTGCTCATCTAAAATAATTTTATTTTGTTAAAGAGGAGCTTTTTTTTGTTTTTTTCATTTCCGTGCTTTACTCTTTTACATATTTTATTATTTATTTTCAACGTCAATACAACTCTTATTGTTCCACTTTTCTGAACAGACTCTGACAGTCCATGGAAAGAATATCCAGATGGTCTGATCTGCGGGTGAATTGCCGATGATCATCGCTCATTTAAGGATTTTCATGGCAAATGACCAAAAGAGTTTTGTCCATTACAGAAAGAATTAAGTAAATCAAGGACTTCCATCGGATAACTTCATTAAGCGTCTCCATCTAACCTATCATTACACTTCATTTAGCTATTTCATTCGTTTATCTCATTAGCTTATTTTTTCTCATCTCCTTAATGATGACAGCAGATTCTTTCGAGCAAAAATTAATTGTTTCTTTAATGTCCAACATTAAGTAAATATCAGGCATCTATTTGTTTTTACTCAATAACCTTTGATGAAGAAGTTGGCTTGTTGAGAAAGAACCAGGCCAAACCCGTACTGTCCTAAACCCTCTCTCTCCTATCTCTTACTACCTCTCCCTTTTTCCTTTTATTTTGTCGAAAAGACATTCAATGATCTCTTAGTGTAGATGAAGATAGACTTATTTATAAATAATGTTCGATTACTGTTTTTTCTTAGTCGGGTCATATCTTCAACTCAAGTACATGTCTATCTTAACAGAATTTTGGTTTAGATTCCCTTACATTCTGCAACTCAACTTTTCATTTCCACACCTCTGGCATTATTCAATTTCAATCACCACAATCACCTCCCATATAAAACTTTCTTAAACAAACTGTGTGATTGACAACTTCATTGCAGCTTTTCACATTTTAACCGACTGACCCTATCAACACGTTTTGATGAGAGCCTTAAGAATGCCATCATTTGATTGTAAATTATGTCAATCAGGTGACAGAGAGGAGATCAGAAGCGGTATTCTGTTGTTGTCACGCTGTCTCCGATGAGATAAATCTGACAAGCTGCTCAGAGATGAAGCCAGACTGACCAGTTATCCGAACAGATAAACGGATGATTTTTGAGTTGACGAGTGAACGAATTAACCCAAAAGAGACTGGTAAGATATGAGACAAGGCCTAGAGCTGTCAGAAGCTCAAATGATGAGTTAGGTCGAACACGGATTATGGTTGCTTTCTTTGAGCTCATCCGAATATAATCCCAGATGGTTTGGACTACTGCATATTGCCAGATTTGACATAATTGCCAATTTTTTGGAACTTCTTCTGTGTTTGCAAAAAAACAAAATAAAGAAACATTCGGAAACTGGCGAAGGAAAGACAAATGTTCATGTGATGGTCATTAGGGAGTAAAGTTTTGGTCAAAACCAGAGTGATATGGTCATCAAGTGGATGTAATTGACAGGAAACTGCCAATTTCACTTGCGTGATTGTAGAAAATTCTTTTAGTTTGATTGGATGAGTAAAGCATTGATAAAAAAACACAAAGAAACTTACTGAAAAAGGCTGATGATAGTTGAAGAATGTATAGAAATAGAAAAAAAATATTCATTTCATAACGTATATGAAGAGGACAGTTCAATCTGAAATGAAAGAAAATATGAAAACTTCAAAGAGCATGTCGTTTTCCGAGGATTAAAGAGACGATAAATCATCTTCAGTGAAGGAGAAAAGATTGCATTTACTTGAATAAGATGAAAACTTAAAAAATTACAGAAAATGAAGTTGAGAGTTGTGTTAGCGGCAGGAAACAATACTTGAAACTTAGTGCTATATTCGCCCAAAAAAGATATAAATTCGTAACCAGCTTTGGAAAACAACAAATACTTGGAACATTTCGAAAATTGGGAGAGAAAGAAATGAGATATCGAAGTTGAAAAGTTGTTGTGCAGGTAAACATAATGACCAAATAAGAATAATTATCTGAGTTAGATGATTAATGTCTTAATATTATGAAAAAAACAATCAATGAACTCACGGCAGATCTGAAGAGAAGAAAGCGTTTAAAATGAAAATAAATTTGAAAAATGATTGACAGAGATGAAGTTGGATGAAACATACATAAAATCCGTTTTAGTTTGAGAATAAACGCTTAGAGAAGCACATCATCAGGTTGCATAACAGATGTTTTGATTTGAAAAAAAGAAAAGAAGGAGCAAGATGAAATGAATATAATATAAGAAGTATTTTATTGTGAAGAATTTAGTTGAGAAATAAGACGAAGGCGTTCCTAACATGATGAACGGTCCGGATATGATTATGTAAGAAGAGAAGAAAAGGAAAGAAATGACAGATGGACTTAGGAGGTCGGCATATATGGAAAGCTTTAGCGACAATTATCCAAGTAAAAGATACTCGTCAACTTTTTTCTTCTAAAGCGCAACCGCTCAACGCGTTCTGATAGCATGAAATGAAAGCCAGTTCAGCGGACAGAGGATTTGCGTGTACTTACACGTAGTTGCTTACGCCGAGTTTCAAATGTTTTCACGTAAACGTGGAGAAGTAAGGAATGAGAGTCAGAAGATAAGCGTTACATAGAAAGGAAAGTTCTTTCATTTGAAAAAAAGAAGAAATATGTTAAACAAATGATTAGCGGACAAGAAAATGAATGAAATACATGAAGAAGTTAAGCGGAAATTCAAATAACAATAAAAGCTTAAAAGTAGAAAAAAGAAATTCATGATGAGTAGAAAGTAAAAGAGAAGCTTCCGAATGGAAATTTGATAAATGATGAATCCATTATTTGGACGAAGATGGACATGTGTGATTCTCTGCTCAGCTGGTAAAAGGTGCAAATTAAATAAATTTGATGAGGAGTGTTCGGAAAAAACACCAAAAAACTGAGAGAGCGCAGAGATATGAATTCAAATAAAACTGTCTTTTGTATGATTTCAGCAGTGGATTGGCTGTGACATTGTATTTCCATTGAAAGAGAGAAGGAGAAAAAAATTCTGAACAGCTGATTTCAATTGAAACCTCAATAAGATTATCGTTGGGTGGTCAGAATGATGACCATGAACAATGACTTCTTCATTCACATGAATAGATCCTCTTCATAGAGGACTGTTTCCATTCAGATAAATCACTTCACTCTGTTATAAGGGCATAGCTTCTGTTGATAGCAGAAGCTCAGAGAGACGTTTTTTGTTTCAAACAACGAATAACTGCCAAAAATTTGTTTTTCAAAACGGATGAAAAAATAAACTTCTGTTGAATTTTGAAAATATAAAACAAAACAAAAACAACTCTCATTCATTCAACTTAGTTTTTTTTGTATTTCCTCTCGATTTCCAGCCTTCACTTAAACAATTCTGAAGCAGATGAAGATAAACAGAAAATAATCTGGACTTCTATGGTCAAAGCTATTTCCTCAGGATAACGGAAAGAGCAGAAGGGAGAGATTAGTTATTTCTCCGAGAGCCTTACATATAGAACGAATTGCAACTGTAAATACACAAGTGGGATTAAGGCAATCCAGATGCCAGATGGGAAAAAAGAGAAGACAGGAACAGCCGGAACATAGAGGAACAGAAATATCACTTAGTTATAACTTAGCTGATATACAATATTTATGTCATAACCTCTTGACTTGGTCGGCCGCGACATATAACTCCTACCATAAATGGTAATATGCAGCTTGAACCGTGAAGCAAAACGATGTTTTTGCTTCTTCAGTACTACTTCCACCCGCCGCAAATTATTTGGATGTTCGAAACAAAAAGAAATATGAAAAGCTGAAAGATTGATGAGTCAAGGCACATAAAGGGGAAAAAAGAAAAACTAATGAGATGCCTCTTCATGTGTTTAAAGATGAACACCAGAGTTTCACTGAGCTCTTCCTTTCCAGTTTCACCTGGCAACCAGATAGTCAAAAAAAGCAATTTTGTACTTTTTATGTAAATAAACAATGCAAATAATTGAATAAAAAATTCAGCAAGGCGACTACTTTCATAAAAGGTTGAAAAATAGTGAAAGCACAGGCATGGCAGCGGAGGGAGGGGGGAGAGGGTGGTTTCGGGTGCCACGAACAAAATGAAATGAAAGAAGAAAAAGATTAATGAGAAATGATCGTCGAGAAAAAAAAATGAAAAAATGTCTCATTTGCATGCTCAGACGTAATTACGAGAGGAATCATATCCTTTGAGAACGAGAAAAAAGGGAATTAAAAATCTCTGCTCAGCTTCACCTTATACAATAGGCTTAAGCTCTCAAGTTGAAATTAAATTAAAAAAGAAATAAACAGGAAATCTAGAGTTAGACTGAAGAATGAATTCAATGACTGACTGGCATCGGAGAGAGTGTCAAGCCTAAGTTTTTATAAAATATTCATCAAACACAAGGGATTCTTCCATATTTAATAAACAAATGAAGACATGATGCTCTATAGAACATCCGAATGGACGAAAAAGATTCTAATTAACTATTACTTATATAATATAGTTGAAAAGATTTAGATGAGCTCGAGAATTAAAGCCTCAACGGCTGCCTACAATGCTTTTTCCCTTGGCTGGTATGTGGGCGGAGTCAGTAACGGGACCTTTGCTTCGATGAAGAGTATTGGAGTATATTGAGAGATAGATAAAATAAAGAGAGAGATTGGAAGGGAGTAAGAGAGACTGAAGTAAGAGATGTTATGAAAATTGATTATGACAAAGCTTAAATGAGTTAAGAAGTTGTCAAATTCCACATGTATACTATAGACCTTATAGTTCAAGCAATGAATTGTTGTTTTGCAATGAATGTTATCCCATTAGATTATATAATTACATGAACGTGAAATACAGATGTCCAGTACGTAGGTCATAAATGATCATGAATGCAAATTCCCATATAAGTTATATAACCTTTGTTGTTATTCCTCTTATAAAAAATGAAGGAAGAAAAATATGCCAGATGTTGATACGGGAAAATGGTTGCATGTAAGTTACGTGAGAGTTACGTGGTATACAACATGCAAATTCCGAAAATCATTTATATCATTTGCTCACTCCAGACCGGTTGCAATGGATAATATGAAAATGACATTCAGTTATGAGTTTTCATTCAAGTTCATACATGGAAATCATTGAACTTTCAACTAATTGTTTAATTATATCGAATTTGTTGAGATAATGATTGAACATGTTTCGTATGAATTGGAATAAATAATTATAGATGGAATAACAAGGTTGTGTTTGTCAAGTTAAAGACTTTTTATGAGAGGGTGAAGAGAGGTATGGACGAGATTTGAAAGAGGGAAAAGGTGAGAAGACACATCTATCATTGGATTACTGTCAATAACACCAATTGTAATACGGAAGGAAGTGTCATATTCTCCTATTATGGTGCAAGTGCCAACACCTCTTTCATCTCTTTCATTTTCTTTGTGAATATTGTCTTGCAATCAAAAGGATTTGTCAGATAAAGCGGTAAAGGGAGAGAGAGAGACAGAAAAACAAAATAAACTCGGAAGAGAGATATACAGAGAGGAGATGAGGGTTTTGAATATTGAACTTGCGAACTGTTGTACAGGAATCCTGTCAAGCTTATTGCTTCCGTTAGCTGCTCTGACTAATTCCCTCAATGAAAATGATTCTGCGTGTTAAGTATAATGAAATGTAAGCAGATTAAATAACCTTGGAGAGATATTAAGAGAGATAGAATTCAATATTTACCTTTAATTAAATATTGAAAACGTAACATTACTGAAGAGCACATGATTCCTGAAAGAAATCCAAAGATTCTTTCGATTGTAATTACTATTTGATGAAAGTAAGCTCAGAAGCTTTTAATCGTCCTATAAAAGGTCATTCATCATCAGTTCCACGTAATTAATGGGAATTAACTCAGCACAACGGCTTTTTCCAACTAAAAGTGATGAGCTTTTAACAAATTGTGTCAAATAAAGTGTCAAATGGGATGAAATCACAAATAGAGACAGGAAATTAGGAAAACAACCGCTTAACTCATAAAGCGATATTAGAAATGAAACGGGATCATATACAATGTTTTCTAGCAAAAAGTGATGTTCTGACAGGTAACAGACAGGAAACGGTCATATGGATGAAGAGCTTGATTGTTCCTCATGTTTGAAAGAATAAAAAAGAAGAGTCTCATCTGGAAAGAGAAAGGGAGTGCCGGAGAGACAAAGAGAAACAAGAGAAAGAGAGAGAGAGATTGAGAAGACGAGGGATGTTCAAGATAAAAAGAAAGTTCATCAGGTCATTGCTTGAGCTATTATCTTCTGCAACACCTAATCGCTCACTAAACGAGGAACAAAGGCTGCAACATGTAAAAACATAAAAGGAAGCAAATTATTTAAAAAACGTATTCTATTCGGAGGAAATTTGAGATAAACGATTGACCACATAGTAACTTTATTCGGCCGCCAACTGTTTGGAAATATATAATATATCCATATATGGATAAGTATATTTATGTGTATATAGATCTATGTATTTGCATACAAAAACAGAAATAACAGTTGAAAAAGGAAAATTCTCTATAGGCATTCAAGAAATTCCAGATACAAACGATGATGATTCACTTGTTATTAGCTTCAATTTCTGCTAACAATTTGTAGTTATAGAAGCTAATCAAACTGAATATTTTTTACTTTCCCACATACGAAGTATAAACCTCTCTCTCTCTCTCTCTCTCTCTCTCTCTCTCTCTCTCTCTCTCTCTCTCTCTCTCTCTCTCTCTCTCTCTCTCAACTTCCAGAAACAAACTGCTAATGAAGAAGAGAGATGAAGAAGAATGTTGTGCACTCATTGGATATTATGCGAACTAGATGCTTAACATTTGAAATGAATTTTCTCAGTTTTAAGTATTTCTGTTTATATAAGCAATTATCCTTCCATTTCTCGTTATGCCCACTTCTACCTCTTTCTTTCTGCACATCTCTCTTCTCTCTTTTTTTCTTTTGCCCTCATAATATTACTCATTTCAGGAAAATGAAACGTTACTATGTCCACATTTAAAGTGAGCTGAATGATGGATGACCAACAGCTTCATATAGACATTAGCTATGAGGAAGATGATTAGACCGCCGAAATCGGTTAATTGGTATTTCGGTATTATTATAAATTATATTATACGTCTTATATATGACAGTTCATGTGAAGAATGAACAGAATGTTTACTCTTTCCAGTAAGAGAAAATAAAACATTTTCCAGGTGTTTAAAGGCTATATAAGGTAATTTCAATAAGGCTATTCTCAATTGTAACATTAAGACCATTTTATGGTTCTATTGCAAAATCTGATACTGCTCAGTATAGTATAGGTGTACCTCTAGCTAAAAGAGTTGGTTGTTTTAGAATATTTGAAGAAATTATTGTTTTTTGTTCTCTACTCATAGCTTCTCTTGTGTTCTTACATACATGTTCCCAGCACAATAGGTAGGTTCTAGGGTTTAGAGGATAGCTGGAGAAATATCATCATGAGATGAACTCATCGAAGCGAATGGAGAAACACAAAAGAAACGAATACTAAATGACTGATATCTATATATGGATAATTAGTTGTAAACAACTTGTTATAATAGCTGGAAACAATAAAAAATACAATAAATACATCTGTAGACTGCTCGAAATAGATATAGTCGAAGCTAAGGTCATGCGATTGAAATTATACCTTAACTACTGAATCTGTCAGGCAGGTGACATTTCCCCACTAATACTGTCATGCTGAGCTACATAAAATCAGTGAAGCGTTGGGAATTCATTTGTTTTCCAAAATATTCGAAAGATAAACTTTTTCCTCATCTTTAGATAATGAGAAGACTAGTCGGAAAACGTTTCCAAACACCTCAGTCAGTCAAGTGCTTGTAAACTTGACATACGAAGTGTAAACGAGAAGATAATCATGTCAACAGAGTTCTTAGCAGCTTTTATCACTGTTCATAAGATGAACTTGAAAACTGGCATTCTATTTATATAAAAATCAGGTACTGCGAATCAGCAAAAGCAGAATTTAGAGTTGAATGTGCCGCCATAGCTCAGTTGGTTAGAGCGTGGGTCTAATAAGCCCAAGGTCGCAGGTTCGACCCCTGCTGGCGGCAAAATGTTTTGCAAAAGTTTGAGGAATGTTAAAATTGTTTTCATTTTGAACATTAAAATCAGTTATTCTCACGAATAGTTGTTGCTGGCATTTTTTGGTTTACTTATTTACGCAAAGCAATATTGTATATATGTATATGAGTTGAAAGATAATTAATTCATTTACTGCTATAACAATACAGAATAATTTCAATTGTCATTTCTTGCTGCTGCCAATTGGAAGAGGATTTGCATTACTCTCAGAACCACCTCTTCTTTGTACGGAGGAGCAGCAACCTGTACTCCTATTGGCATCCCTACGCAGTTCTAATATCAACGAACAATTGTGAAAGAAAGAAGATGAATGAATTATACTTGTGATTGTTCTTTAATCAATTCCTCGATACCATCATTTGGTTCATATTTCTGAAGATTTTGTTGATCTTCCTCATTTACTGATGTAACAGGTACAGTGCCTTTAAGAGTATGTAAAATTTTAGAAAAATACTCAACATTACCGGCTGCAAAATCTAGTAAATTGTAAAGAGCTGTATAGTTACATGCTGGCATCATTTGAGGAACAACACGATGTTCGGGCGGATAAACAGACTATCGAATACAATTTCAAGAAAATACAAAATTGAAAGTTTACCATCACAGGACTTAGAAGTACTGTAATTCTCTCTTGAAGCATTTTTTCCATGAAGAGTTTCCTATATGTCTTAGTTTGTTCCAGAACTTCTCTCATATCTATATTATATTTATTGAATGGTTCATAACCAATTTCAAACCTTCCGCTGAGCGAGGAACTGATCGTAATAGTTGAGCCAGTTTCGGTTTAGTAAGAAGGAAATAAGACAGTGCTCGTTTCCAAAACGGGGATAACTTTCGTACTACGAAACCAAAATCACAATCTGGATCATACAAATCCTGCAAAATCCACGTTTTCTCATAAAAAGTTGATTAAACATACAGCATCAAGTTTTCTGTTCAGATAAACACCCCCATCAGCAGATATATTTGCTGCTACAAGAGGGAAAAACTTCTTTGGTTCTGGAACTTCGAAAGGAATACATTCATGACCCAATGATCTTAGTATCCTGACACACACTTGGACAGCCCTCTGCACTAGCTATGGCATTATACTAGAATAAGCTCAAACCTCATAAGCAGGTACGGGTTGTATATAATTGTCCGTCACATAGTAACCTTCAATTAACAGAATCACCGAAGAGTTAAATCCCCATACCTATTCTTAAAATCTCTCTGGAGTGCAGGAGGTCATTCTGAAACTTTACTGGCGGTACATAGTAATCCGATGTAGAGAGTGTTTGACTATCAAATATCTATAACTTAGAATGTTAGCTCGGAACAGAGAATAAAAAACTCACAGTTTGACAGAAGGCAATACAAGCTTCGACATCGCGAGCCATAGGGCCAGCATTTGCTAAAACGAGAGCGCGCCCTGGAACTGTAGCTGTACTCTCAGTATGAGGCATGCGAACGGTAGATGGCTGTAAAGAAAAATTTTTCCGGCATAAGTTGAGAAATGAGTATTACTTTAAAGCCAACGAGCCCACAGAAAGTGGCAGGTATTCTGATGGATCCTCCGATATCTGTTCCAATACCCAAAATACTTCCACCTGTTGCGATAAGAGCTGACTCCCCTCCAGAAGAGCCACCCGGCACTCTGTTTTCATTTAAAGGATGTGTAGTTTTGCCATATATAGGATTAGAGCATCCAAACGAACATAGAGACTGGGGCACATTTGTAATTACAAATGGAACGGCTCCTGAAACTCTTGTTCAAAAGAATGATGTGAACATCAACCTTGAGCTTCAATGATGATCCTATCATGGGACTCAGCAGGTCGGAAAAGTTCCTGAGCAAATCCACTCGTTGAATCATGGGACGACACCTGAAAATGATGGCTCACTTCATGTACTGAAGGAGTATTGAGAAACCTTTATACATTCTTTCACACTGATGGGGATTCCGAACAATGAAGTAGGTTGAATAACACCAGCATTTAGCCCTCTATCTAGATACTCGGCTTGTTCTTGGGCATCCTTAATATAACAAAGGCTGTTGAGTAACGAAAGAAAATAGGAAATAACATTTTAAAATTTCACTAAAAAGTATTTTCGAATAACAATACTCTGATTATCACATTTTCGAACAAACAGAATGAAAATATTATACTGCAAATCAAAAGAGTTGATACAAGTTACGATGCACATAAGGTTTAGATGGTAGACACGCCGCTCATGTGGATGCGTTTTCGAGAAAATGAAGTTTTGAAAACTCTATTTAATCTGAACAAACCGACAGCTCAGTCGTTCTTTCATTTTCATCTTTCGACGAGCTTATGCGGTCGTTCACGTATTTTCAATCCTCACTTGCGCGTCAACTGCGGATTGGTCGTGCATGAACGTATACTCGGTAATAAAAAAAAGCTGAACGAAAACCGATTCAGCTGCCTTTTTCTGTTCTCAAAAGCAGAGAACTCCAATAACCGTATCGATTTAGATCACATGTTTGTGTTTGTAACAGGGTAGAAGAAACGAAATAGAACCAGAAAAACTTTACCGTTATGAACATGCATACGCAATTAGTCTTTTCTTGTGAGTCTAATGCTTTTCGCTGATAAGCTCTCAGGGCCTCTGTGCAGGTAACCCTCCGAGCGTGGAGTTCCTCTCAAAAAGTGATAATAACACTGAGGAAGAAAAGAAATAGAAAAACCTCTTAACTGTGAATAACTTAGTGAAGTTATTTGTTCAGCTCGCTCTTCCGGTAGTGTGAAAGCATACTTTTTAACTGTCTCAGCTGCTTCCTCTCTCTCCTTCAACCGTTTTTCCACTTTCTCTTTCAATCTTTGTTTCTAAAAAAAATGTCATCGATGATCATTAAAGTGATTAGATAAACCTTAATAGTCTTAGTGCAAGTCTTGATGGTAGCGTAAAGAATAATAGGTAGGAGAGTACCGAGGACTACTTTCTTCGCCAACTTCGAAGTTAAGAAACCTTCATCGATAGATCGGCTCAAAGACATTCTAATACGATATCTTTAAAGAATGAAAACGAAAAAAAAAGAAAAGTCAATAAAAAAGATCATGAATAGTTGATATATAATGGAATGAAAAAAATAAAAAGATAAGAACACAAATAAGCACGAAAGGTCTCAAAGAGAATGAAACAGAATAGATATAAATCCTTTTTATGCTTCATATTATAAAAGCAACTCATCAACTTCTTATCATTTTTAATCAAAAGATCTAACCTTTTGCTGCTCTCAACCTCTTTCTTTTCTCTCTCTCTCTCTCTCTTTCTCTCTATCTCTCTTACTTCTCCTCGTTGGGTATTTCTTTCTTTGCTTGTTCATATTTATGTACAACTAGCCTATGAGATTGTTTCCCAGATTTACATATTCCTTTTAAAGAGTTCTTTCCTATATATATCTCTTCCATTCCTTCTTTTCTCTTCAACTAACAGAATCAGAACAGGCATTCAGTGTTGATCTGTATGAGAATCTTGTAGTTTCTGTGGAACACAACATCAAACATCTGATAAGGCTTAATCAAAACGGCAAAAAAATATTTTCGTTAAACTAATGGTTTTCCTATGCGTTCCTGTATAGATCATATTCAAATGGTGAGTTATTTCAAATTTTTTTCACCTGAAAATGTGTGTGTATTTGGAGGTTCGTTTACCATCAATGGTTCCCCAGCAGTTTTATAATTTACTTCACAGTAATGATAATGGAAGAGTTGTTGCAATATGTTTATTAACATCAGTTTTCACAGTCATGCCTGTTGGGTAAGACATGCTAAGTTAAACAAGCTAATCATAACCTGTTTCAGTTATCATATGGTAGTTCTTAACGTTCCAGAAAAAGTAATACAAAACTCGATAAGTGATAGTTTATCAACAACATTCGGTATTAGCATAGATCGAGGAGCAATGAGTATTTTATGGTAATCATAGCAGATGAACAACAATTTTTTAAAATCTCATTTAAGGTCGATTATAGTATCTTGTCAAGCATTGGGTGCTTTGATCGGTTGTTTAGTGGTATCTCCTATATTATCCAAATACGGAACAAAATCAGGTGCTTTGTTTTTATATGTTCACTCATCTTGTGAATCGTGAACGAATCATATGAGCTTCATGTAACCCCTGATTATTTCAATTGTCAACCATTAGAACAGAATCATCCGACTCTGCTAACACAATCTTATTGTCTTGTTTTCAACTCATAATATCTTTTAGGGATGATGACATTCAATAACTTCCTACTTGTAATTGGATCAGTTGCCATGACTCTATCCGCGCTTTTAAATTTCTCAATATTTCTGATAATTGGTCGATTATTAATAGGAGTTTACACAGGAATAGCATGTGCTTTGTTACCTTTGTACGTGCAACAAATAGCGCCTAAAGAGATTAAAGTAATCCATTGAAACTAAAATGTTTGAATATGTTGAACTTGTTTCAGGGATCACTAAGCTGTTTCTTGCATATCGCTGTTTGTTTCGGATCAGCCATCGGAGCAATCTTTTCTTTGGACTTCATGCTCGGATCGAAAGCTAATTGGGGCTATTTACTGGGGTTGCCAGGCCTTCTAGGTTTTGCAATTGAAAAAACAAATTTAAAAAAAAAATTGAAGGAATCGCCCAAATAATCGCAGCCTTTTTCATACCTGATACTCCTAATCATTTGCTTCAGCATGGAAGTTATTCGAGAGCTATCTCCTCAATCAAGTACGTTTGCTATAAGAACGTCTGATTTAGTCGTTCAGCTTTTATTATGATATAGACGGAGTAGATGAAGATGAAGCCATCAAATCATATTGGGATATGGTGCCTGAGGTAATCTTTGAAAGTTTGTTTTCAACCATACGACGCCCTTGTTGAGGTTCCACAACAAATCACATTGATTGATGGGCTTAGAAATAAAAGTATACGAAAGGGTATGCTTCTAGGCATGGCAGTGAGTGCAACTCAAATCTTCTCTGGAAGTATGGCTACTGTTTCCTATTCGAGCAGGTTTGCAAGACGCCCTTTTACAATACAGTAGAAATTTATTCCAGCATGTTCACAGCAGTCTCATTCATAGATGTATTAGTCCCATTTCTTCCTGCATTAGGAAGTATAATTTCTATAATTATGACAGTGCCTGCTCTCGAACTGGTTTCGTTGTCAGGAGTAAGAACAGCTTTGATAATACAATGTTTCAGGTTGAAACATCTGGACGACGACCACTGTTGCTGTCAACTCTAGTTATTTGTATTATATCTGATTGTTTCTTACTCATATTTTCACTATTATCAGTTGACCCAGGTTACCCGGAAAAACCAACTGTGCTTAATGTTTCTCGTTTAGCTGAAACGTGGGCGTCATGGGCATTCGCTGGTAGTTTCTTTCTCTACGGTATTGGATATAACTTGGGCACTGGTCCTGTTTCTTACTTTATTGCCGCTGAGCTTGTTCCAGCTGAAGCAGCTAGTCTTTCATTAGGTATAGCATTGTACTTATGAAGAAGCCGAATGTTTACGTTTGAAGGAGTTGCCGTTGCTACGAACTGGCTCTGTTCTTTGGTAACAACGTTTTCCTACTATCCTCTTATGACCTTAATTGGAGGATGGAGTTATTTGCTATTCATAGTACCAACGTAAGACGATTTCGAAACTACTTTAATTAGATTTGAATATTCAGATCAATGTTATTAATAGTTTTATGGATATGGTTACCTGAAACCAGATATTATTATAAAGAAGATACCATTGAAGCAAAATTACTTCAAGATCTCGGACAACCCTATGGAACATTTACAGTTTATTGAGACTCAGCAAATGTTGCTTGTTGTGTAAATAAAGGAAGTAGTATGCACAAAGTTTTTGTCATGCAATTTATCCATTTAATCATACCGTTTTTATCAAATAAACACCATTGAATAGGAGTAATTGTGGAAATCTAAGATTTGATCATAGAAACCAATTTCGTGGGCAATTTATTATTGCGTCACCATCACAGCAGAGCTCCGCCTTCTGAAGGATATCAAAGCTTTTTCATATTCAGAATCTCAATCGTAGCAAGCGATGGCTTTCTTCAACCCTAGATCAGCACCCATCCAGACAGGTATACAAGTCTTGTTTTATAACTTATTTAATAGTTAACTTCAGCTCCTCCTTTGTCAAGCAATGGTGAAATATCGTATGGAGGAGGAGGAGGAGGAGACGGAGATGAGGGTGGTGGCTATCCTATGGGTTTTGTACTCGAAAATACTATGGATGTTCTCACCTTTTCAACAAACTTATTGCTTCTTATAGCGTTATACGCTGAGAAAAAGGAATACCGAGTAAATTTGGTTTTTGAAAGCAAGATTAATGTAATTTTTCTCCATTAAAGTGCTCATTCTATTTGATAATGACGGTATATATGGTTCAGACACTGCTCGTTACGTTTTTCAGTGTAGCTTATTGTTTGGTGTCAAGTTTTAGTATGTCTGCCAGAGCATCACCTGAGCTTGCCAAATCTTCCAGTGTAAATTTTATTCAAATCATTTCTTTATGTGGAAACCACCTATTTAAGCTGATAGATTGCTTCAACTCATTTTATGCTGTTGTGCTTATATTCTTAATGGCATGTGAAAGATGTTTCATTCTTGTTTATCCTCATCTCTTCTCACTGATATTCCGAGAGTACAATTCTTTTCCAAATTTATGATCACGAAACCCAACAAGTTTAGCAAACCCTTATTAATTACTTTGGTTATTTCTGCTTCGATCAGTCTTGCCGTTACGTTCCTCGTAGTAAACGCTTCTGAAACGACGAGGGTTTATGATCCTGTCACAGGAATGGTCTTTGATTATGCGCAAGACCCAGATTTTGTGGCGGTAAACTATTTTTTCCTTTCTCTAAAACTATTCATTTCTTCTTCAGACAATGAATAACGTTTTTTATATAATCCCATTACTGACAACTTTTTTTTTCGTTCGTATCTATTATTATTTACAACAAATAAAGAAGGATGCCATACTTGGGAAGACCAAGACTATGGTCGATAAGGCCGAAGTTTCGAACTGCCGTCAGGCTTTCTGTGTGGTTGGAACATACTCGGTAATTAAGTTTTCATTTATTTCCTAATCAAATTTTTTAGATTTCTCTGATACTTCATTTTGTGCTTGCTTACGTTGAACCTGGACAAATTGAACAAATCCTGATAATGGCAGAGAAGCTGGTAGCCTCTTTGCCTCAGCTGTTCCTACCTCTCTCTCTCATATTATGCAGTTCAAAGGTCAGTCTACTTACAATCCGTTTATATCTCTCAATGCATTCATTCAGATTCGTCGTTCCATAAAGGTCTTATTCTGCTGCCCAAAGGAGACAGTTCGTGTTGGATCAGCTACGAGCACTTCTAACTCTCGAAAATTTTTGTCCAGCTTCCGGTTTTCCCTACCTAATCTCTCGACCAAAATGTGAATAAAAACTTTATTTATGCGTTTCTTTTCTCCAACGATTTCGTTTGAAATCGAAATGGTCAATCTGTTATTAATGTTTTCATCAAAACATGTAATTCATTTCACGTTGTATAATATGTAATTAATCCATCTTTTCAAACTTCTGCTTTATTTTCTACCTCCTCCACAAAATCTTTTTTCTGCGGTTCTCTAATTCCACGCTCATCTTTCTCAATCTCTTCTAATATATATTAAATGAACTTAATGTTTCGACTTCTCTCTTCAAGTATTTAAAAGATTATCTTCATCCTACCATCATCCCCACTCTATTCTAATGAAATGTTTTCATTTCTCCAATAAATTATTTCGTTTCATTTTCATTTACACATACATTCTAACGAAGCTCTCAAATGTTAGAAGACGTTCTCAATGAAATTCTACCTGTTGTTGGTTTCTCCTCACTTACTTCATCCGTTTTCATCATCTTGGTACTTTTCAAAGCAAAAACAACCTTCAGATTTCTTATTTTCTTTGCTATACTAGGTTAGTCTATTTGATCTAGTCAAATTCAAACATTTCGTTCACCTTTTAGATGTTCTACAAGGAACATCCACCATTTACGCTGGTTTTTATGGAGTATTCATCGGCATTTATGGTGAGAAAGGAGGAAAGGTAATTCTTTACAATTGAAGAAGAAGCATTTGAGCTGCTGATTATAGACAATGACTCCATCAAAATGCCTTCTCACCGCGTTTCACAACATAATTTGGGCTTTCACTGATGTATCATCAATCCTTCTTCTTCTTCTTTTCTCTTTTGATCGTGTACTACAAATGATTATCCCCGTGCAGTACAAAAAGGTTCAATCGAAAAAAAACAACCGGTCGTTAAGTGAAGAAAATGAAAATGAAATATGCTCATTCATTGCTCATGTGAGGAAAAACCGAGTTTGAATGACGTATGCAAATTGTGTTAAACCACCGGTGACGTCATAGAGACTTACTCAACATTCCTATTTTAGGTATCTAACATTTACCTATCATGGAGAGGGTTCCTAGTCTACTTACTCATATCAGCAACAGCTTCCATTCCATCGTTTCAATATGCTATGACAGTATGTTCAACTTGGAAAAAGAACTACTTATTCATCTATTCAGACTTCAAGCAACTCCTCAGTAGTTATTAACACCGCCTGCCGGCATAGCGATGTGGTTGGGGAAGAATACTATAACCAGCATATACTTTCATATGAAATTTTCCCATTTATCGGTAAAACTTGTGACAAAAAGCCTCTTTGAAATGTAAACTTTAGCTTTAATTATATTAATTATATCTTTACTTCTAAAAGGAATACGTGAAACAAGCCCGAAATGGAGTTATAATTGGTCAGAAGACCGGGCTGACACTAGACAGGTACAATTATGAGCCATGTGCTATATTTAAAAACTATTTAAGTTGTTCAATGCTTGTTTTCTGAGATGTCTGCTGACCTGCTGTTCAATTTATTTGCCGTTTACAGTACTACCAGGACATTTTGTATCTCAATCAAATGGGCTTGTAGATCATTTTCTGAGGTTAATAGTTCTACGAAGACAGAAAACAGTCAAGGACTTCAATCTTTACAGAGCTTCCTACTGTGTGTTTGTTCCAACTTTACAACCTCTTTTCTATACTTTCTTTGTTCCAATTTTTTCTACTCGTGTTCAGTTGGTGTTCAATCGTTACAGTCATAGCAGCAAGAGAGAATGGCTGAGTGCATGTAAGTTTTGGTTTATGAATTTCTGTCATGCTATCTTTTGAGCTGATCCCCCTCCACCTCCTGGGGGAGTGAAAGACAAATATGGGGAAGTTAATCCGTTTGGTTCATGGTATTCATCTACTGGAAATGTTGTTGGTGAGCTCACAAACTCGGAAATGAGATTTGTAATGAAGCAAAAACATTGTAGGTGAAGCTGGTGTGCCAATAGATATCAAATCAAACATTGAAAGAAGTATTTCATTTTACTACGAAAAAGAAGACCGTGAAGCGATGGAAAGACAAAGTAAAACACAAAAGCCAATTTCTTGTGTTACAAATCCAGCTTTGACTCTTGATTTCTGATAATCAAATCAGTCCTTGCAGAAACTTTCTTACACCCCGTACTGGCATAAATATGTTTGAAATACTGAATAAATGAATATAAAGTGTAATATTTGGCGGAAAAACCTGTAAAGAGTCTGCTATTTCATTTATCATTTGAGTGTTGTTTATCAAATGTTGTCTATTTATCGTTTCCAAATAATATTTAATACATTCCGTAATGTGTTGTTTCTCTAATGGTAAGAACGGGACGAATATGTCAATTAAACCGTTTTGGATTATCAATGAGCGATAGAATCCTCCTGAAGAAGCTACATATGAACAAAAACAACAAACAACGAAACAATACCATGAGCATTGAATATGGCATTTGTTATGGACTTCTCGAATTCGATTAGTTGCAAACTTTCACGTGAGTTTCCTTTTTTTGTCCTATGATTTATGACTAAATCGTTAATCACAGTACCAGCTTCTTTCCTATAATTAGTTTTTCACAGAGAAGGGAGAAACATATAGAACCTCACCCTATGAATATGAATGTAGTCCTTCTAAAGTTAATACCATCTTTGCTCTCTTGATAGTCCAAATAAGGGAAGAGCGAATCTTCAACAATCACTGTTCATAAACATGAATTTATGACATACCTATAACTTTGCTATCGACCAAATCTATTTCATCAAAAATGAAAACGGATTTTTCACAAATTGAAGTTGTTTTTTCAATTGTGGAAGTTATTAAACTCTGGAAAAAACAAAATTATCTTTGATCATCTTAAGGTTTCCAACTATTTGTTCTTCTAAGCCTTTTCGAGACAAAGTGGCTCCATGGAAATACTGAACATTGTTCATTTCTCTGAAAATAATATGCTTCCCTTGGAAGTTTTCATATCTTCTTCTCACGTATTGAAAACCTTCATAATCGTCATTGCCGTGTACGTCTTTCCAACTCCAGATGATCCATAAAGGGATAAAACCAAACTTTTTCTTGGTTCGTTATTCTCCATGTGAGACTGAACAGAGAACTGTATCTTTCATATTAATATCAGAAAAAAACCTGGATTAGGGTGGGAATTGTAGTAACAGCAATATGCTGTCCGAATAGAGTACTTGAGAATATTTCGTTCAAATCTTAATCACAACTCAATTTAAATATATAAAAAGGCTATAAACTTTTTATTTTCTTCTGAATATTCACATTACAATCAAGGATTTGTTGGGGTTCTACTTCTTTCTTCTGAAAGGAGAGCAAGTTAAGAAAAATGTGACAAACATCAGTTGTACACAACCGCTCTTACGCCATGCTGTTCAAAAAATGATATTTCACTCAACTCACGTAATACAATCACGCAATCGTTTATTCTAATTTCTTATGCAGCCCCCGTATATTATTTATTATTTACCTTTATATTTTTCTCTTTATTAATTTGGTTATTAGCAACATTTTGTTGAGGGACATGAACGGTTTTGGAGCAAGTATGAACTTAAATGTATGAGAGATATGTGAGTAGAAAATCATTTATTATACCTGAGTTGATATTAATAAATGATAGAATAGCTAATATAGTTAACGTAAAGCTTATTGATATAGGTGAAGAACGTGTCATTCCATCTAATTTGTCCTGATTTATCGATTGTTCTTTTTCTGAAGGATTCTGCAACGTCACCTTCACCCCCATTTTCAAGGACATAGACTGTCGTCCCTTTTATGTTTTTTTTGGTGAATATTTCAATAAAATATTTAAAATTGTTTCAAAACTGAAGCAAAAGCTTAGCAATTAATTAGAAATTTAGAATTTTTTGAATTTTTCATAGAATTTCAGATGGGAGCAGTGCATTAGTTCATTTTTATTTTTATTTCTTATTATAAATATTTGATTATGTTTCTTTTAGCGTTTTTGATTAATTGAAGAGTTTCAGTGGTAATAGAGAGGATGGTACGATGGTTTTCAATTATTTTCTTTTTCGCTCTTCATTTGATTTCGTTCAGCGAATTTGTTGATCCAAATGAACCATACTCACAACTAGATGACGAGATTGAAGATAACGTTAGTTTGTTGATGTTTTTTTTTCAAATTTTTACAACGTTCTCGTATTTTTTCAGACCATCATCGATGAATCATTAGAGAACTTTCGAGACAAAGCACTCGAAGTTATCGTTGATGCCGATAGCAGCGAGGATGATGATATTTGGATTTTAATGAAATCTTTACAATCTCTTCTAACCAAAGCGGCTCTTGTAATATCATTGATGAAAGCTCTTCAACGCTGTTGTACAGGCTTGTGGGATTTGATTTTCCGACGTAATCGGCGTGGTCCTACACGTCATGAGTCAAGTGAATCAGATGATGACTTGATTCCGCCAAGAAAGGTTTCCAAAGGTTCGCCATTTTTATTAAAAGCAACAGTTGGCTTCCCTATTCTGACGGCTTACTTGAAAGAGAAGTTATTTTGAAAGTAATATTGGAGAGAGAGAGCGAACAAAGAAAAATCAGCTTTCCATTTTGGGCTTTCATTATTTGAAGCTAACATAACTGTTGGACTCGGAGTGAAATAGAATGCTTCTAGGCCATGTGGTAAAAGCAAATAAACTTTTTTTTTGATCGAGTTCTCCTCTCCATTACGAATTTATATTATATTCTATCTATTTATATACACGATGAAATAATTATTTTAGATTCGGATCGCAAACAACTTCGAAGACGGCTGAAGCTTCCTCTAAAACTTGGTACGGCTAGCATCCGATGATGGCCATTTTTGTTTGAACACTACATCAATTATTCTAAAAATTGTTTCAGCCAAAGAAATTGTTTCATCTGAATTGGAAGAGGCTGGCATAAGCACCAATATTAGGTATTGATTCTTTTATTTTTCCCAATTAAAATGAATGTCAACGGAATAACCATAATGAACCAATGCATTTGGAGTCCATCCTCCACTGATGACCGGATGACAGACGGCACAAAAAGAGAAAGACGATGATGACGAGAAACAGGAAGAACCAAGATCGGAGCCAATGGTCTCGTTTCTTCCCTCGTTTTCTCTCTTTCTCTCTCATATCTCGGTTCTCTTATGTTCTGTCACATCATATTTTTCTATAACAGTCATCATTTCTATCTCTCTTTTTCTCTCTCTGTGCTCTCTTACTACTTTCCCCTGAATGATCCGCCCTTAGCTCTTCCTGCGACCTTCCAGATATCCCAGCTTCCCTTCTTCCCCACCTCGTTTTTCATCGTTATCTCACATCGATACAATTGAACTTGTTTCATACTCCTTCGTGAAAGTATCCCTGAGTACGAAACAGTTGACGATTTTTTGAGCCGAATAGTAGTTTTTTTGAACATTTAATCCTCGTATGTTTCCAGGTTACCACAAGTGGGAACAAAGGATGAATGATCAGCAGCCCTTTTATGAGAATAGGATTATCTCTGTGAACATAACTGAGAAGGGAATATATAAGAGAAAAGCCATATTGAGTTTATGATTTCGGGTGTAATCAGCTATTTCTATCCTCGCGAATGAGGTTTCGTGTGTTTTATGTGATAACAGGATGTCTGATTTTTTCAGATGTTGTTTATAAAGTATCCAAGATCAATCAAACTCGTTCAAACTCAAAGATAACTGATGA
Source organism: Auanema freiburgensis (assembly GCA_030370435.1). Classification (NCBI taxonomy): domain Eukaryota; kingdom Metazoa; phylum Nematoda; class Chromadorea; order Rhabditida; family Rhabditidae; genus Auanema; species Auanema freiburgense. The sequence continues at coordinate 5,990,844 of CM059369.1, forward strand.
GTCAATAGTAAACGGACAAAACGAATCTATTTTTATGAAAACAAGTCTTTAGAATTGGTACATGAATGATCTTCCTTTTGGATGTCCCGCTGCTTATCTATAATCTCTCCTGTTTTGTTTAAAATTTTGCCATAATAGGGCTAATAGTACTAGAACACTTTGAGTGTTAGGAATGTATAAAACAGTAACTTCTCGCTAAATGTTTATAAGTATTGGGAAGAACAGATCGTCTGTAGCAGCTGTACAATATAATCCGATTATATGACTCTCTTCTCGTCTAACCTTTGACCACAAAAGTTTGACCCAATCAAACGCTGTTTTCAATATTTTTTTCTTTTTTTCGTCACATAAGACTCTTTCACCTGTCTTAACTTACTCGTCTGCCAAATTTTCACTTGAGCTGTCATGTTTTTCCCTTGAGAATTGGCCTTGAAAGAATTGCAGAAGAGAACCATGATGCAGTCTCTTTTCTTTTCTCATAAGGCTCTCTTTCATAGTTTGAATTTTTATATTTTCCGCTTCTTTTCGAAAGCTGTTCATTTCCTCCTAAATGGAAGCTTTTCCTTACGTCTCTTTCCTTCCATGCAGCCTCCCTCCTCGCGACCCTTCTTTTTTTCTTTTGCTCCGGAGCACATCTCATGCTTTTCCTGTCAATGCATAGCATTCCACAAATTTACTTTCCAACCCCTTTTTGTTCTCTACTTCAACATGCATTAAATACAAATCATTTTTGTATCTTTTTCGAAGTTTCTATACTATCGTTTCTCCTATCTTTCGCTGGAAGTCATAACATCTTGGTCATCGCTTCTTTGTTTTTTTCCTACAAAGGTATAGTGACCAATCTCTTTATTGCTTTCAGTTCTATCATCAATGTGTCCTTTGCTTTCACCCTCACAAAGAAAAAGTTTGTTGACAAACAACGCTATACAACATAATGCTGTTTATTAGCAATAATCAATTGCTATTTTTTCGATTACGTGACACCCTCGTTTCCTTTTCGTCCTTCTTATGAGAACATATAGTATTCGAACGATTAGCTCTTTCGTTCCGGCTTGGCAGCAGCTGGATCCTACCCTCCCTAATTACTTTGCCAATTCGATCTATCCTCTTCTTTAAGTACTCTCTTTCTCTCAGCCCCCTCCATCTCTGTCTCTGACATCTTTCATGTTGACTTCAAGCGTTTGAACTTTTAAAAGCTGAGCAAATTAATGTTTCATTCTCGTTCTTTTCTTTCAAACATACCTTTGTCCATCCTCTTGTCCTAACTTTTGCTGCCCATAGGCATCTTAAAACAACCACACAATTCGTTACGACTCTATTTTTCTTGAGATTACCGTAATCGTAAATGTTTTGCTTCCTTAAAATTTCGATTTTCTTAGAAGTTTGCTTAATTGTCTTAACTTGTATTTTCAATTGTTTTGTGAAGTATTGTGCTCGTGAAAGTTCTCAACTTATCGTTTCAGCTTTATATGACGTTTTCTCTTTGCTTTATTCACATTTTGTCGGATTCGAACGAATTTAATTTAATTTTTTTCAGTTGATCGGATTATCGGTCAATTTTCGCTCTTCAATCATTATTTTCTTAGAACATCGTCCGGGGCTTTGCCCCAAATTCTGATATGTTTCACAGAAGAGCTCATAGAATTGTAAATGTTTTAATAAGTTTATGTCTTGTAAGTTACTACTTTCAACAACCTCACTTAAACTTATCTTTCAGTTCGGGTTTTTTGTAATTTTCCTTAAAACTCCTCCACAACCAAGACAGGACCTCATATTCCCGGCTATAGATGAAAAACAATGGAAAGAATTAGGAGAGTTGAACTCCACCATAGATACTACTTATGATGATTTCCAACAATGGCGTTTCAAATGTAATGTTCTCTTTACAACCTCATGTACCAATACTATCTTTCAGTGTCTGCGAACAATACCATATTCGGCCGAGAAGTAGTAGAATCTGTTATGTTTTTGAATGAGAATTTCGATATTTTGAATATTGATCGGTTCGGTGCCGTCGAAGATGTTAAAACTGTTATAGTAATACAGGTAGCCGAAGGATTAGAGAACGATTTGAATTGTACTCTTCAGGCACATAATAGAATAGCGTATCTGAGGTATCTGATTGAATCGCTGAAGAAAACAAAAGGGATCGAGGATACTTTGTTAGTTTTCAGTCATGACATCAACGTCGAAGCTATCAATCAAATGATTCATAACATAACTTTTGCTCGAGTTAGTCTTTTTTTGCTTTTCTTCACTATTTCCTACTATTAGGTTTATCAAATATTTTATCCGCTCAACATGCAACTGTTCCCTCATGTTTTTCCTGGACAGGAACCCTATGATTGTCCGGAGAAGATAGGCAAAGCAAGGTTAGCTGCATCTCAATAATCTTAACAGATCATTGTTTCAGAGCGGAATTACTAGGTTGTCAAAATAAAGAGTTTCCTGATAAATATGGAAATTATCGTGTTGCACAACTTACTCAAATCAAGCACCATTGGTGGTGGAAGGTTTGTCTATATCACTACTACAAACATTCGTATACATTTTTTCTCAGATGAACTTTGTGTTCGACGGAATAATCGATAGGTTCGGTCTTCATGACTCTTGGGTGCTATTACTTGAAGAAGATCATCTGGTCGTCCCTGATGCTTTGTATGTACTGAATTATATAACAGAACACAAGAATGAGTAAGAGGAACAAATTAAATCTTCATATTTATTGCCTTCAGACTTTGTAATAACTGTGATTTGATTTCCCTGGGAGCGTATCTCAAGTCTACAAGGAAATATAGAGAAACGATCAATTTATTAGGCTCCCATCCTTGGTTTAGCAGCAAGCATAATATGGGCATGGCCTTACAACGCACCCAATGGTTGAAAATTAAAGGATGTGCTGAGGTATTCAACTCAATTCATAGTTTTCAAGAGTTCGTTCTTTCAGATGTTCTGCACCTGGGATGATTATAATTGGGATTGGTCAGTTATGCAAGTTACAGCTAAATGCCTCCCTCAACGGTTTCGAGTGATTTTTGCTAAAAGTCCAAGAGTTCTCCATATCGGTGACTGTGGGGTTCATACTCATAGGTTTACTGTCCTACCAAGTGCATAACATTACTTACTGTTCATAGATGCACTGCTTCAAACGCATACACACAAGCTACTCAATTAGTTGAAGAACATCATGGTGATCTCTTCCCCTCTACATTGAAAGTTACTGACGTGGGTTTAGTAAAGATGAAATCAAACTGAACAGTATGATTTAGATTTCGAGAAGGTCTTTGAAGCCGTCTAAAGAGAATGGAGGATGGGGGGACAAGAGAGATCATGAGCTTTGTCGATTGAACACGCATCCCCTAGCCTGGAATTCAAAAGATGCCAATATGAGCATAATCAATAAGCTCTTGCAAAATACCATACATGTTCCTAGTCCAAACAGATAGAGAACACTTTTTTTTTAGAAAGTATCCATTTTATTTAAATCCAAAACGGGTATTCAATGGACTGCATGATTTTCAACCAAAAAGTTCTAATTCACTCGCAGTTCTCCGGGTTACTCCCTCTAACTACTTGCTTTCTATTTCATTAAGTCCACTAATGGTGTGATGCTCATAATATACTGTTTTTACGGGTTTTTCAATACTTATAATAAAGATTTCGCTCTCTACCTCATAGTTTGTATGCTGAATGCAACCGCTCAACATGCAACAGAATCAAGAAATGAAATATTTGAATCAATACAAGAACACAGTTTTTGATATTTGATGACTGCATGGAATTACATGCGGAATTAAAGCTGTTTGTGATTATATAACTTCAGCAAACATTTGCAATGTAATCGTCACTCAATTTACCTCGTGAACCGAGAGTTGGGAATTGAAGTTCAAAAATAGTTTTCCCAGAGTAATCATTGTTCATTTTTATGTTGCGGAGTTTGCTGTCTTTCTCATTCAGTTAATACTGGAGACTTATTAGTTCCCACTGGCAATTCGATTACCCTTTAGCATACTATAAAATACCTTTGGCACTGTTCCTATTGAGATCAAAACTTAGTGATCTTCTTAGGTCATATTCATATCCCAAAGGCGTGAAAAGAAGGCGGGTTTCAAGAAACACCCGTAGTTTGGGACCACCATAAATAGTTGAGGAGTCCGTCTGACTCCATCAGTTCTCCTATGCTCGCTTCCCAGCCCAGTATGTGCCCCAGTATTCCACTGAGTGAACCATCCAGAGCATTGTTTCAATTATTTATGCTATGAACTTGAACAGTCCCCTGGTGGAGCCCTCGTCGCGATCCAAGAGAGTTCACGTGACTAGAGCTACCACAGGGAGACTGATCGGGTTTGGCTAAATATTGTTCTTACTATACTAATAATGGATCCGTTACAGGCTTCATGACTGTGCAATGTTATAGAAACCATTGCACAAGGTCTAGTTGCCTGTCATGTGTCTATTAGAATGTTTATCTCGAAGAAGTTCAGCTGATGAGGTTCCTGGTTTGGATACCCGTATATTTCGGTGGTTCTAAAATTGTTCAGAACTACGGAATAATCGGGTTTCCAACGAGAACTGATCATCAGCATTTACCTGCAGAGCTCTATTGATATTTGAGCCAACTCGAGAAACACAATCGAGATCAAGGTTCAGATAATAGGGGGATGGTTAAGGCGGTTGACCTATATGTTTGAAGGACAAATTGTGCGCTGAATCAATACTGTTTTGTGCTGTGTAGTACTGCCTGTCTCGCATTGTATTTTTCATGAAACGAGTGATATTTGTTGTGATTCTTTCATATTTTGTTTTCATCGAATTAGTTAGTTATAAACAATCTTGACCGTTATTGATGGTTTTTAGATGTCAAACAAGTTTGAAAACGTTAGCGGAGGAGCATTTAAACTCAACACTGGTTATTTCATTCCATTAGTTGGTCTTGGAACTTATAAGATAACTGGAAAAGATGTTTGCATCACACTTAAAGCTTTCCTCAATAAAAGGTTTCTAGGTGAAGCCATGTGTTGATGCTGCTCTGTCTGCGGGATATCGTATGTTCGACACCGCCAAGTATTATGTTAACGAACCCGAACTTGGTGAAGCCTTGAAGGTAAACAATGATTCACTGAGCTTTATGACACCCCCGTTTAGGAGTTGTTGCCTAAGTATAACCTCACAAGAGCTGATATTTTCATCACAACCAAGTTTTTCCCTCCTCCAGTAGATACTGTTGAAACAACACGCAACTTGGTTGAAGAGTCGTTGAAGAACCTTCAGACAGAGTAAGATGCCATAGTAGAAATTAAGAAACATTCGTTGCTTTAGTTATATCGATATGTACTTGATTCATTATCCCAAGTCTGACAAGTGCGAGAACGATGATCCTAACAACGCGATACATCGCAAAGACACTTATGTAACTCTCGAAGAATTGAAAGGTTCACTCTGTTTTAAAATTTCGCGTTAACTGTTCCCATTCAGAACAAGGAAAAATACGATCTGTTGGCGTTTCTAACTATGAAATCCGGCACTTAGAGGAAGTGAAAGCTTTCGGAAAGGTTGCCAAGCTCCCATTGTTTACCTGAAAGTGGCTACTTTAGAGTACTCCATGCGCGAATCAAGTTGAATATCACCCTCATTTCACCAGAAATGAACTGCAACAGTATTGCCAAAAAGAAGGAATCTTCTTCCAAGCATTCTCATCTCTTGCTAGACATGAGCCTAGTCTGATAGAAGATCCAACTGTTGTGCTCATAGCCGAAAAGCATAAAACTTCTGTTCCAGTAAGCCCAGTTCCCGATTCTAATGTGAAGTTTCTGATTTTAGATGATTCTATTAGCTTGGGCTAGATCTCAAAGCGTTGGAATTGTTCCTAAATCAGCCACACCATCCAGAATAGTGGACAACTTCAAAGTGAATAGAATATATACTTTACTTGTAATATAATGAAAGGTTTAGGTAGCGGATCTGACTTTGTCCTCAGAAGATGTGGAAGTGCTGCGGAATCTGAATAAAGATCAGCATTACATTCGTTGTACTGGATGGCTTGCTCTTTGAATTGAGTAATTTGGAAGTTCCCATCCAAAAATGCGAACGAGCATTAGCTAATAGCTATCTTTTCACAAATTATCTTCTGAGCAAGACTACAATGCTAGTTCTGTGTACAGAGGATAAGCATATTTATTTGTAAAATCTCATAAAAGTAAATCGTTGTTATTGTGTCTTCAATTAAGTGTGTGTGTTTCTACCCAGCTTATTAACAGTTTAACCTGACGTAAAGAGTCAGCTCTGGTTCTTCATTACTCCTGTTCGAAGAAATTTGTGCAGACCCTGTTCCACTTCCCATATCAAGAACTATGGTCCTTTGTTCGTATGCTTGATGAATTTCTAAGTGTATTCATACGTTACATCGGTGGATGTTTTGCAATTCAAAGCAAAACTCGTAAAACTCCACTAATGTTTCTTCTCACATTCCATATGGGAGATTTATACATGATATGTTCCGTTTTGGTAAACGAAGCTCGTCAACTTTGCTGATCGGTGAAGATGCTTAAGCATATGCTTTCGTGTATTCAGTTACTGGTACTAGTGGTTGCGGCTGACCGCATATCTTACCACCTGGAGGTATTTAATTCATAGCTGAAGCTGTTTTTCATTCTTTTGATTCTGTAGGCTAATGTACTGAAGAAGATAGCTTTGCCATATTCATATAACACTTCCTATATACTTGAAGTGGGACCTTTCCAAAACGTGTCCTTCACCTCGTGTAGAGCGAATTATTCAGGGGAAGTGTTATTAACTGAATCTTCAGACATATCTTTTCTGTTTCTTTCATCGGATAAAATTCGAGATACTGAGACAAAGCATGGTTGCGCTACCGAGAGGTTCGCTTATTTGGAATTCTGTTAACGTCTCATTGTAGTTTTCTCGATCTTGAGTTTATATCGAGTGTAGGAAAGACTGAAAATGTTATGTTGACGCCAGTGAACTTAACTGATACCAAGAACAATACTGATCAGAGTTCGAGTATACCATCCCAGCGTTTGTTCCAGACAGAAGGTTTTACACTTGTTCCATTTACGTAACTAAATTCTGGAAATTTTGATTCTAACAGTACCACTTTACACTACACTCTCTCATCGGTTGATGGTGGCTTATCTGTTGAAGTATACCCGAGCGACCATTCGGAGTTAGAGGTTCAGACGTATTCTGAAAATATTGAACAAATCCTTATAGATACTCATCTCGTTTTGTCCCGAGAAAAAAGGAAAACTTTTAGGAAATGTAAAGTTTCCGTTTCGCTTCGCTAGACACTTCACAACATTACAACTGGTGGATTTGATTGACGAATATTCCTGTGCTGGAGCTTTGTATCATAACTTAGAAAGCTCACCACCTCCACTATTTCTGAAGTGAATATAAGCAATGACATCAAACACGAGATTCCTTGATTTCCAGAATAAACTCTGTAGTCTCACAAGGTCTAGTGAAAGTTGACCAAAATGCGGTTCTGGGACCTTTCCTAAAATCTCAGATAACTCTGAATTCTAGCATTCCATTCATCGTACCACAAAACTCATACTATGTAGATGTCACATTTCAAGTTTTGTAAGTTCAGAACGAACTTATTGAAAACTTCTATATTCTTCAGGTATGGCATTGTGTCTGTAGATATACTGACCTGTTCTGAAGACGAGTTAATAACAGTTGGAGATTATCGCGAAGGAATACATACTATCAAGAAGTATCAAAATCCTGATGATTACGTCAGTTTTTTTTTAAAAAGTTAATTCGATTTTTGAATTACAGAGTAATTGTACAGAGAACATTGATCTTTTCCCAGCCGTCAAATTCTCATCAAATAGCACAAGTTGTATAACATTCCATGTCGACCAGAATATGGAAAGCTCGCCTGTTCCATCAACTTTCCAAACAGTTTTGAGAATTACGGAAATTGCAATTGTTGTCATTGCTTTCCTACTCCTCGTTCTGTACATCATCAACAAGTGTTTGATAGAGAAACTCAAGACTGAAACGAAAACGAGAAGACAAGTATTTCCATCAAATATAACATGGATTGATCCAACAATACACTGAATTGGAGAAGTTTGTTCGATAGATCTTTGATTTTAAACTTTCTCAATTCAAAATTGTTTTCTCCTAAGTTTTTTAGTGACTTCCTTTCTTTATTTTTCATATAAATTGTCTATTTACTGTTCCGTTGAAAGGAAATTTTGTGATTTTTGAGTGTTTTTTTACAAAATATAGCAGAAGTACTGCGAGCATTTTCCAATCTTTCATTCATTAACTAGTTTTCCTTATGAGGGAAGTAACATTCTCCCGTATAAATATGGGAAACGCAGCATTTCATGTAAAAGTCGGCTTTGTTTTATCATGTCGAAGACATTGTTGCTTATTCTTCTAATTCTTCCGTCTGTATCGATGATGGCGCTAAAAGGCTACCTCACCAAGTTCACAAGTAAGTATGATCCGGAAATCCTGATAGAAGGAACACGAACGTTAGTTTCATCTGATCGAGTCACCAACTTACTAATGTCTTTTGAAGAATTCATAAGTATCCCATTCATCGTATTGAAGTCACCCTATCGTTTGGCATTACGGAAGAAGTTGTTCGCTTCCTAGAGTCTGTCATCGAGACGTACTATCAATCGGAAACTCGAAATTCTCTTGCGGAAATAACGAAAATAGCAGATGTATTCCTAATTTTACTGAGTTATATGAAAACATCCTGATTGCAGACCATCGAAGGATCATTAGGAGGGTATTGGTCTGTTCAATATTTGGATGATCCCTACGGCTATGCATTCACCATGTACAGAAGGTTGAACACGAGAAATGACAAAATCAAAACTAAAAACGTTTCAGATCACCAAGTTACGTGGTATTGGACGTAGATGGTCAAGGGATTTCAATAGCAAAAGAGCCTTAATGAAGAAAACTATTTGAACTATTTATTTTGTACATTCGAAATAAAAATACAACTATTCGTTCTTCTTTAGTGCTCTTTCTTTTTCAATCTGACGTCGTAGATATTCTCTAGCAATCTTCATGGACGGCAATGCGAATAGAGGGCCTTCAATATAGAGAATACAGTTTGAAATCAAAGTTAAAAAATGATACTTTCGACTTCACGTGCAGAGTTATCCGTTATTTCCTCATTCTCTCCATAGATGTTCAGTTTTCCGCTCACGTTAACTACTCCGTCATCTTTTTCTTCGCTTCTGACTGCACGAATAAAGTAGTTAAGAAAGAAAGAAAGAGAAAAAGAGCTTTACCTGTGATTATCAAAAAAGTGAAGAAAACCAATAAAGTGAAGCGGAACATCATATGGCGTTTTGAGGACAAAAAGCTTAGAGAAACTCTTTTCGTACTACTTCTGCTTTACAACAGTATAATTACAACTATAAGCTGTTATCTTCTTTCTGGTAAATAAGAGATTTTAAGGGAAAACTGGGATGGGAAGGAAAAACAAAATTATGGTTACGTAAAGATATGCAGGATCAGAAACAAAAAGGAAGAGAAAATGGATTTGTGTTGACTGTGAGATTTATCGTCGCCTGCCATTGATGAGGATGTCGACACTCACGTTAATGTTGAGAAACTGGCCCACAAATGGGGCGGTTTTTGGACTAGATGAGACTAATATTCTAGTTGGGTTAAGGCTTATGCAAATTACATTTCCAACAACCATAATGCTGAGAATTGATGCCGAATATGTTGACAAAACAACTGGTTCAACGTTTTCATCTGAATCCAGAACATATCGGACAGCTGACTGACCGGATGACGAGTCTTCCTAATTGCTCGAGAAATGCTGCTGGCAAGTAAGCTGCCGTTACCTGCTATTTCTATAATTGGCTGTTTGATTCAAAACTGGATTTTTCAGCCAATTATCGAAAAAGGGAAAGGGAAATTTGCTGATTTTTTACTCAGACAGCTAATCTTCAGATATCCACTTTATGTTCATTCATTTATTTAAATTAAATCATAAATAACAATTTTCAAATAGAAAACTACATTAATGAGCAGCAGACCCGTTCTGGAGGTTTCAGTCCAACATCATAAGAACGCAGGGAATTCCTTTTCAAGGCTTTTTGTATTTGATTGAATCGACTCTGCCCAGCATTGTTTTCAACATCTGATAAAGTCAAATCCTAAAGATTAAGTTTATAAAACTGCTCGATGTTCAGCTTGCACACCTCACAAGCATCGAAAGCATTCACAGTGATGTTCATTCCTTCGAAGCAATCTTCTTCAAAACGGTCATCATCTGAGCTGTACTGAAAAAATGAAACTAGAATTCAGAATAAAACTTTCGAAAATTCATACTTTTCGAACAATTTCCGTTCGTACCCCATCAGGGTGAAAAGTAGCCATCTGGACATTTGAAGAATCAATTTGAGGATATCCGTATTTCTACAAGTTTTCAGTATAAAATCTCTCGAAACAAACATGGTTACGGTCAATTGAGGACGAAATTGAAGAATATCTCCTTGGTTGGCTGCGTTCAATTCAGAAGCCAACGTCCTCTCAGTTTTAGCATCACTAGTGGTTTTCCTTTCATTCAGCTTTCTCATGACCGTTGAAGTACTCATAGGGTTTTCTTCAAAAAAGAGTTGAATGTTCTACTTCTTCTCTTAGATTATACCTGCTAGCTTCTTATCAAGGTTGCGAATTTCTGAGTTGGTGATTCCTTGAACATGTTGCTCGGCTATATCAAGTAAACATTTCGGAACGATTTCGTAACCCGAAATAGGAGAAATGAGCTTCAGGGATAAGTTTTGTTTTGTTAGGAGAAGTAGGAAGCAGAGGTTAGGTTTATATCAATACCTGAAGAAATCATTATGTCGTTATTATTTTTCTTATCACTATTAGAGGCCACAGCCTCATAATCTATGGATCCAACAGCTGTATTGTACTGAAATGATAAAATAAGGAGATGAAATGAAAACATCTTACCAAATAATCATCCCACATCTGTAACTGGTCTTCCGAGAGGTCAGGGCAAGATCCACCAATTATCTTTTCGTGCTGAAACTAAGATTTTACAAAGAAGATTGAGCTTTGGTTTATGATTTTTACAAATAATCTTACAGATTGCTCCTCTATTATTTGTGTTTCGACATTGGCAGAGTCTGGCTGCACATCTTTCTCGACTTCTGTCATTTCTGTCTCAGGTGAGTTCTAAATAATGACTTTAGTTTATGAACATGCTTATACTGCTTTCACCAGTGAACTCAGGACAGAATTTGTGTGACGATTGCGTTTCCTTCTCTTCTTACGTAGAACAATGGCAGGGATGGGAGTTCCGAACCCAGCTTAAAACGATCGATCAAGAAAAAAGTGGACAATCTCGATCAAGCTAATAATATATTGAAATGAGGCACAAGTAAATTAGGTAGAAAATATGAATTCTTGCTTCGTGGAGTTTACTAGAGAATGGGACACAAGAATGACAGGAGACTGACTATTACAGCAGACTAAACGAAGATAAGCTTGGAGTGTTCCAAAAAAAATGTCTTTTTCAGATAAAAAAAACAGAAACTCTCAGTTTTTGAACTGCAAAACAAGAAAAAATGATTAAAAAATTGGAATCAATTCAGATTTAACTGACCGGAAACCATTGAGATAGTGGGTGAGTGTAAAGGCTAAATGGTTGAGGAGAAGCAGCAGGTGCCACACAAGCTATTACATATAGTTGGAATGAAGATTTAATGACCTTTTTCATGGAATTCCGATTCTAATTAGTTTAAAGAATGTATTAATTCAGGAATAGAGTTATGAGAGAAGACTCGATCGCTGTGTTTGATTCATCTTCGTCTTCATCCTGCAGATGAACCAAGGCCATCTTATGTCCCAGGTGTTAAGACACCTGAGCAAAAGAAAAGACCTTTTTTCGAATTATGATTGAGAGGATAGCGCATACGAGGTTTCAAGAAGAATGGTATAAAAAACCTTGAATTGACGTCAAATTAGCTGAATATCCTTGTGGAATGCCTGTTAATGTTGCTGACGGATGTGCAGTGAATGTTGGTAAGTTTTGTCCCTTCATACTCGGAGCGGCGGAGGTGATAGGGTTTGGAACCATATTAGGAACGATTACAGTAGAAGAAGCTATAGACTGAAGGGTGGGTGGGAAAGCCAGTTGATTAGCGGGGAAGTGAGCCAAAACTGAAAAAAAAGGGTTAGAAGAGTATTTTCCAGGATACAAGGGTATTCTTAATAAAGATGTGTTGGTTAGGGAAAGGGAAGAGACCGTTAGAATATCCATGACAATCATCCGTTATCAAAGCATTGGAAGAGAATTGGGGTGGAAGATCAAAAGCCTCATTAAGACGTGATCTTGGAATGAATTCGGGAGCCTTCAGCCATTCTATAACAAATGATAATGAATTGTCTATTACATTGCGATACCTTCAGGATCAATAGTTTTGAAAGGAACCTTCTTTAGCGGAATCTCATTAGAGGCATCAGGATCATAGTATGATGCTGGAGGTCGATCAGCTTCTTCAAAAAATACTTTCTTGTTTTCCATTAAATTAATAAAATAAAATAAATCTGCAATTGATATACATAAGTATATTTGAAATAGATTGTGAAAGGTCATCAGATGAAGACATAAAGATTATATCTCAGAGTATTATTATTATTATAGTTACGTTTCTACTACTCAATAGATAGCTTAAAGACAAATAAACGTCGTTCATCTACTTCACCTGAGAAGAAATTTTTGTTAGAACAAGTTGTTTAACGAGTCTTTACTCGTACAGCCTTTCCTCAACAAATAATTTCAACTCAAGACTTTTTTATGGGCTGTATTCTGTTTGGAAAACATTAATTTCGAGAAAAAATTTAAGAAAAATAGGAAAAAAAGAGAATTTCAATTAAAAGCAATTGCTCACTCCTAGTTACACTGAGTCAGCTGGGATAAACTTGCACAAGACCCGCAAGCTTGCTATCAAATAACACTGTTAATAGTCAAATATTAATTTTTATGCGGTCGAAGATTGTATTCATAAAGCTTAGAAATTATCCAAGAAGAAGAAGGAGCCATGGAAGTCACAAAACATTCAGCCAAGTCATTTGTCCAAAAGGCCATTAAACTAATTTTAAAATCTACATGAAATGCGATAAGAAGCAGATGGTTAGATATCCTCTTCATCCATTACAAAGAGCATCACTGAATGTCCACATGTATGTATATTTTAGAACGAAGGTCAATAGAAAAAAATTTTTTTTCAATTGATGATTTGGTTTAACTTTCAAAAGTAGATAGGTGATGAAGAACAGAAAGAAGGAAGAGGGAACAAGATTTTGAGAAGATACGAGTGTCACCTGCTCTTCTAGGCTTTCGTAACTTTACTAGCTCTCATAAGTTGTCAGTTTTGAGCTTACTTCGAAAGAATTTGATTCAAAAAATATTTATATCAGTCATCTTTACAACAATTTATTGATATACTCAATCCACTTCACAGACAACACCAGCTTCTACGTTTTGGAGAAGGCTGCTGCTCTAACCGTAGAGCTTCTTCTAGATGATCATCTTCTCGTTTTTGCAAAGATCTTAAATATTACAATAAGAACAACGCATTATTACTCATCCCAACATTGCCATTGCTTTCATACAATTCTCTATTCCATAACCAGTAAACGCACTAGTTTCAAAGAAAGGCATTTGAAACTCCTGCAGAAGATTAATGAGAAATTGTGTATTAACCATCAATAACCTGCGCCAATTTCTTTCCAGCTTGAAAAATTGTTTTCCGTGAATTATCATTGCCGAACAGATCGACCTAAAAATATAAAACGATGAAGGTGTAATTGATAATAATTTTTTGAGCGGATAGCAACCGGACGTGCAGAGGGGATATATTAAATGAATATTGTGACGTGGTTCACATGGTTTACGTGGATAAAATCACGTAAAAACTTTTAGTAAGAAATTTGAATATTCCCAACCTTGTTACCAACTAAACACATCACAGTGTTTTCATCTACACCCATCTTGACGGAATCGATCCAATTTCTAACATGTAGAAAGGATTGCTCTGATGTAACGTCGAACATCAACACGACACCATCAGCTTTGCGAAAATACTGTTTGGTAATTGAGCGGAATCTATAACATTTATGTTAGTTATAGAATTTGAAAGCAGAAATGAAACGAACCGTTCTTGTCCGGCTGTATCCCATAATTGAAGCGTGATCAAGCGATCTTGGACAGCGATTGTTTTAACTGTGAAATCAACTCCGATAGTAGCGTTGAACAATGGTTTGAACCGATTATGACAAAACCTTAAACATAAATTATCAGAGAATGCGGGAACGTTTCTCGATCATTTTATGACATAACTATCAAACTTAAATGTTTCATGATTCTCTAAGATTGAAAAAACAAGACACACAAATCAATTTGGTCACAGTCGAGTTAAAACAGCCAATAGTTAAAGAAGTTTCTAGGATGAAAAACTTTGACTGGAACCAGCGTCTCAGTGTTCCAGGTATAAATAGAAGGATTTGCAATACCGAAATATCAGATTTTCTGCTCTCTTCTCTTTCTACTATCTTATATATAATATTACTGTTGATTTCAAACATTGTCAAGTTTCAATTACAGAGATGGAAGAGAAGTACCGTGCTGCTGAGGCCGAGTCCGTCAAGAAGTTCGCCTTCTTCGGAGTTGCCGTCTCCACCGTTGCCACCCTTACCGCTATCGTGGCTGTCCCAATGCTCTGCATGTACCTCCAAGGAGTTCAATCCACCTTGAACGACGAGGTCGCTTTCTGCCGCACTCGTGCTTCTTCTCTCCAAGGAGAATTCACCAAGCTTGAAGCTATCCGTGCCCCACGTAAGGCTCGTTCTGCTGGAACTTGCTGCTCATGCGGAGTTGGAGCTGCTGGACCACAAGGAGCCCCAGGACAAGATGGACTTCCAGGATCTGACGGACGCCCAGGAGCCCCAGGAACCCCAGGAGCTGATGCTGACCAAGGAGACAACAACAACGGAGGAGAAGAGCAATTCTGCTTCGAATGCGAGGCTGCCGCCCCAGGAGCCCCAGGACCACAAGGTCCACCAGGACCAGACGGACAACCAGGAGCCCCAGGACAAGACGGACCAT
The DNA here is from genome assembly GCA_030370435.1 of Auanema freiburgensis. Classification (NCBI taxonomy): domain Eukaryota; kingdom Metazoa; phylum Nematoda; class Chromadorea; order Rhabditida; family Rhabditidae; genus Auanema; species Auanema freiburgense. The sequence continues at coordinate 6,005,977 of CM059369.1, forward strand.
CTGGACGCCCAGGAAACCGCGGAACCCCAGGAGCCCCAGGAAACCCAGGAAGACCAGGAAACGACGGACAACCAGGACGCCCAGGAGCCCCAGGACAAACCCGTACCGTTCCATCCCCACCAGGACAACCAGGACAACCAGGATCCCCAGGACCACAAGGACCACCAGGACCAGACGGACGTCCAGGACACGACGGAAGACCAGGAGCTCCAGGAGCCCCAGGAGACAACGGACCAGTGAGTTTCATACGAACATTATATTGAGTACATTGAATGATTATAGGACGGACAACCAGGAGCCCCAGGAAACGACGGACAACCAGGAGCCCCAGGACAAGACGGATCCAAGGGATCTTGCGACCACTGCCCACCACCACGTACCGCTCCAGGATATTAATTCCGCCATCTTGCATGCACTTGTCATTTTATGCTTTGTGTATGAACAAACTAAATAAAATTTGCTCTCATTCCATTCTTTAATTCAATCATTACTGTAACAGAAGTGCCACTGGGCTAGATTCTTAGCCACTGCGCCATATTTAAAAAAAATGAATGATCCAATGATAACAATAGGAAACGGACCAACAAGTCTCAAAGAAAAGTTGTTGTCTTAAAACGGTGAAAGATAAAAAGAAGATGAAACAGAGAAAAACTTAAATCAATAAGAACTTCAACCTGAACAGGACTCTAGCCCCGATTATTCAAAAGTTTTATCTACTGGGAATGCTTTAGTCTCATTTGCAATACGTCGAGCTTCGAAAATTAAAGATATAGAGCCAATGACGCAGATCAAGAAAAAGTATTGGATCTTATCATAAAATTTAATTGATCTTCGCTGTCTACGAACGCACGCTTTTTTTTCGTGCCAAGTTTTAGTCAGAATGACGATGAGAATATCTCGGAACGTTTACACTTTGAAGGGATTTGAAACTGGAATATTATCTTTCAACAATTGAAAACAGAACAGAAAGAGAACCAATCTGAATAAGAAAAAAAAGTATTGCTGTATTAGGAACCTTTTTTTCAAACTAGTGTCAGTAAAAAGCTATCAGGATAGAAGTGCAGAAGTCAATTATAAATGCGTCACACTCCTAATGATGGCATTGTACAGCATATCATGAAAAAAGTAATGATTCCATAGCGTTTTCCTATTTTACAATGACAATAAATGCCGAGTGGCTTAAGAAACTATTTTTTTAAGTGAATAGTGGAACCGTCATGTTAAACTTTCACGTATAAATAGGATAGTAGCGGCCATATGAACATTCAGCTTACTTCTTTCTCTTCTAACTATTTCAATACAAACTTTTTGAATTAATCAGTATACTTTTGATAATTTATAGAGATGGACGAGAAGTACAGAGCCGCTGAATCCGAATCCGTCAAGAAGTTCGCCTTCTTCGGAGTTGCTGTCTCCACCGTTGCCACCCTTACCGCTATCGTGGCTGTCCCAATGCTCTGCATGTACCTCCAAGGAGTTCAATCCACCTTGAACGACGAGGTTGCTTTCTGCCGCACTCGTGCTTCTTCTCTCCAAGGAGAGTTCACCAAGCTTGAGGCTATCCGTGCCCCACGTAAGGCTAGATCTGCTGGAACTTGCTGCTCATGCGGAGTTGGAGCTGCTGGACCACAAGGAGCCCCAGGACAAGACGGTCTCCCAGGAAATGATGGACGCCCAGGAGCCCCAGGAACCCCAGGAGCTGATGCTGACCAAGGAGACAACAACAACGGAGGAGAAGAGCAATTCTGCTTCGAATGCGAGGCTGCCGCCCCAGGAGCCCCAGGACCACAAGGACCACCAGGACCAGACGGACAACCAGGAGCCCCAGGACAAGACGGACCATCTGGACGCCCAGGAAACCGCGGAACCCCAGGAGCCCCAGGAAACCCAGGAAGACCAGGAAACGACGGACAACCAGGACGCCCAGGAGCCCCAGGACAAACCCGTACCGTTCCATCCCCACCAGGACAACCAGGACAACCAGGATCCCCAGGACCACAAGGACCACCAGGACCAGACGGACGTCCAGGACACGACGGAAGACCAGGAGCTCCAGGAGCCCCAGGAGACAACGGACCAGTGAGTTTCATACGAACATTATATTGAGTACATTGAATGATTATAGGACGGACAACCAGGAGCCCCAGGAAACGACGGACAACCAGGAGCCCCAGGACAAGACGGATCCAAGGGATCTTGCGACCACTGCCCACCACCACGTACCGCTCCAGGATATTAATTCCACCATCTTGCATGCACTTGTCATTTTATGCTTTGTGTATGAACAAACTAATAAAAGGGATACATAACTTCTTGTACATTTCTGAAAACTCGCAAACCTAATCATCCTGTGGTTAGCACACATAAAACGAAACTTACTTAAGCTTCTCAAGGAACACGAAAGATAAGATTGCGCAAACTATATTAGGCAAAATCGACAACCATCTTACATTAACAAGTGGTGCATAATTTGCTGGAACATAAAAGTACTAGAGAATAGGGTTTTAACTGTTGCAGGAATTGCATAAGAATTCATATTATCTTCTCGTTGATGCTCCAGAATTTATGAGAATTATTCTTAACTATTGTAAGAGAAATGGCTGAACATTTCCGTGTTAATTAAGTACTCCGACAAAGAAAAACAGAAGAAACTGTGTTACTCTCTATTTAAAAGTCTCAGGTTCAGCAGAGTTGAAGAGTTTCTTCTCATACCGAAGTGAATGAATTGTTCGATGCGTAGCAATGATTTCGTTTCAGAACGGTGCACTTTGGTAGAAGTTGCCAACCTTATAAGTTTTGACGTAAATTTTACACGACCGAGAGTGAATTAAAGAGGCAGACGCCGAAAGTTGGGAGCATCAGTTTGATAGCTGTGCAGTATATCGCTCCTGGTGTTGTGTAGTTCATATCAAGCTAAGCCAAGATGGCAAATACTGGAAAATGGCTAATGGAAAACAGTAGTATTTATAGCTATTCAGAAATTTATTCAGATCTCTGAACTATTTTTTCCTTTTTAAGTGAATTGAACTCAGTTTAGCATGCTAATAGACGAGCGGACGTTTAGAGAAGTATTACAAGAAAACAAATTAAACTCCGTCTGTAAAAAAATACTTCCTATTGATAACGTTTTCAAGTTATAGTCATTGAATAAGAATTATCGAACGATTTTTCCAGAAGCATCGTGAACTATAATTCTGTTGTTCAGAGAACATGGCACGATCTACTCAAACATTATGTTGCACTCAACGAAAATGAATGAGATCAGTTGCAATTCTTCTAGTCACACTGAGTTTAACACGAACGGTCTGTGAAAGAATGCCAACTAAAAACTTAGACTGGAACCAGCGTTTCAGTGATTCGAGTATAAATAGAAGGATTTGCAATATCAAAGCATCAGATCTTCAGCTCTTTCACTTCTATAACTTCTTTCGTGTACTCATCTTCAGCTCTTAGTCGTTAAAAGCATTCTATTTAATTTACAGAGATGGAAGAGAAGTACCGTGCTGCTGAGGCCGAGTCCGTCAAGAAGTTCGCCTTCTTCGGAGTTGCTGTCTCCACCGTTGCCACCCTTACCGCTATCGTGGCTGTCCCAATGCTCTGCATGTACCTCCAAGGAGTTCAATCCACCTTGAACGACGAGGTTGCTTTCTGCCGCACTCGTGCTTCTTCTCTCCAAGGAGAGTTCACCAAGCTTGAGGCTATCCGTGCCCCACGTAAGGCTAGATCTGCTGGAACTTGCTGCTCATGCGGAGTTGGAGCTGCTGGACCACAAGGAGCCCCAGGACAAGACGGTCTCCCAGGAAATGATGGACGCCCAGGAGCCCCAGGAACCCCAGGAGCTGATGCTGACCAAGGAGACAACAACAACGGAGGAGAAGAGCAATTCTGCTTCGAATGCGAGGCTGCCGCTCCTGGAGCCCCAGGACCACAAGGACCACCAGGACCAGACGGACAACCAGGAGCCCCAGGACAAGACGGACCATCTGGACGCCCAGGAAACCGCGGAACCCCAGGAGCCCCAGGAAACCCAGGAAGACCAGGAAACGACGGACAACCAGGACGCCCAGGAGCCCCAGGACAAACCCGTACCGTTCCATCCCCACCAGGACAACCAGGAGCTCCAGGATCCCCAGGACCACAAGGACCACCAGGACCAGACGGACGTCCAGGACACGACGGAAGACCAGGAGCTCCAGGAGCCCCAGGAGACAACGGACCAGTGAGTTTCATACGAACGTTATATTGAGTACATTGAATGATTATAGGACGGACAACCAGGAGCCCCAGGAAACGACGGACAACCAGGAGCCCCAGGACAAGACGGATCCAAGGGATCTTGCGACCACTGCCCACCACCACGTACCGCTCCAGGATATTAATTCCGCCATCTTATACATACTTGATAATGAAATTGAAAAATATAAAGATTTTTCTCAAACTGCTGAGTGTTCTCATTAATGTAGAAAGGAAAATTCGAAAGAAACAATGCTGTAGCATCATTGAAGAACCTGTTCGGTATAGAAAGTTCAGTTCAACACAGAACAGCTGATGAATCTACACATGGTGTAACTTAAAGCAGTCAAATGAAAGAAGAATATAACGGAACTGTGTGAACAATGATCATTTCCAGTTAAAGGTATATTTAACAGTTAGCGAGAAGATCGAGAAATACCTGTGAAGAAAACATGTCTTTCCAACAGCTGAATCCCCAACAAAAACTACTTTAAATATTCTGTCAGGCGTACAACTACTCTTAAACAATATGATAATTGTTTCACAGCAGCAAACAGCACACCTTATCTAGTTGGCTCTGGTAACCGGAATTATTACCTTCTTCAGCTTCACTCAATTCCTAGAAAGAGATATTTTTTATTACTCAAAACACATCGATTACATCAGCAAGAGAAGGCGCTCCTAGAATAGCTGAGCTCATCTGCATATCGCCTGGATCGATTGGGCGGTATTGTGGTTTCTATTGACATATAATAAGTAATACATGTGAGCAGTTAGAGAAAATACTTTTATAGATACTGCGTATGATGGTTTTTCCATAATTGTAGGAGTGCTTTGCCTTGATGCGACATTTTCTACGATAAAAGGATAGTCCGGGGAATCCAACTGACTCCTATAATTGGATAGCTGTTAGGAAACACAAAATAGTTTTGAACATAAAAAGGAAAACATTTTTCTGCTGATGGGAAGGTTAAAGATGAATGTCAAACCGGGGATATGAGCTTTCACAAGGTGTTATCAATACAGTTGGGATATGTACAGGTGTTTGATTTGAAGATTTAAGCTTCAGTGTTTCTTCATCGAAGTCCTCGTCCAATGTCATTGATAATTCCATAGTGTCTCTACATGTATTTTAAGGATGTTTTCATGATCAAGACAATTATTCAGAGAACAGAGAAGAATCATGAAGCTATTCACCTGAGCATATCTACAATAGGGTCTTCGTATTTACTATCAATGGTAGCAGATGATAGCTCAGCTGCTAAACTATATGGGTCTGAGAGGTTTGAGTTTTTCAAATTCGTGATGTCCTGTTGTTGAAAACTATTTTAATTGGCAATTATAGAACTACTAACCTGAAGCTTCTCGCCATTCGTATCAGATAAACCCATAGGAGCTTCAGCTAAATCATCTGAAAATAGGTCTTGAATACGAAATAGAGAAAAAAGAAATTTGTTGGTCAAAAGATTGTAAGAAAACATTGGTTGCCTGGAGGAAGAATAAAATTCTGACATCTTCTTGTTCATGTTCGAGAGTACTATCAACAAAAGATACTTCAGCGTAAATTGAAAATCTTTCGCACGAAGTCATTTTTTAATGAAAATTTTGGTGAAAATAGAGTCTTAAATTTTCTTTCCAAAAATCAATAGTAACTTGTATAGTAAGAGTACATTCCAAATTAGAAACTGCAGACTATTTATTTGCAAAGCCTGTTAATGAGACTTACGAGAGATGAAACAATCCCTTAATGGAATTTCAATCATTCGTTTCGCTATTTTTTCAACTTTTTTTTTCTCTTGTTGAACTGCGAATTAGAATGCATGAACTTACTGATCATCTGAATGAATTCCTTCTCTGATATATAGCTTTCATTTGAATCTCTCATCATATTCTCCAAAGCTCGCAGATGAGGTGTGCTGACATAATCCTTTATTAGAACTAAATCGTCCTACAAACATTGTGTTCCTCATTAAATGAATCATTTTGATGAACTACCTCCACTATGTAACCTTTGTTGTCCACGTCGGCATATTTGAACAGTTTAGTTCCCTGAAACTCATGAGATGAGCTGAAGATTCTTTGTTACCTGGGTCTTGGCTATCGATTCTTCTGATGAGGAATAGCTCAATCCTTCGTTATCTGATGACATTTTTATTCAATTTATGCAAAAAGAAAAAGCAATTTTTTCTGTTCAAATGCAATGAAACCAATGGATGATGATTAGGGAAGATTTCGAGAAAGGATAAATACGAGAAAACTAGTTAATGCTAACCAATTTTTAACCTGAAAGTATGAAATTATATCAGAAATCGAATGGTATATGTATTGGAATCCATTTATGGATAACATATATGTGATAAATAAATAAACGAATATAACGATAGAAATCAAATCGATACAGCTGCTGTTCATACAGCCAAAATTTGAAAAGCTTTTGTTGATGTTCCCATGTGGATGAGGATGAATTCAAATTTCAAATTTTACATATTATTAATATCATTTAATGTTCTCATGAAACCACAGAAGCTGTATTTGATCCTTTTTTTATTTTTCTTGAAATTGACGCATTCTCAACTACATCGAGGGAGATTCGAATTCGTTCTCTTAAGAAAAGCAGTTTTGAAGACAAAGAAAAATTACTTTCTCAGTAGTAATTCATTGAAAAGACAGAACGAACACGGAGATAAAATAAAAGAGAAGCAGTCTTGTTTTATGAAAAATTAGCCAACAATTCATTTTTCTCCATTACGTCCGTTTTTTTGATGAATTCGAACACTCCCACATGTAAAAATGAATGATATAGAGCTGAATTCAATAGGGATTATTGGAAACTTGAAACATTCTCGGATCCAAAGGAAAAGCTATGAGAACAACATTCTTTTTAGAATGAATTATTTCGATTCCAGGCCAAATATTCCTTTTTCATTGAAATAAATGAGTCGCATTACCACTACATACGCTACATTTGCATGTGCATAAAATTATGCTGACTTCAAGAAACAACAGAGCAATTCCAAACAATTGGACGATGCTGTATAATCAGGATAAAACGAGGAACTGATTGTTAGAAAGTAGAGTCTTTTCCATTCACACCAGTTGTGTTTAAGTGAACGACCGCTCACGATAGACTGTGTGAGGAATGAAACTCAGCGGTGATCCACCGCTGACAGCGCCAAGAATATGGAAAATGAAGTAATGACGAGCTCATTTTCTACTTCCATTTAAATGAGCGGTCGTCAGTTATGAAGTGTTCCAATTTGATCGAATATCCTCTTCTTGGACATTTTATTCACTTTCTAAGGAAAATGCGTCATCAATTCAAGTTCAACATGACGCGAACGTTCATCATAATCCTTCATTTGAATTTTTATAAGGTATATTTCACGATAATCTATATCTCCAAGGCAAAAAGTCTTTTAATGAGCATTGAACACTTACAGACGTTCATTCAAATGATCTAAATGCAATCAGAGTGTCCAACAAAAGCTGTTTTCACAAAGAGAGGAAACATAATGAGTAACTATTTACTTATTGCTGTTTTGAAACCACTTTCCCCTTTCCAAGAAACATTCGATGACAAACTTATTGTTGAAATAACCGCTGGTGTATAAATATTTCCAGTCAAAGCTTTGAGACGAGTTGTTAAAAAATGACTTTCTGGTTTATGTTACTCAGAAAACATCCTTACTGTTGGACCAACTTACACAGCAGTTCCATATGATTCAGCTATTCCAATAAGAAAATAACCTGTGAACATGAAGAAGAAGATATCATAGCGAAAAAAAAAGTTTTAAATGACAAAAATAGTATATATTACCACAGCTGTTCCTTACACACAAGAAGAGCCCCATACACAGCATGAGCTAACAGTTGTATCCATAGACGATGACGTCAAGCTTCGTCACTGTATGAATCAAATGACTTACCTGAGAAAAGAAATATGAAAAAAAAGCTATAAGAAGCCATGGCGTCACTATTATCTGGGATGTTTTAACATAGCTCTTGTATCATTTCAAATAAATATTTCAGAATAGTTCTGAAACCGAACAATCACTTCTGATGGTCGAGAAGAATCAAAAGTAAATATTAAAAGCATTCAGCTGTTCTTATGTAAGAACATATTGAAATAACTGTATATAAATAGGAGACTGTTCCATTGAAAGCAGCACTCAGAGCTCTTCCACCAGATTTCAGAGCTCCTCGTGTTTTTTACTTTCAAGTTGATCCAGACCAAAACACAACCTCTCTTCTCCAAGCTATTCGTTCCAGACTGTGGAGCATGACAATAAAACTTGTCTTTACTGTTTAATCATATGTGGCCTTAAAATGCTCGAATAATGATGTCACTGAATTTTTGATTATCCTGAAACCTATCTCGAACCGCACGTATTTATTAACCAAATATCGAAGCAGCTTATCTATCTCCCTTCTTCCCTATGGCACACGTGCACTCTCGATTCCAAATGGCATCGAGAAAAAACCAGTTGTCAACACAACTTTTTATCAACTTTGACAGATAGATTATGAGGCGATTAGTATTATTTTCATAACTGCTCTTATAAACTCTCTATATAAACTGAAATCGAAAACTACATGCCACAGTTTGATTCAAACACATCCTTCAGAGTTTGTGTGAAATTATAGATTCTTGCACCAAATCTATTCTAAGTTTCACAATAAGGCTCTAATGTACATAGAGATTGACTTCTACCATTTATTCTACTCCTTTGTTGTTCCATGAACTCTAATTTCTTTAAGGAATAATTGTTTACTCTTCTATCAAAGCACGATGTCATATTTTTCTTTCACCTACTGTTCGAAGATTGCAACGCAACTCTCGTTCTAGTACTAGCCTTCAATTACACCACCATATGGAATTCCCGTTAATCTCACATTATTAAATTTTTTTTCAGAGAAAACATTCAACTAACAATGAATCACTCTGTTCGAATTGCCGCTTGTCTTCTGGTCATTTCATCTCTAGCAAGTGCGTGTCACAGTAAGTAGTACATTATCCAACCTCACTGCGTTCGAACATTTACCTTACTATGTTAGATCTAATTCCAAACCTTTAAACTTGAACAGTAGAGGACAGATAATGGACACGGCTTTCCTAAGCACACACTTTAACTCATTTCATCTCATATACCTGTCTCTTTTTTTCAGCATTGCCAGCAGCTCAATATTTAGGTGAACGAGCATATATGCTTCAACAAAGAATGGAATGCAAGGGCGGAAAAGTTTACGACATTGACAACGTTCAGGTAGGTAGCAGAAGTAGGCTTTAAAACCATTCCCTTCAAGGATATTGAGCAATGCAAAGAGGCTTGTCGTCAGTTTGACTGTGACGCTGTCAACCTATTCCAATTGGGCGAATTTTCTTTTAAGTGCGAAATCTTGAACCGAGTAGACACACTTGTTCCTGCAACTGTAAGGCCCATTCATTTCAGTTTCATCGTAGTTATTTTTTTCAGGGAGCTGCTTGTTATTATGCTTCAGATGCCGTTGGAAATAACGGAGGTTACGGTGGATACCCATGGGGCTTTGGAAAAAGAAAGTGAAATGCTTCAGCAACACATGTACATTTCATAATATTACAGTGCTATCTCGTTTACTTCTTTCACTTGTACAAATGAAACAATTACTTATCTATGTGTAATCGTTATAAACTGAATAATTCCTTACAAGCATAGTCCCAATCGGATACATTCAGTTTGGATATAAAACATCTGAATGATCGATTGTCAGTTTAAGAGAGTTACTACGGAGAATTTAGAACAGAACAATTGAATTAGAAAATTAACATAAAATTGACCAGCGAAAAATGAAAAAAAAAGTTTTAGGTCAATCGGCTGAGAAATGTTCATAAGTGGACGGAAGAAGAGTTTTGGCGAAGTAATTGGGTCCTACCACGATCTAGAGCAAGCGTCCGCCGCGACTTTTAATTATTCAAACTA